>CM036588.1:118320805-119558305 GCA_020745705.1 Hemiprocne comata | reverse complement strand
AGTATCAAGTCTGGTCTTGGAAGCCACCAGGGATGGAGCTTCCACAGGTTCCCACTGCAACCTATCCCAGTGCTGCTCCACCTTCCTTTTGAAGTTTTCCTGATGTCCAGCATGAACCCCTCTCACCACAGCTGATGGCCGTTGCCTCTTATTTACCACCTGTCACTCCTAAGAATTGTTTGGCCTCACTGTCTTGCTAATTCCCTGTCCTGCAGCTGTGTGCTGCACTTCGTTAGGCTTCTCCTTCAGGCCAGAGCAGCCCTGGCCCTGTCAGCCTCTCCTGGTGGCCATGTATGCTAGGCCCTGACTAATGAGGTCCCCCACCACTGGCCTGCATGACTTCCATATCATCCAAGCCTAGAACAGGCCAGTTCAGGTGCAGCCGCAGGTGGAAGAGAACAAAAATTTAACCTGATGTACCATGTCTTGTTGTGATGATGGAGTTAATTTTCTTCATAGCATCCCATATGGTGCTGTGTTTTGGATTTGTGACCAAAACAGCATTGCTGACGCACCCATGTTTTAGCTGTTGCTCAACAGTGCTTGTTCAGCTCCAAGGATTTCCCTGCTCCTCACTTTGATGCCCAGCACGTGTGTTGGGGATGGGCAGGGGGCTGGGAAGACAACCCAAGCTGCTCACAGAGATACTCTGCACCAAATAACATCCTGCTCAGCAGTAAAACCTGGGGATGGGGTGTGGGTGTGTTTCAGGGGGTCTGTTCCTCAGACACTGTCTGGGCATTGGTTTCTGGTGATTGCTTTTGCATCACCTGTTTTGTTTTGATTTTTTTTTCCTTTTAACTATTAAACTGTCTTCAACTCAGTCCATGAATTCTCTCTGTTGCCTTTCTGATTCTCTCCCCCATCCCACTGTGGGGGCAGTGAGTGTGCAGCTCTGAGGTGCTTAGCGACCACCCAAGGTGTGTCCACTAGAGTCCTTTTTGGCAGTCGGTGTGGGGACATGTTGGGCTCAAAATAACGAGACGTTTGACCAGAGTGTGCTAGATGGAACTTACTATACTTGTTTAGCTGTTGCTGGTCACAAAGTTGACTTATTTGTTCTTGATGCAGGTTTATTTCTTCCCTTACCCCCTGCATGTCATGCTCCTTCTCTTGTACATCAAATTTGAGAGCTTTGTAAGGCTGGGTTTGGCTTTTGCAGTTTGCTGTGCTGTGTAGCACTGGTTTGTGTTTTGCCCTGGAGAACTATGATGAAAGCACTGGCTCTGAGCCTAATCTGGCACTTGGGCCCTGCATTGCTGCCATCCCAGTACTTCGGGAACCATCTCGTGGAGACAATTAACAACTACACCTTTTCCCTCTTTTCCTCTGTGAGAGAATTTGTGGAGGAAACAACTGCACCTTCACCTGCATCTCCTGCAGGGCAGGTGCTTTCCACCTTGTTGCAATGACTTCAGTATTTTGAGCATCCCTGGGCAATCAGAATGCTCACATTGGTGTGTCTCAAGAACCTGTTTCTAGTTTTCCTGACACAAGGAGGTGGGATGGTGAGCCCCCCTTGAACGTAGAAGCTGGTGTATGTGGATTGTGAGGAAAAACAGCCAAAAAGGGTCCATCTAGGAAAATTACTGCTCCAGTTGCTGTTGAGCAATTCCTGAGGTGGAGTAGAAGGGCTGATCCTACTTCTGACCTGAAGAAGGGACTTCTGGCTTGCAGTTACAAGAATCAGGTAATAAATAGCTGGCAGGTCTGGGGCCTACAGGAAAGCTGGGGAGGGGCTTTGGACAAGGGCTTGTAGTGAAAGGACAAGGAGGAATGGATTAAAACTGGAGGAGGGGAGATTGAGGTGAGACATGAGGAAGAAATTCTTGAGTGTGAGGGTGGTGAGACACTGGGCCAGGTTGCCCAGGGAAGCTGTGGCTGCCCCATCCCTGGAAGTGTTGAAGGGCAGGTTGGATGGGGCTCTGAGCAACCTGGTCTAGTGGGAGGTGTCCCTGCCCATGCAGGGGGGTTGGAACCAGGTGATCTTGAAGGTCCCTTCCAACCCAAACCATTCTATGATAATACTCCATCCAAGAACAGAGGAGCCTTGCCTCTTCCCAGGCAGAGGAGAGGGACAGCCACGTTTATTGACCTGCCCATGTGGGTTTGATGGCCTGACACACCTGATGAGCTGCTCTGCTTCTAATGTAACCCAGCATGTGTCTTGCCATATTTGCAATAGGGAGTTCATGGGTGGCCCATCTTCAACTTAGCATCCAACTTGATAGAAGTTGCTAAAAGAGCTTTTCAGTTTAATGGAAACATTAAGGAAGCCTCTTCTCTCAAGTGAGTAATGACAGGACCAGAGGGAATGGCCTGAAGTTGCACCAGGGGAGTTTTAGATTGGATATTGGGAAGAATTTCTTTACTGAAAGAGTGGTTGGACAGTGGAACAGGCTGCCCAGGGAGGTGGTGGAGTCACCATCCCTGGAAGTGTTTAAAAGAAATAGAGATGTGGTGCTTAGGGACATGATTTAAGCATTAATGGGTAGATAAAGGTTATGGTGGGTGGATTTAGGTTATGGTTGGACTTGATGATCTTCAAGGTCCTTTCCAACCAGGATGGTTCTGTGATTCTGTGAAGCATTCCCTGGAATGGCTGGGGAAGGCTTCTTGCCCCAGGCAGTGCTGAAGATACCAGACCATCCTCCTCAGGGGTAAACCTGCTGGTGAGATCTCTCTGTTGTTTTTTCTTCTGAGCAGACTGAATTTTCACAGATGCAAAAGGCTAACTCGGGCAACTGTGCCATGCTGCAGATTTATCTAGTGGCTTCTGGGTCAGATCACTAGCTGTCACTACTCTCATCAAGTACTTCAATCTCACAGAAAAGTGAGACATCAGACTTCTTTTTTCTTCTTTGTAGTCTTCAAAGTACTTTTACCTGCACAGAGTCTTATGAAAAATAAAAGGCTAAAGCTTTTCAGTCTCTCAAAGCAGTTCAAAGGAAAGAATATTTCCAGTTCTGGAAGTCATCTTTCTGATGGTCTTTGCATTAATTTTTTAATTTTTAATTATTTTTTTTCAGAAATCAATCCCTAAAATGCATTAATTATTTACATAATTACCATGTTCACACGTTTCTCTTTTAGGATAAGCCTGTTTTTCGAAAGCTAGCAGAAAGTAGCTTTTAAGCTAAAATTCTCATTGCAGATGTCTTTAAAGCCACCAAAAAGACAAAGCACACCTGCCTGCTGTAGGTGTGAAGAGGGCGGCAAACAAATTGGCAATCGATAGACCAAAACTTCATGCCATCCCTCGGTTCCCATCTTGGGGCGTTGATGCTCGCAGCCGCCGAATCCCCAGGCACCGGCAGCAGGCAGAGGAATGCTCTGGCTCCCCCACGTGTAGGAGATCCCTTCTCTGCAGCCCTGGCAGCTGACTTTTACTCCTTCCTATTTGCAAACCGCTTTTGTCAGGGTACAGCTCTTGAGGAAAAAGAGCCTTTTTCTCCAAAATAGAAACAGCGACGGGACAACTTCCTCACTGAACTGTAAAGCAGGATTGAACCGACTCGGCATGAGGAAACTGCCAGTCCATCTGCTGCAGGAAAGGGGGATCGTAGCACAGGGGAATGTTGCCCTTGGCTACCAGGTGTCCCACTGATAACTAAACCAGCAGTTCTCAGATTTATCTATTTCTGTAGGAATTTATTTATAGAATTCACTCTGAGGCATATTCTGATATGATGGTATAAGAGAATTGCAATTTTGCAACGATGTTATAAACATTTTGCTTTAAAATTTTCCTTTTTACCCTATTCCACTTTTTCTTCCTCCGTTCCCCACTTCCCTCAAACACAGATTACAAATACTCTGCTTTATTATTAGAACAATGGTCAACGTTTTTAGTTTCAAAATGTTTACAGAAAAGTGAGTATATTGCTTGCACCAAACCCAGTATCTTAGATCTAGACGTTTTTATGCCTTCGACGTTGACAGCAAATGACTTGCATCAACTGTAAGGTTCACATTTTAGCAGTTATTACATAACAAATTATAAAAATGAAATGTTATGCAGAAGTAATTAGAAACATCTAAATCAAAAGAACCAATACATTCATTTTCTTTCCCTGCAGAAAAACATAAACACAAATTTTATTAAAGCTTCGCTCCCTGCAGAGGAGCAAGATGCTTTCTAGATGTGACCAGCTTCTCCCAGCCTGAGTGTGAGTAGGAAATGGAGCATTTTTCCCTCTTGGCTAGCTTTGATGAAAGCTGTCCAACTTGCACATTGTGGCTGAACATTTCTTCATTCATAGCATGTGCCCATGGAAAACTGTTTTCTCTTTGCAGCAGTTCAGCTGTACTATTTATAAGCTAGTTGAACAATGCTAACTAGAGGCAGTAAAAGGTGTGTATTTCATATGCAAATCACCAGCAATAATTTTCTACAATTACACTTAGTTGCTTGCATCATTATTTTCAGCACCAACATAAAAAAAAAACAACATGGGTTTAGCAGGAGAACATGACAGAAAAAAATGTCTGTGTTAGGAAGACTTATTTTTAATCAAACAATTGTGTTGCTTTTGTCAACCTATGGCAGTTAATGTTTTATATTAATGTACAAAAACAATGGCTATCCCTGTCTCTGCTCAGGTGCCCCATGCCCTCAAGCTTTAGATGTCCTACAGTAAGAGATCTTTGCAGGAAAATAAACAGGATTTAAACATCTAGTATTTCTTAAAAACAACTTCTGCTGCTGAAAATGGTCACATTGCTAATGCCTGGAAGTATTTCTTATATGAACTTTCATTAAAAGTAATTGCTCTCAATCACATTCAACTGTAGTAATGACCTCTAAGCACAGGTAGGTTTGTTTCTGTCTGTCCTTTTTCTATCCACACCTACATTTTCTATTAAAAAAATCAGGCCAGATTAAACTTTCCCATTCCCAAGGCAAATGTATGTTCTGTTGGATAAAATGCATTCACTTTTAAAAGATGAGATTGTTTTCAAAGTCATTCCTGTAGGGTATGACTGGGTTATACTAGATGGGTTGAAGCATCTAGTAGCCATAAACCAGAGATCCATGTTAATGCAAACCCAGAGGAGAAGCTCCCATCAACCCAAAGAACAAGGTTCAGGAGCAGCTTTCCAATAGCAGGGAGAGTAAAGACTGAAGAGGGACTGTCACTAGCTGCTTCTAAGTGACTTGTTTGTGAAAGGGACTGTATAACATGATGGTTGTGATAGAAGCAGTGGGGATTCAAAAAGCCTAGAAAGGCTGTTTCAGTTTCAGGCTCTGAAACAAAGAGTGTTCCTTCCATAAGGATTCCTACAATAGGAATACTGCTACTTCCCTTTTAAAAAAAACACTGTTTACATAGGAAAAAAATATAGCAACTCAGCCAGCTGAGTTCTCAAAGAACTGTAGTTTTCTACTTTGCTAACCAATTTATTTTTTGTTAATATTGTTGCAAATATTTGAAGTTATGTTAATGATATCTTAAGTTATCTTCATCTTACTTGAAGTATCTTAATGGGGTATGAGACTAAGCAACAGGACCAATGGGTTAGTTACTCTGTCCCGAAGC
Organism: Hemiprocne comata; assembly: GCA_020745705.1. NCBI lineage: Eukaryota > Metazoa > Chordata > Aves > Apodiformes > Apodidae > Hemiprocne > Hemiprocne comata. The sequence goes on along the minus strand of CM036588.1, from coordinate 119,552,765 downwards.
TCCTTTATATTTCTGTTCTACTCCATCTTCTACTGCAGCTTTAATCTGATTTTTATTTTAAGCTTTTACGTCGAATTCTCCTTCCTTTGGTGCTCAACTGTTACATATCTGCTGCCTTGCCAGTACACACTGGTGTTACTTCAGGCTAGAAAAGGCTTTTATCATCATGAATGTTCATTTCATAATTTTTTTTTTTCTATGAACTAGACTCTAAGTGTGAGATTTCCAGCCCACATGCACCTGGGAATGAACCAGCTTGTTTTTCAAATCCAAAGATGCCATGTGGATTTTCTATTTTGATATCCTGGATTCAGCAGGCAATGCAGTGACAATTATTTCTTGCCCATCTTTGTCAAGTCTAGCTAAACAGCAATTCTGAGAAGTTTCCAAGAGCAGCTCTCATTGTACCTGAGAACAAGCTGCAGTGTTGTTATAAAGAGTCTCATATAACAATTCTGTTTCAGAGAAAAAAAAACCTGCAATTTTATTACCTGGCATCCTAAACTAGTGTTTCCCAACCGGTTTAATATGTTGCTGGCAGAACCCTCCAACACTGCTTGCAGCCATAGGAAGGTTAAAAATCTAAATGAAGTTCAAAAATCTAAATGAAGTTCAGGTGTCTGCCACCTTCTCTTCTGCCAGGGCTATACAATGTCTGGCTGTTGCCCACAGCCTGTTACTTGTTCAGTATTGTTGCCTGTGGGTCAAAAGAGCTGCTAAATATTACTGTGCCATGTGTCCATACATGTCCTTTCAGTCTGACTTGGCAGGGAAAAGCATTAAGGAACATGGAGCTGGTTATGTTGCCTTATTTGCCTTTTAATATTTCAGTTTTTATAAACAAATTGCAGACCACGCTTTGCTGCAGATCACAGGAGTTATTTGGACTGACTTTTTTTTTTTTAATGGTGCTTTTCAGATTCTCTGGAAGTCCTTAGAATCACTTTGGTTTTTAAAATCTTCCACCTTGGATTAAAACTAAAGCCTGTATCTTTTTTTTTTTATATATATATATATATATATATATATATATATATATATATATAATTTTTTTTTGCAAACCTAGTGCGTTTGAAGATTATTTATAGCAAATACACACCTAAATAATTTAAAGTGAATTCCAAGCTGCCTAATTTAGGTACCTGCCCAATTTCGGTGTGCCTGACTCCTGGTATCACACACGCAGTTGGTGTTAAGCAGTCCAGCTGGGGCAGGGGGGCATCCACCCGAATTCCCTCTAGAGGGCAATCCAGCCCATTTGATCCAGCCCGTTTGAACCCCCAGGGAGCACGTAGGAAACCACGGTGAAAACTGAAAAATTAGCCTCCCCCACTCAGCAGTCCCCGGGCAAAGCACCCTTCCAGCAGCAGCTTTCAAACCACACTCGGGTAAAGCAATGGGTGCCTGTAGTCCAGGAGGCAGCTGCTGGGCTCTGGGGGCATCCAACTCTGCCTGCTCCACACACGGTGAGCTTCTTCACAGAAACCACATCAAAGTTGCAAGGAACTGGCTCCACACACAGGAGTGTTAAGGCTGGTTTTTTCTGCTTTTTTTCTGGACTCTGAGCCCTGTGTCTGGCTGCAAGGTGGCCCTACTTTCAAGATGTGTGGCAGGGAAAAGTGATAGACGGTGTACTGTACCATAGCAAGAATCTTACAGAATCAAACTGCCAAAATTAGCTGGTGCCCAAAGTGCTTTCAGCATCAACTGCTGCATCTCTGCCTCCTGAGATATTGCAGGGATCTGCAAGACAGAATCCCTGTGGAAGGCTTCAGGTTGGATTCTTGCTTATTCCAAACATACGCAGCACAGGAAGCAAACGGGTCTCTAAGTTTAGGATCATTCTTCTGCTCCGTGTTGTCACACTGATCTTCAGCACGCTGAGCTGTTCTGACTCCCAGCTCAGGCCTGTCACAGCCATGAGCACTGCCAGCTCTGCCACCTCCCTGCCAGCCACCATGGTCCCTCAGCACTGTCCAGGGGTCTCCAGCTGACTACAGCCTTTGAACTCATACAGAGAGGGCATTCCTGGGGGAGGGTCTGGCACCTTACCATTTCATAGAATCATAGGGGTTGGAAGGGACTTCTGAAGATCACCAAGTCCAACCCCCCTGCTGCAGCAGGAACACCCAGGGCAGATCACAGAGGAACGTGTCCAGACAGGTCTGGAAAGTCTCCAGAGAAGGAGACTCCACAACCTCTCTGGGCAGCCTGTCCCAGGGCTTTGTCACCCTCACAGCAAAGAAGTTTCTCCTCATGTTGAGGTGGAACTTCCTGTGTTGTAACTTGGTGTCATTTCCCCTCGTCCTATCACAGGGCACCACTGAAAAGAGAGTGGCCCATTCTGGACACCCACCCTTCAGATATTTGTAGACATTAATAAGGTCCTCTCTTAGTCTTCTTTTCTCAAGCCCCAGGTCTCTCAGCCTTTCCTCGTATGACAGATGTTCCAGTCCCTTCATCATCTTTTGTAGCCTCCCTTGGACTCTTTCCAGTATATCCCTGTCTCCAGAAGCCTCCATACTCCACCCTCCATGCAACTGCAAAAGCTGCTTTCAGCTTTCCGGGAGCTCTGAACACATTTTTTGGTGGTGGTGATGGCTGAAATGTAGTTTGGTCAAGTGAGAAATGGCTCATAGTACTCAAGAGCAATGGTGATTTTTTCCTAAAAAGTTCTCTTGCTGGAGCATCACAACCCCCTTCCCCAGCAACCTGGAATTTTCCAGAGATTGCTGCAGTGTCACAGAGTGGCTTTTGAGCCAAAGGCATGAAGGGGGAAAAAAAAAATGAACATTGAATAAATTACTTGTGTAGCACAAGTTCAAATGGTGAAAAAAAAAAAAATGGGACTTTTCTGGTTGGGAAGCCAATCTAAGCTTGCTACCTGCATTGCCTGGAGACAACTTGGCTCACTCCCTTTCCAATGAATGCTGTTACTGCAACAATATGCTCATGCTTCTTTATGCTTAGCTGAGGCCCTTCAGGTCTCCTCCTGGGCTTGGGTCCCTAGTAGCTACAATGCCTCGGGCCAGCACTACAGAGCAGAAATGAGGTGGAGTTCGAACTGGCAAGTATTTTCTCAAGGGCTCTGAAATTGAGTTTGGGATTCCACTGAGTGGCTTCTGCCTGATGGTTGCCTTTCCTTATTCCCACTAAGTAGAGCGTTGGAGTAAAATCCAACTGAGATCTAGCACTACTTACCAGCTGGGCCAGGTGTTAAAGCCTTTCAGTAAACCCCTAATTAGCCCTACAATAAAGGGAGGGGGTGGCAACTCATACTGTAAACTTCAGCCTTCATAGAGCTAACAGAAAAGTTATCAGAAGTGCTCCTTATCTCTAAAGAGTGGATGAATTTCTAACTGCAGAACACTTGTCTTGTTAATATGATGTATCCTTCATTCAAGTGATTCATAGAGGAGTTACAACGCTGGTAGTTCCTGCTTTTAAGGGCTCCTTTAAACAGCTGTCTGCTAGTAACAATAACACGAGGAGCAGCTGAAGTTAAAAATCAACAAACTATTATCTGTGAGGATTATGCATGGAATATGACACTGTAAACATGCCAAAAGCCCTAAATTCCAAATTTAGAAGAGTTACATAGTGGAAGAACAACATTTTAGAGATCTGCTTCTAAACGAAAATCTGAATCGGTGAGGATCTTTTAAGAGCCAACCTTTGTGTTGTTCAGTTCTAAGGAAACAGGAAGGATCTAGGAAAGTGCAGAGTTATTTATGGGGAAGAAGATTTAGCTAACTTTTTTTTTCTTTCCCAGAAATTCTCTATTTACATGTATGTTTTTACATTTGTTTGAAAAGCAAAAAAAACCCCAACAAACAAAAACCCAAAACAACCAAACAACAACAACAAACCAACCGAAAAAAAAAACAAAACAACACCAAACAACTAGGCTTCTCATAGTGAAATTCAGTTTCAGAGATAACAAAAGATTTGTCTGTCAAATTGACAGCAGTGCTCAGAGCTAGGATGTTCTACCTGCACATTTTCTGCTGCTTGCCTGGTGAGTACTTAGTTGCCTTGCTACTTCTGATCCGTCCTTCATGCTGGAATCCATCACTCTTCCTGGCAGCATCCATCCTCACCTATTTATTTTATAATAAAGTAACACCTTCAGTCTTAACTCCTTTTACCCTGGAAAACGTGAAACAATCACAGTGTAATTACAGCACTTGGCTTTTTTATTAAAAGGCAAAGTGAACCCATTCAATGGGAATGGCAGCACCAGCTGAGTTTATTGTGTAAGTAAAACATTTCACGACAAGCTGTCAAGTTTGGTTTGTTGCTAATTTCAGAGTCATTAACATATAGCCAAAAATATAACTGCCATAACTGGTCACAGGTTACAAGACTGGACTTCCCTCTCCCACACTTTTATACATATAATCTTGGGAATCAGTTTTCCTACAAGCTGTTAGTAGAAAGGGTACGTACAATTTGCCAGACTAATGTAAATGTCTTACGTTCTCCTGTCAAATTGAGGGAAGATAAAATCTACAAGAATACTTAATTAAAAAAGAATGCGATCTGTTTTATAAATCATTGCTGCCACCTGCCCCCTCAAATGTGAGGCAGGGAAACGGCCTCTAGTTAAAACGGCGCAGGCAAAGAGCAGAAAGGGGAACCTTGGGTGTGAATTAACCCAACTTACTAAATTAACTTTTTTCTTTTTCCAGGATTAGGTTTAAGCCTAAAATGGCATCAGCCGCTTTCCCGCTTGGCAGTGCCTGCAGAAATCGCTGTTCCCGGTGCCGAAGAGCAGGCAGCAGCGCCAGGGGTTCCGCCAGCTCGCCGCGCCATGCAGCAGCTCGGAGGGCAGCCTCTCGGGACAGCCCCGTGGCCGCACCGGGGCTCCGTGCCAGTGTCACAGCCGGTCGGTGTGACCGGCTCTCCCGGCGTTCCCCACGCACCGCCCGTGTGGCTGCCCCGGGGTGACCCACGGGCATGACGGTAAGGGGATTTATGTCAAGGCTCCACAGCCAGCTCCGGCCGCGGCGGGGGCTTCGGAGCCGCCGGGCAGACCCTCCGCCCAGAACCTGCCGCTTGCCTCGGCATGACCCGGCGGCTGCTCGGCTCGCCGGGGGCGGAGGGTGGTGGGCCCGGGCTGTCCCGCCCCCACTGCAGGGCTGCGTGAGCGGCGGTGAGACGCGAGTGGGTGTGTGGGGAGCGGCCGTTCCCCCTCAGCTGGGAGGGGGGTAACGGGCGGCGCGCACTGTCCCCGGTGGTGCGGGGACGCGCGGCCACGTGCTCGCCGCCTCCCGTCACCGGCCGTGGCCACGCGGCGCTGCCCGCCAGCCGCGCGCGGTCACGGTCCCCATCCGTCCCCCCCCTCACCCCCTCCCCCCCCCTTCCCCCGCCCGGTGGCCGCCCGGCTGCCGGTGGGACGGGGATGGCAGCGCACGCACACCCCCGTTCCCACCGCCTCCCCGCGTGCACGTGCGCGGCCCGCCACGGCGCCCGGCTTCGTGTGCCAGCGCCGCGGCCCACGCGAGACCGCAGCCGGTGGAGCCACCCGGCCCCGCCAGGCCGGGGGGCGCGCATCCACGCGGCAGCTGCCTGCGGCGAGCGTGCCCCGGCCCCGTTCCCGTCCCCGTCACGCCCGGTGGCGTCCTCGAGCTGTGACCCCACGTGCGGCCGTGCCCGCCGCGCTGCCCGCGGACGCTGAGGGGACGGGGAGGGCGCGTGGCCGTGGGGGGGGCGCGGCCGGTGCCCGGGGGGGGGGGGGGGGGGCGGGAGGGGCGCTGCCCGCGCGGCCCCGAGTGGGCGGCGGGGCGCGCGCGGCGGGGGCGCGCGGGGGTCTCCAGTGGGAGCCGCGCGTTCCCTGTGGCGGCGAGGGCGGGGGGTGGAGAGGAGGGGGGAGGGGGGAAAAGCGGCCTGCTCCTCCTCCCCCCTCCCCTCCCGCCTCTGCCCCTGCCCCGGGGCGGCGGGTGGCGCTGGCCGCGGCGGCTCAGGGCTCAGTGTCCTTGTGCGGAAATGACACACGGTCCCGTCACGTCACGCGAGAGCGCAGCGCGCGGACCCTCGCACACAAAGAGCGGGGGGGGAAACGCGGGCACCAGCGGCGGCCGCTCCAGCCGCCCCCGCTGTCCCGGGACTGCCGTGCCCTCGCGCGGAGCCGAGGTAAGTCCCGCTGTCGCCGCTCGCCGGCGGGAGGGACGCCGCTTCGTGCAGCACCGCGGCGGGCAGCGCCGCCCCGGCGGGTAGGGGAGGGAACGGGGAGGGGAGCCGCGCCAGCGAGGGAGCGAGCGGGGGAAGCGGGAGGCGTGGGGCCGGCCCCTCCCCCCGGCGGCGGCTCGGGGCCCCGCCGCTCTCCCCCGCCCCGCCGCGGAGCGCGGGCTGCCAGGCGTGAGGGGGCTCTTTGTTCGCGGCTTGGAACGTTGCTATGGCGCTGCGGAGCGGGGCGCGGGAGGGCTGGGTGCTTCCATCTGCGGAGCCCGGGGTGGGGGGGGAGCAGAGGGGAGAGTGGAATGGTCACGCCGCCGTCACCTCCAGCCTCACCTTCTCCCCTCCCCCACGCGCGGCGGCCACATAGATCCGCCCGGGCAAGGGTTCGGACCGGAAGCACCAACCGCCGCCGCCGCCGCCTCGGGCTCGTGGGTCTGACCGCGGAAGCGGCCGCGGCCGCCGCGTGCGGGGCGCGCAGGGCGTCCTCACCGCAGCGCCCGCCCCCGGGCGGGGCCCTCGCTCCGCGCCGCTCCCACGTGGCCGCCGCCCCCCGCACCCCCGCCGCGGGGAGCCCCGGCGGTGCGGGGAACGGCAGGGAAGCCCCGGGGGGGGGGGGGGGGGGGGGGGGGGGCGCTGGCCGGCGACACTTTCCCCCTCACAGTACCGGTTTCCCCCCCACCCTGGCCGTGCCCGCCGAGGCGCCGCGCCGCGGCAGCGCAGGAGCCCGCGGATCAGCGTGGGGCCAGGCGGCTGGGAAAAAGCGAGGGCTGGGGTCAGGCCCCCCCGCCTGGTAAAAATGGTGGAGTGGGTGGGTGGTTCTGCGGTGATGGGTGTCGGTTCTGGGCGGGCGGCGGGGAGCAGAGAGGGCCGCGGCGGGGAAAGCGGCCGCCTGTGCGTGGATCACCCGCTGCCTCTACCGTCCTTTCCCTTGCGGTGTGTCCCCACAGCCCTTGGTCAATAGAAGGGAACAAACTCTGAAGCAGCAGAATGCAGCCGGCGGCGGGCCAGCAGCCATGTGACGGCTCCCACATAGCGTTGACGCAGTCCCCGAGCTCTTGGGATGGAATTGCGGGGAGGGTTTGTCGCTGCCACCTCTAAAAAACAGCGTATGCGCGACCCCTGGGGCAGGGACACTTAAACAAGGAAAGAAAAACCTTTTCCCTGCTTCTAGCTGATGCCTAGTAATCAGATTATGCATTTATATGATTTATTCCATCCGATGAAACACATAATTTCCGATATATGTTGATAGACTTTCCTCTCCTGCTAAATCAAACTGCGCTGGACCATCCACACTTTTTTATCTTGGCAAAGTGTTTTCCTAGCGTAGGTAAGTCCAGCGAACAAAAAAAGAGTTGATTGCAGTTTGGAGGGGATCTCGAATTGTCTGTACAAAGTTCAGATGGAACAGTATTTTCAAATAAAAGCAAAGAATAAAGGCAGAGGGGATGAAGCATTGGGGAAAGCAACATGTTTCTAACAGAGAACCTAATTGGAAGCAAAACCAAATGGATACATTAATGCTGGAAACAAACTAGGTTAGTATTTTGCTGACCAGTGCAAGATTAAATTGGTGTTTGATAAAGTACCAGGGACAGGTTGAGAAAACTTCTGCTTTAGGCAACTTGTGGGAAAACTGAGAAGAGGGGTTTTTTCTTGTTTGTTTGTTTGTTTTAATTTAAACTGCATCTGCAGATGTAAGTAAAATGAAATGTAAAAAAGACCCAAATGGAGAACATGCCCTGTGAGTCCTGTTGGCAAAATGCCCTTGTTGCAGGCTGGCTCCAGTGGAGACTTGAGGCTTCCTGTCCTCCTCCACAGGGCAGCAGAGGTTTTCAAAGTATGTTAAGTATAGGGATTTTATTGTCTCTAAGGGTAATGCTTCCAGCAACATCTGCTGCTTCTTTTCAAATATTTTTTCATCGTTTTAGATCTTGTTATACATGTATTTATAGTTGGAACAAGACTGAAATGTTGGAATACTGTTTCCTAAGGTATTCAGTATTTTAGGTGTCAGTAGTGGGTATCAAGAATAAGTTTTACTCCAGAACTCCACTCTTGAGTCACTAGCAGCACCAGTCTGGCTCGAAATTCATAGACTAGAAAGCATCTGCTTTTAGTATTCTTTATAGCACCTACTTGTGTTTTGCTCCTTGTTCAGTTAACTGAGGCAACATTCTTCTTTCACAGTTTAAGACAGGTAGTCAATTTGAAATAAACTTTATTTTTTTTTAATTAAGGTGGTTTCAGGTATCAGACTTCTTCAGCCTGTTTCACCTTTCCAAGTGAGTTCCCACACCTTTTCAAATGTTTTGCTTAGAAAAGTCACAAGTTTTAAGGAAACCTGATTTAAGTAGATACAAAGTACAATCAGGTGAACAAATCTAACAATGCAAATTTCCCCCCTGCTTCCCCAATCTTTGTCAGTTACAGTAGTTTTAGGTGTAATTTGTAACATTAGTAAGTAATATTGTTTTAGGAAGCATACTGACAGTGGCCCTTTCTATTTATTTGCTTATTCTGAGCATCATACCAATGAGCGTGGTTATGAGGTTTTCAGCAATAGAAGGATACTTAGGTAGATAATAAAGATTATAATGAAAATGCAAAAATGTCCAGAAAAAAAAGGCACAGTTTTGGGGTTTTTTGAGAAGGCCTTGTCAAAATGCTGTAATATTTAAATCACTGTCCCATGGAACTGAACAGAAGGCAAGCATTGCCTCTAAGAACTACGTTTCACGGCTCAATTTTGGATTGGTATTTATGTGTAGTTCAGCTGAATTGGAGCTGCATTGTTTTCTTTGCAAATTGGAGGAATCAAACGCACCCCAAGGATCATGGCAATGTTGAAATTACTGAACCCAGTGCTACAGCGAGGAAGTAAAAGGTGCAGATTACTTGGCTCCCAAAGCAGAGCTGGGAACTCGCAGTTCTGTAGGCTTGCTTCTCCAGCCCAGCAGGAGGGCTTTCCAGGAGGCAGCTCCTGGGCAGCCTGAGCAGAGAGGCAAGTGCCTCCAGTCCTGCCTCCTCCTGGGGCTGCCGGGCTGCTTGTTGAGAGTGGGTGTTTGTGCCCGTTGTTTCAAACCCATTATGCATCACAAGGGACAGTATTTCACGCTGTCACCAGGGTTTAGAGCAGCCCCCTGCTCACCTGCTGCGTGGGACAGGACTACTTCCACCTGCCCACACCAGCCTGCAAGACTCTGGGCTCCCTTGGGAAGCATCAGTTGCCTTCTGTGTTTTGTCCAGTGCATGTTTCAGTGAAATACAGACACCCAGAGACAGGGAGCAGGACCTCAGACACTTGGCTGTGCAGTGTCTTAATGACTAGATTGATTCATCATTGTCCCTTGCTGAGGATGAATATATATATATATATATATATATATACACACACACACACACACACACAAAAAGCTTTGGTTTGCTCTGGGTAAACTACAATCTTAATTATGTAGCCTGATACCATTGCCATTTTGTGTTGAAGTCCTGTTGCAGGAAGGCATGTGTTAGAGGAGGTGCTGGTTTCAGCTGTTAAACAGTGGTTCCACATACAGGTCTGGTAAAACTTTGCCAGTGTTCACCTTAGAATATCAGCCTTTTTTTGGTATTCCTGGAACTTCTTCACCTTCACTGGGTTACCTGTGCTAGAGGAGGAGTGTTGTATCTTTCTCTGCATGCTGAAAGCAAGGAAATAGAGCAGCTTGTTCCACATAGGCTATTAAACACGGATTTCATGCTGGTAGCAACCGTGTATCGTGTCTTTTGACCAAAATGCAAAGGACAATTCACCTCTTCAGAAGCAAATTACACTCGAGTACAACACTTCTCATTGAAGTTTCCGAGTTTTATATATGAAGCAATGTACCACCATGAGGTTTTAAATGGAGTAAGCATCTCATAACAGTGTCTAAATCCCTGTATTTTAAATAGCATTCTTGTCCCCAAACTGGTCCCTTTATCCAGTGTGCAATCATCCAGCCTGCAGAGTCGAGGTGTTTATTGCAGTTCTGCACAAAAGGCATGCAAGGTGGTAAATCCACAAAGCTGGCACACCTTCCCCATAACACAGGATTTCTTTTATACACCAAACTTGCAAAATTACCTTATGTGCAAGTGTACCAATAGATTTGTCCAAATGATTGGTTAACTAGTTCAACTCTTCCCCCGTGAAGTAGCAGGGATTCTACTTTTCACTGCACATGGCCTGAGGGGAGGGGGCTTTTGTGAGCAGGGGGTCCTTCCAGCCATACTATTTTAGTATGTTAATGAGGTGAGTTCACAGTAAGTTGAGTTAGTAATTGTTTTCTATTTGTTTTACTTAGTGCTTAAGACTAAAGATTAGCAGTTAGGGTCTTCCATTCATCTCTTCTTCACACCAAGGTAAGCTCAGTAAACACCTCCTTCCATCGGTCTTGCTGACCTGTCTTTTTGGACCTCATTCTTGTAGTCGATAATAAATTGGAGACATTCCTTCCAACCTACAGAGGATGCTAAAATACTTAGTGGGATGGTGTGCATTCAAGAAGCTGCATCTACACATTTACCATGCATTAATGAACTGAGCAGCACAGTGCTATGCAAACATTTCAATTAAAAATACCAGAATTCTATAGAACTGGTAACAGGCATTCATATTATATTATATTATATTATATTATATTATATTATATTATATTATATTATATTATATTATATTATATTATATTATATTATATTAGTCAAGGGAATTATTCATTTACATGTGTAATTGTAATTGACAAGTGTCACAAATCAGAATTGCTTTCCGCGTACACATGTGCACTTTTATACCTTTCTTCATGGTTTCACACGTTTTTTTTTCACTTGTCAGAACTTACTACGTTAGATGTGGGAGTTTGAAGAGGAAAGAGTTGTGTTTTTTAGTTATGAACAGCAGAGCTTTCTGGTGGACTGTTTTGTTTGCTGTTTTTAAGTCAGAACTTGGAAGCGATCAATCAGACTTCCTGTAAGAATGATTGCGGAGGCAGAGAACTGCTTCGATCTTAAATTATCAGCAAGGTCTTTCCTCTTTACATTGTGCTTTTACAACAGTCAAAATCATAAGACAGGTAGGGAGAGCATCTGCCAAGGCCAGCACATGAGTTAGGTGGTGAGTAGAAAAGGAGAATGCACATCATGGGATGGTTTAACATAGTCTTACGGTTCAGTTCTGTTTTATATATCAATAACTAAGTACACTTTTATGCTATTTCTAAGTAGCAGTATGCATTATACTTGATGATATGAGACTGAAACACAGAGTATGGTTTGCAATTTGATCTGTTACTCATAAAGTCTTTGTACCCAAGTGCTTTCAATCTTCAGGGTTCAGGGCACACTTTGGGCAGGCACAGTTTTGATAAACAGAACCTATTTTTTGCTCTACTTGCAAAAGCAGCATCGGGGTGATCATGAGCACTAAATGCACAGGGAGGTATTCCAAAACCTCGTTATTAAGGTGTTCTTCCATGCTTTGGGACTTGCAGCATTGTGCTCTGCACTGACCTTCCCTGTTAGGCACAGGTAATACCATTTCAACCTCCAATGTTGTTACCAGAGTGGTGCAACGGTACAATTAAGTGTCATAACCTGGGCAGTCTTTTGAAGAGACATGTCTGATAGCAACAGCAGCAGGGAGTGTTAGATCCTTCATTGAGCCGTGTCATTCCTTGTCTAATTTGCTGTGAAGAAGGGAGAGCAGCATCTGTGGGAAGGAAATGCAGCCAATAGTGACAGTCATGGTGTGATGGGACCCCCCCCTTCTTTCTCTGCCCTGTTGTACTCTGGCCCACCCCTCCTCTTACCACCTGCCCTCCAGTGTGCCATAACCTGGTGGTTAGGTCACTCTTCTCAGTTTGGGGACCTGAATTCTTGTCTTTGCTGCAAAATCAAGAGCAGGAAAGTAAAAAAAAAAAAGCAACAACAAACCAGAACAACAAAACCCCAAACCTCAAACCAAAACAAACAAAAAACAACCACAACAAAAACCAAAACAGAAAGCAAAAGAAGTTTTCTGGCTCCAAAATGCCTCTTTTAAGCGTTGTGCCATTTTTAAGTAAAATACCCTACACTTAGTTATGACTGTCCTCTCTGAGAGTCCCAAAGTACTGAGCATGTTCTGAAAATGGGTGTTGGATCTTAGCCAGTAGGCCAGGTGCAGAGGTGTTCTAGCACAGCAGGGCTCTGAAGGCTTGTGTATGTGGTCTACCAGGAGCTTGGTATCTAGAATCTCTGATCTCCTACAAGTTTAGCTGGTAGCTGAGGGGGATTTCTGGATCTTGCTGTAAATCACAAGATGGCAAATCAAACACACTTAAACTGGTGTCTGGAGTTGGACTGCAATGCATATTCACTTTATTTGAAGTGGCTTCACTTGAAATAGGAGACAAAACTGTATATTGATTGGTTATCTGCAAATAGGCTCATCATACATCTTCAAAATAATAGTATCCTCATTTACATGATTGCACATCTAGGTGTTTTTGTTCAGTTCTCTTAGAAGGACAAAACTTTCATCACTTGAGAAAACCATCCTTTTTGGTTCATCTTTTTAAACTGCGTGTGGGTGAGTCTGGAGGACTGAGCCAGAGGGAATGTTTGTGTCTTCCCAGGTGAGTGTTGGCATCTCCCAGGCTCCATTTCATGGCATCTAGCAGTGGGTCAGCCTAGATGAGAAGATGATACATCAGCAAGGTGTTCATTTTGAGACATCAATTACATAGAAATTATAAACTACATACTGCTTTCAAGAAGACTTCTCAATAGGTAAAATGTAGGCAGTAAAATCTAATGATTTATTATTTGTGTGGTGAGGATGGGGTCCATTTACCTCCTTGATTGCTGAGTTTGTCCAAGTGCTACACATCTTCCTGTTGATCCTGCATTATAGGTTTAGCTCATTACTGTGCTAGAAGCAAACTGCCATTAATCAAAGCAGAGTCTCTTCTGAAGAAAAACTATTAGCTATTTGCTTCATTTTTAGTGTTCAGAGGTGAAGGATCCATAATCAGAGTTAGAAGAGTTATTCCTTCTGAGTGTTTTACTCACGTTTCAGCATAAGAGGAGAGAAATGGTGTGTGAGTTTACTTATTTTATGCCTGTTTCGTTAAGTGTTTCTGAACTGTTTGCATGTTCTTTGGAATTTAACTGTATACACAAGATAAAACACCAAAGAATCCAGAGAAAATGCTTCTAAAATAGCTTGGCTCACAAATTAAAATATTTATTAAATATTAAAATATTTACAAGCAAAATCCTTGAAGTTTAAAGTTTATGTTCAAATTTTTTAAAGCATTATTTTTTTTTGTCAGTTCAGGTGGAAATACAAGAAGTTTCTGCTAAAATTTAGAGATCCATCTCCAGTCAACTTCATTAGGATCAGGGTCTGGCAGCTGACGTAGCTGCTGTTGTAGGTGTTTGTTATGTTTTGGAATCCTTCTTCCAGATGTTCTTTTCTCCAGGAAGTAGGATGTACTCCAGCATCTGTCTGTGTCCCAGCAAGATAAATTGTTAGCCCTACGTAGGCAGGCGAACGTGCATGGACATGCACATGTACACCTGCAGACCTCCCCTCTTCCCACAGGACCTCTGTTCCTGTAGGAGCAAGGATACAATAGCTCTGTTGAGATCTCTGTCTTCTCACTACTCACCTGTGAGCCCATTGCCACCCAAATTTGAAGCGAGATGATGGTGTCAATAGATGAAAAGTGAAGTTTCATGAAATGGTTGAAGCCAGTGGCTCACTGGGATGAGAGGGATTTTCATTCCTCCTTTCTGTCCCAAACCTCATGCGTGCTCCTGAGCTGGGCCTGATTGCTTCCTTTACCATTTACCTCTCTGAATGAGAAGAGCAACCCAGCAAAGAAAGAAGTGAATTGTTTTCTGTCAGTTTATCAAGCTGGAACAGCTGACTGAAGGTCAAGGGGGGAACCAATCCTTGGCCAAGGGAGCAGGTGGGACTCTGAGGGAAGAAGTTCTCATGACAGATGCTGTTATACGTGCTCCATTTTCTCATAATACCTAAGTTCTTACAAATAATTTTTTTTCAAAGTAGGTAAGAACACTTTGCTTCAAATATGTGAAACTGTTTTGACTTACTATGATTTGACCTGAGTTTGGGATAGCTTTGGTCTTCTTCCTGCTGTTGCACCCTTCAGATAGTTAACCAGGGTATGCACTTTGCTTTATTTTTAAATCTAAAGAGTGGCTGTTCAGTTCCTCATGTATCTTGTCCTTCCAGTTTCCTTGTATTCTCTCAGAGGAATTCTCCTAAAGCATTCTTCCTATTTGAACAGTAGTTGTAGTGGGAGTTGGAAGGAAAATATAAATCCCTATATCCCCTGCTAAATATTTTGTGCTGTGTCCCTGTCCCCCCCTGCTACCTTTATATTTTTCCCTTCTGACTCTGTGTTTACCATCATTTAGTGTTTTGCTCTAACAGAGCAGTCTAGAATTATCCAGAAAACCATTTTGATTTCTATTGCAGAGATGTTAAAAGGAAACTCTCTGATCTGGTGCAGCCCTCTGACTATTATCCACTGCTGGTTTTCCAGGTTGGCAGTGATGAAATTATCACAAGAAATGTAAGGGCAATGAAGAGAGACTTCAGAGCCCTGGGACGACTGGTTAGGGGGTCTGGAGCGCAAGTAGTGTTTGCCTCCATCCCTCCTGCAAGAATGGGTGGGGAGGTAAATAGGAAGAGTTTAAGGGTCAATGAATGGCTAAGAGATTGGTGTCAAAGACAGGGCTTTGGTTTTTTTGATCATGGGCTGCTGTATGAGACACCTGGCATGGTGGTGGCAGGTGGGATGCACCTGTCCCAGAGGGGGAAAAGGCTTTTGGGGCAGGACTTAGCAGGGCTCATTGAGAGAGCTTTAAACTAGATGTGAAGGGGGAAGGGGAGAAAACCGGGTCTGTTAGGGACAAGCACAAGAGGAACGTACCAGGGCCCGAAGGCAGGTGGTCTAAAGAGGATTTGGTCCCACCAGTGGGCTCTGCTTGCTGCCTGAAATGCCTGTATGCTAATGCACGCAGCATGGGGAGCAAACAGGAAGAGTTAGAGGTCAGTGTGTGGGCTAAGGGTTATGATCTGGTAGCAATAACAGAGACGTGGTGGGACAGGTCACATGACTGGAATGTGGCCATGGATGGTTATGTGCTTTTTAGGAAAGATAGGGCGGGGAAGCGAGGTGGTGGAGTTGCTCTTTATGTGAGAGAGCAACTAGAATGTATTGAGTTTTGTGCAGGGGCTGATGAGGGGCAAGTTGAAAGTCTGTGGGTAAGAATTAAGGGGCAGGCTGGTGTGGGTGATACAGTCGTGGGGGTCTACTACAGACCTCCTGATCAAGGTGAGGAAGTTGATGAGGCTTTCTACAGGCAGCTGAAAGTAGCCTCACAACTGCAGTCCCTAGTCCTCATGGGAGATTTTAACTACCCTGATATCTGCTGGAAGACTCACACAGCCAGCCTTTCACAGTCTAGGAGGTTCCTCCAGTGCATTGATGATAACTTCTTAATGCAAATGGTGGACAAGCCGACTAGAAGAGGAGCGCTGCTGGATCTTGTACTAACCAACAAGGAGGGCCTTGTTGAAGCAGTGGTGGTCAATGGCAGCCTTGGTGGAGGTCAGGATCCTGTGTGGTAGGAACAGAATACCCAGCAGGACCAGAACCCTGGACTTCCACAGGGCAAACTTTGGCCTCCTCAACCAACTGTTAAGGGAAGTCCCATGGGACAGGGTGCTAGAAGGTAAAGGGGCTCAAGATAGCTGGTCAACATTCAAAGACCACTTCTTGCAAGCACAGGGTCAGAGTGTCCCAATGGTTAGGAAATCTAGTAAGGGAGCTAGGAGACCAGCATGGTTAAAAAAGGAACTGCTGGGCAAACTTAAGTGGAAAAGGAAAATCTACAGATCATGGAAGGAGGGGCTGGTCACTTGGGAAGAATATAGGGCTGTTGTCAGAGGATGTAGGGAGGCAATTAGGAAAGCTAAGGCTTCCTTGGAACTTACCCTTGCAAGTCAGGTTAAGGATAATAGAAAGGGCTTTTTCAAATACATAGCTAACAAAGCTAACACTAGAGGCAATATTGGCCCACTGAGGAATGAGGGGGGAGCCCTGGTGACAGAGGATAAAAAGAAGGCAGAGGTGCTGAACGCCTTCTTTGCCTCTGTCTTTACTCCTGCAGGATTTCCCCATGAGCCCCAGATTCATATAGCCCCAGAAGAAGTGAAGATAATGGAGGAGTTTGCCATGGTAGATGAGGATTGGGTTAAGGATCAGTTGAGTAATCTGGACATCCATAAATCGATGGGTCCAGATGGAATGCATCCAAGGGTGATGAGGGAGCTGGTGGAGGTCATTGCTAGGCCACTCTCCATCATCTTCAGTAAGTCATGGGTAACAGGAGAGGTGCCTGAGGACTGGAGGATGGCAAATGTCACACCAGTCTACAAGGAGGGCAAGAAGGAGGACCTGGGTAACTATAGACCGGTCAGCCTCACCTCCATCCCTGGAAAGGTGATGGAACAACTTGTTCTTGTCTCTATCTCTAGGCATATCAAGGACATGGGGGTCATCAAGAGCAGTCAGCATGGTTTTATCAAGGGTAAGTCATGTTTGGCTAACCTTATAGCCTTCTATGAGGAAATTACTAGGTGGATAGATGATGGTAGAGCAGTAGATGTGGTTTATCTTGATTTCAGTAAGGCATTTGACACCGTCTCCCACAGCATCCTTGTAGATAAGTTGATCAGGTATGGGTTTGGTGATCAGGTAGTGAGATGGATCAAGAACTGGTTGAAAGGAAGGAGTCAGAGAGTTGTAGTCAATGGGGCAGAATCTGGTTGGAGGTCTGTGACTAGTGGAGTCCCTCAGGGGTCAGTACTGGGACCGATGTTGTTCAACATCTTCATCAACGACCTGGATGAGGGTAAAGAATGTACCCTCAGCAAGTTTGCTGATGACACTAAGCTGGGAGGAGTGGCTGACACACCAGAAGGCTGTGCTGCCATTCAGAGAGACCTAGATAGGCTGGAGAGTTGGGCGGGGAGAAACATGATGAAGTTCAACAAGGGCAAGTGTAGAGTTTTGCATTTGGGGAAGAGAAACACCATGTACCAGTACAGGTTGGGGGCTGACCTGCTGGAGAGCAGTGTAGGTGAAAGGGACCTGGGGGTCCTGGTGGACAGGAGGATGACCATGAGCCAGCAATGTGCCCTTGTGGCCAAGAAGGCCAATGGCATCCTGGGGTGCATTAGAAAGGGTGTGGTTAGTAGGTCAAGAGAGGTTCTCCTCCCCCTCTATTCTGCATTGGTGAGGCCACATCTGGAGTATTGTGTCCAGTTCTGGGCCCCTCAGTTCAGGAAGGACAGGGAACTGCTTGAAAGAGTCCAGCACAGAGCCACAAAGATGATGAAGGGAGTGGAACATCTCCATTATGAGGAAAGGCTGAGGGAGCTGGGTCTCTTTAGCTTGGAGAAAAGGAGGCTGAGGGGTGACCTCATCAACGTTTACAAATATGTAAGGGGTGAGTGTCAGGAAGATGGAGTTAAGCTTTTCTCAGTGGTGACCAGTGATAGGACAGGGGGTAATGGGTGCAAACTGGAGCATAGGAGGTTCAAGGTGAATATCAGAAAAAACTTCTTTACTGTGAGAGTGACAGAGCCCTGGAACAGGCTGCCCAGAGAGGTTGTGGAGTCTCCTTCACTGGAGACATTCAAAACCCACCTGGACAAGTTCCTGTGTGATGTGCTCTAGGTGACCCTGCCTGGCAGGGGGGTTGGACTAGATGATCTTTCGAGGTCCCTTCCAACCCCTAGGATTCTATGATTCTATGATTCTATGAATGTTCTGGACTGTCACCTCAGGCCCTCACAGAAAGATTGTGTCACACCTGTTGAGCACTGGCATATGTTGGTCATGGTCTCAGAGCTAAGCCCAGTGCAGAATGGAAAATTGTAAGAAAGATCTAGAAGCTGCATGCCAATGTAGCTGGGATATTGGGGCAAAATGTGAACATTTAGTACTAGGTGCTTTTCTTGAGGTCCAGCACAGCTTTTTGATGGTGCTGTATGAAGTGCACAGGATTTTTTGGAAAGAGCTGTAGTGGCTGTGTCTAAATTCATAAATAATGCTGTGCTAGTAAGACTGGGTATTAACCTTAAGTGCTTATCAGAGGGTTTAGAAGTTAGTGTGGGCCACTTAACATTTCATGCTGCTATGTCTCCACAGAGTTTGCAAAAGTTCAAGTGAAGTGATTCTAAGCTGGCATGATTTATATGTGGATCAATTAATACATGCAAGTCCTGAAATAGGGGATTAAAAGGAGTAGATACCTGAGGGGTTTGTAGTAGCTCTGTGTCCAACTGAGAAAGACTTTTCCTGGTGCTGTGGTGATGAAGCCAATCTCACCTGATCCTGCCAAGGATGCCCTTTATAACGCTGTGTATAGGGGCCATGTAGAAGATCAGCACAGCAGGGGATACCTTGGCTTTTAGAGTGGCCCAGGATGAGCTGATTTTACAACTCTGTGCATCTTCTGTTTGTGTGGGTGTGCTCCCCCTTGTAGTGCAGTCATACAAAATCTTACCCTGAATGGGATCTCAGACTTACCATTAACAGAAGTCAGTTTCTGACAAAAATGCATAACTGCACAGTATTTGAGTGATTGGAGAGTTTTTTAACAATACTTTGACATTTAAAAATATAATTCTATTGGACACTGTTTGAAAGTAAGGTAGAGACTTTTTTTTTCCCTCCAAAACAATTTCCCTCTCTCTTACTCCCCTCATCTCTCTTAGTTTTTATTCTAATTCCCACTCCTGGGCTGTGCATAGACATGATTCACTGGTTGCTTTTTTCCCTTGCTCAAGCTAGGGAGAACCCTGCCTTGATTTCAGACCTTGGCTAAAGGAGCAGTTGAACAAAAAGTATTTGAAAGAAGAGTGTAACTACTGAGAATGAAAAGGAATAACATTCGGGGGCCACGTAAACATGCCGTGTGTGGATAAACATGAGCTGTGTGTGACAGTTCACCAGCCCCCAGTTTACCAGCTTAGAGTGTCAGTTTGCAGCTGTGTGCCCTCTAACAGTCAGGGAGATCTGATTAGGTTGTTTGCTCTGTGGAGCTCCAGAAGATTTAGAATATCTTCTAGGAACATGTTCACAGATTGATGTTTGCCCCCAAGTATTATGCAAAATTAGTTTTCAAGGAAACAGAAATACAATCGAGTCTTTCATGTGAGAAGTAAAGCTAAAGTTGTACTAGAATGATACATATATTTGTTTTTCCTTACAAAAAAGATTCTTAGATTATTTAGAGGCTGCCAGAAAAAAAAAAAAAAAGTAGTTACTGTAAATCTACAGATTGCTCCACTTGAATTGATGCAGTCCATATCAAAAGAGTTGATTAGCCTTTGATCAAATGAAACCTTACTCCAGCATGCATATTCCAGTCTATGATGAGTTTTCCTTCTGCAGTGACTTTGGATCACCCACAATGACAATATGGCAACATTTAACTCTGATAAGAAGTAGTGACTTGGTATAAAATGGAGAGTTCAATACAGTTAACTTCAGTGCGTACCCTGCCAAGATACTTCATAGAGAAGGTTAATGTTACTTTTACTTTTCTGCATACCAGGAAAAGACATACTGTTTTCAGCACACTCCTGGCTGTTGGATGTGGTCTGTAGGGTAGTTTGCATGTTGACAGGTCTATGCACAGCCATGAAATTTACTGAGAACAGCTACATTCTACCCAAATACAGACTGGAGATTATCCGTGGGCTGTTAATGCCCGGTGGCTTTAGAGTCGAAGCCATTATAAACACAGATGTGGGTATTTCCTGATACCAGAAGATGCTGATATTTATTTTTGTATTTTTGTTTTGTCCTTTAGTGAAATAGAAGATGAATTCAGCTGAAATCACTGATGATGATGAAGGTAAAAATATTATACTTGTGTCATTTATGATGAGGCAAAAAAACTTGTTGAACAAAAGCCGTTGTAACCTAATAAAGGATGCACTTGGAACAAGATTACATCAATGCTTTTGTTTTTAAAAACTATCTAAAACACAGTTATTTTTGCTACTCATAATATTTTCTGCACTGCGCCCTTCCTCCCCCTCAAAAAAATCTTCCTACTGTAACTTTTTTCATTCAGACTCTTCTTTGGGGAAGAAGCTGTCGTTTGCTGGATGACTAAATGGTTCCTACCAAAATAGAGAGGAGCTTGGTGTGGCCTCAGTTTTATACAAGTCATAAAAGATAGTGATGTTCTTCACATTTTCATAAAAGGCAGCAACCCACCAAAGATTGTTCTGGGGGTGTCATGGTTTTCTGGAGATAAAGCTTTGTCTTTCTAAACCTTCTTTTTTCTTTTCAGTAAAAATTCCTCAAAAAAATGTAGTGAAAGTAGAAGCAGAAAATGAAGATGAAGCTCTAGACTGCTCGATTACATCCAGAGCCTCCGAGAAACACTCACTGGATGGCACAGTTACCTGCCTGCAGGATTCCAACAAACGGAAGCACGTCCCACTGGGCTGTGATGGTGTAGGGAGCCAACCAGATGGTTTACTGGGCGTGAAGAAAAGACGCTTTGCACAAGAGGTGACTTTTCTGTACATGACTCTCTGATCTTTTCTGTTCGTATTTCATAGGCTAAATTCACTGCTGCTGTAAGTAAAACACAAGTTATTTACTGGATTAGCATTAGTAATTGAGTTTTCAATCAAGTAGCACAGAATCATAAAATAGTTTGGGTTGGAAGGGACCTTAAAGGTCACGTAATTCCAACCGCCCTTCATAGGCAGGGACACCTCCCACCAGACCAGGTTGCTCAGAGCCCCATCCAACCTGCCCTTCAACACTTCCAGGGATGGGGCTTCCACAGCTTCCCTGGCCAACCTGGCCCAGTGTCTCACCACCCTCACAGTCAGGAATTTCTTCCTCCTGTCTCACCTGAATGCACCCTCTTCCAGCTTAAAACCAGTCCCCTTTGTCTTCTCACTACAAGCCCTTGTCCAAAGCCCCTCCCCAGCTTTCCTGGAGCCCCTTCAGGCACTGGAAGGTGCTCTGAGGTCTCCCTGGAGCCTTCTCTTCTCCAGGCTGAACAGCCCCAACTCTATCAGCCTGACTTCATAGGAGAGGTGCTCCAGTCCTCGGATCATCTTTGTGGCCTCCTCTGGGCCCACTGGAATAGGTCCATGTACTTCTTAAGTTGAGGGCTCCAGGACTGGACACAGTACTCCAGGTGGGGTCTCATGAGAGCAGAGTAGAGGGGAAGAATCACCTCTCTTGACCTGCTGGTCATGCTTCTTTTCACAGAATCAGAGAATAGTTCTGGTTGGAAAAGACCTTTAAGATCATCAAGTCCAACCATTTACCTAACTCTTCTGAGGCCAGTGCTAAACCATATTCCTAAGCACCACATCTACATGTCTTTTAAACACCTCCAG
The DNA here is from genome assembly GCA_020745705.1 of Hemiprocne comata. Lineage (NCBI taxonomy): Eukaryota > Metazoa > Chordata > Aves > Apodiformes > Apodidae > Hemiprocne > Hemiprocne comata. The sequence goes on along the minus strand of CM036588.1, from coordinate 119,531,104 downwards.
ATATGGTTATTCAACCACTTCCCTGGGCAGCCTATTCCAGTGTTTAATAACACTTGCAGTGAAGAAGTTTCATCTAATCTAAACCTTCCCTGGCACAACTTGAGACCATTTCCTTTCGTCCTGTTGCTTGTTACTAGAGTGAGGAGAGAGCCCCCACCTCTCTACAACCTCCTTCAGGTAGCTGTAGAGAGCATTGTTTTGATGCAGCCCAGGACAGTTGCTTTCTGGGCTGCAAGCACACATTGCTGGGTCATGTTGAGCTCACCAACCAGCACCCCAAGGCTGCTCTCAATCTGTTCTCTGCCCAACCTGTATTTGTGCCTGGGTTTGCCCTGACCCAGGTGCAGGACCTTGCACTTGGCCTTGTTGAACTTCATGAGGTTGGCATGGGCCCACCTCTCCAGCCTGTCAAGGTCCCTCTGGATGGCATCCCTGCTCTCCAGCGTGTCGACCTCACCACACAGCTTGGTATCATCTGCAGATTTGCTGAGGGTGCACTCAGTGCCACTGTCCATGTTGCAGATAAAACAGCACCAGTCCCAGAACTGACCCTTGAGGAACACCACTCATCACTGGTCTCCATTTGCACATGGAGCCACTGCCCACAACTCTAGAGTACAACTGTCCAGCCAATTCCTGATCCACCAAGTGGCTTCTCTTAACCCAGTCTGCACACAGCTTGTCTGGGTATTTCTTTAACTAAAGTGGGAGTGATCCCACCTATGAAATCCACTTGCAGGTGAATTCATTTGTGTGAAGTATATTGTTGATTGTGAGAGGATGTAGGAGCAGGTAGTGATTTGGAACAACTGAGCATGGCTCTGATGACAGTCCCTCTCATGGCACACAGCCTTTCAGCTGGATCCTCAGTGGTAGAATCATGGCTGAGATTCTTCTTCTGTGACACAGATTTTGATGTCGGTGAGACAAGTGTAAATCTGTGCATTACTTGAAAGATAAAAATGCAGGGATGCAAAAATTTCCATACATCAAGAGCAACTTGATATCGATACTACAACTTCTGGTGCAGCATCCCATGTGTGACAAACCAGATGTTTGCCCAGCTGGTGAAGGAAATGCCCAGTCTCTTCTGTTATCCTGTTCTAGTGCTTCACCTCTCTAGTCATTAGAAATTTTCATTAATCTCTGCTGAAACTGAGCAAGTTGCTTTTTGTCCTTGTTTTCAGTAGGGACAGCAGTGATCATCTGTTCCTAGAAGTCTTCTGCACATGGGAAAATTGGTGTGATGTTGTCCCCCTTCACCCCTTCCTTTCCAAGACTGAAGTTCTGTTTCTTCAGCTCTCCTTTAGGAGTCACCTTATATTTTTGTTGTTCTCTTTGGGATTCCTGAAAGGGTCCTAGAATCATAGAATCATCAAGGTTGGGAAAGACCTTCAAGATCATCAAGTCCAACCATCCACCCTACAACCCCTCACCACTAAACCATCTTAGGAAACACCATGCCTACCCCTTTTTTTAACATCTCCAGGGATGATGCCTCCACCACCTCTCTGTCCAGTGGTGGATAGTTACAGCTCTTCTAACACCCCCTAGAGCAGCATAATGACCTCCTGTTTTTGGCACTCAGCACTTTATTAAAATAACCTAGATTCAAATTCATCCTCTTCTGAATAACTTCAGGCCCTGGGTTATATTCAGGTTATGACCTACTCTGTTGCACGGATCCCTTTCTGCTACGTGGCCAGTGATTCTGTGCTGCATTTGTGCATTTCATTTCTCCTTTCTAGCCATAGGTCTTCATATTTCTTTTCCTTGGCTGTCATCTCTGACTTCTCAGGGCTGTGTTTGCCCTGCATGCCTGTGCCAGAGAGGCTTTCCTCTTATTGCACTGTTTCTTTCTTTTTCTTTCTTTTCCTTTCTCTTTTTCCTTTTACAATTGTTTTACTTGCATTCAGATTCTTAAAAGAGCTTCATCATGATCTCTCAACTCTGCTTACTTTGGATTTTACTGTTTGCCTGTAATAAATTGTAACGTTTCTTTGAATTGCAACTTTGGACTTAGGGTTTCCGAAAGTGACCCAGAAAATTCGTTCTTGACTGACCCCAGTGAATCAGCGTGTTTAGTTAAATCACCAATCAGAAATACTCCTCAATCCTAACAACACTTTTAAAGTTAATTACAGTCCTAGAACCAAAATTCTGTTTTAGTTGATAACTTCATTAACTATTTCTGTTTAAACAGAGGAGAAAATGCTAACTATTTTTGAGAATAATGTGCTTGTAGTGTATTTTTGCTGCACATAACGTAGGTATCTATGAATGCTAGAAGCAGGGCTGTACTTTTCATGTTATTTAACTGTACTATTGGGCTGGTGATTATATCACTAAGTTACTTTCTATCAGAAGTAATTTAGCTTTTTTTTTTTTTAATTCTAATAATAACTTCATAACCAGAAATGAATTTTCCCTAATTTTCTTATTAAAAAAAAAAAATCAGTGTTGAATATTGTAAGTTTAAAAAATGTGTGCAAGATATTTCCAAGTTCTCATGTGTTTGATGGAATTGTGTCCTATGTTTTTTGCTCATGTATTTATTCTTCCTTACTCCTATGCTAGAATATTATGTTCTGTATTCTTACAGATATTTAGACTTTGTTTATTAAGCATAAAAAGGTCATAAATTAGCTGGACTTTAGCACTGAGCAGAGCAGTAACTAAACAACTTTAAAACTTGGCTTAGAACTCCGAGAGATAATGTGAGGGGCTATTTCACAACTACTTATATTGGTCAATGTTTACCAAAACAGTGATTTTGCAAATGTTGAAAGAATGTATATAATATAAAAACTTGCTTGATATACATGGGGTCTCATTGAATAATATCTTGGCTTATTTTTTGATGCTACGTTAAAACTGATCACCTTAAGGGGGTGTAGTATTATCTGTAATACATGGATGTTTAAAGACCAGTGATACAGAAAATGAATTAAAAATATAAAATACTAGTTTAATAGGAGAATTTATGAAAAGTCATGGTGTAGCTAGTGCTGCTCCCAGATGGAAACCGTATGACGACGAGGTAATTAAAAGCAAAAGGAAAGAAAAGGAGAACGCACCTGAAATAGGAAATCCTTCAATATGGGCCAAAATGTGTTGTGATCTGTTAGTTGAACGCTGGCTGTGTGTTTCTGAAACACAGATAACCAAATCCATCCAGCAGCCAGATCCAAACCCTGGGAGCTGCCTTCGTGAAGGAGCAGAAGTTCTGCTGCCAGCACAGCAGAGATCTGCAGGAGTCCTCAGCAGGAACACTCCTCCTCCAGAGCCCAGAGTGCAGGCTTTCACAGCCCGCACTGTCAGAGTGCAGTGAGATACTGAGGGCAGTGAATTTGTGCTGTTTAACACACATTCTAATACTGCTTTACCCTGGCTCTGTGTGTGACCTGTACTTTAATAGAAGTTACCCCCCCACTGCCAAGTTTTATTATACAATTAATGAGGGAACGGCTGCGACAGGAGCTCTGACTGGTGGGCCGTGCCAAGCTGCTGAGGAGGGAAGGAATTGAATGACTCATGCTCTGTATGCAAGGAACTTTGGAGTATTCTCTGTCAACAGGAGTGTCAATGGAAGAGCCAGCTGCTCAGGTAGCAGGGCTCACTGTATGTGTAAGAAATGCATTCTCCAAAATCACAGTTTTTTGCTCTTTTGATCTGAAATGGTAAAGGAAAATTGTCATTTAGTCTTGGTGCCTGACTGGGGAGCAGAACTATGTTTATTGTTGGTGGAGGTTTCCATGACCTGCTTTCAGGTGATGTCTGGTGGGAGAGCTCTGTTACCCTCTGGAAATGCCTCTGTTTCTCCACTGACAAGTGCAGGTGTGGGGTATGACAACTTCAGGCCCAGCACAGGAGCCTACAGTTAGGTGGGAGCAACGTGCATCACCCTCTGCTCACAGTTTGGTCTCTACAAAGAGCTGATTTAGCCAGGGTTTATCATACCACTTGCTGGTCCAGTCAGCTGTTAAGAGCTGGTGATGTTACCAGGCCCTGGTTCCTCACTGTCCTCATAGCAAATGTGCTTTTAATATGAGTGGGACTGGAGGGATGGTCTTCTAAATGGGACCTGGAGGTCAGGGCCTACACACCATCACACAGGGATTCAGCACAGGGTGAATACTTTGCCTTTGCATTGTTGCTTCCATGTTATCATCTGTCCATCCACACAGCCCTGAGTGGGAAACACAGTGTTTCATGTGTAGGGTTGTGTGATGTGAAGGAGAGCAGAACCTGGAAACACAACTTCAATTTAATTGAGTCTGCTGGTTTCTGAACTGGGAGGCAAAACCAGCCTGTTCTTTCTGAGCCTCTTTTGAGTATACATTGAATTAGAAATTAAAATGCAATTAGATTCAATTTGTCACTGCAGTAAGCAGATGGAAAGTGTGAGTACATGTCGGGCCCAGATTGATTTCATGAGTGTTACAGTTCTGTTTTTTCAGAAGAGAACCTTAATTCAAGTTCCTCACTGTAGGACATGGGGGGGGCCTTCACTAGAATTTCAAATTGCGTGTTGCTTTCAGCTCAGACCTCAAGTCTGTCTTCCATTTGTTTTAATATTTGAATGCAAATTCTGTGGTTTTTATCTAATTAATGTTCTGTGGAACAAGCCAAGCAAAATATTTCAGCACAGCCTTCTCTAAAATCTGTGTGTTTTCTCATGTTTGAATTTAGTATGTTGGACTTGGATTCTGTTGTATCCACTTAACTTCCTAAGAATTATTTGCAATATCCATGTGTTTGCAAAAAACCCAACTCACACAAGCCCTGCATATTTGTTGTGGGTTGATGAAAATGCTTGCTTCCAATTCCAAGCAATGAGGAAGAGTTAGAAATTATTGAAAGAAATTATTATTCATTCCTTAAGAGCTCGTTACTGTTTTTCATAGAAATATTTTACAAAATTAGAAATGCATGAGTCTAAACTTCCCTGCCTTTCAGAAATAAAGAAATCTTATGCTTCTGTTTTTAAGAAGACAATATCAAGGTACTTCTCTCTTTGTTTTTAAGTTTTTATTATTTAAATAGAGTACTTTTTTAAAAATTACAGTAATTTTAAAAACTTGTATAGGAGTTGTACACAGTTATAAAGATGTAAAAAACCCTCTGTTTAAACCTTCACATCAGAAAGAAGAGAATAAGTATAATTTTGGTGTCCTACAGCCTTGGTGGTGTTTTCAAAAGCAAACCTTAAGAGAGTACTGGAACATTCAATGCAGTTGTTGGAGGCAGTGGCAAGGTCACAGGACTAGGAGTCAGAAAATCTAGATTCTATTCTTGGCTCTGTTGCTGACTTGTTGCCACCCAAATTCTCTGCAGCCCGAGATCCTCACAGTCAAGGTGAAGCAGACTGACACTTCATTTGGGAAAGTGTTCAGAGCTCTGTGGGTAAAGAGCACTAAGGATTATTATTGCCTTTCTATGCTGTGCAGAAAGCCATGAGCCAAAACAAACAAACAAAAAGAATAAAAGCCTGAATAATAGTTTACTGAATTTTTATTTTTCCCAGTGAATGTGACCTCATCAATGTTTACAAATATGTAAGGGGTGAGTGTCAGGGAGATGGAGTTAGGCTCTTCTCAGTGATGACCAGTGATAGGACAAGGAGTAATGGGTGTAAATTGGAGCATAGGAGGTTCAAGGTGAATATCCGAATGTATTAATTTAACACAACTAAGTCCTTAGGATAAAATTTGACTTTGCGTATTTTTGTAACCTGCTTAAGGGACACATATTTATAGCTAATATTTTTAAGGCAGTCTTACTAATAGAGCATTTCTTCATTCCAAGGGCCCTATTTCCAACATGAGGAGCAGAGACACTGGCTCACCCACTCAGGTGAACACCGAGCAGCCAAACAAGAACAAGAATCCTAACGTCGCGTGGCTCTGCGAAGAAGAATCCTTCAGTGACATAACCACTCCGTCTTACAAGAAACCTCTCTATGGCATCTCACACAAAATCACAGAGAAGAAGAACCCACCAGGAGCAGAGCAGTTTGCTTCTTACGAGTTGTTTGAAAAACTCAACCCCAGCAGCCCCTCGCATCTTCGGACTTTGAATGAGCAACGCAAAAGGGACTCGGCTTCAGTCATCGCCGTCACGGTGGGTACTGCAGATTCTGACCCAAATATATATTCTTTGATCCAGAAAATGTTTTACACCCTTAACACCCTGAATACTAATATGACTCAGCTGCACAGTAAAGTCGACCTGTTGTCTCTGGAGGTTAGCCGAATTAAAAAGCAAGTCAGTCCAGCAGAGGCCGTTGCCGACTTCAAGCCTCCCCCAGAGTACCAGCTGACTTCTGCAGAGCTCAAACAAATCATGGATCAAAGCACATCAGGTGGAGACTTAGCTTGCAGGTTGCTGGTGCAGCTCTTCCCAGAGCTCTTCAGTGACGATGAGTTTGGCAGGAGCTGCAGTGCCTGTGGCTTTCTCAACAAAAGGAAACTTGAATCTCTTCATCTGCAGCTTATCCGTAACTACGTGGAAGTTTGTTATCCTTCTGTGAAGAATACAACTGTGTGGCAGGTGGAGTGTTTGCCTCAAGTCAATGATTTTTTCAATAGATTTTGGGCTCAAAGGGAAATGGAAAACAGTCAGCAGAGTGTGCAGTCATCCAGTTTTTATGAGACTGAGCAGGTCGAATCCTCTCATTTTATGGAGGATAAAGAGCAGGAGGAAGCTTTGTCCTTGGACAGGAGCAATGTCATTGCCTCAGATTACATGCTGGATGCTCAGGATCTCAATGAATTTTTAGATGAAGCTTCTTCTCCAGGGGAATTTTCTGTGTTTTTGTTACACAGATTGTTTCCGGAACTCTTTGACCACAGAAAATTAGCTGAAAGGTACAGCTGCTATGGAGACTCTGGGAAACAACTGCTGGATCCTCATCGGCTTCAGGTAATCCGTAGGTACACTGAAATTTACTTCCCAGATGTGCAAGAAGAAGAAGCCTGGTTGCAGCAATGTGTTCAGCGAATAAACGATGAGCTTGAAAATACCAACATGGATGGAAGTGAAGGTGATCAGATGAGAGATGACTGTTACGATTCTTCCAGTTTACCAGATGATGTGTCAATCATAAAAGTGGAAGACAGTTTTGAATATGAGAAACCCGGCAGGCGCTCAAAAAAAATCTGGCTTGTACCCATAGACTTTGACAAACTTGACTTTCCCCCTCCCGATTTTGATGTCCCTGTCCCAGATTACCTGTTGAACAAAGAACAGATTAAAAGCATATATGAAAGCAGTCTGTCCATAGGCAACTTCGCCTCCCGATTGCTTGTTCTCTTATTTCCTGAACTGTTTACTCACGAAAACTTACGGAAGCAATACAACTGTAGTGGGTCTTTAGGCAAGAAGCAGCTCGACCCCACTAGAATTAAATTAATTCGACATTATGTGCAGATACTGTACCCCAGAGCAAAGAACGACAGAGTGTGGACGTTGGAGTTTGTTGGGAAGCTTGACGAGAGGTGTCGGCGAAGAGACACGGAGCAAAGGCGCTCGTACCAACAGCAGCGCAAGGTCCACGTGCCGGGGCCTGAGAGGAGGGAATTTTTCAGCTATGCAATAAACTCCGAGAGGTTCCGAGAGGAATTCGAAGGGCCGCCGCTGCCACCGGAGAGAAGCAGCAAGGATTTTTGCAAGATACCACTTGATGAACTCGTTGTTCCCAATCCAGACTTCCCTGTGCCTTCCATGTATTTGCTGTCTGATAAGGAGGTGAGAGAGATAGTGCAGCAGAGCCTGTCGGTCGGCAACTTCGCTGCCAGGCTTCTCGTAAGACTCTTCCCTGAACTCTTCACTCCGGAGAATCTCAGACTGCAATACAACCATTCAGGTGCTTGTAATAAAAAACAGCTTGATCCCATCAGGCTGAGACTGATCCGTCATTACGTGGAGGCAGTTTATCCCGTGGAGAAAATGGAAGAGGTGTGGCATTATGAATGTATACCCAGCATTGATGAGAGATGCCGGCGTCCTAACAGAAAAAAGTGTGATATACTGAAAAAAGCAAAGAAAGCAAAAAAGTGACAGGCTCTTTCAGTTCCTAAGACTTTGACCACTAAATTATTGTCAGGATTGTCATGCTTTGGTCTAGGCTGAGGGCCCTGTCGGGAGCAGAGGGTGCTCAGCATCTGGGACAGTCAGGCACTGGGTGTGTTGTGTTTCCATGTGTGTGTTGCACCTCTGTGGGCACTGCAGTGGTGGGAAGTGGCTTACTGCATTGTACCTGGGGAAGGAGCACAGGGCATCAGCAACGAGCTAGCCATGACCCAGAGCATGATCAGCAGACCATGCAGATCCATGTGTTGAAACTGTATTACTCCACTCCCCATTTCTGCATCTTTCTTTTTTTTATCACTTTCTAATAATAAAGAAATTTTTTTAAATGATGCTCTTCAGGGGCAGTTTTTCATTATACCCTTGTAAAGAGTCTCGTTAGTTAATCTGGAGTTTGAAATCTGACCTTAATTTAAATTTGAAAGTGCCATGTTTGTTTAGAAATCATTGGAACGTTAGACTTTGCTTCTACAGTAATTGCAGCTTCACATTTGTTTTGTTCTTGATGATACTGAAAACAATCATAGTGTCAAAGAATGGGTCAGAGTGCTGCCATTTGCATTTTTGACTGTTACCCAGATTTTGTTTCTGAAACCAATCATGAACTTTGGAAGAATTAGGACATTAATATAGACACAATGTGAATGTTTTTTATACTGACACCACAAGCTTGATCCTGCCCCTGTGAGTTCCTTTTTTGTGTTGTCCAGTGTCACTGAGGATGGCTCATCTGAAGACGGCCAGCAGAACAGACCCAAGTGGTTCAGGGTCCCCACGTGTGAGCTGTGCTAATGTAACTTATCCCTTGATCAGTGCAGCACCATCAGGTGCAGAGATGCTGAACTCTCTCTTTGCCAAATTGATTGAGTGTTAATTAGTAGCTGTTTGAAGGCATAATCTGTATGTATAACTTAGGTTCCTACGGTCAGGTTTGCATCACTAGTACGTTCAATAACAAAGACCACTGAGAGCCCAATGTGAATTTGCTGTATGATTCAACACTGGAGAGGGCTGCTTTAAAACTAGTTTTCCTTTTTTTTTTTTTTCTTTTTTTCTTTTGATACTCAGAAAAATGGTGAGAGAGAGTCAGACATGAAATTTTAAGACAGTCAAGACAGCGATTGCTGGCGGCCGGTCGCTGGAACCCCTTGAAGCAGTCGCTGATGTTCTCTGTGGTCCTTTTTGTTGTTTACTTAGATGGGTCATAGTATCAAATTTTAAGTCAATTCCAGTGTAATTTTCTATTTTAGCATTTGTAAGAAAGTACAAAATAATTGGTATTTTTACTTCAGATTTTTAGAATTTATTGTTCTTAGAGTCTTATTGATCCCTTTCTTTTAAAAGCAAAACAAAGCCTTTTTTCCTAATGTGAAGAACTAGTAAAAGTATTATGTTAAATTGGGAGTAAACCCTAACAGATAGTAGCATTTGCTCATTTTCCCCCTATGCTAGCAACATTCTCAAAGAATGAATGTTTGAAAAAAGTCATGAATGTACTAAATAATACACTGATACTGTTAATATTATATCCATTAAATGTTTCCTGTTGGTTTAAATAATAGCAAACCATGCACAAAGTGGATACCAGAGCAAGTATGGCTATAATAATAACATGAAAACATTTTACCAAAGATACTGAACTGTTACCACAATGTCTGCATCTTATCTTTCATTTTAGTGCATAAATTGAGTAAATTGAATGTATCAGAAACCAAGACTTCCTCTTGTCATTGTATGCTACCTAGCACCTCTGTGAAGTTTTTATTTTTACATGCACTTTTGGGGGAGATGTAAAATGACAGAAAGTATTAACAGCTGCTTAATTTGTTGTTGCGAATGGCTGGCCAGAAGGTAAGAAATACAATTGTATTTTCTTATCTTAATGTTTCTTTAACCACTTAGTGCTGTTGAAGCTCCCAGAAGAATTAGATAGATCTTAACTTCTGTGCAACTGACAGATGTTACTAGCTAGCATGCAAATTTGAGACCTACTGGCTTTTACTGTAGATGTTAACATTAAGTCAACAAATCAGGCCACGCATATTATCTACTAAGGAGTGAAAAAACAGTTTTCACCTTTTAAAATTGTTTTTGAAAGTGGGTAATGAAAGATTTTCAGTGGTTTTATTTCTCTTCTGTCTAATTGCTGTGTACATTCCTTCTATCTCACTCTTCACAAGCCTTTCATGATTGTGTGATTGTCTGTTTTATAACTGGTAGCAAGAAAATACAGACATATGAATAGTGACATAGTTCACTGATGAAGCTCTTGCAGTGCATCTGAAGTACAGCCACTTCATCCACTTGGTCAGTCTTGTAAATAAATTAAAGGTATATTATTTTCATACAAGAGGATTGTTGTCTGGTGATTGCTTGACTACGAGCAGGAATTGTTTCCTATAAAGTCTGTTAGTACAACACAAGGGGTACATTTTTCCCCATGAGGACAGTCAAACATGGGAATAGTCTCCCAAGGGAAGTGGTGGGTTCCCCCACATTGGACAGTTTGAAGTCTCAGCTGGACAGGGTGCTGAGCCACCTCATATCAACTAGAGTAGTACCTAGAGAGGTTGGACCTGATGATCCTTGAGGTCCCTTCCAACCTGCCATTCTAGGATTCTATGATCTGAGGTAACCTTAGCTAGCTGGACAGTATGTAAGTGAAAATACCCTGGTTTGCTGCAGGCATTTAGATTTTTCTGTCTTTCAGACTTCCTTTTGTTTAAGAGAATAAACTTGTCATTTTGAAAGGGAGGCTATGATAGAAGCTTGCTAGATACTGAAGTGTTTGGAACATAGGTGGCCATGCACACGCTGACTTCCTCTGGATGGGTATTACTTTCTGCCTCCCAGGTCAGTAAACCCTGTTAAGGTGCATATCAAGTGTCTTTATTTCTTATAGTTCAAATACATCAGCTTTAGATAAGCTTTGAGTAGGCCACTTCTAACAGCTTTCTAAAAGCAACACTGTCATATATCAGAGGTCTCTGTTTTTTGTGTCTTACCCATTTTCTACAAATCAAAAACTTACTGAGAAGCTCTGTAAAAGATGTAAAACAGCACATCAAAAGGGAGATCAAGTGTGCATCAGTTTATTAACTGTATTCAGCTGACAGAAGCAACAAGTTGGCAAATGAGAAAAACCTTTACTTGCAGTCAACCACTTTGTTGTGCTAATGCACAACAGCCACCCAAGTGTTTCATCTAGGAAATGCTTGTGACTGTTTTCTTATCTTCAACATGCATATAATTTATTTCTGGATACTTTTTTTTTTTTAATCTGTCATTTGTCTCTTTTCAATTATTGTTTGATATTTATATGGTATTATAGGAGTGAGGAACAGAATTGTGTGCTCAGTGCTCTGCAAAGGCACACCAGGTCCCATTTCATGCTGGAAGGGGCTAACATGAATTGTACAGCCCAAGAAAAGCAGAAAATAATATGCAGGTTTTAGTTCTACTTTATTCAGATTTTGTTTCACTGATTGAAACATGAAACAGCTGGAAAATTCAGTGTCTTAAGCTTGCCTGTACTGTGGGTGGGGCATAAATTGACAAGTGTTCTTATCAGGACCATTTTAATTGATTGTACTTAAAATCTATGGAAGAATAAGTTTGGCAAGTTTGACCCTATGATTGTTCTGAGTAAATCAAACAACTCCCATCTCTGTCACTGCCAAAATTTCTTCACTTCCTTGGTTTGACTTTTAGATTTTTTCCATTGTTACTGCAACTCAGCACCAACAGTTACGAGTTTTTCCCCAGGAACATTCTGAAAAGATCCTTCTAAATGTGCTTGGAGTTGTTTAAAATCAATAGCTGAAGTGATGGTTTAGTTCCCTCGGAATTCTCTCCTAAAATTGTCTATGCTAAGAAAGCCATAAAAAGGAAGAAATCCCTCCAATACTCTTTTCTACCTACTTTTTTGTCCTAGCAAATATCAAGACAGATAAATTTCTAGTAGTAACAGTGCTTTCAAAAATCCTCATTTTACTCCCTCCATGCTAAAAGTCATTCTTTTACACTTTCCTCTGGCAGTGACAGTCTCAATTTCTGACAGAATTCTCACAGAATGCATAATACTCATTACTCTCTTTGTCACAGCTGATATAAATCCTGTTTTGAGAGGTCTTCTCTCCTGCAGCAGAGCACTGGCTGTAGGAGCTGCCCTGGGTGGGCCAGTCCCAGTGCTGGAAGCAGGTGACTCCTAAGGAAATCAAGACTCCCATCATATCCACAACATTTCCCTGATACCTTACCTGATTGGCAGGAGATTAGCCCTTACACTGTATTATTTTTATCCAGCATACTCCTTTTCATTTTTGTCATTTTCTAGATGCCATCTTTTCTAAGTTAGTGGCCAGAAAAGCCTGACATGTGCAGACCTGCTCACTCCATCTCCTGATCTGTTCCAGGATGGGGCTGTGGTCCCCACAGAGCATTTTTCTTTCATTAACAGTTCTGAAAGAAGAACACAGTCTCACAGGAAGGGATGAGCTGTAATAGAAGGGAAGTAACACTGTTCTGGAGAACATGACATGTTCTTTTCCTACTTCTACCCTGTCTCCTTCCACCAAAGACAAATATGAATGGAACAAACCTGGTTTTATTTTCTTTAACTAGGTTTTCCTTTTTAAAAATGTAACGTGTCTTCCCCATCAAAAAATGGGCAAAATCACTGTGTCCAGTCACACTATAATTTATGATAATAGCTGGAAACAAATTGTGATTGCTTAAGACTGGAGGAAGATCAGCTAATTATTATCTCCCCCCACACACAAATGTCAAGTAATCATTTCCAATTTCCTTCATAAATTTAATTATGGCAAAACAACTGTCATTGTTTCCGGAGGCATTTTGTAGTGATGTGTTAGTGCTCACTTCCCTGGGAGCTCAAACACTCCTGTAATCCCTACACTTTCAGGAAGGTACCACTTCAGTGTGTTAGCAAGGCCTACAAATGTTGCCTGTGGGAAGAAAATCCTGAGATACTTGTCAGGTAGGAATAAGTCCCTCAGTAGGATCACATCCTATGCTGGAGATTTCATCCCTTGCATAAAACCTACGAGTGTTTTTCTGTCATGTCCCTTGTCCCTCTTGCTTCCTATCTCCTCGTTCCAAGAATGAAAAACCCCAGGGTCTCCTAGACATGCTTGTCTATGGATGCATTGAATACTCAAGTGCTGGAAACCCAGTAATTTTTATCTTGAGCAGTACCCAGATCTGTGTGGCCCCCCCGTGCACCCCTCTGCCCACGTGTGCCATGGCAGAGACCACGGCAGTGGGTGGGCACAGCTGCTGAGCACTGCCCTTTGGTAGGTGCTGAGGGACACTGTCCTGCTCTGCTGTGCCATTGGAGCTGTTTCTACCTTTGTCTGTCCACTAGTGAAGACCTGTTTTTTGAAGGCAGGCACAGAACCATAGAATGGTTTGTGTTGGGACCGTTAAAGGTCATTTAGTCCAACCTCCCTGCAGTGATCATGGACACCTCCCACTAGACCAGGTTGCTCAGAGCCCCATCCAACCCGGCCTTGAACACTTCCAGGAATGAGGCATCCACAACTTCTCCAGGAAACCTGTTCCAGTGTCTCATCACCCTCATTGTAAAAAAAATTTCTTCCTTATATTCAAGCTAAACAACTCTACCCTCCTTCAGAATAAAACCATTGGCCTTTGTTCTGTCACTGCAGGCCTTGGTAAAAAGCTTCTCTCAGTCATCACCAGGAGAGAGCCAGGTCATTATTGCAACTTCTTGTCTACTTTACTCCCCAATAGGCTTTTTTGACATTCACATCTAAGGTTTTGGTCTAATGTTGTACTTACATTCTGTCCAACTCAAGAAATCACCCTGCTTGTGCTCGCTCTTATGTCAATGGCTTTTAGGGATGCAACTTTCCTGCTCATCTTGGATACCAGGCAAGTGTTGGCTCTTTTTGTTGCTCTTGATTTTACCTTAGGCAGAACAAACCCTTTCAGAAAGTTCATTTCTTCATGTCTGTACCTTGGTTATCCCCAAGCCCCAGAGCATTCCTGAAGTTTACAAGTGATCAGCAGTTGACAGGTTTCTCTTAAGCATCCCTGGAGACTGTGGGAGCCACTTAGCATAGCAACGGTGAGTGGAACTGGGGAACAGAGGATGTATCTCCTGTCTTGATTTCCACAGCACTTAGTGCAAGCTCCAAAAAATCCAGCAGTGAAAGTACAGCCTGCTGTGTTCCTCGGGCAGCTTCCACTACTGAAGCCTTCTGCAGTGTAAGGATCACCAAAATCCCCTAGGAAAGCTTTCCATGAGCATGTCGTCTTAAGAACCATTTTTTTTAAAAGGCCATTATGCTTCTAAATCATTAACTAGACATTTTAACTGCATCTTTAAACATCTATACAATAATTTTAAAACAAGCCCCAAACCACAGATTTGTAGCTATGCCTGAAGACAGCTAGAAATTATTTTAAATCCCACCCTCAGCAGCCACCACTTGCAAGGACAGCAGCAGGTACAGCCTGCTTCACCACTGCCATCAAGTAGCTGTTGGCAGGTGAGCCCAACCTAACCAGGTGAGCACCACTGCTTCCTCTCACCTCAGAGGCATGTCATGCAGTCACAAACCAGGCATTACTTCACCAGAGCTTTTATGTGTACCTGATAGTCTGATGCTTAACTAGGTTTGCTATGTGAGCTACTTCTTGTGTGCCCCCCGAGATGTCAGGAACACCCAAGGGAAAGTGTCCCAGAGTATGCTCCAGCTGCCTGTTCTGGGCTATCTTCTTCCCTCTGCACTCTTCAGACTAGGCAGACTAGACCATGAACTGACTGAACAGTAGTTCCCAGCTCCTACTGGCCAGTTTTCCTGTGGACACACATCTGCACGTGGCTGTCTGAACATGTATAAACGGAGTAAAAATTCCAGCTGTGCCACAGTTCATCTAACAAACTGCCTGGGTTGGGAGAAGCCTGTGTTCAACATTACAAGTGCGAGTGGTGACTCCTGAGGCACCTGTCCTCACTGACAGTATTTTCCTGTAGCAATACAGACATGAGCTTTCCATCACAGCATGGTCTGACCTTTGCTCAGACCTTCACACCACCAAGTATTATATACTCCCTTAAATGCCACCTGAAATGAATACGCCACAAACTGAGATTTCATTTTCCTCTGCACAGCTACTTAAATGGTAAAAATCAGCAGAAGTACACGTGTCTCCTCACTGATCTGCTTCTTCATGGGAGCAGAGTATCTGCCATAACTCATTCTCTGTTCCCATGAAGGTTCCTGCTCAGACATAGGCAGCTGCAACCAGTGTCCTTTGCTTTCTTGGTGTAGCAGTAGTGTTTGTGAGCACAGTTGGTACCCTTAACCAAGATCAAACCAGTAATTAAAAAGGAAGCAACTTTACATAACTGGGGTTTTCATCCCTATTATCCCTAGCTATTTCATGAACCTAGATAAAAACTAAGAAAGCAGTTCTGCCTGTTGTGATGTCAGTTTTAAGGTAACCTGATTAACAAAACTAGGCAGCGATTAACCACCAATCAAGTTAGTCTTTATTGGTTCATTATATATAACTTCTGTAAGGAAATCACCTGGATCTTTCATCCCACAGTACCATGAAGCAAAACCAACACCAAAAAGTGACAGGCTTACTGCATGAATATTGATGTACACAGCAGAGGGAGGTCACATTCCAACACAAACCCTTAAAAAAGGGTACTGTCATTTTGTTGAACCAAAATTCGTATTTAACGACAAAGATACTTTTCTGCAAAAAATCTTACGCTGCCACATGCAAACCCCTTGTTACTTAAGTACATCCTGCTTGGGCACTTTTAAGCTTTTCCAACGCCTCAAAATCACTTTGTATTTTTCACTCTCAGTTTTGTTAGATACTTTTTTTAGGACCACCCGCATCACCACAGCAGTTCCTGTCTCTTTGTCTTCACCGACTATCAGATCCAGCGTGTCACCAATTTTCACCTGGAAACAAAAAGATGAGTGATTACAAACATTCCCTGGGGAAAAGAAATCCCCACAGTCTATGTCCAATTTTAATTTTGGTCCTTTCCATTCAATATTCTTGTCTCACAGGACAGGAGAAAGGGGGGCAATACTGGACCCATTTCAGATACTCCAGCTATAAACTTCTACAGAAGCCCTGGCAATAAGCAGTTAAATGTCTCATTAACTTCTCTGCCAGGAGCATTAACCTCTTCTACAACTGACACCCAACTCTGTGAAAAAGGTGTGATGTATTATGGGTTTTTTCCTGAAGGATGTCTCCTAACATTCTTTTTGTATCAACACAGACCGAAAACAGCAAAATGCAAAGTTTTCCCTCCTTCCTTTAGAAGTGCTTTAAAAAAACAGAGTGCTGGTCAGCTGCTCGTGTTCCTTTCAAAAGACACAAAATCAAAAACTAGCCTTAACTTTAGGGGTTAAGGAATTAAAACTTCTCTTCTTACTGCCTTTTGATGACAGTAACCACCACCTAGGATCACCCTGACACAAAAGGAGGGCAAAAGTATGTTTATCACCATTCAGGTGAGCTCTGTTGTGAACCAGTATGGCCTGCAGCACTCCAGGCTCTTCCCCTAACTGTGTTCCTATGTGTTCTACTACAGGTACAACAACCATTCCTGAGCTACCCCAGTTTCAATCCCTTTCCATCATCAACCTTTCTCCTTTAATCATGTGCTTGCTCCACCAGTATCTCAGATTTAATCATTCCTACTCCACCAACCTCACATCTATCACCACTTCCTTCAGCAACTTAGAAAGTTCTGTCGTTTCTACCACCTGCCTTCTCCTGATTTTCAGCCTTAGATTTTACCTCCTAATACCACAAAGTCTGCCTGAGAGAATAATGTCTTACTTAGGGAAGAATGTCTTACCCAGGGCATCAGTCACACACACACACAAAGCTGGCAGTGGTGTTAGCAATGCTACTCATTCACCTTTGCAGAGCGATTTAGTGGTTTAGCTCTTCTGACCCAGGGAAAAGGAAGGTGAAGAAGAGGTCATGCCTTAGTTATTTTCTTGTACTGGATTAAAAGATGGAAATTTTAAAAAGTCTTACAGTTCTACTTTTCTTCCATAGTTTTTCTCCATTCAGCCTGAGTTCATTATTGTAGAATGCATCTTCTACTTTACTGAAGAAAAACAAGGTTTTATTGCATTTTCAGGGTGCAGCAGAACAAATGCAATTGTTTCTTTGCAGATACACAAGAACACCACTCATGTGACAGGCACATTTCCACAACTCTTAATTTGCACATAAAGGATACCTCTATTTAAGGTCAAGACAGACTTCAACTGGAAGTGAAGAAAAAGCCTTTCATGGATATTAAATGAAATAACAGATTACAGTTGCTCTGTGCCACAGGTGCAAGCAATAAAAAGCTGTTCCTAAAGACCAGTCTCCTGACTATGAATAATGTCCCCTTTCCTGCATCAGCCAGTCTAATGATTTTGAAGTAATCAGGTTATACAAATATTATCTTCTAACAAGATTGCCATATAAGGCTTCTGTGGTTTGCATTAGATCAAACATTGTAATATATTTATAGACTGCACATTTACCTGGCTGCCCTAGTACGTCAGGTTTATACTCAGCATTGCCTCTTTCTACAGCCATTAAGCAGCATATTATTTTACTCCCTCAATCTCAAACTGCTCTTTTTTGTATTACTTAGTACAATATTTTGCATTTTATTCAGGTGACTGATAGAAAATGCCTCCTCAGCAATCTTAGAAATATTGCAGACAGAGAAAAGCAGAAAAAGGGCTGTTTCAAGGGAGGTAAGGTGAAACAAACAAGGACACACATACATACATCCAAAACGTATTTTTAGACAGTCAAAATGGCTAGACAAAAAAAAAACAACCCAAAGACTAACTCATTCCAGCAATAAAAGGGTTATCAAAACTCAAATTTTAGGTGCATGACACATCTTTCCTATCAGCAGATTGCTTCTTCCATACTTACTTTCTTGCAATGTCTAGACCAGCTTTAATGATCACATCATATCGAAGAGACTGCACAACTTTTTCAAGATCCTTGTAATCTTTTACTGTGTTGGGGTCATTTTCATATTCATCTTCCAAATCGTTTTCCTCCTCCTCTTCATCCTCTTCCTCCTCTTGTACAGTTTGTGTGCTCCTTTTAGAGCTTTTGTTACTTTTGTTCCTCAAAGAAAGTACTGAGAGATACTCTGGAGAAAGTCTTAGTGCACAGAGTTTTTTTACTGGGGAAAAGCTGAAACATCTTCTGTAGTTGACTGTGCTTGCTTGACAGCTACAGAATATGCTTCTCCTCCAAGAGAGATACAGTTTATTAGAGGGGAGTTTCTCCCACAGTCCAAACCAAACATTTAGTTTTCTAAAAGTAGTGATGGGGAGCCTGAAGCCAGTCATAGCATACCCTAAAATAAAACAAACATTCATATGTAAAAATGAGCAACTGCTTTAACTACTGGAAGGATCTATTCAGGTATGGCATAACAGTTGCTACAAAAACATTATTATCTAGTTCCCTATAGAGCAATGCCTCATCTAAAAAGGCTTTATGATCTGCCTTTCTCGTATACTGGTTGGAAAAGACCTTGAAGATCATCTGCCCACCATTACAAAGAGCTAAAACAACAGATGAAAAACAAACACTAAAAACCCCAGTGGAACACTCCATTTGTAATTCCTTTTCCAGTGTTTCATATTAACTGTCCAAACACATTTGTGGCATTTTCCTCCCTGTATCTGAAATACAATTCACAGAAGACACAGAAACCAAGCTAATGAGGAGCATAGGGAGACCTACATGTATCATAACTTATGTTCAACAAAAGCAACTTGCTCACTGCAAACAGGTAAACCCAGAAGAGTTGAAAGCTGCTTAACCTAAATCTCTGCTCAGACCATAAAACTCCTGCATGGCAGAATGCTGCACAACGCTACCCTGCTTCTCCAACTGGCAAACAGCATCACGGCAGAGTTCAGGAGAAGTAACACTGCTCTCTGTACAGGACTGACACAGGCTCACAGGATGGTTGGGCTTGGAAGGGACCTCTGCAGATCAGCCAGTCCAACGCCCTGCTAGAGCAGGTTCACCTACAGTGGACAGTGCAGGATCACATCCAGGCAGGTTTTGAATGTCTCCAGAGAAGGAGACTCCACAACCTCTCTGGGCAGCCTGTCCCAGTGCTCCGTCAACCCTCACAGTAAAGAAGTTTTTCCTCATGTTTGGATGGAATTTTCTGTGTTCCAGCTTGTGCCCACTGTCCCTTGTCCTGGCACTGGGCACCACTGGAAGGAGTCTGGTCCCATCCTCTTGACATCCGCCCTTCAGATGTTTATAACCATCGATAAGGTCCCCTCTCAGTCTCTCCTGTTCTTCAGGCTAAAGAGACCCGGCTCTCTCAGCCTTTGCTCCAGTCCCCTGACCATCTTTGTTGCCCTCTGCTGGACTCTCTCCAGTAGTTCCTTGTCCTTCTTGAACTGGGGAGCCCAGACCTGCACCCAGTGCTCCAGGGGAGGCCTCCCCAGGGCAGAGCAGAGGGGCAGGAGAACCTCCCTGACCTGCTGGCCACGCTCTTCTTGATACACCCCAGGATGGCACTGGCCTTCCCAGCCACAAGGGCACATTGCAACAAGTGTCACATGCAAGCTCCCCAGTACTGCTCCCTTCTGGAGCCATCTCTAACCTGGGAGAAACAGGAGGAAACACCCCCCAAATCCCCCAGATTTCTTTCAACACCCTTATAAATTGATTTACACTCCCTCCTAGGTAGGTGGAGCACTGGCTTTTATTATCGCCTCATACATGCAGAAACACTGTCTACTTCATGGGACTGAAGTTTGTTTTTCCTGCACCCAAATGAACACCACCAAAATCTGAATGAGGGGCTTTTGTGGTTGGGAAAAAAAATCAATGAGGGCAATTATTTGCCATATAAAAAACCCCACAAGTCCCTTGGCTTTTTTTTTAATTTAAATATGTGAACTTAAAATACATGACATGTAGTTTAAACTTTAGGACGGTGCAAATCTCACTTCAGACTTACGCCTCTTCTCAGTTCGGGGGGCAAACTACCAGAACAGTTATTCGAATGTATCAACAATTATTATTGTTTCTTTTTAGTGCTCTGTCTCGCTTTGCGGGTACAGCCGGCCGCTGAGGCAGCCCCTGCCAACAGCACCCCCCAAACGCCAAGGGCGGCCTCCTCCCCCGTGGTACCTCAAGGCGGGCAGACTCCCGCACCGCCCGCCCCTCGGGGGACTCAAGGCCGAAGGCTGGAAGCCCGTTCCGAAGCACGCAGCCATGCCAACGCCAGCCTTCTCCAGCCCCGCAGCTCCCCCCACCGCCCTCACCCGCCGTTAGGCCCCTCGGTGGCGAGCCCGCTCGGGCAGTGCCCGGGGAGCCTGCTGCCTCAGCGGAGGCCGCGGCAGGCAGGCCCGGCCGCCGCCCACCCCCGCCACCCGGGAGGCCGCGCCAAGCCCTGCAGCTACATCGGCCCCGCGATCTCTGAGCCGTGGCGGGGCCCGCCGCTGCCCCGCGCCCCGCCCCTGCCGGAGGGTAGGGCCGGCGAGGCTCGGGGAGCTGTGGCCGGCGGCCGAGCTGCGGTTACCTGGGTCTTCCAGGCGCCTCGGGCCCGGGCCTGCCGCTGCTACTGCTGCCACTGCTGCCGCCGCTCCCGCCGCCGCTCGCAGGCAGGAGGAGGAGCCGCCTCAGCCCGGGCTCGGCGCCCTCTGCCGGGGCTGGGGTCTGGCGGACCGGCGGCGGCCGGGGGATCCGCGCTCCGCGGCGGAAGGTGAGGGCGGGGAGCGGAGGTGTCTCTCCCTTTCCCTGCCTTCCGTGCCCGCCGGCACCAGGCGGGGTTTAGAAGAGGCTTAGGTCCGGCAGCCGGGGGAAAGAGGAAGAAAGGCGGGAGGGCGGCGGGCTGCAGCGGGTGCCCTCCCGCCTCCTCCTCAGCCCCGGGGCGGGGGGTCCCCTGGCTGAGCTCCTAGCACCTCGGAGCCAGCCTCTGCCCCGCCACCGCGCGTCTCCCGCCCCACCGCGGTTTGTCCGAGCTGATGATTTTTCCCACAGTTATTTTTAGCAGTGTGTATTTTTTTCAGTGTACGCCGGTTTTGTGTGTGTGGGAGCGGCAGACCGCGGGTTTGCCTGCGGGGGAGTCTCGGCAGCAGCTGGGCAGGGCTTTCCCTGCCGCACCGCCGGTGCTGCTCTCCGAATCTCATGGTCAAAGCACTCGGGAGTAATTATGTTAAGCCTTTTCATATCTTTTTTGATTCCTCACACCTCTGATGTGAGGACCTAGTCTCCCGGACCTCAGTGCCAAGGGCCAGCCTGTGTTTTCAGCCCCCCAGGCTCTGGCCCACATGCCCAAGTCAGAAAACGGTGGAATCCTCTCACTGGGGAAGTGCCTCCAGCAGACCATTCCTAACCTTAGTTTGCTTTGAAAGGCTTGGCCACGATGTTAATCCAATCCAAATCCTTTTGTGTCCTGGGTTTCCCTGTCTTCATCTTTGTTGCTTTCTTTCACATCACATCTCCCTTTTCCACTCCACATCTCCACTATTGGTGGTAGTCCATTATCTCTTCTTTTTTGGTATTCAGAAACTGGGAAAGGTCCATCCCTCCTGTCTTCTCCCAGCTTTCTCTCTGTCGTGCATCAACCTCACCTCTCTCAGTGCTTCTCAATGCTGTGCTCAGCATTTGGGAAGTTCTCCATCTCTACAAAACAGGTACAAAATGCAGCTCCATCAGACTGGCAGCATCTTGCCCTGATATAAATGGCTGTACAAGGTTCAGGGTAATTCTGGCAGATGGAAGAGCTCTTCAGCTCTGAACTGCAGTTTCTGCTCTAAAGCTTTAAAGCTTCTGCTTTAAAATGCCCATCACCTCCCCTGACTGGCCCTTAGAAAATTCTCAGCAAATGTACCTTATCACCTTATTGAGGGGAAACAAAAAAGAGTTGGCAAGAGTAACTTTCTTGCATTCATAGTGGCACATAGTGAGTCAGAACAGAAATGAATGTCTGAACAGTGGGGGATTCCCTGAGCAGAAATGCCACCTCCTCTACCGGGGGAAAAGCCCACACACCAAAACCCAACAAAGAAACCCCAAACCTAGCTTTCCACACACCCCATACTTTTAAGAGCCCTTAGTATTTGATTTGTCTCTTGTAGGATTAAAGTCACACTGTAACTTTGCTAACAGTGCAGATCACTTACCCTCAGTAAAAAAAGTTGTAGCTATTAGTGCCTTTCTGGGTTATTCTGGCATTATACATCTTTATTGCACCTTCATATCGAAAAGCAAGGTAAAGGACGTGCCTAAAGTCACTCTGTCTTTTATATTCCTCAAATATGAGGGTATAGTGGCATCCTATAAAAGCAGAAAATAACCAGTTCATCCTTTCCTGTGGCCTTACAGTTTGCAGAAAGTTAATAGGGTGGCACTCAAACAGGTCCCTCTCCAGTCACAGAGGAAATATAACTTAGATGTCATGAACAGGCATTGTGCATCTGATTTACCTCCTCACTGCACAACTCCACACAGAGACATCACTTCTGTCCTGCTTGCTTCATTTCCTGGTACAGCTACATGGGCAACTGTTCTAGTTGTACCAGTTAGAAGGTGTATCATGTTCCCATTATGTCTTGGTCACAAAAGCAGATCCTTATCAAGGTTTTTGTTAGGATCCATCCAGCTCTGGACAGTAGAGGACATTTCAGTGTCACATAGGTCTCCTTGTCATCAGATTCCCTCCACGCCACAGTGTAAAAAGGGCCATTATAGCACTTATCTGAAAGATTTGTTCTCCAGTTTTGTGAGGTCTTGGCAACTCCCAACGGGGGTCATTAAGCGCATTTTTTAATGACCAAAAAGGCAAAAATGAAGTTAATATTCATTAGTCTTATTTTAAATACATTAAAATGTAACTGTAACCAAAATATTCCGGCGGGGTGAAGACCACAGTCCAATTTTGCTCTTCTTCCAGTTCACCATCAGATGGCAGTGAACATCTCCCTTTCAACGCTGCTAAAGCTCAGGCTGCGCTCTCAAGAGGCTGCTGCAGGCTGGTCAGACGTGTACCTGACGAACATGGCTTTTTTTCAGCTGATTTGAAGCTTGCCTTTTTTTTTTTTTTTTTTTGTTTGTTTGTTTGTTTGTTTTTAATTCTATGAGACTTCAGCAACATACAGTCAAAAGCTTCAACTTTGGTAAGAAACAGCGACTATTTATCTCTGGTGGTTTAGTGGTGCTCTATGTGTACTTCTGAAGTTTGAGTGAGAAATTAGTCTGACCAAGATGTATTCTCCTTCCCACGGTTATTCATATAAAATTGCTCCTTCTTTTTTCAATGCAGTCATCTCTTGTGGAAGAAGGGTAATCCCTCTGTTGTTTATGGTTTTTGTTTTGTATATTTCAATGTATGACATTCACTCACAAGGAGATCAGTCTTTTAGTTTTAATAGCTCCGAGGGAAAAGTCTTAATAGCTTTTGACCTGTATGACAGAATCTGTAATGGGGAATTCCTTCCCCTCTACCGAGGGTTTTTTCTTACCTTTATTTTCCTGCAAGGTCAGTCAAGTGACAGGGGTAGGTCTGCTGCCACTCATTGCACCTCAAAATAAAATCAAGAGCTCCATGTTGCCATTCTAGCTCTGTGAGTAGCTCTGACTAACATCCTGCAACGCACATCTCACCAGCTTGTCACTGCAGATTTAGCTGCAGCATTACCTTGTGGGAACCACAGATCTTTTAAATTACACTGCTCATGTCAGGGTGTACTGAGGAGGGGCCTGGACAGTGTTCTGTGCATAGTTACAGAGCCTGAGAAAACAGAGTGTGCCTGTGTGAGCACCACCTTTACATTTGCTCCTATTCATTGGAATAATTACCTAAATCCCCCTGACTGCTAATGTACCTCTTCCAGTATTACACACCTATTGTAACTCCTTAGATGTTTGCTTTTCTTAGTCCATAGTCTGGAGACCATTCATCTAGTTTGTTGCTTACATCCAGTCTGTGACCAAATAATCCTACCATTTCTTTCTCTAAAGCATACCTCCAAAAGCTAATCTCTCATGGAGCAGAAGCTCTTTTCCTGGCCCTTCCTCTGCTGCCTTTCCAGTTGGCACACTGCTCTAAACTGGTTTCCCTTTCTGACATGTTTACCCATGTCATCTACTGTGCCATTTTTACTAGAAAACATTGGGTTTGTTCTCTTTAGGATACCTTTAATGTCTCCAACCACCACGTGCACTGAAACTTGACTCTATCTCTCTCTGCTTGCCATCTCTTTGTGTCACTGTTTCATTTCTTGCAATAACATCTGCACTGTGAACTTCTCTCCACTTTTTCCTGCAGCCACGTTGGCATCCAGCCAGGGAATATCTTCCCAGAAGTGAGCGAGGTGTCATGAAGCACCTTTGCTTGCAGCCTCCTTATTCCTTGAAAACTCATCTTGGACATTGTAGATGGACAATTAGATGACTAAAGTAAGGTGGATGAGTTTCAGGTACTGTTTTATTTTTCTTTAAGTGGTGGAGATACATACACTTGCTAAAGCAGCCTTTTTTTTTTTTTTTTTCCCCCATCCTTTTCACTACCTGACTAATTTGGCTTTTGTCTGCCCATCTTCTTTTTGAGTGGAAGGCTACACTGAGAAAGCAAATGGAGATGCAGACTGCTCTGATCAGTGCTAAAGAAGCTGATAGAGGCTGCCCTAATAAGTCAGAGCACGGTGACCCACCTAAACCAGAAATACCAAGTTTCCTTGCCAGGAAAAATCATTGTTACATCAGTGGCTAAGCAAATGTTAGTAACTTCCTTCAGTATTAAATCCAGCTACTCCCAGATTACAGGCTCCACAGTTCCACTGCTAATCCCTCAACTCCCCAAGCTGATGAAAGGTTTGCAACGAGATTTGTTTGTTTGTTTTTCCCTCACTTTCTTGCTTGCCAATTATCTAGAACATGATAATTATTTTTTTTTGTAGGAAAAGTTAATATTCTGTTTCCCAAGACAAGCTTTCAGACTTCCATTCATTCTGCAGAGAACATGCTCAGGTCCTGCTGGTTTTCAGTGCTGTCCTAGGATTTATCTAGCTACTACTAACAGCCAGTGGCAAATGCAATAAAAAGGAAAAGCAATCAATTAAGCATTTGTTATTTGCACCTTACTTATTAGCCATAAAAGTACACATTCCATGAACAAATGTTAATTAGTTTGAATTATTTGTTTACTTCTGTGTTTCCTCCGTATTCTCTTCAGATTAATGGCTCTACTATTTAGAATATAATGTTCTCTTCTCTAATTGATAGCAATGAATTCAAGATACATGCATGCAAGTCTAACATAATTAGTTTCCTATGAGAAAATTTAGATTGTTCCTCCATCTGTGTACAATTAAAGTTTTCTTTTTTAAAAATTACGTTTTGTGTCAGGTTTGCTTTTAAAAGCAGAAGAAAAGACTATTCAAAATACTTCTGCTTCCTTCATGGCTAAGGGACAAAGTTGCCTTGATTTGCATTTATAAACATAACTGCATTAGGAAAGAAAATAATTATGTGTGGGGAGGGATGGAATGTCAGAATAATCATATTGCTTGGTGTTGAAACTGCCTCATCCTTTCACAGCTCCAGAAGTATGAAAGATGTGTAAATCACATAATAGGAAGATCTGGGCTGATCTGTCTCCCATGGAAGTGTGTCCTTGCAATGCTTGCTTTTTAAACTCTGGATGTCCTGGTAGCTACTGACCACATCTTCTCTGCACCTTGCCTAACGATGCTCTGTGGCAAAGGGTTCACCACCTAAAAGATACATGAAGTCTCTTAGTGACACACTATAGATGTTTCCTCTCAGCAATTCACCTTTTCAAATCCTAGACTGGTCCCTTCTCCTATTATGAAATATTCATACTCACTTCCCTATTATGAAATGGGGAAGAGCTGATCTACCTTCTAGAACTTGACCATTTCTACACTTCTTAATCATGGTTGTTCTTATTTTGCCTTCTAAAACAAACAGCTCCAACTTCCTCTGTTTCGGTTTATCAGAAGAAATCCCAACGGTCATAAACTAATGATGATGGTTAAAAAATTACTAGTAAGGATGCAGACATTTCCAGTGAGCATTTTTTCATGTGTTAGAAAAGAAGCAGAGTGAAGTAGTAGCATTGTATCAGGTTAACTAACTAACTTTTCACCCATGGGTAAGAGAGGTAATGCAGAATTTCATTTCCAATGGAAGAAATCACAGACTTGCAGAGTTAGGACTCAAACTAATGGTGAGAAGAACTCAGCTGGGCTAATTGCAATTAGTAATAGGTCTTATCATAGAAGGAAAATTCAAGGAGGCATGGTAAAAGTGCTAACATTCCACTATTGTTCAAGAAATGGAGCGAGAGAATCTTAAAATTGCATCAGACCACGAACATTATGAAGCTGCTGCTGCAAAATGGACAAAGTTCTTACTAAGCTGCATCAACAGAGTCATTGAATGCTGAACTCCCAGCTTGAGTAGAGTGTGTTGCTTTGGAAAACATGATCTAATGAAGACAGGTTTGAGAGGTAAAAAGGAAAGCAACGACATTGCATAGAAATCTACCCTTTCTTCCTCCTCTAAATGCAAAGTGCTTGATACGTTTTGAACCAGTAAACACTTGGTTGCAAATCTGGCCATCATCATTACCCGTGAGCTCTACTAAGGTGATGTAATAAATCACTATGCACCAAAGAAGACTTACTATTAAGAGAAATATTCTGCAAAGATAGTTTGGCAAACAAACAGGAGGCCTATGGGCTGTGAAATACCCTTCACTGACCTTTTCTGAGAATTATGTTCAAAGCTGCCTCGAATCAGAAGATGGAGAAAATGACCTTTGATCATTTTTGCTTCTTCATGTCCATAGACCTGTTATCTCACATTATGGCTCAGGAGTTGAAGGAAAGCCCTGTCTTGGCTTTGTCCCACACCAAGTAGCACGATCACAAACAATTCCTGGGCATGATTCAGGGGTTGTCCCAGGCCAGGGACAACTACCTACGAACAGGCAGTTTAGATTCAGCCACTCTTTTCTGGAAGCTAGGAGAGTTTAATAGCATGGATGTGGCTAGACATGTCAGTTGGCCTCAGGGCCAAAGAACAGGCTCTGCTACCATTTAATTTGTTTGTATTGATGTCACCCAAGAGTTTGTTTGACTTAGGGAGAAAGGTGTGCTTTCAAGCAGAACTGTAGCCACACCTCATTGTGTATGCTGACACTGTCCCTTGAAGACTACCCAGAAGTCAAAAGATCCCTGTGTAGCAAGTCTTAAACATTCCTCCTTGAGACTATTTCTGGAACCACAATTTCACTTCTGCTCAAACTTCCAGGCTTATGATTCCAGATCTCATGGCTTTGTTTACTTTCATAACTATATACCTCTAATTAAGCAGCCTGATGTTTTTTGCCTCAGATCAACATAGAAGTGAAAGTGTAATGAGGGTCTGGATAACAGCACCATGGCTCATGTCTGAAGACATGTATGGTTGAAGCCAATCAACATTTATTACCAAGTGGATATTTACAGTACCACCAATCATGCCCTCCATTAAAAGCTCTACTAACATCAATTTAATATGAACCCTGCACTGGAGGAGTGAATGTAATCTTCAACATATATTCCAAGTTCTTACCCAAGACACATGCCAAACAGCTCTGTCCAGTCTCTAAAATCAGTTTCAACCAGCCAGTTTCTCCCATCAGTATTTCAGTCTTGTTCTGCAAGGAAGGATAGTGAATGTGCAGCTGTAAGGAAGGGTTCTTCAAAAACACTGGCAAGTTGTGATTATATGGCTGGAGCTCTGGTGCTGCTGCAGGATAGGTCCTTTCTGCTACAGACATAGGAAGAAAAAGGCCATCCTAGCTCATGCAAAGACAGTGATCCTATATATTAGAAAATATTGACCTGTGAGTTTCTCAAGGCCAAATCCATAGGGCAAAAAAGGACATCAAAGCAACTTATCACCAGAAACTTATTAGCATAGATCAGCATATATGGGCTAGTCAATACCCACTGGAAAGCCAGACTTGTCTCTTCAAAGTTGTCCTTTGAAAAAAAGATCAGGTTCCAACATATAAATCCATAAGATGGTCACAGATGAGGTTTAACCAAAATCCCTCACACTAAAGGTATAACCCAGGTGAGTGCTGAGAGCTGCAGGCACTGGAGTGTGAGCTTAAAATGGGTGAAGACCCTGGGATGGGCCACAGGGTGTAATCAGCTCCAGTCCATGTACAGCCAAGGAGAGTGAAGAGCTGGTTGGGAGCACAGGATCCAACGATTCTCATTGGCAATTGATGATCCTAAAATATTTAAGCTTAGATGGATCAAGATCAGCAGCTAAATGTAAGAGTAATTTAATGCTTCAGTTAAAATTAGTTCTCATTAATTCCACTCGATGCTCTGGCTACATTTCTTTTGTTAAAGTTGTCCAAATTTAAATACATTACTTACACATCTTGGAGATGAATTCTCAGCATCTTTTTATAGATGACTAATTTATTTTTTTTTCTGCCAGTCATTTTAGCTGATCTTGTTTGTTAGTGCATTATATAAAGAGCATAAGTTTTGCTTCTGATTGCTAGATTGGAAGTCATTACTATTGCAAAGTTCAATCAACTTATAAGTCACTGGTGGAATATACAGATGAACTTACACTTCACCCAAAAGATCAAAGTAGTTTTCTCCCTTTGCTAAGGTTCCTCATCAAATGTTATATGTTTAACTGGGAGAGGTGCCAAGTACAAATCTGAACTAGAAAAATAAAGGAAGACGAAAAATGAGGGTTTAATAGTAATATTTAACAATCTACCTCAGCATCAGTTTATTTGAGACTCCCTTGTCTTTGCTGACAGAAAAAAATCAGAAGTGCCTTTTGGCCACCAGATAGCAGTGCTTCACCTTGTATAGTTCTCAACTCAATTCCAGGGCTTTTCATCTCATAGAAAAATCCATATATTGAGTTCTGGTCTCTTGCTCAGACACATCTTTTGCAGACTTCATTATAGACTTCAGATAAAAAGAAAAATCAAAGATTTTGGAATTAGGTGTGTAGATGATTTATGTGTTCAGGAGAAATCAATAGTATTGCAGCTTTCCTGAATGGGGAGAGTTGGTTGTAGAAATATAATGGAACACAGGCATTATAATTTCCAGTGGCAAAAGTTTCAAAGAAAATCTTGGGCTTAAAATATTTTTAGCACTTCTTCCCTGCTGCCAGTACATTTCCTTATTTACATTATAATTTCAGGAATATTTCAGAAAGGCAGGTTTTTTTGGCCTCAGAGCTAAACTTAACATAGTTTTATTATTTAAGTAACTTGTAATTTCTGCCAAATGTTTTAAAATCTCCCCAATTGTATTTATTTAAAAGAATGTGAAAGGAACAGTCTTTATAATACTTCTAGCAAAAATAAACTTATCCCAAATTTCACTGAAACTTGTTAAATTGCCAAAAATGCAATACCCTATGTAATAATAATTAGCATTTGTATAATGCTGTGTTGGTTCATGTCACCTTACAAGACCTGTGTGTCATCCTTATGTTTTAAAGATATAATTCCAGGTCTCAGCTAAGATGCACTGGGTAGAGAGAATGGGAAAGACCATCTGGCAGTTATTCCCTCATTCTTATCTGCCCCAGCTTTGACATTAATGTGTCACAGCTGCTGCTTCAACCTGCAACATTCAGTTCAGATCCCGATGGGATCATGTCACAGCTCTATCACTTCCTTTTCTCCCACACAAAGCAGGAGAGGTTACAGTGGAAACCATCTCTGTTAGCTTTACACCAGGATATTCTTCTCTGTGGCTGAGCCCTAACTGGGCTCCCATCCTTCTCCATCTCCTCCAGGGGATCTGGTGCTGGAACAATCAGCCCTCACTTTAATTCATGAGACCTCTCACAGGCAGCTTCACCATTCAGTAGAGGTAGGGAGGTCTTCAGAGTGAAAAGGACCTGCCATCCCATTTGCCATTTCATTTGAACTGTGACAACTGAAGCAAACTGCAAGGAAAAGTAGTAACAGGGAAGTTTTCAGCTTTGTCACCCCTCTTTTATTTTAAATCAATCACAGTTTCCTTTTTTCTCTGCTTAATCTCCATAATCACAAAAACCCATCTTCTGGTAACCAGCTTTCAGCAGACAAGTAAATATTCAGAGACCTAAACCCCTCCATTTTATTACTATTCCCAGAGTAGTAGTTACTATACACCCTACTACATCGTCTGTATAGGTAGACTATGCCTCTAATAGGAACTGGACTCTGACTGTGATTAGGCATTTATAAAAAACAGGGAAGTGTTACTTCAGGAGTGCTTCAGGCTTCCTGCAGCTCTCAGAAAGATCACCTTTCATCTTCATTATAGAATAAGGGTTGATATTTTGGGTGGTACACCTTGTGAAATGTCTTTATTCCTGGAAAAACAAAATAGCTTTAACTTTGTCAAGGCATTCTGAAGCAATCAGTGTGGGACTTGGTTTAGAATTATGTATTTAGCCCTACACAAGTCCCAGCATACAATTCCATGGCACACCTCCACATGTTCTGTGCTTTGGGACCGAGTTCCAGCAGTGCTCTGAGAAACTCCCAAAAAGCAGTCCTGGCCCTGGAGATGGAGTTATGTAGCTCTCAATGTGGATATCTCCTCCTCACACTTTGTCCTGAGATAAAAGTTAACACATCCAATTTTAAAATCCATTGATTAGTCTGAACTAACAGGACATCTTCCTCTTATTTTAAATGGAAATAACCACTTTATCACAATAAAATCAGCACACCAGTGTCTCGTTTTGTAGCTCACATAGTGGACACAGACTATTTTTTGTTAATTTGTCTGTACACTGAGATACCTGACCAGAGTGGTGAGGCACTGGCACACTCTATCTTCAGCCTATTGAGGGGGGAGATACAATGTAAGTACAGTATTTACTGTGCCAGAAAGCTACAGCTGGAATAACTTCTGTTCCACTTGTTACACAGGTTTCCTACTCTTAAAGAAATAATGGTAATAATAAAATATTTAGATCCAAAGAGTGCTTGAAATTTCAACCTGTGGCCTGAAGTCTGAGCACTAGTGGTGAGGGAGCTCTGAACAAGATGGGATCTTAACTCCTCAGCCTTTCACCCGCTGGTCCCATCACTTGGAAATACTGACAGCCTTCTTTATCTTTCCTTCTCTTACACATTGTTGTTTGATTTTGTTTGTTTTCTTGTTAATAAAAACGGCTGATGTTTTGATAAACACGAGCGTTTCTCTAGAGTAACTGCAGCTCAACCTCTGCAGCCCCGTGCTGCCCCTCAACACCACAACACGACGCCGGCACCAGACAAAGACTCCACCGCCTGCAAGACCCAAACTGGGGTCCGTCGAAGAGCAGCCAGCAGGCCCCCAGCCCCGCAGGAGCTGCCCCGGCTCGGGGGCAGGAGGTGGAGCGCCGCGGGGCCGGGATCCGCGGGGGAGGCAGCGACTCGCGGGGCGGCGGACATGGAGGGCGGGAGCAGAGGTGTGCGGAGGAGGAGGAGGGGAAGGCGGCGGCGGCGGGGCGTCATGGGAGCCCGCGCTGCCATAAAAAGGCCGGGCGCGGCTGAGTGGTGCATCCCTCTCGCCCGCGGCCACAGCGGCAGGAGCAGCATCAGCAGCAGCGCGGAATCGCGGTGGGACAAGCAGCGGACGGGCATGGGGACGGCGCTGGTGGCGCGGCTCGGCCTGGGGCTCCTGCTCCTGGCCCTCCTTCTACCCACGCAGGTGAGCCCCGGAGCGGCTCGGCGCTTCCCCGCCGCCGGCCCGAGTGTGAGGGACGGGAGAGCGGCCGCGCCGAGACCCTCCCGCAGTCTTGCCGCTGCCGTCCCCTCAGGAGCGGCGGAGGGGTGGGTTTCTCCTGAGGAGCCGCTGGGCGCGGGGCCGTTAGGTGTGCTGCCGCCATCTCGCCGCTCGGAGCCCGCCATGGGTGGCGGGCGGCTCCGCTCCCTCTGCCCCGGGGCGAGAGGAACCAGCCCGGGCAGCGCCAGCCGGGGAGGGGCTGCCCCGCCGGCGGGTGGGCTCTGCCCGCCAGCCCTCCTGGCAGCAGGGGACTGGGGCAGGGGTGGGTTCGTCCCCGCCGCCCGCCCGAGCCCAGCGCCCCGGGATGGCGGTGTCGTGGGTTTACCCCGGTCACATTAAATAAAATGAGGTTGGAGTACGCCGCCTTTCTTCCCGTGGAATCCTCGAGGGAAAGCCATGGTGCGAGCGGCGGCGGAGCTTTCGTTCAGCCCGCTGAAAAGAAAGGGGAACGATCCTCCAAACTCGCTGCGAGTTTTACAGCTGGAGCGGAGCGAGAGCCTGGGCTCAATCCCGGTCCTAGAGCTCGGGGCATGGCAGCAGTTGGGAGGTCGGGGGGCTTGGAGCAAAGAGCTCAGTCTCTGGCTGCTGCGCTGGGCAAGCCGCCCCTTGGCGCAAAGGCGATGGGTGCAGCTGCAGGGTTTGCCTCTCGGAGAGCAGAACAGCTAAGCGGGGCTCCTTGGAACCGGGTCCATCTCTTCCTCTTAAAGACCCCCTTTTGAAAAGGGTCAGTCGCACAATATTGTAAAAATAAACACCGCGGGGATTGCTGGAGGGTTTTTTAAGTTGTGCTTTTCTCTTGCTAAGGGAGGGATTTATCCCTTCTCCATTGCGCTCAGTAGAGTCTTGCCCTTGGCAGCGATGAGAGCAGGATCAGACCCTTTGGGTTACGGGCATTTGTCACATGCTGGTTAAGAAGTCCTGTTTGGGTTCCCATCTACCGTGATGTTGTAGTACTTGGCTCTAAAAGCCCTTCCTCTTCCAAAAAAAAACCAAAGAACAAAACAACCCAGAAACTAGGTTTTCTCTTTAAAACTAAGAAGACTTTAAAAATAAATAACGAAGTGAAACAGTGGCAGAGACTTTGTAGGAAGGCTGAAAAAAATTCTAGGGCGGGTTGGGGCTTGCCTCAGAACCAGCTTGTAGGTTATTAACTCTGCAATTCATTATTGATCACTTTCGGACTGGTTTCAACAGAAACTTCCACACTGCGATTTTTATCCTGCAGTCTTAAATTGCTTCCAGCATGTTGCTGGTTGCCAAAAACCCTGACTATCAGAAGCTTTAGACCATTCTGATATCTTTCTTATTACATGTTTTGGTATTTTTTCAGTAGAAAATAATTAAAGAAAACGCTTGTGCTAATTTTAAATAAATTTAATATTGACGTGATGGCTTCAGCACTGAGGGATTATAATTATTTTTCTGCTAAAAAAAAAGGATTTTCACAGCAGCAAGAGAAATATGAAAAAATAAAGACACCTTTTATGGAGAGTATAAGTTATTGAGCTAACTGCTATTGTTTAAAAAAAGATGTTTTTACTTCAGCTAACTCAGCTCTGATATAATAAAAGTTTGCTGCCCCAGATTGGAATCCAAGATTGCTAGACAATGCTCATTTTCGGGGAGCAAGTATGTGATTCTTGCCCCTATTTTTCATCCTTGTGGATCCCATACTTTTTTCCAGTGGAATAAAAGAACACTTTAGCTTAGCTTTGGAAGTTTTTCTGTGCCTCAGTTCACACTGAAGTTACATAGGGTGCAAGTTTTCATGTTCTGTCCCTACAATGCAGACTTATGGGGGGGAATTATTGTATTTTTTTAATATTCTGTCAGTATTTTTAAAATTTGCTAATACATGGTCTTTCCACTGCATTTCCTATTTGTGTGCTCTAGCATGTTGATAGGTTATGATTTAATCAGTTCTGTTAAGTTCTGCCATTCAGTTACCACCACAGCAAGACAGGAGACAAGAGAGGCTGAAATATTTAGTCCACTCGCATAAGCCCCAGCACCACTTGAAAGAAACCTCCAAACTACCCCAGAAACAGGATCAATAGGTTCTTCACCTTTGTTCATATTTTTGTCTTAGTCTACAATGAGTTCACGCAGTTGTCCAAAAGTCTTTTTTAACCTAATATTTGTCTTAGCAGAGCTTTACATTTGCAGGGTTTTTTGTGTGAAATTTTTTGAAACCTACTTCTCCATTTTATCTTTTAGGTTTAGTGAAGGGTTTTGATAAAGTGATAATTATGTAACAACAGAAAAACATTTAGAAAAATGTGAGATTTATTTGTTTAACAAATCCCCTGTGTGTGACTCAAAATGTCTTTGTCCTTAACTGCACAATGGGAGGCATGAGCACTTGTGGGTATTGTCTGTGTGCTATGGCTGAGTGATGCTACACATTGTTCATTACTACTAATTTGTCTTCTGATTTAAAAACCAAACAAAAATGCCACAAAAACACCATTTTGTTATTTCTTCCCCCCCTCCCCCCTGCATTCTAGATCTACTGCAATCCCAATGGAACAAGTCCAACACCTTCAAACAATTCTTCAGCAAGCTCCATCTCTCTGTCAACTGTCACAAATTCAGTGAACAGTACCATCCCTCATGGACATGGAAACTCCCTTCACTCAACCACAAGTTTTCTTTTCATTCTCTCTGTTCCTTTTCTGTATTTTTGCTGTTAAGAGACTCTGGCATGGAAATGGCTACCACTCCCCACCCAGTTTCCTGACCCATCTGAGATGGCTAGATCTCCAACCCAGCATGAAAATAAATCAGTCCAAACTCTACATCAAACCAGCTTGATTCCACACCATACTCAAATTAGTACCAGTCTGACCTAGAGAAGCACTCAGTATTCTGACTTTCCAAAGCTGACCAGCATGAAAAGATTGACTTCAACAAGGAGGTAAAATGATGAGCTCTCTCACCAAACAAGTTGGAATTTGAAAAACAAGATGGAAGCAAAAAGAGACAGTATTGACAACCCCTGATTTAAAGCTGAGAAGAAATGCAGTGTCTTATTATAAGGATGGATGACAACACTCCACCAAGAAAAAAGGCTAGAGTTTTTTTCTGGTTTTGTTTTTTGGTTTTTTTTGTTGATTGTTTTTTGTTTTTTCTTTTTTTACCATTTAGAATATGGACTTGAAGAGATTTTTATTTTCCATTTAAATTCATTAAAGTGAACAGGTGCATAGAACCTGTGTTTTCTATAGGAAAACACAGAAAAAAGCTTGAGTATTTAATTTGTATGAAATTGTTCCAAGGCTAAAATTGAACACCAAGTTTTTGTAAGAATCCTCTTATTTAACTTCCAAGTCCTAACTGAATGGCTAGCCAGACAGGTTTTTGAAATTAGCTAAAAACCACCACTTTTATGCAAAGTTGAATTATTTACAGTTGGAATTTGAATTTGACATTTCATTTGCATTGTTTGTATCTTAAACCATATGTGCTAGAGGATTGAGGTGTGGAAACACTGGGAAAAGTACCAGGAGCTTCTTGTAAATGAAGTTCAGACAAAAAGAAGTAAAAAGTCAAGGGATAAATGTCTCCTCTTTCCCCTATTTCTCCTCCTGAGTTCTACAAGTTGTATAAGTTCTTTTTGCTCCTGGAACTTTCCTTAATTATGAAGGATTTATGGAATCTCTAGGGTAATGTTCTAGTGCTGCTTTTTTTTTTGTTTTTTGGCACAAGGGGAATGACTATTTTTTTTGAACAGTTTTAATTGTGATCATTTACTTTAAACATGAGCTTGTATTTGCGGTGGGGAGAAGGAATGGGGAGAGGAGATCAAAACGCCAAAAATGAGAAAATTAAATAATCAGGTGTTTGGAATATGAAGACTGGAGTCTTAATTTAATCGCTGAATTTAAAAGTTACCTTTGTAAATACTACTTTTTTAAAAATTTTCTGAATCAAAATTGCTACACTTGCACAGATTGTTTCTGTATCATCCAACACTAGATAATAGTCTCTGGTACTTGATTAAAGCAAGCTTTGTTGAGGAGGTACAACTACCTTGATGATAATACCTTGTCAGAAAAAAAAAGTTGATATGATCACATGTGAGTATACATTATCATATCCCTGTGTATAGATATTTATCTCAGTGTAAGATCATGTCAAACATGAGTGGCTCTCTAAGTTTTTTTAAATCCACATCTGTCTTTCAGTTACATTACCACCAATCCACAGTCTCGTGTATTAATAGCAGACTAACACAAATTCATGTCAGTGAGTGTACATGAACATTTCCTTATGCTTATCATTTGTATCCAGTAAAAAGTTAATGATTGTATTTTTGTGTTTGTGTAATTATGCTTTGATTTATTAGCTTCTGATTTTCATTGGGGAAAAAAACACGTGTAAATAAAACAGTGGACAGGCAACACATTCTAGGTGCATTTCCAGACACTTCTACAAAAACTTGTAACTTGCCTGCATAAAGTGAATGAACTGTTAAGCAAGACAGTATATGTGATTAAAAACCTCAAGGTCTAGAAATGCTGAAGTGTAATTAGTTTTATTTCTATAAGTTTTAGTGATGCTGGGAGTCTGGATTCCACTCTGAAAGCAGTGGGTGAGATTTGATTACCATCTCTAGAAACTAATAAGTTTTCCATACTTACTACAGCCTTTTGCCTTTCAAAGTATTATTATGCTTACATTTTGGAACAGCAGGGCTTAAACAGTTTTCCTTTGTTTCTTTCTGTGGCAATGAGTTATTTTCCTTACCACGGCTAAAGCTGTTTTTCAGCTTCTGTTTAGCAAGTATGTGAATTCACTGGTTGAGGTTTCTGACTCCCACAGACTCCATTAAAATAATTAAGAATATCCTAATATTCCAAGTTTCACCATGCTTGATGAAGGACAGAGGCTGGAAGAGGTAGGAATCTGTGCAATATTTTGCTGAAAAGAAAAAAAAAAAGAACCAGGTGAGAATTCAAAACCAGATAGTTACAGTTCATGACATTCCAAAGTTGTGTCTCTGTTGTTTTTCAGGTGTGCTCCTTTCTAACAACCCTTAAAGGCCCAACGATACACCGAGTGATTATCTTTACTCCCTAGATGTGGAGAAATGCGTTTAAAAACGCCCAGCTCCTTAGGCGTGCTGCACGACAGGCTGCATTTTTCAGTGGGAAAGAGGCCCCCGGAGAGGCCTCCCGAGGCTGGGGAGGGAATGCGGCGCGGCAGCCCTTTGATTGTGTTTACTTTTCCAGTAAGCTGAACAAACCCGAGGAGCATGAGTTTACCAAAGCTCACCATTTGAAGGTATCTTTGCATCTGCAGGGAGTATCAGAGCACGTTGCTCCCGTGTTTAGCCTCTCTCTGGGTTCTCCAGAAGAAAGCATGAAGATAAAATACTACACAAACCATTACCTGGCTGTGTATCTTTTTTAAAAAGCATAAGAAGTGAAGAGAGACTCTCCAGAGAGAGACAGAAGCCAAGAAAGTCGGCAACAATGGGCCTTAATTCTATGATGTACCAGTAAAATAAATGAAGTATAGGAATATGTTTGGAGTTCAGGCTTTGCTGAATATTCAAATGGTTTGGGATGGTTGGCTTCACTAGTAGCATGCCTTTTTTTTTTTTTCTTTTTTTGAAGAGGGCCAGATTTCTTTTTAGTAGCATCTAAGCATATTTAAACTCTCTTGAGTTTTTGAGTTTTCACCAGACCAGATGAGTGAGTTAGAAAAATGATCTGGTAACCTTTGTTCTGTTCTGTTCCATCACAGAACAATGGAATCAGTGATGAAGAAATCAATCCAGGGAAAGAGGATGTGATGGATTTATTTAACAAAATGGGAAGGTGGGGAGGGGAGAAGAATGGAACCTATGCACTTCATGACTTTTTAAAAAATTATAAAGACACCTATAATAACTGGAACCAGCTCTTACCTATGCCTCTCACTTTCCTGAGCCTGTCCAGCTGGAGTGTGTCTGGATAATGTGTATTGCAATGACTCTGAAACAATTCTGCTTCTGTTTGATGCATGGCACTGCTTTCATTGTAAACACATGCTAGTCACAGCTGTCCTGAATAAAGTGTAGTGTTATTCTTTGAATGGAATAGCCTAAAATGAGTCCTTGCAGTTTGTGTACGGCCTACTGTTCCTGCTTCACAACAACATATTCTGAGTAGCCTTTCAGTTTGTTCAAACTGCAGTTTTCAGCTGGTTTAGAAATCTGTAGGGACTTGGAATGAACGACTCTCATTCAACAAAAATCTCCACAAGGTGAAGTATTTTGGGCCAGATCCAATGTTTCTCTACCAATAACCTCCTGCTAGTGGCTTCCTTGTTTGCAGCAAAATGAAATCATGTATCCTGAGCCTTTCTCTGCATGTGAAAGGCAGCGTGCAGGATGCTGCTGTATTGTGGTAAGGACTGCCCCACTTTGCCTACATGGAGATGTGACATTATTAATGTCTCAATATATGACTTTTCAAATTAATTCAGGACTGTTGACAAGCCATTCCCATCTTTTAGCCTAATCCCTCAAACCCTGAAGGTTTGCCTGTACAATGCAAACACTCTCAAGCTAGTTTGAGACTGTAGCATACTCCCTAATGTAATTAATACACTATTTCATATGGAGTAATTTCTCCTGAGAGCAGTTCTTACACAGCCCATTGGCCTGTGGAAGCACCCAGGAGAAAGAACACTTGCAGGGCTTGGTTCTTTGTCATGCATCTTTCCGAGTCAGCATTTCCTTGCACTCAGGTTACATCAGGCTCCACATCAGCGCTCACGGTGACACCTTGTATCTGAAAGAGAGAACATACATAAACATGCATATATTAGAGGCAGTTTGGAGTGATTTGCATTTTATGGGCATTCAGGCTCCGTAGGGATTTGATTTCCTGTACAAGACTGACATTATTTAGGTAGCAGGCTTTATCATCCAGCAACTTTATTGTAACAGATACAATTGGAAACGTTTCTTGATTTTGCATTAAAGAGAACTTTGAAATAGGATCTCTCAGCTCTGCCTCTTAGTAGCACAAAGCTCTTCATTATAGAGCACACATAATATGTTATACACGGCAGAGGTCTACTGTGCCCCAACAGACAAAGAAGCTGGTTATTTTAAATCCATCCTTTAACCTGCAGCAGTTTAAAGAGCAGCATGAGGCTCCCTGCAATGCGTGCTTTAAGATGTGATGTTTTCATCGTTATGCAGTAGCCTTGGGAAAGATACTTGATCCTTTGGTTATCAGCCTTCAGTCTTCCAAGTGAAGCCCTCAGCATCCTGCTCATGAATGCATAATTGCTCTTCATTAAAATGTCTGGAATGAATGACTTGGAGCTGAAGAAAAAAACCTGATCAATTTTTTACAGCCCAAGCAAAATCCTAAACTAACAAAACCTCACGTGGGAAGGGTCATTCAATGCTCCCTTGCATCCAGCAATACACCCTGCAATGTGTGTGCTGCAAGTACATGAATGAAACATTTTCAAGCTTTTCAGAAGCAACCTAAGACTCTCTTTTATGTTTTCAGCTTAGCAGGAGCTATGCTTTAACAACCAATGGGTATACAACATAAAAATTGAGCACGCAGCAGAATCAAATGGTGGTAGCTTGGTTTTGCTGCATAAACTGAATGGTCACATTCCACCAAAATCTCTCTTGAATGACCTAGTGTGAAAAGTATTCTTTATGTGGCACAAATTATTAAAGGAAGCAACGCCTCTGTAAAGCAATTGTTCTGCTTCCCTCTTTTCAACAACTCTCACTGAACACACAGCATGCACTTTTTTTCAGATCACTTAGTGTGCATAATTTTGAATTAAAGTCTCTGTTTGTTATACTGAAATTTTTAAACTTCACATGACAAAACCTCTCTATTTTTTCTACTTAGTTATATAAAAGACGTTTTCTGGAGTGTAAGGCTGAACTTTGAGACTGGAGGACTATATATACTGGACTACAATAACAAACGCATATTTTCGGATTGATTGGACAGGTAGGATTCAAACCTGATTGATTATATACAGCCAATCACAGCATTCAAAGCCATAATACCATGGATTAAAAACAAAATTTAAAATGGATAGAAACCATGTTTTGAAGACACTCATTGTTTCAGGAGTAACGGAAAATTTCCTCTGCCAGCAGATTACCTGGTAGCTGTTCAGTGCATTTTCCCAGTCTGGGACATGAATAGCATGAAAAGGGACTTGATGGAGTTATTTGCTTTAACATGGCACTTTCAGTCTTCTAATGCTTGAGTACAAAATAATGAAGTCTTTCAAATAAATGAAAAATCCTTTGGCAGGACTGTGAGAGTAATGCAAAGGCGTGATGGCATCATTATCCTGAGACAGGATTATGGCATTTGCTGTCACGTATCTGCTGATGATGACATTTTCTGTCATATATCTACTATACCTATATTTTTTAAATTATGTTTTCTAGAACTTGCTGGCATTTCGTGTCTTCTTAAAAGTTCCTAACAGTATATTAGAATTCCTTTTTAATGGTGTTGTCACTACTATAATGTTGTTATATTTCCTGTTTCAGGAAACTAAAGGAAAACTACATGCAACACAGCAGATTTTTTCACCTTGGCATTAGTCATTGCCTCCATTCCAAAATTCTCAGGCTTCCGTAAGGTGTGCCCTCCTGCAAAGTGCTACCAGTAAACGAGCCAATGTAAAGCATTGCTGGGATGACAGACTCGTTTTCTTTTTCCTGCCAGTCTGTGTTGTTACGAAAATTAAAATATCACAGCAACACTCAGTCGTTTTCAGGACACAATGCAAACTCCACACTAATTTAGCCCTGCTAAGCCATCACTGATCTAAGCCACAGTTCCATGGTAAGCAAAAGCACATTCCTAACATGGTGGAGGAACTGCATGACAGGTGAAGAAAGCATCTACACAAACTCCTGTGACCTGTCCAAGATGTCAGCTTTGATCCCAAAATGTTTAATCTAATACACTAGGAATTTGTGGATCTGGTTAGGGATCTGATAGGGGTCTGTGACTTTAATTAGCATTTTGACTTGTTTAAATTTCGTGGGTCTCCTCTTACTCAGCAATGCAGGCTGGCATTGTTACTGCAACTGCTACTTCTCCCTTTTTTTCCTCCAGTCTTATCTCCTGAGTGCCTCAGAGCAGAGGCCATCACTGCTGAATGTCTGCAAAACTCCTACCAGGCATTAGCTATTCATCTGCAAGTTTTACACTGCTTTCTGTAACAGCAGTAATTAAAGCCCAGGTCATCAAAGGTAATTTGGTGTCTGACTTCTCATTCCTATTGAAATGAGTCTCCTCATGGTTTGTACACGTAAAATTAGTATATAATACTGAAAGCTTTTATGGACCTCGTGGGAGCTGTGCTTATTTT
This sequence comes from Hemiprocne comata, assembly GCA_020745705.1. Taxonomy (NCBI): domain Eukaryota; kingdom Metazoa; phylum Chordata; class Aves; order Apodiformes; family Apodidae; genus Hemiprocne; species Hemiprocne comata. The sequence continues at coordinate 119,489,774 of CM036588.1, read as the reverse complement.
GCAGGGAAACAACTAATACCCCCCCCCCTTGTTTTGCTTGCCTGCTTGATTGTTCTATGTATGAGAGAACCTATGATTGCTATGGCAGAAGGAGTGTTTGAAAATACCTTTCCACCAAGGAAATACCTTTCCATCAAGGTGGTGATGTTCATGGAAGGTGTCCCGGGGTTCAGTGTGGCCTGGTCTCCTCAGCCAGCCTGTGCTCATTCTGTGGGGAAAGGCCTGTCCCAGGCTCTCAGATGTGGGGGTCAGTGCTACCCTGGAGCAGCCACAGTCCTTCGGTGGTTCAGCCCAAGGGTGGCTGGGGGCCCCAGTCAAGCCCCAGGTTTGGGCTTCAGCCATTGTGCTGAAGACCAGAATGAAAGGTTTAAAATGATTTCTGAGAAGACAAGGAGGGCCTGAGTGAGAGAGGCTAATGAACTGGGAGTCTGGAAAATTACATTCTTTTCCAGCTGGACCCTTCACATTTGACTTCCAGTAACACTGAAATACGGTATTTACTCTTACTTATTATTGTTATTAGTTATTGTTAGTGTTATTGTAACACTATAGCTAAGTGCCTCGAGATGGTGTCGGCCCTGGAGAGCCTGCAGTCTTGCTCCCAAAATGTGTAGAGAAGGAAAAACGTGATTCCCCATAATCCCAGCACACCCCAGCCTTGGGGATGTGGGGGCAACGGGTACCCTCTCCCCTCCTCCCCTCCTGTCTGGGGCAGGCAAGGCTCCCCTGCCATGCAAGCCACCCTGGGGTGCAGATAAGGAGCAGGGCAAACCTGCAGGGTGGGATCACAGCAGCAAGAGTCACCCCGGGGCAGAACTGAAGCTGAGGGCAGAGAGCACCCCGGCCATGTGCCCGCGGGGAAGCTGAGGCCTATGGTCATGGTGTGCACTCCTGAACTCCCTGGCTCACCAGCACAGCAGCAGGTTGAGGGAAATTATCTCAACCCTTTATTCACCGCCCGTGCGACCGCAAGTGTGATGGAGCCTGTGGTTTGGGGACCCCCAGTGCAAGAGTAGGCTGAGAGGGGCTAGAGGAAAGCCACAGTGGTGGTCTTGGTTCTGGAGCATGTAACAGGAGGAGAGGCTTGGGAAGGTAGAGGGAAAATTGGGATTTAATTGCTGTCTCACACAACCTAAACAGCGGGGTGGGCGGTTAGGGAGGTTGGGGAGGGGACAGGGCTGGTATGGCAGGTCGTGCGATCTGGTGGGGAAAAGGGAAGCATGATGGAGGGACTGAAAAAAGAAATAAATGTCTTTAAAATGCTTCTAGCAAACCCTTCAACAGAAACTTTGCAAGGCCCAAAGAAGGAGTCCTGTGTCCAGTTTTGGACACTGCAATTAGTAGATATGAACGGATAGAATTCAGAGTAGAGCAATGAAAATAATGAGAAGTGTAGATGGGATAAAGTAGAAAGAGTGGTGCACATTGGGTTGCTAAAAGGGAAGTGGGAAGCATAATGAAACCTGCAGGTAAAAGGCATTTATTAAGACATAGGGAATAGCTTGTCCTTCCTGCATGCTCTGAGAAGAACAGTCATACACTGAAGCATCAAGCTGAATAGCTGGGGGAGTGTGTGGATGTTTCTGAAAGCAGGTTAGATAAACATCATTTGGGAACAGTTTAGGTCTGGCTGATCATACCTTTGAGCAAGGGGAGGGTTGGATGGCCTCTCACAGCCCTTTTCCTCCCTCTGATTCTAGGATAATAGTGTTGATGCAATCCCAGAGCATGAAGAGCACAGGTTAAGAATCCCCCCCTTCAACAGAAATTTTCTTGTGTGTAAAATGTCCCTTTAAACCAAATAATCTGAATGAAATATGATGAGTTCCTCTACTTTCCCACTTCTGTGAGTGCTGCCTTCCTGAAGCAATTGCTGGGGTACTGAAGGTTCAGATGGATCCTCTGAGGTTTAATAAAGGTCTTGTCAGGTGGATAACACAAACCAGCATAAATGTGGTGCCTGAGCAAGACTTTACCTTTCTGTGTGCTCCATGTGGACATAGGCTCGTTGTTGCTATGTGTTAACATCATAAATACAGCCACAGATTTCTGCAGGCTTGTGGTTTTATTCTGTCATTTTGTCCGATTTGATGTCAGTTTTCAGCTGTCAAGGGAGGTTTGGAAGTATCTCTCCTCAGCTGGTGTTGACAAGACTTGGGGATAACTCCAGGTCCATCCCACACCTCTGGTTAGCAAATCCTATTACTGAGATTGTCCACTCAAGTGCTGGGAGCAGTGCTATACTGGGTGTGTTTGAAAAAGGGCTAACACAGCTCCACCACAACCCTAACCATGGGAGGTGGAAGGTGTGAAGCCATGTGTCTCTTGCACAAGCAGATGTTGGTCTTCCAAGGCAGGAGGATAAACTTCACCTTGCACAGCACTCCCTGGAGTGGGAGGTCTGCAAAACATAAGTCAAAGAGGCAAGTGTCTCCATAGCTGATGATAATGGGTGCTGTCTTTGCCTCTGGTCTGCAGAGGAACCTGTGTAGTGGGAGATAAAAGGCCAGAGCAGCCAAGGATTTGGGGTATAGGGAGAAGCACTATAGCATGGTTCTGTAGGACTGGCAGAGTCGTTAGAAGGATAAGAGGAAATAAGGAAAGATAGACAGCTTGCATAGGATAAAATCAGACAACTTTAGTGATGCTGTGGGGTGCAAGTAAAGAGTTGTTATCAAACTACTATTAGTTGTCTTTGAACTTAACTTTATTGCCCCCTAATGAATAACCCCACGAGCAATGAGGGAATTCTGATGTCTGGCAGACATCTTCAGTGTGAGCTGAGCCTTTAGAAAGGCTCACTGACTCTCACATGAGACAAGTGTATGATGTTCACAGTTTCTTAATTGGGGTTTTTCGAAGATGCTCCTGTTTTCCCCAGCTCCCTGTTTTCATTGGGTGAGTATGAACTGAATTCTGTTTGAGGCTTCCACCACTCTTAAGTTAAAGCCTGGTGAGATGGGCCAGTGGGTTTCAATATATGAATTAAAGGAATGTGAAGATGTACATGCACAGCGTGGTCATGTAGACTAGAAGTCAGTTAGCCAGGCTGAAAATTATGGGAGCTGGAAGTCATAAAAAAATGAGCATCCATTTAATGGCATGGGGGAGAGGAAGGAAGAGAAAAACAAGTTCAAAGAAGTTGCTTCTCAATGCATCTCTCCTTGAAATATGCAGCAGTATGTGGCAGCACTTAAATTAAATGGTTTAAGGCATTTGTCAAAGAGCCCTAATTTACCATGCTTGAAATTGGAAAAGGGGTTACTGAAATTTCAGTAAATGCACAGGAGACCTGGAGCTCACCATATACTAAGAAGAGTTTGTTTGTTTTGTCTGATTTACATCTTCCAACATTTCATTTTCTGTAGAAGGAGATAGAGTATGAATTACTTTTTTTAGCACAGCCAAGATTCTCTGAAGGTTACTATGGTCTCTGAAGCCCATTCAACATATTCAGAATGCAAATTGGTTCCACATCAGAGTCTTTTTGTGAGGCTTTTCATTACAGAGGGACACTCAACTTTCTTTTTTAATTTTAGATAAAGGTGGATCAAAAAAGTGCATAGATCTCTTTATTTGTATTTTTCAGAATCTTTTTAATACTTTTCCTTATCAAACATGAAAAGGAAAACAGTTCTATTTCTAGGTATTTGGGGACCCCTTTGAAGCAGTGAGCAAAGGAATGCTTAATACTTTGAAACTATCTGTTATTCAAACTATCTATTATTTTAACAGTTTTTCAAAGGAAAAACAGGATACTCACCAGACCAGCTCTGGGCTTGATTTTTCTTGTTCTGACAGATTGTCTATCTGTAAGGTAGTGAGAAGATGGTCAGACTAGCTTAATGTTTAGCACATGATACTTTTCATCTTCAAAATGCTTTGTGAGATGAAGGAAGCCTATCAGCTTATGTTTCTCCAGTGAATACTTGTGTTGAATACAAGCAACAGATCACCCCTTCTTGTAAAATCTTGTGGGAGTGGTTATAGATTCGTGTTAAATTAAAAACCTTTCAGATATTAAGTAGGGCAAAATTGGACACTTTTTGGGAAACTGAATCATGACCCGTTGGATGTCAAGTGATTAGCAACATTGTCTGATTGTATGATTGAGGTCTGGTTTTGTAATTTTAACTCAGGTGTTGGCTGAAGTCAAAGATTGCAGCACTGAATTCTGACTGAAGCGATTGTTTGATTGTTTGCAATCTGCAGGGATGGATGAGAGCTTTTGTGACTCTTCTCACCCTTCTCGTTCTTGTTTACATTTTACTGCCACTTTCAGGATGCATCAACAGAGGTGAAAAGTCTACCTAGAGTATGTTCTGGGCCCTGACAAGAGAGGCAGGGAATATACCACGAAAACCTTCTATCTTAGAGATCTCTTGTGAGAAACCTGTGTTGGGGGAGGGAGTTGCTCATTCTTTAAGGACCTCTAACTTATCAGGTAATACATAAAAGTTGTGGTGCCAGGAAAGGTGATGGAGAAGAAGAAAAGGACCAGTTAATTGTTCGGTTTCTTGATATCAGATACTGCTAGATGTTTATTTAATAAGGCTGGACTCATGATGGGTGTGGTGGTTAGAAAAATGAAAACCTCTTATCTCAAAGGAAGGAATTACTTGGAAAAGTCAACGAGACTGTAACTGGGAGATTTCTAAGGAGGAGTGACACCCTTGTACATGTTCATATTGTTGAATGTTCAACATTTCTAAGTAAAAAAAATGCAGTGATGTACAGAGGAATATAAAATGTGATATAAATTTCTCTGATTATGTGTTACTTGGTTTATGGGACCTTTCTTGTTTTCCATTAGAAACAATCTCCTTTTGCTGTTTCATCCATTGTCTTCTCTACTGTTCTGCTTTTAATGTTAAAAGATTTTTTTTTCCTTGGGCTATCCAGTGCATTAATCTGTGGCTGATTTTGACACTTTTGGATCAAACTATAATGCTCCCTTCTGCTTCCCAGTCTTCCTGTGCATACTTCTGAGAGGCTTTTTTATTACCTAGAAATCAGTACTATATATTAAAGATTTGTTCCCCTTCCCTATTTCCCCACCCTCAGGATTTTGTTTTGTTTTGTTTTTCCCCAGAAGAAATTCTTACTTTTAAAATAATTATGTAGAATTTATCCCTTTTACAGATTTCTGCAAAAATTATTTTCTCTTCCTCTGTTTTAAAATCATAAATAGATAATGCAGACATTGAAATATTCTGAAGTTTCTGAATCATTACAAAAGCTCTGTAATTACATTTATTATTAATGGTTTTCATTAGTAAATTCTTTGAGTTTACATTGGTCCTTTCATCCAAAAAGCTTATAGTACTGTATAATAAAACATCCATTACATCTTAAAACATCCCTGGAAGACAAATGAGTCCTCAGACTTGTTTAGAAGTGTGAGAGAGGAACTGAGGTAAAGACTGTGGCTGCTCCCTCCCTGGGATTGTTCAGGGCCAGGTTGGATGGGGCTCTGAGCAACCTGGTCTAGTGGGAGGTGTCCCTGCCCATGCAGGGGGGTTGGAACTGGATGATCTTTAAGGTCTCTTCCAGCTCAAACTGTTCTATGGTTCTATGATTCTATGACAGCTTTCAAGACAGGAGTTGCTGAGCCAGTGGCAGAGGGAAGAGTAATTCTCATTTCAACCATCTGCATTTTTTGGTGCCATTTTGAAAGAGCTGCATCTACACCTCACATTACAAGTGTTGTTGTGGAGGGAGCAGCTTCCCTCTGCCCGGGAGAGATTGAGGCAGTTGGAGAACATGAAAAATGGGGATTTCTCTGGTCAGACCCTGATCAAAAGGGCCTGGGGCCAGAGAGGCTTGTGCTTAATGTGGTGTGATGGCATGCATCTCCTTTTGCTCAGGTCCTGGTAGACCTGATTGCCAGAAGCTGGGGACAGTGTTACTTGAAGATGCAGCTGATTTTCACTCTGAGTTTAAGCCCATGATACAGCTCTGCTTTGGCAGCACTCTCTGACCCCTGAGTGGAGAAACACACACTGTGGTACTAACATCAAATATCCCTAACCTGTGACTGGAAAAAAGAGCAAGAAATGAAGTCACCAGAAGGAATTGTGTTGCTATCTTGGATGTGCAATTTTTTTTTTATTTTAATAGGAGAGAGGGAAGATATTCACAAGACCTTGTTTAGTGCTTTCTACCTACCTTTGCACTGGAACTCTGAATAGCTTCCAGTTAATCACTAATTTGCTGGAGCTAGAGCAAAAATCAACATCTACTGCTCTGAGGAAGTCTAATGCCTGAGCTGTTTGTCATGAAAGGCTTCTGCTAATGGCATGATCTTCAGTCTTACAAATAACCAGAAGTGTGCATGAATCCATGAGAGTAAGAGGGAATGACAAGTTACATATTAGATACTGCACCTTAATGATGGAAAGATTAAAATTCTGTCCATAGCACTTCCATGCAAGGCAGAGAATTTTTTTTAATTCTCTTTTTTTGGCAAGAGGTCAAGTACGACACCTGAATTGAGGACATAAAATCTTGCACCTTCTAGACGAGGTTTCTGTTTCTGTTTCTTTTTCCAATTCATCATGTTAGAGCAGCTTGCCTCTCATTTGGAGCTTAAGCAAAGGAGACAACACAGCCTTCCTGCCAGGGATCTCACTGTGCATCTGTTTATGGAGGAGGAGAAATGTCACTGTTGCCAATGGAGTCATCCTGGTTCAGCTGGGTGGGGGTAGAATTATTCACCTGCTATTTCCTCCTGTAACCAAGGTCCTTTGATCAGGTGAAATAACAGCAGCATTTCTTGAGGGTTTGGAAGCAGTGTTCTACAGGAATTGGACTGTCTTCTAATGAACCTAGCAATTTATTTTGCTTTTCCAGGCTTGCCAATGTCAGACTGCAGCTGTGCAACTTACCCGGTTCTGTTAGTCTAGTTGAGGTGTCACCAAGAGTCATGTCACACATGGATTATAACCCAGCTACCTGTTGCATAAACATCAAAAAAAATGCCTCTGCTGCAAAGACCCTACACTTGAAGAAGCCACCATTTGTTGTTGCTGGTTTGGGTCAGATATTTGGCTTTTTGTACCTCACTTTTCATTTTTAAATTTTAATCTTAGTACTTCATATCACAGAATCACAGAACCACAGAACTGTCAGAGCTGGAAGGGACCTCTAGAGATCATCCAGTCCAACTCCCCTGCTACAGCAGGATCCCCTGGAGCACATTCCACAGGGCTGCATCCAGGGGGTTTGAGTATCTCCAGAGAAGGGTATCCATCTCAGCTCTGGGCAGCATGAAAAACCTCAAAACTTTCAGCACCTTTTCAGTTGCTGCCTTCTTGTATTTCACTGCTGAAAGAGATTCCTTCAATATTGACATCCATCAGTTTCTTTGTTTTAATGTAAACTATTTGATGAAGTCTTTATCTGACAGCTCTTCTCAGACAATTGCTGAACATCTTTCACAGTATTTCCTTCTGGAAGGACCAGGCCAGGACATCTGAACAGTGGCAGAACAAAGGGAAAGCTTTTCCAGAAATGCTCTCCTACCTGTTTGAGAGCCCAAAGAAGACTTCACACACACACACAAGATCTCAAAGTGAAGGAAGAGGCCATAAAATTGTACCAATCTGTTTAAGTCTGACCTTACTTTTTTTCTCAAGGATTTGGCTTTAATTGTTCTGATAGAGTAATTTCTTATCAATTCCCTCCACTAAATTTTTTCCCTATCCTAAATCCAAACTACAACTAACTCACAACTTCAAGTGGAAAATCTTTTTACAATAAATCTACAGCATATGAGATACAAGATAATCTATTTTTGCATCGTCTTTGACCTGAAACTATGAATAATTTTCTCTTGGAATCTAGCTTCACCCTTTTGGGTTGAAATCATCCAACATGTCAGTCGTTCCCACTAGAAGGTCACTTAGATACAAGCAAGCACAAACCTATTGATGATTCAGTAGATGAATAATCTTTAAGGTTCCTTCCAACCTTAACCATTTTGTGATTCTATGATTCTATGAATGAGTTCAGGAGACTTGAAATGAAACACTTCCATTATAGTGACAGTAATTTCATATGACCATATGAACTGGCTGCAGTGCAACAAGAGCCTGGGAGAGTAACATGAGGGCCCACCTGGCAGAAAAATACCATGAGATCTGTTTAAAAGGAAAAAATGGTGGCACCAGCCTAAACTCTGTCCTGATTTCAAATGCAAATTACACTAAAAAATATGTGAAAAGCCAAGAGGCAGATAGAGATTCTTTCTTTGGTTCATGCGACGGCAACATTTTCTGAACCTTATTCACACTTTTGACTCAAACAGCATCAGTTTCCAAAGCAAAACAATTATTTTTCAGAATAGTCTATAGTTCTTGTGATTGATAAAACAGACCCTTACAGTGGTGGGAATCACCATGCAACAGAGGGACTGTGAGATATTCTTAGTCTGTAAAGCTCCAAGCCAATAAAAGACTAAATTGTGTGAACTAGATTGACCGTAAGGAAAACTGAGTCCTGACAGTAAATGGCAGGAAAGGTTTATTGATGTGCTGTAAAGGAGTTAGAAGATAGCCTTTTTCTTTTTCTTCTATTGTGACTTCAATAATTACTTGCACAAAATGTCTACTGAGCATCTTTTAAAGTGGCATAAACAAAGCTAGACTGTTCCTGATATAAACTAGTGAAGTAAACTATTTAAAGACTAATGGGACATGTGTAGGAAGAGAAGTTGAGACAAGAGCTTCTCGGACACTTCGTCATCCTGAAATGTTTTAATACAGTGCTTGTGAATTTTTTTTTTTTTTTTTTTGCTTTTTAGGAGAATTAGGCAAAATGTTCAATAAAGTATTACCTTAATTTATTGCATTTTTTGGAAGGAAAACAAGGAGGAGAACATGCATCATGCTTCCAGTCACTCTTTCTTGAGTGACCAGTGTGGTTGACATGAACGCACCTGCTTGAGCTCCTCTCCTGTGAAGTGTTAGAGCAGAGCTGGATGGAGAACAACCATTCCATCCCATGGAAAATCCCTGACATTTATGAAGTCTCTCTGTATTTTTTGTGGGCACAAAATACAAAGCATCCCATTTGAAATGCCTTTGTGAGAGAGGGCTGCATTGAAATGCCTAGTTTGAGATCAAAGACCTCAGGTATCCAGCTGGGGGAGTTTAATATTGGTCACAAGCAAAACTCTGTTGAAATGTCCATGTTCCTCTGAGATGTATAATCTTTGATGTAGTGGGATATTTGACTAACTGCCACTTTGAGAATGTTCTGACCAGGTCTGGTTTTGGTGCTAGGAGGAGAGGAACTTAAGCAGGGAGAGCTGGTAGATGAAGGACTATGAAAGGCCTGGAAAAGGAACATAAACACTTAATAAGGTGTTGGCTCTGAGCAGGATCCAGCCTGCTTAAATTGAGACTTATGTGCCTAAAGCCTAATGCTCAGAGAGTAATCCAGTCTGTCTGCTTCTTGGACTTCAAGGCGTCCCTACACAGCACTTGAAAATTTCCTGGGCACTCACTGTAGTCACCTACTCATGTCTAAAAGCACCTGTTAGAGAAGATACAGGCACCTCTGTGTCCCCAAAGCTGTCATGGCTCAGGCAGGCAGGCACCTGGATGACGTGACTGCTCTGGGGTGGCCTGAAGGCCTGGATGAGGCTGGGGCTGTGACTCCTTCTCTCTGATGGGTTGTGGGAGGACAGGACAACCTGTTCCTGAGGAGGAGTCAGACTTGGCTGTGGTGCCCAAGTCCTCATGCTGCGTCCCTGGGCACAGCGACCCGTGGTAATTGTAGGTGGTGTGATACACAGTGCAAGTGACACCTCATCCTGCCTTAGGTGGTGGGTGTGGAAAGCAGTGATTGTTTTAAAAGATACTTGCATATATGTGTACATTATTTTATTTTTGTATCACATAGGTAAGTGGAATGGAGAAAGTACAGGCTTGTGGAAACGGAGGTGAAAATCAAATTAAATGCTGGATGGGAGGATTTTCATGTTCTGGTCTAGTGCAATTACAATACTTGCTCAGAACTACAGGAGGGAAAAAAAAAGTATCTCACAGCTGGTAAGGTTTGGAAAGTCATGGCTTTGTTTTCCCAGGTAGAGGAACCCAGAAATAAGCTTATTTAAGTTGTTGCACCACGCACTAACAAAAATGGAGCATCTGGATGTGAATGCCACTGTCGATGGCCTGTCCTCCCCCACAGAGGCTACAAATATTTCACTTTCACCACATGGACAGACAGATATAAAAGTCCAGTTACTCTTGGAAATTCATCTGTAGTAAACTGGGCAATAAATTGGTCTTCAGAAAGCGTTACACATAGAGATGGGCTTTGTGGATCCTGGTCATCCTCACAAAATCTTTCAGCTTTGTCCTAGAGTTTGCCTTAGAAAGACAGCTTAGTGTCAAAGCTCCTGGCAAGTATTTATTGGAACCCAGTTCCAGCTCTAGCCCACACACCCTTTATTACATCTTTGGCTGAATGATTATTTCAGTATCCCATTCCTCACCTGTAGAAGAGATGTCATATGGCCTTTTCCTTCTAGAATGTGAGCTCCTCTGCTCTGCTACTGTCTCTTATGATGAGTGTGGAGGAGGCAATCTTGTTTAGTGCCTCTGAGCTTCCACAGCATGCAATTATCAATGTTAATGTCTTCAAATTGAGGGAGTGATTTGATCTAGCTGACTGCTTTGTTGTTTGTGTGTTGTATAATTATCAGCATTCATTATAAACAGGTATGTCTAATTTTTCCAGCTCTCAGCAAGCCGACTACAATGATAGTATTATGGGTTGGGTTAAACTGGCTGGAACTGATGAGTGAAATGGCTGCCCTTCTGTTATGGGTACATGCAACAAACGCAGAGCTTGTCAGATTGAAAAAAGGGAGGAAAAAAAAAGAAAAGACTTGTTCAATACAAGAGCTGTGGATTTGAACTGCTGGCAGAGGAGTTGGAAGCATGGAGCTTTGGTGGGATTTCCCAGGGTATTGTTTAACTCTGCAGACAACTCTTTAGCCAGCAAACAGCAGGTGAGAGAGGGGCAGAGAAAACAGCAAAATTGGAAATAAGCTCTAAGGAAATGTACACAAAAGAGAAAGCATTTAAGAGGTGTGGCTAGAAAATAAGAACAAGGAGCAAAGAATCACCTGCCCAGTGATACTGGGTTTGGGCCAGCCTGCGTGAATACACAGGGTTGTGCCAAAGAGCCTGTCTTCAGCTAAAGTGCTCCAGCAGTTTTATTTCATGGGGAAAGGTGTTGTTGGTGCTCTGTCTACCTTCTCTGTGGTTCCGATGGGAAGCTGAAGCTGCACCAATGGGCTGCTTCTGAAACTGGTTGTAAGTTTGTAATCAGTGATAAATAATATTGAGTAAGGAAACACCTTATTTTAAACCACAGTATTTTAACCTAAATATAAGAAAATACTTCTTAACTCTGAGGGTACCAGAGCCCTGGGACAGGCTGCCCAGGGAGGTTGTGGAGTCTCCATCCCTGGAGACATTCCAAACACACCTGGATGTGTTCCTGTGGGATCTGCTCTAGGGGATCCTGCTCTAGCAGGGGGGTTGGACTAGATGATCTCCAGAGGTCCCTTCCAACCCTCCCCCATTCTGTGATTCTGTGAATCACATTTTACAAAAAGAAAAGCCTCTCATTGCTATTAGGCATATCTAGAGGTGTTGATATTTAGAAGAGCAATACCATTATTCATGAGGATACTCAGCCATCGCTGCTCCTTTTCCTGCATATTTCCCTGCTTTGCTTTGGTGCAGGCATTGCAGCTTGCCAAAGAAACCTGATGTTCAGGATCCAGCAGATCCCCTGGATCCAGAGCAGCTTTATTCCACAGTGGGCAGCCACCAGTGTACAAGGAGTTACAGTTAGGGCACGGTGGGAGGCCCTGGGGATGCATGGAGGGAAAGCAGCCGTGTGGGCCTCGGGTGGCAGAGTGTTGGGAGCTGGGAGGGACTGAGTTCATTCCCCAGGGGACCAACGGTGGGAAGACAAGGCTGGAAGACAAGCCCCACTGCTCAGGGTGGGCACAATGGTGCCTTTGTTCACTGTGGTGGGAAGGAGGGTAGCTGGGTGCAGAGGATGCCGTGGGGAGGGCTGCCAGGTGGCAGCCACAACATCCTGCCCAGCGTGGCCATCGCTGAGCGTAGGAAAGAGAGAAAAACACAGTCAGCTCTTTTGAAAGAAATTCTCAGGGAAAATGTGCCATAACAGGCACTGGTGTTTTCAAATTCAGGGCAATGTTTCACTTGAACTTGATAGTACGAGGATAAAGTAGGAAATGTTAATTCTTCATTCAGGAGGGAGGTACTGCCCTGCTCTCTGCAAGCTCGTACAGGTCACTGAGCCAAGAGAAATTACGGGGTGTCACAGAAGGGCAGTCAGGAGAAATCTAATACTCCTGTTAATAAAGGCTGATGTTACTCATGTGTTGCTACAGATAATTCTTACACACCCCTAGCTTTGCATCTCAGAGAAGAATAAAGTCCAGCCAGCTAAAGTATTATCCATGAATACACAGAGAGATAATCTTCGTTGCACTGTTATCCAGCTGAAATAGGGTAGGCACCAGTCTTGATGTTTGCACACAAAAATGAAAAACATCTTGTTCATACACATCCTACGTTTGATATTAGAGAAATAACATCACAGCTACACGTTGCTCAAGGTCTGAACTGCAGGAAATAACATCAGGTTTTCAGATCACCACTAGTGACACAGCGTAGCCACCCAAAAGCACAAGTGAGAATGAATGTCAAAGTTTCCTTGGCTGCAAACAAAATAAATGGGAGTTTGAGGAAGTATTTGCTGTTGGACTTAGTCTGGCCCCACTACTGTTTGGTTTGATCACTGCAGCCATTTCAAAAATGGTGTCCTAGGCACAGGGCAGAGAGAAGAATGGCACAGTTCATCCTGTATAAACGTTACTAAGGCTGTCTCAAGGATGCTGAGGCAGGTGTTTGACTGTTAGAAAATGTCAGACAGGGTATTTCCCCTGCAAGTTTCATTCTGCCCCGTGTTTGTGTTGCTGCCTGCCGTTAGTGCCAAAGAGCACTGGCCCTGTTCAAATTTCTGCCCCCCCCTTAACCACAGGCTGTCTTTAAGCTGGCACTCTGGGCCAGCTTCTGACCTCTGTTGCAATGAAGGAAATGTGGGAAGTATTTACTGCACTGCCCAGGGTTTGCTCCCACGCAGCTGAAAGGAAGAGTGGGAGGCTGGTGGGCAAAGGCAGCCCAAGAAACAGCTGATGGGGAGGGACAGTTAAAGAAAAAACAAACTAAGAAGAAAATACACAGTGATACTTTTTTTTTTTTTTTTAATGCATAAAGTGTTATTTAAGTCTCTTGATGATGTTTTGTGGGTGAATTCTTTGGCTCTTATTTTTTGGCCTATTATCATAAGAGCTGGTTGGGTAAGGTTTTCAGGTCTCTCTGACACAGGTGCTGCTCAAAAAGATGACTGAATATTTTACCCTGTTCTTTTTTATATTTTGCTTCTCTGCATACATTTTGCTCTCTGGATAGTATTTAAAATCCTAGTGGGCTGCCCCCCTATTAAAATACCTTTAATGTTTTATTGGGATACCTCCCACCTGAAAATGGTTTAGCACATAAAGGTGCTTTGCTCATTTAAGAAAAAATGAAACTGTATTTCTGATGCAGAGGCAAGATTGTTTGGGCAGCTGTCCTGTAGATTGCTCTTTATGCAAATGGTGCCTTGGGAACAGGCAGATGAAAGGATTTCAGGGCGGGATGGTGATGCAAATGTTTCATCTACCTGCCTGGGAGTGCTCTGCTGCAAGAAGGGAAACAAGCTCTTCCGCACGTTGCTGACTTATCTCTTTCTGTCTGAAAGTTCAGTGTCTGCCCTAGAAAATAATTAGTCTTTTGAAGTAATGAAGGGAAGTCCAGTGCTCCTGTTCCTGAGCACTTTGGCTGAAGAAGATAGATTCAAAAGTTCCAGTCACTGTCTCACTAAAGATGGGGAGAGGAGGAAAAGAGGTGAAACTGGATGATGTGAACTATAAAGCCAGAAAGAGCAGGTGAAATCTAAACATCAAGAAAATGTGTCTGTGCAGGTCAGTTGTCTTGAATGACCAGAACTGAGTTGTCTATTACTGGAAAACCATATCACAGAATCATAGAATGGTGAAAGTTGGAAGGGACCTTCAAGATCATCAGGTTCCAACCTCCCTGCTATGAGCAGGGACACCTCCCACCAGACCAGGCTGCACAAGCCTCATCCAACCTGGCCTTGAACACCTCCAGGGAGGGGGCAGCCACAACCTCCCTGGGCAACCTGTGCCAGTGCCTTACTGCCCTCATGGGGAAGAATTTCTTCCTGATGTCCAACCTAAATCTCCCCTTTTTCAGTTTAAAAGCATTACCCCTTTTCCTATCATTACCCTCTCTCATGAAAAGCCCCTCCCCAGCTTTCTTCTAGGCCCCTTTCAGGTACTGGAAGGACACTATGAGGTCTCCCTGAAGCCTTTGCTTCTCCAACTATATGGGATAATTGCTCTTTAAAAAGAGCATTTTCCAAGCCAGTCTAAGCAAAAAGAAAGCTGCACTTTGGAGAAGGGAGACCAGACCACTCAGCCTGGGAACAGAGAGAAGTAAAGAGCTCAGCTCCAAAGCTTCAGCCCTCATTTTAACACAGCTGACTGTCTGCAAAAATATTTCTCATATTTCTCTCAGTGTTCTTGTTTGTTTTGGCTTTTTTTTTTTTTTTTTAATTAAAGCTGTAGATACTGCAAAAAAATGCTTCGGATGTTCAATGTGCTGCACACATATAATTCTGATGCCAATGTGCAACTGCTGACAGAATTGTGGTGGGACACATGGTTGCTGGGGCTACTCCCACTGCAGGTACTTCCAGTTCTGAGACTCTACCCCAGCTCTCAGGGTCCTTCCAGGGCTCAGGACACAGAGCTGACTTTCTTGGGAGGCATCTTGGACACATTTGTCCTCACCCAGAGTCCTCCTCAAAGGTACAGTGGAGGATGCTCCATGAATTGCTGAATGTCTCAAGGAGAACCAAAGACCTTGGAATCCACCTGAAATATCTCTGAAGGAATAGGAAGATTTTTTTTTTTTTTGTGAAACAGAGTTAGCCTCAGCTCTGCTCCCTTCAGTACAGGAGTCTGAGCAAAGGCCTGATTTAGAACCAGACTTCATGCCTCAATTCAGCACTGTCTGGTTGTGCTACATGGAGATCATAGACTCACAGAATGGTTTGGGTTGGAAGGGACCTTAAAGATCATCTAGTTCCAGCCCCCTGCATGGGCAGGGACACCTCCCACTAGACCAGGCCCGCAAGGAGTTGACTGAGCAGACTTCACTTTTCATGCCAGCATTTGAAGATGACAAAAGAGGGAATGGCACAGGGGGGGATGTCTGTGGATAGTTCAAGCACATGGCTGTCTGTAGAAAAACCTTGTTGTAGTTACCAGTAACCATGGCATGAGTTTTCTGTTTGCCATCCTCACACCACGTCTTCTTTGTCACGAAATTAGTCTCCACACAACTTGCTGTTACCCTGGTTGTCAATGTACCCAGCAGTGTGCAGCAGGAGATTAAGGGAGGCACTATGAAAGACCAAGACACCACAGGTATTGCAGAGAGCTAATGGGACATTTTTAATTGGGAAGAAAATCCTTTTAATGCCCCCTAGAAATGCCTAAAACCTTTCACTCAGCCTCTCTGCAAGGAGTAAGATGTTGGCAGCAGCATTTCAGAATGTATTATCCCAAATGGTGTCTGTAAACCAGGCCTCTGCCACAACTGTTTTGGAATGTATGCATAATAAATATCTTTCCAGCTATATTACTGAAATATTATTGCTGCTTCTCTCTCAAACTTAGTTAACAGTCTGCTGCACAACCAGAGTAAACTTGCAGCTCCAGTACTATGGTACAGATCTGCTACGTCTACCTAATTTAATCAAAATGTCTGGAAAGCAGCATCTAAAGGACAAAATGCCTTTTGCTACTGTACAATGGCCCTTACTGGAATCTCTTTAAGTGCTGCTGAAAGAGAGCAGACCTTCACCTCTTCCATTTCCCCTCCCTCTCAGCTGTCCAAAGGAGGAGAGTCCATTTCCTCAACTGATTTAATTAAGGACTGAAAATGCAATTTGAAAAGCAAGAGTAGAACTGAAGATGTATTTTGAGATTAAAAAATCTAGGGGTTTGATTTTTTTGCATGGGTTTGTTGGTTTTTTTTCTTCCTCATGTCTGAATGAGGAGGATCCTCTGAGGGATTATGGATAGTTGGAGTAAGATTTGACAGGTGCATACTGTCCACCTCCCAGGCTGGAGAACTGATAAGGCAGACAGGGAACATGATGGCTTGAGAGCTGCAAAGGGGGTGAAAGTAATTGTGCCTGGAGTGAACAGACCATCGGTCTCAAACAGCAATAGGGCTCCTTATTTTCTGCAAAGCCCTAGTCAGAAAAGGAAGTGGAAAAAACAAGAGGGAAGGGAATACTGCTCGTACTTAACAATTGAACTTCACTGCCAGTACCCATCTTCTACTTGAATTAAATTTTCACAGCATAAAAATGGGAGGGGAGACAAAAATTATGGAAGTATAGCATCTTGTATGAGTTACATCAGAAGTAATGAGTGATCAGATCTGAGATGCTGAGAAAAGTGAGAGAAGAAAGTTATTAGCAGAGCATCAAGGGGAGTGGATTTGAACCCACATTTTGAGGCCTTGCTGAAAGGTGTTATACAGGGTATCAAATACAAGTTAATGTGCTCAGTAGAAGAGTCTCAGGATGGAAGTATTTACTGTGAGAACACTTGGGAATTGAATAAGGTGATTCTGTCCTTCCTTCCCAGCCTTAAAATTTCAAAGAGATCAGCTTTGTCATGAATAAGAACTGAAGGCACCGAAAAGGTGGTTGGTAGCTCTCTAGAGTCATGAGGGGGTGAGAATAATTCTAAGGCAGTTGCAAGGAGGAGGAAGAGCTCCAGATGCCTGGGGTGGGTGGATGCACCCATCAGTCTGCTGTTCTGGTGGCAAAGGAAGCTGCAGCTGTGACTTGCAGGCTGTCAAAAGCACTGCAGCCCTAGCTCAGCCTACTGTAAATGGTCTTGTAGAGGGGATTTCAGGCAGGAAGGAAAGAACCACAAACATATTGCTGTGGCCAGCAGACATCTCACGATGACTGAAGATGTTAGTGGCTTCTCCAAAGAAGACTGGGTGACAAGCTGAAATGAGGCAGTACATTCATGGCCATTCTGCTGGCTGTCAGGGTGCTAAACATCACCTGCAGCACAGCTTAGGATGGGAATTTCTGAACTGGGAATTTACAAACGATCTCACCTGTCAGTTTAACACCAAACTAAGTGAAGCTGCTACCTGTGAAAATAGCCAAAAAGCATCTTCTGAAAGGTGGGAATAAAAAATTGGTGTTAAATTTTTGAGGAGTTGTTTGTTTGGCTGTTTTTCTTGTTGCTGTGTTGTTTGTGGGTTGTTGTTGTTTTTTTTTCTAGCACTGAACAAGCACTGGAACAAGCTGCCCAGAGAGATCATGGAGTCTCCTTCTCTGGAGACTTTCAAGACCCATCTGGACACGTTTCTGTGTGACCTGCCCTGGGCGACCCTACTTATGGCAGGGGAGGTTTGGACTAGATGATCTCTAGAGATCCCTTCCAACCCTGACCATTCTATGATTCCAAGAAAGCAACTACAAAAGGTAATCTCTTTTTTATCTGCTTCTTAAAACTGTCCCTGTTTGCATTGGCAATGTTCTTGTTACCTGAAAGCCCAGCCTGAACAAGCCTTCACACAGAAGATGGTTACAAAAAACTGACTCCAAAGGTGGCAGTATCCTTTAGGGTGCAGAGAAGGGAGGTAAAACTTACACCTTCCTTGCACCTGGCTCGTATGACAGCGATCAGAGAAGCCTGGGACAGTGTTTCTTATTAGGTTTCTGTAACATGAGGCACACTCAGATAAGTAAGACACCTTTTTTCTTTTTTTTTTTTCTTTTCTTTTGTGTCTGTATCTGCTGTAAGAAAGGAGGGGGGAAATCTAGGTGAGTCTGGTGGGGTTTCTGTCCTCTCCTTTTTTAAGGTTAAAAGCTAAGAAGAGGAGACTAATGGCTACAGAGAGGCAGTGACCAAGAGCAGTCAAAGGTACTTCTGTAAGCAGCAGTTCTAGACTTCTTTACTATCAGGGTGATGGAGTCTCCTTCTCTGGAGACTTTCAAGACCCGTCTGGATGTGTTTCTGTGTGACCTGCCCTAGGTGGTCCTGCTCTGGAAGGGGGTTTGGGCTCAAAGATCTTCAGAGGTCCCTTCCAAACCCTACCATTCTGCCATGTGTGTTACCTTTGAGTGAGTTTCTGACAAGATCTACTTACTGATGAAATTCAGCCTTCTGCATGACTTGAAAAGGAAGATGAGAGGATTAGGGAAGAAGCTGGAGGCAAAGGTGGAGTTCAGATGGAGATGTATAGATATTCTGAAGGAAAGGGAAGAGCAGCTGCATAAAGCTGCTCAAAATTTACCCAGTGGGAATAACCAGAGCATGAACAGTTTAATAAGGAGGGTGACCATCCAAGAAAGAGGAAGATACAACCTAGTGGAGTAGATTGATCTTAAAATATAGACGATCACAAAAACAAGAAAAGGGGAGGTGGTGGTGGAGGAGGGAAGACATGATGCACATGAAGAAGACACATAATTCCCCTCAAAGGTCCGAAGTTATGTAGCATTTATGAAGAGAAAAAGGGTAACCATGAAGGCTGCCAGACCAAACTGAGCATCTCTTAAAAAAACCACCCCAGACCTCCAGGCAGAAGGTGGAGAGCTTTTGAGGAGTGAAGCAGTGGCTGTGCAGTAAAGAGAAGTTCTATTTTGCAAGTTCAAAAGTGATTGATTGAGACTTGATGAAAATCAAGCCAAGACTTGCAAAGGATATTAAAAATAAACCATGAAGGATCCTACAGCCATAACAAGTAGGGGGAAGACAAAAGAAGTTCAGCTTTCATGCTGGCATAAAATTAGGATTGTGTTAATGAAACTTATTTATGATGTGAAGTTAGAAGTACTGGTAGTGTGGAGGAGAATGAGAATGTCATGCATAAAATATTAGAGGATGGTAAAAACTAAAGAAATGGAAATGCAATGAAATTTAGTAGAATGAGGTCAAATTAATGAACCATGACTGCTAATAGCAGTTTATGCTATAGGACAGGGCTGTACAAAGTGAAAGAAATAACAAGATCAGTTGTCTGTTTAGTGTAGTTATGAAAAAAGAGGAAGGGTGTCCCAAATTTGTCAGAGGGAGTATTTTCCCTTTCATGTAGAAAAGATTAATATTGCTGTAGAAAGTACTTGCAATGCTTCTGTTGCATAGTGTCTGAAATTCTGGCCACTCAGAAGCATGAATTCAAGTGGAGCAGTTGCCAAAAAGAGCTAAGAGAACAACTAGAGAGTCTGTAACATGAAAGGAGAACACAGGATCCCAGTGAAATGATAGAATCATAGAATGGTTTGGGTTGGAAGGGACCTTCAAGATCATCTAGTTCCAACCCCCCTGCATGGGCAGGGACACCTCCCACTAGACCAGGTTGCTCAGAGCCCCATCCAACCTGCCCTTCAACACTTCCAGGGATGGGGCTTCCACAGCTTCCCTGGCCAACCTGGGCCAGTGTCTCACCACCTTCACACTCAAGAATTTCCTCCTCATGTCTCACCTCAATCTCCCCTCCTCCAGTTTTAATCCATTCCCCCTTGTCCTCTCACTACAAGCCCTTGTCCAAAGCCCCTCCCCAGCTTTCCTGGAGCCCCTTCAGGCACTAGAAGGTGCTTTAAGGTCTCCCTGGAGCCTTCTCTTCTCCAGGCTGAACAGCCCCAACTCTCTCAGCCTGTGTTGAAATAGCAGTGGAGAGGACTATTGGTGCACACTATAAACTTTAGCATTAATGAGACCCAGGGCAAGGCTGAAACAGGTATCAGAGGAGCAGATGAATCATAAGTAAAATTGTTTCTAATCAGTAAGTAATAATTTCTAAACAACAATAATATTTTTAACACTCACACAGTGACTAGACTAAGCACATTATTATAAGTTTTTAACTGTCTGAGGAGGGAGATTCTGATATGACTCTCCAACGGGGGCAGTGAGGACAGAAATTGCTACTGGCTCTTTGATGAAGCTTGAGCATCTTCCAGAAGAATATGACATGATATCACACCCTGCAGGAACTGGGAACTGGATTTAATAGTCCTTATAGCCTTCCATTTCTAGGAAAGAAGATAAAAAAGAGGTAGAGGGAGGCAAAATGCTGGTATCAAAGCACAAGAGAACTATTCAGGAACTGGGGATCCTGGTGGTTTCTCAAAGTAAGGGTCATGTCTGGAGTCCAGGCATGAAATGCGTGCCCACAAAATGCAGGTAAATGTTTGCTTGGGAACTAGTAATAAGTGGGATGATAGAGGATTTCCTCGGTACCTGTTTTTCCCTCTTCATTGCCACTTGACTACAGAAAGCTTTCAGCTTCATAACTGTGCCATATGATTGCTTCTTATCTCTAGAGGACAGCAAGTGTTGCATCTTAGAGCAGCCTTTGCAAGAAATAGGCTAATTCCCCAAAATGGTAGTTCTCTTGGATTCCAAACAGGTTCAGATTTAACCCTGCTTACTTATTAGCCAGTTCCTCGCACAGCAGAGTGTGAGGAATGACTGTTCTCCTGCACACAGGTATTCATCTGCAAACTGAATTTGTATAACATGTTCTATTTAGCCTGGAGAAACAAGAATACCATGTGATTTTTAGGTGACTGGCTACATGTAGTAGATGGTGGAATGAGCTGGAGGCACTTGAACACTTTGTAAGAATCTAGAGTATCAGTTCCCTCCAATTTGTGTTGATTTACTCAGAGAAAAATCTAAGCCCATCAGATACATAATTTGTAGCAAAATTGGTTAAGGTGGCTATGACATTTGCCTTTCTGCCTGTGGTTATTCAGTCTAGCTAAGCACATCCAGATAGGGCTGGATGGGTTTTGAGTCAGAAGCAAGCCAGGGGTGATAACCTCTCCCTTGGCAATGCATGGAAAGCAACTTCTGTGTCTGAAGCAGCTGCCTTGGGATGCTCTGGTGGATGGTATTAGGAAAGCAAAAGCACTGTTGCTGACCTTCTGTTTTATTATGTTTGTCTTTGGAAGTAGATTGAATTTGAGAGATGGTGCAATGGGGCTTGAGGGGCTTCAAAAATCTTGAATTTTCTGGGATTGCCTTCATGAACCTCAGATTTCCTTCTCATTAGTACTTTAGAGAAAAGTTTGTCACCTGCTCTTTTTATTGTTACCACTGTTGGGGCAGTGTGGCTTGATCCTCTCCCAGCACTGCTCTGTGCTACCAGCTGCACAGAGGTCCTTAGACCAGTGGCAATGGAGAGGGGAGTAGAAGGACACCCAGCAGACAGTCCCATAGATGACAGAGTCAGCACAGCAACAGCTGATGTGAGAGCTCAGCAGTTTCTGTGACAAAGGACAGCTTGACAAAGAAGGAAGGAGATTTCTAGGGGTTTATGAGGAGTTTCTGCCCCCAGCATGAGAGCCAGCAGGCCAGCAAACTCTTAAGAAAGTCTTTGAAATTGTAGAGGTGGGTAAGGGTGCTGTTGGAAATGTAAGCCAAAATCTCAGTAAGTAGAATGTGAGAGTCTTCATGGGGTACTTCACCTGGGCTGCTCCAGTGGCTCAGATGTTTATAGCAGACCTGAAAGAAAGGGGATCCTATTGAAATGAAGGGAGAGTGAGTGACTGTGTGTGTGAGAATGAGTTTTCATCCACAGAAACGCTCCCTGGGTGAGAGTTTTGGTGAAAAGGTGGCTGTATCCTGGAGACACTGGGAGAGGCAGCATAAAGGTTGTGATGTGATGTGCAGGCTTCAGGTGTGGGTGCTGGGCAGGTGGCAAGAAAATTCCTGCTGGCAAGGAGATATGGTGACAATGAGGAGATGGTGGAGTTCAAGAGATTTAGCCAGAAACTCTATTCCAGTGCTTGAAAACATCTAGAATGACTGCAAGGTTTGCTCTCTCATAAATAGCAGTTTTGTTAGTGGAAGTTCTTCCTTCTGCCACTTGAAACATGAGCTTGAACTCTTCAGTGTGCTCATAACAACAGTGATGTCAAAATCCAGGTATGCTAGGTTACATGGGAGACACTGCTGACTCTTCTCAATTTATCTCAGCCTAACCCTCTCTGTTTTCCCAGGAATCAGAAGGATGATGGAGGAGTGGGATAACTTGGGTAAAGCAAAATCAAGGATAATGCAAAGCCTTTGTATATTAACAAAATATTTACCTGGTTTCTGCTGACAATGTTCCTGTTCCTTGGGTTCATATTCTGCCTATTGGAACTCAGTAAAACAAGGGTTAAGAATTGCTTCTGCTCTGGCACCACTGTTTGGGGCATCCCAGGAATGCTGGATCTCGTTTGTATTTGTACCACACCTGGCCACAACTCAGTCATGGTCTGCTTGAAAGCTCTAGATGGTATATGATAGACCAGACTGCTGTGGTGTGATACTCACCCAGTGTGTTTCCGTCCTTGAGATGGAGGCAGTGTGGAAACAAAGGAAACTATCCCTTCCCACAGTGCTCCCTGGTGTTCCTCTGGTGTAGATGTAAAATATTTCCAGCTAGAAAACGTCGCCTTGCAAGTGAAACGAGACATTAATTTAGAAAACTCTTAGTTTCCAAGTTGCCCATGGGCAACCACTGGGCAAAAGTGGCTCTGTAGGTGGTACCGCTTTCCATTTGACTGTGAATCTTGTGTGTGTGCTGAAGGTCTGCTCCCAGGAGGCCCCACACCAGCCACCTTGGCTTATTTTGGGACATGGTGAGGGAAGGGAAGGCTGGAGACTGGTTGGAGCTGACTGAACACACAGGGGCTCTCTCCTCCCTCCAGCTGGGCTGGCAATGCATTTCCGCAATGAACTGTTAAATTAGAAACCTTTTGCCTCAGGAGTGAGTGTGTGTGGAGCTAAACTTATCTTCCAGGCTTCAGTGAAGTTTCACTTTCTTCCCTAATTAGTTAATACTTTCTTTCTTCAAACAGGTGCTAGATACACTCCCTTTTCACATGTCTAAATGGTGTCTCATCACCATGGGTGAACTGATTGCCTGTAGGGCACAGTCCAGTGCTACGATGCCTTTCCAAGCAGTAATTGGAGTGGTGGGAGTTTTTCTGTACCTGCTTTTGTACAATACAGTGCATTCTTCTTAGATTAAACATTTACCAGATAAAAGTTGGGTACCTGCTGCATGGATCAGGACACTTGCTATGTCTAGCAAACTGCAGTCTGGGCAGGCCTGGCAAGCATCACCTCTTGGTGAGAATCAGGTGCCACACAACTGTGCTCAAGCCCTTGGATTTCTGTGACCTGAGCACAGCTTCTTCACAGTTCTTTGGGGATTTAATTTGATTCTTGTTGTTGGTTTTACCGAAGTGTTAAAGTGCAGAGATTCCCATGGCATGCAGATCTAATTAAGCAGGAATGTAGAAAAATCAGGAATGAAGCTTTTTTCTCTATGAGTGCCATATAATTGAGTAATATTGAGAAAGCCTTAGATGGAAAGGAGAAGCCAGCTGAATGGCTGCCACATTTTAATCTGTATTTCAGGCCACATGAAAGAGAAATTTGGGAAGAAGAAATCTGGACTGTGCATGTTTAGTTTCTTTCTTTTGTTAGAAAATTTGCAGGCACCAGCTTTTCACACAGACAATGGCAACATTATTGATACACACTGAGGCTGAAATTTATTTATGCTATTTATTTATTTCTTAAAGCCTAGTATTTACAGGGATTAACTGCAACACATATTGTACAATTAGCTCATAAATAATCAGAATTGTACATCCAAGTATTATCAAGCATCTGCATACAGACTGAAACTGCAGCTGATTGACTGCTGTCCCTTCCCAAACAATGGAACTGCTTCCTATAATAAAGAAGGAGAATTAAATCTGCTGTCTAGCAAAATGTTATTTTTTGTTCAAATTACAAGAGAGAAAATTAGAGATCCAGACATCGCCTCATTTATGAACACACAGACGTTTCCTGGCAGTTTAGTAAGTGATGCAATGTTTATTCTTTCAATAAACTGTTTTAAATTGGTAGTTAAGCCATAGTTGTAATTCACATGAATGACAGGGAATATCAGAAAGGCTGCAGCACCTCCCAGGTACCACATTCTGCAGGGCATCCAGCTCACCCCAGTGCTTCACATTGTGCTGGTACATTGCTCAACACAGGGAGGAGAAGTGATGTGACAATTCTCAGGTCACCACAATGCTTTAACACGAATGATGTGGAAGTCTACCTGCTGAAACCTGCAAATGCCACATCTCTCTAGGTGCTCCAGCCAAACCCAGAGGGTGATGTGTATATCCAAAGGATATCAGAGCAGCCTCCCTGGCTTGCTGTGCTGATGATAGGGGCTCACTCTGCCACACACAGACCTGATGCTCTGCTTTCAAAGGCCTCTTCACAACTTCAGCTGTTTCTAAATCATGCAGCTTGAAGTGCTGTCTTGGGCAAACTCTAAGCAAGGCATGCTAACACCAAACAGAAGTGACTTAATTTTTATCAGGAAAATAAATTGTTCTTCAGGAGAAAAGTAATTATTTTGGAAAATAAGTTAAGGGTCACAGACCACTGAAACAGGCTGCCCAGAGAGGTTGTGGAGTCTCCTTCTCTGGAGACTTTCAAGACCTGTCTGGATGCCTTTCTGAGTGATCTGCCCTAGTTTTTGGTCCTGCTCTGGCAGGGGGGTTGGACTCGATGATCTGTGGAGGTCCCTTCCAACTCCTGATGTTCTGTGGTTCTGTGATTCAAGAATCTTCCACCACCCAGAGAAATCCTCATCTCTGTCCTGTTGGCTTCAGCCAGTGCTCCCAGTCCTTTTCTGCAAACCTTCTCTCCTCCAAGCTGGTCAGTCTTTGCTATTCGGGGGACCCAGTGCACACCCTTTGCAGTCTTTTTCCCAGTGGTTTAACCCCACTGGGAGAGGTAAGCTACTTCATTTTTCCCATGCAAAAGAGAAGAGTCTGTGCGTGGGCTGCTGCGTGTGTCACGGCGGAGCAGCTGGCGGGTGGTAACTTGTTTCTCCACAAGAAAGAGAGCTGCTCCTGAGCCTTCCCTGCCGACCCAGCTACACCTAGGCTGGGGCTTGCCTGTGGAAACAGAGTGGGAGTCAGAGATTTGGGGACTGGAGGCTGTTAGGGGAGAGAGGTAGAGTGGGCAAGGATGGGTCCAGGCTTTGGTCAGGCACTCAGGACATGAGGGACTGTGGGGATTTGTGGGAGAGATAAAAAGGGGGAGCTTGAAACGGTGGGTGTTAGTTTGGGTAAACCAGCATAGAGACACTGAAGGGAAACAGAGGACGGGCAAACTCATTCTTCCTCAGAATAATTTCCAGCCCTGCCTTGGGCAGGCCCCGCTCTGACAGCTCCTCTGGGTTTGGAAGTAGGCCTGAACTGCACCATGGCTGCCTTGCCCTCCCTTGCACTGCAGAAGTCTCGGCCACCCTCGGGCTGCCCCTGCTGCCTGCTTTGCATTCAAATGTGGGGAAAAAATGGAGCCTGCACATTCTCCTAAGGACAGATGTGTGTTTATTCCCTGTCCATCAGAGTGGGAGTTTCCCAGGGCAGAAGAAATTCTTCACTGTGAGGGTGGTGAGACACTGGGCCAGGTTGCCCAGGGAAGCTGTGGAAGCCCCATCCCTGGAAGTGTTGAAAGGCAGGTTGGATGGGGCTCTGAGCAACCTGGTCTAGTGGGAGGTGTCCCTGCCCATGCAGGGGGGTTGGAACTAGGTGATCTTTAAGGTCCTTTCCAACCCAAACCATTCTATGATTGCCCCTTTGGCCTGCTTTGGGGAATAAGGTCCCAACTTTATTTCTGAGGTCTTTGTGAGAGTATAATGTTTTTCTTATTGTTATTAGTGGCTGGAAAATCACAGTTGCTGTTGCAATCAATGGGAGTAGGAGGTACTCAGCCCTTCTCTGGATTGACTCTGAGGGGTGGGATGCCTTACTAGGGAGTCAGGAAGTGAGACACCTGAGCCTGAGCCCCTGTGACTTATTTACACAGTAGGCAAAGCTCTCACTTCACATGTTTTGTGGTGGCACAGGAGGCCAGCATGTCTCAGCTATTAAGTAATTTAAACTGCAGACACTAGTGAGTCAAAATCTTTCAGTAAGTTTGGCAAAATTCAGTTCTGATCTTTCATCAGTCTGATAAATTACCTTTGCAAAGAAGGCCAGCCTCAGAGTCAGATGCTCAGGTGCATGTCACATCAAATGGCTTCTGCTGTTCTGATGGGGCTCTGAGCAACCTGGTCTAGTGGGAGGTGTCCCTGCTCATGCAGGGGAGTTGGAACTCGATGATCTTTAAGAGCTCTTCCAACTCTAACCATTCTATGATTCTATGATTTACTGGGAGGTGATCTCCATGTTGGCTTCCCCAGTTGCACTCGGGCCTACCAGCTCTTTTACATTACAGGAGCCGGGGTTTTTGATGTTGCTACTCAAGGCTCTTGTGGCTTTGATTTGCTCTGAGTCTTTAACTCTTCTGGAAGGCTCCAGTGAGTTTGTACCCAGACTACAAGAGCTGGGATTTCCTCAGCAGCCCTGCTCTCCAATGAGGAAATGCTCTCAACAGACCCTGCCTTCTTCAGTCAGGAAAGACAACAGGTTTGCTTGACAGTGAGTGGATGTTTATCAGGTATTCTAAGTTCATTAAATAAAATGGAATGGGGCTTTTAGCAGTATTATTAGCAAGATGAATATAATTTAAGAGAGTAGGGGAGTGCCTCATTTCCTACCTTTCGCAATAAACTGACAATAAAATGTAAATGTCAAGTGGTAATGTGGCAGTGTGCTTAGCAACCAGATGATCAAATGTTATGAAAATGCCAGCAGCAGTAAGTCAGAGCTGAGTGCTTGTGTGTTGGTGTGTGTGTAAATAATCTTCCTTCTCTTCCTAGGACCTAAGTGTTGGCAAAGGTTATTTTCTTCTTTTCCACTTCTCCATTTGAGTGATAATTAGCTTAATGAGATTAACAGCTAGCAGAGAGCCAATACAACTTGGATGGAAAAGCAGGCCCAAAATCTCCAGATACAACAATATGCCTTTATATTTGTGTGGCAATCAAAGCAGTATTAGGCTGGATAGAAATGTGACAGACTTTTCAGGCTCTTCAGAAGGCTGAAGTTGCTATGAAGAGTGGATATCTGATAAGCATGACATTATAAGAGGTGCCCTCAGGCTTTGAGATAAAGGTCAGCTGTGTTTGTGGGGATTTAGATTAAAAAAAAGTAGGGACAGCCTCCCACCTTAGGATGTTTGTGAGCCCATCACATCCATTGGAAAATCTTGAGAGACAAAAGAGAAGGCACTCCGAGGCTTTGGGAGAAACTTGTTTGACTCATCATGAGCAAGCAAGGGAATTATTTCACAAGCTATCCAAGCTTTTGTGCTATGTATTGCCATGAGCTCCCTGACTGCCATTTCCCTGCCTTCATGTTCTCCTGATTATATCATAATACATTTCCTTCCTTTCTGAAATATTTGTAGGCTGTTACCAGCCCTCACTCAGATGCTCTAAAGGGTGTGTTTTTTTTTGCTTTTTCTATTGAATCAGCCCCTCTAGGGCATTACACAATTTTTGCTGCTTTTCACTGAACTACCTGTATTTTATCAATACTTTTTTGGCAGTAAGTTATGAGGTCTCACTGTGCTATTTGAAAAGTGATTTCATGAGAGCAGTAACTACTGCTCCTAGCTCTGGAACAGCTGCATTTTATAAAGCAAAGAGATTTTTTTTCCCCCCCTTCAATCCATTTCAAGATGCCTGCAAACACCAAAGGACTGAGCTACTCAACAGGAAATCCTTTCCCTTGGTATAGGTGAAGTGTAAGTTTTATCCATGAAGGTGCAGCTAGGGGCAAAGAGCCCTGAGCTTCTCCTCAGATAGCATGGAGATTTTTGGAAAACCTGTTTTAAATGTAATGTGGATGGAGTGCCTGCTACTGCTTCCCAGTGGAGGTGCTCACTGTTTTGAAGGGTTCTGGCTGAGAGACAGGGCCTGGATAAATATAGTGCCTTGTTTAGATATGTGAAACTGTTGATGAAATTTTTCTCAGCACGTTCTGCCTCTGCTCCACTATTGATTTTCTTCACGTGGGGTAGGAAAGCTTTCTTCACCTGAGACCAACAGCCGTGGCCTCCCACTGTTCCTCCTGCCTTGGATCTCAGCCCACACACTGCCTGTCTCCTTCCCATTTTTTCTCTTCCTCAAAAAAAAATGCATGGGCTGAGCAATTTTTTGTGTTGTTATTCATCCCTAAAATAAAAGGAAGCCAGAGCTCTCACTCAATTCACTCAGCAAAGAGATTCTTGCTACTTAAGGGCTGGGATATTTTTTCCTTTTTTTTACAGAAAATATATGATTGGATATATTGTGTCACCTGTGTTGTCTACACATCCAGCTGGATCCAAACGAAGCTTTGGGTCATGCAAGTACAATTATCATCAGTTAACTTAAAAGGGAAACTGAGGCCATGAATATCTAACATCTTTTTTAATCTTTCCTCTCTCCTGTGCCTATGATCCAGGGCTGTACTGTTTGGAAATGACTGGATACAGGCAGGAGCTGGATTACTCCTCTTGTGAGAAATTCCAGGGATTCCCAAACCTTTTATTTGTTACAAAATTTACTAGAAATTAAATAAAACAAAACAAAACACCACAACAACAACAACAACAACAAAAAACCAAAACAACCAAAAAAACCCACATGTTTTTCTGTGGAAAAAAAATCTGAAAGCATTCCTACCTGATCTACCTGAGGGTAGGAAGGTTCTGCAGAGGCATCTGGACAGGCTGGATTGATCAGCCTTCTGCAGAGGCATCTGGACAGGCTGGATTGATGGGCCAAGGCCAATTGTATGAGATTCAACAAGGCCAAGTGTCAGGTCCTGCACTTGGGTCACAACAGCCCCATGCAAAGCTACAGGCTTGGGGAAGAGTGGCTGGAAAGGTGCATGGTGGAAAAGGACATGGGGTTGTTGGTCAACAGCCAGATGAACATGAGCCAGCAGTGTGCCCAGGTGGCCAAGAAGGCCAATGGCATCCTGGCTTGTATCAGAAATACTGTGGTCAGCAGGGGTAGAGAAATGATTGACCCCCCCTGTACTGGGCACTGGTGAGGCCACACCTCAAGTACTGTGTTCAGTTTTGGGCACCTCACTACAAGAAGGACATTGAGGTATGGGAACATGTCCAAAGAAGAGCAATGAAGCTTGTGAAGGACCTGGAGCACAAGTTCTGTGAGGAGAGGCTAAGGGAACTGAGGGTGTTTAGTCTGGAGAAGAGGAGGCTGAGGGGAGACCTTACTGCTCTTTACAAGTGCCTGAAAGGAGGTTGTAGTGGGGTGGGGGTTGGTCTTTTCTCCCAAGTAAGAAGCAATAGAACAAGAGGAAATGGCCTCAAGTTGCACCAGGGGAGGTTTAGATTGGATATTAGGAAAAATTTCTTCACCAAAAGGGTTGTCAGGCACTGGAACATGCTGCCCAGGGCAGTGGTGGAGTCACCATCCCTGGAGGGATTTACAGGACATGTAGATGTGGTGCTTAGAGACATGGTTTGGTGGTGGACCCAGGAGTGTGCTAGGTTAACAGTTGGACTTGATTATCTTAAAGGTCTTTTCTGATCAAAATGATTCTATAATCAACAGGAAACAAAAACTGTTCTGATTTTGACAGTTGACTTAAAAATTTTAAACGCTCGAATTTTAAAACCATAGAAAAGTTCTAGGAGTCTTTTTGCAATAATAAATGAAGGAGTTATGTTCCAAAAAGTAACAGAGCATATGCTAAAAAAAAAATGTTAAAATAAAATTTTAAAAAATGAGCAGATGCTACTACTAAAGACAGTATTTACATTCCAGCTTTCTCTCAAATCTGCCTTCCCCTTTAAAAAATATGTTCCAAAGAAAAGTCTCTTGCAAAGCAAGTGGCTGATGTCAGGTAACACACTTTTCCCACCTGAGTTTTGGTTTGCTTAGCTCCCCTAAAGCCTTCTGCTGTGCAAAATCCTCTAGAAAGCTCATGGACTACTACGTGGTGTATATGGACTTACTTTTCTGTGTCACAGCCATGGAGCCTTTGGAAGGGATTTTGTAGGCTGGAGAGCACTTGTTCAGCTGGTCCAGGCCGTGCAAATGCTGTGTTTGCAGCACGGGCAGTGGCAGCCCCCTTGGCATGGTCCTCACTGAAGAGGCAGCAGCATGTTGGCTTCCTTGCTTGCCAAAAAAACAGAGAGGGATTGGTTTTTAATGAATGTTATTACTAAAAAGATCAGACCTTTAGAGAAAAGGTAGGTTTAGAAATCTAATTCACTTCTTTCACTGGGTTAGTGAAGGGAAAATAACTGTAGCCCTCCTCCTTCGTTGTCACTGCTGTTTAATACCAAATCACCAGCAACACAGAACTCTGGTGACATTCTGCTCTCCTCTGTTGACTTCCATTTAAATTTTCATATCAATATAATGACCATAGAATCACAGAATGGTGGGGGTTGGAAGGGACCTCTGGACATCATCTAGTTCAGCCCCCTGCTAGAGCAGGATCCCCTTGAGCAGATCCCACAGGAACACATCCAGGTGTGTTTGGAATGTCTCCAGGGATGGAGACTCCACAACCTCCCTGGGCAGCCTGTCCCAGGGCTCTGGTACCCTCAGAGTCAAGAAGTATTTTCTCATATTCAGGTTAAACCCCCTGTGTACCAGTTTGTGCCCATTGCCCCTTGTCCTGTCACTGGGCACCACTGAGAAGAGTCTGGCCCCATCCTCCTGACACCCCCTGGAGATATTGACCAGCACTGATGAGATCCCCCCTCAGCCTCCTTTTCTCCAGGCTGAACAGCCCCAGCTCTCTCAGCCTTTCCTCACAGGCAGATGCTCCAGTCCCTTCATCATCTCAGTGGCCTGTGCTGGACTCTCTCCAGTGGTTCCTTGTCCTTCTTGAACTGGGGAGCCCAGACCTGCACCCAGTGCTCCAGGGGAGGCCTCCCCAGGGCAGAGTAGAGGGGCAGGAGAACCTCCCTGGCCTGCTGGCCACACTCTTCTTGTAACCAATTTAAGTTACAATGATCAGACAATTTTAAATATAGCTGATTAACAGAATGACTATCCGAGCAAAAGCAGATCTGTTGACAGCACAGAGAAACTCCTCTCACGTCTTTAACTTTGGCTGCTTAACTATGAATTGTCCTAAACATCCTCCCAGGGTCTCCTGTGTATTAGGGTTGGTAACTCATGCAGTGGACATACAGCTCTGCTTAGTGCTCTGGTATTCTGCTGCCTTAAGGGAATTATTGGCCCTGTTGACACTGATCCAGTCCTGGTCTGAGCTATAATCCTGCAATTCCATCACCTTCACAAAGCTGCACTGGTTGCAAACCTGGATCCATAGTCCGGGTAGTTTTATTCTGTGTAATTGGTTTGTTAAACACCAGCAGGGCACAGATCACTGCATAATCTAATTGCTGGAAGAGCTCAGATCCAAGGGGTCAAAGGGGGCTAAACAGAGAACTTGGGAATTTTTCCCAGATGTCAAAGTTGGGAAAGATAAAGCATCAGTAATTTGAAGCATTGAAATATCTGGACAGCTGATACAAGAGAAATTCCTGGAGGCCTGGACACCCCTGCTTTCTACAGCAATGCAAATGACTTTTGCTGGCATTTTTGCTGCTTCATGCCACTTGCATCCAATTAATAGTGTCTATGTGCATAATATAAGTAAAATTGGAGAAGGCAAGAACATAATAATGAGTCTACTTGCTCTCTCCACTCCCAACAAAGAAATAATGCAAGCCATTAGTTTCTCCTTGATGATCCAAAAGCCCAAATAGTGCATTTGTACATTCTGTGTGTGTTTGTGTGTATTCAATTATAAAATTTGTATTTGGTGGACGTTTATGAAACTGTGTTTTAAGGATTCATTACTAATTCTATCCAAAATGTCTGCAGCTTTGATTCTTCTCTTTTTGAATATAGTAAGACTTTTTTAGGCATTAGATTCAGCATCACAACCCGAGGAATTTTGTTTAATGTGCTTCCCGGCTCACGTGTCACAGGTTTGGTTGTTTTGGGTTTGTTTTTTTCCCAAAGATTTCAAGTGAATACAACCAATATTAGATTTCTGGTTGGCAATAAATGAGTTCAGTGCAGTCTTTTTCTGTCATTAGTTTTAGCTGGTGGTATTTTTACCAAGACCTCTCTTCACTGCTCTCTAAATTGCAATTACATTCCTGACCGAGAATAAATGTTGCCTACCCAAATTCTTCTGTGTTTTTATGTAGACTTCATTTAACATATTGATCTCATCTCACTCCAGGCTAGAAGCAGAGCATCTCACATGTTCTCACATTTTAAAATTAGTTCTGCCAGATTCACTGTGATTAATTTTTCAAGAGAATTTAACTTTCAGAAATAGGGGAACTATCGGAGGATTTCTTGTAATGAAGCTGTTTCCTTTCTGCTCCTCCATGACTGACAGGTTTTATCTTAACTAGTTAAGCAAAACCACTGTGATGAAAAAGGAACTTCAGAGAGAAATAATCTCTTAAGATATTCAGTGTACCAGAATTAGCTCTCTCCTCTAGAAGGCCAAGTATGTGAATATATACATGTAATTTTTTCAGAGGGTTTTTTGTCTTATTACAATGTTTTACACAGAGCACTTCAACTGTCATTTAATCAGCTTGATATACTTCCTTAGAAAGATTAATAGATTTACAAAGTTCCTAAGAGGATTTAGATACATTACTAATCACAAAGCTAGGAGACTGGCAGTAGGTAGTTTTTAAAAATCCAATTTAACAGTTTAATGAGACTGCAAACATAGTTCTGGAGAGTTTGCTGTCTTGTATGTTTATGTGAGGAGAGAAGGGAAACATTTTCTTCCAAAATCTCTGTGAAATGCTGCTTCTTGTGTACATGGTACATGGGCTGCATCTAGGATGTCAAGTCCAATATCTGGCCTTATGGCCTTTTAAAATGGGATGGGGTACATATGATGGGTGCTGTGAACCCAGGACCAGCCATGGGCAATTCCCAGGGAGAGCCCACAACAAGTTCTAGAAAGCTTTCCAATCTGCTTGGTCAACTCTTTCCAAAAAATAAAATAAAATCAGCATTGTGAAATAGAAGAGCTGTATAATGAAATGTCAAAACCCATCACTCTGTTCTGCTGGTTCCTTTGATTGCACTGACACGTCCAGCCAGGTTGGAGTGCAGCATCAGTGGGGTCCTCGACTGACACCCACCTCAAAGGCAGGCAGGCTCAAGGGGAAGGAGGGAGAAGAAAGGTAGTCTGAAAGATTACAGTTGGAGACATTTCTCATGCCAATGCCTTAAAAAGACGTGGAAATGTCTACAGAAAATGAGATGCTTATCAAACTCCAAAAAGCTTGTGATAGTCCTAGTCTTTTTTATACATCTTGAAGAGGGGAGATTGAGGTGAGAGATGAGGAAGAAATTGTTTAGTGTGAGGGTGGTGAGACACTGGGCCAGGTTGGCCAGGGAAGCTGTGGAAGCCCCATCCCTGGAAGTGTTGAAGGGCAGGTTGGATGGGGCTCTGAGCAACCTGGTCTGGTGGGAGGTGTCCCTGCCCATGCAGGGGGGTTGGAGCTAGATGATTTTGAAGGTCCTTTCCAACCCAAACCATTCTGTGGTTCTATGATTCATCTACTCTGATCTTCCAGCTAGCATCAGCCCTGTCTGGAGTTTCCTGAATTCCCATTTGGAGTCAAGCACATTTTTAGAGGGAAATCATAGCTCAATATATTTAAAAACTTGGAGTGATACAGAATCTACCAGAAAATGTGAGAGCCTGCTCCAGTATCTGACAGCATGTACAATTAAAACCTTGCACCTTTTTATTTTGCCTACCTTCGGGTTCCTGCCTGTCACACTGAATGGCTCTGTATCTCTAGTCTCCTTCTGTATGGCTGGTGTTTACAAACAAATATACATTATTTAGATATGTAGCAAGCTGGGACTTGATCAAGATACAGAACTGTGAAAAGCTGTGTTTGAAGTATATTTTCCAGTCCTTTAGTTGTTCTTATGGCTTTCCTCTAAACCTCACCTTATCTATTAACCTCTATTAACCTCATTCCACAATTGCAGGCACTAGAGTTAGTCAAGGTTCTCTAATAGCACTCACATCTCATTAAAAATATAGAGGCAAAATAGCATCTTTGATGCTGCCCTGTACTCCTCTGTGGCTCGGCATGGGACTGTGTTCTCTCTTTCAGCTGGTTGCACTGGCTCTGATTATGGTCCCCAGCGATCCCCAGTTTCTTATCAAAGCTGCCCTTTCCTGGAAGAGAGGCTCTTGGCCTGTGAGCCCGGCCTGCTGGCTTTGATTCTAGATGTTTGACTTCACGTTGTTTGCATCTTTATGTTCAGTTTTGCAAGTGTCTCTAGCGTTGTGCCCTGTCCTTCCAATTGCTCCCCTTCCCATTGCGCTGTTCTCCTGATGACTCGCGCACTGGGATCAGTGTCAGTTTTTATACCTCCATTTCACTGATAAAAATGTTGCAGAACGAATACCCATGTGAACCTCTTAAAAACCCACCTCTTCAGTTATGGTTTCTTGCTTAGAGGACCTAGATGTTGAATCTGATGTTCTGTGTTGATTCTTCTTTCCTCTCATTTTTTACTGTATCGCAAAATCGATTTTCTGTAAATCTGCATTACTGGCAGTAGTTGTCTTATCTATTTTTAAATCCTATCAATTGTCTCTCCTTTCAGGTCTTCAATTATATTGACTAGGATTGTTGCCCAACTGATGATCCAATAATTATTTGTTTCAACTTCCTTTAAAAAGTCTTGGCATAATATTTGGTCTCTTTCCGACCCTTGGAACTTCTCTAATATTCAATGAACTATTGAAAACTGACATATTGTCTGATTTGTAGAACTCCTTGACCAACTCTTTTTGATATTTAGACACAAGGGCAGGTTGGATGGGGCTCTGAGCAACCTGGTCTGGTGGGAGGTGTCCCTGCCCATGCAGGGGGGTTGGAACTAGATGATTTTGAAGGTCCTTTCCAACCCAAACCATTCTGTGGTTCTATGATTCATCTACTCTGATCTTCCAGCTAGCATCAGCCCTGTCTGGAGTTTCCTGAATTCCCATTTGGAGTCAAGCACATTTTTAGAGGGAAATCATTATAGCTCAATATATTTAAAAACTTTGAGTGATACAGAATCTACCAGAAAATGTGATTTAATTTTGTTTAGATTTGACTACTCATCATCCTTCTCAGTTACAGATAAACAGCTTCTTAGCACCTCTGACTTCACTAAACCACCTGGCTTTTTTGCAGATTAAAACTTAGCAAGGAACTTATGAAGAGTAACTTCCTAAAAAAATTGCAGATGTTCTTTAAACCAAGTTGGAAAATGGAGCTGTAAGTCATAGAAAGTTATCAAATTAGAAGAAATAAACAGAATATTTGGATAATCCCCCAGAGGGATAATGAAACTCCAGCAGTCCTGTACTTCCAAAGTCATCTGATTGAAATCTGCTCATATAACTGTGAAGAGATTTAGATGTAGCTTTATATTTCAGAAAGGTATTCATCAGATTAATGGAAATACAAGATGCCCAACTTGCTTAATGACAATGTGGACTAAGGCAGAGAAATTCTTTGCTCTCAGCCTTTCCAATGAGAGAGAGGGAAGTGCCAGCAGGAGGGAAGGGTGGAAGAGGGTGCACATGATTTTAGCAGCTGCAGTGTTGCCTGCTTGGGAGGTAGAGGACTCCTGAGGTCTCTATCTAGCAAGGATGGGTGGCATGAGAGGAGCTTAAGAAATACTCCAACCTTGTGGCTGACTTCCCACCAAGAACTGGGTGACGTGAACAACCAGGCTTGCAGGGAAAGGTGTTGTGAGCACCGAGAAGCCCTCGGGGTGCATTGCAGCCTGCAAGTCCGTGATTCAGCAGGGTGGGAACTGTGCTGCTGCCACGTAGCCAGGGTGGTACACGAGCATATCTAAAAATGAAATCATGCAGCACTTGCAGGGGAGGGATGTCATGCCACGTGTCTCTTTCCCAAGCCCTCAGATGTGCTTCTTGTGGGTCAGGTGTGCAGAGCAGAGGGATAACAAGGTGGTGAGGCAGACAGAGCATCCTTTACAGCTCTCTCTAGTCTCCACATGGCATTTCCTCACCTTCCTCACCCGGAGCAGACAACAAAGGAGAGAACTTACTAAAAGCTTTGTTTTCCAGAGTAGTTTTGTGTTTTATAGTAGCAATGTACAGTTGGCTGAGTGCAGTTGTCCCTCTATGTACCTAGGAACAGCACACTAGATGAAAACAACTTCTACATTCTAAAGTGAATTTGTTCTTGTAATAAAAAACAGTTTTACAGAGAAATTCAGAAACCAGGAAATTAGACCCCTTGCTGTCAACCAGCCCTTTCCTTCTCTTGCCCAAATAACTTTTGAACTTATTGACCAGTTCTACCCATGCTTGACAGAAAGGTAGGAGGTATTAGGCTCCTACTGACTTCATCTGAAGGTGCTGCAAGGTGCCAAGGAAACACCCCAGGTTTCATGGAAGCTGCAGCACATGCTCAACCCTTGTTATCCATCAGAGAGCCCACAATGCTGCCTACCTTTAGGTTGCAAACCACAGGACCTCAAGCTTCTGTGTAGCTAACAGAATTGCTGTCTGTTGCTTTGCTTGATTATACCACATCCATGTGGTTCTGAATCAAAACCAGTAATGATGGAATGATTTCCTGTTTGTACCCTTATTTGTATCATTACCTAGACCTGAAAATAATCCTGCACTGACCCTATTTCAGTAAAGCAGAACTTTTTACTGATAAAGATTCCTGTCTGTAAACACTTTTGACACTTGCTGGTGTTTGTGCTATGCAACTCTGCCCTGAAATACTCTCGGTGAGGTGGGTTGGTCACTCGTCTCATCCATCAATAGCCCCTTTAGGCATGAAGTGGGGGAATTGGTTTTACTGATCAAAAACTAATCTACCACCTGCAAGATTTCAGAAAAAAATACTGTCTTGTGGAGCCACAAATCTGTTACAGTCTCTTCGTGAGGACCCATTTGCATCCTCAAAAGGATGAAAAGGGAGTTCAGCTCACATGAATTGCAGTCCCAAACACCCTCATGAAAACAAAGCGGATTTGTTTTCCAGGAAAAATGTTTATCAAGTTTACTTCTTTAACTACATTGAAATTCTGATTTGTAATACATCTCAACAGAGCAGTTCTAGAAGTCCTGTGAGCAAACACAAGCCACCCTTTGTCCAGGCATGTTGTTGAAATGACAGCAGGGGTGCCCAGACACCTTCTTAAAGGCCGTGAATTGGTGTGAATTACCAAGACCGCGTGCACACTTTGTCTCTGAAGCTGTGGAGATGAGAGGAGAAAAGAGGGGGCTGAAGGGACCCTCCACAAGGGCTGTGTCCCTTTCAGGGCTGAGCCCAAGCCTCCTGTGATCCTGCACCTGCCAGAGACACTTCTGGGTTGGAATAGCATTGCCTTCAGTCACGCTGCATTCGTTGCTTCTTGAGCACTACTGGCGTGTATATGCAAATGGCTTAGTTGAGCAAGAGCCCTATTAAAAGTATTTTCTTACTCTCTGTATAGCTTATTTAAGGGAAAGTGACATTTCTTTTCATTTTGATGTAACAATTCCATTGAAACCCACGGGTGCATCGCTCCCAATTCACTAAAACTTCCCCGTATGCCTAACATTCTTCCAAGGATAACTTTTTTCAAAGTGGAGTCAGCTTAGTTACCATCAAAGCAGTAAAATCCAGTATTTCAATTTTCCTGTTAAGGCTTTATTAAGTCATCAATTGTGCTAGTACCAGCAGGGTATCCTTGCAAATGTAAAGAACAAAGGCAGTTATTTTGTAATATGCACATTCCAGGACATTTAAATTATTGACCAGGGATGTAAATAATTGATGGCTCACAAACATATCAGTGTAAGAGCCCTGGAAAGCATTGCATTCATTTGCTGGGGAGATGGTGGGGTCAGGACTTCTGTGCCCAAAAATGATTCATGCCTTCTCTCCCAACTCGAGTGCCATTATCCTGCTCAGCAGCGTGAACGGTGCATTTAGGCTTGAAAAAAAAAAGGAGTAAACCCTTGACGCATGCACTAAGTACAAGGAACATTGTGTAAAGGTGCCTTTTAGTGATAAACACGTGAGTCTGTTTTCATTTCTGTCCCGGCCCCAAGCTGAAGTGGCCTTGGAAAGGAGGAAGCCCTGTGGATTTCTCAAGGTATGAGCTGGCAAAAAGAAAACGTCTGTATGTGACTTAGGGAAAGCTGACCCCTACATGTCCCCATCTTGCTGGCACCACTCTGTACCACGGTGCCATGCCTCCCATGGACCTGGCAGATCTGCCACGGGGCATCCGCCATGGGCAGGACCCCTTCACAAGCAGTGCCATGGCTGCTTGGGATGGCACAGAGATGTCAGCTCCTGGGGGAGAGTGTGGGAACGTGCCCTGTATGCCCTCTGTGGAGAATGGGAACAGAGGTGTTTGGGGCTGTGGATTACAAACAATGGCATGGTCACCATTTAATTGCTGTCACATTGGTCTCTCCCTATCAAGGGACACCAAACCATTGGTGGTGCTGGAGCAAACACCAGTACTTAGTGCCAGGCAGGCTGAGTTCCCATCCCCAAACCATGGCTGTGGAGCAAGGCTTGCTGGGCTGCACACGTGGCTGCTGACTAAGAGAGGGCCAGGGCCTTGGGTGGTACCCTCTGGAGATGTGTGTGGGGACATTGCTGTGGGAAGCAGTGTCAATGAGCTACTAGTCCATAGTACCCCACGTGAGTAAAAGTCCATGCTGTACAATTTAGAAACATGGAGATATTTATGAAGCTGACGGGCAGGATGTCATATCCAAAAGCCTATAGGTGACTTGAGAGATAAAATCTTCTTTCCAGAGTGGGAAACTCATCCCCTTTCGTATTAGGTCATAGCTCCTGCTGGAGCCATGGCTCTGCTTTTGCCCACACAAATATCAAAACATTTTTAAAATCAGTTGATGTCATCACTCTCTGAGGCTGATGCTCTTCCTCACCTGGATTTGCAACAGGTTTGCTGAGTCTTTTGT
The DNA here is from genome assembly GCA_020745705.1 of Hemiprocne comata. NCBI lineage: Eukaryota > Metazoa > Chordata > Aves > Apodiformes > Apodidae > Hemiprocne > Hemiprocne comata. Next base: position 119,450,561 of record CM036588.1, on the reverse strand, counting down.
CACACATCAGGTTCAGCCCAATGCCTACGATGCAAGAAGGGGGGCACTGAAACATGAGAGGCAAGGGGTGACCTAGAAGCAGAGGTGCAAGAGTGTGAGGAAAGGTGACCTGAGCTTACTGAGGGCAGTGGGCTGCTCCAGCAAAGGGTGAGAAGAGCAAAGAAAGGCCACTAGGCAACCCAGAGGAGAGAACATCACATGAGGTTAGAAACCCTTAATTAGGAGAAAATGAGGAAAAGAAACGATTTAAAAGTCAGGAACGGTGGGGGAAGGTGAAGGTGTGAAGAAAGGGCCTGAGATTCTAGTGGAAGGAGCTGTGAGGGGACCAGCAGCTGCAGCAGCCTCGGTCAGTCCTTGCCCAGGGCAAAGCAGCCTCTCCATGTGCCCTCCTCACAGGTCAGCACTAGTTATTCCCCTCTTAAATTTCTCCTGACTGGCCTCCCCTTTGTCTTGGGGGACTCCAAAAGGGACCTCAAATAGTATCTTAGGAGTGAAAAGAGTGAAATTGTGCCTCCTGGCTCTCACCAGGGGTATCCCTCTCAGGGTGCCCCAGGCTTACATGTCTTTGTGCTGCTGATCCATGAGTATGCTTGGAGATACTCCTCTTTTTGTAATGCATTTTTTTCTCCTTCTTCAGTGTGGCATCAGAACTCATCTGCTCTGAATTTCTTCATAGTGATGTGATACCCTCTCTCTGAGTTCTTTTAGATCCTTTTAGCTCTAACCCTCTCCTCCAAAGCATTCACAAGTTGCTGGTTTGTGTCATCCACTCTGTGTATCATCATTTAGCTGTTAATGAAAATAGTGAGTGAAGGAGAGAAGATACCTCCAGATCTCCCCTTGAGAGTCTCTCTCTCCCCATCTGACAGTGACTCATCAGTAACCCCTGTGCTAAAAGCAGGTTATCAACTGCCTGTGCCCATACCTAAGGCTGGTTAGAGCTAGACTGTGTTGCTAAAACTTGTTTATCAGGATGTCATGTGAGACGATTGTAAGTCATGTGTACAGCTTTCCCCTTAGTCCACAAGGCCAGTTACCTTGTCAGAAAAAGGACACTAGATTCATAGAATCATAGAATGGTTTGGGTTGGAGGGGACCTTCAAGATCATCTAGTTCCAACCCCCCTGCATGGGCAGGGACACCTCCCACTAGACCAGGTTGCTCAGAGCCCCATCCAACCTGCCCTTCAACACTTGCAGGGATGGGGCTTCCACAGCTTCCCTGGCCAACCTGGCCCAGTGTCTCACCACCCTCACACTCAAGAATTTCTTCCTCATGTCTCACCTCAATCTCCCCTCCTCCAGTTTTAATCCATTGCCCCTTGTCCTCTCACTACAAGCCCTTGTCCAAAGCCCCTCCCCAGCTTTCCTGGAGCCCCTTCAGGCACTGGAAGGTGCTCTGAGGTCTCCCTGGAGCCTTCTCTACTCCTGGCTGAACAGCCCCAACTCTCTCAGCCTGTCTCCAGAGCAGAGATGCTCCAGCCCTCAGATCATCTTTGTGGCCTCCTCTAGACTTTCTCCAGGAGCTCCATGTCCTTCTTATGGTGGGAGCTCCAGAACTGGACACAGTACTCCAGTTCTTTTATGACAAAACCAAACTACTTGGGTTGTTTGCTTAATCCCTTTGTCATCTTCTGATTACCTGTGGACTGCTAGTTCCCTTGGTGTCCTGGGGCCTCAGTCAACCTATTCTGTAATTCCCACATCCTCCTTCATATCAAATTTGCCCTCTGCAGACCTCTCCCCTCTTCCACACAATATTGAAAATAATCAGCAATGATTCAAAGGCTTTGCTGGCAAAGCATTATAATGATGGACCCACCCCTGCACTCACCTGGGGAAGGGCTGGGTGACCTCTCAGCCAGAGTCTCAGCAGAGTTTCGACAGATGCCAAATCTTCCCCAGCCTGGGAAGGTCAGGGGTTGCTCAGAGCAAGTAATCCAGGTGTAGATAAGAAATAACCTCAGGCAGATGGATGTGTGAAACAGGGAGGGAAGAATTAGGCTTCTTAATGACAGCAGTGTTTTTTACAAGCTGATGGCAGCATGATATATAGGAAAGCTCTTTAAAAAACCTGCTGGTGGGCAAAGGTGGGAATTTCTGGTCATCTTTCATTTTGCTAACAGGTGTTTGCAGGCACAAAACTAGGAGTATGATTTAAACCTTCCTTTCCAGAGATGTTTAGTTTTGGAGGATCCTTAATCTCTCTGTTCTTCATGGGGTTAGTTTCTCAGTTCTGGTTACAGATGCTGTCCAGAAATTCCTCCAAGTCAGGGAAAGTGATGATGCTTGTAGTCTCCTTGGGACTCCAGTTCCTCTTAGATGTAGGAATTCAGCTGGGGACAGACCTGACTGCAAGAGTATCAGGAGGCAAGATGATAATCTACTTTTAATATTTAGAGAGACTGATGTAATAAGCAAATTTGAAGCCAGCTAGCCCTCCTGTGCTTATGAACATCTTTCCTTAATCTGAAGATAATACATCTATCATAAATATTTTCAGGAAAAAAAAGGAAAATAGATGTCACCAAATGTGTGTATCTGAACATCTCATTCTAAGCTAGTCACCCTAAGCTTTATTTACATTTCTGAGAGAAACAGGCCCTCTAGAAGGTAATTCATCAGACCCACTTTGTTTACATCTCTTCATGAGTCATTCTCATGTCATAGCTCTCTGTGGAGTACAAGTGGAGCCCAGGATGGCTTGGAGAACTTCAAGATGTCCCTGTTAGAAAAGAAAACTGTTCATCAAGCATGTCTGAACTTTTTTTAATACTAAGAGGTTTTGTGTTATTTCAGTCTTTGCTTTAAAAAAATACAGTACCAGCACTAATAGAAGAGCCTTAGAAAGCAAGTTAATACGCTTTAGCTGGAGGCTGTTGAGCCCAGGAGGATTCAGAAATATTCAAATTTCCTTCTTCTGAAAGGCAAACTAATTACCGTCATCAATTTTAATGTTACAAAGCTTCAAGCAAATGCAAAAGCATTCAAAGATCAGCCATTTATGCTTTGCATTCAGTACAGAAGTAGCTGAACATTTGTTTTCCTAATCTTCTATGCCTACTTTATTGTCATATGTTGTTTGACATTCAGGAAATAACACAATGGTTTAATCAACAGTGTAGGATTGCATTAAAACTTGATGGCCCATGGCTTAATGGCAAAACTGAGTAATTAAAGCTGTGGCGTAAGTAATAGTCAGAGGCAAGTTCTAGTAAGATTTCTTCTGCAGACAAGGGAACTTCCAGGACTTACCCACCCGTGTCCAGGGACACAGAGGTGGAGGCACCACTTGTATTGCTTTCCTCTGTCTCGGGCTGTGTAGTGAGCCCACCAGTAACCAGAGCTTCAAATAGTCCTGGGTGATGTAGCAGAGTGCTCCTTCTGAGGTGTGGCCCATGGAGATGACAGTCCTGAGCCCATTGCCCAGCTTGCCAGACATGCTGCCTGTTGGGCTGGGAGTCCTGCAATTGCAAGAAACTACAGTGAGAATATTGTTATTGCTAAATATCAAACTGCTTCTGGTGCAAGCAGAGGAGGAAAACTGCCCTGACCAGCCCTGCATAAATATCTGACAAGTGAATGGCAGGATTTTGATTACAACCAAGAAACAAATCCATACTGAAACAGCCTGGTATAAGAATCATAGAAAGGTTTGGGTCGAAAAAGCCCTTAAAGATCATCAGGTTCCAACCTCCCTGCCATGAGCAGGGACACCTCCCACCAGACCAGGCTGCACAAGCCTCATCCAACCTGGCCTTGAACACCTCCAGGGAGGGGGCAGCCACAACCTCCCTGGGCAACCTGTGCCAGTGCCTCACTGCCCTCATGGGGAAGAATTTCTTCCTGATGTCTAACCCAAATCTCCCCTTTTTCAGTTTAAAACATTACCCCTTGTCCTATCACTACACTCTCTGGTAAAAAGTTTCTCCCCATCTTTCACATAGGCACCCTCCCTCCTCTTCCACTGTCATGGGTCATCTAAAATGTCAGGTATGAAAGACACCTTAAACTTTAGCTTTGCTGTCAGGTCTGATATAAAGCATGTTTTAAAACTTGTGTCTCGGGTGTTTGATTTGTAACATCTTCTGGCCTTATGTAATACAGTAGAAACCCATTCTGGTACCTTAGGAGAACATGGTCTTCCTGGAAATGTTTGCAAGCCACATGCTCCCAAGGTGCAGGTCTCTTGAGTTTGCCTGTGGTATGTTGTGGTTAGAAAAGAGAGTGTCATGGGAAGGAAGAGGGTGAGGCCATTTTGTCTCTGCCAGCTCTGCTTTTCCTACCGCTATCATCTTGCAAGTCTGGAAGTGGTTAAAAATGAGAGCTCAGAAAAAAATGCCCATGTGGTAAAGTCCTTCAAAGGAGTCAGGGAGTGAGAAGATCCCAAACATGGCTCTGTGAGGACAGTGTGTCACAGAGCCATGACACTTGGCTGGATCTTAGGAAGCAGAGAGAGAAGCAAGTGCTGAACAATGCCTTGCACATCTCTGGGGTTGCATTTCCAGCAGCAAATTGAACGGAGAGCTTGGAGCTCTTCCTTTGTAAAATGTAATCCTATTACTTAATAGAAAAGCTCTCTCTGTAATGTTTTTAATCCCCCTATAGAATTCAATGTACATTAATTTTGCTTCTGAAAAAATGGATTTTAAAAGTCATAAAGATAAGACTTGCTTATGGTTTGTAGCACAGCAACTAGCATCCTGAGGGTTCTGCCCCTTTTCCATGGAGCATTTTCTCAGGGCACTGCCTGAAGAATTTCCCCCATTTCTGTGAGTTTTTAGAATTATTTGGACTTGGGTATGGATCTCAGGGATCTTTGAGGAAAAATAAAAAAAATCCTGAGCAAAGTATGCTCATATGCAGTGTTTTCCTCCAGTCATACTTTTCTCATATAGACTGAATTAAGATTTTGGTTTTTTTAAAAGGAAGAAAGTGATTGCAGAAGCTGTCCAGTGGCAGGCAAAAGGAAACCTGCCACCCAACTCCCTTTTGTTGTTCAGTGTGGAATGATGAAGAGCAGAGGAGCAGGTACTTATCACTGCACCTAAAACTGGCCCTGTGGTACTTGGTTTGGGAATGAGAACAACTTCCTCACAGCCTTCTTTAAGATACTGTTCTTAGTCCAGGGATAAGTTAAAGTGAGTTTAGGTCTTAAATGGCACTTCTCAGCTGTCTTGTAAAAATGGCATTTTCTACATTACAGCAGAATAACTATTCTAAATTGTAATAATAATAATAATGTGGTCCCCCTTCTTCTGATTTCTTTGTGGGATGTAGCTTCACCCTTTGTTTATCTGGCTATTTCTGCTGGTTAATAAATAGGGAAGGAAGAATCACATCTCTGATCTTTATGTCCTTTCTCTTAGAGGCTCAGCCCTGAACACAGGGTCCTCATATCCTTCAGAAAAGAAGCTTAATTGTGGTTCTCTTCACATCAGCACTAGAGGTACTCCACAGTCAGCCTTCAATTTCTGTATTTCACATGAGATGGATGGAAAGGATAAAGAAAATATGCACTGAAATTCAACGTGCAGTTCATCTTGTCAGTCTGTAGCAGTAGAGATGAGGAGAAGCCCACACTGACCTGAATAAAAAGATTGCCCTGGCTGTATCAACATCCATTTGTTCATTCATGGTGCTCCTTGTACAGAAAGATCATCCAGGAAAGAAAAAAAAACGATTTAGAAGACAAAAATAAAAGCATTTACCTAGCAACTAACTGGATGCATTCCAATACTTGCTGAACCCCCTGTGGAGCAATTCTTGTTGATTAGTAATGGAACCCATCAAAAAGACCTTTTTCAACTCTAGATGTGCTGTCTGAGAGACTGAAACTGGTGAACTGTGTCGTGTTCTGTTCCTGGAAGCCTTTCTGCTCCTGAGATCAAACGAAAAAATAATGTTATTATTTTCCTGTCCTTTCCATATGCTGGTATCTCCTAGTTCAAATCATGTAAAGGCTTCCCAAGTGAAGCTGGCAAAGGCTTCAGAGTGGGAGAAATTATTTACTTGTGTGTGCAGGTTTGCTACCAGGCAGTATTCCAGAAAAATAACCATGCTAATTAGGGGCTGAGATAAGGTCTACACAGTCTGGCTTAAGTTAATCATAAACTGGGTTCTACTGGGTTGTTTTCTGACTTTCACAGCATTATTTAAAAAAAAAAAAAAAAAGAAGACCCAAACAAAAAACCCCAACACCCCAACCTTTTTTGTAATTCAGACCAACCTTTCAACAAGAAAGGACTAAAGGCCCTGGTACTGAGAAGGTCTGTACTGTTGAGCACTTCTGCAGAACTGCAGTCAGATATTTTTTTTGCCTGATTTTTGCCTGATGATCCCAGAAGGCTGTCTTGTCAAGGCCTGATAGCATCAGCTTTTGCTCTAAGGCCATTTAGATGTCCATACTGATAAGGAAGCAGATTCCAGGAATGGCAACCCTTCCTACCCTGCCGTGGTAGCATTTGGAGAGTTATTCAGCCAAGAATGGGAAAAACACAGTGAGAGCATCGCTAGAAATATTGAATGATCTAATTGAGAGAGAGAGCGAGAGCGGTAAAGCTGATGTAACAGAAATGATGGGAATAGACATGCCTGAAAATACTTGAAATTTATGGTGTTTGCACTTTTTTTATATACTCTAGAGCATCATGATTTACATTCAAACAGCCTGGTAGGTTTAAATTTTAAATGAAGCTGCCTTAGAATTATGAATAAGGCCATTAAGTATTGCCTTAATAACCTTTTATTGCATGGAACAACTTCTGTAATTGCAGAGGGGAAAAGAACCCCAAGCATTTGCATTTGAGTAATTGATGGGCAATTTACCATGTTTGTTTTCTATTTTCTGGGGAGAAATGAAAGGGCTCTAATTCTGTTGTTGACATTTATTTTTCTCTAATGGGATTTTCAGAATCCAGTCCCATTGATCTGGAGTAGTGTGCAGAGCTTATAAAATTAGCCAGCCAGTTTGAACCTTGGAAGAGGTAGATCATAGTGGTTTGTGGGATGAGAAGTGTGGGTTTAGTTTGGGCTGAGTAGTCTGCACACACTCATGCTGCTCTGTAGGGTTGTCAGCTCCACTGAGCTTCCTAAGAGTTGAATCTTGCTCTTGACTCCAAGGTTGCAGCAACCCAGCCACAAAACCTGAAAACCAGATATTCCCCAGGGATTAGGAAATGAGAACGAGGACTGAGAAAGAGTCCTCTAGGAAAATATGCTGAAAAATGTGTCCTTCGTGGGGAGAAATACACGGTCCCACTGGTAAGTGTGACTGCTGAGTCAGAGCAAGTGCTACACAGAATAGAAGGGTCAAATTAAATGGCATCTTCCAGGTGCTGCAAAGTGCCATTCAAATGCAGCAATGAGGATAAAAATATTGCACTGAATCAGAATTTCAGTTGGCCTGAGTTATGCTGGAAGTTTGTACCTTGATCCTTATAATTCTGGCTTCAAAAATCTCTAAATGGATTTCATTTTCCACTCCAGGTTCCTTCAGGTCAAGGCTGAGTTGTGTTTTACTGGTGGTGCTCATTCAGTCCTTGTTTGTGGATAAACATTACGAGTGTTCTCAGCCTGGCAGTTTTCACAAGCACCAAATAGTTCCTAATGGTTTAATTGATTTTTGCCAACAAACGAGGAAAGCAAAAAAGAAACTCGAAGCATGAGGCAGCACAAGACAGAAGTGCCAGTATTCAGATGCCCCTGATGCAGATGAATTTCTTAGAAAAAGTACTCTGGTAGAACAGGAGCTTGGAACAGTCCAATGTGGAAGTGGCAGAAGGTGAAGAATAGCAAATGAAAGGCATCTACAGCGATAGAAATGGTAATTGGAAAGGCACAAAGCAGAAATTTCAAATTCCCCTGAAACCTTCAAGAGTTGGGAGCTTGGGAGCTTACTTTTCTTGAGAAGACATTGTGTTTTCTAAAGGGGATCCTAAATGAATTAACCGCGATGCGGGATCTCTTGTTTATAATGTCCTTAGTATTTGAGGAATGGAAGTTTCTAACTATGACACCAATTTTTGAAGGTACTTCAGAGGAGATCTGGGAAACTCTGGATAACTAGATCTGCTGTGTCTGTACCAGGCTAACCGTTAGGAACTGCACAGAAGAGAAGAGTTAGTGTCTATGTGGGCAAATATGATATATAGGGGGAGAGCAAATACTGCCAAAGCTTATTCCTCAGAAATGTATCAGAGCTGTTTTTCTGAAGAAGCTGGCAGGGACGTTGGTGTGGGAGATCCAGCTGACAAAGCCTGCTTACACTGCCAAAAGGCACTCAACAAGGCTTGAAACTGTGGCCATTCATCCTGGGAGATACATAACCAGCTAAAGGAAGAGGGAAGAGAAGTCAGGCACCTTGGATAGTTTTCACATTGCACCCCAACCACTGTAGGCTTATTTGACTTTATGTTGGGACAGAGTGGAATTCAAGGTCAGTGAAGGGTCTGACCAGACAAAGTGACTGAACAAGATACTCAGGGTAGTAAAGGTAAGAGCTAAATGAGAAGGATCCTTTAGTACTGTGTGATAAAACAGCAGGGGAAATTCAACATAGCTCAATACAAAGTCAGGGTAAAAAACACTTTAATATTACAGTGTTGGAGTTTGAGCTGCTCTTTTTCATGCAGAAATAAGACATTGGGATTATTGCAGACATTGCTAGGAAACTTTGGAAGAGGGAACTAGACAGATTTATGTATTTCTTTTTTTAACTCTGTTGTTGCATACTACTGTTGTGCTCCAGCAACCCTGTTTCAGCTCCCAGAACAGGTATAACAGAACTGTGAAAGGCAGAGAAAAGGGAATGAAGGGTTGAAACCAAACAAGGAATGACTAAATAGCCATGAACTTTTCAGCCTGGAAACCAGATGCCTGAGGGAGGGTCTGGCAGAAATCGATCTTATTGCCAGGAGGCATGAGGAAGAGGGCTAAGGAAAAACTGTTCTTGTATCTTGCATCACAACAGCTAGGAGTCAGTCCTCAAGCAAAACTTGTGCACAGCGTGTTCCAAACAAGCAACACAAATCAGTTGTAGGAAACTTGCAAATAAACTGGGAACTTCTGATACAAGGTGTTTTGGAAGTCAGATATTTATATGTGTTCAAAATGCAGCTGGATAAATTCAGGGGGGAAAAAAAAAAATGCAAAGCTGCCCACTCCAGAAGCCCGTGAGTGGGGGGACCGGGGCTTGTACCAAGGAAGCATCCCAGTACAAATACTGCTGCTCTTGGGCACCAGGGTGGGCCACTGGTGGAGGTGGAGCAATGGAGAATATGAACCTGTGGGCTCCCCCAGTATGACTGTTCTGCTCAAAAACCATGAGTCTGTTTGGCCTTCTTGTTCTCACTGGAAATTAGACCTGGTGAAAACCACCATTTGGACAAGAGTGCATCCAGACCATGTGACCCCTAGTGATGACTTGCTGGGACTGGAGTCACCCCACCAGACATTACTCAGTGTGCTGTTGGAAAGATAATTTCCCATGATTGCCATGGCATTCTGTTTGGCAAGTACTGCACGGCATGTCTCCAGCACTGACATTTTAATATATTCACCTTAAATATTCACCAATTTTCATGGACTGAGCCTTAGAAAGCTCAGGACATTTGTTTCTCTTCTTGCTAAAGCTAAGAGGTTACAACACGTAAATTCAGGTGATAAGTATCTCCTGGGAAAGTGTACAAGAAAGTAAGATGTGAAGCTGAATATGGAAACAATTTTAAATGGCTTTTTTTTTTTTTCTCTTACAAATCTGTGGTGAGTTTCCTTTCATACCTTCGGATGTGGGAGAACAAAAGTTCACCAGTCCTTTAAATAGGTAACCTCAGACCTGTGTTCTACACTAAACCAACTCTGAGCTAGAGCAACCAACACTCGAGCTGGACTTACTGTTTGCGTGCCAGTATCTCATGTCTGAGTCTTCCTGCAGAGCAGCCTGCTAAGGCTGGGCTAATTGTTTCCAAGTTTCAGTCCTAAATGTGCATTTCCTTTTCAGCAGATGCTATCTGAGTGCAGCAGCCTGATGTTCAGCCTGTACTGACTGTAGCCTGAGCTTGCTGGAGGCTTCCTGTCCACACAAGCTACACCAAGTTGAACACTCCACCCACACTACTTCCGATACATAAACCAGCTCATTTAAAGCTTCCTTGGGCACCTCTGTTTTTTGGAAGTCTGAAACATAGATGTAATGTCAACTGAAAAGAAAACATAACTGGAAATGAAAGCCATATCCTGGGGAAAACTTTCTCCTGTAGTGTGCCCACATGCAGCCAGGCTTTGCTGTGGGAGTAGCACCCTGGGATTAGAATCCTGGTTCAGAGGTAGGGCCACAATTTCAGTGGCTGTGGCAGATGGAGCAGATGTGTTACGTAGACCATGGCTGCAGAGGGAAAGAGGAGTATGCTTGTGCTGCATGGTGGGACTGGAGATTGAGAAGGTGCTCATCTTCTGGCTGGAGAGGCAGTTCTGGCCAGGCATTAAGTGCAGTTTTCCTTGTAAAAGCAAAAAGGTTTCCACTATGAATGTTTGCCTAACTTCCAGCAGTTCAGGAAGATTGCAGAAAACAACTGAGAATGGGGGTTTTGAAGCTTGATCCAGAGTTGTCATCTGCAAGTGAGAGTCACAGGCTGTGCTGAAACAGCAGCTTGTGTTACAGATCCAGTTGTGATATATTTTTGCCTTTTCTCCTGTGTTTCTTTCTTCTTTTTCAGTGTTTTATAGGCAAGCTTTGTTACCCTGAGATGCCTGCTAAGATCCTATACAGATGCTCTCAGGCACATGGTGTGATTCTTGGGGTGCCCTACAAAGGGACAGCAGTTGGACTTGATGATCCTGATGGGTCCCTTCCAACTCAGCATATTCCATGATTCCATGGTAATGGAGCATAAGGGAAGATTTGTTGGGTGGGGCTTTTGTCCTTCTATACCCACCCCCACCCCATTTTTTTCCTCTTTTCTATCAAAGAAGCTGTGCCATAAAGGTTGATGAACGTGCACACAGTGAGCAATAGGAACAGGTCCAGTTTTGCTTATTTCCCCCCCCTTGGCATCTTCTGTGCTGACTTGCATTCCCTCTCATACAATGAACAGCACAGCTAATGCCAAATTTAGCTCTGTGCATCAAGGCTTGTCATGGGTGGCTGCACTCTCCAGACCCACTAGCCACTTCACTCCAAGCTCTTACCCATCCCTCATTTCCTAGAGGTCAGTTATTGTGTTTGCCATACAAAGGCTGACATATTCCCTTTTAATTTAGTTTCACAGCTGGATATTCATGCTTTAGACAAGTTATTGCTTTCACTTTCTGGATACCTGTTCAGGTAGAGTCGAGGAGTCTTCTTCATTGTCATTATCATGAGCCAACAATGTGCCCTCGCAGCCAGGAGGCCAATGCTACCCTGGAGAGCATTAAGAAGAGTGTCCAGCAGGTCAGGGAGGTTCTCCTGCCCCTCTGCTCTGCCCTGGGGAGGCCTCCCCTGGAGCACTGGGTGCAGGTCTGGGCTCCCCAGTTCAAGAAGGACAAGGAACTACTGGAGAGAGTCCAGCACAGGCCACTGAGATGATGAAGGGACTGGAGCATCTGCCTGTGAGGAAAGGCTGAGAGAGCTGGGGCTGTTCAGCCTGGAGAAAAGGAGGCTGAGGGGGGATCTCATCAGTGCTGGTCAATATCTCCAGGGGGTGTCAGGAGGATGGGGCCAGACTCTTCTCAGTGGTGCCCAGTGACAGGACAAGGGGCAATGGGCACAAACTGGTACACAGGAGGTTTAACCTGAATATGAGAAAATACTTCTTGACTCTGAGGGTACCAGAGCCCTGGGACAGGCTGCCCAGGGAGGTTGTGGAGTCTCCATCCCTGGAGACATTCCAAACACACCTGGATGTGTTCCTGTGGGATCTGCTCTAGGGGATCCTGCTCTAGCAGGGGGTTGGACTAGATGATCTCCAGAGGTCCCTTCCAACCCCCCACCATTCTGTGATTCTGTGATCATCAGGACCAGCAAATACACCAAGTGGGGACAGGGCAGGATATACTGTGGGATTGTGTCTCTTTCTTTTTCCTTAATGGTGCAGAAACACACATGGTATTTGATAGTCCCCTGTTGGAAAATTCCTATGAAGCAATCTCTTTGCAGTAACAGTGAATTCTTGCTTAGGGAGTGTGACCCATGTTGTGGTTGATCAGAAGGATGTCTTGGTGTGCAGAGTGCATGACAGAGAAACTCTTCCAATGCCTCCCCTCCCCTTAGTCCCCTACCCATTTTATAATGAATAAGTCACAAATTGTGCACAGAAATACTTTCCTATTGTTTGAGTCCCCTTTTTTCATAGCAGTGACACCCCATATGCCTCACTCTGTGCCCTCCCATGACTGCAGAAGGCCCTTTCCAATAAAATATAATATAATATACACAATACATAATATAATAAAATATACACAAGCTAAAACTGAAAGCCAATTAATCATGGGTCTCAAAAAAATTATTAGTGACATTAATGGCATCAAATTGCTTCCATCACTATCACTTCCTACATTCCAAATCACATCTTAAGAACACACCATTGATGCTGCTCTTTTTCAGAGAGCATTGCCAGATGTCACTGGAATAAATGTCTTCACAAGAAGCTGTCAGGATATTTTTTCCTCCTTCTTCCTATAGTAACTCACTATAGAAATGCTAGTTTTCCCACACACTATATCACATGTTTAGAATGCATTATGCACTAAATGCTTTGAAATAGTTGGTACAAACTGGCAGGCATCTCTCAACTCCTGAGAAGTCAGACAATACCCAGACACACTTTTAAATTATCTATGATCAGTTCTGTTTTCACTTTTTATACTGAAGTAGGAGAGTGGAGCATTGAGCTAAGTTAAAACAACAACAACGATTTTCAAATACATTTCAAAGTAGGATCTGAAACTGCAGTTTCAAAACTGTTTTCTCATGAAAGTGAATGTGGATTCTAACATTTAATGGCATTTTGCCAGTTTGCCTTTGAGTGCTGTTTTTTCCCCTCTATCAACACCCAAAAGACTTTGGTAAGAAAGAAGAAATGGAGAAAATGTCCCTGCAATCAGAGCTCTGCTTTCTCATAATGAATTGCCCTTGGATCCATGAATAAAAGTTGATAAGACTTATTTGAATTTGAAAATGGCACTACTTACAAAATGATTTTCTTATTAAAATGAGATTTAAAGAAGACCTCGATGAACAGGTATGATAAAGCTCATAGTATAAAGTTGGGGCAATACTTTTGCATGAATGAAGCTCCTAACATGACTGCATGGGCCAAGGAAGAATATGAATAAGGGATCCAAAGCATGGCCCTGCAGGAATCACCCCCACTGCTGTGAGGGGACCTGCTGTTGAGCTTGCCCAAACATCTGTCAATAGAGACAGTGCAGGGTAAGTGGTGAGGAAACTATCAAGTAATGATGTCCCCTAGGATGACTGCCACAATATGTCTTAAAAAAGCCTGTAGGTGGCTGTTTCCCTGATTAACATCCAGGCAACTATTAGCTCTTATTAACAAAGCTACCCCTTGAATAAACTGCAGATCAGCATGATTCAAGGGCACGGAAAGGTTTGCAAACAGAGTTTCAAGGAAACCCCAAGAAAGGACCTGGAAATTGAAAAGAAATAACAGGCTCCAAAAGCTGAGACTCTCCTCAGTTTGTATCTTGAGGGATGCAGAAAATGGTAAACAGTCCTGTATTCCTGGTCTGATAGACACACAGACAACAGTTAAGTAGGTTAAACGTGTTTCTTTAATTTCACAGAACAGAATTTCACAGAATTTCTGTCTTTAAAAAGCTTTTGAACTGCCATATTGTTTTTGACTCCCGAAAATAAACACAAAAGCAAATGAAATCATTTATCCTGGCTTGTGCTAAGAGTGATTTTGGGATATTACTTAACATCAGGTTATCTCACAGTTATGATGATAATCTTTTTACCGCACAGGGACCCTGGCACTAAAGTGCTTTTCTCCAAAGCAGGGAAACTGAAGTGGGGTTCATTCACTGAAGATGTTGCCAAGCCTGTCTGAAAGCTGGTTACATGGAGTTTGACTAGAAGGTGTCTCTTCAGATGGCTGCATGAAACAACAAGAACCTGCTGAACCCCAGGCAACTCTGTAATCAGGACTTGCCCTGAAAATTATAATCAATATGTTGTAAATAAATGTTTGGGAAACCATCCTGGAGAAAGTAATAACCTGCTACATCAGTACCTGCTCTAAATCAAAGTGTTTATCATGACCCCATGATGGTAATTGAGTTTCCATTGTACACAGAATAAAATAAGCAAGTGATTTGCTAATGGGTCTGGGGCACAAAGAAAAATCCCACTGTAAATAACTAGTGCAACACATTAGTCTCCTCAGACCTAACTCTAAAGCTATCTCACAGTCTGTAGAGCATGGTAGAGGATCTGGAATATGCTTCACAGCAGCTCTGTCTGAGGTCTACTTCCCACACAAAGTTCAGGCTCCATTTACAGAAGGGAAGCAGGATTTCCCTCTGCAGCCCAGACTTATCAGTTGCTTGTCTTAAAGGCTTTTTCCTCTCCTCACTTCCACTTCCCAGCTCACTGACCCACAGAAGAAGTGCCCTGGCCCCTCTCCTCACCCATCAATTGCTGCCATCCAGCTCTAGGAGAGCCTGGCCTCCTTAAGCATCACTCAAACTCTAGGCAGAAATATGCACCTTTTCTGCTTTTTCTCCCTGTGTATTTGCTCCTTCCTACTGTTCACCTGTACTGTTTGTTTGCATTTTGTAAACAGATGTATTTATTTGTTTTTAGCTTAATCTTTCTTGCCCTAGAGTGATTTTAAAGGAATTACCTGAACACTTGTAATCACTCTGGCAATCTTAAAAAATAAGATACTGGCTGCTTTTCAGGTTCACAAGCTCTGTACTATATTCCACAGGTTATCTAAATTCAAAGAGAGTAAGTCTTTACCTGCCTGCAGAGAGTTTGAGAGCTGGTTCAAAAGAATTGGGAAAGAAGAAAATTTTCCCATTTATCATTGTCATCCAGGAAAGCCCTCTTGCATGGAGCTAACAAAAAGCAGCACACCAAGGGCTCTTTAAATTTCTCCTTAAATAGATTGATTTCTCTTCTGAGGGGAACATCACATGTGTTTTGAGCATAGGACAAGAGTTTCTCAGTAAGTATTGGCTGTGATTTAAAAGTGGATGAGCAGTTTTATTTTTTTAGTTAGGTTTTGGTGGTTTTTTTTTTAAAAAAAAGCAGCATGGCATTTAAATAAGTGCATTTAACCCTGGTCTAAGGAGGGTTTGCAGCCTGGGCTGTGCTCAGTAGTACTTCAGGTACTTCACATGTAGCACCTGAGCAGCCAGCTCAGGCACAGCTACTCAAACTGCACTGTAGCCACTCACATGGTCACAGGACTCATTTAATGAGGAGAGTTTTGAATATTCTTATGGAGCTAATTCAGCTTCCTGGAAAATAAATGGAGTGTGGCTCTCGGCTCCAATGACAGGCAATCCCTCATCCCCTCCCCATTGAATATTCAGTAAGATAGCTTGGAGTATTGTCCATGACAAATGTAATATTTGGAGGGGGTGTGCATTTTAATTGGTAGCAAAGTAAGCAAAAACCTGTGGTTGGGCACTAAAGACTAAGTAAAAATACAGTTGGCTGGTTTAATTGTCATTCAGAGAGAAAGTACCTGCCTTTGGTGGTATGATAGAATTGACTTATGACTGTGAATCAGCCTCCTGACTGGTCCATGGCAAATGAATAGGCATTGAGTTTACACTTGGAAACCATTCAGGCTCACAGCTGCATATCCCCTAATCAGACACTGTGGAAGGAGGGGCCCTCAGGCCTCTCCCCCCTACATCACATTGAGCCTCATTGTTTAATCAACCACGGCTGGGAAAGAATGAGCATTAAAAAAAAATAACTTTCTAAGCTGAGAAGCCCTGATTGTAGTGCTGTGGATGCTCTTTTCAGCTAAGTAATTAAGTATAATATGTAAGAAGTAAATTCTATATACAGCCACTGACTGAACCCCAGGAAAGAGCAGAGGAACACTTTTACAATTCCCAGAATCTGGGCTGCTTGCTTTGAAGCTTTCTCCAAAGGTGACTTTATGAAATGCAGCCACTCCTGGTAGTGGTGATCTCCTAGTTTCCTTCCTCTGGCTCTCACGAGGTGGGAGAAAAGAGACCCCCAGGCCAGATGCTCCTATGCTATAAACTGTCACTGCTCTGCTGTGTCTCAGCCTCACTAGGTCAGTCTTTGCCACCTAACCAGCAGACCTAAAGGAATTTTGTAATTAATACAAGCATTTAATTAGACTGGATTCTTCTGTTTCCTGGATGGATTTACTTCTGAAGTGGAAATAATAATAATAAAAAAAAATCCAAACAATAAATACAAGCAATCCCATGTTATACTATAGCCTTGAAATTCCTTTTCATGAAGCTATAAATCAATGCCATAAAGGCAGCTTGTATGGAAATTTGCTTTTTGTTCAAGATCCTGATCTTGCAAGTTAGGAAGCAAGCTTAAAAGATTTATCTGACTAAATGCAGATGTCTACTTTTGAGCTACTCACCTTCAGCAGTCTTCATAGTGACAGAGATACAGTTGAAGGTTAAAAAGATTCATGATGAATAAGATTCATGTAATCTGAGAGCAGATTTCTAAATTTAGCTCTGAGGGATTGCTCCTTCAAAGTATTTCTTTCCCTCCAACAGATATATAGGAGTTCCAGACTGTCTAGACATCTGCAGAACAATTACCTACATATCACCTAAAGTGAAATGTCCCCCACCATCAGTGTGTTCAGGTTTTTGCCTGCAATCACAGTAATGAAAATGATTGGGAATCTGTGTAGGTGCAAATACCAAAACTACCTGAACTGTGATAGCTGCTGAGGTGCCCTGTGATACTCTCTGTATTTGCATTGCAAACTCAAGCAAAGCAAAACCAGTTTGTGGAAACCTGCAACAGCCCTTTTCCCTCAAACACCAAGCCAATGTCAACCATACATAACTGCAAAGGACCCCTCTAATAGGGAGATGTGTTGAGTTTCATTTGCTTGGACATGACTTCTATTTCCTCATCATTCCCCACAAGAAACTGAAGTTATTTGCCAGGAAGCCTCATTTGGAGCATGCCTTTTGTGAGGGATCTCTGACTGCATTAATGTTAGTATTGGGTTTGAGTTTATTTAATAGGAAGTACTGAATACTCAGCTTTATTGCTGACCCTACAAAACTCACTGGCTGATTGCTGAAGGTGATGAGACAGAATCACAGATTTATGTTTTGTTTTTGTGCAGGTTAGCATCTGCTGGCTTCCATAATCTAGTTGATAACATCTTCATAATCCAAAAATACTGTCAGTCTCTGGCTCTGGATGTCTGGGGTGGAATTGCTATTTTCTACTGGTAGACTTTGCAATGCTTACAGAAATGCTCCTAGGGCTCATTCTGGAAGGCAACAGACATTAAAAACTCTTCTGAAGACCTTAGCAGTCACTGAGTTTTGTTTGGTCCCAGGGTTGGATCTGAGATCAGGACCTGGGTTTGGAAGATGGTAGTTACATCACTAGGTCTGGCCAGATACTCGTATTTAGAACTGAGGAATGGTGCCTGAAAAGACAGATGAATAATTGTTATGGTTTGAGTGGCAAATTTGTTGACACTTGTAAGAGGAACTAGAGAGAGGGTCTTCAGGACCCGGGAGAGTTGGAACAGAGAGGGGCCAGTACTCCCTCCCACTTCCTGCCATACTGTAGGAAAGCCAGGAGAACTGGAAGCCCAGCCCCTTCCTCCTGTGCCTTCCTTCCTTGGTGCTGCTGCACTCGAAGGCTCCTGCTTTCTCCACAACTCACCACGTGCTCTGCAGAATCCAACTCCATTAGGTGCTGTGAGGAGCCATGGACCCCTCTCCTGAGTTGGCCTTGTGGTGAGGGACCCTCACCCACCTATTTCTGCCATCATCGAGATCAGTTTTGTATATATTTGTATCTAAGTTTACAGATCTGTTCCTCACCCCATGTGTTACTCCCCTTTCTGTGAGCCAATAAACCTGTTCCAGTTTTAATTTCCAGCCTTTAAGTCTTCCTTATTCCCCTTTCATCTTCCCTTGGAAGGGTGAAGGGGGGACAATAGAGAGAAATTCTGCCTTCTGGTTTGTGGTTTGCCCTGGCCACTACACTGAGACAAGAATGTAGGGTGCTCTGTGGGGTGGGTTCACTTGGGGTGTAGTTAAGGCTGTGCTTTGGCTTCGTTTACTTTCAGAGCAGTCAGAGCTAAAATGCTAGCTATTTCTAGATGGCAAAAATTACTTCTGGAGGGAGGCTGGGGTGGGGTTCCAATGGCAGTTTAAGGGGTTATGGTTAAGTTTGGGGTCAGTGCTTGGCCTCTCTTGAAGGTGAGGGGCAGCTGGGTTGGACAACTAGGCTTTTAACTGTAGAAGGAAGATCACTCTGGCCTAGGAGCAATCTAGGTTCATTTCATAAGAGAAGACTATTGTGTGCCTTTCTGTGGCCTGCAGCTAAGGTGGAGGTTATGGTTAACAGGGCATGGTGGAAAATAGATATCTACATGGCAGTTTAAGGTCAGGACTGGTAGGCAGAGGGGAAAAGCTCATTTTTTTTCAAGCTGTGATAAGTATCTTGGGACTTGAACTATGGTTAGACATCAGGTTAGTGTAATAGACAGCAGGGCCAGAAGAGCAATGTTTCAAGGTGCAATACAGAAGGCACTGTGGACTACACTGTGGGCTTGTGCCAGCAGGCAAGAGTATTTTGTGTTTCTCTACACCCTGCATAAGGGTTTCAAAGAAGGGTTTCCATGTGTCTTGTGC
This sequence comes from Hemiprocne comata, assembly GCA_020745705.1. Classification (NCBI taxonomy): domain Eukaryota; kingdom Metazoa; phylum Chordata; class Aves; order Apodiformes; family Apodidae; genus Hemiprocne; species Hemiprocne comata. Next base: position 119,431,707 of record CM036588.1, on the reverse strand, counting down.
TAGAGCTGGTAGAGTTATTAATAGCAGGACCTGAAGACATGTATTCATGGCTACAGTCTTTAAGGCTTGATCTCTTACCATGAGAGCCATTGCTAGAAGGGAAGAATGGCCTGCAGATTGTTTTTGATTCCAACTAGGCCTATCTATGTTAAGACTAAACTCTAACTTAATGAGTGTGCATAAAATTAAAGTTTTATTATGCAGAAATATGTACGTTTAGTATACAGGATTAGCTTAAGCCAAAGTCTTGTCAATGATTCTTGTAATAAACTCCAATTTAGAATGAATAATAGAGAGGAGTTGTTTCCCCACCACTGTTTTCCAGTAGCCACACAATAACTACATGCCTACTGCTAGTTGTACCAAAAGAAACATGCCAATAGCAGATGTATTCATAAAGAGTTTGCTTCCTTTTGGTACCAGTCCTCATCTTAATCTGCTAGGCCTGACAAGATCCAAGTCCTTCAGACTCTGCTCTCAACCTTAACCATAAAGCTAACCACAACTGTAGCCACAGGCTTAATCATAAACAACTTATCCAAACAAAAAGAAATATCATACTTTCCTATTGGTAGCAGTCCAGTCCACAGGCATTTCAGTATCTGTGACTCAAAGTAGCTCTTCAGTTGGATCTTCACTTAATTATTTAGCCCAGAGCTGCCTCTTCTCCTTAGTTCTCCCCTGAACCTAGAGTACCAAAGAAACCTTTCTCTCCCATGGCCCCATATCTCATCCTCTGTCACTGAGCCTTGCACCACTATTTTGACATCTTCAGCCCCTTTACCTTAACCCTCATCCACTCTCCAGTCCAAATCTTCGGTGTAAATATTTGTTCAAGAACCATAAAAATCAGTTTAGCTTCTTAGGTAGACTTGTCATGACTAGCCTTAAGCCAGTTTCCTTTTCCAGCATGAATCTCCATCCCACTCCTCTGCACCTGACAGGTCTGTGACAAAGCTGTTCCTGCTCTCAGTAATTGTAACCCTAGGGAGTACCCTAACCTTTGTTCACATGCATCCCAGAAGTTTGAAACTAGAGGAAAAACAAGCAAGACCCAGCAAATGTCCTAGCAATTTGATCCTTCCAGTCTAGAACCTCATGTCTAAACTCATCCTGAACTGAGACTTGTCTAGGGCTGGGGAGATCCCTGTTCCAGCAAAAACAATTTAATTTCAGCATTGGTTCTTATTCCAGCTCAGAGTGCCTTGTACTTTACTTTGACCTTCAGTTGCCTGCTCTTTGCAACCCTATCTCCAGCACCACTTCTAGCTGTAAACCTGACAATAGCCTGGAAATATCTAGCTGGACAAGGAAAAAAAAAAGCATAACTTGTTCTTGTCCTTCTCTTGGCCACATTTGCTTTCCATATCAGCAGACCATGCAGAAATGAGCCTTGTCTCCACTGTTGCATAAGTTCAGGACTTATCTCTGTTCCAGCTCATTCTTTTCTTGCCCTACAAGTGACACCATGGTTGCTGCCTCACCTCTGAGTTTGGTCTTTGGCCAAAGACACTGTGTGGGAGAATGGTGGGCTTAATCTTACAAGTACAGCAGCTGTTCCAGGAAAACACCCCAGATGAGCTACTCGCAGACCTCCTGGACATCCTTTTGTTTCAGGAAGAAGACATGGACAATGAGTTCCTGGAGCCTTTGCTTTGAAGTTGTGTTAAAGATCCTTGAAGCTGTTGTTCAAACTCTCTACTCCTGGGTAATGAGAGTGGGAAATGTGTGTGAACTCATCCAAGTGTTTGCTTTCCTTGAGTCCTTGGAAAAATACTGGAGCTCTTCATGGGATCTAGTCCAACTGGTGCCTGGCTGGGGGCAGGCAGAGCTGGATCAGCCTCCACGTGAGCTGCAGCCTCCGTGGATCACCAGCTGGGCCAGCCAGATGCAGAGAGAGCTGCCAGCCCTTTGGGAATGGGGAAAGCAAATCCCTGGGGTGGAGGAATAGCTCTTGTGGTCTTACCATCACATTTCAAAGTGCAACTACAGTGACACACAGTCACCGGTCAGCTGGAGTGTAACTTTATTATCAACAACTATGGAACATGTCAAATTAACTTTATATCTGTTGCAAAGAAGGAAAACTAGTTAAACAAGAGCTGACCAGATTTTACACATCACCACAGGGCATCCCAGGTTCTTGTGTTGTTCCTCAAATCCTAGCAATGCTTCTTGATGCTGGAACTTTATCTTTTCTCTTTAGTTTTCTTCTCCACTCGTCTCTCCTCATCACTCACTCTTTACAAGCTCCTATGTGCTATGCAAAATTGTTTTTAAAATCCAGTCAGAGGTTTTATCACCTCTACTAAGGATATCTTATCCTGACCCTGCATTTCTTTCAACTTCCTACAGTCTCTGAACTGCCTCTGTCCAGTTTATGTTCTTACTAAGCTAAGCTAAACACAAGCAAGACCTTTCTGGCACAGAGTCAGCTTTTTCTCAGGTCCTTGCACAGGAGTTTATCTGGCCAGGTTGTTTTGGGACCCGAAATACTACCCGAATAACAATGCCTCCCATTGCAGCTTGTGACTTGCTGCTAAAACCTGTTTAGGAAGCTACAGGAACAGACTGTCCTGCAGACCGTCGGTGCATTAGCAAGACAGAATTACAGACCCACATGTCTGCTTCAAGGGTGGGAGTACACTTGGAGGAGGCCTTTCAGGTTTGTTTTGTCTGCAAGGGGTCCATTTACACACACCAAAGCTGCATGCAGTGCAGGAGAGCATGGGAAGTGGGAATGATTAGAGGATTGACTTTAAAAGCACCTTGCAGCTCTGATTTAAAAAGCTATTGTAGACTCACAGAGTAATATCCTTACACCTACCTCAGTAAGCCCTACCTGGACCAGCACAAACATAAGCCATTCTGCATCCTGATAATGCTGCTATTTTAGGGCAGCAGGCAGTACACCTACCTCCCCCATCTTCCACACTCCACATTTTGAACCTTCCCTAATTCATTAGCAAGAGGGGAGCAGCAGCCCTCTCATCCCTCCTGGGAACAGCAGCAGTTTTCTCCTGCACTTCACCCTAGCTGTCCCCATCCTTGCTGTGCAGCCCCTGCTACCTCACTGCAACCCATCAGCAAATGGGCCCTGCTCACACCTGAGCTAAGCTTTAGTCCTCACACATAGGTTTTATTCTACTCCTTGCAACTTTCAGGTCTGGCTGCAAACTTTGGAAGCTACTGCCAGTAACCCTAAACCCTACTCAACCTAAAAGCTAAAGTTAAACCTTCCACCCCCTATGCTATTCATATCCCTTACCATATCTCCTTACCATAAATCATACTCTTAACTCTGCTTTCCTAAATACTAAGCCTTAACCAACCTCTAATCCCAGTGCAAGCAGTAATCCAGTTTCTCCAGCATGATCTGGTGCTGGCTCTATGCCAAATGACTGTGAATATTTTTGGAGCCTGGTGCTTAGGTTTGTTTTGTGTTCAAGTGCACTGTAGGTCATTGTCTTCAGTGCCTTTTTTTTTTTTTTTTCGTGTTTATTGCCAATTCTCTTACTGATGCCAATGAAGAAATAAAAAACTACATGCAGTCTGGGCTGGCAGTCAGGTTATGGTTATGGCAGGGACTAAGAACTGTGGTGTTTCATCATTCAAGACCAACAGAACTAAAATTTGGGGGTGGAATTAGGTGTCAAAGTAGGGCGCAATGGTTTGTCTTTACTACTGGTTGTAGAGGTGTCTCTGGACAATGCTGAGGGTATCAGGAAATTCAGTTTTGAAGTTAGGCTATGTGCTGAAGAGATGGGTTGGCTGATGGATCCCACAGAGCCTGCATGAGTGCTACAAAAGGGCTCTCCCTGCAAAGATGCTGCCTACCCCAGCACCCAGTGCTCTCCTGGGAGTAATGAAGGAACCTCACTTTTCCTCCCTTTCATCTAGTTTGGGGGACAGTTTGGTCAGAGGCCTGCTGTGCCTGGCATACCCAAGGGACTGGGGTAGACTGGTGAGACTGGTAGCAGTGAGCAGTTTATGGATTGAGAACCCATGACAAATCCCACTGCAGCATTTTTATTGCAGAAGCTTATCTGAGAGCAGGCAAGGTGCACACCTCCTTTGAGAGGCATGGTAGCCAAAACTTTAACTCTCAGAGAAGTAATGTTTGTGCCATGGTAGTATCACCAGTGAAATGCAGGCTCTAATAGTCTTATTCCCACAAGGGCTGGAGAGAGTTAAGGTACAAGTGCCTCCTTCATCATCCCTGTTAATTTAAGTGAGCACCTGAAACTCACATACCAGGCAGACCTGAGCCAGTGTAACAGGTTCTGCTTAGAGTTGCTGTAGAGTCTTGTTTAATCTAAAAAACAACAGAGCCTGAAATTTTCTTCATGTGACAAGAGGCTAGCTTTGCTGAGCCAAAGGGTCTGCAGATAAGAAGGGGTCCTGTGACAAAGATAAAGCAGCATCTGCAATGATGGAGGTCCTTAAAATTGGTCCCTGTCTCGGCCAGGATTTGTATAAGAAAAAAATTATACAAATATATTAACATGATACCTTTAAAAAATGAATGTAAGTCTTGTTGAAACATGTCATATTGGCAAGCCTACAAGATGAATTCACCAGTTATGTAGATCTAGCAGCAATTTATTTACCACAATCAACAATGCAGGCCTGTGTGAACGCTGAGTTCATCGTGGTGGGCTTAAAGGGAGCCTGCATACATCTCACAAGCAGTTGGATTTTTTGGAGTGATGATGAAATCAAGGATTAAAAAGGCAACTTCCGTGAATTTTATTATTTTATTTTTTTATTATTTTTATATTTCCTAACCTCTCAGCTGCTGACTGAGAGAAGGGGTAGAAGGGCTGTGCTGTGTGGCTGGGTCTCAAGCCTGAGACATTACATACAGTGTCTAATCCCGTAACCCATAAAACCTCACGTGAATAGTGCCATTGATGAAGCTTGCAGGTAAGGGCTGCTTGTGTGAATGAGTGCTTCAAGGACCCAGCCCCTCTAATTTCAGTCTGCAGGAAACTTTCCTAGCTGTGTTTTGTGTAAAAACACCTAAAAATCAGATCCTGGTAACCCTCCTGGCAGGCTTGCTGCTGTAGTGTAGAGGGTATTGCTGATATTTAGCTGACTGCTAGAACCATGGAAAACAATGGATAGATTAAGGCCCTGGCCAGGCTCCCAGTGGAGCTGATCAGTTGCACCAGGAGGGGAATCTGTCCCTAAATGTTGGCAGGGCTGAACCCTGAGACTGGGGACAGAAGAGACAATCCCTGAGAACACTGTGAAGCACAGTGAAGCTGACCTTCCAGTCTGAGCTTTATACCCAAAGGAGAAAAAGGTGGGAGGCAGGAAAGGGGGAAAGAGTGTAGTTAAACTTGTGTTAATGATGTGAGTCATTCCTCCAGTGTCTGCAAAGAAGCAGTTAATTTCTCTGCCGGGAATAAATTAACACTGTAACTGCTTTGCCAGCTTAATTACCTCGCAAGCTGAAAGGAAATGAGGCCTTGTTGTTCCTTAATAGCTTTTTCTTCAATGAGCTGCTTCAAACATTTGCACTAAAAATAATGGAGATGAGGAGGTGTGCGCGGAGCAAGGTCTGTGTTTGGCTGTTAAGTAGCAGGGTTTGTTCATTCTTACAGAAACTGGGAGGAGGAGGAAGGCTTTATGCCTCAGGCTGAACAGATACATTAGATCCATGTGCCAGACAACTGTCTCAGGGTAAGATACTTGGAGAAGGAGTGGTCTTCCTTGCCAAGACTACTCTGTTTTGTGCAAGGAAGATTTCATGCTCCTGAATATTTTACATGAATATGAACTATTGATCATTCAAGCCAACAGATATATAGTCTTCTTTTTTCTTTTACCATTCAATATCCTCTTCAGTGTAAGTTGTGAGTGGAGAAGTAATTCACATAATCATTTGGACTCATTCAAATACAGCACTAATATTTTTGCCATTAAACACGTTTTTCTAGTGTGCCTAAGGAAGGGAATACAAAAAGCAATGTATTCCTGGAAAGGTGAATTTGAAGGTTCCAGATATGCAAGGCTCAAGTTTTAAGAAGTTTCAAATGATGCCACAAGTGTGGTTGTGGACACTAGCTGTGGAATATGCCACTGGCTGTAGAATGTGCAACTTGGTATGAGGAAAGTTTGAGGAAAAATTGAACATGATGATCTTTTCCAATCTTAATGATTAAGTTGACAGGTAGTCATTTATCACACAATAACTCTATGCCTATAGGTTTCCTTGGGCAGAAACAAACACTTTGGTATCATTATAAAGACCTCTGAGGGCAAGTATTGAGGGATTTAATTTTTTTGGTTGAAAATCTCACAGTATGGAAATGTCAGAGAACTAAAATATTACAACGTACGTAAAGGAGAGATGAGCTTAGGTGCAGACAGTAGTTGAAGAAGCAAGAAACAAGAAATGCACACTGGGATTATTTGTAGCTGCAACTCCCCACTCAAAACCAGTATTTACTGTGAACAGGCTTTCAGAGAATATCTCATGTGACAGTTGGTTGGATTTAGTGCCAATTATTCATTTCTTAGTCACCGAAATGTCTGACAGTACATCAGTTTCTTAGCAATTGTACAGCTGGTTAGGGGAAAAAGAATCAATAGAACACCTACTCAGCAGAACTTATTGATGTTTGTAAAAATTAAAATGTTACGTGGAGATGGTTCTGGTTCAGTCGAAGCCACAAACAGATATTTTCTCCCAGGACCATTGTGCTTGATGGAATTGGTTGTTGCAGCTCCTCTGCAATAGGCAAGTGAGCTCCTGGCCAAGTGCTCCCTGCTGCCTGTCCTGCAAAAATCCACCCTGGCAAATGAAGGGGGTGGATGGGGAATAATGGGCTTGATTGCTTAAATCTGGCTCAGATGAATGAGGGAGTGCTCAGGCAGGAAAAATCCTGGGAAATAGTAACCTCTTCCACCTGTATGGCTGGGGCTAAAGAGAACAGCCAGAAGCCTGAGTGCCTGTGGCACCTGGATCCCCACAAACCAGGTATCCTCTTGTCCCTCTTTTGACTCCAGACCATTGGTTTTCCCAGCTCCTCTGGCAGGTACCCAGTGGAAGGGCTTGCAGGTTTCAAAGCTCCACAGCTCTGAGGCACTTGGCCAAGAAGAGGCTCTTCGGTGGTATTTGGTGGAGATTTCAGTTTTTTAATACTGACAGAGTTTTGAATTCTGCTGATGACAAAACTGCTTCTGCACAGAGAAGTTTAATCTCTTAAGATGTCTCTGTTTTAAAACTAAAATGGCATTTTGACTGAAAATACATGAAAATGTAGGCTCAGTGCTGAAGACTGAGATACCAGGGTGGTTCATGTGCAAAACGAGCAATCCTATTAGCTATGTGGGGTTGCAGGAAACTGAAAGGATGTGTAAATGAATTTGCAAAGTCTCATTCCAACTCGAATTTTGTCAGGGTTTTGAAAATCTCATGGGCATTTAGAGCAGCCTCTATCAACACCTTTCTTCCTTTGTCATGTCTCTGAAGCAGAAGTGGTAGGATGGAAGAAGGTTCAGTAGGAAGTGATGTCCACAAAACCTGCATGTATTTTGAATGTACTTTGGGGAAAAGGATTGAATGGAAGCAATAGAGAACTAGTTTGCTACAAAATGGCTGGAAATACAGTTATGGCACTTCTCTGAATTGCTTTCTTACTGAAAAAACCTGTTTGAAACACTGAGACTTCTGTGTTAGCACAGGAAGGCAATGACACTGTGGTCATAGAGGGTGGAGATGGTGCTCAGGAGAGCTGCCCGGTTACTGGTGTGCCTGTGAAGCATGTGGTTTCTATATGAAGACAGCAGTGCACCACAAGCAAGGTATTTTGCAGATCTTAAAATGTTGACAGAAAAGCAGTAAGGCCAATAGGAGATTGTTTTATCCTCAAGTCTTTTGCTGGTGGCACTTACATGTTCCAATTTTTGAAATTCAGATGTAGCTGATTGGAGATGCTCTGAGTTTCGGGGTAAAATTACTTTAATTTTGTAAAGAGCTGCAGAAAGAACTATGTGACTGAGTTTTCACTTAAGACTGTGCTTTCAATCTGTCTTTAAAAACATTAAATTCTGTCACCTAAGAAAACACATTAGTCTCATAATTGTATATTTTGACTAAAATAGTGGTCTTGTTTAATATGCTTTGCTTTCATTAAATTCTCTTTCCAATTCTTGATTTATGTTCCTATTAAATGGGGTTTTATATATGTGCTAAAACAATGTTGATTTCAAATCAGTTGACCAAGGAGAGAGTAAGGGATCACAGGAGAAGTAGCTGAGGAGAATTTGTTTGCTGGATTTTCTTTAAGAGGACCAAAATTGCCAAAGAAAACAGGGGATGAAAACATAGCAGTTAGAATTTCAGTGACAATGTTTTTGTGCATTGGAAAATCCTACATTGGTTAGATGTGACCCAAAGTATCTCCTGTTGATTTTGAATTTGCTAGAGATTTTTATAATCATCCCTACATTGGAAGAGGAGGAAAGAAGGTGGAGTGCTAGAGATTGTATTACAGCTGAGTATGATTGATGGTATCTGTATTTTTTTCTTTATAATATATTTTTGTCTTAGAGTAGTTTGTCTTATGTGCCAAGATGTCAGGAAGTTGTTTGTACAGTAGCTATAAATCTTATTTTACCCCTAGAAAAGGAGATTGAATAAATAATAACAAATCTGTCTTAACTTTTTTATATACCTTCTCAGTTGCTGAGGATTTCCATACAAGGTTAGATCTTTTCACACCTCCAGGATACATTGGTGTGTTATACTTCTAACCTTGCTGTCTAGCACAGCACTTGGTGTTCAGTAGGTCACTTGCACAAACATTTTGAAGATGGCTCTGCAAGTGTTAGACCATGCTACTCGTTTGTGGAGCTGCTTTTGGTGTGTATTCAGTAGCTTCTTTCTCAAAAGACAGGAATGGTCACAGAGTGTAACAGGAGAACCACTGAATTCACTGCTTAATGTCCCAGAAATTCAGGGTTTCTTGGTCAGTTTATGAAGTGGAATATATATGGAGTGAATTGTTAAATTTTGGATGCTGCAAAAAAATTCTTTCCTCAGCTGCAGCTTCACTGAAGTTCAAATGAGTATATTGGTTTGAATGAGAGCAGAGACTGACATGGAGGTCTCCTGTTGGGCATGACATAGAAGCAGAATCCCAGGGTGAGTTTCTATGATTCTCTTGTGATGACCTTCATCTATCACAGGCTATCACTGCAGGCAGAATTCTGTCACCAAGAGACATTTGCCACTAACCCAGGGCAAGGAAGCTCTGGAGAACCTTGTCTGAGTGTTGTGCTGGGAGCTGGGAGGTATCTCCTCGTCCTTCTTGGACAAGGAAGTCGTCCTCCAGGTGGACAGCAAGGGATCTCCATGGGGTCCTCTGCAGTAGCTCCCTTCTATCAGGAGAGACTACATGGGGACACTTTTCTATCCACTCTAACACAAGGGCCAAGAGTTGACTGTAACCAAAAATTGAATTAAACCAGAAGATAGTGTTATTACAGTTGGTCAAAACTCAGGACTTCATTACTATTCTCTACAACATTGATGGCAATGCACCCAGCACACCAGTTTTAACAAGTCTGCTGCCCAGAAACTCCATTACCTCCTGGACACAAGTGTTATAACAGAGAGTTCTTCAGCCTAGAAGGTGGTCATAAAAAAGTTTAGTGCTGAAACTAGAAGAATTCTACCAGAAATAATATGTGTAAGGCCATTGAAAATGCTTACATAAGCACGAGTGGTTATTCAGTTACAAAACCCCTTTAATTTAGTAAAATATCTGCTGTTTAGGAAAGGCTGGAATTCATTTAAAGGTTGCTTTGGGATTTAAAATCTATTTAAAAGACTCGTGAATAATTACTTGCAGTAAATGTTACTGACCTCAGCTCTTAAGGCCTGATGTACATTGGCTTAGTGTTCCTAATAACAGGTCTTAAAATCCAGGTTCTTCTATTTTCAAATGTCTGTAACATCCTGAGAAATGAAGTCTTTGATTAAGACTTTGTTGAATTAAGATAATCCAATATATGCTTTAGACTCGACGTGACTTTTATAACAAGAGGTCAGCTATGTTTTTCCAGACAAGCAGTACAGAAATCATTAAAAGATGTTGAAAATTAATGATGCATTTTGGAAGACAGAAACAACCTGGAGTCTCACCTTCTCATGACCTCTGAAAAATGGATTAGTTTTTCTTCTTTTGTCTTTTCCTTTCTTCTTGTAGCATCGTTCCCTCTTTGCTCACAGAACCAATGTTGCTGTACAAGGATGGGTGCAGGGTATTTGTGTGTCTTGAGCTCAGGATGCAGAGAGCAGTTGTTGCAGAGCAGGAGAACCTGGCTGGAAGGGCTCACCTGTACCTTGGGACAGAGCACTGCCAGCCAGGCTTTATCAGTATGAGGCACTGCCTCTGTAACACAGAGTGAAAGACAAACCTTGTAGAAAAAAGGGACTATGGTGCTGACTACCACTGTCATTGCCCTGTGTGAAGAATCGTGCAGCAAACAGAGGTCCTGAAGCTCAGCGAGCGTGGGGAAGGTCCCTCACATGCAGATGGCAGGTTACAGATCAGCAAAGAGTCTGTATTTGCACCACATAGGCAAGTGGGTTGACCAACCCTCATATACATACTGGAACAAAAGGCAGCTGCACTATGGGAGGGCCTGCAGAGTCTGTTAGGGCTCATCTGGGCTCAGTGGGAGAACGTTCTTCCATGTACTGAGAGATCAGGCACTTGCTCCACTTCCTTGTGGTGTGAGAGTGGACCCAAGCAGCCAGTTAAGCTCTAAGGCATGCTGTAGTTACAGTTAAGGACCTATCTTCAGAGTGATCTGTCTTCACTGAACACAGTTGTCTTTAGTGTGAGGAACCCCAGTCTTTGGGTAAAACCAAGAAAACCTGTCTTTTAAAGAAAAAGCTGTTAAACCATAGCTAAGGATGACAGACTGTACCCATGAAATGACTGCACTACACTGAGCATCAAGTGTTGTGCCTGCACCCCAGGTAAAGAAATCTTCTGTGAGGAAAATAACTTCTGAAAAGTTTTGTTGGTGACCCACGTACATATCAAATGAGAGGTGCTTTACTGCAAAAGTCAATTCAGCATTTCATTAAGTGTGTTGTGCCAGAGGGTGAAGGTATGCCAATCCACTCAGGCATGGCATGGAAACTCCTGTGCACAAGTCATAACAAGGCTTTCTGGAAATGTTCATCTTGCAGCCTGTAAATAGATGAGGGCCCCAGCCCGTTAAGAGTTACTACGTTACTGGCACTTTCTGAGCAGGGAGGGAAGTCATAAAATGAGGGTTTCAGGACTTGGTCATGGAACTGGAAAGAGAAAAAGTTGCTTTCAGAGCTGGGGAGAAGAAGTGAGTGAAAGTTCAGAAGAGATGTGAGGGGAAGGATGCCTTCAGAAGACCTGGAGTGGAGTCTCCAAGGTCTGGAGACTGTGTTGTGTGAAGGCTGAAGGGCCTGGCTGGCAAAGGTCAAGGCCTGGGAAAGACAGAGAAGGATTCTACTTCTCTGGAAAGGTTCTATGACTTTGTCATAGACAAGTGCTGGAAGGCCAGGTGCCCACTCTTGGTTGCAACACCAAGTTTGAATTTGATCACACAACAGTTTACATTGCAATACATCTGGAACATCATTAATTCCACACTGAAACATGCTTTAAATGCACTTTTGTCTCCAGAACTGTTGTAGCTCATGTAAAAGGCTAGAACTCGTGATTATGCTTAAATGCTTGAGCTTGCCAGATCTAGAGGTGACTTCAATTCCATTTCTCATGACTTAAATATTGACCAAATAGAGTACATTTGTGCAGCAAGACCAGTTGGATATACCAGTGATGTGCCATTGCTTTGACTGGTCTGCATGGATCATGACCATGAGTGCAATGGTAGCATTTCCTCCAACGTGACAGGACTCGGGGAAATGGCAGGAAGCTGAATCAGGGGAGGTTTAGGTTGGATATCAGGAAAAGATTTTTCACCCAGAGGGTGGTTGAGCACTGGAACCAGCTCCCCAGGGCAGTGGTCACAGCACCAAGCCTGCCTGAGTTCAAGAAGTGTTTGGATGATGCTCTCAGGCACATGGTGTGATTCTTGGGGTGCCCTGCACAGGACAGGAGTCGGACTTGATGATCATGATGGGTCCCTTCCAACTCAGCATACTCTATGATTCTATGTCCACTTCTGCCTGTGCTGGAAGAAATGCTCTGCCTTGCCACCCTGAGCAGAGGAACAGCTTTGCACGGGGCAGTTCAGGTGCATGGACATAAGGCTTAGCTGCACATGCAGAAAATATTTCTTTATGACTGGTGAGGTACTGTCAGATGTTAGAGGGCAGGAAAATGGAGGAGATTAGAAAAAATCATTGTCTTATAGCTTCTACAAGGAAAACTCAATAGGTTTTTAGAGAGAACAACAAAAATTGGCATTGTAAAAGCAGTGACCAGCAGTCGTGCTCTCTGCAGCCATTCGTGGGAATCTCTTGGCTATGAAAGCAAATTCATTAACATTTTCTCCCAATTGCTGAAGCAGTCTAGCTTTTTAGAGCAAGAGCTTCATTTACAGCGAATAACATGATCCTCTTTCAATTTAGAAAACAGTAAGAGATTGTGATTCCTGATACCTCAAAACCCTGGAAATACCCCAATGTTTCCAACGTTTGTTGTTGAGTTGGTAGAGAAGAACAGTGTCCTCACTAAGGGAGTATTTTCAAGACCTCAGTTGAAGCAGCATTATGAATATCTAAAAATGTAAAAATTGTGCTACAGAGCAATTTGAGCTTTACTGAGGTACAACTGCTTGCAGTTGCTGCAGCTGATGTTCCTATTTAGAAAAAGATGTTCTGTCTGCAGATGAGCAGATGATACGAAGCAAAACTTGCTTCCAGCTATTTTTTTATGTCATAGGCAGCTTAAATCAGGGAACAAACATACTCCTGAGGCTGATGTAGCAAAACCATTTGATTGCTTTTCTGCACATCCTAAGGAAAAAAAAAAATTGGGAATCATTCTGTCAGCTCTCAAAGCATGGAAAAGCTGAGGTACACCCTAGTAAGATGTTTATCTCTCTAGCCTGCAGTGAACAGGTTCTTAATGTATTTTACAGCTCCTATAAGTTATTTCTGTCCATTAGGTAAGTCTACAGTAATTAAACTTTATTTATTAAGGATGATGAAGAGACTCTTTCAGTAATTTCATAATGCCTCTCTTTAACAGCAGACGGAATGTTTTATGATAGTCTTAAAATCAAAATAGCCACATCTTGACTCTGATACGTTGGAAGGACTGCTATAAATATGTTAGGTCACTAAAGAATTGATGACAAATATTTTGCTTACAAGTGCACCCATACAGAAACAAACAAGATACAAACAGATTTATGAAACAGTCTGTACAAGCTCTGAAATCACAGAATCCTAGAATGCCAGGTTGGAAGGGACCTCAAGGATCATCTGGTCCAACCTCTCTAGGTACTACTACAGTTGATATGAGGTGGCTCAGCACCCTGTCCAGCTGAGACTTCAAACTGTCCAATGTGGGGGAATCCACCACTTCCCTTGGGAGACTATTCCAATGTTTGACTGTCTTCATGGGGAAAAATTTACCTCTTGTGTCCAATTGGAATCTCCCCAGGAGCAACTTGTGCCCATGACCCCTTGTCTTTTCCATGTGGCTTCTTGTAAACAGGGAGTCTCCATCTTCTTGGCAGCCACCCTTTAAGTACTGGAACATGGTAATAAGGTCTCCCTGAAGCCTTCTCTTCTCAAGGCTGAACACAACCAGTTTTCTCAGCCTCTCCTCATCTGGCACGTCCTCCAGTCCTCTGATCATCCTTGTGGCCCTTCTCTGGACCCTCTCCAGCCTGTCCCATCCTTTTTGTAGAGCAGGGACCAGAACTGAACACAGTACTCCAGGTGTGGTCATTCTGATTTCAGAAAACAATGGTGTTAGTTTAATTCAACCACTTTCTCCAGGAAAACAGTGTAGAGTTCAGGCAATTCTACTGCTTGTAAGAACTTACAGACTTGACAGAAGGCTGGCCACCCTGTTGGTGGGAGGGATATAGTACTCAGAGACCAAGGAGTATGTGTCCACATGCTATAGGAGTATTGATTTCAGAAATTTTCTCTCTATCTGTAAAAGCTCATTTTCTTGGTTAATCAAAGTCTATAAATACTACATTCATATCTGCTCCTGTTGTGAGAGCTGAAAGAATATTTCCCTTGGGTAAAGTGACTTAGATGCACTGTGGAAAACTGATCAATAATGGTTGTACTGAGACTAACTTTGAACTAATTTATATTGTAGGTATAAGGAATGGATTATTTAAAAGATCTAAAATGGATAGATGCTACTTCAAGTAAGAGATAATTGTATTTGAGTGCATAAAATGTACATTTGCCAGAAAAGTAACTGATCTGTTGTGGAACTTTTTTCCTAAAATCCCTCTTAAACTTTGTCAATGAAAAAGACTTTTGGGGAGAGGAATGAAGAGTTTATTCTGTCTGGGAACAGATATGACAAGGAAGAGGTTAACTTAGCCCAGCAAAGTTAGGCAATGGGAAGAGCTTTCTAATAGGTAAAACTAGTGAAGTAGTGGAGCAGATTACCTGAAAAACCCATCAAAATTTCTGGACTTCCAGCTGTGTAGAGCAGTTTAGAGAAATATCAGGAATTAAATACACGTACTGGGTTTAACTCTGGAGGAGGGCTGGTAAGTTATTTCCTGGGCTCCTTTTATCTTTGTTTTTATTTTTTGTTCTCTCCCCTCCTCAAGTGACTGGTTTTCACAAAAGGAGTGAGCCTTCCTGGAAACCCCTGAAAAATCTGTGCCACCTGGGCACCATTCCTGAGGTTTCTGTGTCACTAGCATGAGTCAACTATTCAACCACACACTGAGGCACCTCATGGAGCTGATACCTGTCAAATCCTTTTGTCTTGGACATGCTTTCTTCTGGGTCTCAGGTGGAGGCTGGAAATCCCCAAATGTGGCCTTTCCTTCATGGCTCTATTGCAGAGTCAAAGCCACTCTACAAGTGGCCCTCACCCTCTGGAGGCAAATGGGGCAACCACTAGTGGCTTATTCCCAGGGAAAGTAGACTCATAAAACCAGCCTTTAATGACCATGTGGATAAGAGATGGGCCAGAATAAGCAGGGTGAGTTCAGCTGATAATCAAAAGAAATATGTATGCCACAGAGTTCTGTGGAGTCTCACCTGCCCTTTCTAAAGCAACTTGTCCTTGTGTGATTTTTTCATTTCAAGCAGGGAAGTGCTCATGGCTGACAGTCAATGTCTTGTGTTGAGATGTTCACCATCTTTGGCAAGATGTCATTCTCACAGTCACAGCCTCCTGCCCCAGGGACAGGTTTTCATCCATTTGTTTCTCTCTTTCAAAGAGCATGCAAAAAACCCAAAAAAAGATGGGGTAACTGGGTCGAGCACACTCATTTTAAAATACGTTCTGAAGCATTTTTATGGTATTCATGGTAATAGGTCTTGTGCTTCACCTGGTGGCATGTGGCTTTACTGACAGTGTTCTGTCAACTTCTAGTTATCTTGTGAGCTGCTGAACACTTCAGATATTGAAATGATGCTGAGTGGCCTGTAATTTCTCCAGTCATACCCAGTAGCCTTCTTTGGCAATCAAGTAATTCAGTTGATGAATTTGTTTTAGTGTTTGGTGCAATCTTGGAGAAATTTCCATTGCATTTAACTGGTGACAACTGTGATTGTCTTTGTTCCTTTACATAGTAAACTAATTCCCAGTAACACTAGTTATAATGGTAACTAGCCTGCAAAGACAAAAAAAAGAACAATTTCTTTGAGAACACCAGAGTGAGAATGAATGAAAGTTTACTGAAATTAAAGGGGAAATGAAAGTTAATTTACAATGTCTTATTTAATCTCTGACTGATTGTAGGCAGTTACTTTCTAATGAGCACAAATATGCATATTTGTATAAAAATTAAAACATATAGTGCAGATGTTCAGGGATTTGTTGGTTGACCAGTCTGACTTTTTAACCAGTGACTCAAAACTAATAACAAAATAAGCATGTTACACAATGCTACAATTGTAGGGCTTTTAGTGCTGGCCTGGGAGTGCTTAAAGAGAGGAAGGAAGAAGTTGCCTTCAGGCTGGCTGTAGTGAGGGTCACCAAAAAACCCTCAGCACCTGCTGCCATTCTGGTCTTAATAGGAGGCTACACTGAAGCAGAAATTCAATTCAGGTTGGATTTATATTGTATTTTCTCTCCCTCTTGAACATTCACACTGGAATCTGGCAGCGAGTACGAGAGGACGGATGCTGTCTGAAGGGCTCAAGATAGGTATAGGCATCAATCAGGTAAAATATAGGATGAAGAAACAACTCACTGAAAAATAGTTATTTGAACCACAGCATCATCAAGCCTTTCCCCTTCGTATAGGCAGTCATAAATCTATAAAAATTAAACTATCCTTCTCTTCTTGAGTTTTGCCAAGAAGTCACACAAAACTTCCTCATCAGCATTTTTCTAAATGCTTTTTGCAAAGCTTGGTGCTATAACTCATCATTATTTAAGCCTGAAATAGTGCCAGCAGAACTGTACCTTGGTCATGTCAGGAGGCAATGTCTGCCTCTTGCCCAGTGCTAAAGAAGAACTTCCAAAAAATGGATTTGCAAAGACTGGATAGTCCCTTGTGACTGCAGCCCTCACACTGGAGATACGGAGCCTGCTTCCTTCTGGTGCCTCCAGGAAGGGCATGACATCCTGAAGGAGGAGGGAGGAGGTGGAGCTGAGCTGGCACTGTTAATGCACCCTGGCATTAGCCCAGGGTGTCGGCCGACCTGCAGGGGAGGGAATAACGCATTACTGAACCAGATTGCAAAGCCCGACTTCTGCTCTGCTGCTCTACACCTCCTGCAGGTGTTCCTGCATCCTCTGATATCCTTAAGATCAAAGGGAGCTGCTGAGAAGTCTGCCTAGGCATTGCTAAAATCCTCATTAGCAGTCCTTGCAGGACAGGTAAGATTGATAGCTGGGTATGCCCCTGGTTTCATCTTTTTTTGATCAATACAATTGCATCAGGAGCTGGTGGTGCCCAGAGGCTGGGAGCTGGGGGCAGGACAGTGCACCCTCACACATCTAAATGAGTGACCAGAACACAAGAACATGGCGTGTTTGGGATACACAGACCCTTGGAAACAAAGACCAACAGCACTGAAAAGGGTCTAACTGCTGAGAAGTACAAGCCAAACAGCTCTGCAGCTTTTTGGAGGTTACATTTTCAAGCTCTCATGTTTTATGAGCAACGCTTAGGCACGGGAGAAGTGGCCGGGATGTGAACAGAACAAACAGTTCAATGTCAAGAGAAAAACCACGTGGCTGCAAGGCAGCCTGCTTGCTTGCTGCACTAGAAGTGCTGCCAGGTTAGGGCTGGAAATTCCCACTGGGGACATGACATTGGAAATGGTTTTGCATCAAAGACAGCAGGGGCACGGGGGGAGACAGCCACCCACTACAGCAGGGAAACCCCGATGTTCTCGAGGGGGTTTCAAGAAGGCAGAAAAACAGATTTCTGGATGAAGGTGAAGCAGCAGCCCCACAAAGCTTCACTGCAGTCCACTGAAAACCTTGAGTCAGAGCCAGCTACTGACCCTGCTGCTCTGCCTGCCCTGTCTCCAGGTTCCTATCTGAGCACCCTGGGCAGCCACAGGGACACCCAGTCAGACAGGGTCAGTGGGGACTTGCTGCCAAAGCCCCATACACACACACTGGCAGCAGAAAGCCAAAAAGGCCTGGGGAGGGTTTCTTTCTGTAGAAGCACTCTTGCCCTTCTTGCTTGTTTTTGGCAAAGATACTCCCTGCGCTGGCTTAGCAGAGGGTTGGTGACATGTAGCAGTCCCTTTGTGATGTTGGGCTGTCCTCAGAGCAGTGGGACTCACTTCTGCTTTTTCTCCCTGTTTAACAGTTAATGATCTGGAAAAATAAATGAGGGGGTAAGGTGACATTGGCAGGGCTGCAGCTCCCAGGGGAGACGGGCTCACTGCGGGAGCTCCTGCCCTGCCTGGACATCCCTGGCCCTGCATGCCATGCAGTGAGTGTGCTGGGGGGGGCCACCAAGCCCAGGGTCTGTGCTGGCCCCACAGCACCCTGGCAGCCCAGCCAAGACAGCTAGGGGCTGGTGGGGTGCTGGTGCAACCTACCTGGCAGGTCACAGGCTGGCCATGCTGAGCACTATGGGTTGCAGTCAGAGAAGACCACAGAGGGACCTCTACGACGGGGTAGCAAATTGGGAACAGAGTTCAGGTGATGGCAAGTGCAGGGAAAGATGCAAAGGAAACTTTTAACTACACGTTGCAAATGTAAGCCTGTAAGAACTGCTCTCCCAAGAGGCCAGCATTACCCCACCTTGCCCCGAAGCAAGGTGACCACCTTTGCATGAGTCTCTTCCAGAATTACATTGCAGTAATGGGCTGGTAAAACCCCGGCACACCGTCAGGAGCTCTGGTAAGCCTGCACTGCATGCTTAGAGGAGAAGAAGGCTGTTAATATGCTGTGGCTGCTGTCTGAACAGGGACTGAAAACACTCCAGCCAGCAAGGTATCATCTCGTTGGCAGCACTGCTTGAGTTGGGCACAGCACAGCCTGCCAGCCCACCTAGTGACAGTGCTTACAACACCAGTGTCTACACGCTCCTGTGGCTCACAAATGCCCTTTTCGTTGCTGCAAGTAGTTTAAACAAAAGTCAAAATGTTTTCTTGTGGGAGGGACAGCAACAGGTAACGGTTTTGTCTCCTGATGAATGCACATGTGTGACACATGATCTGTGTACGTGTCCGGGGGGGGTGTGTGGGCATCATGTTGCAAGGAAGGGAGGTTGTAGCAAGGTGGGTGTTTGTCTCTTCTCCCAAGTAAGAAGCAATAAAACAAGAGGAAATGACCTCAAGCTGTGCCAGGAGAGGTTTAGGTTGGATATTAAAAAAAATTTCTTCACTCAAAGGGTTGCCAGGCACTGGAACAGGCTGCCCAGGGAAGTGGTGGAGTCACCATCCCTGAAGGTATTTACAAGATGTGTAGATGTGCTGAGGGACATAGTTTAGTGCTGGACTCAGCAGTGTGCTAGGTTAACAGTTGGACTTGATGATTTTAAAGTTCTTTTCCAACCAAAAGGATTTTATTATCTATAAGGGGCCTGTGTCCCAGGGCACTGCGGGGAGTCTTTGCCCTTCAGCAAGGCTCCAAGCATGGGGCTCATCCAGGAGCTCCCCAGGAGGAAGCTGAAGCCCAAAAGCTGCTTTGGGCAATAGGTACCTCTGCACCTTTGCTGTGTGGGTGTGTGAAGAGCTGCAAGAAAGCAGCAAATGGTGACTGTTGAACTTGCTGTGGCAGCTAACAATTACCAACAAAGTACTAAATTCAAATGAAATTAAGATGCGCTTGATGTGGTTGGTGAAGTTGTTATCCATGTGATGGAGAGTACAAACTTCTTCAGCACCTTAAGGAAGAGCTGTCAGAAGCACGCTGGGTCCTGCACTGAAACCCAAATCTGTTCAGGTCCTGGGATGTGAGAGGGAAGTCTCACAGTGCAGTAAGAGGGGTTCAAGACAGCATCTCTCTTGCCCAAAACAGATGGCAAAACTTACAAACTCAGGACCCTAAAGCTGGGGTCCTAAATCCAAGCCTTAGGATGAGAAAAGTGACTGACTGAATTTTAAGGTAATGTTCAGTAACTAGTAGCTCCTAATGAATTTATTTAATTTCTTGTTTCTCACTTTTCTGCGTCTATGCTGTCACTGTGAAGTAGCTCCTGGTGTCCCCAAAAAGCAGCCAGTTCTCATTACATCTCTTATCCTTGAGACTGGAATGAGAAGGCAGTACTGGGAACTGCAGAATACCTTCTTTGAAAACCATTGCCAGGCCAGGACTGACTTTATGGGCCATCATGGACTTTCAGAAGATACATTTTAAGAGAGAAAACTATTTAAGTTTGTGAGGTACAAGCAGTCAGCTGCTGTTTTAAAATTGGCAACACATCATGGCTGCTAGGGGATGGAGACTGTCAGCAATACAGTAGGGTGATGGGATCAAGGGACTTTACCTGGATAAAAATCCCATAATAATTGTCATAATATTCTGATTCTTCAGTCTACAGCTGCAAACAGAATCAGAGGTGGAAAGGAAGTGCATTTCAATTTTACACCCTCAAAAATATTTCCCGTGTATTTATATATTTTCGTTGGGTGAACTGCTGGAAGATTAAAGGCTTTATTTCTTCCCTGAACCCAAGAAAACATGAAGCACTGATTTAAGAATAAAAAAAGCATTAATCCCTTTAGTCATTGTCACTTTAAGACTCCCAGTGCTACTCGGAGGAGGTGAATGATGCCTTTTGTTGGCTTTTCAGTTGCACAGCAGAGAAGGCGAAGCTCAAAGCTCGTCCTGCTCAGATTCTTGATGGTGCTCTGCAAAATGAGCTGATAATTACATTACATCGAGTGCATGTTCACAAAGTCAGCAGCTCAGTTTTGCTTATCTTGCAGCATGCAGGAGGTGCTTTGGGCTGTTTTCCATTCCCTGGTGGGATGGGATGTTTTGCACGGCAGTGTGGCCTTGGGACTTTAGCCTGGGGATAATCAGAAGGTATCTGCATGGTGTCTTTTCTGTTAGACCTTCTCCTCCTGCTCCTTCAGCCAAACCATGCGTGTGTGCTCTCAATACTAATATTTCTGTTTGGGTGTCAGTTTTGTTCTCAGTCTGGATGTGTGAAGAACAGTTCTACTGCACTTTTTCAGAGGGATGATCAAAAAATGCAGGTCCCCAGGTTTCAGAAGTGTAAAAATGCTGCTGGTTCAGGTGCTTCCCTTTGGAAAGGTGAAACCATAGTGATTCAGACGCCTCAATTTCCCTGCTCCCCATCATGTGAGACACCTTAGGTCAGGTTATTTGATCTGGAAGGACAAAATGCTTGCACAACCCATCACGTGTGGAAGAAGGCAATGAGGACTGCCCAGGTACAAGGACACAGGGACTGGTATGTCTGTGCCCCCACGGCCCCAGGGAAGGACCTGGGGCTCAGAGATTAGCAGTGGGGCAAAGGGAGGTTGTGACACAGCCAGGGGAACCTGCTGCACTGCAGGAGGAGCACAGAGCTGCAGCAGTCGGGCTGGTCTCTGAACATGGGGCCTGGGGGATTCAGTGTCAGATTTTGGGAAAAAACATCCTTACAGGATCATAGAATCATAGAATGGCTTGGGTTGGAAGGGACCTTCAAGATCAAGTAATTCCAACCCCCCTGCATGGGCAGGGACACCTCCCACCAGACCAGGTTGCTCAGAGCCCCATCCAACCTGCCCTTCAACACTTCCAGGGATGGGGCTTCCACAGCTTCCCTGGGCAACCTGGCCCAGTGTCTCACCACCCTCGTGCTAAGGAATTTCTTCCTCATGTCTCACCTCAATCTCCCCTCCTCCAGTTTTAATCCATTCCCCCTTGTCCTCTCACTACAAGCCCTTGTCCAAAGCCCCTCCCCAGCTTTCCTGGAGCCCCTTCAGGCACTGGAAGGTGCTCTGAGGTCTCCCTGGAGCCTTCTCTTCTCCAGGCTGAACAGCCCCAACTCTCTCAGCCTGTCTCCATACCAGAGCTGCTCCAGCTCTCAGATCATCTTTGTGGCCTTCTCTGGAGCTCCATGAGCTCAGGAGCTCCATGTCCTTCTTGTGTTGGCAGCTCCAGAATTGGATGCATGGTTTCTAACAAACAAATGCTCTGCTTTCCAAGTGGAGTAAGTCACTCCAAATAACCATGATCCCAGTTAAGAAACAACATCCGTGTAGGCTGCCAGGACCTGGCTGCATCCTCACTACCTGTGCCAGCAGGTTTTCTCCTGTGAGCAGTCCCTGGTAAATTTGGTGAAGAGTGTGGGCAAGGTAGGCTGGTCAGAGCAGCTCTTTGGAAAGCATTAAAAGCTTTGGGAAAGAAATTGTCCTCTCTGTGAGCTGGCCATGGAGGAGGCAGGGAGTAACTGTCGCTTAAAACATAGTTCCAAAATGCAGGAACCTGTGCTGGTTTCACATTTCATGCCTACAGAGCATGGCTTATTCTGCCATGGCCTGTCAAGGTAGATAATGTGGTACGAGATCATTTATGTGGGTACAGTATAAAACAAGCAACAAAAGAAAAGTAATAGCCCTTGTTAGAGCAACTGGTGCACTGGAAAATGTAACAGAGAGGATTTCAGGTACTTGGGCCTCTTTCCAGATGCTCTGCTCCTTACACAAGCACAGAGACAGACATAGTTACCCAACACTGGATGGGAGCTCTGTAATGTATAGCTGTTCCCCTGTAGAAAAGGACATACACACAAACTTAGGTACAACAGAACAAGCCCTGCTGTGGGTTGTTGTATTTAAAAAAAAAAAATAATCTGAAAATAAATCACACTGTCTAAAACAATGGAATCCTCCCCCACTCAGACTTTCAATCAGGCTATAAAACCTTTAAGTTCATCCTGTCACATATTGCTGAGATGTGACTTTGCAAAGAGGTCCAGGTTCTTTGTCTGCACTCCTGCACAGCAGACAAAACATGAGCATTTTCAGTGAAATATAAAGCTGAGATTGTCTTTTGCTGGCAGACCACTTGACACAAGGCAGGTACACCTGGATGCCTGGTGGCCAGCAGGATCTGAAGGTTGCTTCAAGGCTCCCGTCAGCCATGACAGGGGGTCAGGGCAGGCTGGAAAGTCCAAGCAACCACTCTGAAAACTGATGGTTCCTGCATAGTTGTGAACAGTATATTTGTACATTTGCTTTCCTGGTGCTTCTTGTATATTCAGTGTTTTACACCCTGTCTGGGTTCCCCACTGTCTGAAAGTCCATATTGCCAGGTCATCCTTATGCCATGGGGATTGCCAAGGATGAACCTGGAGGGTTTTGGCCACTGGCTGGAAAGCAACTGGCATCCAGAATCATGGAATCATAGAATGGTTAAGGTTGGAAGGGACCTTCAAGATCATCAGGTTCCAACCTCCCTGCCATGAGCAGGGACACCTCCCACCAGACCAGGCTGCACAAGCCTCATCCAACCTGGCCTTGAACACCTCCAGGGAGGGGGCAGCCACAACCTCCCTGGGCAACCTGTGCCAGTGCCTCACTGCCCTCATGGGGAAGAATTTCTTCCTGATGTCTAACCTAAATCTCCCCTCCTCCAGTTTTAATCCATTCCCCTTTGTCCTCTCACTGCCCTCTCTGGTGAAAAGCTCCTCCCCAGCTTTCCTGTAGGCAGAGAGGAATGTGTTTTCTCCATGGTTTTGGTAGCATGATCAGTGGTGGAACAGCTGAAAAACTCCTCATCCCAATGGTTGTGGGCAGCTTGGAGACCAAGCACCATTGACATGGATGAGGCAGTTCCCACTTTCCAAACACCATTGATTTAGTCTGGCTGCCAACTTGGGGAATTAACACTGGAGCAATTTGCACTTGTTTCATGTTTTCACAGGTCTGGAGACAGAGATCCAAAACCAAAACCAAGCCCTTACATTTTGGAGAATTAGAGGGTTCTGAGCTCCGTGGAGCATCGATGAAAGAGTATAAAATCCTGGATGTCATTCAGCCCTGCTTGTTAACACAGTCTGTACCTTTGTTCTTAGTGGCTATTTTCTAGACTGCTTTTTTCAATTATTATTTGTTTCTTTTTCTTTCTTCCAACATACTTGCAAGGAAGCCTTTTGGGCTCACAATAGCCTTCAGTGGTATTGGCTTTGAATTGAACCAAGTTTCTCCGGGCATTCGAAATAATAAGGAGGTCATTAAATGTGAGTTTTGTATTGGACTGAGCAAACTGAGTAACAAGTGGTTACAGAGAATGCAATAACCATCTCCCAAGTAAGAAAATGCTTCAGATGTGGGAAGAAAAAAAAAAAAGTTCTGGCTTTTAAAATGGCTGTATAGACAATAGTCCCTTTAGGACACTCAGCTGAAAAGTTGCTTATTTGATCTCCCAAGAAGATGCAAGGTCTCTGAGCACAACATGCTGAGCCATTAGGAGATTTGGATTAGGAAGGAATAATTTCTGAGAATGAGTACTGCAGCTGAGACTTTATTCTGTGAAGACATGTAAAGGTGTAGCAGCAGAACACTGTGCTACTCTGTTGGCAAGATCACAAGACTTGAAAGTGGTAAACGTTAAATAAATAGGTGGAATTGCAATTAATTTGAATAAATTGCTTCTGCTCTCTTTTTCTTCCACTGTATTCCTCTCTCTCATTATCACTGTTAAGTACTAATTGCACTACAATTTGTATTACAATCTGCATGAATAATTGGTCCTGTTTTACAGCACATCCTGTAAAAGGACCGTTTTGGAAGGCATTGGCAGGAGATTGATAAAGCTGCTCTTGTTCTGCATCCAATGTATCTCTGATAGACATGAAACTGATTGCAAGACTGGGCTTCTGTGGCTTTGATTATTTGTGCAGGATAACAATCCTGATGAAATGTTGTGTTGTACTAAAACTCAAAGGACAGGGCTGCACCATTAATGCCTTAATTTATGTGCAGTAAAACAACTTCAACCTTTAATTGCCCTCTGTTACTTTTAATGCCACGTTTTCCGTAAAAAAAATGAAACGGAAGAGCAAGGATATGGATACACACAAAGAATGACTTTTGATTTAAAGGTTCATTCTTGTTTACCTTCCTCTCAGGTGCAAAACTACTCATGGGGCAAAGTTTGGGTGTTTTTTTAAAGGGGGGAGGGAGAGGCAAAGCAATACATGGTCAAGTATTGACCAGAGTAAAGACAGACACCACTTGTGCACCCCAAAGAAAGGCTGCAGGCATCAATTTATTTAATGTCTCCTGCCTTTGGCTGAGGGAAAGGAAGGAGGCTCCTCTTCTTGGAGGGTTTCTGGTGAGCAGGAAATGGGCACCCATTTAACCCCAAGCTGTGCCATGGTGAATGAAACCAACCCAAATGCCCAAGGACATGATAAGGAGAAATTATTTAGCTGCTTAAACCAATGCGAGGGTCCTAGATAATAAACAGACAAACTGGAATTGCTCATTTATGAGCATAAATTCAATTGAGGTGGCATTGCTGGAACTTGATGGGAAATTTCTGGGGACTGAAATCTTTAAATCACCAGTTATAATCTCTCAAGAAAGATTTAGTGGACAGAAGGGGATGAGAAATGGCACACCATGAACACCCCCCCCCAAAAAAAAAAAAAGGGCGTGATTTATTTACTAGGGACAAATGACAAAGAAATGATCTTGTGTATTGATTTCTCACCATGAAAAGTGCAAAATGGAATGTGAGTTGCTGTCTGTGAGGGAGCAGCTGTTTTTATGGAGGAACAGATGACTGGCTCCTTCGGCTACTGTCTGTAAGGTATAGGAGGAAAAAGAAAGTTGCATTTTTGTGGGAGATGTTAATCCAAATGATATATTTGCTGGCAGGCTCCTGCTGCCAGCACTGAAGCATCTTCAGAATCACTAAAGAACATTCTTAATTTTCTTGCTTAAAAAGTATCAAACCAGGGAAACTCTAGACTAGACTTGTGCCTCAGCAGAGGGGAGGAATCACAGCACTAAAAATTGGTGGCACGATAAATAAAAATGCTCATAACTTTATTACATCTGTTGAAGGCAAACAAAATGCAAATCAGTAGCTTTAGCTGATGCGATTTCACCAAGCAGAAACCAATTCTGAACTAAGTCAGTTGAGGGGGAAAATGTAAATTATAATTGGGAAATGCCTAAGAATATTTTACAGGTTGCCTAATAAGCCGTAACTGGGAAAAAATAGGGTACATTAGTTTCAAGAGAAACAACAGCATCCTGGCTGAGATGGAGCTGTTAAGATAATAATCCTCCTTTCTGTGAGTATTTAATAAGTAGAAGAATGGGGAAGCTGAGAGTGACAAACATGAGACAGAAGCTTCTAACTAGAAAAGCTGACACAGCTCTTGCCATAGGGTGAGATACTAAACACTTGAGATAAGGTGAGATATTAAACTCTTGAGCCTTAAGCTTCTTAAGAATAAAAATCAACCTTCCCTTCTCAGCCAGCTGTGCTCCTGGTTGGCTACAGGTGCCATTGGCAAAGCGAAAGCTTTGTCACCAACAGCAGAGAAAAGACTTCAAGATCTTTACAAATACAAAACAGGGGTTTTATAGCCGTGCATGGTATGTTCCGCTCCCGTAGTTATTTGGGAGGATGCTAAATTGCAGCTAAACATTTGGAAATGCATAACTTCCCTCCTGGAAAGTAAGGGGGGGCTGAGCGTTGTGAGCGTCGGCATGGCCACTGGGGAAGCCCCGAGGAAGAAGAGGAGGAAGCTAACACATTAAACCCATTAGCATGTCAATGGACACAGCCAAGCAAAAGTCTGTTGGGTCTTAGTCACAAGGAAAATAACAGAAAGTGTGATGGGGCAACTGGCCTGAGAATGTCTTGGAAACAATATACTGGGTGGCAACAGACTGACAGACAAGTGCTTCCCATCAAACCAACCTGAGAGCTTTGACGTGTTCTTGTAAGAGGTGGCTGATAAAAATAATGTTGCTGTCATATATTTAGAGTTGTAGAGTGATTTACTTTCTTGGATGGTACTTGACACTTGTGTAGAAAGTGGCAGTGACACAAAATCAGCTTAGCACATAGACATGGCCTGCTTCAGCAGAGGAGTAAGAAAGATGATGTCTTGTGAAGTGATGCAAGTGCAGTCCCTCAGTAGTGGTCTTGTCCTGGTAACATTTCATCAGGCTCCCAGAAGGCAACCTCAGGTCTGATGGCTGATCAAGCTTTCAGAAGGGGTGCCATGAGTACAGAGCCAAGTCACTTCTGGAAAAGACCAGTTTGAAAATGGTTCCTTCAGTTTCTCTGGGATGCTGCTCTTCCTCAGTGAAGCAGAGAAATCCAGTGGCTCCCACCTGTTGGTGAAGATGAATATATTGAAAAATGGAAAAAAATCTAACAGATGTTATACAAGTGGCATATGGGTATGGAGCTGACCATGGCAGCCTTACAGAAAGATTTAGGTATCTCCAAAGGCTATTCCTGAGTAATGAAACTAATTTTCAAATTTCATCTTCATGTTCAGAGAGTTTATAATTTTTCTGAGCTGCTTCTTGCCAATGTCCCTTAATGGTAATTACAGATAAAGGTTAGTGCTTGCAACAGGTCCTAGGAAAAAGACTTAAAAATGGAATAGATCAACAGAATAATTAAGCAGCATTTAGTCTCCCTGTCCCCCACCTTTCCACTGTGCTAACTGGTACTTAAGGCAATGACAGCAATTTCTGACTGTAAGAACTGGATTTTGAGATGAGTTACATTCTCCTATCTTAAATAAGATTGAAATATGCTCTAAAATGGCTTCCAAGCATTGTTAATTCAATAGCACATTCACTCTGGTAATACCAGACTGCATGGAAACGTGACATTTGTTTAGTAAGTTTACTCTTGAAAGCCACAGGCAACAGTTTAGGGAATGTCTTTACTTTCAGAGTGAAGAATGGCAGAAGGAAGTTTAGGGCACCTTTATTAGGCAACCATGCACATTACTATGTTTATTGAAGTTTCTTCTTGACAACAGCACATCCATTCCACTTAGTGCAAGTAGAATCAGTTTTCTTCTCACTTTTGAAAGGTTCCCTCCACCATCTCTGGTCTGTCAGTGAATTCCATGTTTATTGGCCAAAATCATTAGGAAATCTTGTTTTTATATGGAATAAATTTAGTGGTAATGAAGTGAGCAGCTGGGGGAGCAGGAGCCAGACATGCTCTACAAAGTTGGCACAGGGAAGAGGAATAGTTCCCTAAAGTTCCTCTATGCCATAACTTGTCTTAGGGTCTCACTTTTAAAGAAGAAAAGGAAAGAATTCTCTTATTGTTTTTCAGTTAGGCTGCAGGTTGAGCTGAAGTCTGGTTTTCACCAGGTTCAAAGCATGTTAGATCAAATCCTGATCCTTCAGCTGAGATGAGGGAACTGTGGGAATGCACCTCCCTGTCATCAGGCTGTCTGCAAATGTAAGCTCACTTGAAGAGCAAGTGCCTTCGAATATTTGGTGGCTTGCTTGCAAAAATAATTTTCTGCTTTGATATTCCATTTCATCTCCATTTTTTAAGGCGTGCTACAATTTCCCCACCACCATCCTTTCCTCTTGAAGCATGTACTCCAAAAGGGGAATCCTAGAAAAACATGCCATGTGGGGGAGAAATACACTTTGCAGCTGCAATGTCTCGGGATATATTCTGGGGACAAAACAAGGAGTATTTTTGTCAAAGAATGTGTTTCACTGAGTTCCTCCTGTGGGAGCGATACTAGGAGTTGTTATCTCCTCTCCCTTTGGCTGAAGATCAGCACAGCTTCTTTGCTTGCTGTGTGAGGGAGTCCCTCCTGCCAGGATGTGCTGTGGTCCAGCTGGGCTGCCCTCAGGTGAGAAGGTCTCATGGCAAAGGTGTGCAGCACTGTTGGCTGCAACACAGAGTGAAGGTTTTTTTGGCTTTGAGGGTGACTCTGTCAATTAGATGCTTCAAGTCCCAAATCAAACAGGTGTGAGCAGAGCTGGGTCCTTGTCCTCTCTCTCAGAGGATGTTTAGGCATGTTTCCCAGGGCAGACCTCATGCCTTAGGATGTGTTCTCACCTTGACTGCATCCAGAGTGTTTCACACAGCCCTTGTGGCTTTTGTATGTGCCTCACACTCCCTGTGCCTGTGCTGCTGTGGGTGCTTTGAACCTTGTGATTGATTCAAGATCCAAGACTGGGATGGGAAATGAAGGAACACAAACTTATCATTGAGTCCTTGGAAGCTAAGAACCCTAATAATTCTTATCATCACTATGCTTGAAAACCGTATGTACGGATCTCTCAAAAAGCAGTCCTGAAAATGCCACTCTCCTAAACTTGGTATTAGGTTTCCTATGGGCCAACACTTCTGGAGAGGAACCAGGTCTGCTCTCACGTCTCCCCAAAGACAGCTTTTGCCCTGGTTTAGTGGGCAGCCCTCTCAGGGGCAGCTTTTCTTCCTACATCTGTTCTCTGACTTGTTGTGTGACCAAGCTGATGGAGCCCAGCACCTTGCCCAGCAGGCAAGGCAGTATCCCTGGGAGCAGGGAGATTAACTCGGAGCCTTTTTGAGGTATTTTGTGCACTCCCTGAGCCAGGGTGTCCTGGCAAAGTCTACATTGTCAGCGTGGGTGTGTAGCACAGGGGACAGACACTAACACGACAAGAAATGGAAGACCCAGAATGAAGTGTAGCTTCCAGCTCAGTTCAACAAGGTGAACATCTGGTGACTACAAGATCTTTTTAAAGCAGTGACATCTGCCCTGTTTAAGTGATGCCATTTCCCTTCGTGGTTTATCGTGTCCACTCCTCTGGGGGTAAGTCTTGATTTGAAGCATCAACCAAATTCTACTCTTTGTGTCTGAACAAGAAAGTAGCATATTGGCCCCTCCTTCTAGCCTCAGTTGCAGTGACCATCTGGAGACTTCCCTGTTCAACTTTGGATTAACTTCAGCTGAAGTGTGAGAGCCAGTTTGGCTCCATGCAAGCTGTTCCAAGCCTCATTGTTGCTATTAGCAGTTTGTCTTAGTGACAAGGCTGCATTTTGCCTATTGAAGGGTTGGTTTTAGTGATTCAGCGTGTTTCCATTGTTTGCAATTGTGAGTAGATCATTCAGGCTCTTATGTTTCCATGTGCTGTGGATACAAAGCAAAAAGGCAGCTCTTGTTCACAATAGCTTATTATCCTGGGGTGGTTTTTGGTTGTAGTTTTTATGGAGAGTTTTGGATAGATGTACAATAGATGCAAGCTCGTTTGAGGGGCAGGGTTTTTTCTTTATATTCTTGCACAGTTTTTATCACAACGGGGCTCTCTTTGCTTCCAGCCTTCAAAGCAAGCCAGTTATGGAATAGGGTGAGGACCAAAACTCCAAGTTTTTGTTAAGGGTAGTTGCAGCTCCTCAGCCTAAACCTAGCTGTTGTCAGCAGGCAGTGCATCATCACGATTCATCAGGACACAGCTGACAGTTACAGAGGAGAAACTGGATTTTATTGCCCTCCTAATCCATTGGCAGCAGTGGCTTGGAAAATGATTGCAGAGAGGTTGAAGTCGTGGCAATAGGTAAAGTTATTTGAAGGACACATTCTCTTTGGGTTTGATGACATGAAGCTGAGAGTTACTGTCAAACCAGTGGAGAGTGGGACTTTACAGGAAAAACTGGAAAACACCAATAATTTGAATAGCAGTAGCGAGAAGGAGTGCAGGGTCATGAGCCTGGAGGCTTAATAATGAGCTCTCAGCTCATACCAGAAATGCTTATCCACTGAAAGCAGTGGAGACAGAGAAAGCCCCTTGTGCACTGGTTAATCATAAATGGGCTTGGAGCTACCAGGGTGCTGTAATGTGGCTGGGTAAAAAGACAAGCACGATTCCAGAGCGTTCTGCGGAGGAATTTTTCAAGCCAGGGAAACATTATTGCTGTTGAGCTTGTGAAACTGCACCTGGAGTTGTCTTTACAATATTCATCAGCCATGTTGGAAGGCAGATGGATTCAGCTGGAGCAGGTGCAGTGAATGGCTACAGGGATTAGCACAGGGCTCTCCACCATACAGGAGTAAACTGGAAGAGCTTGACTTATTTGTCCTAGCAGGAAAAAGGCTGAGGAAGAATGCAACTGCACTCTATAAATACAAGAGTGAATTAAACACAAGGAGTGAGAAGACATATTTAAACAAAAGAACAATATTGCCTTGAGCAAATAGGTGTGTGTGTCTTGGCTGTGATTACAGTTTCTAACAAAAGGTTCTGGAATACTAATAGGAGGAAGAAACCAAAGTACCTTTAGAAAAATGTTGTTAAATTTATGGAGATGACTGTATGAAACAGTTACCTATTACGACAAATCGAGCCCGTGAGGTCCCTCTTGCAGAGTGTTCCTGGGTTTTCTGAAGTATAATGTTAATAACATGTTTTCCTTTTGATCTTTGTTAAGGATGTATTGTGTGTCTGTAGCAGCCATTTTGTGTGCCTGAATAGCACTCACTTTGGGACTAAAAGCTTGTGAATGCAAGTCTTAAACACTCTGTTCTTGGATCAGATCAAGCAGGCTAGTTCAGAGAGGTACAATTAATTCACAAAGGTACCCACCTTCAAAGATTTCAACCTAGGAACATGAAGCTGTGTGAGAGACACAGAGAGAAGCTCAGTCCACAACAAGCTGGGGTTCCTCCTCCACCAGAATACTTCTGCTTCTTCATCCCCGTGTCCTTTATCTCTTCAGTCTTCCTCTCCTAAACCTCTGGCTTCTTGAATCAGTTACCAACTCCTATGATGCTTAATACTTTTCCTCTTCTGTATGTTGTCTACCTCCTGGTGTTTCCCAGCCTGCCTAAACAACCTTTATGTTCTTCTCTGTCTCTCCCCAAGCTGAAAAGTGCCCAGTTGCTGCCAGCCAGTACAGACCACCTAGCACCTCTGCTCCTGCTTCCTTTTCACTGCATCTTCTACACCCACCTGCAGCAGCCTTTCAGCCAGTCTTTCCTCTGCCCTGTCACTCCAAGCCCTTTTCCTCTCCCACCACCATGCACCCTCCCCTGAAGAGGGGCCTCTAACTCAGGAGTGTCTGTGCCAGCACACATGATGGCAACCTGTCCACCTGCCATCACGCTCAGTGTGGCAAGGCAGGCCACACAAATCCATTCATCAACCAAAGAACTGTCTCCAGAGCTGGAAAAAAAAAAAAAAAAATCAGTTCCCAGCATATTGAAGTCAATGTCACCACACATTGTGCAGCAGCATTTGCTTGTGACAGAGAGAGTCACAGAAAGCCCAGAAAAAGCCAATCATGTCCTGGGCTGCATCAAAAGAAGTGTGGCCAGCAGGACAAGGGAGGGGATTCTGCCCCTCTACTCTGCTCTCATGAGACCCCACCTGCAGTGCTGTGTCCAGTTCTGGAGCCCCCAACACAAGAAGGACATGGAGCTCCTGGTGAGAGTCCAGAGGAGGCCACAAAGATGATCCAAGGGCTGGAGCAGCTCTGCTCTGGAGACAGGATGAGAGAGTTGGGGCTGTTCAGCCTGGAGAAGAGAAGGAGACCTCAGAGCACCTTCCAGTGCCTGAAGGGGCTCCAGGAAAGGTGGGGAGGGGCTTTGGACAAGGGCTTGTAGTGAGAGGACAAGGGGGAATGGATCAAAACTGGAGGAGGAGAGATTGAGGTGAGACATGAGGAAGAAATTCTTCAGTGTGAGGGTGGTGAGACACTGGGCCAGGTTGCCCAGGGAAGCTGTGGAAGCCCCATCCCTGGAAGTGTTGAAGGGCAGGTTGGATGGGGCTCTGAGCAACCTGGTCTAGTGGGAGGTGTCCCTGCCCATGCAGGGGGGTTGGAACAAGATGATCTTGAAGGTCCCCTCCAACCCAAACCATTCTGTGATTCGATGACAACACTTATACACCCTATGGCAGGGTTCCAGACCCACAGCCCAGGCTATAGAGCTGCAGGCAGGAGCAGGCAAAGGGGCCTGGCTGGGTTCCTGCTGCTCTCCCTGGATGCTCTGCACCACTGAGCTAAAGACACCTTCTATTGCTGTTCCACGGGAGGATGCCCATGCTGGGTGGGAAGAAAACCTTTCTTGTGTTTTCAAAAAAAAAAAAAAAAAGTTAGCTTGGAATCCCTTAATTGCCTCAGGACATCAGACAAGCAGAGGTGTGGTTAGCTAATTAGGATGATTGTGAGCGTTTTTCATTTCCTGCCTCTTTGTAATATTCCTGTAATTGGAAACCTCCTTTATTTGAGACACCTACTGAAAAATAACCAACTCAGATAAATCTTTTTTTGCTCCTCTGACTTTTTTGCTTATTTCCCTGCTCTCTCTGGTAGCAATGTGGGCAACTGTTCAACATGAACTACGACTGCCAGATAACCCCAGCAGTGATTTTTAGACACACTGTGCACACCTCTTCACCCTTTCTCAGTTGCCCATCTCCTGTGTGTGAACCCAGTGGTATTATTGCCCTCAGTTTTCTGGGGGTCAGAGCTGAGGGTGGGGTGCCCCTGGGACACCCCAGGTAGGCTACAAAGCCCATTCCCCACTGCAGCTTTTCAGACAGATTAGTTAGTTGGTGAATCATAAAAGCCATGGAGAAGGGACTAGCACTATATAAGGGGAAGCTACAATGAAGTCACAGTAACTATTAAGTGCCTTAAAACTTAAAAACACCAGAAAACTGAGAAATGCAGGAATAGAGAAGTTAAATGTCTCCTTACTCTGAGACTGTTAAGGAGGGTGAGGGAGAGTAACATACATGGAAACCACAACATCGGATTGTGGTTGTAGTTTAAAAATATCTTGCAGCAAAGGCTCTTAAAAGTTTTCTTCCCAAAAATAACTTTTCCACTATACGATGTCCTTACAGCTTCGCTTTTCCAGAAGAAGGAAACTTTGCACCCCAAACATTTAAGCAGATTGCTCTTTGGCTACAGGTCTAGCTTTTGTTTCCTGCAGGAAACACGGGAATTAGCTGGGCTCACTCTGTGCTAAGGTCACACTCACCCCCTGCTGTGGCTCTGCTGCAGAGCCAGAAACCTTCTCACTCTATCATTTCATCACATTGTTTTTCAAGCAGCTGCACAAATTGTTTGTATAGGCAGGCTTGGTTTTCTTTTTCCTTTTTAAAATTTTTTCCCTTCCCCTAGACCTTCCTGCTCCCTTGAATTCCTCTACTTCTGTAACAAGGGGCTTTGAGAGCCGTCACAGAGCCATAGAGCTCTGGAGCCATGGCTGGGTGCTGGTGGGAGCTGCACAAAGCTCTGCTCTGAGACACCCCCACAACTGCTGCACCTGCAGGTGAGCCAGGGGGCTGAGCTGCTTCAGGACCTGCTGAGGGGCCCAGAATGAACTACTTCAAAATGGTTTGCTAATAGGAAGACAGCAAAAGTCTCTCAGATACCCTCTTGCAACGCTTGAGGAACTCTTGCTTACATCCTGAAGCTGCTCGACCATGCTGGTTCCCAAGGTCTCTTGGTGAAATTCCAGCATTAGATAGGAGAGGTCAA
Organism: Hemiprocne comata; assembly: GCA_020745705.1. Classification (NCBI taxonomy): domain Eukaryota; kingdom Metazoa; phylum Chordata; class Aves; order Apodiformes; family Apodidae; genus Hemiprocne; species Hemiprocne comata. The sequence goes on along the minus strand of CM036588.1, from coordinate 119,397,655 downwards.
AAAGAGCATCAGGTACATGGTCCAAAAAACCACAAAACTGCTGGGAGTGGGAGCAGGGCAGAAGCACCAATTCATGTGCAAATTTTAGAACTAAGGTGATTTTTGTAGCTGGTGACAGTACAGTCTGAGACACAGTGAAGAGGAATCAGGAATGTCCTGAATGTCACCGTACTGGACTAAATCTCAACTGAGTTTTCCTCACCCTGCACTTCCTACCTCTGTGCAAGCTGTGACCTACGACTGAAAGCAAATCTGATGCAAAACCACATCTACCAGCTTATCATAGAATCATAGGGGTTGGAAGGGACCTCTGGAGATCATCAAGACCAACCCCCCTGCTGCAGCAGGAGCATCCAAGACAGGTCACACAGGAACGTGTCCAGACAGGTCTGGAAAGTCTCCAGAGAAGGAGACTCCACAACCTCTCTGGGCAGCCTGTCCCAGGGCTCTGTCACCCTCACAGCAAAGAAGTTTCTCCTCATGTTGAGGTGGAACTTCCTGTGTTGTAACTTGGTGTCATTTCCCCATATCCTATCACAGGGCACCACTGAAAAGAGACTGGCCCATTCTGGACACCCACCCTTCAGATATTTATAGACATTAATAAGGTCCTCTCTTAGTCTTCTCTTCTCCAGACTAAACAGCCCCAGGTCTCTCAGCCTCTCCTCATGAGACAGATGTTCCAGTCCCTTCATCATCCTTGTAGCCTGTTGGACTCTCTTAAGTGAATCCCTGTCCCTCTTGAGCTGGGGAGCCCAGAACTGGACACAATACTCCAGATGTGGTCTTGATAGGGCAGAGTAGAGGGGGAGGAGAACCTCCCTTGACCTGCTGGCCACACTGTTCTTAATGCACCCCAGGATACTATTGGCTCTCTTGGCCACAAGGTCACATTGCTGGCTCATGGATAACTTGTTGTCCACCAGGACCCCAAGGTCCTTCTCCATGGGGCTGCTTTCTAGCAGTCCTTCAGACTTTTTCAGCTTTTGAACAATGGAAACTACAACATCCACAATGGGGTATTAGTTGGTTAGCAGGTCTTCCAGTCCACCAACATTACAGTTTCAAAATCTATTCCAAATGACTATTGTGTTGAATGGCAATTCATGAAGGAACAGAATAGGTGGTATTACCCTTATGGAGGGTTGCACTGAAGAAGACAATTTATTTCTTAGTAAGTATCCATTTTAAGTGCTGATTATAAAGAACAGTGATGAAGGAAGAAGAAATTAACTATTCAAGGACTAGTAGAGACTTCTCCCCAGAAGAAATGTGGAATTCCTCATTTTTACAATGAATGCAACCACAATAATCTGCCTGATTTGTAAACCTGGAAGTTATTTCACCTCTTGCATGAGTCTGTTAGAAGGGATTTCTTTTTTTTTTGTTTGTTTTTATGAACTCTTTATATGTCACTGTCTTGTGTCCTTCTGTATTTCCCTGTTAGCCAACAGATCCTTGGTACCTTTGTTCCATCAGAGCTTGTCTGCTGGTTCCATTCCAAAAGTCTATGCTCCAGAAGGAAATCAACCCTTTGGTGACGATGCAATTTTCACAGGAAAGTTCAGGTTAGTTCTTTAATGGGCCAGATACCTCACACACCCTCCTCTGGGGATGGAAAAAAACAGTTCCACAGGCATAAGATACATAATTTCAAGCTGGTGTTTTTAATACCAGTTAGAAATGGTTCTTAATAACAGACATATTTACTTAATGATTCACCTGGCCTTAATTACATGGTAACAAGCTGTAATGATTCCATCCTGCATTGCTGTACACAGTCCTAAAGCAGATGATTATTTCTGCAAAAGAGAATTAACTGCAGGAATACATTTTCAGACCATCCCCACAGTCTTCTTGCTTTAGCTGACTAGCAAGCCCCATGTTATGAAAAAGAAGCAGATTTCTGGTCCTGAAGGTCGTGCCTCTTCACTTCTTCTAGCTGGATCACTGGGAATTTCACTTGTTTTTCAAACCATTTGGCTACAGTGAGAAGCTGCTTCTCCTGGAATGAACGTCCAATGAACTGAAGCCCAACTGGCAAGCCTCTCTCTGACAGAGCTGTAGGAACATTGATGGCTGGCAGTCCTGAAAGGGGAAAAAAAAAAAAAAAAGATGCACATGCAAACACTTACTGTTAAACAAATCTAGTTGGAGTAATTTTTGTAACAATTCTACCCTTAGAATCACTTTTATGTAGAGGAAAAAGACTAGTTAAAATGATTTCAGTTAATGAAATAATGATACTGCTAGGTGATCACAAAAATGAATTGGGAGTGATGTAAGGAGTCAGCTTCCTCTGAAAAGAGAATCAGCTCTGTGAAGAAAGAGATTTTGGTCCCTGGAACTCGAATGGATTCATCTTATTTGTAGCCCCTACCCAGCTCCAAGGTCACAGAATCACCTTGGCTGGGAAAGACCTTAAAGATCACCAAGTCCAACCATCAGCCCAACACTGACAAGTCCTTAATTAACCATATCCTTCAGTACTATGTCTACAGGACTCTCAAATCCCTCCAGGGATGGCGACTCCACCACTGCCCTGGGCAGCCTGTTCCAATGCCTGACAACCCTTTTGGTGAAGAAATTCTTCCTAACATCCACTCTAAACCTTCCCTGGTGCAACTTGAGGCCACTACCTCTTGAAAAGGTGCCTCATTTTCAAATCTAGTCTTACATTTTGAAGCATTTAATAAATAAGCTGTCCTTATACCTCGTTACCAGTGCAGGAGTGGCAACAGAGAGATGAAATATCTTGATTCTAAAGAAGAGGTGAAATAGCTGAAGGGAATGGACATTATAAATGCCTAGGTTGGGGAAAAGAGTTGACTCCCTGTCCCTGCTCACCAGCCATGTTTACAGCCTGGGTCAGGAGGTCATCTTGCACGCTGCGGGTTCTGTTGTCCTCCTGGATGAATTCCACATAAGTTGCTGCATCACTCAGAGTGGTGGGAGTGAGCAAAATATCAACACCGCTCCTGAAAACCTTCACAAAGTCGTTGGCAATGAGACGTCTGACTTTCTGTGCCTTGATGAAGTAATTCTCATAGTTCCTAGAAAGAAACAGGGACACAAGGGCCTGACAGTAATCCCAACAATACACAAGTGACTTTCTTGGTTACTGCAAAAAAGACAAGGCCAGTATTCCTCCTGCTTAAGAGACTAACACTGGTACTTGGATTTTTGATACACCAGAAGCTTAGTCATCAGACATGATGTTTATGTTCTCCTAGCAGTGAAGCTGTCAGAGAAGGAAGAGATGAGGACATGCTGCTAAAGAAAGGTGAAGGGAAAACACAAGCCTAGTTTACAATTATTAACTAAAAAATCAAAACAACACTTCTATGACCTTTCTGAAACTAAGCCATGTATTGAATTTCACTGCGGGGCAGCACAGCGAGGCCTAGAGACAATCCACAACTAAGCAGGTCTGGAAAATGGGCATTAATCATTTAGGATTCAATCCAGCAAGATACTTAAGGGATGTGAAAAAGTCCCATCATCTACAGAGGACTCCCTGTGGTCCATGGGGTGGCTCTCTCAGCTGTCTCGACACAATTCTAAAGCAGAAATGCATGAGTCAGCTGTCTAGTGTTCCTTTTAACTTCATATGCAGAACTGGTAAATGTGGATTTCCTAAATTCAGGGAAGTTTGGTTTCAAAAGGAATTGCCATCTAAAACCACAGCTGTTGTGAAAAGAAAAATAAAAGGGGGGGGTTATTAACAACTGTGACATGCTAGAGTGTTTGTAGACAAAAGTAAAACTGCCCCAAAGCCACCTTGTTAGAGCCATCTAACGATTTATTTTTCTGAAAAACAGCAATTAAGATTGTAATAATAAATTATAGATATAATTCAGATAACCTTAAATATATATTTATACCTTTATTACTTAAATATATATTTATATATAATATATATAGCTATAATAAATTATATATTATATCAGCAGTAGCAGATTCACGTCAAGAAGTTACATCATGAGAATTAACCCTTTTTCTACAATCATTTCTGACATGATCCTAGCTGTTAACTTCAGAAAAACAGAAGGAGGAACAAAAAGGACTTCAAAGCATATTTTAAGCTGGAACGACTATTTTGGTTTTAAAAAAATAAATAAAAATTGAAAAAATACTGTTAAATCAAACACATACTCTCTATTAATTCTGATACAATGTTGACAAGCTTCCAGTGCTTCCTGAACAACCCCTGAGTTATTTTACACATTCCAAAAGCAAGATAAAAATAAATGTGTAAAATGCAACATTTTCAGGAGAGACTGATTTTTTTTTTTTTTTTTCCCCTCTACTGTTTATTCCAGGAATGCTTTCAGAACCCTGGGTTCTGTTCTTCAAAAGTAGTTTGCTGTGGACAGGACCAGGACTCCTGTCTAATCTGGAAGCCAACTGTATATTCTTTCACAGAAGAGTGAACTGCACAAATTTTAAAGCAGCCTTAGGAAAGCTGATCTAGACAGTTGTAGCCAGGAGCACACTTGGCAGGAGTATCAGCATTCCATAAAAGCTGGTTGTTACATACTGACTGACAACATTCCTGTCTCTGAGAGCAACCAGAAGTCACATCTGATGAATACTCTTTCTGTAGTGCACTTGCTTTGAGACTGATTACTAATATTTCTGCTAGTATCTGAACAAAGTAAGACAGAGAAAAGGAGCAGTTTAACTAACATAAATTAGGACTGAAAAGGAGTGACAACGAAGAAAAAAAAAATTAAAATCAAATTGATCCATGCTCCAGCTCCTCTACATGAGCTGGTTAAAAACCTCTCTTCTATAAAGACATCAGCTCAGTACCTTTTCCAATGCCTTCCTTTCCCTGCATACTGAGGCAAAGAGCTACAGCTGATTTAATCACTGCATCTCCTGGCTTTTTCTAGGAAGTCCTAACTAGAATGTACCCATGGTTTTTCCATGCAGTTTTAATGAGATTAACAGCTACAGAACTTTTACCCCTATGACAGTAATGGCTTCAGTATGATTTTAATGTTATACCATAGGATAGATTTTTACTTGATTTAACTAATGGGTGGCAGTAACACTCTGGTAAGGCAAAAAAAATTAAAGATCACTCAGTTGTTTTATTTAATTCAGGAGGCTCACTCACTGGTAAGGCTAACAGAATACATTTTCATTCATTATTAACAGCTCACTAGCTATTACATAGCTAAAACAATAATAATACCACAAGTAGCAACTGGCATAAGGATGATTTTTTTCCATGTCACGATGAACAATGAATCATCATTTGCTCAAAAAGTGGCTAACTTGGCAAATATGCATTTCAAGAAGATCTGCTTACTGTTTCAACAAGAAATAGTTTCCTGAGAGAATTCTTCCTCTTACAACATCGTTGAAGCCTTCTCGGCGTGTTGCAGCATACATGCTTTCTGTGGACTTGTTCATGGCAGAACGGTGTCCTGAAAAGAAAAGGCAATTTGGAAATGAATACTTTCTGTAATCCTTACAATTTAGCAACAGAAGGTAATGGTATATACATGGTCATGCAACAGGCCATTGTTTGCTGCAGTCTGACACGCTGCTCTTCTGGAAAAACAGCAAAGCACGTTCCTGTTTTATTACAGAATTGTTAAACAGACTTTAAGCCCAGTCACTCACATGTCTAGAAGTGAAATATATTAAAAGATGTATTTATTTACTCCTTTTTATTTGGACAGCATCCCTGCTCATAGCAGGGAGGCTGGACCCTGATGATCTTTAAGGTCCCTTCCAACCTGAACCACTCTATGATTCTATACTTTATTCCATCTTGGAGGAATCACACCAAACATTCAACCATGCAAAGCATCTCTATTAAAACTAATAATTTTGAAGAGCATCCAGCAATGTTTCTATTGTCTGAGGAAAAGAAAAAAAAGTTGTTTCCAAGGCCTTACCATATTCCAGTCCATCAAATCTGGCCATATTTGATGCCACTTCTGCTGTGCACAGCACATGGTAGCAGACAATGGAGTAACATGTGTGTGGTAGACTGACTTCCATCACTTTAGCACCTGCATTCCTAAAGAGGTCAGCAGCCTTGGACCACAGAGCCACAATTTCACTAGAAAGCCCTGGTGCATCATATTCCTTAGAGAAAAACAAGCAGGCGAGTGGTTTTACACACCAATTCACTTCTAATGGCAACCAAAATGTAAATACTCCTTGCTAAAAATACACTGAAACTAACCTCACTACCTGATTTATTAAAGCTTCTTGCATCTGCTAAATCTTACACAATCTGGCAGGACTAAACTAAGAGGATTCAGTCTTCTTATGAATGTTATGTTCATCTCAGTAGGATCAACCCACACGTGGAATTCCTGCAGCTTCTTCAGGAGAAATTCCCCAGCCATCCACTTATTTGTCTAATTCATGGAGACTGTACTGCACTGCTCTGCAGTTCATGGGTAGAAACTCTTAAATTAGGTTTAATCTTAAATCCTAGGTTTAAATCCTAAAACTAGGGCTGCTGTGAGTAGGAAAGAGACAAAGAAATGCTGCCCACAGCCTCTCAGTGGCAGCTGGCAGGCCTCAGTGAAACACACAAAAGAAGCCACCAGAGAAGTACTGCAAGCAAAGGGTTGGGAGAAGACTTGGAAAAGCTACATTCCTGTCCAAGAGCCAAGTTAAAGACACTCTACTAAAATTCTCTAGTTTTGAAAATACTTGCTCTAGTTCTAACTCACAATATCAGGCTCATAAAACTGTCTGACCTCTGAGTAGCTATGACCCATGTTTAATATATGCATGTGTCTGTCTGGGATAATCTGTAGCAATAGAAAACAACTGTCCAAAGGATATGAATAATTAACCAATACCACTATTTTAGATTTATCAAAATCTAAACAGTAGGCAGCTAATTAATTTTCTAGGCATACAATTTCTGCATTACACAGATCTTGAATAATTAATTGGTCAGAGGACATCTCTATGTTTAAACCTTTTGGTATGTCTGTTCTAGCACAGATTCAAATACTGAGAATCAAACCAGTAAATGTTATTTCCATTGTCTCTTTGAAGGCAGAGCCATTCCTAAATTAAAAAATAGGCTGGAGTCTCACAGGTTGTGCCTAAATTTCAAGTATCCTTATGGTTACAAACATGATTGATTTGCATACATCACAAGCCAGATTACAGTTGGTTTTCAATCCCTACTAGAGCTCTGTGAATCACAGCTCCTTCTGCCACTCCATTGCCTTTAAAATTCTGTTCCACATTAACTCACTGCCATTTACAAAGTGTCTCAGAGCACTGCACAGACCAGTGCTAACCTCAATGGGTGAGGAGGCACCAAGAGCAACTTGTCTGAGGTTATACAGATGACTGATAAAAAAGCAACAGAGAGAACCAAGATTTGAAGTTCCTACTTTCCCTTGGAACTTCCCAACAGTTCTTCAAAGACAAAATGTTTTCAGTGAGCATATATGCTCACTCCAAACCACCTGCACAGGCCACAGAGCACAAACTGCTCTTTTCCAGGAGCTGCTCATACTGTCTTCACTGTTTTACATCATGGAAGACTGGGAGGTGGTGGACAAGACACAAATATTTTTTTGTTAGGTGTCCTATTTGCTGTTCCTGCCCACAACTGTTGACAGGATTTAAATGTTACCTTTGGAATTCCTATGGAGAGCTTGCTGACATCAGTCAAACTGGGCAGTTCGAATGGCTTGAAGTCATCCTGAATTGTGGTGGAGTCTCTAGGATCGTGTCCAGCAAGTGAACCTGAAATGTGACAGGACACAGGAAGAACAGGAATATGTCCATTGGGAAGCCAGAACTCAACTTGTCTTGAGACAATGTTGTAAACAAAGACAGGTTGCCCACAAAGACATATGAAACAGTAATACCTAGCAGAACTGCTGCGTCATCCACACATCTGGTTAGGATTCCTGGCACATCCATGGAGTTCACTAGAGGAATGAGACCATGGCGAGAGATCAGGCCATATGTTGGCTTTAAACCTACTACACCACAGTGAGCAGCAGGGTTCCTGGTAGATCCTCCTGTGTCTGACCCTAAGGCTCTATGGTTTCAAAAGGATTATCGTTAGGAAAATAATTCACAACACTTCCGAAGAATACAAATGTATGGCTTTAAGATGCATGGATTTAAAAAGATGTGAATTCTTCCAGATTAGAAGTCATAATCACACAGCCTAGACTTCAGCCTAACTCTGCAATTTTTTTACCTGCTCTCTTATTTTTCTTAGGGCCTCTGAATGAGTCATGAGGAGAGCCCAGTGCTCTCCACAAAGCAGAGGCAGACAGAATTTAGGCCACCTGAACACACCCCTAAATACCTACTTCACCTTCTCCATTGATCTGTTCCAGTCCTGTGGCCTCCAACAGACATGCCTCATATGAGTTAGGATACCATTTTCAGGTGCTGGTATCTAATTTATTCAGCAGCCAACACACCAGGAAGCAGCATTTTCCAGCATACAAACAAAAGCAGCACAGTGCACTTTTTGCTCCTAATAACAGGACATACTTTCCAAAGTCTAGGATGTTTTTCCTCTTTCCAAACCTACAAACCCTAACATCAGAACTCCCAGTTTAGAGAAGCTTAGGTACATTTTTTGAACAAAGTATTATGTTTTTTTCTTTTTTCTCTTTTTTTTAGATTGACTGTTTTATTTTTTTCCACAGGTGAAACCTTGTTCTTTCCAAATTGAAATTTTATTTCAAAAATTGTAGTAGCAGAACTGGAAATTCATGTTGAAATCAAACCTCTTCTCTTGTTTTTAATAATTTTAACTCAAGCACCGTTTAAAAAATAAACCAGCTATTACCCAAATCTTGGCCAAAAATAAGACTTCAGAAGGAGATATAATTTTTATTGAAGTGGGTATGAGACTTCTCCCATAGGCACCTATTTCTGAGGTGGCTGAATCAATTAAATTGACTTTGCTGAAGTGGAATTTTTTTTTTCAAAGTTTTTTTTGTGGACATCAAACATCCTCAATTCTGCAGCCTTTCTGTACATCCAAATCTCCAGTTGAAAAGACAAAGACTGGCAGCATTCCTGATGCTTGAAAGAAATGAACAGAGTGGATATCCAATAGGTTACAGGCAATAAAATAGCTGGATGAAAAACCTCCCTGATGTGACAAAGTGCTGAGCAGTGCAAAATGGGAGCTCAACATGGCCAGCAACATGAGAGGAGGTGCCAGACCCTGTCAGGACCAGCACTCCTTGGGAATGGCTGCACTGAGTTCAGTTTCAACAGTATTAAAATGTTGAGCAGACTACATCCTAGCAAGGGGCAATGAGATGAAGAGGTTATCATTTAAAAAAATAAATTGGGGTTTTTTATATAAAACCGTATTTTTTAAAAAAAGCTGCCATCAACGTTAGAAAAAACAATTAACAACCAGATGGACACCTCTAGTCTATGGGTAAACCAGGACACAGGAACTAAAGAGCATTCTTAAACACCTTTCAGTTGAGAGCACAACTGAAAATGTGCTCCCCTGTATAGCTCTAAAAACCTTATAAAATGAAAGGTGTAAAATGTTAAGGATCAGCTTTCTTCTTATAAATCCAAGCAATTCAAGGGGAAGACAGTCTAGACATCTGATTTGTTAAGGAGTGCATTGCTATTCCATGCAGATAATAATTGCTGTACAACAAAATTCCAGCTTGTTTAAATTCCTTTAAAAAAACAAACACTTAAAAACCCAACAAAACCCAAAAACTGTCTTTTAACTTTTAAAAGCAGACGGGTTTTTAAACTATCTCTTTAGTAGGTATCTGTGTATCCTTTTTTTAAGTCAGGGATTTGAAAGCTTTTAGATCCCAAATCTCCTGTATTATCAGGTAACTGCTATAAAAACAAAGGAGGGGATGAAAGATTATACTGTTACAAATTAAGGGATCTCCTCATTTTCTAAATTACATTTTCAGCATGGATTTACCTAATGCACTTACTGAGGAAGTGGATGTGTCACAAACCCCATGTTACTTTCTTTAAGAGACTATGTGGGTATAACAATAAAGCTGGCACTCCTTTACTGCCATTATTACCATTTTGTTTCACACAGTGTAAAGTACACGGAGTAACACTCCAAATTAAGAAACCCAGATCTGCCTACATGGATTAATTCTGGCTTCATTATATGCCACGAATAAACTAGGGATGCTGAAGTAAATCCCTGCATGCCAATGCAAACAACCCTCCCACTTCGAACTAGGTTGTGAGAAAATGATAAAATTAAAACCTCGCAGCGTATTTTGAGACATTTAATCGGAAACAGTTTGTAAAAGCCTCTTACGCAAAACATGTGAAGGATGATACAGCAGCTGCACTGCCTCCTGAGCTCCCTCCTGTTATCACCCAGTTAGACTCTTCATCCTTAGAATGGGATTCTGGGATGGATTTTTCCTTGTACTGCCTCGAATAACTCCAGGGATTTCTGACTGGTCCAAAAACTCCATCGGTACTCCCAGATCTAAGACGGGACAAATACAGACAGGAGTGACAGATGATACTCTGCGTTCACACAGGTGGTTTTTTTCTTCATCCAATTCCTCATCCTTCATCCCAGCAAATTCAATTCCAACACAAGACTGGTGCAGATAAATCCTTGTGCAGTCAACTTCAACCGTGTTACAAAGAACTGGCAAGTTTATAGATCTTCATCTTCATCCCTTTCTGGCACAGAATCTGAACTTGTACCTCTTGGTAAATCCTGCCTAATGCCACTGAAAAGAACGCAATCCCAAAAACATAAAACTGATTTAAGCTACATAACAGTAAAGCTGCATGTCTCCTTCAAAACAAAGGCCTTCTGGTCTCCTAACCCTGATTTGGAAAAGGCAAAATAAGACGACCACAGTCTTGTGGAAAACCATGCTGCCAGAGCAGGGGGGAAACCCTGCAATAGCAGGAACAAGCACTTCTCTGTACATCACACACTATTACTCACTCTGTAGCCCTCTCCTGAGGCCACAGCTAGCCAGCTGTGGTTCAAGTGCCAGACTGGCTTCTCAGGAACTGGTTTCAGTCAGGCTGTGGTCACCTTAGTGTGAGCTGCCACCAGAGGCAGGGTGGGGGTACTTCCCTCGTTCCTCACAACCTCCAACCCATGTTTCCCCAGACTCCAGGGTGCCAGTGTCATTAGGCAAATCGTGAGGCAGTGGGCAGCCGACACAGTGGTTAAAGAAGAAGCATGGCCAGCAGGTCAAGGGAAGTGATTCTCCCCATTTACTGGGCTCTCGTGAGACCCCACCTGGAGTGCTGTGTCCAGTTCTAGAGTCCCCAACATAAGAAGGACATGGAGCTCCTGGTGAGAGTCCAGAGGAGGCCACAAAGATGATCCAAGGGCTGGAGCAGCTCTGCTGTGGAGACAGGCTGAGAGAGTTGGGGCTATTCAGCCTGGAGAAGAGAAGGCTCCAGGGAGACCTCAGAGCACCTTCCAGTGCCTGAAGGGGCTCCAGGAAAGCTGGGGAGGGGCTTTGGACAAGGGCTTGTAGTGAGAGGACAAAGGGGAATGGATTGAAACTGGAGGAGGGGAGATTGAGGTGAGACATGGGGAAGAAATTCTGGAGTGTGAGGGTGGTGAGACACTGGGCCAGGTTGCCCAGGGAAGCTGTGGAAGCCCCATCCTTGGAAGTGTTGAAGGGCAGGTTGGATGGGGCTCTGAGCAACCTGGTCTGGTGGGAGGTGTCCCTGCCCATGCAGGGGGGTTGGAACTAGATGACCTATGAGGTTCCTTCCAACCCAAACCATTCCATGATCATTACTTTTGAGCTGGATCAGCTCCCTGATCAAGCTCATGGTGCAGCTCTCTTGCTGCTAGCACAAGAGACTATGCACCCACACAGACAGACCAAAGATGAGAGGCCAGAGGTGGGATGAGCTTTTTTAGGAGAATCTCATGCTTTCATGACCTTAGAACAGTTGTTACACCACATCATCGGTTTTTTTCTTTGCTTTTTCCCTGCTCTTCCTCTGAAAAGTGTCTTTGATACAGAAATGACTTTATCCAAAACTATACAGTCAAAGTATTTCCACCTCATCCATCTGAATTCCAAATCAAAACTGTTTTCTGCTTGGGTAGAATAAAACCAAAACACAACACTTATTGTTTCTGATGAAGACCCAGACAACCCTTTCCAGACCGAGCAGTTGTGGTGACAGAGACTCCCATCCCTAACAGACCAGTGCTGTTCCCTGCTGTAGCTTGGCTGCCTTCACTGATTTGCTGGAGAAGCAATTTGTGAGAGCCTTTTCCAACGTGCTCCTGGCAAAAAGTCACCAACATTAGCTTAAGGAACTCAAAGTGTTGCTCTAGGTTAGCCTGTTGGCAGCAAACCAAGGAGCACTCATACAAATTACTCCAGTGGCTGAGTGGCAGAGGCAGTGACTGCCACTGGGGCATGATGATAATTAGCTAAGGGGCATAAACCATCAGTAAGGAGGGAGAAAAAGGCATCAATTAATTGGTGTTGTAACCAATTCTATTAACACATTACTGGATCTGGAAGAAATCTGTTCCTGGCCTTCTGCAAGGCTGTTCTGCTTCCTCCCCCTCAAACACAGCTATAGTCAAACACTACGTTCATAAAACTCAGCAATTCTATCAAACAACAGCATAAACCTTCAGGGAGAAATACATTTTCACCATGAGGACAATCAAACATTGGAACAGTCTCCCAAGGGAAGTGGTGGGTTCCCCCACATTGGACAGTTTGAAGTCTCAGCTTGACAGGGTGCTGAGCCACCTCATATCAACTAGAGTAGTACCTAGAGAGGTTGGACCAGATGATCCTTGAGGTCCCTTCCAACCTGGCATTCCAGGGTTCTATGAAATGCAACTCTATATACCCTTAATGGTTAAGTATTCATTGTTTCCTAACCTCAGAGGAAGAGAAGCTAAGCATTACAGGTAGAATGGAACAGATGGTTTGTATTCTATTTAATGTGCAATCACGCATTTAAAATAACAAACATCACTCACCCCATTGCAAATTCATCTAGGTTTGTTTTTCCTAAAAGCACAGCTCCCTGATCCAGTAATTTCTGAACTACTGTAGCATTGTAAGGAGAAATATAACCTGGAAACAAGCAGAACAATTAAGAGAGTGGTGAGATACAGCTGATTTTTAGAAGTAGCTACTCTGAACACTTTAAAGTTGTCATTATTTGTGCATAAGAATCACCAGTTCACAGTGGCAAAATTTAGGTTCAAGATAACATGAGTAATTTCAAAACTATATCAAAATTAAACCTAATGTTCTTTAGTTCGCAACATCTTTTTTCTTTCCACAATTTATAACCCAGTAATTCTGGATTATACATTTCTAGAGTGTGGAGCTAAAACTTGACATAAACGACTTACCTCAAGGGCAGCCAGCTATGGCAATCAGCCAATTTGCAAGAACTGTCTAAAGGTAGAAGAAATGAGAAATCCTCTTTACAGAAAAGTGCTAAACTGTCTGGAATTCTCTCCCGTTGCCATGAGATAAAGGAGCATATGGTTACTGAAATACCAACTGGCTACCCTGTGGTCAAGCCTGTGCACCCTTGACCACTCAGACCTTACAGAAACCAGGATGAGAACCATGCCACCTACAAGAGGTCCCAGGGAGCCACCAATTCCTTTTGTGAACGTGGACAGGGGTTTCTCCACCCCTGCCCTCAATGGGCACAAGGACATCACTCCTAATACTCTCAGCCATGACACTGCAATCACAATGGGTCTGATGCTTTAAGGAAAAGCATCTCAGGTAATGTAACACTTTTTTAAATGGCCAAGTCAGATTTTGTTTCTTCTGCTATTAAAAAACCCCATAATCAGACTAGGATTCTGCTAATTTTCTTGAGTTATCTTCCACAGAACTTTTCACTTTCATTTTGTGCAGGATAAAACAGACATAAGAAATGTTTTCTACTTTTGCTCTTACTTTGGAAACATTCTAATGCCTTGAAAATGTTCATGGCATGTTACTGGAAACAATGACCTTAGGGAGAATTTAAAAAAAATTAAAAAGCCTTAGAGAACATGTGTGTACATCAGGAATGTAGAGAAAAGAGTTGTTAATGTCTGCTCTTCCTACAGCCATGTGAAAAAAGTTCTTAAGTCAATAATTAGCAACGCAACAACAACAACAACAAAAGACTGTCTTTGGATTCTGCCAGGCAGAACAGCAGCACACAGAATAGGCTGCTCTCCTGTAGTAACATTGTGAGAAGCAAAATGTCAACTACAGAACAACTCTATTTTAGCATATGGGCTGTAATAACATTGTGTTGTTAAAAGCATATAACTATATGAATAAAGGAGAATGTGCTTACATAAGAAGATGATGCATTTGTAATACCAGATGAGCTTGGCAGAAGAAATCAGACAAATACATTTTCTCAAATGAGTTCAGCTCGTTTTCTGAAAATATTTACATTTCTGGAAGACTCCACTCCATAAACCTTCTAAAGAGAAGAGCAAGAGCTCTGAAATGGGATCTGAGTTTACTTTAAAAGCTCTACTGTACCTTTTAGCATGTTTGATGCACATGTTGTCTCAATGCCAGCTGTATTAAAGTTGTCTTTTACTGCAACAGGAATTCCATCTAATGCACCCAGTGGCTGACCTGCATTAGGAGTTATTGCAAAGAAAACAGAGATTGAAGCAGTGTGCTATGTGCATAGTTTTCTCATCAATTACAATCTCTTTTACAAGTCCCCTTGGGTGATTTTTTTAAAAGCAAGAATGCTATCCACTTAGCATTTGATGGTTGTCTGTTACATTTTCAAGAACCACCTTCCATTCTAACTCTAGCATTGAGCATGCTGCCCAAACCAGAGCCCTAAAAATGTGTCTAAGCCTGCAAGACAGGCAGCTGCTTTCATAAAGGTTAGCTATCCCAAAGGAATGGTTGTTACCTAGTCAAATATGACCATGTAATGTTTATTTGAGCCATAGATGCTGCCCAAATCTACTCTGTCCTAGGCTGGGTGACATAAATTCTGCCTACCTCACATACACAGTAGATATGGTCCTAAAAAACTACTGAAGCAGAGTATCTTCCCTAGGTGATCAATTATCCACCATCCAGAAAAAAAAAAAAAATTAAAATGCCTGTGTCAGGAAGAAAACACTCTGGCTGGCAATTTTCTTAAGCAGCCAGAGGGCAGCAAGTCTCAGCCAGGAAGGAAAACAAGTACCCTAAAAAGTGAAAAATTCCCTTTTTTGTCTTCTGGGAAATGCAAAGGAAAATGAGGATGGTCAGCCTCGAAATGCGTTAAGTAACAGGGTTTAATGCTGTTCTGTTCACCCAAAAACAACTGCAATTAACAAAGGTGCTTTACTTTCTTAATTTAAAACCTGGTAGGCGGAGCCGGGCGTTTGCCTCCCCCAGTCAGCAGGCCTGCAAGAGAGCACCGCATCTTCCTGTGGGTGGCTACCGATTTAAAACTAACTGCTGAGGGAAAGAGGCCACCAGCAGCAGCGCCGTTCAAAGGACAGGGGCTATTTCATCCGCAGCGCCTCCCCGGTTTGGTCTTGCCTTTGATTTTTGACCTGGACTCAATACCGGGTGCCAAGCACACACAGCCAGCAGCATGCACCCACAGGGGCCTCCACCGCAACCCTCATCCCCCACTAGTCACACAAGTAGCACCAACACCGGCTTTAAAAAAATAAAAGGTGCTTCAGCTAACGCCAGAAGCTCCTCCACAGCATATTTTAAAGGACTAGTATCAATTACAAACAAACATACCGTTTCTGTATCTTTTCTCCGATTCTTCAGCCTGCTTCAAAGCAGTTTCTTCCGCTACGGTAATGTAAGCATTAAGGAACTTGGTGCTTTTGATGAGGGAAAGGCACCTCTGGCAGAGCTCCGTCGGAGTGACGCGTCCTTCCCTCAACGCTGCCGAGACCTGAAAGCGCAGTGCCCAGTCACGGCAGTCAGGCGACAGAGCCCGCTTCGGGGCCCTCAGGGGCTAAGCCACCATCCCCGCATCGGGAAGGAGCCCACAGCCAGGGACCCGCCCAGGACCCGCCTTGCCTGGTCTCCCCGCCACCGCGGGCTCCGGGCCGAGGAGACGCGAGGGGACACCGCGGCGGGCCCGGTCACCTTGCGAGCCCGGCCCGCCGCGCCTTCCCCGCTCACTTGACGCGGCTTCCCGGCACGGCGGCGGCGGCTTGCAGGGCGGGCTCGGCGCCACTTACCTCACGGAGCGAGGCGCGCAGCATGGCGACCCGCTCACCGCCACCTTACGCCCGCCGGACCCCCGCCGCCCTTCTCCCGGCGCGGCGCCTGGGCGCCGCCATCTTGCCGCAAGGCCGAGCGACACCATTGGCAGAGCCACCAAGAAGGCGGCCGCCCATTGGCCGAGGCTCCCGCCGGGGCGAGGAAGGAGTCGCGGCCGGGCAGAGCCGTAGGAGCCGAAAGCGGAGGCGTGCGGGGAGCGCCGCGTCGCAGCCCGATCAGGCCCGACTGCCCCAGACATGCTGTCGCGGGGGTCGGCGGGCGGGCGGGTGCTGCGCGGGGCGGCTCGGGCGGGTGGTCAGCCGCCGAGCCGCAGCCTCCGCGCCTCTCCGCGGGCGCGGTCCTCCATGCCCTCCTGGGTCATAGACCGATACGGCCCCAACGACGTGCTGCGCTTCACCAGGGACATGGTGTTCCCCACCATACACTTCCCGAACGAGGTCATCATTAAGGTTCACGCCGCAAGCCTGAACCCCATCGACCTTAGCATGAGAAGTAAGTGCCGGGCCTGAGCGGCCGGGGCCAGGCTGGCGTGATGGCAGCAGTCTGCTTGGGTAGCGACTACCACCTGTCCCCCGGCGTCCAAACTGGTACAGACAGTGTCACTGGACAGTGTCAAGAGGGACCCCTCGAAGCACGTCTCTCCCCAGGCCCTGTGGGAAACTGCCCATTTGGAACTTATTTCAAGTTCTTATGGAAGATGTTTACTATGAGGGTGGTGAGACACTGGGCCAGGTTGGCCAGGGAAGCTGTGGAAGCCCCATCCCTGGAAGTGTTGAAGGGCAGGTTGGATGGGGCTCTGAGCAACCTGGTCTAGTGGGAGGTGTCCCTGCCCCTGCAGGGGGGTGGAACTAGATGATCTTTGAGGTCCCTCCCAACCCAAACCATTTTGTGATTCTATGAATTGAGGCACATTAGGTACAGACAATAATTGAACTTGTCCATTTAATAAGTGAAAATTCAGAACGGTTGTCATGGGTGATTTCATGTTTTGCAGGTGGTTACGGGGCAACTGCCTTAAATATGAAGAGGGATCCCCTGAAACTCAAAAGCGGGGAAGCTGAGTTTCCACTAACGCTTGGTCGAGATGTCTCTGGTGTTATTATGGAATGTGGACTTAGTGTGTCTTATTTCAAACCTGGAGATGAGGTGATAACACCAATCTTTTTATTTTTAAAATGTGTAGTTGAAATGTACTATGAGATGTTCAGCTTTCATTTTCCTCATAAGAAAACTCTGTGTGTGTGTTGCACCCTGAATCAGTACTATCTGACAGTAAATTCCTGGAATGCTTTCTTCTCTGTGTTTTTTTTTCTCTGAAAAACAGTCTTTCCCAGACTTCCTTCTGCAAGTTAATTTCCCTTCTGTTTTTTACCATTTGTTCCATTTCAGTGGTAGCAAGAGAGGAATTTATTCATTTACAAGTGCACACTCAAGATGCTGCTTCGTTTTTTAATGGTAATGGAATTTTAACAGGAAGGGATTAGTTGTGGTTTTTTATGAGTAACTTATTTAGGATAGGGACTCTGGCATAACCCAAGAACCACTCCTTGAGTCCCCACATAAATACTGGTATTGTTTGCTTTCATCTTCAGCAGTTGCTTTCACATCATTTCACCAGTTTTAATACAGCAAATTCTGATTGCTCCCTGCCCCATCCCCTCCAATCTGGACTTTTCTGACATGGGAGTAGTTTGGGTTGTTTGAAAAAAAGGATGTCTTTGAAAAATTATATACACAGTATTGAACAATTTATTTACTGCAGTCCTTCATTAGCCAGTCTTGTGATGTGTTTTTGTGTAAAGAGTAGGCTAAACTGGTTTCTGACCAGCAATAGTGAAGACATTCTGCAGATTGGAAAAAAGAATTCTTTGATGAAGAAAACTCTTCTGTGTACGTACAATCATGGGTAAAGTCACAAAACCTGATAGTTGTTTTCTGTTTGGTTTTAGGTGTGGGCAGCAATTCCTCCGTGGAAACAGGGCACTCTGTCAGAGTTTGTTGTTGCTAGTGGAAACGAGGTAAACCTTCCAAAATGTGGCTAATAGACAAAACCCCAATACTGTGAAGAATGGTGCTTTTTTGTTCTTTGGTGTCTAAACAACTGCTTATTTCTTGGTGCTTGGATTGATTTAGACTCCAGTGATCTGTGGTGAGAGTTGAAAATGTGGAATACACAATCTGCAATTCAGTGAAGCTTGTTGAAGTATTTCGGTGCCACGTAGGATCTGCTGTGTGACTTAGATACCATTGATTTTATTTCAGGTGTCTTTTAAGCCAAAGTGCCTCAGTCACACAGAAGCTGCCTCCTTACCCTACGTAGGTCTCACAGCCTGGTCTGCAGTTAACCAAGTTGGAGGACTGAACCAAAATAATTGTAGTGGCAAAAGGTAAGTAAATAGTTCTGGTGCTGAGACCTGGTGGTTCATTGTTAGGCTGGTTAGCTGCTTCTACGACATGTCCTACAGTGGTGAAGACTAACACCATGACATACACAAAGACCAGGTGGCCTGAAGATGCCAGGTTCAATCTACACAACTGCTGAGGGAGGCTTCTTTAGAGGGAGACTCAGGTGAGAACCCTAACTGAAGTGTACCCAGTCACTTGCTGCTCGCTTCCTCTTTATTATCTAGTGACTAGGTCACTAGGGAGAGGATTCTCCCCCTTTACTCAGCATTCATGAGACCCCACCTGGAGTACTGTGCCCAATTCTGGAGTCCCCAACACAAGAAGGAGCTCCTAGAGAGAGTTCAGAGGAGGAGATTTAGGTGAGACATGGGGAAGAAATTCTTGAGTGTGAGGGTGGTGAGACACTGGGCCAGGTTGCCCAGGGAAGCTGTGGAAGCCCCATCCCTGGAAGTGTTGAAGGGCAGGTTGGATGGGGCTCTGAGCAACCTGGTCTAGTGGGAGGTGTCCCTGCCCATGCAGGGGGTTGGAACTGGATGATCTTCAGGGTCCCTTTCCAACCCAAACCATTCTATGGTTCTGTGACTATATAGAGGTAGTTCAGTGTATAGGATGGGATGATATGGAGGATTTAAGACTGATATTTCTAGGGACTTCACCCTTCTCCCTGCTGGGACAGCTGTCCAAGTGCAGTATCTTCTCTCTGAGTTATTTTGGCAACGCTCAAGAACCCCTTTCAATCACAGAGATGTGATTCACTCAGTCCCTGCATGCATGGGCCATGTGGAATAGCAGGGGTTTCCAGCTTTTTAGAAAAAAAATGAGGAGGTGGCTGGATCTCAGTTGACCTGTAGGCCAGAACTTTGATGAGGTCAGAAACATAGGAGAACATGCAATATGAACAGCCAAATCAAATAGGAAAATTGGCTTTGTTTATCAGCCTGTTAATCTGACAATGGCAGATGAAGGGCAGAAGAGGAAAAAGGCATTGAAAGATTGGAGCAGATACCATTTTTCTCCTGACGATTGAAATTTGCAGTTATTTTGGCCGTTGGATTTTTGTGTAAATAGATAACAAAACCTTCAGAGTGGAAAGAAGGGCAACAGTAAAAATACTGGTATTGAAAAATGATCATTAAAGTCACTGCTGCATCAGAAATTTAGGTCATGAAGGAACTATTGGGCAGTAGGAGCCTCGATGCCTGACCTCCTCTTGTCTTGGGTGTTATGTTGCAATGCAACAGATTGCAAAGGACACTAGATTTCTTGAAATTCTTCACCCACGGTGTTCAAAGATAATTGAGTGAGTGGTTTTTCATATGTCATAGTGAATGTTCATCATGAAAATATCAAGTAATTGTTTGTTCTGAAGGAAAAACGAAATTGGAAGCCGTTGCAGAGACATCATTGAAATTAACTTCCAGCTAGTGATAGAATTCTAGCTATGTTGCCTTCCTTTCATATTTTCAGTATTTAGCTTTTTTTACTGTCTTAACTTTCACATGTAAATAGAATTAACCTAAATATATGTTGATAGGCTGGCCTTGTTTCAAGCATCTTCCCAATCTTCAGGTAAGTGTTTAGGTTGTTAGAAGTGAAATTCAAACTGCATTTATTTTCTGTCTTTACATTTAACACTTCTGTTCCAAATACATATTTAATTACTCTGTCAACAAAAAACACTTTACTTACAAAATGATGATGTTTCCCATCTAGAGATTTTGAATGGTGAAAACAGCAGAGGATGACTTACCTGATGGTAGCTTTTTTCCCCCTGAAAAATTTCTTGTAGGAAAATACATTAACTGCATTGAAGGAGCTGTGCAAAAGTGTATTCTGTGAACTTTACTCTCTCAAGGCAATAATTTCAAAAGACAAGAATTTCCATAATGTTTCTTAATTTCTTGAAACAATTTAAAGTGTTTGGGAAGAAGTTACCAAACTCTTGTGATTTTATCTTGGTATTTTTATCTCCTGTAGGTGTAACTAGCTGTGTAGAAGGGTGTATGTACACACAGGAGTGTGTCTTACTTTGAAAGAGCAGCTGGATTCCTTGATGGAAGCTGTCACACTGATACTTTATTGCAGTGTTAAGACATCTTAGAAACAGATTTTTTTATTGGTGTGTATCATTTTCTTTCCCTCTTTGAGGTGGAGGGGTGGGCTAACCAGAAACACTTGCTCACAGCCCAACATCCCACTGAGTGCTGACTGGACAAGAGTATCTGCTCCATCTGCACACACTTCCACAACATTTGTTTTTACAAGTCACCCAAAGTGTGCTGACATTGCTTGTTATGCCTCCTGCTTCATTATAACCCCAGGCATTTCTCCATAGCTTTGATCCTATACCACTGTGATTTATGTCAATATTCTTGCTCAAGCTAAAAGTTAATGTCCTTGTTAACCAAAATGTTCAGAAGGACTCCGTTGTTCTGACGTTCTCAGTGGATAATACTTGGAGAGCTTCTCCTATGTGCCAGTGCCCTGTTTCAGTAGGAGGTTCAACAAGGCCAAGTGCTGGGTCCTGCACTTGGGTCACAACAACCCCAGGCAAAGCTACAGGCTTGGGGATGAGTGGTTGGGAAGCTCCAGGGTGGAGAAGGACCTGGGGGTGCTTGTTGACAACCAACTTAACATGAGCCAGCAGTGTGCCCAGGTGGCCAAGAAGGCCAACAGCATCCTGGCCTGCATCAGGAACAGTGTGGCCAGCAGGAGTAGAGAGGTGATCATGCCCCTGTACTCTGCACTGGTGAGGCCTCCCCTTGAGTACTGTGTCCAGTTCTGGGCCCAGGGAGGTGGTGGAGTCACCATCCCCTGGAAGTGTTTGAAAGAAATATAGATGTGGTGCTTGGGGACAGGATTTGAGCATTGAACGGGTAGATAAAGGTTATGGTGGGTGGATTTAGGTTATGGTTGGACTTATATAGCAATATTTAACAATAGCTGTTAAATGTCTTGCTTGCTGTATTCACAAAAAGCATGATAAAAACAAACCTGACAATTTGAGAAGTTCTTGAAAACACATTAATATTAAGCAATGGTCTTATTTATATAAACACAGAATCAGTATTTTATATGTTTAAGTAAGCTGGGTAGGGACACTGGATTCTGTTACTACAAGCTAGTAAACATACACTCCTGGTTTATAATGTTACAAAGAAAATTGGAATGCTCTAATACCCCAAGACTTTTTTTTTTTCTAAATCTCTGTGTTATTTCATCATTTTATGTGTCGAGAAGTACAAAGTGAGTGCAGGCTGAAACACTTCTTGATAGGGTAGAAGCTTCTTGATACGGGAATAAATCTCTTAGGGACTTTTTTTTTTACATAATGAAATGGAATTTTATATATATATATATATATATATATGGATATCTTTATTCCATAAATAGAATTTTTTTTCTTTGGCATGTAGCTGAATCACTGAAAATTGTGAGTTGTTTAAACCTGGCAAAACTGTTAGCTCTTGATCTGAACACCCACACCCCATCCCCTGTGTCTTTCAGGGGGCTGGGGCACAGCTGAAACCAGTCCTGGCTTTCTAGTGCTAATTTCTGACTGCCCCATTGGTGCAAGCAGGGCCCAGGGAGAAGGGCTAAACTCAAAATCCCATGATAGGCTCATCTGGAGAGATCTGCTGACTCCTGGATCATTTGAACTGCTAGAGCCTCACGTGGGGCTTGAGTTATATTCCTCTGTCAGAAGGGAGCAAAGCCTGGGGTATGACCATTTGGTTTGCTCTTCTGAGAGAATTGGTTCTGTTTGATCTCTCTTCAGGTCAAATAATTCACTAGTTTGTTCCCTCATGCCCAGGTTTATATGCTAGTTTACTGCTGAGCTCACCTTTTGGGTGAAACAGGTAGTTTCTCTGATATGTTTTCTCCTGGCTGTGTTTTCCCAAGGCAATGCAAATAAAACTGTGTCTCCTGTGGCCCTTTCCACCATCTGTGGTCCTTCAGTACTGTCCAAACAGGTCCTGTACCTTCAAATGCTTCCCCTCTTCCTTGTGTTGTGACAAACAAGATGTCTTGCTGTCCTCACTGCTGTAAAAATGCTGATCTGTTGAGCTGTGGACATGGGGGACATGGGTCTCCTGTGCAGACATCGTTTGTTTCTGGAGCAAAAAGCTTTCGTTAAGTCACGGTACATGGAGTTTTAATAATTAAAAGGTTTGGTAGCAAATAGCCCACATAACATAGGAACAAACCAGATAGGGAAGTATTTCTACCTGAAGAATCTCAAGGACTTTTACTGAAGGGGAAAATAGAACCATAGAATTGTTCAGGTTGGAAAAGACCTTTAAGACCATTGAGTCCAACCTTATCCTAACCCTATTACCTATTTCTGATACAAAAAAGCACTTGCCAAGCAGCTCCCCCAAAACTGAAAATGTTACCTAGATCCTCGAGCAAAATGTACATTTTAAAATGATGGCTGTCTCCAAAATTTGTAGTGAAGAAATGCCTTTAAGCAAGGAGTCAAATTGGAAAAGCAGTTTGGCAACGTTGTTTGGAAAGGATTGAATTGTGACTGTCCTTTGTGAGGATAAAGATAGGCTTCACCCAGTATCTGGAGTGCAGAATCCCTGAGCCTTTTCAAGTAGAATAAAACCTAAATATAAATGTTGCTTCAGGCATCTGTCGTTGGAAGCATGGTTCTGAGGATAAGTACTTTTTGGCAGAATTAAAAGCTGCAGGCACTGTGGTTTCAAATTCTTAATCTGAATTTTGCGGGTTGGCTCAGTGAAATAGGAGGGAACAGAATCTGATCAGTTACAAAAGAGGAACCATTTTAAAATGGATACTGTGACCAAAGCCAAGTCTCTTAAGTTACTTCAAAGAATTTTTGTAAACTGAGACTCCAGACTGTGTAGTATGATTCTGCACTGCAAAAAAGCAATTTCCCTCAACATCCAGCACAGTGAGATTTAAAACGGGAACATCACCAGCTTCTGAAGACACTGAAGTTTTTCTGGCAAACAGAAGTTCTGAGGGACAGGATGTTCCCCAATCCTATGCCAAGACCTCATCTTGGATCTTCCTCTTGTCCTGGACTTAGCAAATGAATCCAAAGTCCAAGCACTGTTTGTAACTTCAGCTGCAGGGCTTTCTTACTAATTGACTTTATGAAGTTCAGAGATTTCATAAGATATCTAGATCAAATTTTTGAACAGGGATTAGGCTGCTAGCAGTAAGGTTCTCACACTGCATTCATTTTTATGAAATGTAGGGTAGCATGTTCAAATGAACCCTCACGTGCTAATACTGTGGTGGTATACTGCTCCATTTTCTTGTTTGTGTGCCAGTTTCCACAACCTGGCATTTCCAAGGTCTTGTTGAGATGTCCTGCCTTTATCTAAAGGAAAAGGCAAATACCTGAATTTTTAACAGAACTTAAACTTGTTCATGATGAAGGATCTTAATTTTATTTTTGTGTTTCTTTTAGATAAATACTATACAATAGGGGAAAATTGTGTTCCATATATACTGAGGTTCCCTGTCTCCCTAAATACTGGGATGCTGAACTCCTTTTTTTCTCAGAACACACCGATTTGTTCAAAATGTTGGTGGATGAGATGTTTTTTCTTTAAGAGGTATGACAGTGCAGTCTGGGAGACAGATTCTTAACTGGTTTTGTCCCAAACTAAGCAATTATGTTTGGGAAAGTGAGGACACGGACAGGTTTTCTGGGTGATAAATGTTACTGCCAGACAGCTCCACTGCCTGGATTTGGTGGAAAGCACATCTGAGGAAGCCTCTTTGGTTGTGCTGAGAAGAATGCTCTTGGCACAGGAAACATGATCAGCAATGCCAAGTGACATTGCTGGCTATCTGAAGAGTTAACTACTAAGTCACACTGAATGACAAACACAATCTTTTGCTTACAATAATTTACTGTCAGAGATGTATAAGAAGCATTAAAATGCATAGTTACTATAGAGTTTATCTAAATAACTATTTAATATATTTTCATTTTCTCTTACAGAGTATTAATATTAGGAGCTTCAGGAGGAGTTGGTACGTTTGCTGTACAGGTAATAGAAGCCAGCTGCCCAGGATGCATCTTGGAATCATGGAATGGTTTGGGTTGGAATGGACCTTCAAGGTCATCTAGTTCCAACCGCCCTGCATGGACAGGGACACCTCCCACTTGACCACTAGAACTTTGAACATTGCTCCAAGCCCCATTTTCTGTGGTGCCTGGGGAAATGGTTTAGTGGTGGGTCATCAGAAATAGGGTGATAGGGTGAGGATAAGGTTGGATTCGATTATCTTAAAGGTCTTTTCCAACCTGAACAATCCTATGATTCTATGATTCCACCTATTCAACATAAAATAATGGAAGGGAATTGAAGGAAGGAATAGTGAAACAGCAAGCTAGTGATTGATCTGCCTGACAGATCTGATCAAGATTTCCAAAAGTGAAATATTTTCAGATTTATTACTTTCCAATTGTTACATTGTATTAGCTTAAAGTAGGAAGGGACTCCCAAGGAAAGGAGTTCATAGAATCATAGAATGGTTTGAGTTGGACGGGACCTGAAGTTTCAGTCATGAAAGATCACATTTTGGGTACAGGAAATGGCTAATTGTTGTAACTTGACAGTCAGCTCTGCTCCATAAAGATGAAAAGTACTTGATGAATGAGTAGAAAAACTGATGGAGAAAGTATCATCTACTATAATTATTGTGGGTGGCCAAATGATACGAGAGGCACCAGGCTTTTATGTGCAGTGTATGTAAAGCACAGTGGCTTAGATTAACTTTCCCTCACTGTCCTTGTCCTTCTGTCCCCTTGTCTGTCTTCATTCCAGTAGCTCTGAGCTTTGGAGAGTCAAAATGTTCCACCTAATTGTGGAACATCCTCTTTTCATGTTCTAACCAGTGTAGTCTCATGCTGAAACAGCTTTGTCTTGAGAATATGAAAAAAATACAGAAGTTGGGTGATGGCATCACTGTGTCCCATCTTACTATGCCATAAACATAGTGGTTTTAAAGAGGTTTAAGGAGAATTTTTAGTGCTATTCTATTTGCTTGATCCATGACAAAGCAGGGGGCTAAATTAGATCAGGAGGAAAGGCTGACCAGCCACTGACTAGTTGTGATTTGTACCTGATTAACCCTGAGTAAACTAATTAATCCAGAATAAATGCAAAAAAAAGATTACTGTGAATGAAAAATGAGATTACAGAAGAGAAAAATAACTAGCAAAAATCCTTTACTTTGCTGTAACTTTTGAAGTAGGAAATAACCTGACGTCCTCCCTGTGGGGAATCAGATTTTTCTCAATATTTAAGCTATTTACAGGGAGATAGATATGTGAAATACTTACTGAGCAAGTGGGAATATAAAATATTTTTATTTTAAAATATTCAATGGTTGATCTGGTGACAGCTTTGAAGATTGGTAACTCAGACAATACCTCCTGGTATACATTTAGCTGGCAGATTCAGATGGCAAACTGAGGTTTGAAGCCTTATTTATCTTGAGACCTAATATCTGTAAGTGGCATTAAAAAACACCCTCTTTCCTCCACATCCAATCCCCCTTCCCAAAAACCTCCTTCAATATTGATAAATTCTAACCATTACTTGTCAGTGGGATGTGTGACAAGTTATCCTGTCTTGGAACACAGTCTCTCTGCTCCCTACTAAAGGTGCTCATTTGTTATATAAATATAAAGATACCTGGGCTTTCCGAGTTGTTTTTAACATTTCACTAGGTTTTAAACTTTGAACTTCTTTGTTGTTTTTTTTTTTTACACTTGTTTGCAGCTGGTGAAGGCCTGGGGCGCTCACGTGACAGCAGTTTGTTCTCATGATGCCAGCACACTGGTGAAAAAGCTTGGAGCAGATGATGTGATTGATTACAAAGCTGGAAATCTGGAAGAGCAACTTAAAACTTTACCCCTGTACGTGTCTGTGTTGCTTAATCCTGAGGGGAAGGAGTTGGTGGTCAGACCTCATGCTGTTGGGTCGCTGGACTCCAACCTATCAGAACTCTCCCTTTTTGTTGTTGTTGTTGGTTTTGTCTTGCTTTTTTTCCCCAGTTCTAAAACGTTTGTTTGTAAAGCAATTTCACCCCAGCCCT
Source organism: Hemiprocne comata (assembly GCA_020745705.1). NCBI lineage: Eukaryota > Metazoa > Chordata > Aves > Apodiformes > Apodidae > Hemiprocne > Hemiprocne comata. Next base: position 119,370,920 of record CM036588.1, on the reverse strand, counting down.
TTTTAAATGCAGTGTGCCAAGTGAATATCCCAAGCACAGATCCCATTGTGAGACTAAGCCAATTAATGGGGCTTGTGCAGGCAAGCTCACTTTCACATGCTTCCCTTCAATGACTGGGATTTGAACAGTTTTGTCAGCTTCCAACCGAGGATCTTGGAGCATTTACAAAGCAGGAATAAATTAAAATAAGTCTCAGAAATATAATAAAATTGATCTTCTAGAGGGAAGAAGTATGTAATGAGGCGTACATAGGTCTTTGCCTGAAGGTCTTCAGCCACTGTGCAGCTCAGCTGGGAGTAATTCTCTTCTGGGACACTGGGTGTGGCTGCCTCTGATAAACATCACACTTATCTTGTCACAGCAGTTACGTTTAAACTGGCTTGGTTGGCATTTTTTTTCTAGCTCTGAAGTCTTTTTTGCTTTTGTAATCTTTCCATCTGTTTCAACTTAGACTACTGTGACTTGTGTTTGGCCATGGTATTTACACTGCTCTTTTTAGCTAGATTGAGTTAACTTTCAGGGAGGGGAAACAGAAGCTGTTCAATCTGTGAAAGAATCTTACTGATAACTGTGCTAAGAAAGCATGTGCCCTTTAGCTGTGGTGTGATTGTCACAATTTCTCTCACTGGCATCTAACTGTTAGGTTGACTGAACTTTAACATGAAATCCCATCCTTGGAAGAGAGGCAGGAAAACTGTCTTTCCAGAGATGAGAACTTTTCTATATAATTTGCATAAATCATTTTCCTTCTTATTTGTAGGTTAATAAGATTAGATGTGTGTATATATGCACCTATCTATTGCAACCTGGAGATGGCTGGAAATTTACAGCTGAAAATGAGCTGTGGATCTAACAGGATAGGTGCATAGCTCCCTGTTGCCCTGGTCAGCCTTTCCAGGCTCACATCCTGGAATAATGAGAAGGAAAACTGGAACTGTGGCTCGTTGCCAGAGGCTGGATGTCCTCATTCCATGGGGGGGAAGGTTTTTAGACCCTGGTTAGGTTCTAGGTCAGATAGGTGGATGTGAAGAAAAGAGCTGTCAGTAGAGGTAAAATGGCCCCAGAACAAATAAGGTCAAAAAAGACTTGTAGAAGTGAAGCTGAGAATTGGGTCACAGAAAAGATGTGAGGAGATAAGGGTTAATAATTTGTTTATGTAACTTTGGCCACTGGAACTGACTTTTACATGAGTACAGCATGTCCAGGAGATGTTCCCAGTCAGGGTGTGAGTCCAGACTAGTTTTTTCATGCACGTGTTATATTGTTCAATGCTAGGACCAGACCTCAACACTGTTCCAGTGGTGTCAGTGAGAGGGCTGAGGAGATAGAGCTGTAGAAGGCTCTAAGCAAGTAGACAATGTTGTCCATCTAAGAGTCTGCTTTTTTGGAGTTTAAATGCAGTTTAAGTTACCTAAATAGCTGGTGTCTGCTGTGCAATGAATGGGCAATAACCTGTAAATTTAACTCCCATTGTACAATAAAACTGGGATTTAAGCCGAAATCTCAAGACTTTCTTGCCAGTCTCTTGCAGGCAGATTATTTTACTGCATTGCAGTGACACATAGAAATGTAAACTTTAGCTAATTCCTGATATAATTAGCTTAATTTTGATGAAAATATTTTTCCCATATAGTGATTTTAAACCTGGTCTTTACATGTCTGCAGATTTGATTTCATCCTAGATAATGTCGGTGGATCGACAGAGAAGTGGGCTCTGGATCTCCTGAAGAAATGGTCAGGAGCAACATATGTTACCTTAGTGACACCTTTTCTGATCAACATGGACAAACTTGGAGTGGCTGATGGGATGTTACAAACAGGAGTCACTGTTGGTTCCAAAACTGTGAAGGTATTTGACAAAATCCTTTCATATTACATGTGGCTTCCTTTGGTCACGTGGGCTCATGTAGAGGCATCTGTTGTTATTTCCCTCATAAATCATCAAGTAGACTTCATTTTTGTTCTTTCTGTCTTTCTTGCATTGAAAAAAAAAATGCACTGGGGTGGTGCTGATGGGTATATGTGGCAGTTTGGAGTGCTTTGAAGTTTGGGTTCCTTACTGTGTTTTTCCCTGTGGCCTTTTCCATATGGCCTCCCCAGGGAGTCCTGCTGACAGCCTGTGCTTCATGGGAAACAGCAAATCCCTGCCTCTTTGAGCTGAGGGGTCATTTTGCCACTTGCTTTAGGCTGGTCAGGCTTTCTCTCAAAACATTGTTCCATGACTGATTCTCTTCATCCTCTTCCAGCACCAGAGAGTACTAAAACGGGTTGAGGGAGGCTAGAAAGTCTTTTATCTCTTTCATGTTCATGTGTCTGGATGGTGATGCTGATTCTTCTCGTTTTTGTTAAGTGGATCTTAAAATGTTCTGCCAGTGGCCAGATCAGTGAGGCTTTTTAGAACTTTCTTCTTTCAACATGTGTACTTGGCTTTCCAAACAAATGCTTTTCAAGCAGTTGCTATGGCATTCCTGGGATGGCATGGCTGAATGAGATTTTAAGTCCTGCACCAATACTTTCAGAAACAAAATGAAAAGGCTGGGAAGGAAGAGTGTAACATTATTTCTGGGTGTGCATGTTTCCGTGATGAGGAGCACTGTATGCCATGCATCAAAAATCACCTCTCTTTGGTGGATGGTGGCTCTTATTTCTGCAGTGACTTACTCAGAGGAGGTGCTCTTGACTTGTGCTTGTGAGATCTTCCCAAAATGCTTTCCATGTGAGCTGCCACCTGCCAATGGGCATTGATGACTTTGGCAGATGTGGTGGTGGAAAATTTTACCACTGACACGGAGGTGGAAGGTTCTAAATGTCATGTGGCTGGGTTAATTTCACCCCCTTTGTGAATGTGCATAAAGGTGTACAGCCCCATTTCTCTCTTACATGACAAAGAATGCTGCTTCTAGCTGCAGAGACAAGGTGGTTGTTTTTCTCAACTAGCTAACCTGTGCAAGTGAACACAAAATTCACCCTGATCCTATCGTGGTAATACAACATCCCTGTCTGTACATTTAATCCATATGCTTAGGTGACATCTTTTTTCAGACACTAGCATATAATTTCCATGTCTTTTCCTTAAATTACTCTCTGGTGCTTCTGTCATTGATTTTAGTTCCCGTTTCACTTTCTGCTTGTGACTTTTTAAAATGTATTTGTGCTCTTTGTTGCAGCATCTCTTTAAAGGAGTCCATTATCGGTGGGCGTTTTTTATGCCAAGTGGGCCAAGTTTGGATGAAATAGCAGAACTAGTTGATTCTGGAAAGGTATGTCAGTCATGGTTATTTGAGCATTTGTGCTGGAAGAGCTGCTGTGACTCCAAAATGGTGTAGTTCACAATAAGGGAATAAACTGTTACAAGAGTCACAGTGAGAAAAACTAGTTAAGAATTCACTTCTTCCCGTTTCTGACTTTGGCCTTTTGCCTGAAATTGAGGAGTTTGCAATCCTTAAGGCTGTTCTGCCTTCTCCATCTCCACCCTACCTGCTTTTAAAAACACAAAGCTTATTAAGTTATGAGGAAAGAACGCCCAGTGATTGTTTATTTTTGCCAGTGGGAATCATTTAGCAGGGACTCTGGTGTTGAAAAGGATAAGTTTAAAGAGGCCTCATCAGTGTGTATCTGCATATGCAAAATTGCTTAGCCTGGATGATCAGGAGTCCTGCCCATCATGTGCACAGAACTATTCAGGTTATTGCAGGTCATAGACAATTGGCAGAGTGATGACAAGAATCTTGTGTTTCATTATTTCAGTGCTTCAGAGTATAATGTTTGTGCTAGTTCAGCACAGCCACTTGGAATATTATGTGTTTGGAAGCTTTTGGGGAAGCTCTGAGTGAACTTGAGGGAAAGAAAAGCAGAGAGATTACTGCTTTTTTGATCTTTGCAGATTTATGAGCTTGTTACAAAATGTGTGTGAGAATGAGCAATTGAGTGCCTGTTTATTGGACTGTGTGGTGCTGTAGGTCCTTGGCAGTGTCCTCTTTTGGATAATTTCATGTTGCCAAAATTCCCAGAGCAGAGAATATGGACAACTGCTGTTCATCTTTCTGAGTGGTACCCTAAGCAGAAGAGGAAGCAGAGTCTGCTGTGACTGCTGCTAATGCCAGTATGTGAACTGCCAGGCCATCTTGTGCTCAAAATTAGTGCATATTAGTAACATTTAGATCTCTCAGAGTTTGAGTCTTGATCTCCTTTTTTGCTGTGCATTATGTTCCAGAGTTTAGGGATACATAAATGAATTGCTGTTGTACTTGAGGCCTGATTGCTTCCTTTTGCCACCTCAGTGCTGAGGATCAGAATAAAAATCTTCCTAAATTTAGCCACTTCTATTCCTCTGTCATGACCAGTGTTGTCACTGTCTTGTGTTTCCTAAAAAATTCCCTACTCATAGACAGAGGCTGCAGCAGCAAATAAGCTGTGGGGAAGTGTGTTCCTGGCTGCAGCTTTGCACCACTCTGCATTCTGTCCAGTGCTGTAACATCATCCCATGGTCTAGAAAGAAGGTGCTCCTCATACTGTGATTGCATCCTCTCACACTACTCAGTTACCTAAGAAACAGAAATGCCTTTGTCTTTGTTCTTACCATTTGGCCTGATTCTGAGCCACTCACAACTTGTTTTGTGTTCTACTCCTACCTTGTATGCAAAACAAATGCAGAATATGCCCATGAAAGCCTCTTGGGAAACACCTGTTTATGCAATAGAGATAGAGCTTAGTCAGTGTTCCCTGCCTGATAATCTGGACAGGTGAATATCACAGAACTACCAAGGCTGGAAAAGACCTTTAAGATCATCAAGTCCAGCCTATGACCAACACCACCACACCATCTAGACTGTGGCACTAAGTGCCACATCCAGCCTTTCCTTGAACACATCCAGGGATGGTGCCTCCACCACTTCTCTGGACAGTCCATTCCAATGTTTAATCACCCTCTCCATGAGGAAGTGCTTCCTGATATCCAACCTAAACCTCCCCTGGAGCAGCTTCAGGCTGTGCCCTCTTGTCTTGTCACTGGTTGCCTGGAAAAAGAACCCTTCAGGCAGTTGAAGAGAGTGATAAGATCCCCCTTTTGATGCCATTTAAAATGTACCTCATCCATATATGAATCTCCTGATGTACTTTTTGGTGTAAGATGATCTTGAGGACAGAGATGTTTGCTTGGTCTTTTACTCTCTGTGCAAAACCAGGTCATAATGCCAGACTGTTTATCTGCATAGTCATTATTCTAGCCCCATTTTACTCTTTTTTGTAAAATGTTGTGAACATCTCTGCTATCATCAGTATTTTATGAGACCCAGATGTGTTTCATTTAGGCAGATGTTAATTAGACAATGATCTTTATTGTCTAGACACGAGTTCTCTTAAATGGACAGATCATCCATGCAGAAGAGTAGGTGTTTGGAACAAAGGCAGGAGAGAATTACTGGAGGAAGTGAAGTGTACCATGATTTCCCATAACTAAGTGCAAAGAAACCTTTATGTTTGAATAGGAAAGAATAAATGAGAATTTTAAAAATACAAAAAAAACCAACAACAAACCCAAAACAAAAAAGAACCCACAAAGCAATAAAAGTGTAGCAAGAAGACTTGGGGAAGGCAGCCAAGTAAACTCAGGTAGTTGGACTTCTTACTTTTGAGTGAATACAGCCCTGATTAATGCAGATTTAATTATGTGGAAATTTCAGTAGATCATCTTTTCTGTTCCAGACATCTCAATTCTGAGATGGTATGAAGTGTGAATAGGAGAGCAATTGGAGAGCTCCTGGAAAGGAGAAAACCTCTTTCAGGAAAGTATCAATCATGAGGAGGGATTGAAATGAAAGAAATTTAAGAGCTGATAGTTTACAGAGCTGATGTTACAGTCAGTGAAGCTTTGAAGAGCAAAGCCCTGAAGCAGTCACAGATCATAACGATTTGTCAGGGTTTTTTCTCTTAGTCTCTTTGCACCACCACAGATTTTTAGTTCTGATGAGTTTGTCATCTTCCTTTGCCAAAGCAAAAGGATTCTCAATCCTTCAGTGGATGAAGAATAAGCAAAAAGGGCACGTTGCTTAGAGATACTTGGTTTTCATATGGGTGATCTTTGCAGCAAGGAATAAAGATTTGCAAAATGTCAGCTATGAGGAGGAATTCTTTGAACCGCCTTTTTAATGGGGAGAAGAGAGGCTTTGATGAGCTGGTAGTGCAAGGAAGGAGAATAATTTTCCTTTTGTAATTTACCTGCACATCAGCTCAGTTTTGGGGATTGTAAAAAACAATTTTTAGTTGTATGAGCTGTTTCCTCTGCCCTGCAGGTGGACATCCTGCAATGAGACTATTGTGAGACTGAGGGGCTGGGAGGCTGCTGCAACAGCAGTGGGAACAGAGTAAATCAAGTATTTCCTGGTCAAATTGTAGAGATACTGGCTACTTCCTAAACTGCTGGGAAATCTCTGTTGTGGGTTGAACTCCACCAGTTAATTATGAGCCAGTAAAGACTGGCTTAACGTGGGCTCCACCAAATGAGTTGATGAAGTGTGTGTCAGAAGCTGGGGATCAATTTCCACTGGCAGAACGTTCCTGGTGAATTACAAGGTTCTTATCCAAAGACAACTGAAATCAACAGAGCCTTTAGCTCAGGACACGGATCTGCTGGCACAGTGTTTGCTGAAGCATCATCACTGAAAGGCTTGTCAGGAATGAGTTTGGTGCATTTGTGGCCAGTGTTGTGGATTTAACCTTGACAGCCTTTGGTTTTGCTGCTTGCTTCGCTTTTTCCTCCTTGTTCAGGATGTACCATATCCTTGGTACAAATACATCAAACTCGTGTAACTACATAAGTTTGTAGAAAGCCTCTAACTTATAATTTAACTCTTTACTTTGCCTTTTATAAAGCCTGATGGAGGAAGGCAGCCTCAATCCTTAGTGTGGCAAGGGGGAGCACTGAGGATGTTGTATGTTCCTCCTGGACCATGATAGGATGTGGGTTAATGTGCAGCCCTTCAGAAATCTGAAATTTTCATTTTAATTCAGTGCCATTTAAGTGCAGTGCAGGTGTTTGTCTGCAGTATTTCTGGTGGTTTAATACTCTTCCCTTCAGAGCTGAGTTGCATCAGGTGGGCTGATGGGTGAAAGTTGATTTTGCAGAGGAAGGCTGAAGGACAAGCAGGGTCTCATCATGAGATGAATAGATCCTCTCAGTGTTGGTTGCACAGGCACACATAAGAAAACCAGTTGCATGCCTGTATTCATGCAATTTGTGTGTAGTGGTGATTATACATTTTGCTGAAGACACTGGATGCTTTGGACTTAGAAGCTGATGTTGTGGTTTGGAGCACAGGATGCTGACTGTCCTTTGGGCCTGCTGCTGTCTTCCTCTGCAAGGCTGTACACATCACATAACTTTTTGCTATCATAATTTCTCTGTCTTCTAATGAGGGCTAATGCCCTTCATCCACCTTTGGTGCTTTGCTTTGGCACACCCTGTTAACATGTGGAATTCAACTGTTTTCTATTGCTGGTCTTTGCTATTGAGGAAGTCAATAACACAAATGGATGTTGTGGTCATCCACTTTGACATGACTTGGCTTTTGAGTGGTTTGGTGGCCATGATTTAAGATGGCTTGCATCCCTCCTCCTAGCATAGGTTGTGACAGCTTCTTGACTCTCTATCCTAACCCATGTGCACTGATTTGCTTCCAGTTCATCTTCTTACAGTTCTGCACACAACTTTTTCCCTGGCCCTTGTTGCACAGTGGTTGCAGATTTCTCTCATCTGTATGAATATAACATAGAGAGTCCTTGAGCGTTCTACAAATCTGGCATCTCTAGATGTGCCCTTCTCTGCAGTAATTCCAGTCTGTCTTTATGGCTGTGCTAAGGTATCCTAAGGTGACTTGCCCCTGGGTGGTGCCTGCTTTACTCTCCCTGTCTGAAAAAGGACACTAGGGTAGTGATTCTGTACTTAAATGTCTGAGTTGACTAGAGATCAGTCCTTCTCCACACTCTCTTTAGTCACTCTCACTCATTCCAATGACCATCTTTCTCCCTGCTAAATTGCAAACCTTGCACTTTTAATCTTTTTAAATGTTGTGTGTTCTTGTGGCAGTGCTCTTGCTTGCCAGATTGGTTAGCTAGAGCCCGGAGATGTTGATCAAGGAGAGGCTGCCAAAAGCTCTGTTCAGTCCTTTCTCTTCCAAAGGAACCTCTTATCTGCATTTTGTCACGGGCACACAAAAAAACCCACTCTGATTTTTATTAAAACACATTTCCTTCTCTTCATCCAGGACGTGGTAGCTTACTTTTGCTCTTTATGAAAGTGCTGTGTGATTACATCAGAAAGTGTCTGTGAAGAAGACTGATGGAAATGTTGCACACTGTGGAGAGATAGGGTTTGAATATGTAGAGTCACATAAACCACAATGTGGTCTGGAAAAATTTTGTCATAATACCAGGTATTTCATCAAATGTGTTGCCTCAGCCTGATGTAATTGCATGTTGTGTAGCAAGTCTAGTGTTCTGAGCTCTAGTCCCCTAGTGCAGGAGGGAACAATGTCCAGCACAGGCATGACCTGTGGGGTCAACAAGACATCTGGTCTGTTGTGAAGTTAATTTGCTGAGACCTGGGGAGACGCAGGCCACGCAGGACCATTTTTCCAATATATATATATAACATTCTTTAATATATTCATATATATGTAACCATAGTAAAGCTTTTTCTGTCTTCTGTGGTAGCATTGCCCCAGATTGCTTTAACATGTTTTAACATGCTTTTACCAGCATAAATATTAGGACAACCAGCATGAACGTGACTGCCAAGGGGATTCCAGGAGCCAGTTGCTCCTTCCTTCCTTTCAGTTTCTCAGCATGGTTCAGTAGGCAGCTAAACCCAGGATCTTCCTCATTGCTCCTGATTTAAGCTTGGGCCAGGTTGGCACTCGCTGCAATCCTGGCTGTGTTCCAGTTTCTTACTGCTCTTCATTGCCTTCTGTAAAAGCTGTTCTACCAAGGCTGGTTCATGAAGTGGAGAATTTTTAAGCCTCTTCCACACTCCAAACCATACCCTGATAGCCTGCTTAACTGGGGGTTATCTTCTAGGATTTTAATAATTGTAGATGATACTCAAGAGTTCTGTGTGCTGCTATTAGAAGCTTGATACGAAAGAAGGTACCTTGGCTTGAGAAACAGTTTGTAAGATCACTGTGGAAACAGTCTCCAGGACCCATGCCTTCCATTCCCCTGTCTTAACAACTGCACCACCACTCCTCTTAGGGTTGTATGAACCTGACTTGTTGGATCATTTTTACTTCTGTTAGGCATTTGGGACAGAAGTATCACATACCTGATGTCCTTTAACGTGCTCTTGGATGCAGGTGCCTCCTCTCTGAAATACAAGTTAATAAAAATATAGTAGTGTAGAGTTGCAAAGGTGCCTATCCAATGTGTGACCAGAGCCAGCTATTCAGAAGGTGAGAACTTTAATCTTTGTCTTCTGTAAGGACTGACCCTAGAACCTGATGTTGGCAAGCAAAATGTTGGCAAGCTCTGCATAGAGCATTGCATGCTGTTTTAACGGGAAGGAAGGATGAAGAAGTGGGTGGGATTAAGGCTCAAAGAACATGGAGTTTGAGTACAGCAGGGAAGATGCTCAGCTGAAGGGAAGGAAAGACAGAAACAGCAGTGTCCCAGAACAGCATTTCTTCCATCAGATGACAGCCAAGTACTGAATGGTAACTACATGTTTAGTTACAGGACAGGGACTGTTCTTTGTGATGACTTCCGTTCAAGTCTCTTGTTGACACTGAAGGGAGACTCATTGGAGGCCAAAGGAGAGTCCCAAGCTCTGCATGTATTCATTTGTGCTCACATAGGGCATTTGGGCATGGTGGAAATTCCTGGAGGCAGACAGCCTTTATCTTCCAACTCAGCTAGTCAGAATGGCCAGCAGGTCTTTTCCATTATGGCAAGCCCTCCACCAGGATTCTGAGGTCTGCTGGAGCACATCACAGCTCCCATTCTGTGCATGTGCAGGCATCTTCCAAAGCAGTACACAAGCCACAGCTGCTTCCCACAGCACCAGCAGGATGTGTGCGCTGGGAGGCACTCTGCCCTGCAGCTCACACGCCCCATCCACCCCCTACAAACCTGGGGGAGAGTCAGTGGCTGTCATTGCCCGGGAGCGAGGGGACCTTCTGTTCTTTCCTGCTTTGAACTAGCCTTGCTCTGAAGGCCTCAGCTCCTGTTGGTCCCTCTGGTGAGGATTTCAAGGCTCCAGCTCTCCCTCCAGCGGCAGGAAGCAGCTCCACACTCACTGGAGCGACTTGTTGCTAATATGAGGGTCAAAGCACCTTCGTTCCCTTCATGTTTTCTCACTTCCTGGTGAATTCAGACTGTGTCCTTGCTACCACACAAACAGGGACCTCCAAGGGTGGGCTTGAATCTGCCGTTAGCAGGAATGTGTTTCTGCTGACCAGTCAACTCCTGCCAGTGCCTGTTCACTGCCTGCTGCGCTCAGAGCTGGATTGGCTGGGATACCACCCCTGTGCTCTGTGTGGGATAGCCTTCATCAGCATCAGCAATAATTACTCTTGTTATTTTTCCAAACACATGAGTTCATTTCAAGAGACCTGAGATTCATTTCTATAGTATGTCCTGCATCGGAGAGAATGAAGAGGAAGAAAATACCTTTCAGGCCCAATCTGTTTTCAGATAAACATTTCAATGCGGGCGTGTGTAATCCTTTCTCTCCCAGACTTTAGCTTAATCCCTTTTCCCTGAACAAATAGGTGTCCTCTGGCAAGGAACTGATGTGTGGCTGTAAATAGGCAGTGTTTTTTATTATCCAGTTAATCTCCATTTATTATCACACATTCAACAAACAGCCGATGCTCCCCTACTTGTTTGTCTGCTCACAGGAAGAAATTTTATCTTAGTCAGTGGATTATGGTAAAGGCTGAGTGAATCACTGTGCTGCAACATGGTCAGCCCTTTCAGGGCTATTCAAACAATGGGACTGACCAGCCAGACAGATAAAATGTTTAATGCTCTAAATTGTCAGGATCATCAATTCAGTATTCATGGCTCTCTATAGCACTGCCTACAGCCAGTGTTTAAATGGAGCTAGAGGTTACATCAACGTAGCAGAGGGGCTTTGAGGCTGTGGTGGCTGCAATGCACATGGTGTTTTGAACTATGAGGCTGAATTCAGGGTTCCTCTGAATCCCTGTGTCACCACTTTTCGAAGGCAATGCTGTGAACTTTACCTCATGGGCTGAGGACATAACATCCCTCATTCTGGGGGGGGTTACAAGCTCACAACAAGGGGCTGCAGGCAGCAGGACACTGAAGTGTCGTGCTCATTTTTCTCTCGGTTGCTGCACGTGTCAGAAACTAACTCCTGCCTTTCCCTGGAAGCCCTTGTGCTTTCACATCCCTCGTGCTGCTGCTCTGCTTTCTTCTTCAAATACCTTCCCCCAGCCTCTTGCCCTGCTGGGTCACCCTGTGTCCATGCTCCAGCAGGCTCACTTGCTGTGTTCTTTATTTTTTTGGTCTTAACTGAAGCACAGCTTTGTATGTAGCTGCTGTTAACAATAAGTACTTGTACAAGTGCTGCACTTGTGCTTGGCTCAACAAGGTTCCTGCATTGTTTTTTTCCCAAGCTTCTGCTATGAAAACAAGGGTTGGTCTTCCTCAAAACAGTCACTGCTGATCAGCAGCACGTTCCTCCTGCTGATAGTCACAGCAGCTGCAGTTTGCTCAAACGCTCAAGTTTACCCAAAGCCATTGTCCCTCTCTCAGTATTTCTGCTGCCCTTGGTCTATGTCCCTGACTTTGCTGATGCCCGAGATGGCATTTCCATGCTGTGCTGGATGCTGACCAAACATGATTTTGTCTTGAACTTGATGATTCATGCCCCATACTTTGTCCCCAGTTGAGCAGCAGAAAGCGTTACAGGGTATCTTTGTGGCTCCTCTGCTGTGTTACTGAGCTCTTGCTAGAAGTTTGTTTACAGAGACTGTAAAGAGATTTCCACCCCTGCCAGAACAAGGGGTTGAAATCACCCAGCCTTGTACTCTGCATCATGGCAAGTTTGAGGCACTTAGTGGATTTATTCATTTGCACAGTCACTCTCATAGAGATTTGGCTGCTCATTCTTTTTTTTTGGAGAAGGTTCACTTATTCCTACTGTTCTGCCATGTAAAATTTCACACTACTGCTAAGTTTGCCTTGACAAAATAAAAAGGAAACTCTTAGTGACAGGATGAGGAGATACTGCAGTGTCATAGATTATTGCTGGCTTGGATTACTCTTGCCATATAAGCAAACCCAGCAGTTATTTTACTGCAATGACTGGGCTTCAAGAGTTAAGAAAAGGACCTACAGGAGCATGGACAACTATTAGATTGCATTTGTGATGCTGTTGGGGAGTGTGCTGGGTGGTCAGTGCCACTGCTTGGAGAAAGCATGCACATGAAGACCTTTCTGTGGTAGTGCTGCACCTTTAGCTCCTAAGCAGCGGGTCTGAATACACCCCCTCTTGCCTCTGGTAAATGTAAGCAAGCTTTTTGAAACACAGCACTGCTCTGCTGCTGGCAAATTGTTGGTGTCCTCACTGCTGGGTGTGCCTTTTCTGTTCAGCGAGGTGCATGTCCTGCCAGGAGAGGGCAGGTACTCCATCCGGAGCTACCCTGCCTGCTCACTGTGAGGGAAAAGCCTGAAGGGGTTTTTTTTCACTGACACAAGTAACAGGGATCTTCTTCTAGCAGAGTAAATAGGGTGTTCGGATCTTTTTGCCTTCGAATTTTCATCACTGCAAGAGTTAGCTGCAAACCCATCCACTGTTAATGTTTTCCTATGATAAGGGGATTAGGATCAGTTCACAGAATCAGGATCCGAATCACAGAATTAGGATCAGAATCACAGAATGGTGGGGGGTTGGAAGGGATCTCTGGAGATCATCTAGTCCAGCCCCCTGCTAGAGCAGGATCCCCTCGAGCAGATCACACAGGAACACATCCAGGTGGGTTTGGAATGTCTCCAGGGATGGAGACTCCACAACCTCCCTGGGCAGCCTGTCCCAGGGCTCTGGTACCCTCAGAGTCAAGAAGTATTTTCTCATATTCAGGTTAAACCTCCTGTGTACCAGTTTGTGCCCATTGCCCCTTGTCCTGTCACTGGGCACCACTGAGAAGACTCTGGCCCCATCCTCCTGACACCCCCTGGAGATATTGATCAGCACTGATGAGATCCCCCCTCAGCCTCCTTTTCTCCAGGCTGAACAGCCCCAGCTCTCTCAGCCTTTCCTCACAGGCAGATGCTCCAGTCCCTTCATCGTAGTGCTCTGTTCATCACTGCAGGAACATGCATCAGGCTGGTGTCAGGGGATCCACCATAAGAGACCAACCTGAGGGTGGGCAGGCTCTTTGGGAGGAGGTGGGGGAGGTACTTTTGTACACAGATCTTATTTTGGCCTTTGGAAGGCTGACTCAGACCTTGATGACAGAAAAAAAGTCTCTTCCCTTGGCCCAGCAGTGACATATTTTTTCAGAAGCAGATGGGATTTCTTCTGCCTCTGTCAGTACTTGTAGGGTTTTCTGGCTCCTTAGTTAATAATGGGGACAGTGAATAGGGTAGTTTCACCTTCATTATTAGAAATGAGTCTAAAACAATCCAGAGGGCTACTCTACAAAATGAATGCCAGCATAGCATGCGATGGAAGCTGGGCTTAGTGATGTGTGCCTGTTGGAATACAGGGTGGCTGAGGTTTCAAGTGTATCTAAATGATTCAGCAACAAATGTGGACTGTTTTTTGGACTTCATTTGTGGCCAAGTCTCCAAAAGGGCACTGAGGCATGTACTGCTGCAGAGAGGTGCTAGCTCAGAGGTATCTTGAAAAGATCTGACTTTTTGAAAATGCTTGGGCTTAACAAGAAAACCATTAGAGAAATAGAGAGAAAAAAAGTGTTCTTCCTTTTCCTCAGTGTATCAATGAGTTGAACCACAGTGTCAACTTTTAAAGGGACTTAGAGCCTTGCGTGGTGACTTTATTGTTAAGAGTCCCAGCTGAGGGCTCTGAACTGAGCTAGTAGAAATGTTTCCAAAGTCAGGCAAAAAATCAGCAGCTTTCTCCTGCATGCTGAGGGATCCCTGGAAAAAAATAAAGAGCTAGCAACTACATCATTTGGCAACTTCTGCCCTAAATACAATACAGGAACTTCCCCCCTTTCCTGATATGGTTTTGAAGTGTGAATGCAATACCCTATTTTATTCCTTATATAGTGACACTTCTTCTTTATTCTGTAGATTCAACCAGTTATTGATGAAGTCTTCTCTTTTTCTGAAGTTCCAAAGGCCTTTCTGAAACTGGAAAGAGGACATGCACGTGGAAAAACAGTGATCAATGTAATTAGTAAAAAATAAAGTATTTCTTATAATGATTCTGCCTGCAGTCAATCCTATACTGGTAAACTGCACTTGAACATGAATTGGTAGGTAGCAGCTGTTTCTTCTTTAAAAGCTCACACAGGATGCATAATTTTTTTTAAAAGGCCTTGTTTTAGTGTTTTAGAAAAGCCTCTGATTCCTTTCTGCTCTGCCTGTTAATAGCTTTTAATACACAGACAGGAAATACTAATGTCCCTTAGATATTCTACAAGAAATGAGAATGTAGCTGTGACTCCTGCAGAACACCCTCTCACTCTGGATAAAAGGAACAGGCAGCAGCATTTTCATTTGAAAAGTCTTGCAACTTTTCTTTTCCAGATGTTTTAGTTATGTGCTGACATGGTGTGACACACTTTTATCTAATTGTCCATATGAAATTTACACTGCCCTTTTTTCCTTGGCCTTTTCTGGTTCTGTTCACCTTTGTTAATATACATTCTTCCTCAATCTAGTTCATTCTCAGAACCTGCAGGAAAACTTTGTATCAAATGGTCACATTGCTGTCTCAAGGCTGGTGCATTAATCTTGGTAAGGCCAGTCTCTCAAGGCATAACTCATTTGAGCAGAAGCATGGAACAAAATCAATCTGTAACTGAGATAATTACTCTAATTGCCCAATTCCTGGCACAGATTCAGCTGATTACAGCACTTGTGCAGGTAGGCTAGACATGATTTTGTCAGTAACCAGGAGACCCTGTCCCTGCCATGCCTCCTGGCCCTGCTGGTGTGGCTGTGTCTGTTGGTCTGGTTTTAAACTTAGCCCTTGGCCTGAGATGGGCCACGGAGTGACTTCCCCTGCAGTCATGCAGGGAGATGGAAGGAAGGTGGTAACCTCTGAATTGAGAGCTGCACATTGACCTCGGTGCAGCTACAGTGGTAGAAAACTGTATCGTGCAGCATTTCCACAAGGGGGACAGAAGCAGCAACCACATGAACTGCAGCCCTGAACCTGTATAGGAGAAGCATCACAGGTTGCCCAGAGAGGTGGAGAAGGCCCCATCCCTAGAAACATTCAAGGTCAGGCTTGAGGAGGCTCTGAGCAACCTGATCTAGTTTAAAAAGTCCCTGTGCACTGCAGGAGGGGTGGACTAGATGGCCTTTAAAGGCCCCTTCCAGCCCCACACATTCACTCCTCATTAGCTGCTGCAGGAGTGATGGAGAGAGAAGGGCACAAGACAGAAGCAAAACTAACTGTAAAATGTCACCTTTCTACTTTAAAAATAATTTCCATTAAAAGTTACCTAAGTTAAATTTATTTGTAAAATGCTATATTATATATAGCAAGAGCACATCAATATGACAAAGTACCACTGTTTGGAACCAGTAACAACACATTTTTTAGGAAGAACTAAAAGCAGCACATTTCAGAGCAACAAAACTTCAGTATGTCTGTACAAAAGGAGGAGAATCAGTAAGGCACTTCCTCTAGGTTGGTAACAACAAAAGCACCAGTGTCCTTTGAGGCAACACAACAGTAATGAAAGTGTTAATTTTAAACAGATTTACTATGCAAGACAAAGGCCTGGATGCTCCTCGGAGCAGCTTGAAGTAACACTGGTCTAACCCAGAACAAAACACAGCAGCATAGTACAAGACTTAGTTTGTATTTTACCTTTTTGCCAACGTTATTAAGAAGGAAAACTAACATGACCAGGGCAAGAAGAACCTCCTGCTGTCATTCCTACGTCTTGTCACAAACTCCTTACTAAACCAGTAAGGTTTACTTTGAACAGCCCTTGTACTGGGCACGAATCCAGGCTTGGCTCTGCCCCTTTCTAGAGCAGTCTGACACTTCTGCCCACCACAGCCCTTGCTCTCCAACATCACCAGAAATACCTGGGAGTCTGGCATTTTCCACAGCAAACCCAACAGGCAGTGGCAGGAAAGCTTTGTAACCACAGTGCTCGGGTGCTGCTGCAGTCATCTTCAGGGATATTTTCCCTAATTACTGTTTTCTATGATTCGGGGGTTCAGGAAGACTAGTTGCTGGAACTGTTTTAGAAGGTAAGAATTTTACTTGGCAAAGAAGTAAAATACCCATAACTCAAAAAGTTAGGCAGCCTAGACAATGGGCAAGTTCTTCACATTCCGATACATCCTTTTGCCAGCCCTCTTTTTCCTAACCTATCTACTGATTTACATCATCTCTACATGAGAAAACCTAGATTTTTTTTTTTTCCTTAATATAGGATTTACTATATTAGCATACTAACTATATTTGAAGCCACGTTAAAAATCCTTCGGATGTGCTGTGTGCTAGCAGTCTTTACACTGTCAGTAAACTTAAAGTTTCCTCCAGTGAAACAAATATATTAATTTCTGGTAGTGAATATTTCTCTGTACTACAGCCCACAGGTCCAAGGTGTTGTACTCACATACACACTGCACTCCTGTCCTTTATAAAGTGAGTTTTAATGATTTTTTTAGCTCTTCTCTCATTTAAAGAAAAAAAAAACAAAACAGACTTTAAAAATAATTTAAAATTGTGCTTATTGACTATTCTGGATTAACTACTCACTGACACACTCCATGGGGTCTCTCCCACCTTTAGTTCTTCCACTCTAGCCCAAGGCACACTACCATTCTATCTCCCATTGAGTTGTGATGAGTTAAAAGATAAAACTAAAAAGGTTGAGAGATACTCAAGCTTGTACAGGAATAATCATCTTAGGAGAGCTGAAATCATTCTGTTGCTTGTTCTTTCTAAAATTGTGGAGACAAGACCAAACTCTCATCGTTGATCCAGTATCCTTCAGAGGTGGCAGTGCCAATTCTAGTGTCTGGAATTGTGGCTCATTCAAACATCATCCTTGCTTGTTTGAGTTTATACAACTAGTGGTTCCCAACACTGTGTGAACTTCTCTTCGTTGACGGCGTTGACAACAACATGGTCACGGTCATATTGTGCACCTCCTGTCAAGAAACATTGCAAAGAGTAAGTTATCTTTGAAGTAAGAGACATGTGCTCCAGGCTTCAGGAAGTGCTGGTGTAGGTGGTTTCTCCACGAGGCACTGAAAAGACAAACTCATTTTCATCACTGCCTGCTTTTGGAATGGATTATGAAACCAGGGAGCCTGCCTGCTTCTCCCCACCCTTCAGTAATTCAGAACCTTGGCTTTTTCAGCCTGGATGGGAAAGGAAGGAAACACTGCAAGTACAACCAGGTGTGGCTCCTTTAAGACTGTCACTTCCCAAAAGGCAAACTTAGCTGTTCAGTTTCCCCTCAACAGTTGTCACTTTGCTCTACAGATGATGCTCACCCGATGAAATGAGTCCTGCTGCTAACAAACAATGCACTGTGACCACAGCAGGGACAAGGCCTGGTGCTCATTTACTCATTGCCATTGTAATCTTGAATTTTGACCAGCTGCATCACAAGTTGCCACACACAGAGTATCACCCAAAATCCAGCTGTTTCCACTGGCAGCAGAACATCTCTGAATGCAAAATATAACCATTTTTTTAGAGGGGCTTCACTGAGTCACTGGATGCAATGTCAAACACGTTCCCACAGAAGAGCACCATTTGTATTCTGACTTCAGAAACTCAGGAGCAAAGAAACATCCAACCAGAGCTGGAAGTCAGAACTGACATTGTTTCCCAGCTCAGACATCTGCACCTCATGTAGTACAACACACATGCAAACAGCCAGTGGTGTTCCTACTGGAAGCAGCCACCTGAGCCAACCATTTGTACAGAGCATCAGGACACTCCTATGGACACTGTCTTTCCTTCTGCACCCCTACAGCCTCACCCTCCCAGCATGAGCAGAAGACAAGCCTGGCAGCTGAAAGTGTATGATGAGTGTAACAAATCTGGGTTCTAGCAGATCTCAGAAAGAAATATGCTGGGCAACTGGAGTCATAGAATCAAAGAATGTGTGGGGTTGAAAGGGACATTTAAAGGCCATCTAGTCCAGCACCCCCTGCAGTGCACAGGGACCTCTTTAACTACATCAGGTTGCTCAGAGCCTCCTCAAGCCTGACCTTGAATGTTTCCAGGAATGGGGCCTCCACCACCTCTCTGGGTAACATGTTCCAGTGCTTTAGCACCCTCATTGTAAAGAACTTCTTCCTAATGTCTAGTCTAAATCTGCCCTGCTCTAGTTTAAGACCATTCATTCCCCCTTGTCCTCTCCCTACAAGCCCTTGTCCAAAGCCCCTCCCCAGCTTTCCTGGAGCCCCTTCAGGCACTGGAACGCCGTTATGAGGTCTCCCTGGAGCTTTCTCTTCTCCAGGCTGAACAATCCCAGCCTGGAGTCCTGCATGGCAAGCACATTTAAGAGCTGCTCTCCATACTAAGGAAATGCCACCTCAAGCACTGGAGCTGTTCTCTTCAGAGACTTGGGGGAGGCTTTCTGGTGCCCACGTCCAAAATCAGAAAGGTCTCTGAGAACGTTAACACCAACGTGATTGCTCTTCTTGCCATCACCAGGCAATTACTAAAAAGCAGTAGAGATAACCTGCAGAGATATCTGCAGTATTGCAAAAGAAATCACAGAATCACACAAAATCACAGAACTACCAAGGCTGGAAAAGACCTTTAAGGTCATCAAGTCCAGCCTATGACCAACACCACCACACTGTCTAGACTATGGCACTAAGTGCCACATCCAGCCTTGCCTTGAACACATCCAGGGATGGTGCCTCCACCACTTCCCTGGGAAGTCTATTCCAATGTCTAATCACCCTCTCCGTGAGGAAGTGCTTCCTAATATCCAACCTAAACCTCCCTTGGAGCAGCTTCAGGCTGTGCCCTCTTGTCCTGTCACTGGTTGCCTGGAAAAAGAGCCCAGCCCCCACCTGACTACAACCTCCCTTCAGGTAGTTGAAGAGAGTGATAAGGTCCCCCCTGAGTCTCCTCTTCTCCAGGCTAAACAACCCCAGCTCCCTCAGCCTCTCCCTGTAAGACTTTCCCTCTAGTCCTTTCACCAGCCTTGTTGCTCTCCTCTGGACCTGCTCCAGCACCTCAACGTCCTTCTTGAAGTGAGGGGCCCAGAACTGGACACAGGACTCGAGGTGAGGCCTCACCAGTGCTGAGCACAGGGGGAGAATCACATCCCTGCTCCTGCTGGCCACACTATTCACTATTCCTGATACAAGCCAGGATGCTTCAGAATGAGAGGAAAAAGGGAATACCAGAGCAAATAATCCCCTAAGCAGCAGCTCCTCAACACAACATAAGCTGCACAGCTCAGTTCTCACTGCCAGCACGAAGCCTGTTTTGTAACCGGTGTCTGAGAGAACATAAACATGTTATGATGGGAGGAGATGGGGTTTTTTTTCAGTGGCACAAGAGACGATTTGCTGTGACGGAGCGGTGCTCTGGCCAGAGCTCTGCGCTGTGCCCGCGTATCCACAAGGTGGCACCGGTAACTGCGCAGCTGAACCACTGCGCTGCTGAGCTGAGCAATCCCTGCATGGCCCATTTGTGGTCACGAATGCATCAGAGGAGCTGCCAGAAAACAAGGTCATGTTCCTACTAGACTTTTTCAAATAGAATCTAAATGTACCTCCTTCTTCTTATTTAACATACAGATTTACTGTTTTTTAAACTCAAAGTACATCTATACTTGCATCACCAGTCCTGTTCATTGTGAAGTTCTTCAGTTAGACGCGTAGAGCACGTCACTGCTTTTCACATGTGCTTCTAACTCAAGACAAGGCAGTGTGACAGTATTTCTGCTTGTTTCAGACAACTCAGAACTGATTTTGGAAAAAGGTATGCAGAGTCACTGTGACTTCTGTGACTGCTCTCCCCTGAGCTGGAGTCCGTTTGAGAAGTTTATAAGGCTGAGAGAAGTTGGGGCTGTTCAGTCTGGAGAAGAGAAGGCTCCAGGGAGACCTCAGAGCACCTTCCAGTGCCTGAAGGGGCTCCAGGAAAGCTGGGGAGGGACTTTGGACAAGGGCTTGTAGTGAGAGGACAAGGGGCAATGGCTTAAAACTGGAGGAGGGCACATTGAGGTGAGACATCAGGAGGAAATTCTTGAGTGTGAGGGTGGTGAGACACTGGGCCAGGTTGGCCAGGGAAGCTGTGGAAGCCCCATCCCTGGAAGTGTTGAAGGGCAGGTTGGATGGGGCTCTGAGCAACCTGGTCTAGTGGGAGGTGTCCCTGCCCATGCAGGGGGGTTGGAACTAGATGATGTTTGAGGTCCCTTCCAACCCAAGTCATTCTATGATTCTGTGATAAGTAATCACTAGCTGCTTACTGCAGTAGAGAGAACATGACTGTTTGTGCCCCTGCTGTATTATGGTCAGACATCAGATAACCATTTTCTCACGGTTCTAATTGTTCTGTCCTTTTGAGTTCCAAAGTTCTGACTGTTGACTCTGGTTTTTTGTTGGTCTTGTTTTTGTAATTGCTGTACACAGCATCAATGCAAAATTCATTTTAAGTCAGCTAACAATATTAACAGCTATAGAAAATAGTTACTCCCCCCACCTAAAAATGCAGAGCTCTGTAAGAATATTTGATTATGCTCATTCTGCTGATGATTCCACTTGTTGCTTTTCCAGACTTCCTATGAAACTATTAAAACCAAGTTCAGAAACAGAATCTACATGAATCAAACTGCTGTGACAAAAGGGACTGTAAAACATGCATCAAGTGCACACAGCCCTGAGGCTGTTGTGGCAGAACCTCATGCTGGCAATAAAGGTACAGCCATTAATAAACAAATGAAAAGACTTCTGGCATCTAATCACATCAATGTACCAGCCTGCCTTTGCTTTCCTAATATCCTTTGGCTATTGCATCTACAACTACTATGTAAGAAAATTTGCTCTACACAAATTAAGGGTAATGAGAAGCTAGGATTTTCTTGCTTCAGCATTTTAAATACATTATATTAACATCACCCAGTGCCACGTGAAATTAGCTGAGGATATCTGCAGTGAGTGGACACTGGGAATACAAGATAAGCTAGTACTGTGAGTTACTAAACTCTGTGTAGGAAAAATGAAATGGAGTCTTAGGGCCTGGATAATTCAGGAGGTCAGACTAGCTCATCAGGTCTTCATCAGGTCTATTTTGAGTCTAGATTAAACTAACTATAACACCATCCTTAATTTATAGGCACGTTTAGTGCCTATCCCACTGTAAATACCATGTATTTAAGACACAATGTAATGAGATAACACATTTGCTTACCTTTGATATCTAAAACCAGCTTGGGTTTCATCTTGCTATAAATCCTGCCATCGGGACTAATATGCCAATACTGTTTGTCTTCATTCCTCTCAAATGACAGACCAAGTTTAGAGCCAGGAGTTATAAGATTTCCAACAATTGTCAAGCAGCAATCCTCTGCCATCTGTAGCATCAGAGAGGCAACACCAATTATTCAAAACTGCCTTATTTCTGGTATCCACTGTTTTTTAATCAGATAGGAGAGATGTCAGCAGGTGAGAAGAGAATCTAGGAAGTACCTTCCCTAAAGGAATGTATTTTTGCCCCAAATTCATGACTGCTTGTTTTTCTTTTGTTTCTGTTTCTGCTGACACTCTCCACTACATCAGAACATCAAAATAACCATGCTCTATCAGATCAGAAGGTACAATTAGCACCTGCCTCTAGCAGTGGCCAACAACAGATGCCAAGGGAGATTGCACTCACTCTGCTCTTCTCTGCAGCATGTTCCTAGTGATGTCCCCCACTCTACAGCAATTTCCAGCCCAGAGCCTGCAGAGTTGGTACCTTTAATACTCAGATTGTTTCTTTCCTGTGTGTGAATTTGTTAGTCACTACCCCCTGAGATCAGCAGAACCCTTTCCCCTGAACACCCTCCTGTACCATAACCCTTCTGTGGCAAGCAGTTCCAAAGCTTAACTACTGCTTTAAAAAAATACATTTGATAGGCAACTGCTAGATTTATTTGATGCTCTCCTCACTCCCCTTCCCCTCCCTTATTTAAAGAGAGGTCTTGTCCATGAGGGGACTTCAACCATATCATCCCTCCCACTGCTCTCTTTGCAGGCTAAAAACTCCTACCTATTTCATCTCTTCCTTGCACAGAAGCCTTCCATCTCCTCCACACAGTATTTTTTTAATTCTTTAATCATTTCTAGTTCTGCAATAACCTTTTGACATAAAGGACACAGCTGCACAGCACCAAGTGTATGAATTTCACAGTGTATCACAATAATACTTCTTTTTTTATTCTATGTTCTTTTCCTAGTCATTTGTATTACTTGATTTCAAAACTCTGCAGATGTCTTTATGGTTAAAAAAAGAACTGGCAACCATCAAACTTACTTGAAAAGAATATTAAGGCTGTATTAGTAAGTACATTACAGTTTATTCTGTGTGAACAGTCATTTTCAACTGATCACCACAAGCCACCCTGTAACTTCTGAATGGACTTCAGTGGCAGATTAAACAAACACATGGCCTCAATTACTAAATACAGTTTTGAAAAAGCAGCACTTCCTAGTATTCATAACCTAGAACTGATGTAGGTTGATTTAGTTCTGCAGCTCTGAAATTCTCATCTGTATCTAAAAATGTTCCTAGTGGCACTTTAAAGACTCAAAGCTTACACAGTAGTTCCACTAGGCCACTACTTCACCCATCTCCAAGAAACTCATGAAGAGGAGACCTGAATTCCTGTCTGCTATTCCTATCTGTTTCTGATGAAGTAAGTTGAATGACTTTTATATCCTGCTTACTGGTTATCCCACCTCCCTCAAACACATCCCCTCCTTGAGAACCTCAGGCATCCCTCAAGGTACCATGACTCAAGCCAGTGACATAACCTGAGCTTACAGAGGAAAGGCACAAGTTCTTCCACTGACCCATGTCTGCCTACATGCACACACCTACCCCCCCACAAGCTTTATTTTCCCTTTAAAAATGTGGTGAAAAACATTTTTTGTGCAAAGCACAGGCACTGCCATGCAACAGAAAGATGGCAGAGCTCTGGAGGAGTTCAGTCATTGAAGAGCAATGTTGGCAGCTTCCACTCTGCACTGAGCTACTGGGGTGCTGCACAGCACAAGCTGGGTATTTTCTGAGCACAGAGGAACTGCTTCCTGAGACACAGAGATGGGGACAAAACCCAGCAGCAGCATTTTTCCAAAGCCATATGATACCATGCTGTCTTGATATGAATGCCTTCAGTGAAATGTCTGAGGCACTGTCAGGAGAGAAGTCTTTTGTATACAATATTAAAGCTTTTAGCTTACTTTGCATCATTTTGCTGTCTACACAAATCCCTTTTACTACTGCATGTGTCCTGCTAACATGTCCAAACAATGCCTTAGCTTATTAACAGCAAGATTCTTCCCTCCAGCACAGATGACATAGTTATAAATGGCTGCTTTGAAGTTACACAATCCTATAGAAAAAGTTCACATGATTCTTTGCAGTCACACTGTTTAACAGTATTAAAGTAACTTAATTTTCTGTGGCTGGCATCCCTAAGACTGTTCATCCTTAAATATTATGAATTGTGCATACCTCTGCTCACCTCAATGACAAGTCACACATGATGAGTTTTGTGGACTGTGAGAAAAGTAGAACTTCATTTGAAACGTGTACAGAGGAACAGAAAAGGGATAAATTCAACAAATACAGACATAACCAGAAAAAAACCAAACCAACCTCCAAAACCAAAGAGGAGGATTTTACCTTTAAGCTTGCCTGAATGCAGAAGAGGATATAACTCACATTACACTGAACTAGAATGCAGAGTTCAAGGTATTATCAGGGAAGTTCTGCATTTCAAAAAGTCTCCCTTGCTTTGATACTTCTGTGGTATCTTTATTGTGGAGAAAGAGGGCATGAAAGTGGAAGGAACTCATAAACAGCAAGACAATAGTGGTGATTGTACTTAAGAAGCTGTTATTCTTTAGTGGAAAAGTAAATGATAACTAAAATCTATCAAAAATTGCAATTACTTCAAAAAAGGTATCATACAACTAGTTTACATCACCTAAAAAGCCAGAGTTCCATTAAAAAAAGCAAACAACAACAAAACAACCCCCTACAAAAAGCTTATATTACAGCTGAAACAGAATAAGTCTATAAAATAAATTAATACAGTAGGTACTGAGTTCAGAAAGCCCTGCTATTGGAGAGTAAATGAGAAAATTGACATTGAAATTGAACCTCACCCGGCATCTTATGAATCCATCCTGATAAAGCCAAATTTGATCATCTGAGTCTGTATCTTCTGACACTTGTATTCTGAGAAGATTCAGATTGTCTAAGTTTCCATCAGCTGACATGAATTTTCCTGTTTCCTTGTTTCGAAGCCTGAAGTACACACGTTTCTGCAGAAAACAACAGAACTCTTAAAGCACAGTCTGAGCACAGAACACACCCTGCTCTGGTTAACTTGAGAGCAACCACTGCTCAGTGCTCAGGGAACTACTGGAGAGATGAGTGGAGGGTGACAAAGATGGTGGGGCATTGGAGCATCTCCCTGATGAGGAAAGGCTGAGAGAGCTGGGACTGTTCAGCCTGGAGAAGAGAAGGCTGAGGGGAGACCTTCTGAATGCCTCCAAGTATCTCAGGGTGGGTGCAGGGAGGATGGAGCCAGACTCTGCTCAGTAGTGCCCAGGGACAGGACGAGGGGCAACGGGCACAAGCTGGAACATGGGAAGTGCCACTGAAATATGAGGAGAAACTTCTTCACTGTGAGGGTGACAGAGCCCTGGGACAGGCTGCCCAGGGAGGGTGTGGAGTCCCCTTCTCTGGAGATATTCAACCCCCCCTGGATGCAGCCCTGTGGAATGTGCTCCAGGGGATCCTGCTGTAGCAGGGGAGTTGGACTGGGTGATCTCTAGAGGTCCCTTCCAGCTCTGACCATTCTGTGCTGAACTCCATGCCTCCTTCTTTCTTTCAGAAAGCTTAACTTTTCCATTTTAGAATTTAATTCCAAAGTCCACAAATGTCCAGGACAAGCCAAGCTTTGAGAACTCACCATTCTGCATGGGAAGTTTTAGGCTTTCCTACGCACTAAGATGAGCACACAGAGGAAAGTTAGGAATTTTTAATTCAGAGCAGCACTAACTTCTCTCTGCTGACTTCTACTATGGATGCTCTTGGCTTTCATTAAGGGGGGCACTTGTGCAGTGCTGCTTATCTCACTGGCAGCAGGTGTTACACTGCACTGTTGGCCACTGTTACACTGCAGGTTGGCCAGGGAAGCTGTGGAAGCCCCATCCCTGGAAGTGTTGAAGGGCAGGTTGGATGGGGCTCTGAGCAACCTGGTCTAGTGGGAGGTGTCCCTGCCCATGCAGGGGGGTGGGAACTAGACGATCTTGAAGGTCCCTTCCAACCCAAACCATTCTGTGATTATTTATAGAACAAGACAAAAAGGACACCATAAGAGTAAGTTCTGCATTAGATTTGTAAATTATTCTACCAAGTAATAAACACGGGAGGACCTTCCCCCCTAAATCAACACAAAATCACTACCAATGGAAGTATCCAATTTTGTTGACCAGTTTTCTTCTTGTTCCAATAATAATGCAGATAGTCCAGACAGCATGCCAGTAACCAGTTTATGTGCTCATTATAAAACAACTTAAAGTTATTTAGATATACTAGTTATAGCCATTGCTTGTTAAAACAATTCAGCCAATCCTTATATGCTTTCTTCTATACTTTGGTTTGAAGTATGCTTAGTGAACAGTTTGAGCAGTACAACTGCAAAGCCACGTAGCATAATCAAGTAGGTTTAATCACAAGCAAAGCTGTAGAGCTCTTTCTTCACAGAATCACCATTGCTGAGGCTTGTGACATGCATTCAAGACTGTACCATTGCTTTCAACTGTGTCATATCCCCCCAAACATATCCCCCTGTGACAAAATATAAATTAGTCCTTGAAAATCTCATGTCAGAGCCTACTCACCTGCAGTAAAGGTCTCAGAGAACCTATCTGGCAACAGCCACTCACTTTATACCAGTCTGGTATTTCAGTCGGTGATAACAACATCTGACGCCCCCTGTAGTTACTGTGCTCATAAATTATCCATCTATGAGGGGAAAAAAGAAAGAAAGACAGAATGCTTTTACTGCTTTGGAATCAGTAAGTGGGCCTAATAGAAATCTGTCCCACAAAGTAGTCATGTTTAGCTTTGGAAAGCCAATGCCCTTCTTTTTAACATGTGTTCAACTATAATACAATCTGGTTCAGATCACCTTCATTAAGCTGAGTCCACTGGAGTTAACATTTAAAAATCCTGTTACTTGAAAATTACAAGCTGAATGAAACAAAGCATTTTCTTGCCATAAAGGGAGAACCCAACTTTTAGA
Source organism: Hemiprocne comata (assembly GCA_020745705.1). NCBI lineage: Eukaryota > Metazoa > Chordata > Aves > Apodiformes > Apodidae > Hemiprocne > Hemiprocne comata. The sequence goes on along the minus strand of CM036588.1, from coordinate 119,344,239 downwards.
TACCATCTGTTCTCCAGAGGTACTGTGACTCCTCAAGGAGTCTCTATCTCTGTGGCAGCTACATCTGCTGCACATGCTGGACTGCTGCAGCTGCAGAGCCAGTAGTTTTTTGTGTCTCAATCTGGATGGGCCTCAACAACATGGAAAGAACTCTTGGTGGAACCACAACAAAGTAAAGTTCTCTAGGGTATTTTGGTAGAGGTTTTATTTCAGGGCACCTTTCTTCTTTCCTGTTGCTTCCTTTCCTCTGACTGATCTGTCAGCAGATGTCTGTATCCAGAAGCAGCACACTCACCTTAATTTGGGTGCTTTTTTCACAGCCTAATGCACATCTATCCCCAGGTACAGAATTAAAAGAATCATAAACAGATGTCTCTTAGCAAAGGAAGAAAAGAAAACCCCTTCAATAAGCAAGGCAGTAGGGGCAAGGACACACTGAAATCTGTATTTTGACACATTTCAGCAGCTGACACTACTACAATTAAATCAGAATTTTCATATCATAATCTATACAATTCTAGTGATCAACCAGATAAAACATATCTATTCATCAGACAGGAAACATGCATGATTCCTTGGTCCAATACCTGGGATCACAGTAACCACGTTATTGGCAAAGAAGTAACTTGATGTTTGACTTCATGTTTTGGAAAGTGAGAGGTAACAATATTGTGGTTATGGTGAAGGACACCGAAATCTCAGGAGACTTAATACAGAGCATGTACTTTTTCTTAAGGCCTTTATGTTTCAAACCAGCTCAGTGTGCTAAGGAAACCCTCTGACCAGATTATCCAGATGAGGAAAATGGTTTGCTCCACACATCTGGTATTAGCTATCCACTTGAGGGCAGCCTTAAGCTGTCCAACAGCATCTCTCTAGCACAGGCACCTTGGGGATTGACCTCTTCAAAAGAACACATTTGAATGCAAAGCAACAGTTAACATGGATCTGTTGGTAAAAAGGTAAATCCCATTCTTCGAGTTAGAAAAAACCTGAACTTGGGGCAAGTATCTTGGAGGTAAAGATTAACAGGAAAAAACACAAGGAAGAAATTTAACAGATCTGCTGGAACACTGGAAGATTGTAACAGTGGTTTTCAAAATGCTTCCAGACAGTTTTGAAACTTCATCACAGACTAGTTTATGTGATTTTTCACAAGTAAATTTAGAGAACACAACTGCTCAAAAATAGCTAACAAATGTAACTGCTGTATTTACAACCAAGAGTCTGACCCAATTCCTGAAGCAAAAGGGATCATTACATGATCAAGGTCAGGCTTGATGGGAATCAGAGCAATCTGGTCTAGTTGGAGATGTCCCTGATTATTGTAGAAGGGGTTGGACTAGATGACCTTTATAGGTCCCCTCCAACCCAAGACATCCTATTATTCTATTCTAGGATTCTATGATTAAATGTCAAAAGGGCATCAATGGTCTGGTTGTACAACTGTGTCCATAGTATCTAGGTAAAAGGATGAACATGAAGACTTATTTTTCAATTTACAACACATGACACAGACCACAGACTGAAGGATTTTTTTGATTGAGACCTAAACCAGGATAACAGAAATTTTCTTTAAGAATGCTATGCAAGCTAGCTTTTATACTATGGCATGAGAGAAGACACCAGTTTACTTGTGAGCTTTATACAAACTAATTTCAACTTCTAGCACAGGGGGACCAGTCAGTGATAACATGTTGTTGGAATAGGATGTGAAAGGTCCCATGAGAAAAAACTGCATTAATGCACTGCACAGGTTATGATGATCTAATTTTATACTCCTCAGTTTCTACAACCTGTAATTTTTCTGTTGAGTGAGTATATCCTCCTAAAGAATCAAAAAGTAATTTTGAACTTACGTGCCACCAAGGACTTGAACCGAAGCTATTCGTGGATTGTATCCCAGGAACTGGAGATTTAAGACTTCTGTGCTGAATTCCATTTTCTTTCCTTGGAAACCCAACTTCTCAAAAAGAGCTACACATGGCTCTGACAGCTCCTGCAGAAGGAAGATGAGCACTTACACAGGATGTCAGAACTACAGATGGTGACTGTGTAACATCATTACTCCCCACAGCCCATTTATTTCAGAGGTTTCTTCCCGGTTGTTTAAGATCAAAGACCTTGAATAGTGTTTTTGCTCTGCAACAGGTTATTTTAAAAAAAGTAATAAAAAGCACTAGTACAAAACACACAAGGGATTTTCTTGCATGGAACAGAAAACTTCCTTATCTTAAGGCACACACAAATGTCTCTGCGGTTGAGTCTTGCGTATTATCTTAACTACCTTTTAAAATACAGTTTAATTAACACCATATCCCTCTTCCATTGCACTCCACTCCACTCATTGAGGGCATTTTCATCTTCAGACCTGAACATGCAGGAAGGTAATATTGATTTCTACAGCTTCAAGTGGTACCAGCCTTGTCAGCACAGCATATCACATACTGCTCTAATTTTTAACTTTCATAGTAGGTTACGGCAACATCAATCTCTGACTAGACAAAAGCTTCAGCATTCATACTTCTGAGGTGAAATTCACCACTCAAGCAAAAAGTGTAACATCTGAATGCTCCAGATTGCTGTGGGAAGATAATTATTCTCCCTCTCTGTCAAAATGCTTCTGGAGTCAAAGGGATTCGGCCCACACGAAGCTCCCTGCATCACGGAATCCATTCTAAGTGTCTTCTGGGTAACAAATGTTGGACTCTTTCCTGTGTGGCAAAGCATTTGTAATGGACTGGAAATAACCTCTCACAACTAAGGCCTTCCCCTGGAAGCTGGAAGGCAAGGGTTTGAAACCCCTCAAGGTTAAGTCAATCAAAGCCCAAGTGTCCCGGCGTTGCAGTTGACGCTCACAGATAGAAATGACCCTGCCCCTCCCTTTCTTGGAATTCTCCCAGCAACAACTGCATAAAACCAACGCCACAGAGGGAAGAGCTCCTTCCTGCTGGCAGGTGTTCAGCATGCTTGGAACACATCAACTGGATCGGGAACGCCCGACATGACGTCAAGTCTCGACAGACTCCCACCTGGCCTCAGGCATGGAAACAGGCCCTCCCAGGCAGAGCTGGCTCCCTGCATTCGTGGCAGCAAGATTCCATGCAACTTTGTTAGACAAGGCCTCACATCTACCGACTTCTAGACAGTACTTAAAGTCCTCTTTAATCTTCCTTGAGATGTTTTAGGGCCCAGATGACAATGTTGCATGAGCGTCACCATTATCTCTGCAGCAGTCCAGGTTATCACACAGCAGCTGAGCTGTGCTTCCTTATCCCACACACCCTGCAGCGCTGTGGGAAACACCAGGAGAGGCCTTCCAGCTTACTCCAAAAATCAGAGCACACTCATCTCCACCATGACAGGTTAACACCAGTTAGACTGTCATGCGTCATCACAGGTAGGCTGGAGCACCTCTCCTGAGAAGACAGGCTGAGAGAGTTGGGGTTGTTCAGCCTGGAGAAGAGAAGGCTCCAGGGAGACCTCAGAGCACCTTCCAGTGCCTGAAGGGGCTACAGGAAAGCTGGGGAGGGGCTTTGGACAAGGGCTTGTAGTGAGAGGACAAGGGGGAATGGATTAAAACTGGAGGAGGGGAGATTGAGGTGAGACATGAGGAAGAAATTCTTGAGTGTGAGGGTGGTGAGACACTGGCCCAGGTTGCCCAGGGAAGCTGTGGAAGCCCCATCCCTGGAAGTGTTGAAGGGCAGGTTGGATGGGGCTCTGAGCAACCTGGTCTGGTGGGAGGTCTCCCTGCCTATGCAGGGAAGTTGGAACGAGATGACCTTTGAGGTGCCTTCCAACCCAAGCCATTCTATAATTCTGTGATTCTAGGTCAAGAGCCCAACAGGAACAACCACACCGTGATGATGTCCCAGTGTCCCTGATCCCACAGCCCTTTTAGAGACCTGCACTATGAGACATTCAACTGGTCAGGCAGCAGCCCTTGAGCCACATGCAATGCTTCAGAAATAACCTGCTTGCAAAGAAAACACACAGACAGAAAAGGAAATACTCTTAATTTTCTGCCACACCTTCCACTCTGGGCATGTTTAGATTGAGGAGCAACACTGTTATATAAAATGTTCCCCATAGAGGGAAATGCCAGGTCAGCTCATGAGGTTTTTTTCAGGACTGCCCATGTACTGCACTGTACAAAGCTGGTGCTCCTGTGTATCTACATTGAGTGATTTCACAGAATTGCTCATTAAAGAGAAGTATTTTCAGCATGACTGTTCAAGCACAAACCACATGCACAGTTGTTTTTATACTATGTTCAGGAAAAAGAACATGTAGCCAATTCAAGAAGGAAAAATGCTGTTTTCTACCTGCAGCACAACCATGTGGAGCATGCAAAGCAAGCACAAGCAAAGATACAGTGGTATAAAAAACCAAAAACCTTGAATTTATTATGGACAAAACCCCTTTTAACTTCCACTTCCAAGTTTATCAAATATCCTTTTCATTTATTTTTCTTATGGTCCCTTAGGAGTGGATCCCTGAAAAGCAGAGTTAAACTAGACAAGTATAGTAATTTGACATGTTAAAATAGCAAAGGATCTTCTTGTATAGAAATGTCACATAGAAAATCAGGAGGAAAGTTCTGGGAAAGGCAGGTGGTGGGGAAGAATTAAGATTGGCACTGCCAAAAAAACAATCCCAAAATAAATCTGACAGGTGAAACCAGTATCCAGAACAATAAAGTTCAAGCTTTTGTAAAATTATGAAAATGAACAGTATAATATGAGAATTTCCACCTAACTTATTATTCTCTGTATTCTAGTTTGCTGACAAACTACTTATTTTTCTGTTCTGCAGAGATCTGAAGCCTCTGAAGAAGGAAGCAGCAGCATGGGACTTGCAGGCAGATGCAGCTCCATGCTACTGTCTGAAGTGTGATAAATTGTAGGGCTAGAACAAGTTTCAGGAGTTATAAGAACACAGAGGCACAGAACTGGCATTTGGCTGTTGTAACACAACAGTGTCTGTCACAAAGAATAAAACTTGCTAAAATAAGCTGATCCTTCCAGCTCAAAACAAGCATTTTAAACCCAAGAACTCAATACTGACCTGTGGAAAAGAGCCCATTTTAACTCATGGTGATCACCCACTAAGCTTGGCTGGAAGCACTTCTATTATTTTTAATATGATCTGTTTACTGGACAGCCAAAGAGTCCTTCAGGCAGACAGACTTGCTGCAGGTATTTTTTTACACTGTACACCAAAATGCTCCCAAGACATGAAAGAGGATGACACATTTTAGCTCTCCTTCCTCAGCTGCAACCTCCCTGACAAGTTACCAAAATTATACTGGAGTGCAATAAAGGTGCCAAATTCAAAGAGAAGAGCCATAATGTACTCTCCTCTTTTTAAAAAATGACTACCATCTCTTCACATTGCTGTAAGTTCCTGGATTCCTGACCACATTTTGCTAGTATTTACTTTGGTCTTTAAAGGATACTTGCAGATTCCATAAGTGATCCATTCTAATGATTAGTTATAGGCCTGAGCAAACTTGTTCCTTGCCACTGAGTTACAAAATACATAAATGTTGTTTAGTTTGTATCCACCACACATAACAACCATGATTTTGCCAAATGGCATTGGGTGTTGCTGTACTTTACCCAGAAGGGTGCATTATTTACTGATTAACTCCAATTGCATTCCACTGATGATAGCAATAGTGTTTTATAATTACATGGATTTCATGCAAAGTTGCTTAGTTAAGTCTGCTTTTTACATATGCATAAAAAAACACAAGGTCTGCAGTTCAGATATTTCTTCACACTCCCCTACTGACATTTCTCAGCCCACTCTAAGTGGTCTCTCCTACTGGGAAATAAAGTCTGTCTGACAGATCCTTGACTCTTTTTACAGAAGCCCTTTTATAAGCTGTTATTAAGAAGAGTGATCCCAGGCAGCTGCTTCTGTGATGGCCTCTCCATTGCAAAACCAGCACAGAGGTCAAAAAACCTGACTGCAGCTTGGACATTTAACTGCTACTGCAAAGGGAAAAAACTCAAAAACACTCCTCTGTTTTCTGTGAGTCCCTAGCATTTTCACTGTCACAAAAAAAAAGGGGAGGTCAGAGTCACCAGGGTACTTATCTTTACTTCACAATACTCCTCAGAGCTTTACTTACAATATTTATAATCCGTAAAGACTTTAGAACTGCTTGGGGTGAACAACCCATGGCTGTCAGATCAGGATAGATTCCTTCTTCTAACACATACTGGTTACCAGAGAATTCTTCCTGGTCATACACAATGCAGCTGCAGAGGAAAGAAGAAATTGCCTCTTAGGAATTCCATGCAAGTAAAACAATGCTGGTGGTTTTCAGCCTTTAGCAAGACCTACTAACAGAAACATTATTTACATTGTTTTGCCTGACCAGCTAAAGATTAGTGTGTAAAACTTCAGGTGTCAGAAAGCTGGTTGCTTTTTAAAAACTTTTACATTTTCATGATTTTGCAATATTCATTCAATACAACTTACCTGCCATCTAAAATTTTTGAAGACTTCACAGCAAATGAATCAATACATCTTGTGTTTTGTTCAATTATTTGGCAGATACCCTTGAACTCAGGCTCTGAAAATAACTGGACCTTTTAAAAGTAATAAACATATTTTAGAACAATTCATTCTTCAACCTTCAGTAATATGTCTCTAACTTTACTTCTATAATTAGACTCAAACATCTCACCCAGACTTCCTCAGTTAGATACACTTTTTGTTACCTCTCCAGTGTTGCAATCCTTGTTGAAGACAGCAAGGTAGCACTACCAAAAATTACTTCTGGCTGCAAATCACTCAAGTAACATACAAAATAATAAAAACCACACTAACAAAGATAGCTCCTTGGACTATCTGCTGGAGAAGATTTTTTAATTCCCACAGAATGGCCAGAATAGGCACACCTTTAGTAAACGGCCATAAACGGTTTTGATTATTCATCTGTTTAATCTCCAAAATACAGGCTCTTCCCACTAAATGAAAACTGTCTCTCAGAACATAAATGGAGCATAATCTTGGCAAGGTATTCAGAAAGCAGCCTACAGACATGGCATGTTCTCCCAGGGTAGATGGGCTTTATGTGCCTGTAACAGCTATAGTCACAGTCATGTCAGTTCTTTCTCTGCTCAGAGGATAAGAGAGGAGACATCACCCACAGTCTTTTGTTCTTGCTAAACAGAAAAAAATATTCGAAGCAGCAAACCTGCTAATTTGGTTAGAGGATAATTAACCCTGATCCCACAGAAGTCATTCACATTATCACATGCCTACCAGCTTTATTAACTCTTGACAGAGATACAAGTGTGGGCATGTACAGTGTTCTCCAAAGAGGAACATGCTGACAAGGGATGCAGTCTGCTGACTACAAGCCATGACTTCTTTGTTTCCTTAGGATAAGGTCTTAATAGGCACATAATATAGAGATGCAACTATTTCTTCACGCACACAGCTGAAAATAAGCAGCCTTGAGATTTTTATTCCCCATGGTTTATACATTATCCCTATGCAGGAGATTCCAGTGAGGCGTGCTACTACTAATCAACAATGCAAAACGAGTCAGCTAAGACTTCTCTCCCTAGATTTTAGTTCCACGACACACTCACCATTTTGACTGAAATTAAAATAAAAGTCACTTTTTACAGAGACAAACATGAAAAGGTTCAGAATTATGAAAGGATGAGAAAAGCTACCCATTAGCCTCACTGCTGAAACTCCATATTAGTACTTGCACACAGGAGACAGTCCAACATAAAAACATACTAACTCACTGAACAGACAAGTTTTCCTGACATTTCCTTCTCTTGGTTATTGACAAAGATGGCATTATCTTTTAAGCAAAACTCAGCAATATTTCTGAGTGAACGAGTTGCCCCAAGTTCAACCACCATGAGCAGAACTGTTAACCAAAGGTTCAAAAGGAATTAAGTCACAACTCTACCACAAACAACAGCATCTAACTTGTACAGACCTCGCCTCAACAACAGAGTGCAGGTACCTGCACCTCTGCACAGGGGGCTGCAGGCTCCAGCTCCTCAGAACAATCACTGACACCCCAAAACAGCTCACGTGCTGAAGCAGAACACTGCCTGTGCCCTAAGAAAGTTCTGATGGCAGCTGTGTATTAAACCCCACCTTCCTTGGGCCTTATTTATAAAGTCTGGAAAGCAGCCTTCCTTCACCTGCAGATCTTCACCTCAATCTTTGTCTGACTTAGTCAACCACCTGTGCAAATACTTGGGTGTTACAGTAGACAAAAAGCCCTTTCTTTATTTATACATGTAACAGACACTACAAAGTATGTTCCCTGCAGTTAGAGAAGTATCTTACCTTGACTTTACCCCTTTCACTTCCAACAATATCCTGCAAAAGTTTGTAGGGGGAAAAAAAAAGGAAAGAAATAAATCTTAAGCAGTGATAAAATAACAAGCATACTAAAGTTTACTATTAATTGGTGTTTAAAGCATGTAAATAAACTGCATTTGATAGAAGAAGCATAGCTCCAAATACTTCAGAGAAAATTGCAAGACTAGTGTAAACTGAACTTCTTACCGTAATGATGGGTTGAACTGAAGATATTTTGCAATTCTTTCCCCCCCATGCCTCAATACTGGGGTACAGCCCTTTAGCCAGTACATACTGCTCCCCTGTAAATTCAGGATTCTCATAAGCCACCCACCTAAGAGAGACAGAAGAAGAGGGTGATGGATGAAAGTCACACTACTTTGCCCAAATACCTATGATGTGTAAATTCATTACTGTCTTAATATAAGAACAGAAACTTTCTCCTCTCAAGTGCCAATCTGTGATGCTATTAAAATCCTGAACAAACCCATGTATCTGATACTCCAAAACCCATGCAATTTTCACTTCCATTCACCCTAGTATGTTGGTATCAATCAGCTAAGGCAGACCACAAGTTTAAATACCTCATCTGCTAGATATCCTAAAAGCTGTCTCCAGTAAGAATATTTTGAGATGTTTCACAATCCTACTATTTTATCTAGATCAAAACAGATCTTTTCTCTAGATTTTCTCTAGAAAAAACAGACAGAATACAATTTTTTTTTTTTTATAAAACTCACTTTCAGAGTTATCTGGGCAGTAAAGATAGGAATACTGATTTTAAACATTGCCTGTACTGACCATTCAGCTGTGTTTAGGCAAACACACACTCCAACAGTAAGTTAGTTGCAGCAACAGCCACATATGCTAATGAGAGCAGGCTGTTCCCTGCTAGAGATCACAGACATCAGCAGGAAGAACATCCTTGAAAGTTAAGCATTAAAACCATCACAGATTTGACCAGGTTAATGTGTTTAAATTCAAAGTCATGAGGATTATTACTCAGCCAGACCTCATGCCCTACACAGGCCACAAATCCAGCTTTCTGCATCAACCCTATACCTTCTGTCTCAGCCAGATGATGCCTTTCTGAAAGCCAGTGAACTTTTGAGATACACACTTGAAGCATTAGAAAAGCAACCAAATCACCACACAAATCCCTCCAACATTCAATTACCCCTGCAGAGCTTTATTTCTCATCTCAAGTATCTGCTTTCAGCCAGTTTTGCTATACACAGTCTACTACATTTGAGAAACCTTCTATCCCTGGCTCCAAACTGAAAGCATTCCTGCATCAGCATGAACTTTGGTTTTCTGATACCCTCCATAACTTCTGCTGCCTTTCTGCTAGACTTCCCAAACTTTCCCATAATTACATTCTGGCTCTTTTTTAAACCAATCCTTTTTTGTTTGCTTAGTTTTTTTGTGTCCCAATATTAGTACTGGCCACAGTAACAGTTTCATTCATTATATTTATGCAGGGACCAGGACATCTTGCAGGTTCCTGGTTCTACAAGATTATCTTCTACTCATCATCAGCCAGCTTTTTAATTTTAGCCAATGCATAATGAGTGTATGCTTGGTTATGCCAAAACCCACTTTCAGTGCAGTCTTGCAGAGTTTCAACACTAACAAAACATTTCACATCATAAGTAAAATGATACAGAATTTCAAATTCACAGAGAAGGCTAACTCTCACCATCTAAATTCACTTTAAAATGACCTAAGGGTGTTCAGCAACTGGATTTTACTATGCTGTAGTTTTATTCCAAGAACAAATGCCAGAGTTTCTGCACATGCGAGAAGTGGGATAACTTCAAACTGAAATAAAGCTGCGTGGACATGTATGTGCTGAGGGGATGAACTTCATATTATTTGTTCATGGCAAGAACTCACATAGTGATTCACATTTATCATTATTCGTATCTCATGGTTTGCCTCAGACATGATCAATTATTCTAACTTGTTATGCACTAATTACTGAGGGCATATTTCAAGGCACATTTCAAAATCACCTCACAGTAATTCATCAGAGAGACATCGGTATGTATGATAACTTGAGGAGACAGTTCAGATTATCTCAGATGTGTCTGTTTCTGTATGCTACACACACCAAAAAAGCTGTGAAAATGATGTTTCCTTAACCAATCTCTTCAGCATTCATTAGATTTTTTCAATGCCAGGGTACAACTACAGTGAATGACAGTTTAACTACCCAAAAAAGTGTTTCTGATATTAAGAGAATGATAAAACATGCCAGATGCCTCCTAAGAATCTCCTGACAGCAGTTATTTCATTTCCCCCTCATCTAAAAAGTAGTACAAAAATAATCAACGTATCTCACTTTAAACCCATGTTTATCCTGAAATCAAAGGAATTTAAATAAGGGAGTAGCACTCTCCCATGGAAGTCGGCCTGTGCAGTTAGAGGGTTTATGGAGTCAGAGTCTAGTGGTGAAATACTTGTGCTTTTCCACTTCATTCAGAAGCCCATACAAACTGCTGAGAGTAGTAATAACAACATCAAGGACAGGCAGCTGCACTCAGTACCAGCTAAACCTGTCAGACCTCAAGACTTTCCCCAGGAAGGAGCACGGCCTTAATCCAACTTCTGACTAACAGAAAGGCCTGGAGAGCAAGACATCACCTCCACACCTGAGCAAGAGAGTCACATCCCAGCTGCCAGGCACCACAAAAACTGAAGTGCTGCTCTGCAGCACGGCAACAACAACCTTGCCCCACAGGGAGCGAGTTCTCCTCACACATCAGTTTTTGTAACCCCCAGCCCTACATGAATTGCCTTAGTTAGGCTCAGCAACAGCCTCATCCCAGGCTGCTGGCAGGGTGGTGCTGGAGACCTTCAATCCTCTGCACTATCCATGCCACCGGAAGCAGAGATGTACAGAAAAGTGCCCTTTATACATGGTTAGTACTATTACACACACAGTATCTTTCCCCAAAGCCTTCTACGGATGATATCTAGGAAGCACAGCTCCTAACAGGCTCTGGAAGAACAGCCAAGAAAAGAACCCTGGCACAGATAACTTGTCAAAAATCAGCTTTGCCCGTATTAGCCCAGGATTCATCTTACCTAACTTTTACCTTGTATAACATTGGTCATTTCTCATGACATATGTTCTTTCTAACGTTAGCTGCAAGGGCTAATCCTCCTTTTTGCACTGCTCTCAGTTTAGGATAGGTCAGATTACCCAGGTCCTGGAAGGACCTTCACTCTCAGCTATAAAAGAAATGGCAACACCTTCATTAAATTAAATGCCTTAGCTGTAAACAGTAAGTTTGCAAGCACAGAAGCACTTCTTCAGGTCTGAAATAGAATCTACAATCTTTAAAGCATAAATACTACATGGAGGCTTTAAACTGGCCTATACGTGCTGATCAGACCATGAGGGGCCAGGGAGTTAACTGGCACTTGCAGATTTGGAGCATGATTAACAGACAGGATGAGGTAATAAAATTCTGTTTATAGAAAGAGGAAAAACAGGTTCTTTATTGTACCCCTTCATGCTTGAGATTCCTAGTATCCCAGACCTTCAAATTTTAATGTCATGCCTTCTAGAAAAAGGTTTTTTAACACAAACCCAGCTCAGCTCTGAGTTGGAGTGCTCTTGCATTTTTCAGCTCCCAGGGGAAGTTTGTTCTTGTGCCTTGTGTCTCTTCAGTTTCACCCACGTTACCTTCCCTAGAGCATCTAAATTAAATTTACTATATTCTGGCTCCTGTATATGAACTATGTATCACCTAATTATTTCCTTAATATCACTATCCATATGTACACTGGACAGCCAAATCTGCACTGTGGACCCGACATGGACAGGCTGAAGAGCTGGGCAGAGAAGAACCTAATGAGGTTCAACAAGGCCAAGTGTAGGGTCCTGCACCTGGGGAGGAAGAACCCCATGCACCAATACAGGTTAGAGGTTGACCTGCTGGAAAGTAGTTCTGAGGAGAAGGATCTGGGAGTCCTGGTAGATAATAAATTATCCATGAGCCAGCAATGTGCCCTTGTGGCCAAGAGGGCCAATGGAATCCTGGGGTACCTAAGGAAGAGTGTGGCCAGTAGGTCAAGGAGGAGGAGGGCAACAAAGATGGTTGGGGGATTGGAGCATCTCCCTGATGAGGAAAGGCTGAGAGAGCTGGGACTGTTCAGCCTGGAGAAGAGAAGGCTGAGGGGAGACCTTCTGAATGCCTCCAAGTATCTCAGGGTGGGTGCAGGGAGGATGGAGCCAGACTCTGCTCAGTAGTGCCCAGGGACAGGACGAGGGGCAACGGGCACAAGCTGGAACATGGGAAGTGCCACTGAAATATGAGGAGAAACTTCTTCAGTGTGAGGGTGACAGAGCCCTGGGACAGGCTGCCCAGGGAGGGTGTGGAGTCCCCTTCTCTGGAGATATTCAACCCCCCCTGGATGCAGCCCTGTGGAATGTGCTCCAGGGGATCCTGCTGTAGCAGGGGAGTTGGACTGGGTGATCTCTAGAGGTCCCTTCCAGCTCTGACGATTCCATGATTCCATGACTAATTACTTGAAAATTAGGGGAAAACCAGGCTGATTGCAGGAACACAGGAAAGCAAATGCCTATGTAAAAAACATACCTGGAAAAGTTCTTCCATCAAATGCAAAAAGCAGCAACTAAAAGATGGAAGCTTTTTCAGAATTTTTGGCAAAAGTTTGGTGTGTTTATGAACAAAGAAAAGGCACACTTCAAATGTGCAATTCCTGTGGTTTTGATGGATGTTAAATATAAGCTTGAAGAGTTTAAAGCAGAGAGGAAATAAAAATTGTACAACCGTTGATTTTAGTACATGCTTGAACTTGTAAAGGGTGTTACCAGTTGCCAGTAAATACTTCCATTTTCCACCACTTCAAATTCTGCCAATTTGGAAGCAAGGATCAAACCCTACTCAAGAGAAGAAATGCCTTGTCTGTTTTCAGGCAGTCTGGACCACCTTCTCCCATCCCAATGCCAGAAGATTAAAATATCCCAGATTTTACACTTGGCCAATCTCTGAAGAGTGCTCAAGAGCAAAATATTTTCCTTTTTAAGGAAGCCAGCCCTCATCACCTCAGGATATTTTTTTTGGGATGTCTTTACACTGGTTTTCACAACGATGTTAAAATACTGCTTGGAATCATTCTTCAGAAACACAATGGCTGAAAATGTTAATGGAGCTAGTGCTCAAATACCCCCAAATGGAATATTTACTCCTCAAATCCAGAGTTAGGCTGTCCTCTAGACTACAGTCTAGAGATGTAGTTTAGCTTACAGCTTGTTCAGTAGTATCTGTGCACTGCAGTGTCAGGCTTTCTTTTCTTTGATATACCCTTTAAATTATAGGGCAATCAAATTAATTATGTGGAAAATACAGATCATCTGTTACTGCTGTAACTGCTCACCCCAGATACCTGTAGTTTAAAATTGCTATGAAAGGTTCAGAGCTTCTTAGATTCTTGCCTTTTTTTTTTTTAAATGAAGTATTTTCAATATGATACCAAAAAGGTTACTTCTAAATATTATGACAGACTTTTACTGAATCTGCCACAGTTCACTATGACATCATCTATGTTACACTCTAAACAGCTCAGGAAATTGCTCAATGGATTATTAATTGTTCTATGACTGATTCCTTGGAAGGAAAGATATAAAATTTTTCTACCTGAACAGTTACTTAACACTTATAAGAAAGCATTTTATTACCAAGCATGACTTAATGTGAATCATTCAACCTTTCTGATACATTCAGTAAGAACAGCACCACAAAACCCCCAAACACTCACAACCTCTTTGGAAACAAATGGGTGGTACAAGAGTGTTGAGTGAGTGCTAGTCACCCATTCTGAACAATGCACCTACATTTCTACAAATTACACACACAGACCACAAGGTGAGATTAGAGGACCAGTAGCACTGTGGGACAGGAGTTTTGTTTGTACTGACTTGTAGCTGCCTTTACCATCAGAATATTAAGAGTCATTCTTAATTACTGGAGTACTCAAACTCAAGTACGATTCCTGTCTCAGCTGCAACAGACACATTTACTAGAACAGCTACAGAAAGGGCATTACAGGGTTTTTTTTCCCAACCTTCAGAGCTGACTCTTTCCCATGAATCTCCCTTGCATCTCACAGAGGACAGAAGGGCACGGTGGCTTCAAAGGTCACTAGGCAGCAAACACCCCGTTGTCGCAAGAGACACAAATTAAAAGCATTCCTCTGGAATGCACTGAGCTTGATTCTGCAATCCTCATCCAGATAGAACTTGCAGAGGTATCACACAGATAGCACACAGAAAGATTTAGGGTGTGGCTGGGCAAGGCAGAACTTACAGCAAGTCACCTGCATACCAGGCAGGGAGACTGTACAGCTCATCCTCTTTTGGATCTACTACTTTGAATAAATGTGTGTATTTGAAGACATGGTTGCTAGTATTTGTTTGTATTTCCAAAACACTTCAGTGTCATCTGCAAAGTTGTGTCATTCACTCTGCAATTGATGTACTGAACAGAAAGCAAAGCCTATCAACTTATCAACTGCATGTGACAACCCACCTAGCACAAAGAGTGAGAGTTGTTCATGTCCAGGCCAACGCAAAGTTCTGGGTACCACTGTGTGGAAAAAATGCACACTGAAAAACCAAAACACCCTTAACCTAGAGGATTCACTGCAAAAGCAATTTTACTTTTCAGAACAGACAAAAGTCTCCTGAAGATCAGAACGTATCAGCGAGCACGCTAAGCAGTTACCTCTACTTTATACAGAACTGAGAGAAAAAGCAAGGAATTTGCCTCTGGTCAAACACAAGAAGCTTGGAAATTAGTTTCAAAACTGAAAATGAGTTCCATAACAATTCTGTTGTTGAAATTTTTTTTTTTACAAGTCAGTCATGAGACCAAGCTACTTCTACCTCTCTCATGAAATGTCACCTCATACTTTCATACTTTGCATATCAGTTAGTCAACATTTCCTGGGACCATCTGACCTCCCAGTGAGAAGAAAACTGATTTACTGTACACAGTCTCAACAACTTTACTTTTCACACACTGCAGTCAAGGGCAGAAAATTTTATCTGAAGAATCCACTGAGACGTTAGAAGTCAGTGCTGAAGGATATATGCAAACACTATTAAATTCTAAAAAGAACAGCACATTTAAAGTTAAACAACAATTACAATTAAACAACAACTAAAAATATAACTTACACGCCACTTAGCACATTTATAGACTGTGTCCTCAGCCCATATCCAGTGTCCTTCAAATTGGAAATAATTCCCAACACATTAATATTGGAACCCTTCGATCCAAAGTCTTTTTCGCTGTACATTATCATATGGGAGCTTGTGAAGTCCTGTTAAAACAAAGAGAAGCATCAGAAAGAAAATGCAAGATGATGTCTCAGTGCCCTCAGGAGATGACTATGACATGTTCTTGGAACTTACCCCAACAATGGGTCGCAGTGACTGCAACTCTTCATCATAGCCACCCCAGTCCGTCCAGTCCCGATACGCTCCTTCTTCCAGCAAGTACTGATGGCCTTCAAACCTGGGCTTCTCATAGGCAACCCAACTGAACAACAACAACAACAACAACAACAACAACAGAGTCTTGTGAGTGAAAATGGACAACTGCCACTCCATGCTGTTTCGCAGCAGACACAGAGGCATGAAATTTGTTCCTTTGCTGTGAATAGTTGCAGATTTACCCTGGGTGTATACCTAAACCCAAAAGCTAGGAAGACAGAGAAAATAAACAGGAACTGAATTTGTCCACTGCAAATTCCAATCTATGGATTTACTACTTCTCTTAGAGAGGAAATACTTTTGGTGTTTTCCACACTTACACTCCTCCCAGTACTTTCATGGATCCCACTGACGTAAGTGGAAGTCTTCTCTTTTCTTCTGACTCCTTGTCATCGAGCATAAAGATTTCTGATTCTATTTCCACATGTCTCCCTTCAAAGAAAGGCTTCTCATAAATGATTATCTGTAGCAGAAACGAAGTAAAAGAAAAGTTGCAGAGCATGACAAATTCTGACAACAGTTTCTTTTGCATGGGTGCATAGAGGGAGAAGGCAAGATTGTGAAAATAATTATCAAGAGGCCTTTCCCTTAGAGATGCAACATGAGGGCTTGAATGTTCATTACCCATCTGCATTATCCAGATGGCTGTCAATATATATATATATGTGATGGATGCATAAATGTGACCAAAATTGCAGTTTCATGGTGTGGTCACACACAGCAGGACCAGCCACTAAACCGTAAGGAGTCGGTACATGATCAAGATACATTTCTCTACCCATGTGTAGTTCATGTGTTATAAAAATACCTTTGGACAATCAAATAAATGTTGACTTTTACCTTTGGTTCTCCACCGAATTCAACTTTGCGACCACCCTATGATAAAAAAAAAAAAGGGAAAAAAGTAAGTTGTCTGTACTTACACAACTTATAGACAACTGTAAGAGTCACCATCTCCTCACAAAAAGACAGAATTAAGTTGAAACCTTCATTGAAAACCACAAGTGAACATAAGAAGATTCAAGGCAGAAAGAGATGCATCAAATGTGAAAAGTTCATGAATTTTACAGACTAAAAATTGCAGGTTTTTAAGACATTTTTTAGTGACTTGAAAAATCTAGCCACTTGAACACAGCTTTTCTAACATGTAAATGCAGGTCACGTAACTTGCAAGTATTAACAGTGTTTTACCATTTTCAAGGGCCTCATGGACCTGATGTAGGCTTCCTTCTTCTCCCAGAATGCTAAATTAGGATATTCACCAGGCTCTAACATTAAAGGCACTCCCTGGAAACCAGGTTCTTCATAGATTAGCCATCTAATTAAGGGAGAGAGGACAATGAAAGACAAAACCCCAGAACATTTCTGAACAGTAAAGAACAAGACAATGTGCTTACTTTAGAAAAGACACCATTTTACCCTTAATAAAACTCTATTTCTTTGACTTTACCATCAAAATTGCCAACTACAAGCTGGCAAACTTGCGTGTCTGTGCAAGAACCACCAACAATGCATGTGTTTTGTTTGAACAGGCTAAAAAAAGAAATCAGTGCAATGAACAGACAGTAAAGAATTTGATCCTGTCTTATCTGGGGGCAACACAAATTTTAGACCAAAGTCTCAAGACTAGAGGTTACTGTGTACTATTATTTAATTTTTTTAAAATACGCAGAGCCAATTTTCAAGTAGTTGAAAGATCTCTATCAACCTAGACTTGGATTTGTTGCAGAATGTGTTCAGCAGGGAGTTCTAAACTTGTATTGTTTATTAATACATAGAATGACTCCTTAGAAATCTACTTCCTCTTGGTTTGTACCTGCTAATAAATCTGCTTTGAAATATATAATTATCAAAATTCCTGATTGGGACCAGCAGTTTTTCAAAGCTTTTTCAAGAAAATCTTAGCCAGGAATCACTTATTGGAAACAAAGATGCATACTGCTGATCTCTGCAAAGGATGGCAATGTATTTCTTCCAGTTAGCTTAACTGATCTCTCAGGAGTGCAGCATGGAGCAGTATAAAACACATCCTGAACAGGAAGATGTTATGCAGCCAGTCCTTTCATCGTGTAAGATCATAATGCATAAATCTGGTGATATCAGAAAGATGTTGAACTATTCCACCCCTCTACCATGCCTTAAAGGCAGATTCCAAGCTGCTGTAAACTGGCACGAGTTGGCAGGGTTTCAGTGCAGAGGTACAGCTCCAAGAAACAAACAAGCAGCTTTAGTTTCATTGTTGTCTCGTGGAATGTTTGATGTATTTTGTGTCCTATAGCAGAACCGCTCAACAAGCCCCAAACTTCACTGCAAGAATTTAAACACACTGGAGACCAAGGAGAGGGTACAAGCAGGAGATAAAGGTGCCTTGACTCATTTCTCTTGGCAGCTTTTAGTAAACAACAATTAAGTATGAACACTGGGAAACTTCAAGAAGATACAACCACACCCACACGGCAAGGTGACTCAAAAACAGAGCCTCCCTCCACAGTGGGAGTGAACTATGTCAGGCCTGTAAACGAAAGGAAAGAAAAAACCCTGCAACATGCAAAAAAACCAGCAGCAATTTATTGAATTTCTCATGCTAGCAATTGGCAGAAGCCCAGCAGGACCCAGGAGATTATCCTGCCCCTGTACTCAGCCTTAGTGAGGCCCCACCTCGAGCACTGTGTGCAGTTTTGGGCACCTCAGTATAGGAAGGATGCTAAGGTGCTGGAGAGGGTGCAGAGAAGGGCAACTAGGCTGATTAGGGGTCTGGAGAACAGGTCTTATGAGGAGAGGCTGAGTGAGCTGGGGCTGCTCAGCCTGGAGAAGAGGAGGCTGAGGGGAGACCTCATTGCTCTCTACAACTCCCTGAAAGGAGATTGTGGTGAGGTGGGTGTTGGCCTCTTCTCCCTGGTGACCAGTGATAGGACAAGAGGAAATGGAGTCAAGTTGGGCCAGGGGAGGTTCAGGTTGAATATTAGGAAAAATTCCGAGATAGAGTGGTGAGGCCTTGGAACAGGCTGCCCAGGGAGGTGGTGGAGGCACCAGCCCTGGAGGTGTTAAAAAAAACAGGTAGATGTGGTGCCTTGGGTTTAGTGGTCATGGGGGTGTAGGGCGGACGGTTGGACTTGATGATCTGGAAGGTCTTGTCCAACCTTGATGATTCTGTGATTCTTTCTAGGTTGGACTAATGAACTAGTATCTGAGAAATATTATTTTCCAACTGTCTGTTCTGCTTCCTGGTGCAAATATTAGTCTGCCTTCCCTGAAGGGATTCAAATGCAACAGAGGGAAATGAATACTGTAAGAGTTTACACTTATTTAGTGCAAAAAAATGCTCTCACCCTGATGCCAAATAAGGACCAGTCTTCCTTTCAAAAACATTTGTTATTTCACTGTTCACAGAATGCTTTTAACTGAGGGACAGAAATAAAGTGTTGAGGCAGATTAAGCCAATTGATATGCAACCTCCAAATAACATTTCTGATTTCATGGCTCTTGGCAGACATGTAACTTGGGTTAAGCTTGCAGTTCAACAGAAGTAAGCTCCTGTCAGAGAACCAAGTACTTGGGTACCTTCAAGTTTTCCCACATACCCGAGTGGTTCACTTTTCCCCAAGTCAAGGTGTAAAGACATAATCAGAGTTAAGAACCTTTACCTACCGACTTGGATGCCCTATCCATCATGTGGCATATTTGAATCCATCTTTGCAGAGGTATATAACACTTTAGTTGGGTAGCTTTCAATCATTAAATAGACTATTTGCAGCAAGGCTCATACTATCAGTTCCCCAACACAAGACAGCCAACAGCTAGCAACCAGGGTCTGTACACCCTGGACAATGTTCTGCAGGACCCAACACCATTGAAAGTGGTTCCAGCCTCACTTTTTCTGAAAACAGCCTCCCTCTTCTGCTGACTTTTCCCACTACCACTTTGAGGCATATTTTCAGTACTGATTTACAAGTTTGCTTATGAAGTTACTGCAATTACCATTGGCACAGTGTCTGGACTGCTCCTTACAGGTTTGCTTTCTGATAAAAGCTTCCTTAGTTCATGGCACATATTACACTCCTAACTCATGTGGCTAGATATTTTCAGGTGGCTTAACATACACGTCCTAAACATCACCATAAAAACACTGATTAAAATGCATTGTGAAAAATAGGAATGCATTCCAGAGTCCACACATGACACTGTCTTTTTTTTTTAATATATACAAAGGTTTAAAAATAATCTTCTTTTAGTACAATGATTTCAAGTTTGAAGGAAAGGAAGTAGGAAATGTGGTCTTAGCATAACAGTTCATTCCATCACTCTCACTTACAATAAGTTTGCCTGAATGAGAAAGAGCAGGAGAGGCAAACTCATACCTTTGCTACAAATACTCAAGGGTTACTCTCTACTACATGAGAGCAGAAGAAAAACTGGCTCTAACACAAAGCATTTTAAGAGGTCAACCTCTCCAGAGGTGAAGCATTACAATGATGTACTAATGCTACTGCCAACAAATACTACCAAAGTATAGGACTGGAATAAATACAGCCTTGCTTGCATGTCTGAGAGGTGTAACCAATGGTTTGAAACAAATTCCTTACATAGCAGTACACGTTCCTACAGAACTATGCACTCACATGCCCCAGTGTACTTTGATAGAACAAGTCTTCTGAGTGGTGCCAAACACCCCAGTTTCTTCAGTGTCATCAAAAAAGGAAGTCACGATTCCCAGCCCTTCAGGTTCCGTATACAAATCAATCCGGCAAACCCTGTAATCCTGAAAAATGAAGATTGTCATAATCACTTCACCTGTGCTGCAAGATCTGTAATTAATGTGGATAACTAAATCCGTTCCGAAACAACCCTTTATTTTAAATTGTTTCCCCTCTTGTCAATTACTACTGCTATTAGATGTCTATAATGAAAGAATAACTAGGCCAGTTTGCCTGCCTCTGTTTGGACCAAGAAAGTCAGTTGATCTCTAATCAACATTTACATCGTTTACTTTCTTCCATCTAGGAATGCATCTTCCTTCATCAGTTAACATCTCTTCTAGCAGATTAAATCCTAACACAACACACAGCAAGCCATTCTTGAAGAGAACTGCAATTGAAACAAGAATTGTCGTTACAAGCAATACATATTCCTCCTTTTTCCTATCCCAGTCCAATAGCTTTCTAGCTCATGCTTGTTTTGGCAACCTGAAAAGGTAACCACTTAATAGTAGGTTAAAAGTACATGTAGGCAGGCTGTTCCACCACGGGTTAAACTCCTGCTAAGTTTGCACATACAGGGCTATTTTTTGAGGATCAAACAAAGTCTGGCGTCTGACACTGAAGTTCACATTGAGTGCAAATTTGGTTTATGTTATAAAAAGCAGAAAACCCCACACACATGCTGTTGAAAAGATGAGTCTGTGGAATTACTGATGGTTTTCCAGAATGTTTTTCCTGAGAAACTGATCAGACTAAAAGGCACAAGCTAGCTTTTTCCCCTGCCCTATCCATAATCCCCATTGTGCAAAACCCCTCACATTTATTTTGCAATTAAACAAGAAATTCCATGTGGAAGGTTGTTTCATGTACTTACAACTCCTGTTACACTTGCATCCTAATACACCCATCACTCTTTGCATCAGTATAAAATATCACCAAACATTAGGACCTATAAGAAATTTTCCTTACTTGTATTACTTGCCTTAACAACATGTCTTATTGAACCAATCACTGCAGGCTTTAGAGATTGGCATTCATTTTGCTCTTCAGAAGTACCTGCACCCCAAATATCTGGAAGTTCCAGCTCTCCTTCTTCCAGGGGAATAGAGGGGCCTTCAAAATTTGGCTTCTCATAGAGTATCCAGCTTAAAACAAAAAAATTCTCATGTTTAATGGTGCTTTATCAAGTGTGATTTGCAAAAATCATGCTCCCATTTAACAAATCCTTTCATAGGAAGTAATATTTCCAGACCCTTACCACCACCCTGATGCACCTTATTCACCCAACACTGATGATTCACCCAACTTGCTGATGCAAGCCATTTCTGGTCTTTGTGCTGCTTTTAAAAGCAATGATAAAACCAAAAATGCCCACTGCTGAGTTTGTAATTTCATCAAAAACTCATCCACCTTTCAAAATTGATTATTTGGGGCAGCAACGCTGCTGTCTATGAATACCAGACTTTTACATGAGATGCTAATCAGAACTAATTTGTAGGTCAGAAAATGTTGACACTGCTGCACCATGCATAAACCAGACAACCTACTGGGATCCTGTAAACAGCAGCCTGGAGTTCAACAGAGGCTGGTATAGATGTGTCAAAGGATGATAAGACTACTCAGAAGACAAGCACAACTTTATTTTTAATGGCAGGTTTGAATATATAATTAGATAAAAACACTATCTACCTGCAAATACAAAACACTTCCCTGGAGCTCTCAGGAGTTAAAAAAAACAAGTGTTCCCTAATCAATGCTGGGAAAGAAGTCCCAGTTCACACAGATCGAAAGATTTTCACTCCAGTTTTCTGAAGCTGAACAGCAATCAGTGTGCTCCCCAGTGTCTCCTGCTGCAGCTAGCCTTGGTTTCTGCACCTTCTGATCAGATAACTGCTTTTGAGAACCTGCTGTTGGACTGTATTATAGCCTGGCCACAACTTCACTTGCCATGCTGGCCACACTAAGAATGGCTCTTCTGTTAATCACAGAACCACAGAACTGTCAGAGCTGGAAGGGACCTCTAGAGATCATCTAGTCCAACTCCCCTGCTACAGCAGGATCCCCTGGAGCACATTCCACAGGGCTGCATCCAGGGGGGTTGAATATCTCCAGAGAAGGGGACTCCACACCCTCCCTGGGCAGCCTGTCCCAGGGCTCTGTCACCCTCACACTGAAGAAGTTTCTCCTCATATTTCAGTGGCACTTCCCATGTTCCAGCTTGTGCCCGTTGCCCCTCGTCCTGTCCCTGGGCACTACTGAGCAGAGTCTGGCTCCATCCTCCCTGCACCCACCCTGAGATACTTGGAGGCATTCATAAGGTCTCCCCTCAGCCTTCTCTTCTCCAGGCTAAAGAATATACAAGATGAACTTGTTTTCAATTACTCTTAAGCAATCCAAATTCTGGAGAAAAACTCCCTCTGGACTCATCAGAGAAACAGTCACAGCACCACATTGTACCTTTGGACATGGAATTAATCTTCTGCATCCAAACCCATGTCAGCCGTGGCTTCAAAATCCTTTGCTAGCCTTTTAGCCCAATCCAAATACTATGCAAGAACCATAAAGGGGAGAGGAGTCAAAGGGCAGCACAGCTGGACAGAATCTGTCACTTTATCCCACCCCTATGCCTGGTGAAATGCTTCACCAACCCAGATGGCAACACTCACTCAGTTTGTCAACACAATTCATTTGCCAGCCCAGAACCTCCTATTGAAGAGGTAAAAAGCCACATTTCTTGCTCAGAGGTGTCTATGTTACTTTGCCATTTGCAAGGCTGGCTTACTGTTAATTATGTGTTGCTTCTGTTCCAAAAGATTCCTTGATAGACCAATGATAAAGAGTAAAAATGAATCTCTTACCATCCTCTGATGACTTTAACTAAAATTGTTGGTGACAGAACCCAAGAACTGCAATCTGGAACATCATGGAAAACTTCAATACCATTTTTTGGATAGTCTGATTCACAGTATATCACCAGCTGTGTAAAAAAACCCAAAACACCAAGAACATGTAATTCTATCTTACTATGATTTAAATAGAGAGAGGAACAGTAAAGACAATAAAATCGATCTTACCTTGCCAGGTCTGGGATTGATTTTACTTTGTCCATTTCTTGAAAGTGCCTAATAGACAGTGGGTAGAGAAAAGTCACCAAAAAACCCAACAAAAACCAACCCCACACTGAAGCCAAAAA
Organism: Hemiprocne comata; assembly: GCA_020745705.1. Classification (NCBI taxonomy): domain Eukaryota; kingdom Metazoa; phylum Chordata; class Aves; order Apodiformes; family Apodidae; genus Hemiprocne; species Hemiprocne comata. Next base: position 119,320,466 of record CM036588.1, on the reverse strand, counting down.
CGCTTCATATATGTTCCAGGAGTTTCACACCAAAAAACTACTTAAAAAAATTGGCATTAACAAAGTACGTGGTCTAAAATGATGAAGATATTAATGAAAGTTTAAATGTTTGGTAACCATAAATATGAAATAATTTTGAAGGGATGTATGGAAAGACTGAGAAGGCATGTTGGCATATACGTGTATGAACTAATTAGCATTGTCAATTTTGTGCTGAACACCTTGTAACAAGACAGTTTTCTTCAAAAAGTGTAAGACACTGTTCAGTATATGACAGACTAAAAATTCCAAGAACAAGTAAAACACACTGAGGTATCTCAATCAATCTAAAATAATGCTGAAGTCAGTGGTAAATAGTATCTGGGCAAGTTGTGGTTGCATCATGTCATTTTAAAACAAATAAAGCATTGCAGTTATGTGTTTGGTTTCCTAGCATGGACAGGAATGATTATTCTGGGACAGGGTCCTGGCTCTTCTAGGAACTATTCATACAAACAAATAAAAAAACCAACTCCTGCCCCTAAACAGTTTGCAGCCTAAGACAACCAGCAACACGTGCAAGGAATTAATGAGAACTTATTAGTCAGCAAGCAGGGCAGGCAGTTGTCTCAGGGCAGAATTCCTAACCACCATCAGATTTTTGTAGGCATCATCAAGATATATTGAAGCACGACTGGTTTTTTTAGCCTGTGTTTCAATTCCAGTTAGAACTTGCTCTGTGTTTTAAGGAATGCCAAAGTCATTGTTTTGGGCTGCCCTTACTCTTTTCCTTTCCATTACCCAGTAGCCACTGAAGCATCATTTTCTGAGTCAGTGGAAGATGCACAGTAGGTGCACAGCATACAAACATTCTTGGTTCCTGTCTAACTTCAGCAAGAGAGTTCAGAGTCATCAACAATGCTGCAGAAGTCCTGGAACCCCAGGGAGCCTAACGGGCTTCTCTCAAGAGCAGTCTTATATATGTACCTACCCCCTTGCCCTATCAGGCCTCCACACTCCACTGAAAAATTTAAACTCACTCCTGAACAATAGCTTAGGTAGCAAAAAAAACCCCACAACCAGTACTAGTCATTTGGCTTTAAAATCAGGTTTTGGAATTCAAGCAGAACTATCCAGAGTGAGAATGCCTTTTCAGCTGGCAGCATAAGCCCAGAGCACTGCAAATAATGCTCCTAATTTTCATCCCCACGCTAATGAGAAAACATCTAATGAGAGAAAAACCTACATCCTCGTGGTGTGGGTTTCTTCTGCATGGTGAATTTCCATGCAGTGGATGATTTCCTTCTGCAAGGTGAATAAAGGAGTTATTTCTACTACTCCCCCACCCCTTTTAGTAGAATTGTTAACATCAGATAACCACTAGCTTTGGAAAAGGATTTCTCAAATTTCTCATATGCTGCTTCAGTTTCCTAGGTCACATTAGTGTGCCTATTAAACTTTGGAGCTCCTGATTATAGTTTTCCTCTCAGAAGACAGTAAAGGCCCACACCAACAGAAACAGCAAATACTACAGGACATTAGTTCATTGCTTTGAAAACAGAAATTACAAAGTTCTCCCACATTAGGGTAAAGCTGCCAGGAAGAGAAAACATCACTCATGATGAACAGATGATAGAATGACTTGGGTTGGAAGGGACCTCAAAGATCATCTACTTCCCACCCCCCTGCATGGGCAGGGACACCTCCCACTAGACTAGGTTGCTCAGAGCCCCATCCAACCTGCCCTTCAACACTTCCAGGGATGGGGCTTCCACAGCTTCCCTGGGCAACCTGGCCCAGTGTCTCACCACCCTCACACTAAACAATTTCTTCCTCATGTCTCACCTCAATCTCCCCTCCTCCAGTTTTAATCCATTCCCCCCTTGTCCTCTCACTACAAGCCCTTGTCCAAAGCCCCTCCCCAGCTTTCCTGGAGCCCCTTCAGGCACTGGAAGGTGCTCTGAGGTCTCCCTGGAGCCTTCTCTTCTCCAGGCTGAACAGCTCCAACTCTCTAAGCCTGTCCTCATAGCAGAGCTGCTCCAGCCCTCAGGTCATTTTTGTGGCCTCCTCTGGACTCTCTCCAGGAGCTCCATGTACTTCTTATGTTGGGGGCTCCAGATCTGGACACCGTTACTCCAGGTGGGGTCTCACAAGAGCCAAGTAAAGGGAGAGAATCACCTCCCTTGACCTGCTGGCCACGCTGCTTTGGATGCAGCCCAGATGCTCATAATCAGACACTCCTCATCTTTCAGCCTAGCTACTGAGAGCCTTCCATCCACAGAGCCACTTGTGTAACATTTGGGACAGCAGTGACACCATGAATTGCTCACCTTAAGGTTTTAGATAAATCAAGACATGTTGTGTGTGACCAAAGGGAAAACTACAGTGCAGCAGAGAGACGTGTAGCAGCACTTTCAACAGTCACTACTCTCCAGTTCTTAGAAAAAATATATTCTTTAAGAATTAGTTTAGCAAATGAGTGGGAACAGTGTGAAAAAAAAAACAGAGGGCTAAAAACAAGTTTGCCCTATTACTCATTTAACAGAGCAATGGCTGAATGTCTTGCTGGAAGAGGAGAGAGGTCACTGTCAACAGAAGAAGCAGGCACAAGTTTTCTGAAGTTCACAGAAAGTATTCTACTCATTTACTATAAAAAAGAAAGTTAGCATAAGGTTTGTTTCAGAATCATACAAAATCAAGTATAAAGACATTAAAACATACACTTTCAATTTGTGTTTGTCCAGCCTCAAAATAAGGGCACCACGAACAAACAGAATCATGTTAATAGGTGTCATCTCATTTCCAAATGTAGCCAACATCAGATGAAACTGGCACCATACCTACATTCACCTCCATGTGTTTGTAATCTATGTGTGTCCCTAAGAGGGGGAACAAAACCAGAACTTGTGTCTAGAAAAAAGAAAAGCTGGCTAACTTTCCAGGCAGATTTTAAACAACACAATACTTACATCCACGTCTAATAAGCCGTTGGAGACATTTGATTCATATCTGCTTGTCCCTAACCAGCTGGAAAAACTTTTCTCAGGGTTCCCATAGTTGGGCACTTGTAAGTTTAGTTCTTTTTTTGCACCGTCTGCTTGCATGTACTTCTCCACAAAACTTGGAAACTTCATATCTGAAAGAGACTGAATTGCAAAACCAAAATTAAGAGTCATTCAGCAGGCAGACAAAATTCTACATGGTTGCATTTCATTAATGGTCTTTATTACCTCAGATTTTTGAGGCATGCCAAACGGCCCAGGAGCATCCTGTGGTAAAGGAGGCATCCCCAACGAGTCGGTTGTAAAAGCTGTGGTGTTATTTACTGAGGTGACAGAAGGATTAAAAAACTTTTCTTTAGATGTAGAGGACAGCAAGCTTGAGAAGAGGGAGCTTTTTTCAAGCCGAGACCTCTTAACTTCACCATCTGTCCCATCAATGTTCTCTTTTCCATTTATTTCCTGAGGAAAGGCAGGTTCCTCTCTATTACATGATTGCAGGGCTTTGAAGATGATACTTTGCTCAGTGGATGCACGTTTTGGCCTGACTCTGGCTATCATTTCCAGGCTTTGCATCTTCATTTGTTGGGTCGGTAACAGATCTTGTGTTTTTTCCCTCCTCAGTCCCAAACCAAAAGTAAATACACTAGGATCAAATACTTTCTCTAAGTTGTCTTCATGAATGGGAGGCATGGCGAAGTGAGGTGCTGGGGATTTGGGAAGCTTTGACCTCTTCTTTTTCTGGGGTAGGCAAACTGAGCTGTCCAAGTTTTTTATTGTTTCAGCAAACTTCTTCATGTCGGATGGAGAATCAAACACGCTGTCGTCTTCAGTGGACCCGTTACAGGTTCCTCCTGGGCTCTTCTGTGGATTGTACTCTGATATCAAGGCACTACCTTGACTGCTGTCCTCACACTGCAGTGCTGCAAAGCTCAGATCTCCCGGCTTTACCTTCTTATCTCCATTTTCCATCTTCTTCAATTCTGATCTAGAAATCTGAGGGGGTGGTAGAGGATACTTATCACCATTGCAAGGTGATAAAACCTCTGTGTCTGGCAGCATCTTTTCTTCATTTCTGTGGAGTTCTGAGCTTGTGTTATTTCTCTGGTAGGAAGCATCTTGAGCATTTTCACTTTTACTGGGTGAGTGCAAAGACAGTTTAAAAGGTGGACTTTCTTTTTTAGCTGTGGTTAATTCTGGATCGGGTTGCTTCAAGGAGACACTACTAGCATCAGTTTTGCTGCTTTGGTTAAAAAGGGATATTGCAGCTTTGACTTTAAGTTCTGTTGTCTTCCCAATATCCTCACAAAAGGCAGAGCCTTCTTCATTTTTGCCTTTTAATTCTGCAGTGCTTTCTTTCTCTGGCGTGCCATTCTCAAATAACTTCTGACGACTGCTTTGCTTATTTAAAGTTTTATCAGGCTGTTCACTTTCCTTGGGTTGTTTTCCAAATTTCAGCTTTGCTCTGCCAACAAATGTGCTTGGTACAGTACTATTTTTTGAAGCTGGGATGTCAACAGGTCTCTGGCTTTGGTTAGCGCATTTATTTTCAAACAAAGAAATTTTGTTGGCAATGTTGCTGTTAGTTTTAGTAACTGGTTTTTCAAGAGTATCCTGCTCACTTTCTAAACTGTCTTGATTCGTAGATGCTTTAAAATTCAGCTCTACACTCTTCGGTTTGGCTGGACTACAGGAGGCAAAGTGATACAGAGTTACATCTTTAATTAATCTTGAAAGGGCTTGTAACCATTTTCAAAACAATATAAGGTGGCATTATAATGAAATTTTCCATTGTCATATTCAGCTTAAATTTCAGTATCTCAAAAGGAATTAAATAAAAAACAGGTAACAATATGAACAATGACAAAAAAAAATTAGCACAAAATAAGGAGAATACATTTGAAAGATGCACATTGTTCTTTAGTGCTCAGTGAAACAAAAACCAGAGCAGCCTACAGCATCTGCAATTGAAGCAGAGAACTACTTATGACTGACAGATGTGAGCATTTAATAGTGAATAGGCAGAATAAATCATACACATGCAGTTTCCTGAAGAGTTTAGGAAACAAACCCCAATTAATTAAGGTGATAATGAGTTGGTTAACATTTGAATACACCTCTCCAGCAAGTTTTGAAGACATCCGCTCAGATTCTTTGCAGCTCTTACACTGCAGAAATAACCTGAAATTGAGTGGAAGACCTCTTCTGGCATGGTCAGTGCTGGTGGGAAAGGTAAGTGTCCCCAGTCCCTGCATCACCCCTTGGCAAGGCAACCACCACCTGGGAGGACTCTCCCGTTTCCTCCAGGTAGGTCAGCCAGCAGTTTACATTGTGTAAACCAACTCTACTGATTTTGCAAGAATTAAATTAGGAAACATTTACAGAAACTTCTCCATCAGAGTGGACAGAGAAGCACATTACTCATGTCCTAAGGCTGGTGACATTCAGCTGAGGGTTTTAAGCCTCCTTCCTCTGAACATGTGCAGGAAAAATTATTTGTCTGTCACTTGCTACTGGAGGGACAGTACAAACAGCTGTGAAGATGCAGGGCACGTGACTTCAAAATTTATCACTCAGGTACAAGGAGTGTCAAGGAATCCACCATCACCTCCCAGGCAGACTTGTTCTCCAAAGAGAAATCTGGAGACACTCAGTGGTGGGAGAACAGGCACAAACTGCACTACGTGAAAACTGACGGTGGTGGGAAAGAAGGGAAACTAGCTTGCAGCAACCATCTCGAGGACCTCAAGTGTTCTGTTAATCAGTGGAGTATTCTGGTATGTATGTGCTTTCTTCTTTTCAACCTACACAAAAAACTGTGTTCACTGAGCTCTCAGACAGCTCTTTAGCCCAAGAAAGAACCTAGGGTACAAATGAGTTAACATAAGCAAGTCTAAACTGAGATAAATCCTTTCTCCTCTTCCTCAAGAAGTTGATCCCAAGGAAGAGAGTAAGCCCTACTAAACCACTACTCTCCATTGTAGAACCATCTTTTCTTGGGAAAAGCATGAGGAATAAACTTACTGAAACAGCAGAAGGAACCCAAAATCAGCTGCCTAAGAATCTATACAGAAAGCAACTGTTAAAAAATCACCATGACTTTTTGGAGAAGACTTCCTGACAGCACTCACTGTAAATACCAGCCTGCTCATGTTGGTTCACAACTGGAAGGTTCTTATGAAGACCACGTGAACAATAAAGAAAAGGAAACAGTAAACTTAAAAACAACTGGTCATACTTCAGATAGGTGTTAATAAAACAGACTTGGAAAACTGACATCTAGAAAAAGAAAAAAATTATTCCTGAAAGAGGGAAGGCAGAGAGGGAACAACCACACAGCATGCAATTTAATATATTTAGACACTACTTTTCATTTGCAATACAACTATTTTTCCTAAATTTTTCAAAGCTGATTTATTCTATGATTTTTCTTTTTGGAAAATTGAATGCAAGTCACAAAGGACCTCTAAAGGTCAGCTAGTCCAACTAGCAACAAGGACAGCTTCAAAGTTACATCAAGTCGCTGAAGGCTTTGTCTGACCAAGTGCTGAGTATCTCCAAGGGTTGAGATTTCACAGTCTTACTAGGGAAGCATTGCAGCAGGTCAGCCACTGTCAGTGTCAATTATTTTTGCCTTATATACCATTGAAATGTCACTGTTGCAACTTGCAACCATGGCCATTGTCCCTTCACTGCACACCTCAGTGACAAACCTGGCTGTCTTCACTATAATAACTCTATAGGTAGTGAGAGATTGAGGTCTACCCATATCCTTCTCTTGCCTCAGTTAAGCATCTCAAGCTGCTTCAGCTTCTCCTCATACATGGCATGCTCTAATACCATTACCTTCTTAATGGCTCACCACTGGACTCATTCAGGTTTGTGAACATCTCTCTTGTATCAGGAGAAGAGGGTTGGAAGAGGAGGGAGGATACAACTCAATATAATGCCCCAGATGCAGCCTCATGAGGACCTTGGACCTGCTGGCTGTGTTTGTGCCAATGCAGCCCACTGGCAGCTACTTAGCTTTCACCTGCTACAAGGATGCACTACTGGCACATGCTGAATTTGCTGTTCACCAGGACACTTTATGTCCTTCTCTGATCAGGAAAAGGTACTTATCCTTCCCCTCCTACCTGTATTTCAAGGAGGTATCACTAATGGCCTCATTACCTTAACAGTCTCATCTCCATATCATCCTTTTGTCAGCCTGTCACTTACACTACTACATGCATTTCAACATAACATGTGTCTTCCTACTAAAATCTGTCTTTCCCTGTATGCCTTGACACAAACAAGTGTAATGGTTAACACTGAGTTATCAGCCACGCCTCAAACCTGTTTTAAATGAGCAGCTAACACCTCAAAGGTACAGTTTCAAGCTTTGCAAATTTACACACACTAAAACCACTTCAGCACTTCGTGTTTGACATTCTGCAGTGTTGCTGCACAGCAGCTGCAAAACAGCTGAGACTGAAGAATACTAGAAAGCTCAGCCCTGGAGCTCCATCCACTACAGCTGGCCTCCTCGTAACTAATCTTCTCATTACACCTTTTTCCACACAAAGAAATACTGATTTTAAATACAGCCAAAAGATGCACTTTGTTGGAAGAACTGAGTTTCTAAGCTAGTTTAAAAGGAGATGTTGGTAGTATTCTTTAAGCCTCTCCTCTAGTATGGAGGGAAAGCATTGAAACCTGGATGCACTTAATAGTGCAAACATTTTCTTACAAAATGGGGCTGATTTCTACTGCCCACTGCTCATCTGCAATGTGAGGAACAAACAGGCACAAGAGAAATACTGATGTCCCTCTCTTCAGCTACACCTTACAGCTAACCAGTGGAAGCAAGCAGTTAAACCTCTCTCAATATCATCATAAATGGAAGGTGAGTCACCTAGTTGAAGCACTGTCCAAACGACCATGTCAAGGATGCAGCTGATGCCAAAAAAAACATGGTTGCCAAAACATCAGATTGAGGTGAGCAAAGAAAAGTGGCATGTTAATAGGGCAGAGTAATTCAACAAGTGGGAATAAATGCAAAGGCAACTAGAAATCCAAGCCTGAACATTAAATATGACAACTGAAGCCAAGATTTCCGCTAAGCACATCGAAGTAACTACTGCCTGAGGTTTTATTTGCTTACTAAGATGTACCATCAACCTTAGTTTAGTCTTAAACCTGATAGGTTTCCCTTTCAAAAGCTGTCCAATACATAAACATAAAAGAAGACAAGACAGAAAATCTTATCATTACTTGCAGGGAACCAGTAAAACGACTTCTTTTAAAATTGTTTCTACTGAAACTTGATTCCCAGAATTGGCACAATGTCATTAGTAGGACACATGCTTTTTAAAGTGAAAACTACTTTCATTATACAATGTCCATCTTATAAGAGGCAAAGAAGTCTGTGAGTAAATGAGTATTTTTCAACCTGAAAGGGATTCGTGTGAAGAATCTAACAACATTTTTTTAACTTCTGAAAATGGAAAGTTATCTGTTCTCTAGCTCAAAGCATTGAGAACAAAAATGTGCTTTCTAGTAATGGCACCATCCCACTTTTCCATTCCCATTTTACAGCAGCTTAATCCTCACCCAGGTTTATAGTTCACATGTTCTGATGAACAACTACAGATTATACCAGGTAATCTGACTCTATCAGTTTGCCCAGCTGAAGAACCTGTGTGGTACCGTGCAATGACAGCTATCAGATCCATCAGGAACCTTGCATGCAACACAGCTCTCCCCACCCAGGGCTAAAGTTCTTATAGCAGCAGATAAGGTGAAGACAGAGTGCCACACACCCTCCAAAATCAGGTGAAACAGAATAGGCTGTTTATTCATTAAAAGTAAATCTGCCAGAAAGGATACTTGTCTATTACTTTATGAGTACAGCAGAAGATAACGCAGAATCACAGCAAGCCAAGGAGATCACCAGAAAAACGAAATCCAGCTACCCAAGCATTTATAACTTCAGCATCACTAAAAACAGTGGCACAAAGAGAAAAATGTGAAAGCTACCCTTGCTTTGAAGCTGTGAAGATACAAACTTCAGCGTGTAAGATTTGTGATCTATGCTGCCCAATGGCGAAGTATCACCATGTACGAAAATCTCACAATTTAACTTTCAGTCGTAGGTGCTTTGAATTCAGTTACAAATGAACAAATCAGATGTACAGCCTTACAAATCGTGCAAAGGAGACCTTGTTCCTAATGCTCCTATGCCTCTCAGATGTGGGAAGCATAATAGGGAGCAGATGTCTTTCTTAAGTAATTCTGTGGATGCCCCCTCCCTGGAAGTATTGAAGGGCAGGTTGGATGGGGCTCTGAGCAACCTGGTCTAGTGGGAGGTGTCCCTGCCCATGCAGGGGGGTTGGGACTAGATGATCTTGAAGGTCCCTTCCAACCCAAACCATTCTGTGATTCTATGATACTGTTAAACCTTCATGTCCCTCCAACACAAGGAACAACAATCCTGAACGCTCGTGGCCCTCGGGTAGGACCTGTAGGACTCAACATCCCCTGACAGGACCGATAAATGAATGTACCAGAACAAGGAAAGCAACAGCACAGAGTACACAGCCATGGTAATCACACAACAGAGAGGACAAATGCAGTAAAACTATTCACTGTAGGAGAGCCTAGAAACCAGGAAATCAATCACTGGACTCATGCTAGTGATTACAGTGAAAGTTATAAACACAACCACTTCTTGATCATCCTAAGGAAAGCACTGATAACCTCTGTTTGACAGATGACAGTTTCTTTGAGGGTAAAAGCAAATCCTGCAAACTAATATATGCATAATTCTGCAAATGCTTGATGTTATCCACACGCATAAAAATTTACATGATTCATCCTGCACAGACTTACAAAAGCAACGATACTTATTCAGATTTCTGGAATGCTACTTATCCTATCATTTCAAGGATCAAGTTCTGTGTTGCAGCCTATGTTTTTTCATAAAGTAAGAGCAGAACTTCTGTTGTTTCAAAGAATAACTCAAACACATTCCTTATTCAAGGCTTTTCACATACAAAATCTTAAACCACATCCTTACTTGGTTACAGGTTTTAAGGTCACTGACAGCAACAACGGGCACTGACAATGAGGACAGAGCAGCTTTTATGTATGTTAAATTATTCCATACAACGGAATTGACATGCAAAGAAATTCCCTATCCATTAAAAAAAACCTGTTAAAAAGAATTATTTTTCTAATAGATGTAAAATGTAGGGCCTGTTAAGTGGTAACTGTAATTATGATTTTTCTTTTAAAGTGCAGTTCTTAATTCAAAATAATCTAGATAAATAACTGGCTCATAGCTAGTGTTCCTATAGAATCCTAAACACAGATACAGGCAAAATTACAGCTACAGAGAGAAGGTAAGCTAGTTTATGTTACTTACAGGCTAATCTTTGTTGTGATTGTTCTGGAAGCATCCAAACTCCTCAGCTTCAAGCTGTCTAAATCAGAATTTATCTGTCTCTCAGCTGACACACAGAGGTCTCCATTTTTAATCCCATCAGTACGCAAGAAAGCTCTTCCATCTGAACCATTACCATGCTTTAAAGCCTTGGTCTCATTTCTGCCTTCAGCAAACACCAAGACAGTGTCTTCTGTCTTATCAGCCAAAGAAACTTTGGGAGACTCCAAGCTGTCTTCCCCAAAAGCCACAGGTATAGCTCCCTTTTCCACTGAAGTTCTTTTTGTCACTGGATTACTCTCTGGTGATGCTAAAGGTTGCCTTTTTGAGGAGAAATCTTTTACCTGACCCTTCAAACCAGTAGGGGAAATGGGGACAGCATCTGACTGATTCTTTTTATACGATCTTCTCCTTGCAGGAGTCGTGCCTGAGTTCTGCTGCTTGCCTTTGTCAGCTTCAGTTTTAGATGCCCCTTTGTGAGCAGATCCAGCTTTTAGGTCCTGATTATTACCTGAGGAAGAGGAATTCCTTTCAGGAGTCTGCTGAGGAGACTTGGCTTTTCTTTCTGAGTTTATTATCTTGTCTGGAAACACCTCAGAGGAGACATCATCCTCAAAAACAGATTCTTCTCGTGCAGTAGTCTCAGTCTGGTTTCTCTCTCCATTTGGAATGTCACTAGACGACTGAGATTTTCTCCTTTTTCCTGATCTTTTATTAGCAGACTTTTTATCCATTGTGTCCAAGCCAGTAAAATTTTCTTCTGATGTAACAGTCACAGGGTCATTAAGAAGCTCTTCTGTTTTTGTTAGATAGATATCAACTGTTAACACTCTAGCAGAATGTGTGTGTTCACTCGCCGCAGATTCCAACTCGTACTGCAAATCCTTTGGTTTTGCATGCCCAGGCTCCTCAGACACCCACGTGTTCACAAGCTGCTTGTGGCTTAAGATACTCTTCTCTAAGTCTTCACTGGACAAACTTCTTAAGCTTTTTATGAAATCTGGAGTTGTGGAATTATTTATAGCTGCAGTGGGCTCTTTCTCCAGTTCCAGGCTACTCGCATTCAGGCTACTCTCCAAGAAGGAGTTTTTAATGGTTTCACTGCTGCCGCTCCAATCTGCTGACCACTCGCTGTCAGAAGAGGCTACCCTACTACTCCATTCTGAAATGGTATCACGATACTGTGGTCCTGCTTCCCCACTGAAATTGTATTCCTGTGACTCAGAAACAGCACCCACGTTTCTCACGTGCTTCTGTACTGCAGGAGCTTCGTGTCCTTCCTTTATGTGCCTACAGTAAATCTGCTGCGCCCCGTGAGGAGACACCGACCTCTCCTCCTTCCGATGTGAGGTGTGTTCTAGTGAAGTTTTGGTGGTTTTCCTTTTCCCTGTACCAAACAAATTTCCAAGTCTTTCCAAAACCGGTTTCTTCTTATTCTCTTCTCTGGAAGAATCTGGAAACTGTGGGGTGGACTATAAAAACAAACAAACAACCATTTGGTTAATGGCAAAATTGTTTCTGTAACACATTTGTATTAACACAAAACAGCTTATTGAACAATACTAGCTCTCAAAAAAGAACAAGAAAAAACAAACCCCTCAAAAACCAATTAAAACCCCAAGATCCTTCTGTTTTTGCCTGTGTTTGTTTACTATCTCAAACTTCAGCACGACTAGTTAACATCACCCAAAATAATATAGGAAAGTATCCTGGAGACTGGGGACAAACTGCTTGGTCAAAATTTTCCTTCAAATCAAGAGTGGGGCATTTAACTTTCCTCTCCATACTGGCTGAGTTAGTTTTACACTTGTGCTGGTAGAGAATAGTTTCAAAGGCATAAGTTGTATTACAATTCATACATTTCTTATTAATGAAGTCAAATAAACACTTGGCTTGTGTTTTGGGCTAGAAAACCCAGAACTACAAAGGCCACCGCATCATTCAATGAGCATTACTGGGTCAAACACTGCCCTGGATTACTCTCGGTGAAGTTTTCCCTTACAACTTCTAATTAACATGGTAAACAGGAAACATGCAACAGCACTGCCAAGTATACAGACATATTTGCATTTTAATATCTTAGCACTTTTTACATGCCGGTACGATGAACACTTGTTTTGAGACGTCCATTTCAAAACAGCGCGACTATTTCCTACTTCGACGGACTAGACCTCCCGAGGACACCAGGTCCCTCTCGCCAGCACGGAACCTGCTTCGACGCGTTTTAAGCTGTTGGGGTTGTTTTTTTTGTTGCAGACGCCGCGAACTCCCCTGTCACCGCCAAGCGCGGGCCGGGAGGCGCTGAGCCACCCGCGCCCTCCGCGCAGCCCCGCGGCCGCCTTCGCCCCGCCGCGGAGCCGGCACCGGCGGAGCGGCCCCCCCCGCCACCGCTTCCTTACCCCCGGCTACAAAGCATCGACCCAGCCGGCGGTGCCGGGCCAGTCCCACCTCAGCGCCCACCGCCCCGCGCGTTACGGGGAGGGAGAACACCCCACCAAGCTGCCACCGTTTTCTCTCGTCCCGTTCTAGGACGGAGCCGCGGCGGACTTTACCCGCCCTTAGCCGCTCCGCATCCTCGCCCGGCTCCGCAGGTGCGGGCGTCTCGCCTCCCCACCCCGCCGAAAGAGGGATCCCGCCAACAGCCCCGCCACTCACCGCCCAACCCGGTAGGGTTCGGCTCGGCTCGGTTCAGCGCAGCGGTCCCTCAGAAGTGCCCCGCTACCCGCCCGGCTGCCCCGGCGCCAGCTGTCTGGGCGCTCCGCCTCGGCCCGCCTCCACAGCGCGCCTCGGCCCGCCCCGAGCCACCGCCTCCGCCGTGGGCAGACGGCTCTGCCTGGCCCCGCCGCCTCCGTTGGCGGGGGAAGGATGGGCAGCGGCGTGCTGGCCCCCAGCGAGAGCGAAGGCCGAGGGGCAGCGGGAAAGCGGACACCCTCGGCCACGGGCGAGACCTGCTGTGAGGCGGCGGAGCGCGCGTGGGCGCCGCATCCCGTACGTGCCCCATCAGCCCGCGCTGCGGCGGCTTCCTTGTTATTGAGAGCTAAACGCCGCCCCGAGCAAAACCGACAAACGTTTGATGTTGAGGGACAAGCGCCAAGGGTTGAACCAGGCAGTTCACGCCGCTGCGGCGGCGAGCTGCAGCGAGGGCAGCCCGGCGTGAACCAGCGCCCCGACGGGGAAGGCCAGAGCTCTCTCTTCGCCTGGGCGACGCGGCCCAGAAGCAACACTTGCTCGCCGGCCGCCACGAGGGCTGCGGCGAGTACGGGCTGCCACCGGGCGCGGTCTTGCAGCCGCCCGCGACAGCTGTGAAGTGAAGGGGGGAAGAGAGGGGCTCGACTCGGCCTACCCCGGCCTCGGCTGCGCGGAGGTGCCGACCCCAGCAGCGCCTGGGAGTAGGCGTCGCTCCCCCCCAGCCCCGCGGCAGGACCTGCCCGGGTAGGCATGCTGGGGCCGGCACCGCCTGGCGGCTGGGGCGCTTGTGGGAGATCTCGGTTCAAAGCCCTGCGGGGAGATGAACCCGCGTTTTCCACCTCGCAACCACCGGGCCGGCGGGCGCGGCTGGCTGGCTGCCGTCTGCGCCTGCCTGCTCGGCCTCGGCCTGCCCCTGGCACACCGCCCGCGGGGGGCCGGGGCGGCTCCCCCCCGTCCGCCCTTGTCCCCGGCCGGTGCGGCGTGAGAATGACTCCGCGGCCTAATGGTGCCGGCGCTCTCCCCGGGCGCTCAATTAGTATTTAATGTTTAATGGATGCTAAACTAGTCCTCTTCTAATTAACGCTTAATTACTCATATGAAGTGGAACAGCTTCAACAGGAAGGACCACGCAAGTCTCACCTGGGCGCTTCTAAGGGCTCTGCGCGGGGGCGGGAGAGACACCAGGTCAACCTGCCCGCGGCTGGTCAGGCGGTCCGGCCTGCAGCGTGTCTGGCCCTCTGGGTACTGAAGAAAATAAGGGCCTTTTTTACACGGTCGCTTCCTCCTCCAGGTGAAAAAGTATTGTTAGTTATTTTTGCTTCATCGGCAGACTAGCGTTTGGCGTCTGTTCTAAAACTTCCCCAAATGTGAGTTGTGAAACGTGATCTCGGCTCCCGGAGAGCCCCGCAGAGCCTGCACGGTGCCTGTGAGATGGTGTGCAGCAGCCAGGCTTGCCCAAACGCATGAAAAAATACACAAAACCTAAACTGGGGAATATGTAGAGTTAGCTTATCATGCTGCAATCAAACAGAAAACCACGGGAACCCGTGTTTTTCCCTACTTTTCTTGCACAACTGATAAGTAACTGTACCACCAACAAAGTTCCATCCCTGCATGCACAGTCACCTTCCCCAGCAGCTTTCAAATAGGCAAGCCTATGATCATGACCTTGAGCTCAAGCTTTTGAGTTGTTGGGTTGGGTTTTTTTTTGAGATAGCGAAATGATCTGCAAATGAGCAGATATGATGTCTGTTGCTTGCTTTCAACCAGTAGAACCAAAACGAAGAGGAACACTGAGGTCTGGGGTTGAGTACATACAGCTCAGACAGTTCAAGTGCTTTTGTGATAACAAAACCAACTATAAATTTCCCTATCAGATGCAACAATCATGAGTCATGCAGCACAATCGCTGTCAAATTTCTTGACTGTCCATATGTATTGCCAGTACTAACTATATGGCAGGGATAAGGAGACACTAATAGACTTTGCTGGCTAAAAAGCAAGTAAAAATACGACCTTTTCAGGAACGTTTCAAGCAAGCCAATAAGCAGTAAGTGACCCTAGTTTCATAATAACTGCAAGTGTAAGGAGGATGCTTATACTGATGATACTAAAAAGTGGTGAAACACCAAAACAGAGGAGATTGAATTTCATTATGGTGTCAATCTGCATATTAATATTTGGATGCATAATAGCAGTCGCTCCTTTAAATTTGCTGGGATTACAGTATCAACCTGACAGTCGTTACTGCACTTGCAGTCAAGGTTTGGGTTTGCTAGATTACGCTTGGAAAAAGTAAATTATTTGAACTGTGGATCTGGATTTCTCTCTTCCCAGCAGCTGATTTTCATAAAGTCCATGGGAACTTAATTATCTTTGAGACGTCTCCCCCTTTAAAATGTAGTTTAAACTGTCCAACAAGTTCAAAAGGTGTTGGATGGAAGGGAGGAGGGACAGCCAGCCAGTCCAGTCACATAAGCCTTGTTTCCTCAGGGAACGAGGCTAAAGATTTTTTCTTGATCTTGAAATAGCTGCCCTGTGTAAACTGTTTTGAAGTAATTTCTTCATACAAAGTACCTTAATTATATACAGCTCTTTCAAAACACATAAAAGGCCAGGTACTTGCCCTGAAGAGCTTGTATTTTAACTCAGATAAATGTAGGTGAGCCAGTATTGCCAGTGCAAGAGGGCACAGAGACTGAGCTTCTCAAGAGGCACCGAAGTGGGGCCCAGCCCCACAGAGCACACAGGAATCCTTGCTTTCCAGAGCACAGCACCAAAACGTTTGATTTTCAGAAGGCTAGAAGCATCCCTTGCTCTGCAGATCAGGCTTCTTCCACGTGTTCCTGCACAAGCATTCTTACCCATGAGACATTTGCCATTTCAGATACCCCTGATCAAGGGCGTTGGCAACTGAAACACCCAGAGGACTCGCCCATCCCTTCCTCGGACAGCATGGAGGAAGCTGTTTCAATTACACTGCATGAATCTTTAAAGCACTGTTCTAATCTGAAAGCAAAACGCCGCCTTCTTAACCAAGAAATGTAAATCTTGTTTGTATTTATATTCGTACCTGTTTATGTTAGCATTCAAATATTTCCTCTGGTTTTGGCTGGGGTTTTTTTCCTCATTAGCTAATGTAAGTTGCCACAGCCAAACCCCTAATTTAACAACATAATTAAAACATGTGCTTTGCTGGTCTCCAGTGGAGAGAAAGCATAAGCTACTGCGATTTGTTGAATCAGAACTTCAGGCTGTGTCTCAAGGGATCAATTGGATGTTATTTTCTTAGATTAGTTCATCTGAGTCACTTGAACATGACCAAAAACACTTGTTAGAGCACACATTACAGAAAAACGTAGTATTTTTACTAGTCATGAGCGATTCTATGGTAATTAATAGGTGGTAATATCTAGTGTGGACAGTTCTGTAATTTAGACTTTTATTTGCTAGCATATATTCACCTTCAGAGGGGAAAAAAAGCAACAAACAGTATTTAGTGAAGAGTACATTTGAGCTTTATCATTCACTAGAAGGTCATAAGTAAGTGGATTTCCAGTAACTCTGAGACCCTTCTATCTGGAACAACTCTAATAATGGAGGACTTGTCTAAGTTCACACTGGAATGCCAGTAACTTTGGGTATCTTTAAATCAGAGCATCTTAATTCTCACAACCATGAGAAATAGAAAGCCTCAAGAGTTGTAGCAGCCACGTGATATCCCAAAAAAGTGCATTAGCCAAACACATTTAAATAAACAAACTCCTGCTCTTCAGGCTCTAGCATTCTGCAGCGACCGCGGCTCAAACGTTCAAGGTGAGTAGTGCCAGGCTTTGTGAGGCTGAAAGTTCATCTGCAACACTGCTGGCACAATGTGCTGGACAAATATTAGTAGGAAAGCTGGAAGGAAGGATGTACAAATAAAAGCTAAGAGAAAAGTCCGAGAAGCACAAGACCCACTCGAGTCCCTGTTTCAAGTCCTGCAGAGAGAAGATTTCATACCACTCTCCTCCAGGTGAGTGCCCAAACTACTGGCAGAGAGAGGGAGTTGTAGATGGAAATAAAGGCTTCCTGCTTTTGCTTGTGTTCTTATTTTAGAAGTATGGGGAAAAAAATTAGACTTAACAACAAAATTTTGACCTGAAAAAAATTTTTTGTGATTCCCTGAGGGAAAAAAGCAATTACATTTCAAGCTAACCTAAGTGATTTATAAGCTTAACCAGGTTACCTTGCTGTCAGTCAACTAGATTTGAATTACTTCAACTCACTGTAATTTTTCCTGGTTTATGCTGACCCTTCACAAAGCCACAGAAGAGGGGTTACTATTACAAAAAGTATGACTTTCATTATTTTAACCCACACCCTGCCTTCTTCCAAATACCAGCACTTTGGCACATACACATCAAACTTTTTTAGCTTTTTTTTTAAAAAAATATATCAGATTACAGATTGACAGCATCCTCTTCAGACGGGGAGAAAGAAATACACTGTAAATGGAACAAGTCTGCTGTAGCACAGGATTTACTCCCTGCTTCTTCCACCTCTTTGCCTGCTACACTTTACAGAGGAAAAAAACAGCAACAGCTGGATTTTGAACAGTTTCAGCTTTACCTGAGCTCTGTACACAGGGAATGTAGTTATCTAGATTGGGGAACTTACCTGAATAACCAAGGAGCTATAAATGTGAGACTGTTGAGCACAGTGAAGTGAAACAAATCTAAGTTTTCTTAGTATCCATTATTTTTCCACAGACTTTTTATATTTTCTAGTAGGTCATCATATTTTAGCAAAGCAGTACATGTCTTCAAGAGAATAGGACTTAACCTGCTTCCAATTCAGTTTTTCACTGTAAAACTAAATTTTGAGTTCAAATGTACACTAACAATTGACCGTTTTGCAGCAGCATTATAGACTAATGAGAGTAGATCTAAGTGTAAATCTCATATTACTTCTTAGGTGCCAAACAGGGAGATTTAGATACTGGATGTATCCAAAAATCCCAGCAAAACTGAAAGAAGCAAATAATGCAAAATCAAATAAACAGAAATCTTTCTTAAAAGCCCAGGGAAAGACAAAGGAGCATAAATAAAAATTCAACAGATCCTTACATGAGTATTTAGGAAAGAAGGTTGAGGAAAAAGAACGGGCATGTCAGAAAAGGCATGCCTGCTCCCATCTCCTCTTCCCCAGAGCTAGTTATTTCCATATACTAAAATCTTTACCCCCTCCCCTTCTGTCAACAGTAGCATCTGTCAGTTAAAGAGACACTCTATAAAAATAATGGAGAGCAGTTGATTTTATGGTTTTAAAAGACTTAATCGTGTATTAACCCAAAGATTTCTGTTGGGGTTTAAAGAGAGGAAAAAAAGAGAGTGCTGGTTGCCTTACCATGATGATGATAATTCTTTTTGCTGTTTACAGAAGAATAAACAAACTATGGTGTGTGAGATGCAGTCCTGTGTGTCATTAACCAAACCCTTTTTCTTAGCAATCCTCCCACGCTTTAACCCCTTCTTTCTTCTGGCAGCACTCAGTTAAAAACAAGCAAAAAGAAGTAGTATCTGACTTGAGCCTTTCCAACTGATAAGTCATTTGGCAGACAATTTGTAGCTCTGAAAGGGACTCAATTAGAGGATAGCAGGAAGAGCTGTGGAAGGGTGGCAGCAAGTCCTTCTGTAGGCACCTCTACAGAAGCAGAGACCTGTTGCACAGACCTGTGAAGTTAGTGTTGGGCAAATGTGCCTTAGGTGCATTAATTAACATGCAATACTAGAACATAGATATGCAAGAGCAGGAAAAAATATACCACACACGTTGGTTCTCACAAACTTGATCGCTGCTTTCTGGCCCACGTTTAAGATGGCTAAAGAAAATAAATCACTTGTGCCTTTGTTCAGGAAGAGGTGGATTCCTACAGGCACCCTTGGTTCTTGAGTTTCTCGAGTTGGTGCAATAAATCTGTCTTTTTCTAGTGAACCATGGTAAAATTACACTGAAAAGGGACTTGAAAGAGCAGAAAAGCAGCAGCAACAAAAGTAGAAGCAGGGATTATTCATCACTGAAGAGCTGAGAGAATATTTAAACTCTCCTGAACTTGGAACACCTCCAGAAATTAAATTATATGCAAAAAATAGCATTAACATAAATTATTTTACTTGTAACTCTTTGTATTTCAATGTAAGAGTGAAGGATGTAGGAGTTTGCCTCACATCTCTGCTCTCAGGATTTTGAGTCTTCTACAGCTCTCTGGGTCAGAGCTGTATCAGTAGATAATCTACTCAGTGCAAAGAGTCAGCAAGACATCACCTCTTTTGAAGTAAAGAGTGAAAATAAACAAATACTCTGTGTTTTACTGTAAGAGACAAGAACTTGAAAGTACTTTTTCTGTTGAGCTATAGTGGATAAATGGCAAAAGCATTCTGGAGGGGAAGAAAGGGGCTTGGAAGTCTTTTCGGTGTCCCCAACCAGAAGCTACAAATAATAAATGTAACCCCTTTCCTTTTTTCAGTTCTGAATGCAATTCTGAATGAGAAAGAATCTGTTATGTAAATGGCTTGCATTTATAAGGTCTCTTTCTTCTAGGTTTGTACGTCTGCCTTCTGTTTTGTGAGAGCATACAGTGTCCTGTCACTAACTAAATTGTTTATATTGGTTAAGTATAGATGACATAAATTATCTAGTTTAGATCTATAGCTTACTGCTAATACTTCCCAATTCCTTTTAGATTAAAAGTATTTATGTATAATTACTGGACACAGGAAATAGGACTCCCTTGCTGAGAATCAAAGAGTGTCTGTACATCACACTAAGCTATGAATCTCTGGACATCAGCTCTTCCTTAGGCTTCATCAATCTTGACCTTCCCCCTCAGCTCTCACACAAAAATTGTGGCTGTCAAGAGGAACTCCACAGACTTGGAAGTATATGACATTTGAAAAAGTCTTTCAGCATTTCAGAGCACGAGCAAGAATTCTATAAAAGCATCAGTAAATTCCCAGGGCAACCCAAAATCAGCTACTATGACAAAGACTGAGAGTTCTCACTAATAACTACTGAGCTCACAGTCAAAGAAAGACTGCTGGTTAGGTCACCCTAAAATGCACAAGTGACAACTCATTATGTTTTCCATTTTGCATTGTTCTCATCTAAGAAAAAGCATTTTAATTAGCAATCTGAATTTATTTCTTTGCTGAGCACTTAGATACAGTAAAACTGATACATCCAGAAGAGAAATTACACACACTGAACATGCCTTTGAAATCAGACTGTGGAAATAGTATTGAAACTGTCAGACCCATTGTAATCCTTGGATCTCATTCCAGTACTCTTCTCAGGATTTTTTTAAATGATTATGGGACAAAGAGGAAATAAGCCTAAGGAGCCACATGTCTTATTAACCTTTGCCAAGCACAGCAGGTATGTGGCTGCTCTGTCCTGGCTAACTCAGGTGGCTCCTCGTGGGCTGGTTTGGGCATCTCTTCAGCATTCTGTGTGTAGCTCAAGAGCAAGGCAGGGTTTCTGATACACTCCTGTGCCCAGTCTTTCCCCCAAGTGCTCAGCAGACTAAGGATATAGATTGTCTCACGTTGCACTAGGTAGGAATCATAGAATCATAGAATCCTAGGGGTTGGAAGGGACCTCGAAAGATCATCTAGTCCAACACCCCCTGCCAGAGCAGGGTCACCTAGAGCACATCACACAGGAACTTGTCCAGGCAGGTTTGGAATGTCTCCAGTGAAGGAGACTCCACAACCTCCCTGGGCAGCCTGTTCCAGTGCTCTGTCACTCTCACAGTAAAGAAGTTTTTTCTGATATTCACCTTCAACCTCCTATGCTCCAATTTACACCCATTACCCCTTGTCCTATCACTGGTCATCACTGAGAAGAGCCTAACTCCATCTCCCTGACACTCACCCCTTACATATTTGTAAACATTGATGAGGTCACCCCTCAGCCTCCTTTTTTCCAAGCTAAAGAGACCCAGCTCCCTCAGCCTTTCCTCATAAGGGAGATGTTCCACTCCCTTCATCATCTTTGTGGCTCTGTGCTGGACTCTTTCAAGCAGTTCCCTGTCCTTCTTGAACTGAGGGGCCCAGCACTGGACACAATACTCCAGATGTGGCCTCACCAATGCAGAATAGAGGGGGAGGAGAACCTCTCTTGACCGACTAACCACACCCTTTCCTAGGTCCTTACATGCAGTTTTGGTTCAGTCTAAGGAAATATACCTAGGAGTTAGTTTAACTAACTAAAGCACTTTTGTGTTTTAGTCCTTCAGCAGCTCTACCTCGAGATACCTAAAGGTAACTTGTTATGTCATTTAGAAATTCAGCAAACTGGGGTTCATTTCATTGGGTAAAGCAAATAGCCTGAAACTCCAATAGAAAACTAAAAGCCTTTTGCTAGCAACATGAGGATTTTTCCCCAGGTCAGGCACAGTAGAATCTAGGCTGTCACAGGCATGCAGGGCAAGAGGCAGAAAGCCATCCTTCTGCACACTGTGTTGGTCATGTGAGACTGTAAAACTGCAAAAGAAAAAAGTAAACAACGTGCAAACTGGACTGCTAATCTGACTAAAGCCAAATGTCATAAACCTAACAACAAAGTGAACTGCCTGTTTGACATGCCTGCTTTGGGAAGCAGGTGGGATGGTCCTGAAACAGGAAAAAATGACTGTGTGTTCATGACTCTGAGAACCACTCAGCAGGATGAAAAATGACAATATTTAATCAGAGTGTATTTAAATATGAAATTAATGGCATCTGTCTTCTCCACAGAAGTTCTCATTGAACAGATAAAAATCGTGCAGTGTAACTTCTCTTACACATTATGCCAGGGCACCATTTGGTACCTGTAAACAAACAGAACCTTTCAAGTGAAATGTGTCTGAGGTAAACCTCCCAATATGAAGGCACCTGACATGGCAGCTGCTTTGGAAAATTTAGGCTAGATAATCTATGTGCTTCAAAGAGCCCTTTGTAAAATGTATCAGGTGTTGAAACCCTTTGATAACTTGTTTGATGTACATATTTTTCATCATGTACAGATGAAGAGTGTTCAGTACAAGGAACTATTACTAAAATACCTTACTCTGACTTTAAAAAAATGGCTGGACATCTCATTTTACATTTGAATTACAATGTTGCAATTTAGCATTTATTCTAAATAACATTGTCCACGTAAGGCTCTCCAAATTCCCTCAAAGTAATTATTATAATAATTATTACAGAGAATTGCCTTATTATTAATCAGAATAATCTTTATAAAACCAGTACAGAGAAGATAGGAATGACTGTGGGGCAAAAAATTACATCAAATGGAATAATCCTGCAAAATCCTGCTCTTAATCCCACGATTACAGCAATATCACCTAATAGTCACCACGAAGCAAGAGCAACTTCTAAGGGAAAATGTTTTAATGAAATGCATTTATATTCTTGGGTGTGTTTATTTTAGGCTCCCAACAGAACTAATTAGTATATAAAACATTAAAATAAACAATACGTGTCTGTCCAGACAACAGATACATTATTACTTCTGAAGAAGAAGGGAGATGCATGTTTTCCTGCTGTTTCAGATAGATTATTACAGACATGTTGCATTATCCTGCTGTCCCTACACTAAATGTTGGCTGCTGAATGGATGTAACTACACCAACACTTAAATCTCACTACTATTACTAGGGGATAATTGAATAAAAGTTGTAATCCTGCCTGCTATTCTTAAAAAAAAAATAGAAAAAAATCAAATAAGTTCTTACCTCTAAAAATGTAATTTGTTGATTAACAATAATGCAACAGAGAACTGCATCAAACTGGATGAAGCTATCCTGTCCAGAAATAACCAGCATTTCCAGAAGATGTCAGGAAATACACAGGATTATTGACTCTGCACTTGAATTTCTGAATAAAATGTTGGTTGGGCATAGGCCAATCCAACCTACTCTAGGACTGGCTTTGCTGTCTGTGGCTCAGAACAAGAGACATTACAAAGTCACTTTTAAAGCTAACCCTTAGAAGTGTCAACACAGTTTTAACTACAACAGTTCTGGTGTTGGGCTTGATCTATTTTAGATCCTTTCTAAATAAAATATGGTCAAAACACTCCATTAGCAACTCCTGGGGACCACTTTGCATAAGCTCATTCCATTATTTGTCAGTGCTTGGGAATACAGGAGAGGACTGGTTGTCTGCCATTAAAACCTGGTACACCACAAGTGCCTTCTCTCCTGTTCCTATTTACTGCTTCCCTCCCACACCTTCTTGGCACCTGGTGGGAAGGGGGTAGCTCCTCTAGCTCCCTGCCCATCTGCAAGTGGCTCCATCTTCTGTCTCTGCCACAGCTCAGGACTTCCCAGCCAGCCACCTGAGGAACCTGACAAGGCTCTTCAGTGGCCCAGCTGTGCACAAGGCTCTGAAGAGCAGCCAGCAACAAGCAGAGTCAGCTTCTGTGTTGCTGGGTGGCTGCTTAAAAAAAAACAACAAACCAAACCTCAAAACCTGCCTATGCCTTTTTCATGTTTGGAAAGAGGTTTTCTTTTCTAGGTCCAAGAGTGAGAAATTTATCTGAGAAAAATTAAGCCTTACATGCCAAAGAAAAAACATACCCTCAGCATTCCCAGAAGCAAAACAATCAAAAAGGAGAAGAGGGAAGGGGAATATCCCCAATTACCACTGATAAGCCTTCTAAATTCACAAGTTTTTTTCTAGATGAAATACCAAAAGAAACAGATCTTCATGTTCTTTTTATCGACCTTCTGGTTGTTAAACATTTACAGTGTAGTTTGTTCTAATTTTCCAGACTTTTCCAAGGCTAGACTATTTAATCCCTATTTTCCTCCTCGACAATTATTCTCTTTTTCAGCAAATATACCCTAGAAATGAAATTGATAAAATGAAAATTTAAAAAAAAAAAAAAGGAGGGATGGGGAATTGTAAAGATGGGAGAGGAAAAGAGGCTATATTTTTATTTGCATGTCATAAGGTGTAATTTAGAGGAAATTAGAATGTCAATTCCATTATTAAAAAAAGCAGTGTTTGTAGAACAAAACATTATATTCTCTTTGAATCTTTAGATACTGTTTGCAACCACAACAAACTCAAAACTTCTCTGTTTAAGTGTTACTCCCTATCATTTTGGAAATGAGATGAACAGTGCTGGTTTGTAGGAATGGCACATTTCTTTCAGAGTCTCTAAATCTTACTCAAAGTTTAGGCAGTTCTTTATTGAAGTGGATCACACTTTGCTTTAGCAGATCTTGAGCCACGGATGACTGAGTGCTTATTTTAAAGGGACAAGTGAAGGGCCATTCCAGCTTATTCACTGTTTTTCAGTTCTGAAGTAAATAAAACCAGAAAGATGAAGTTTTTCATTACTATCCTTTGCAAACCCATTATTACACTGCAGCTGGAACTACAGAGCAATTTATTACACATACATGTGTATATATATACACACACATTCCTAATTGTCATATGCATTATTTAGCACACAAAGTGGCAAAAGCCTGGTCAAGAGGAATGAACTATTACTAAAAGCTTTGTGTTGCAACCTTCTCAGAACTGAGGGTGCACAGGTGTCCTGTGCAGATGCTGAGCCACCTGGTCACGTAGCATGGCAAAATGGAAATAGGGTCACACCCAAGGTGAGAGCACGGCTAGCTGCCAAGGTCCTGAAAACCATTCCAACACATTGCACAAGTGTGGAAGTGGTACAAGAAAAGCATGATGCAAAAGAGGCTGCAGCTCCCCACGCAGATCACCGCACAGCAGCCCAGCGTGGAGGCCAGAAACAAAGCCCTGGTGATTCAAAGAGCAACTTCACAGGGCTGTAGTCACCAAGAGAAAGAGCAGGGAGGAGTCTGCCCTTTGGGAAGAAGGCAGGGAAGTGTCATCCTAAGAGGGAGTTACATGAGCAACACCAGTGAATGTTGAAAAGCTACGTAGCTAGGCGTTTGGCATGATGATACACAAAGGTGGGGCAGGTGAAGGATGGCCACTGATAAGGCTGGACTGCCCAGTGCACACTCCCATGGCACCATTACCAGACCCAGTAGGTACTGGCCATGCTGGATCACTGGGGATGGACCTCCTTGATACTCTGCAAGGCATGGATGGCTCATTGCCTTGCCAGGGCAATGCCATGCTGAGCATGTGGCTGTCCACATGGTCTCCCTCCTGCAAAGTGCAGTATTGTGCCAGTTTGATAGACCTTTTATTTTGCTTGGGGAACTGTAGGCTACTCAGCAATCCAACCCTGAAGACCTCAGCACTATCACACATCCTGGACCATTGCTCAAGTGACCATACTTTAAGCTGTCATTAACCCCCTCAAACAGAAACAGTTTTGCCCATTGCATCTTCTAAATTTGTTCCCAGTATTACATGGAGCATGGAATAACTGTGATGGAATTCAGTTCCAAACACAGCTCAATGTGAAGACGATGCAGGATCCAAGTCCAATGTAAAGTTGGACACAGCCTTTTTATAATTCTCCTGCATCAAGGTAGATGGGTTCAACTGCCTGGAAGTGACATCGGCCTTAAGTTGCCAGACAAGAATAAATATAAGCTGCCTGATACATGTTACTGTTTTGAGGAGTTTTTCATGTAAAAAAAATCTAACAATACCCTCAATAAAGTTTGTGAGTACTTTAATTAACTGGTATTCCTACACATCTGCCTTCAAATTTGTTTATATTCTAGAGGGGTGGAAGGAACCTTCTTGACTCAGTACATCCATTGCCACCTTGAAAGCCAAAGTGTTAGACTACAAGACAAATTCCTTTCACACCAAAGTTCCAGGAGCCATGTTCCTTCTATAAAAATGCTAAGTCCATGCCATCTTTCCTCCTGGCTTCTGCACTTCTCTTCTCTGAGGCCCATGTTCTCTGTTGGCTGTAGTCCTGTACACCTGCCATCAACCACAGCCTAAATGCTCTTGTGCAGAACTCCTCACTGAAAAGCAGCAGAAATACAAGAGAGATGTTTTCAAGGTCTCTGAACCAGCCATGAGAAATGGACGTGACCTAGACCTTATTTTTAGGAAATAAAGGAATTGGTGTCTCAAGTCAGGCTGGAAACAGCAAAATGAAAAGCTTTTTAAGTTAATACTAAAATGAATTTGTGGTTCAAATGGGGATAAGAGGAATCATGAGCTGGGAATATGGAAAAAAGTGGGCCAACAAGGGAATTGAAATGATGCCATCAGTCTAGTCAGCAGAATAGTATTTTATTAAGTAGAGAAGTAATTTTGTTGAGCAATACTCAGAGAGGATCTGTCAAGGATAGCTAAGAACCTCTCTGGTGTTGTAATTAGCCATAAATTTCCTGACTTTTTGGGAGAGAAAAGGATGAGCAGGTCTTTAGTGAGCTGTGTTACAAAGGCAAATCATAATAATCAAAGAGTTTTATAGTGGACCTGATGTCCAAGCTTTTTGATATTGAGACTTCTCAGAACGCTGGTCTCTGCCTCCACAGTAAGTACAACCACGTGTATATAAATACCTGCTGGATTCTTTTGTCTTCATTATTAACAAATGCAGTTGAACTGAGGGCACCTGGCATTTTCTTCTGTGAAAGAATTAGAGTTTTTTATCCAGAGCATCTCTGCTGCAATGCTATGGATGCTTGCTGTGTCCTGGGAAATCCAGGCACAATGATGCTCCACCAAAGGTATGTATCGTTATGGATACTCTTAACTCAGGAGCTCTTAATTCTCCTGTGTGCCTCAGACAGATCAATCATGTTAAAAGGCAAATTATTTTATGAACAGCTTACTCTTCTGCAGATGCAATTATCAGAATTGTACTTCTTTGACCAGACACATAGAATAAACCAGACTTACAGCAGAATCTTGGAAAAGCACAAACCTGATATCAGTTGACTGAAAGCACTTAAATGACAGAAACAGCTTATTTTGTCTTCTGAACACTCCTGCTTACATTTTTGAGCTTGGTTTCTTTCCTATCTGCTGTGATTTTAATCTATAAATGTTTAACTGTTCTTGCTTTGCTGCTTTGGCTTTCTTTGGGAGTTTTTTTGCTTGCTTTGGTGCAATCTTTTCAGTCTCTCTGGTATCCCTCTTGCCCACTCTCCCTCCTCCTGTGGAGGCCTTGGCAAAGAACAGATACAGATCAAGCAATGGGTGTGCAATTATTGCAGCCCAAAAGCAAAAGTGCTTGATGTGCTCAAATTCATATCACATTTACCTTTGTTGTTTTGTTGTGTGTTTTTTTTCTTTAAAGCAAACATGATCTCTGTGTTCTGTCATCCCAAAAAGCACTGCCAATGGTGACTTACAACTAGAGATGGATGTCCCAGTGTCCTGAGGTAGCATTCCTCCAGGTAAACCAGTACCATGTGCCAGTAAAAATAAATTTCTTATATAGGAGCTCTGCTAATTCTGTATCATAGAATCATAGAATCATAGAATGGTTTGGGTTGGAAGGGACCTTCAAGATCATCTAGTTCTAGCCCCCCTGCATGGGCAGGGACACCTCCCACTAGACCAGGTTGCTCAGAGCCCCATCCAACCTGCCCTTCAACACTTCCAGGGATGGGGCTTCCACAGCTTCCCTGGGTAACCTGGCCCAGTGTCTCACCACCCTCACACTCAAGAATTTCTTCCTCATGTCTCACCTCAATCTCCCCTCCTCCAGTTTTAATCCATTCCCCCTTGTCCTCTCACTACAAGCCCTTGTCAAAAGTCCCTCCCCAGCTTTCCTGTAGGCTCCCTTCAGGCACTTCAAGACTGCTATAAGTAGCATTTAGTGTCAATGTTGAGAATTATTTATATTAAAAGACAGCAGCCTAAGTTATTAAAACTGAAAGAGTAAACAAAAACTTAGTTCAGTCCTCCATGGTTATTTAGTACTGCTCTTCAGGAAGAGCTGGCCTGCACGTGGGTTCTTGCTAGCAGGTGCTGTTACCCAAAGAACATCCGTATGAGCTGGGGCCAGTTTTGCTTTGTTTCCATGATTCTGAGCATCCCTTCCTGTCCCACAGACTTAGGAAAGACAACACTGCCATTATGTCTCTGTAGACCATGCTCTTAGATAGTCTCTCAATGGAAAGTGCTTTGATAGAAGTTATATTCAAGTTATTCCCCCTGTACTTTGTGGATTTTATCATTTTACCACATAATTTCAGGTTACTAGTTTATGAGACTGCTCACCAAAAACTGTGGACAAGTAGTTTAAGATATGGTGGCTTCTTGGAGCACAAGTATTTGTGGGAGATATCACTGTGACTTTTAAATTTTGTCCCTGTCCCTCTCTATTTTCTGGCTTCCACGATTATTTCAGTACTATTTAAATTCCGTTTGCTTCTTATTGGTTATGGTCTTGTTGTGTTTTTAATTATTAATTGCATATTTATCAACTAAATAATGCTGAAATAACACTTCAGCATGAGTCACCTCAAACTATTGCAAAACACAGCATGACTCAGAGCTAAACGTCCTATAAAAACTTTAAAAGTTTAAAGGACAGAGCAAATTAAATATTTGCTAAGTGTATAAATCCTTTGTCAACCATGTAAGAAATGCTGGCATGGCCAGGATAAAATGAGGCATTCTTTTCCCCTTCCCACATTTCTCCACCTTACTCAACTGGTTTGGTTTGAAAATTTGATTACTTGTTGTTTATTTTTTTTTCTATCCCCATGAATTTTGAAGTAAAGACTCCAGTGTTCTTCCTCTATTAACATCCCTTGCTTGCCCAAACCACAGCCTGGTTGTAGCCCAAGAATAGGAACAAATTGCATAGATAGGACAAAAGGGAAAAAAACCCAACAACAAAACAACAACTTCGATCAACTATTACAATGTTTTCATGTTTTCCTTGACATTTTAAACCACAATAAGGGATTACTGTGCAATCACATCCTATTAAAATCCATACTAGAATCCACACAGACAATGAATGATGTAGCTGTTCTGAGTGCTGCCAAAGAGCTCCTGTGCTCCCTGCTGCATCACACTTGATCCTGTTCCATTCTCTCTCAACACTGTTCAATTCATACATACACATCAGGACAGTGATCCCCAATCCATGGATTATGGATAACATCTCCCAAACTTTCTTCAACTCGTACATGTATTTAAATGTACATCCATTCATATATATCTGTGCACATGTAGATATATATAAATGTCAATAAAACTCATATATTTTTTAGCCTATAAAAATTTCTACTGCTGTATTTTGTGATTGCTCTGAAGTGACAAGAGGTATTTCTCCAGATTTCCCATAAATTAATGCAGTAGAGGCACATAACATTACTCTCATAGGCAGACCAGGCTATTTAAAGAAGTTAAAAATCATGCTTTTAAATTTAAAACATGGGAGGCTACTCTCTCCTCTGCAGGAATGATAATGGGAAGGAATGTGATTAAGTAGCCCTACTGGAGTGAGCACAAGCATGACTAATCAAAAAGGGAGTGAGTGGATGTCAGCTTTTTGTGGGGATTGTCAAGGGACTTTGAATCTGTTCAGTAACAAGGGGGAATTCCTGGTAGAAAAAAAAATAAACAAAAGAAAAAAAAAATTAAAGGAAAATTATTGTCGAATCGTAGAATGGTTTGGGTTGGAAGGGACCCGAAACATCATCCAGTTCCCACCCCCCTGCATGGGCAGGGACACCTCCCACTAGACCAGGTTGCTCAGAGCCCCATCCAACCTGCCCTTCAACACTTCCAGGGATGGGGCTTCCACAGCTTCCCTGGGCAACCTGGGCCAGTGTCTCACCACCCTCACACTCAAGAATTTCTTCCTCATGTCTCACCTCAATCTCCCCTCCTCCAGTTTTAATCCATTCCCCCTTGTCCTCTCCCTACAAGCCCTTGTCCAAAGCCCCTCCCCAGCTTTCCTGGAGCCCCTTCAGGCACTGGAAGGTGCTCTGAGGTCTCCCTGGAGCCTTCTCTTCTCCAGGCTGAACAAATCCTGTAACGTCATATAATTTGCCCTTCCTTTTTCCCCTTCAGACTGTGTACAATACAGGTTGGTGCTCTCCTGAGTTGTTCTTCTTTTTTTTCCTCCTTTGAGAAAACCTAAAGCAGCAAATATTCTCAGCTGCAGCATGACTGACTTCCTAGGACTTTGGCTACAAGGTTTTGTTCAGCTTTATGATTTCAAGCTGGAGCAGGATGCCTTCTCTTCTTTTGGTCTCAAGTTTTGGGAGGAGATCGGTTAACCACTGGAAGGCCTTATCTCTTAAAAACTGAGGTGAACCTGAAGGCAAAGACTTGTTCTCCTCAGGGCAGGCTCCTCTCACCTATCCACAAACTGGTAATTTTGTTGTCTGTTACTTTGGAAAGTGGCTCACCTGCTTTCTCTCTGGTATTGGAATTTTATCAAATGGCAGTTTAGATTTGTTTCTGCCCCTTAAACATCCCTCTGGAAGGTAATCTTGTCACCCTGTGGGATCCCCAACAGACTTTAGGTTTTGTTATTTCTTGAGAAAGGAGAGCACTGTAAGGAGAAGCAGTGTGAGGACCTGGGCTGGATGTCTTGGTAAGAGTTTTCTGAGCAAGGCAGAAATGAAATTAAAGAAGCAGATGAGGAATCCTAACATGAAAATATCCTAGACCTTGCCAAGCTATCATCTTGTAAGATGACTTAAAAGAGCAGGAGGAGGGATCTGCAGATCTGCTGTCTCAGGAATATGGCAAAGGCAGTGATAGAATAAACTCATTTAATCCAGTAATTTGACACAGAATCAAAATGGGCTTCCACAGCCACACCTGGGTGTTAGAAGTACTCCACCCAGTTTCCTTCGTTAAATATTCATGTCACAGGACTGAATCTTTGTGTGAAAGGCAGTGGCTGTGTTCGGGGAACAAGTAGGTGTGAGAACTCTTATCTAGATGGAGAATCCTGAGAAACCTTTAGACAGGTACCTGGTTATAGGTCTCAAAATATGACTAATCAACACCTGAATATAAGAGGAGAGGCAGCGTTGGAGCACAGAGATGTGACTTGGAAAAAACCTGTTTAGACCTAAGTATCTCACAGGGACTTTTAAAGTCTAGCTTTTTTGTGGGCATTATTCCTAGTGCACAGGAAATCTATAAATAATGAAAGATTAAGAACTCTCATCCACTCATTTTACTATCAGCAGAAGCCAATCTAAATTGGAAATTGTTCTCTACAGGAATAAATGCCCTTCAGGTCAACTATCAGCTTAAAGCCCATTTGTCTTTTAACTACATCATTTCAGTTCATTTGAGTTTGCCATATACAGGTAGGACTCCTCCTCAATTGGCATGAGTATTCTGTCACTGTTGAAGCTGTATGACTGCAAAATACACATTTATCTGTTATTTGGTCCTCAAATAGAATAATCATTTATTCAAAGGGAACAGAATGAATCAAACAGCCAGGAAGTTGTTTCTTCATTCATAGTGAGAACACTAGCCACATTGTTTTATTCATGAAACAGTCTTAAAGATACTAAAAATCCAGTCATAAAATTATGGCCACAGCCATCTCCTTTGAATCTGAATTATTTGGTATACAGCTCAAATAATCTTCAGTGTGGATCTGCACAGGCTTTCTAAATATGAACAGGAATCTAATCAAGCTGTTTTGCCTTCATTTGCAAACAAACTCAGAGATACCAAATACTCCTCCTATTTAGCTCCACTGAGCAAAACTGGATTGCACAAATGTAACCAGGGATGCAATGCATTATCTGGGAAAAGGAAAAGGAATAAGCTGAGCTTTAGAAATCTAGAAATAGCTCATTTTGCAGAAGTGACATCTAGAAGTTATTTATTTTTTCTTATTTTGTTAGTATTTAATAGTGCGTTACCAAATTTCTCTTTGCCAAAACACCAAAGAAAGCAACTCCTAACCTTCATTTTTGTTACACAAATGTTTAGCACATTAAATAATGCAGGACTAGAGGAGTCAAGAAAATGGACATGTACATTTAAATTTGTATGTTGTATTAATGTCTCACAGATCTAGTTACCTCCAGTGATTCAATAAACATCTTCTATTTATGTATTTGATGAGTCCTTTAAAATCTCTCTTTCCTTGTGAAACAGCTGGTATTTCCAGCTGCTTATATCAGAAGATTACAATTCAACAAAGTGATAAATTCCAGATGGCCTTGTAAAGGGGAAAAATAGTGGAAATCTTTGTACAGAACTAGAAATACATCTGACTTGGCATCCGAGGTACCTGCTGAGAAAGCAATGTTGCTACAGAAGGATGTTGCTTTTTTTCCTAAAACAGTGAAGTATGGAGAGAAAATATTTTTACCTTACAGTGCAGGCAACAAAACATTTACTCACTGAGCAACGCTATCAAACAAGTGTTTTTAAACATGTTTTAATTTCCTGCTGGCTTACCACCATTATTTATTAATGTCAAACAAAAGGGAAGAGAAACAAAGCTGCTCTGTGTATCAAGAACAGTTCCTGTGAAGTAGAAGAATGGGTAAGATGAGGATTTGTTAAACAACCCTGGAAGAAGATGAAAGGGTAAAACCAGGGTATATGATGATAGAAGTTTATTACACACTGGTTAATTGGGTGGAGAGAAGACTGTTTTTTGATCAAGCAAGGGAAACATCCAAAAGGACAAAACCTGACAGCTTTAATTACTTCTTGGAATTTTTTTTTTTTTTCCCTGTTGGAAAAGAAATACAAGACAGAGACAGTCCAACAAGTTCTTGGAATATGCTGGGGACAGCTTTTTCTTCAGAAGGTGAGGAAAACTATTAAGGGAGTGGCTATTTTAGATCCTCTGCTGACTAGGTAGGCACCAACTGCCTGAGAGTGGAAGGGAATTTTGGTGAAAGAAAAGCCTGTCATTTAATGATCAGTGCTACAAAAAGGAATGGAAAAGCAGCAAATAAGATTACTGCCCCCCCCCCTCCTCCCCCTGGAAAATAAAACAAAATGTTAACATGCTCCAGAGACTGATAAGGAAGGTTTATTAGGACGACTGTTTAATTAATAAAAGAATGCAGGAGAGCTTGTCTGTTTTAGTCATTGCTGGAGTCAGCTCTTAATTATCTGAGGTAGAGGGAATAACCTAAATTAAGCAAAAACAGTGGATAATACAAATTAGGCTACGTAAATTAGTCTGCAAGAGTCTGCTTGGTACATTTACCTTTGAAAGGCTTATGAGCAGCTTTCCATGGAGAGAAGCAGAGAGGAGCCTGGTGCAAACAGCTTATGTGTGCTGTGTGTCATGCACCATTTGCTGCTGATCACCCACAAACACTGCTGAGGGGATGCAGGGCTTCATTCAGTCCCCATCAACCATCTATCCTCAGCAGGTTACTCTGAATTATTACACCTGTTAGCACATTATCCCAATACAGAAGAAACAGCTGAATTCACACCCCACACACACACAAGTTTTCCTTGATTTTTGATGATTTATCTAACAATCAGCCCTTTGTCCTATGCATCAAACTATAAAATGATGTGGCCTGCCCTGGTACTCATCATTTAAAGGTTTTTAAATGTTCATAGGACAAATGACTTGGTTCCAGGTTAGAGGAATGACACCCCAACAGTTTAACTTAGCTGTAACTATGACCAATTTATTCCAAAAGAACAAAATGCTAACTCAGAGCTCACTCAATTAAAGGCTGAGTTCTGCAATTTTTACCTTTCCACTGAAAAAATCAAACATATACTTGTTTTTCTAGGAGAAGTCCTTGCAAGGAGTTGATATACAAGTCCATCCAAAACAGCAGTAGGGTGAACAGCAGTTTCTGTTGCAAAGTGACATCCCCAGCTAGCTCTACTGCAACAGAAATGTCATCCCACAGTACTGTGCTGTGTTGCTGTTTCATAGCTGGGAAGAACTGAGCTGTTTTTGTAGGCATGTTTCTACAGTATCAATAGAACTAAGATGTTGAATGAGACCACAAGGGATGTTTGGGGTTTATGTTATTTGTGTATTCAACTAAGGACCAATGAGTCTTTTCCACAGGCTTCATATAGAAATCAGGAGATGAGATTTGCTGGCCTGACAAGACTAGACATTAAATTTATTTGTTTCAGAGGCAGAGTATTTTAATCCTTCATCTAATATATTCAGATGAGTATTAGTTCCACAACCAAGAAAAAAGCAACTTTTTCAATGACTGGCCTGCTGTGTACTTTCGTTAATGTGGAAAAAAAAAAAAAGAAGAAAAAAGATTACAATAGAGACAAGAATGGCATTGCACAACCTCGTCTGCAATCTGAAATGAAGTTCTCACATTAGAAGAGGAGTAATTAGCATTTTCCCTACCTTGCTTCCATGCAGTAACACTGCTGCCAAGCCAATGAGTAACACTACATGGGCTAAATGAACACTAGGAAGCAAATGTGTAGCCATTTCTCCTTCTGTGGAATAAAAGTTAACATAGAAACCAGTGCAGGTTGAGTGAGCAACTGTAAAAGTGTAGGTGCTATTCCTTTATTATGTTGGCTTATATATATTTTATGAACAAAAGGAAAAAGCCATATGGCTTGTGAGAGCATGTGGAAGACCTCCTGCAGCCATTTCCTTTGCTGGCTCTTCCTGTCAGCTTATAGTCATTATGCACCTTCCCTATTTCCATATATGACATTAATCTGGACATTTTCCAGGACTTACTTCAAACGCAGGTCTTTTAAAGGGAGACTGCAATTATACCCAGGGTTGGATTCTGTTTTCAGAATAGCCATCCTCTCCACGAGAGACATAAATGAGTGTGTGTGTGTGTGTATGGATTGATGTAAACACACAAATTGAGTTTTCTCTTACCTTTCTAAGTGCTGCTGGTAATGAGGCAGTAGACATTGATATCGCTGGAAGAACGTAGGAGTGTGGACAGACTACTGATGGTATTTGGCTTTCTTGAACAGTACAGTGTCTGCCTGATATATCATAGTACCTGAAAGGAGAAGAAACATTATTCAGTTAATACATCCTAGTGAAAGAAAGTCTGAACTAATATCTGCTGTATTTCTCAACAGAACACACTATCCTGCTTTCTTCTCTTCTACTGGTTCCAGGCCTCTGAATGTCTAAAGTTTATGGCTTTATTCTAGCCCAACTACTTGCTCCTTGTGTTGGACATGAATTCATCCTACCTGCTTTAGCTACCTGAAACTCCTCATTTGTCTGCATTTCCCTGATAGCAAAACAACAAAAAGGAATAGAATATTTAGCAGTATAACCACATCAGAATCACAGGGCAGAAAAATTAGTTATCTTGTGTCATCCCACCTCTCCAGACACAGCAGATTACAACATTTTGGGTTTATAGTTCTGCGTTGCATCGCACATTCCATTCACCTTCCTTCTGGAAGCTGTCTCAGTTAGGAATCCAGACTTTAAGAAAATGATGTATTTTGACTATTTATTTATTTATTTATTTATTTATTTCAAAATTGGACTGTATTTTTCATAGGACCATTGGACTATTTTAGGTTGGAAGGGACCCCAGGAAGACTCTGGTCCAACATCCTGCCCCAAGGGCGGTCAGCTCTGGGATCACACCAGGTTGCTCTGGGCTTTAACCAGTCAACTCTTGAAAATGTGCAAGTCCAGAGAGATCTCTGGGCAATGGTGAAAATGTTTTCCCTTACTTTCAGTCTGAATCTCTCTTTTCTCAATTTTTGTCTCGTCTCTTGCCCTCCCACCATGCACCACTGTGGAGACTCTGGGTCTGTCTTCTTGGTGACCTCCTCAAATGTACTGGGGGGCCTCCAGACCCCTCATCACTCCCCAAAGCTGCCTCTTCCCCCAGACTGAACAAGCCCAAATTCTCCATCCTCTCCTCACAGGGCAAGTGGAGCCTCACAGGCACCCCCAGCCATACTGGTGGCCATCCAAGGAACTCACCCCCATTTGAAACACTGTGAGATCTTTAGCAGAAAATGCCCTCACCACGCACTTCGCTTTCAGAAAAAAAAAAGTCTCAAAATGTTTTTGTTTTGTCTTGTCCTTGAAATATACCTATTTTCCATTTCAGCTGGATCAAAACTCCCTTTCCCATAGGCTTCTTTTCCAGACTCATCACACACAAAGTCCCAAACCCAGCTCTGTTTGTAATGCTTTAGTTGCAAATTTAGTTTTACAACTGACTGCCATATGAAGTTTTCAAAGAGCAAAGAAGGGAGCAGAAAAGCCTCAGGCATACTTATGGAGTTATTCAGTTTACTGCATACTTGTGGTGAAAATGTTTTGACATTTTAACACATATCCCAATAAACATGTGCAATTATTTTGTTTATTTACCTATTTCTGAGGAAGAAATTGCATCACTTGCAATAGCTGGTTACCTTAGAATCACAGAATCATAGAATGGTGAAGGTTGGAAGGGACCTTCAAGATCATCAGGTTCCAACCTCCCTGCTATGAGCAGGGACACCTCCCACCAGACCAGGCTGCACAAGCCTCATCCAACCTGGCCTTGAACACCTCCAGGGAGGGGGCAGCCACAGCCTCCCTGGGCAACCTATTCCATCACCTTACTACCCTCATGGTGAAGAATTTCTTCCTGATGTCTCACCTAAATCTGCCTCTTCCAGTTTTAATCCATTCCTCCTTGTCCTCTCACTACAAGCCCTTGTCCAAAGCCACTCCCCAGCTTTCCTGTAACCCCTTCAGGCACTGGAAGGTGCTCTGAGGTCTCCCTGGAGCCTTCTCTTCTCCGGGCTGAACAACCCCAAATCTCTCAGCCTGTCTCCAGAGCAGAGCTGCTCCAGCCCTTGGATCATCTTTGTGGCCCTTCTCTGGACCCTTTCCAACAGCTCCATGTCTTTCCCGTGATGAGGGCTCCAGGACACTGAGCTGTTCATCTTGATTTTCATTTCCTGCCTCCACCAATGGAGGTTGCTTTTGGGGTGGTTCCATACCCATTAATTACAAGAGAATTCACAAGTCACGTTAACCAGCTGCTCATCTAGAGCTGAGAGATCCTGCTGCCCCTTACCCTGCCTAATGTATCAACTGGAGGCCTCTGTAAGACTGCTCAAGGGAGCAAGAGTAGGCTGAGGACTACCAACTCTGTGACTCAGAGCAATGGAACAAGAGACATAGTATGGGCAGGAGACTGGGAAGGCATTTAGTTTAAGTCTGGGTAAGAAGTCCGGGTAAGGAGGAGGAAAATAACGGCACACTGTGGGAAGCAGAAGGAAGAGCTGTCAGGCGTTGAGGTGACACCAGCGCTCTGCGAGAGGCCTCCCTTCGCAATGGCGCTGCTGGGCTGGCACAAGGCGTCTGCATCCCAAGTTCTACATAATGAATGTATGTCAGAAAACACCGTGGCACCCACCCCACACGTCAAAATGCCAAAAGGAGGAAGCTCGGGGAGCAAACGCTGCCCAGGTGGGAAGCCATGGTGTCTCCCCATGTCCTGCTGCAGAAGGGGGCTGTGCTGCTCCCCAGCTGAGACAGCAACATCCAGCTGGCAGGTAGCAGCTGGTCCTCTCCAGCCAGAGAGGCAGAGCCCCCCCCAGGCACCCTCACCCCTCGCCCCCACAGGCCCTGAGACACCAATAGGCCTCAGGGCCCTGGCAGGCCCATGGCACGGTAGCCAGGAGGCCATTGCTTTCCGAGGACGGGGAAGCTGCACCGTTTCTTTCAGACACCTTTTTAAAAATCATTTCACACCGAAACCCGGAGCTGACAGAAGCAGCATGAAAAGATTAAACCCAAGGACGGCGTGCTGGAAAACAGCCAACTCCAGATTTCCAAATGGGTGAGAAGAGGCAGTCTTTGAATTTCTTCATGGCATAAAGGCCTATCCTCCCAACAATCTGCTGATGAGCAAAGCCTCCCAGAAGCTGCACTTTATGGCACTGGGCAGTTTTCCAGGGAAACACTGTGGTACGCTTCCCACCTGAAGGCACGGGCACACATGCCAGCTCCCGGGGGCAAGCTGGGCTGTGAAGGCACAGAGCTGCACCTTCTCTGCCCTGACTGCCTGGCCAAATTCTCTCCTTCCAGCCCAAAGGCAGAGCAGCTCACTCCAGCCCACCGAGGAGAAACCCACCATGTGGCGAGGGCAGGCAGGTGGACAGTTACAGCAGAGGAGCTGACACCGTCAACCCACACCCTTGCTTTTCTCACCCAGGCTTGTTTGTGTAACCATACCCACTCGCTCCAAGACCCGAGGGCCCCGGGGGGGGGAAAGGGTGCTTGCAACATGCTAGGCACATTATGAAACCCTCCCAGACGTTTTGCAAGGCCCATCAATTGTTGGAGACACTTGGAGAGGAGCTTTGTCTGTGAAGGTAAGAATTTTTAAATTAGGAAAAATGGTAGGGCGAATATTTATGATAGACTGAGTAGTTTATTGTTTGTTACATGTTTGGCTCCTAAATAGTACAACTAATTATGTCCAAAACGCTCAGAGTATGTTTACCTGGTCTACAGCAATGTGTGTCTGGCATGTTTTCATACAGCTAATGAAAATAATAACTAATTTTACAGTGAAGCAAAGGAAGAACGGGTAAGAGGCCTTGCAAATTACCAAGCTTTTGAAGACAGCATGAGGCACTAAAAAGAAGAAGGAGAAGCTTTGTAGGTACATACATCTTCTCTTTA
Source organism: Hemiprocne comata (assembly GCA_020745705.1). Lineage (NCBI taxonomy): Eukaryota > Metazoa > Chordata > Aves > Apodiformes > Apodidae > Hemiprocne > Hemiprocne comata. The sequence goes on along the minus strand of CM036588.1, from coordinate 119,281,826 downwards.
CCAATACAGGGATACTGGTTCACAGCAGAACTACTGACTGGAAAAGGAAACCATTAGATAGGAATTTAAGTGGGGAGTGCTGTCTTTGTGTTGAAGACCACACACCTCAGCCCCACCACTCATACCTGTCTGTTCCTAAGTCCTTAGTAGTGACACACTGCTGTCCTATTAACTCTCTTAAGATATTAATTGTACTAAAATATCCTGACAATTACAAATTGTTCTGAAGGGAATTAACCTGAAGACAAATATATATTAAAACACTAAGATAGGACCAATAAGCAAACAACTCACAAAGAAAAAGAAGAAAAAAAGGAGATTGCCATACATTTTAAGCTAATAATGCTTACTCAACTGGCATCCTTGTAATCTTGCAGCCATGGTTTCTCTGATAATCCATCATATTCAGCCCTGATATCCATCTACAGTCTGCTACTTTTCAGAACAGTCTTCAGTCTGTACCTTGTAGATGGTTCTTGCATATTAATTCCCATTTTCAATCAACACTTTTTACACAGGATGAGATCATGTTTTAAAACAGCATGTATGAGCAAGACCAGCTTGATTAAAACAGAAAGACATTCTGTTTGTTTATTCAGATCCATTGCCTTGTCTCCCCCCTCCCACACCACATAAGCACATAAATTTTTCCCTGGCACCAGTAAGTATCAATTTGATCAGCGAAGTGTGTGTGCTAAAGGTTTACTGCAAAACACAGAACAACATTAACAGCAGTAGAGGGCTTCTCCCCAGCTCGCCCACCACCTAGGTGCTCATGACCATGATGGGTGCACCTATGCTGTCAAATAATTTACCTCCCTGGTTCATTCCCTGGTCCTGGTCTCCTTGTCAGCCATACTGCACATGCATCACTTTGTGCTTGGACTCTCCTCTGGAGGAAACCAACTACTTCCCTCCAAGGAGAAGCAAAGGTGCAGCTCTGTGGATGGACTGCCCAACGGATGGCTGCACAAGGATGGGCCTACACCAGCTTTGGCTCCTCCTGCCCTACACTACCCCAACCAGCCTCCTGCCCTCAGACACCCCCTGTATGCCCCACGCCACTCCCCACAGCACGCAGCACACCTTTGGCATAATGCTATAAAAACACCAGTCTTGCAGGCAGCAGAGCAGCCCTCACATTACCTCAGACACTTTGAACTGAAGCCACACAAATATAATTATGGTCTTAGAGCCACGGGGGCATCGGACCCAGGTCAAGTGTTAGGCAGCACAAACACAGTTCAGCACAGCCAGTTCACTCTAGAGGCGTGTAATCTGGAGAGGTGTGGATGCATATATAAGGATTGCTCCCTGGGGCTGATCCTTTAGCAGTGTAGACTCTATTTTAAACTAGTTTGTTGTTTGGGCTTTTTTATTGTGCGTTCTTTGAGTTGCTGTAGTTACAGTCTTAATATATTTTGAGCATTTCAAACAGCCTGCTCTGGGATGAAGTTTTCCGTACAAAGCTACTGCTTGTTATTTCTTCTGTCATCTCTTCCACAGAACCAGTATGTGAACTTCTTGGACAGTCTGCAGGAAGCATTTACATCACCTCTTCCCAGTGCCTCAGCACTCTCATTACTGTATCCCAGGTTCTAGAAGAGAAGAGCCCACTTCAGCTCCTAAACTAAGGGGTTTGTTATACTGGGGTAACTCAACACCTCTCATACCTACCTACCCACCCACCCACCCACCCACAAACCCACCCACAAACCCACCCACCCACAAAGGGTTTCAAGGCATGAAAAGCCAGAGCAGATGCACAGCTGTTGTATGACTTTCTGATGTGGGAGTGACAGGGTGCATGCGTCTGTGATTTTTATAGGAAAATTGAGCATGGCAAACTTCTCCCAGGGCCTGGGACTGATGGGTGGCTCTGAGCTCTTGGGACATGGAATTAAGAAGTGGTGGGGAGCCACACACCCTCTTGTGCCAGCACCCTGCCATCTAATGGCCAGGCTTCAGACTCACAAGTGAATCAAGTTTTACCTTTCTGCCTCCACCTTTCTAGATCCTAGAGATCAAACTACCTTAGGTCATATTTTTTAAGGTCAGATGTATTCCTACTGGCTTATACTTCGAAGTGTTTTGTCATACATCTTAATAACAGGGTTAATACCTCACCTAAAAGTACCCTTTGTTATAGTTACTCTACTCTGCCTTACTATGTCAGCCTAAATAACTCCTTTCTTTGTTTGGCAAATTCACACCATTTAAATATTTGCAGGCTTCAGCTGTACCTCTCATCCTGCCACCACTTAGCATAAATCTTCCCTTTTGCAAATGAATTCCCATGTTCTCCTCTCCGTTTCATTCTGACAACATCTCTCCGACAAAGATGCATCCAGAGCTGGACAGAACATTCCCGTTCCAGTCACACCAAAAATCATGAAGAGCAAGTCTGCTGCCTCACTGCTTTGTTCCACGATACATTTGCACACACAAAGACTGCACAGACATTTTTCTGAGCCACTGGAACACCACAAACTTGTCCTACTTGTTGTCCGCTGCCATGCCTACGTGTATTTGTTTTTTCAGCTCTACTGCCTTCCCAGTACAATATATTAATTTCAGGTTATTAAATATATTTGTTTGCGTTTGGCAGTCTGCTGAAGCTCTGAGCAACTGCTCATGAGGTGAAATGTTTTCAAGCTTCTGGCTTTCTTGAGCTTCAAACAGCATGCAATTGGACATACTGCAGTCATTAGTCCTTCAAAACGTGTCTTCCCAGTCCTAACACAGACACACAGTTTTGCTCTGTAGCCAAATCTTTCATACAGTGAATCCGAGGTTTCTTATTCCAAGTGACCCTCTTCTGCTTAGCAAAATCAAAAAGCCCCGCTCTCGTGGTAATTATTGCAGTTACTCATTATGTTTAAAGTTAGCTTCTTTAGCATCTCTACTAATTGGCCAATAAACCCAGTAACAGACACTTCAGACTGAGAACAGCTACATTGGAATTACGAGATTATCTCTGAGATAATCTGGAAACTTAGTGAATAATCTTTTTAGCTGCACAAGAAGCCCAGCCATTATATAGCTGGTTAAAATCTTCATGAAGAGCAGCACAGAGCTTGACCTACATCAGGCCTGGATCAGATGCTTATCACTGTTTCACTCTTCTGCCTCCAGATGATCTCAACTAAGGAACTTAATCACTGTAACAGACTTCATTTTATATCTTGGTGGGATCATAAACATCTTCTCAGCAACTCCACTTTTGCACTTTTTAGACCTACGAACCAGATGATTGTCATTCTGAATTCATGTTGCTATGAGGAGATGCATCATAAAGTTCACTTAACACCTGCCACTGAAGAAGACAAGCACTTCTCTTTAGTTGTACTTCTAGCTCTTGTCTGCATCGGAAAAAACCCACAATCTAACAAAACCAACAAAAAGATCAACTTGGTTTGGTACAAACACACTTGAAATTATACACTTTGTAAAACCTGGTTTCAAAGGCAGAGCAAATTGTGTCATTTGATTACCTGCAGACTATGTGAATTAACTGAGGCTCTTTTTTATTCTTTAATTTGAAGACCATTAACAAACATTGTCAGTTACTACTTTTTGAGAAACTCAACCCCACGCGCCGACAATGAAGTCTAAAAAATAAAAAACAATTATGAGAAGATGCCCTCCCCTGATCGTGCTTCCCCCCTCCCCTTTGTTTTAGTTACTCAGTAAAACTCATCATTACCATCTGGCCACTGGGTGGCACCGCCACACTGATGCCAGATGTGCCCCAACAAACCCATGTTGCCTGTGATCACCGCTCAGTTCCTCCCACAGCCAAGTGCTGACATTACACCAGCTCAGGGGATGCAGCCGTGTCTGGGAGACGGGTCAAGTCGATAACTAAAAACTGACTTTGCAAACTATTCCTGAAACTTCCCATTGTCATCTTTCCACTCCTCATTTTGGGGAAAAAGGAAATTCTATAAAATAACCTGCCAGTGGAAACCTGAATCTTTCAATATGTCTAAGCATGGGCAGCTTTTGAGAGACATGACAGTGCAATGATATGAATACAAAGCAATAAAGATTGCTTTTAATATAAAGCAATTACTATAAAACAAATCATGTGCTGGAGAGGGTGCAGAGAAGGGCAATTAGGCTGATTAGGGGTCTGGAGAGCAGGTCTTATGAGGAGAGGCTGAGGGAGCTGGGGCTGTTCAGCCTGGAGAAGAGGAGGCTGAGGGGAGACCTCATTGCTCTCTACAGCTCCCTGAAAGGAGGTTGTGATGAGGTGGGTGTTGGCCTCTTCTCCCTGGTGACCAGTGATAGGACAAGAGGAAATGGGGTCAAGTCACGCCTGGGGTGGTTCAGATTGGATATGAGGAACCATTTCTTCACAGAAAGAGTGGTGAGGCCTTGGAACAGGCTGCCCAGGGAGGTGGTGGAGGCACCAGCCCTGGAGATCTTAAAAAAACGGGTGGACGTGGTGCCCTGGGAGATAGTTTAGTGGTCAGGGGTTGTAGGGCAGACGGTTGGGCTTCATGATCTTGAAGGTCTTTTCCAACCTTGCTGATGATTCTATGTCTGATGTTGCAGTAGCATCCAGCAAGCCCAAGCAAAGTCAAATTCCAGTTTTGGTGGACAATAAACAAATATACATCACTAACATGCTCACCCCCAGAGATCATTTGTGACTCTGCTGCACTGGAGTATCTCACCAAGGGTACAGCTAATCTTGATATTTATATTCTGGCCTAACCTTAAGGCATTGTATAAACAACAATCATCACATTGACTTAACCTAACGAAGGTAAGATCTCATTTTCTGTAGTAAGAGGCTCAAAGAACCAGATGAAGCTGTCTGAGGAGATGGAAAGCCAGCATCACTCATTTCTTTAAACACATGATGCTTTTCTTCCTTTGTTCATATTGACTCACCAGGACCTGAGGAACAGAAATACCACGTTACTGCATAATTTTGCTACTTTCCGTAGCTGCGTCGAGAGATAGAGAAAAGTGTTTACAGACTCAGGGACACAAAAATACTCCCGAGCATACGGACTCACACTTGGAACATTTTTCACCTTGCTCTTTTATGTGTGTATTAGCATTTGGTTCAAAGTGATAGCTGGAAAAAATTTAGCCAAGTTTGTCCTCTCTGCTTTTTAAAGTTTGTTGTGAGCATCTAGCAATCTGCCTTAGACTCAAGTTCCACTTTGGAAAAGTCCAGTTCTTCCGGCCTTCTCTAAATACAGTGCAATTCCAGCAGCAAACAGGGATATTTTTAATTCTTAGAGAAAAAGTTTCTGCCCAAAAGAAGGGATGAAACATGTTCACATTTCACCCAGACAGGCCTCTCAAGTTCCCACTGGCCAAACATCTGTGCAGGACAGGTACAGAGGCAGCAGGGAGAGGTGCACTGCCTTTACACACCAGGTCTTGTGGCAGGGCCACAGCTTGTCATGCAGAAATGACCACAGTGCCAGGCTGTGGCTGGGGACTGCAGCTTCCAGCAAGGTTCCTTTCAGCAGGAGATCCCAGAAAATCACACAGCCCTTCAACAGCCTCTCCTGCACCCATCAGGCTGGTGAGGAGACCCCTGGGCAGGTCCCATGAGCCCAGGAGCAGCAAAGCCCAAGAGAATGAGGAACAGGCCAAATGAATGAAATGCATACAGGGCTTGAGGTTTGGCTGGTGCTGCATTAACTCATCAATTTATCTATTCATCAAAATCTTCATAAACCACACCCTGCAATTACAGCAAAGGAACTCACCTAAAATGAGTTGATTTCATGAGCTAGATTATCTCCACTGTCTAGAACAAAGACAATCAACTAGTGTGCTACCAGCCAGTTTACATTCACATCAATTATGCTAAACCTAATTGAAAATCAGGCTTTTGGCAACAAAGCACTGAGCCACCTTTTGCTCAGAATATAACAGGGTGGCTTATATTCAGTGGGGATTTGTAATATAAATTGCATTAATATAAGAGTTTATTATATCATTTCTGGGTATCAACAACCTAGGAAACCTATAAAACAGTTCCAAACATGCTACAGAAAAAAGCAAATGTTGTGGTTTTTTTTTTAAAGTGGCACTACAGAGACACCAGTTGAGAACATGGACTTGGAAATTTAGCTTTCAAAACTGGCCATTAAAATCTTACTAAGATGTAAGCAGAAAGGAAGAACAATTTATTCCAGTGGTTGAGCAACAGTTTTTGATGCCAGGAATGGAAAATTTACAGTCACAGAGTCATGGGGGTTGGAAGGGACCTCTGAAGAACATCTACTCCAACCCCCTGCTAGAACAGGGTCCCCTAGAGCAGATCACACAGGAACACGTCCAGGTTTGGAATGCCTCCAGAGATGTAGACTCCACAACCTCTCTGGGCAGCCTGTTCCAGGGCTCTGTTCACTCTCATAGTAAAGAAATATTTTCTTACATTTAGCTTGAACCTCCTGTGTACCAGTTTGTGCCCATTGCCCCTTGTCCTGTCACTGAACCCCACTGAAAAGAGACTGGCTCCTATCCATCCTCCAGACCCCCCTTCAGATATTTATAAGCGTTTATGAGACACCCTCCCCCTCAGTCTCCTGCAGGCTGAACAGCCCCAGCTCTCTCAGCCTTTCCTCACAGGCAGATGCTCCAGTCCCCTGATCATCTTTGTTGCCCTCTGCTGGACTCTCTCCAGTAGTTCCTTGTCCTTCTTGAACTGGGGAGCCCAGACCTGCACCCAGTGCTCCAGGGGAGGCCTCACCAGGGCAGAGCAGAGGGGCAGGAGAACCTCCCTGACGTGCTGGCCACGCTCTTCTTAATGCCCCCCAGGATGGCATTGGCCTTTTGGCCACAAGGACACATCGTTGGCTTGTGGTCAGCCTCTTGTCCACTCAGACCCAAGGTCCCTTTCCCCAGAGCTGCTCTCCAGCAGGTCAGCCCCCAACCTGTACTGATCCACGGGGTTTTTCCTCCCCAGATGCAGTACTTTACACCTGCCCTTGCTGAACTTAATTAGGTTTCTCCCTGCCCAACTCTGCAGCCTATCCAGGTCAATTAAAATTATATATTCAGTAAGAAGTACTAGGAAAACATGAGGTTATACTGAGGTAAGTCAGCTTATGTAATGTGAGATGTTTTGTTGCTTCCAGACTTAATAGTGGACTGTATAATTCCAGGTTTCAAATAATGGTAACATCATTGCAAAATACATTAATATGGATTTTCTCATTTGCCTTTTAATATAAATCCTAACATTTTACTATTTTGGTTTAAGAAACCACTGATTATTCTCATTCCAATTCTGTGCATATTTCTCTATGAAACAACTGAGTGAAGGCTGAACCATGTCTTGAAGTAGCAGGGTGACAATACTCAATCACAACTTCTACATGTCTTCAACAGGCCAGGTCCATGGCTGTCATGTCTTAGAGCAAACAATCTTCATGTTATATGTGTACTTACAGTTATGAGAAGACAACACTTGCAAAATGTTTTAACACAGACGTATTTCAAGATACAACTTTGAAAAAATCTATTTATCTGCTTCCTATGGCTTTTCAAGTCATGACTCCATCAGAAAAAAGTAGTGCAGGGAAATCTTGGGAATCACTGAGACGGGAGAATAATGGAGAAGGTGGAAAGACAACTCACAAGAAATACACATCAACTGCAGTCACAGATGCAGCACAGAAAGTGGTTTTGTCAAATTCTAGCTCAGCACCAACAAGAGATACCATTTCACAGCACATCCTGTAGCCCTGCAGATTATCATCTTCATTCTTGTATTCTCTTGAGAGCAATGAATACAGGTATTGAAATTGTCAGAAGTTACACATCAAATGAAATACATGGATGTGGATGGGCTTTCTTCAAAGCTCTGCAGAGGACAGGCTTTCTGCCAGCTCAAGCAGACATCATAACATCGATGTACACTATGAAGTGCTTCTTTGAAGTCATATTGGCATTTTAAGAAGGACTATCTCACACAGCAAGTAGCAGCAGTCTCCAGGATTTATCCTGGGTATGAGCTTGCTGCAAGGCAGCCTACCTGTTGTCTCTGCATCTTAACCCTGCAGAGCCAGAAGACCATGGGCTTCACTTTCAGAGTTTGTTCTGTTTCGCCTTTGGAGGAATGAGAAGTTGTCTCCTCATAGTATTTTTGCCTCTTGTCAAACCCATTTATCACTCCCCTCTTTCACCTCCTTGTTTCCACAGTTATCAAAAGGGATCTTGCAGGCAGGGAGGGAAGGTAAAAGAAAGGATGTAAAAAGCAGAAGAGAGGGGGAAATGAGAAATGAACAAGAGAGGATCCTGAGAAAGGAGGGGCAGACAAACTAGAGAGAACATTTTTTTGACTGGGAAACCGACAGTCCAGTCCATTTTGTGTAAGGCTTTGTGATTTAAAAGTATGAGCATTTTGTTACAATTCAGTACACTTCATGCTGCTTCCACTTTGGTCTTTAACAGCTCTCTGCTAACCACTAAACTCCAAGGCCTTCAACTATTGGTTATGAACAGGTCATCTTCCAGCCTCAATGCTTGTTCATCCTAGGATGCTTAAATACCTCCTGAGCAGGAAACACCTTCAAGTTAATGATATTAAATGTCTGTGATGGAGGCTGCCAAGTGGTTCTCAACACTGGAAAGCAAGCAGGGACCTTTCCTGCTTTTTTCAAGTAATGAGCAAAACCAATGTGCTCCTCTAACGAGATAATTACAGCAAAATAAAAATCCAAAGAAAAAACTAAGGAAGCTTTTCACTTCGAGGAAGCTGGTTAAGATAAACTCTTTATTTCTATCTCTTGCACTGATCTGTGGCCACACCTCTATAAAAGAAATACATTTATCTTGTCTCTTAGATTTAACACAGAGATAACCAGAGCAGAGGTGGCTAATCTCAATGCATACACACTTCTGAGTGAAAACGAGTTTGATTTGTCCACCACAAGTGCTAACTTTCAGCCACACCTACTCTTCTGCCTGGGCCAAGTCTATTATTAATGAAAGCTCCCTCTCCACGTAACAAGCAAATTTAGATCCAGTCCTCCTTATCTTTGATTAAAGATGTCATCTATAAAATTACAAGATCCCCACAGTTGTGTTTGAAGCTGAAGAAGAAGAAAAACTTCAGGGAGTGAACTTGCTCCTACTAGCCTGCAGGTACAGCATTGCATGTTCTGACCACACCTCCCTGACCTGGCCTGTCCCTAGCAGGAGTAACCTCCACACTGAAGGAAGTAATTTTCGTGTCTCAGTAAGTGTCATGCTTCAGCTCTTTGTCATCAAGAAATGAATTACTTTGGTACAGCACCAAGTGACAAACTATGTAGTTCAAGTGGGCATGTAGACTATCCCAGTGATCCTGCTGCTTTACCTGCTTTCTGTGTGCAAGCTCCTGAAAGCTGCTGGTCTTTAGAAGGTCCAAGTGACCATTTAAAAATGAACTAAGAAACACAAACACCCTACAGAAAGCTTTCTGGTGTCCCTTTGGAGCCAAAGGAGTTTACACCATCCTACTACCTCAGTAGGTTAGGTAGCTCAGTTTGGATCTGGGTCTTACACAGACATCTAATTGACAGTTAAGTACAAAGAGTAATTAAGTAAACATCTCAAATCATGCAAAATAATGCCACTACAATTTCAAGCACATTTTAATTTTAAAAAGGTTCACACATTAAACTTTATCCTAAAGCATCATTTGGTGCAAATGTATTATGAGTCTTGGACTTTACACATGAAATACAAGTTGTTCTGGAGCCAGTTCAAAGACTGACTTAAGTCATCTAGGATGTCCTACTTACAATAGCTTACTACGGAGTCATCTGCCAGCAACTCTGTAGTTAGCTGCTAAAACCTTCTATTTTCATTTCTGCATTTGCCTACTTTCAACCCTGTAAGGGCTAGAACCAGTTTAACAAGGTTTAAATTACATTTATCTTGTCATTTGTGACCCAGATGGGGCAACTCCTTCGTAAGAGACAAAGAAATTAGAATCTCCCCCAGAAAAATCCTCAGGATTTGGGGGCTAAACATTATTGGTGCTGGGTTTTAGACTGCAGGGTATTTTGCCTCGATGATTTTTCAAGTCCAACATAAACCCCTCTTTTCTTAAAAAAACTTTCCCAACTACAGGAGCATAGATTCCTTCTCAAAACACTAAGTATTCTCCAAAAAAAGAGCAAGAATAAACAACTAAAGGAATCGATGCTCTGTTACTAGAATTGGTTACGCAAGAGAAAAAAACAAAGCCAAGAGGTTGTGTTCTTGTATTCCTTACACAGTGAAACAAGTGACAATTTAAAGATCTTTGGACTTGGGTCTCCAAACTCAGACCTTCAAGTGTTTTGAAAGCCTTTTCTAGGCTGCTGTGTACAGTAAATACACAGTTGAAAACACCTTAACCTGGCAGCAGATCTTTAGGGCTGCAGAATTTCTTCTTGCAAAGATAAGGACTGAAATCTCTGTCCAGATACTCAGAACTCATCATGCAGAACTGTGGTTTTTGATGTCTTCGTATGAGATAATACCCACTTCAAAGCAGCCAAGGATCAGAAAGAGGCCACCAAGGATGACAGATAACTGCTAAATACTTGAAGTTTATTTTCAGGATCAGTCGTAGTTTGAATGCTGTAAATTGCTAAATTACAGATGTAACAGTAAAATGGCATTATTTTGCTGAAACATCATGAAGAAATGACCTTATTAAAGCACTTGATCTGAACTATGCTTCCATCAGAAGGCAACACTGTAGCCATGTGTCTGTAAGTTAATTATAAATCTTTCAAATAAAAAAAAAAAGTAAAAGAAACATATCATTTCCTATTAATGTTCCCATTAATTAATGGGGGAAAACAAGAGCTACAGAACTGAGAGGAAACTGAGGTCTTGGTTTCACTAATTAAAGCTAGTTCAACAACATTTTAGTAGCTCAGGTCTCACTAATTAACACGTGCAGTAACATTTTTAGGACCTTCAGAACAAAAGCAGCTGGACCTGTAAGCCAGACCCTCTCATTCCCAGGCAATGATCTCTGGGGTAAGTCCAGATGCACAAAATTACCTACACAAAACGTGCCCAATAGTCTCCTCCCTTAATGATGTGGAGGGAATAAACACTAATCAAGCTTTACAGATTTCAGCACAACAATCCAGAATGAACTACTTTCATTTTACACACCCACCTCGCTATCAAACCAGCTTGTTCATTAAAAGTTTATTTTCTTACCACGTAAGTCTGTATAATTTAAGTAGTACCCCAAGTGCCTTTTAACCCACTCAGTCCTGATGCTTGATCAGAAGTTACAAAATAAGTTGAAATGCAACATCAGCCTCCTAAAATGAAAGGTGCAGCCAAGGTCCAGCCACCATAGCCAAACACCTGGCTATGTTAATTGGCATAATGCAAATTAATAAAAGTGTCACCAATGCAGAAGAAAAGACAGAACTAGTAGATGGCTACAGGAAGGGGCAAACCAAACTGATTCTCTTACACTGTGTGCTGGTTTTAGCTTAATTCTACATCCTTAGTCATTCTGTTTTAATGCTTGACTAGGCAAATACCCAGGACCTGGCTCCAAAAGTAGTTTTGTTATAGAAGCCTTGGCAGATACTTAGAAAACCATTCCTGCTAACAGGCTCTCTCAGTCCCTAGTAAAAGGCTGCACAGTTTTCACTAAAGAAAAGTTTGAGTTCCCCTTTGGTTTTGGAAGCTGCTTACAGCTGTATTTCTGTGCCTCACTCTGCACACAGGCACAAGAAAACAAACAAGCACCCTGAAAAGCCTGAGCAGACTGGACCATAGACCACAATAACAGAAGATGCAAGATGACTGAAAGGTTTTATTTTACAGCTAACTTTTGAAACTGGAACTACCTCTTTTCCTCAACCCTCACCTTCGTTACTGAATGGTAATTTGGGCTAGATTAAAGGACAGTGGAGCAGCATAAAAGGAAGGGTGGAAAGCTAGCCAAAATAAGCACATTTGTGAAGGGACTGAGGGAGAGGAAAGATTATTGAGCAGATGAAAATAATGAGACTGTTCCAGGCATATGAGACATGGAAATCAGAGTGGAAGAAGTCAAACACTTCTGAAAATGAGAGATGAGAAAGGTGCTTTAAGAAAGGAAAAAGAAAGGATGACAAGGATTTCTTTAACAATTAATAGAAGAAGGTCTCCTCAAGCCATTTTTTTAATCATGTATTTCTGAGTCTTGGAGGAAATGGAAAATAGTTTTAGGAAAAAGCAATTTGTATAAACATTAAAAATGGTCTGTACTGGTTGAAGCCTTTGCAGTTTGTTATTTTCTGTTGCACACAAGCAATGTGGGGGCCATGTAAAAACTCAGACCCACATCTTAAGCAATAGAATGTAAGCAACCAGTAAACCATATTAACGACCAAAAAGACACCATAAGAATCTAGTATTATTGGGTATTATTTGCACTGCATTGATGCTGAGAACCTTCAGAGCCTCACCGTGGTAGGTCCTGTCCCAAGAAGTGGGTGTCACAGAATCATAGACTCCTAGGGGTTGGAAGGGACCTCGAAAGATCATCTAGTCCAACCCCCCTGCCAGGCAGGGTCACCTAGAGCACATCACACAGGAACTTGTCCAGGTGGGTTTGGAATGTCTCCAGTGAAGGAGACTCCACAACCTCTCTGGGCAGCCTGTTCCAGTGCTCTGTCACTCTCACAGTAAAGAAGTTTTTTCTGATATTTACATGGAACCTCCTATGCTCCAGTTTGCACCCATTACCCCTTGTCCTATCACTGGTCACCACTGAAAAAAGCCTGGCTCCATCATCCTGACACTCACCCCTTACATATTTGTAAACTTTGATGAGGTTGCCCCTCAGTCTCCTCTTCTCCAAGCTAAAGAGGCCCAGCTCCCTCAGCCTTTCCTCATAAGGGAGATGTTCCACTCCCTTCATCATCTTTGTGGCTCTGTGCTGGACTCTTTCAAGCAGTTCCCTGTCCTTCTTGAACTGAGGGGCCCAGAACTGGACACAATACTCCAGATGCGGCCTCACCAATGCAGAATAGAGGGGGAGGAGAACCTCTCTTGACCTACTAACCACACCCTTTCTAATGCACCCCAGGATGCCATTGGCCTTCTTGGCCACAAGGGCACATTGCTGGCTCATGGTCACCCTCCTGTCCACCAGGACCCCCAGGTCCCTTTCACCTACACTGCTCTCCAGCAGGTCAGCCCCCAACCTGTACTGGCACATGGGGTTGTTCTTCCCCAGATGCAAGACTCTAGGCTTGCCCTTGTTGAATTTCCTCAAGTTTCTCCCCACCCAACTCTCCAGCCTGTCCAGGTCTCACTGAATGGCATGGCAAATAGATGGGAAGGAAAGGACACAATGGTGCTGAAACATCTCCAGTTACCATAACAGTTTCAGAACAGCAGCTGCATCACCAGATTTATCACCACCAAGCCCCAACATCTGACATGGAAGATCTGTGGCAGGAGGTAGCAGCAGGTGTGAACATCAAAGCCAAGTGATAGGATGTGAGCAAGCTCCCGTGGTCTTTCAAATCAAGATCATGGGACAATAGTGACAGTCACCCAAACCTGATGGCATTTCTAGTAACCTCCAGGATAACAGATACATCAATGACAGCACTTCATGGCTAGCTAAGTAACAATGCAGGACACCAGGGAATGCCACATTAAGGTAAAATATGTCCAGTTGTTTGTTTGGGTTCATGTTCAAATTCATGTTTACACGGATTAACAAACAAAACCAGGTAAGTTAAGCAAGTTTAAAAAAAAAAAAATAAAAAAAAAAAGAATCTACAAGGAACAAAGAAAAATTGCACAAGAAAAGGTAGAGTGAAATAATATTAAGATGTGCAAACCTGCATTTCATTAAAGTATTAAAAAGACTATATTTAATATATTTTGTAAATAAAGTGGGGGAAAATTTACCTCTCATTATGCAACAGAGTGAATACTGGGAAAAAATAGTCCTTCCTGTCTTCCCTGGGCAATCTTACTAAGCTCTGAAGTCTAAGATTTATTTTTTCTTACTGTAAGCTTACTAACTACAAATGTTTTCATTTGGAAAAATTATCCAGGACTTCTCTAAAACTAAGCTGCAGCCCTTGACCTCATGTGCCCCCAGGCAATTCATTTCAAGAGCTGTCAAAATGCAATGCCATTTATTCTTCCTTGAAGAAAAAAAAATCAGCCTCAAATTTCCTTCAATAATTTGGTGATTCTTTCATTAAAGATTCTGTGTGAGTTTTAAACATATATAAAACAATATTGTTTGTCATATCTATAAAGAAGAGATTAACATAGTTTCACCTTGCGATTGCTAACTTGGGTTATTTTGTACAAACTGTTCTGATCTTCAAGTCGCAGCTGTTTTATTTTTCTTGGCCTTCCAGAGTTTGTCTCTGCATAAAACCCGTCACACATCCAACTATCATGGCTCTTCCATCAACCTTTCAGTCCAGTCGTAGAATCATAGAATGGTTTGGGTTGGAAGGAACCTTCAAGATCATCTAGTTCCAACCCCCCTGCATGGGCAGGGACACCTCCCACTAGACCAGGTTGCTCAGAGCCCCATCCAACCTGCCCTTCAGCACTTCCAGGGATGGGGCTTCCACAGCTTCCCTGGGCAACCTGGCCCAGTGTCTCACCACCCTCACACTCAAGACTTTCTTCCTCATGTCTCACCTCAATCTCCCCTCCTCCAGTTTTAATCCATTGCCCCTTGTCCTCTCACTACAAGCCCTTGTCCAAAGCCCCTCCCCAGCTTTCCTGGAGCCCCTTCAGGCACTGGAAGGTGCTCTGAGGTCTCCCTGGAGCCTTCTCTTCTCCAGGCTGAACAGCCCAAACTGTCTCTGCCTGTCTTCATAGCGTAGCTCCAGCCCTCTGATCATCTTTGTGGCCTCCTCTAGACCCTCTCCAGGAGTTCCATGTCCTTCTTATGTTGAGAACTTCAGAACTGGACACAGCACTGCAGGTGGGGTCTCACGGGAGCGGAGTAGAGGGGCAGAATCCCCTCCCTTGACCTGCTGGCCACGCTGCTTTTGATGAAGCCCAGGGCATGGCTGGCTTTATATCCTTCCTTTAGGAGGATAATCCACAAAGTGATACAACAAATACTTCAGTGGACAAAAAATCACTGACCATGGATAAGCACCTCAGAGTGTGTACTGGGTTTGGCTGTAACAAAGGAAATTTTCTTCTTATATCTGTGACCAAAACCAGTGTTAATAACACACTGAAGTTTCAGCTATTGCTCAGCAGTGCTTGCACAGCACCCAGGCTTTATCCATTTCTCACACTGTCCCCCCAGGAAGTCAGCTGGGAGGGAAGAGCTGACCCAGACTGGCCAAAGGGAGTCTTTCCAAAGTTGTTGCTGCTCATTGTTCTGCTGGTGGGAGCTGGTGAGTGATTGATGGGGCATCATTTGTGTGTTTCTTCCTTCTCCTTCCCTTGTTAAGGTATCTTTACCTTCACCCATGAGATTTTCTTGCTTTTGCTTTTCCATTTCTCTCCCCGACCCTGGGGGTCTAAACAAAGGACTGGTGG
Source organism: Hemiprocne comata (assembly GCA_020745705.1). NCBI lineage: Eukaryota > Metazoa > Chordata > Aves > Apodiformes > Apodidae > Hemiprocne > Hemiprocne comata. Next base: position 119,266,310 of record CM036588.1, on the reverse strand, counting down.
GTCAACCCATCACAAATACTCAAACCTGATGAGCTTTCTGCAGCAGCACCTATGCATTTGATGCTCTTCATAGGCAGCTTAATGTCCTTTGCACCAACGTCCCTAAAGGACAGAGCATGTCCAACATTTCTGCCTCCTCATGAGCATGCAAGCCCAGTTTGCCTTACGTGTAGTGGTTGCAAATGGTGCTTATGGACAACATCTTTCCAGGAAAGCTAAATAACACGTTAAAAAAAAATCCTTTCCTCTATTTGTGATTGTCCACAGGCATGATACAAGTGAATAATTACAAAGGAACAATCAGTCGACTCAGAGGTGGGAAGTAGAAGGGAGACTCCAAGGACTGTTTTGCTGAAGATACCATCAAAACTGGATGCCCTGAGAAACTGTGTAGAACTTTACTTCACAATGCTTAAATAAGAGAAATAAAGATTTTAACCATGCTGGAAGTGCTCCTTCCAGAGCCCCAGCAGCCTTGGTCAGTTTGGCAAATCCATTATCCAGAGGTCACTTGTTTATAGGCACAGACACTGTTCCCAAGGCTGTTTGTGGAACTTCCTACAGTGCTGGTTGTCCCTTTGATGTGGTATGTTGCCACTCCATCTCATCTTAGACCGTAGCTCTGTGAAATCTTTTCATTGGAAGGGTGCTCATCTACAATCACTTCATCTTGAGAGATGGGAACAGGATCTCCAACACCTGTGGACACAGTCACTGTCTTACAAACATCTTCTTGCCCTGGGGACTGCTCCTGGGTGGATGTGGGCTGAAGGGTTCCTCAGTGGGACTACCCTGTCCACCACAAACACTGCACCCCTAGATTGTTCCAGAAATCATCTTTTCTTTCCAGGACTCACTCACATTGCCAAAGACAGAGAATATTTACATTGGTCACATCCTAGATTCTGCCAATGGCAAGGAGTCATAAAGGCCACACCTTTCCTCCACAGTGACAACTTTGGTGCCAAAGAGAGCAGGGACATCATGTGAACTGAAGGTTTCAATTCCTGGAGCATTAGTCAGTGTTACCTGCTGCTCAGATGCCCTGATGTATCCTGGGTTCTCTGTCAAGTATGACCTGGCCCCCTGGGTTGTGCCAGCACTCAGGGCCACAGCGGTTAACAAGAATGAGGTAACAAGATGCCATAGGGAGGATCAGGGTCCAAACTGTTTCTTTATTGTCATTTTCCTGTGATTCAGCTCTGGGAGAGAAGCAGAAGGCACCAGCAGTACCACAGCACCCGTTCCTCTCCCAGGCACTTTAGAAGGAGGTCACCAAAACCAGAAGCTCCACGAGCACCACTGGAAAATACGCTTCCAGTTCTGGGAGGTGCTCACTACTCCTCCAGATGCCCCTGATCACTGTCTTGTTTGTTCATCTGTCCTTCAGCTCTGTGATATCTGTGATGAGTGGCCTAAACCAACAGATCTAGGCTTACAGAAACTATTGAAAACTGAACTTAAAACCTCCCCAAGAACAAGAAGCTTGCATTGAGGCTGAGTAACTGAAACACGTGAGAACATTTAGCCCTCTAGTCCTCTGATACGAAGCAAAAGTGGCAGCAGCACATCTGTGGATACCTACAGATGCTGCTAGATTAGAAAGTCCTTATGTTTGAGCATAGTAACCACACACATGTCCACACTTGAAGATAGATGAGGGCTACTGCTCAAAATCAAACCAATTTAGAATATTGTGTAGAGAAATAAAAGGTCCTGCTAAACCCTCTTTCTGAGGAGCCATTCATGGCAACAGTTTCTTTCATTTAGACCAATTTCTAACATCTGCCATAAAAAACAAAACAAAACACCTGGCCCTAAAGTTTAGAAAACAGAATGATTAGAAGACTCTCCAGTTTTAGTGTTCACAGGCTAAAATGACAAGGAAAGGAGAGGCAAGCAACAGCAACCCAAGGAAGACAGAAGAAATGATAAATCAATTGAGTCTGCCCACATTGGAGTATCCACTTAGATAAGAGTTTATTTCACAGCTGTTCATCCTGACACTCTTTACATTACAAAATAAAGTTTAGTCTGACAAAGTAATTCAGCGTGGGAATTTTTTAGCTTTATGAGTGGCATCCAGCCCATCATCTAAAGTGAGAGTTTTTTTAAAGCAAAGTGATACACTAACTCTACCAACAACACTGCAATTTATGGAGAGATGAATACACCCCCAGAGAGTTCAAAAGTAGAGCTGGATCTTATACTGCCTCAGAAGTCTGGAAAACATGACTGGAGAGGTAAAGGCAACCACATGTGTTCTTCCCACAAACTGAGCAAGATGCTACCTGGAAGAGGACTGAAAACTCTTTTCAAAGGTAGAAATGACTCAACCACTAGATGGGAATATCCCATCATGAAGCATCAAAATCCACCGTTGGAGAATCACACCCTGATTGCTTTTGAAAGGAAAAAAAAGTCAGCACGTGTATTTCACACACACCATGACCTGCTACTGCCAACACGTGGCTGGTCACACCTGCTTCATTAGATGAGTAGTCTTAATTTGTCCTCAGCATCAAAATTTATTTATAATTATGTTCAAGTGTGATTGACATCTTGCTAATAAGAAATTGCAGTCAATAAAGCAAAATGTATATGTAAGAATGAAAACCAATATCACATGTTATATATTAAATTAATGTATGTATTATTCATTTAACAGAATTATAGAATGCTTTGAGTTGGAAGAGACCTCAAAGATCATCTCGTTCCAACCCCCCTGCATGGGCAGGGACACCTCCCACTAGACCAGGTTGCTCAGAGCCCCATTTCTATTCAAGAAACCTACTCTACACACCTATGCTGCAATAGAGGCTGTGAAGTGGTGAGTCTTCTGGAAGGAAGACAGAAACATATTTCAGAATTATGAGAGAAACAGAGCAGATGGCAGACAGCCTGGGGAATATTATGTCCAGAAGAACTGAAGGAATTGCATGTTGGTAAAAAAAGAGCAGCATTACTGATGAGAGAGAAATCCATCTCAGTCTTAGTCGCAGAGAGGCACGACTGGGAATTCAACACTAAACTCTAACAACTCTTAAGTTCAGTGGAGCAAAGTCAGAACTGATACCTCTCACTGTGGAAAGAAATGAATACATGATAATAGCTCCTTGTTTTGGCTGCTGTCCCAGGGTAATGACTGGAGGGTTCAACTTCAACTGGAAAAGCATATCCAATCCATCATTGGAAGAGAAGGAATTCCTTGGGCCATAAAAAAAGAACAGTGGGAACAGAGAATTTCTGGCCTTCGATAAATCTGATGAACCACAAAGAAATTAATTATCAAAACGTGGAGTCTTCAGAGCATCAAGGGTTTGCTTTAAGAGGGGATGTAGGAAAAGTACTTCAGCAGAAAACAGCACGGGGAGGGGTGGGGGAAACATTGTTTAACAGAATTGCACCAAGGGAATACGCCAAGGGTTGGCAAGTAACTCTCATCTAACTTAGAAGAGATTAGACATGTCCAAACAGGTATTCAGAGGTTTCTTTTTCTTTTCAAACCAAACCAAACTGTAATGTATGGCAGGTTAGTCACTTACAACTGTAGTGCTGTTATTAAGGAATCACTCTGATCATATTTAGTAAAATAATAAACAAACCAGCAGCAACAACAACAACAAAACAATTAGAAAAAAACACCAGCTGAATAAACCTAGGATGACAACCTACACGAAGAGAAGAGGCAGCCAGCAGTGAGAACTTACTTAGTTACATTTTCCAACAGGAATAGAACACCCCTCAGGGACTAACTGTATTTCATAGTTTGAAAAGAAACTTGCCAGAATATTAAACCATTAATACCCATCACAAAAATCTGATTAGATCAGGTGACACTGCAACATCATCAAAATTACTGTTGTGCTCAATATCAGAACTTGCCAGAGCTCAATTAGACAGAGAATATGAGAACTAAAAGTTGCCAATTTTTTGCCAGCTACTTCCTCTCTGATTCTTCCTCAGCAGTCCCAGCGAGCACCTCATCACTCAAATACCTCCGTGTAAGCCCTGAACTACTATTATTCTGATTCCCTCCAATGCTGCTCCACTGGTTTAGCAGCTAGTGGGGACATTCCTCCAGCCCCAGCTGCCTGCCAGCTCCTGAAGGGCTCACACACAGCTTCTGAGCACTGTACTCTGAAGTGGGAAGAAAAGATACCCAGTTCTGGATCCTCAACACAAGAGACACATGGACCTGTTGGAAAAAGTCCAGAGAAGGGCCACAAAGATGGTCAGAGGGCTGGAGCAGTTCTGCTATAAAGACAGGTTAAGGGAGTTGGGGTTATTCAGCCTGGAGAGGAGAAGGCACTGGGGAGACATCATAGTGGCCTTCTAGCACTTGAAGGGACTACAGGAAAGCTGGGAGGGGCTTTTGACAAGGGCTTGTAGTGAGAGGACAAGGGGAAATGGTCTTAAACTAGAGCAGGACAGATTTAGCTGAGACATTAGGAAGTTCTTTACTATGAGGGTGGTGAAGCACTGGAACATGTTGCTCAGAGACCCCATCCCTGGAGACACTCAAGGTCTGGCTTGAGGAGGCTCTGAGCAACCTGATCTAGTTTAAAAAGTCCCTGCTAACTGCAGGGGGAGCTGGACTAGATGACCTTTAAAGGTCCCTTCCAACCCCACACATTCTATGATTCTATGATCCCATTTAAACACGGTTCATTTGAGATGAAGAGCATTCATAAAAATACACAGGTCTAAATTACTACACAGTTTCACACACTAGTAACCATGTGTATTAGAAGCCATTTTTTGCTCCTGTTTTCCAATTAGAAGTCTTACTATCACTTTGTGGGGTTTTTTAGCATTTACAGAAAAAAGGGACTTTCCATGTAACAAAAGACTTGTTTGTCATCTGCCAAGATTTACTTCTACCAGAAAGTTACACTGTGAAGTGTGAGCTAATTTTCTACTTTTAAAAAAAATCATTTATATGATATTCTTAGCCCACTGGCACACGTCAAAGTTGTTCCAGGTAAGACTCTTGATTTGTTTTGAACTTGAGTTGATAAAAGTTATGCATTTTCTGAACTATGCTTTGATCCAAACATAGTATGCTTCTGCTAACAGGTACTTCTTGAAAGCAAAGATAAGAAGTCAGGTATCTTGAGCCAAAAAGCTCCATTTAGACTTGGGAATTTTTTTGTTCATTAGATTAACTCTAACTAGCTAGTAGAGAGTACTGTTACATCCCTCTTTTTTTTCCTTTTGTAGTGAATTATAGTGACAAAATTCCATCTCTCCCACAGAATTTAGCTTACTCAAATTTATCTCATATAAAACACTAAAAATCCTGTGTTAAAGCTACTAGCTCTACCTTACCTCAAAGGCTGTATAGTAAAGATATCTATTTGTCCCAAGCAAGGAAAATATCATCTAGATCTTACAAAGAACTGGTTAGTTCCTTTACCAGTTGCTTCAAGCCACAGACACATGGCCCCAGATAGTGACAATGAGACAGACTCACATGAGTAATAATTCAATTCCAGCTGCCTTTGGATTTCTGTGCCACCAACAGAGAGGACAGAAACCTCCATGATGCAGATTTGTTAGAACTTTAAAGACGAGGATTTTCCTGAAAAGTTTCAGCCCAAATACAGGAGGTAAGACCCTCTCTGAAGCCCTGGTTACACTCTGTTTCCATCAGATGTGAAAGAGATGGGTATTGAGCTATCCATTGGGATCTAGACAGCCAATTCCACATGAATAGACTTATCACCTGCAGGACTGTGACATGTTCTGTATTTAAAATGCACCCCTGTGGAATCTCTCTAGGCTTCTCAGCCTCTTTTTTAATTTTTTCTCCTCATATACACCCTTTAAATTACAGAAGGACTCTAAAGCCTGAGGAATTCCACTCTGAAATTGCAAATGATATGTATTCACTCAGAGCTTTTGAGCAGTGCCAACTTTTTTTTTGGTCTTTTGTGCTGTTATTTACTATTTGCATATAGAAGCCACAGTCAAAATCAGACTCCATTATTCTAGACATTTGACAAACACACAACCCAGGCCACCCCAGCCTGGGAGAGATTACTCAGTAAACTAACAATACAGAAAAAAGGTGTGAGAAAAACATTTATTACTGCCTAAACCAAAGACAGACAAGGTTGCCTCCCATTGAATAAGTTAGGGAATCCAGCCTCAAATACAAAAAAAACACAGGCCCAAATCATGGCTGCAGTCAGAGCTGAGGAGCAGGAGGATGACAGACTAGGGACAGCAATGTGCCCTTGTGGCCCACAAGGCCAATGCCATCCTGGGGTGCATTCAGAAGAATGTGTCCAGCAGGTCAAGGGAGGTTCTCCTCCCCCTCTACTCTGCCCTAGTGAGACCACATCTGGAGTATTGTGTCCAGTTCTGGGCTCCCCAGTTCAAGAGGGACAGGGATTTACTTGAGAGAGTCCAACCAGGGCTATGAGGATGATGAAGGGGCTGGAACACCTGCCTTATGAGGAAAGGCTGAGAGACCTGGGGCTGTTTAGTCTGGAGAAGAGAAGGCTGAGAGGGGATCTTATTAATGTGTATAAATATCTGAAGGGTGGGTGTCAAGAAGGAGGGACCAAGCTCTTTTCAGTCGTGCCCTGTGATAGGACAAGGTGCAATGGACACAAACTGGAACACAGGAAGTTCCACCTCAACATGAGGAAGAACTTCTTTACTGTGAGGGTGATGGAGCCCTGGGACAGGCTGCCCAGAGAGGCTGTGGAGCCTCCTTCTCTGGAGACTTTCTAGACCTGTCTGGATGTGTTTCTGTGTGACCTGCCCTAGGTGGCCCTGCTGCAGCAGGGGAGTTGGACTCAAAGATCTCCAGAGGTCCCTTTCAACCCTGACCATGTTATGGTTCTATGGTTAAATCAGAAGAAGCCCCTGAGGTTAAGTCAGAATATGTCTACGTGGTGGAGTGAGGCTGACCTGTGTGTTCAATGTGTCCAAGTTGAAACCACCCAGGTAAAAAGCAGTTCTAGTTTGCAAGCCATGTCACTATGTTAGTTAGGTGCTGTGTCTGCACATTCGTCCTGTCAGGCTGAGTATGGGAGCTTATGAGTGCTGTAAAAAAACAATCAATCAATCAATCAATCAATCAGCCCCATCAACCCATCTGCCTCTCCACAGGCTATGACAGTGTAAGCCACCCGTGCCTATCCTAGCTATACTAGCCCATGAACATTGCTTCCACACAGAAAGAACCTTGTTCCCAGACACCTTCTAACCCAGAAGACTGAACATGCACAAACCTGTACCTCTTCTTGGGACCTGCTCTGCAGAGGTAAGAACATAGAGCTCCCACCAAAGGTGACATGAGGGTTGCCATTTCAGCAGTTCCACTAAGTTACCTGCAGTGTTCCTGTCTAGCATATTTCAAAAAATAACTAACTCGACAATTTACTTCTCTTTGCCAAATACACAAATACTCTTCAAACAGAAAGAGCAGAAGGTAGATATGCTTTCCATCCCATTCCTGTTTTCTCCCTTACTGATTCAGCTTTTGCACATAGCTAAGGGAGGTGATAAAGATGCTTCAACGGGGCACAACAGGTACGTTTCAGCATGTATCTACAGGTGTCCTCCCTACGCCGTGGAGTATGAATTATTTGTACTTTATCTGCAAATTGGTAACCATGTGTGAATCATCAGAGCACTCTCCTTGAAGACAGAGTGGGCACTATAATGTTATACACTCTTACTGGTCATTACGTGGTTTGGTTTGATGCCATATGTGCTTATACTGTCCCAAAACTCTAAATACATGTTCTGTCACAAGAACGACTGGTTACTCGCTAAATGATTCATAAATGGCACAGGATTCCTAGCCAAGGGTAGGAAAACGTGCTAATCACAGAGCACCTCCCTGTCTGTTGTGGAGTGTCCACTGTGAAATCCCAACTAGTGGTTTCAAGGAATTAAAATTATGGAAATCAAAACAAACAAAAAATCCACAGGTTCAGAATGACACTTGTAATTACCTTGTACTTTTCGGCGCTGAGCCTCTGCAAGTCCTTAGTTTTCTCATTATTCTACTATCAGACCTTATCAGCAACGTGCCCTTCTGGCAATGCAGACCACCTGTATATCTCCAGTCCAAGAAAAGTGTACAAAATGTTGTGAGCATGGAGAAAGGCCACCAAGATGCTTATATGCTAGGCTATGAGGTACAAGGAGCACCTGGAAGAGTTAAAGCTACCAAACAGGAGCCAAAGTCTCCTCAGAGGTGCACAGGGGCAGACCAAGAGGAGAGGGATAAAAGTTGCAGGGTGAGAAATTCTGATTAGACCTGAGAGCAAATTTCCACTGTTTTCACAGAGAAGTTGTGGAGACTTCACCCATGCAGATATTCAACACTTAACTAGACAAAGACTTGAGCAACCCAACTAATATCAGAGCAGGATCAAACATCACAGTTGGTTCTGCTTTCAGTGAGGAGTTGGCAGAAATGAGCTCCAGAGGTTTTTTCCAACATAGATTGATCTATTTTCTACCTATGGTAGGACAAGGACAACATTCTGCTAGTTTCCAGCCAGGGAAAAACATACAGCCCTCTCACTCCCTGAAAAAGCAGCCTCTCCTCACAAGTCCACAGATATTACAGGTTCTCTCCTGCTTTCTTACCACTAATTAAAAGTCACCTGTGACTCTAGATGAGCCCTGAGAGACTGTGTTGTGGCACCTGCTCCTGGCCACAGAAGCAGGGACAAAGGCAAAATGATGGTTACCACCAGGCCATGCAACTTCCATCACTTTCTGCTCATCACTTTAGAGCCTGATCAAGCTCTGTGAGCGTGGGCACCCATCCTCAATGATGAGGATGGCATCAGACAGCTTTCCTGACTTACAGCCTTGCCTCAACAGCAGCATCACAGCTGCAGCTGTGGCACCAGCAACAGTCCAAAATGCTCAAGAGACGAAATACTGGTAGCTCACGAAGATGAAACAGCAACTATTAAAATGTTGGTTAAAGGATGCACTGTGGCCCCTCTGTCTGCCTACAGTTCTTAAAGTACTCATGGAGTGATTCCAGAAGTAGAAGGAATACTTATGGAATTACTCCCAACAGCAGAAGGAGTGCTGTAATCAACATCAGGTATTCTTGAAGAGGAAAAACAGATATTTTTTTTTGGTCAAAATAGTAGTTGTGCTACTGGTGTTGGGCTCTACCCAAAACATGGGACTTGGGGAATTTATCACACGTCTGTTTTACAAGTTTTCACAGTTCAGGACATTCTTTTAAAAGTTAGGTTGGCTTCATAACTGTGAATTGTAGGTGAACAAAGGATCAACACAGCAAACAGCACCATTTTATCCAACTAATATCTTCCATTTTCATTGCAGAATTTCCAAGAACAGTTCCAAAGGGAGGCTAATGAAAATGAATACAAGGCTTTTTTGCAGAGGGCACCAAAGGAGACAATTAACCCCTTATATTGGTCAGTCTTTGCCTGTCTTTCCCTTCTTGTCTTGAAGGAGTGCTGAATGATGAAATATTTGATGACAGATTATGTTAGCTCACAGTATGTGGCTGCATGAACAAACATGCGTGAGAAGGAAAACTGCTCAGCAGAAAGCTTGACAGGTGTAAGAAGTGACTAATAAAAAAGAATAGCATTTACAAAGATACTCTATTATCAGATATATTACATGCACACAAACCACTGATGACTTTTTTTCTGTGTGTTTTAAACACTGTTTTGGGTTTTTTTCTTCCCTTGCACAGGAACCTCTGATTACAGAACAGCTCCTCATGTTCTTATTCTGTTTCAAAACACAAGCTGCTGAAGGAAGAACTGCCTACTGTAAACAGTTCCTCATCCTTCCCATTTTAAGATTCTGTTTCCAGTAGCCTTTAACTTTCCTAAGCATTGTCATTTTTGCTAAAATTCTGGAAATCAGACACTAGGTCAACTAGTCTCCTCCCTCCTGCTTCCCCTGTTTCTCTCTCCGTAATCATCTGTGAAAGGTTTGTTTTCCATGACTTGCCCATTTCTTGCCCAACTTTCCCTAGGAAACACGGCCTAAGTAGGATCAACCCCAGCTCACAGAATCACAGACTCATGGAATGGCTACAGTTGGAAGGGACCTTAAAGATCAGCACAATCATCTGCACAACACAGAAATTCTGCACCAAGTGAGCCTTTAAAAAAACGCAGATCTCTTTTGAACAAAGAAGGTGCCTTGAAGTCACACACAAAAAATCACAAATCAGATTCTGAAGCTCACGACTGTGTTTGACTTTGCACCACAGCATCTCCTGCATGGAAATATCAGCCTGTGGACTGCCCCTTATTAGGTAACACGGGTGGAATTTGGCTGCCAAAATTCAGATGTTGGAGGCGTCACCTTCAGGCAGCTTTTTAAGTCAAGGAGGAAAAACTGGCACTTCTAAGATGCAATTCATCTAGCCTGCTTTAGACACTCACCTTAGGGTGAGATGAACTGCACACCAGATGTATCTATTTGCCCTCCTTGTTTATAAAGGGAATAACTACTTCAGCTGTAGGGACCTGAAATTAGAGGATATGGATCCCATCCTGTACTTGTCTATGAAGCCAAACTACTTATATTCACCGTTTCACTAACAGGTATTAATTTCTATCTACAGATGTTGTCCTGCCTATGCCCTGAAGCCATCACAGGTCCAATAAAGCATCACTCTTTTGTTTGCTCCATGCAAGCAGGAACCCACTAGAAAATGAAGGCTGAAATCATAAAATGGTTTGGGTTGGAAGGGATCTTCAAGATCATCTAGTTCCAACCCCCCTGATCATCTAGTTCCCTGGGCAACCTGGCCCAGTGTCTCACCACCCTCACACTCAAGAATTTCTTCCTCATGTCTCACCTCAATCTCCCCTCCTCCAGTTTTAATCCATTGCCCCTTGTCCTCTCACTACAAGCCCTTGTCCAAAGCCCCTCCCCAGCTTTCCTGGAGCCCCTTCAGGTACTGGAAGGCCTTGTTGGAAATCTCAAGAGGATGAAAAGGGAGTTGAAGTGGGGACAGAGAGTTGTGGAACAAGGGCACATGACAAGGAGATGATGAAGAGACAAGAGATAGCATTGTTAGGAAAGGGTGGAGAGTGAGAACTGCTGGTTGTACTTTTAAACAAATGGTTCTCACTGAACTTGCATGCATTCAACCTTTAATATTTGGTTTAGCACTTCATGCATTCTTAAGTGCCAACTGTATGTATCTACATTCAGTATGAAGTTTTAGTTTCTGCACTTTCCTGGGTGGTTTCCACAATAGTGTTTGATAGTCATTTCTCAAAACACCTCTATATTTTCGTTTGTCACCATCTCAGAATATGAATCGGACACACTAAAACCAAAGGTGCCAAGACTGGCACCTAGTCTGAGGGGGCTAGAACCTGGTTTTTCACAACAGTCCTTGTTTTAACAGACATTTAACTATTCAGTACTGGACGCCCATCACCTCAATGGTACTCACCCCTAATATGGATCAGATTCACCTGAAAACAGAAGGGTACACCATCCCTCCAAAATCAACATGCAACAAAGCTAGAAGCACCCCAAAAAATAAGGAAAAATTCCTTGACTGTGAATGGCATTGACTCCCTTTTTTTTTAATACATGTTTTTTTCTAATTTTAAGGGAAAAAGCATGAAGAAAGTCAGCAATACTTCTGCACCAGACATGTTGAGAATGAGATCCCACTCTTTTCTAGCAGGATCTACCCTTCCATTGACATCCAAGCAGGCTGATCAGGAAGGCACCAGCAGTCTTACTGGTTCAGGCTTTTCAGACAGTCCTTTGATTTTTAAAAGGACAAAATGAAAAGGAGAGTGCTCCTCATACTGGTGTTTTCACAGCCACCAACCTGCAAAATCAGCAACACAGAAACAGCAGCTGATGTTAAACTCCTGCAGGAGAGAGACTACCACTTTCATGGCACAGATGCCCTCATGCAGGTTTTCACAGAATAGTATTTTTTACCTTTTAAGAATGCAAAGCTTATGAATGTTCTAGCATCCCTTTCCTCTTACCTTAGTATCTTTTTAGAAACATATTTTTAATAAGCACTGGTTTCCCCATTAGGTCACAGTATAGATAAAATTTGAGCAAAAAATGTTCTGCATTTAATTATTTCCTCATGGTAGTTTAAAGGAAATTATTTCCTCTGTAAACCAAAATTAAACAGATAAATTTTTGTTCCTAAGGCAGCATGCTTACATTACAGAGTACCAAGAATTATACTGCAATGTAATTACCCTTTTCCATTTCCACCTCCCATACAGCAAATGCAACCAGGAACAGTTGCAGACATCCACATTCAGTCTTGGAAAGAACACAGGCGAACAATTCCATTTTTCCTTTTAACCAGATGACACGTACGTGTGAAGTTACACACATAAACTACACTGAGTTGATGGTTCATATTTTAGTATTTAACACAGCTGACTGACAGGTTTGTTGTGTTTTTTGTTTCTGTCACTCGATCGAGCTACTGATGATCTTCACAGGGTGAAACATTTGTTCTGCATCTTTCTGCAAAATCACTGAATCACAGAATGGTTTGGGTTGGAAGGGACATTCAAGATCATCTAGTTCCAACCCCCCTGCATGGGCAGGGACACCTCCCACTAGACCAGGTTGCTCAGAGCCCCATCCAACCTGCCCTTCAACACTTCCAGGGATGGGGCTTCCACAGCTTCCCTGGGCAACCTGGGCCAGTGTCTCACCACCTTCACACTAAAGAATTTCTTCCTAATTTCTCACCTAAATCTAAAAACATGATGTTACATGCGGGCTGTGAAGCACAGTTCTGTCACTTATCACGTAACTCACAGAAGAGTAACTCAACATGAAAGTAGGGAAGAGGTATCAGATCTTGGTCTCACCACCACCACTTTCTCCACTTGCAACACAACATTTCTTCCCATTCAACGTACCTCCTGAATGTGTGTGTTCCTCTCCAAGATAAGATGTAATTGCTAAACAGTCTAACTTGCCTAGGACGCAGCCTAGTGCTGTTTCCCTTTGCTTATTTTTATGCTATTACTGAACCCTAATTAATTTTTGTTTCCCTGTCAAATCATTGTAGAATAACAGTCACATAGGTTTCTTTGCCTTCAAGTATTTAGTATGTTGCTCAAGATGTGCTGAGTTAAATTTAATCAGGGGAGAGGAAAATAGTAAAAAGAAGGGGTGTTGCTGATGGTGGCAGTTCTAGCATGCTCAATACCAAGGCCAACACCAAATGACCAGTTTTTCTTGAAATTGAGGAAGTCAAGGAGCAAAAATGTCCTCATTTTTCATGGTGATTACATTGACACGTTTTGGGCAAGAATCTAGCTACTGTCATGTATGTGTTAGCCAACTCACAACTGGACTGAAGTAACTTGTCTGGTCTTGACCATCAAATACCAAAAGCTCCAGACTCCTAGAGTAGCACCCATTGTGAGAAGGACTACTAAACAATCACACCCCAAAGATATACAATTTTCTTTGCCCTCCTGTAGTCAACTTCCTGCTTCAAAGTTCAAACCCAAGTCATCATCTTCATTTTTAACGTTGCCCTTGGGTGGAGATCATTCCATGTCCAACAACTCTGTAGGAACAGGACCTCCAAGGGATCAAGTAAAAAAATAAGTGCAGTTTTCTACAGCATGGTGACAACTTCTAATACTTTTTCATTCTTCTCTTTCACGGCACCTTCTTAAATGCTCCAATTTGTAACGACTACCTCCAGGAGAGTGACTCTACAACCTTTTGCTGGAAAAAGACACTAGAGGAGTTCAGCTTCACTGATTTAACTCCAGACAGCAAGGAAAAGTATTGGCTACCTGAAAAAACAACGTAACAATAGCAAAAGAGTTCATGTGATAATTTTTAAATCTGGAGCATCATAAAACAGGTGTCTTCAAACTGCCAGCTGTCAAGCTCGTTATGTGCCAAACCATGTCTCTCTCATAACCAAAGCCACGCCCATTTATTAAGCATCTCACATTTTCAAAATCATCACCGTTAAAAGTACACTTCGATTTGGCCCGTACAGCATTCTCACAACCATGCATTACAGCCCACCATCCATGAAATAAAAATAAAATACTTCAAAAAGGGTATTTTGAGAAACGCTGCTATCATCTTCCAACCCAAGCTTCTGTTTTATCTGGCTTTTGAAAGGCAGAGGAGGGGTCTGTTCCCAGCTGAGGTCACTTGCAGCATCACCCTGAGCTTGGTCACTACAGAGAGTTGTGAAGACATAATGTCTTGGTTTAACAGTTCTGTAAAGCAGATTTCTTTTCCTATAAATATGTAAACATAAGCTCTTTTTTTATCCTTTTATAAAAGTTGCTGGTGTTTAAAAGTTTTCAATAATACCTTTCAATACCAAATACAAACTTAACTAGACTATACTTCAGGCAAGTCCACATACAGAACTGAACCATAGAACAGAACCACAGAAGGTGTACATTTCTACATTATACCTATTTTGGGGCAAGTGCTACCACTTTATGTATAACAAACATATATATAAATATATATACACACAGAACCACCTTCTGTAACTTACACATTTCTCACTCTGAGCCAAACATCTGAGAGACCAAAACATTCCAGCTTTTTTTACTTTTTAACCCAAGTAGCACTGACATCCTCCAGTTTCCCGGGTCCTAAGCAGTACTAACCAAACCGATTCCTGCCATAACCCCACGTTCACCATACCCTGCAGTGAATTACCGTCACGACGAAAGGCTCTACGGCTCGACAACCCCACAGTCTCCCTGAGCTTCTCCATGCTGCGGCCACAGGCTGCCAACAGCCCCCGGGGAATACCTATGTCCTCCAGAAGTTCCAACCCAGCGTGCATTAGACGGTCATTGCTCATGGCAGCCTTCGAACCACACCGGGGAGCAACAGCTACGGGGAACGCTGCGGAAAAGCGGTGGCAAGCCCTCTTCTCCCTTCTCTCCCTCCTTCACTACCACCAGGAAAAGCGAGCACGGGGCAAAGCCCACTGCTACGGAAGAGTAAAAGCTATTCGCAGGCGCCAGCCGCACTTGAGGAGGCTGTTTGGGGCCAGGCAGCCTCCCCCTGCTCCGGGCACAGGGTGACTGTTACTTATTCACACGGGCGCTGCTGTTTGTCAACACCGCCCGGGCACCGCTCTGCCAGAAGGCTGGGACAAACCCGGGACGTGAGGGCGGCTGCGGGACACCCGCTCCCCTCCTCGAGAATGAAAAAAAAAAGCCTCTGGCCTCCATCCGTGCCGGTCCCAAGCACGGCGGCTCCCCCCAGACTCCCCCGCCGCCCGCTCTCCCGCCGCCGCCCGCGGGACGGGTCGCGCTTACCGCGGGGCCGGGGAGCCGGGGGCGGAGGCGGGCGGCGGGGTGCAGGCGGGAACGGCACCGCCGCCCCCCCGGGCCTTCTGCTCCTTCTTCTTCGGGCGCCAGTGGGGGAACGCGGAGCGCCGCTTGGACGCGGCGGAGGGGCGGCGGCGGGGCTGGGGGAGGGCGGCCTCCCCCACCTCGGGCTCCGAGTCCTCCGACTCGCTGCGGCCGAAGAGGCGCTGGAAGCGGCCGCGCCGGGCCATGCCGGGCTCCGCGCCGCCGCGGCAGGCTGGGGGGCTGTGAGCGGCGCCGGTGGTGGCCGCCCGCCGGCAGCCGGGGCAGGAGCGGCAGCGGGGGGAGCGCGGCCCGGCCGGCGGTGTCGGGCTCTCCACGGGCATGGACGGGGCGGCGGTGGCAGCCTCCCGCCTCGGTGTATGCGTTCAATAAGGCGATTCCCTCCCTCCTCCCTCCCTGCCCACCGCCGGCCGCGTCGGTCCCTCCCCGCCGAGAGAGCCGCGCCGCGGCAGGCTCCCCGCCGGTCGCACAGGAAGGGAGCGGCCCGCCTGTGATCCGTGCCCAGGGTGCGCATTAGGGACCATTATCTTGTTGTTGTTTTCTGCTAAACCCGCAGGTGTGCCCCACGCCCCGGACACTTGTGCAAGGCGCGGGGAAAGGCTGCGCGCTCGCCCGCACCGCGCATGGGGTTGCGCCCGGGGCTCCGCGTCCCACCACCCCCGGCCCCGCTAGCAAACCCCCCGCTCCGGTCCCGCCAGCCTCTCACCCCAGGCCCGCCCGCCCCGGCCTCCCGCGGAGCCGAGGGGGCTCCTCAGGAGCCAACTCACCCCAAACCCTGCAGCGCTGCTTTTTGTCCCGGTGCCCGCGCGACATTAATTAATTAACTGCTTATCCCTCTCTCTGGGAATAAATTGGCTCGGACCGTCCTGGCGTTTCTTAATTCCGCCGAGGAGAGCGGAGCAAGTGAGTCCGTCGGGAGGCCCAGCCGCTCCCGCGGGGAGGCTCAGGCTGCGGCAAGAACCGCTGCCGGCTTGCAGCGGGGGGGATCTTCTCGGGTCGGATCCTCACCAGCCCCTGCCAGGACGTGGTGGTCCCATGTGCCCCTCGGGGCTTTTAGGACTCTTCTCTTAAACGACCCCGAGGTCTTCTCCAGCTTTCCTTAGGAGACTTGCTGCTCGGCGCTGCAAGGTCCGTCCGTCCGAAATTGTAACTAACCAGCCCGTATTTGTCTCGTCTGAGGAGCTTTTTGCGTGTTTGGATTGTCCTGATTTTGCTTCCACTGATGGGACACGGAGGTTGTAATTGTCTGCTAAAAATGCTAACAGGAGATAATAAAAACGTCTGTGTGCTGGAAAAACTTCACATTCACTACTAGAAAATGGTCATCATTGGCAAACGGTACAACTTGTGCCGGGATTTAACTAAAGCTGTTTCCATATGTTTTGAGCTCTAAGCTTGAGACCATGGATTTGGAACTGTACAATGATCTGCTATTGGGCAGGTTGGCATAAATCCCATGTGCGGGGTATGTTCACATAATACCTCCAAAGGTGCTTCAGCAGGACATCTCCTGTGCCTCAAGCAAGCAGCATGTGTAGCAAGGTGCTGTTTTCCAACACTGTAACTGAAGTCTACACTCAAGAAGTCAAGGATATGTTACTGTTTTGTGCCAAATCCTACCCTCCTTACTCATTCACGGGAGTTACTGTCTCACATTGCCCTCAAACAAAAAATATCAACGATTTTTAATGCTTCCACCTCTTCAGCAAGGACACAAGTTGCTCGGTACAGAAATTGAGATGGACATAAATTAATGCTGAGGTTTTTAAGGCAGGAGGACAGATGTGATCAAGACAAGGGAAGACAAAATACAGAAGGGGTTTGGCTGAGCAACTCAACCCCAACTATACTACTGTTTTACCCAAAGCTGTATGGGAGGAAAATTCAGTTATTTTCCTGAGTTGTGTGTAATTTACTTGGCTGGTGGTTAACTAAACAGATTAACCTATGAAGAAAGTGATTTTTCCCAACATTAAAATGGGTGATGAGTACTGTATAATATGTGTCATGACAAAATTGGGCAGAACCAGAAAGGTGGATGGTTGTGTCCTCAGGAAATGTATAAGGGAAAAAAAAAAAAGAAAAAGAAAAAAAAAGTCAGGTTAATTTATATAGGCACAGAAATCATAAAATCACAGAATACTTGAGGTGGGAAGGGACCTCTGGAGGTTGTCTAGTGCACCTCCCCTGCTCAAGCAGGGTCAGCAAGAGCAGGTTACTCAGGACCACATCTGATTGGGGTTGAAGTACTTCCAAGGACAGAGACAGGATATCTGATGATGAAAGGTAGTACACATGCTGTCCTTGATGGATGATTCTATGAAAGCAGGAAGTCCTCTTTCCTATACCTGGATGGAATTTTTGGACACTGACTACACACTATAAAGATACAAACAGCTTTACCTCTTCTCTTATTTTAGCCCAAAATTATTCCTATTTCCTTGACTAGAGATCCACAGCTGGCATAACCCTGGCATTGTATGACATTCACTGATGAAGAAGCCAGATAAGTATATTAATGAGCATTTGTTCTACATTTCCATTTAAGTCTCAATTATAATTTGGATTCTGTTGTGCCAGAACAAAGGTGAATAAATTGGTGTTGGTGAGCCACTGTGGCTGAACAGCACTGGGGAAAAAGGAGTCTGGGCCACTGCAGTCCTGGTGTCTCCTCTCTCTACCACTGTACCTACCAGGTACCCACAGCACTTGGCAGGCCAGATGGCTGAGGGTGTGCTCAGCAGACCTGTGCTACTTCATTTCACACCAAAAAAAGACACGTGTGGCCTGAACACATACAGTTTAAATCATAGAACAGAAAAAAAAAAGGAGAAGTGCAAGGCATGCATCTTTTAAAATCTTTGTAGATTATCTTGGCAGGGTCTGGGTCAGCATTAGCATCATAGAGCACCTATAAATCATGTGTCTCTCTGGAGTGACACATGTAAGAAATAAGCCTGCAACGTGAACTTGGAGGGATCCAGCATTTGTGCTTCAGTGCTAACATATACCACAATATTCTGAGACACAAAAGTAGTTGAAGGGGATTTGGTTGATAACACTTGTTCAAACTTTGGTCAAAATTAAGGTCTGGATGTTAAATCTGGCAGTATCAGAGTAACGTGTGATTTTCATGCACACAGATTTGTGGAGGCTCAGTACTTGTAGCAGAACATGTTCCTAGGCTTATTCAGAAGACTTGGACCTCTTCTTTCAGGAAAGGCATTCTGAAGACCATTAGTTAAAAGATAAAAATCCATTAGAATTAGATTCATTAGATAAAAATTCATTAGAATTAGCCAGTCATTTAGGAAACTTTAAATGATGGTCATGTTTATGTCAGCAGTCCTGATGCATGCAACAGAACAAGTCAGTCTAGCTTTTATCTGAACCAACACAGTTTTGCAACAGTTCATAGTAATTCCTATCATAGAAAGATATTATGCAACAAATTATCCTTCTCCTGTTTGCCTGTTTGGTTTCATTCCAACATGGTGAAAAATAAGATGAATTCGTATCTAGATTAGAATTGACTGTATTCAATATCTGCCTAGTTTGTCTACACACTGTGTGTGAGAGATATTAAAAAAAACCAAACACCAGATATATGCTCGTTTTGGAATTACAATGAGAATCAGACAAATACAGACTCCAAATCTGTGAAGCTGTCTTACAGAAACTAAATAACACACAAGCTGAGATAACACTATTCAAATCATTGATCCTCCCTTTTTCTTCTTTCAAAACAGAAACACTGTTCTAATCTAAGATTGTCCCAAGACGTGGCACAATATATGTGAAAAAAACAAAACAAAACAAAACAAAAACAATCTAAAGCCTATAGGCAAATGATAGAAAAATAGGAATGCACTAGCATTAATTTTATCACCAAATATTTTCTCTTCTTTTCCAATACAGTAGAGGCTTGAAATTTCCTCCAGAAACAGTACATGCAAACAAACATTAGAGGTGTAGGTAATTCACTGTCAGAATGTTTGAAGAGTGGTTTGGATTCCCACACTTTGGAGCTGGTGATAAAAGAGCAATACAGTACAACAAGGCCCAAAATCCTGCCTGTGTCCCACAGAAAACACTCAAGACCCAAACTATGGTCCTGAAATCCCACATTCATTTGACACCTAACCCTACGGGCACCTAAATTCCAGGGTTGCCTCCCTGTTTGTCTTGAAAGTGCCCCAGGTACTTAGGGATTCACCTCCCTGCATGCCCAGAGCTGCCTCAGTCTTCACAGGATCTGTCTGGTGTTGGGTGCTTGCTTCTTGCCTAAGTCTGACAAGGAGCTAAAAACTAGGTATTGCTTGACCTAAATCTCAGCTGGGACTCCCTGTGGTTGGCATGATTTGGTCTTGTTTAACACACATGGTAATAGCAGGCTCTGTACAAAATGCTGTACTGACTTCCATTTTATTCCCCAAGAGTTCAAGGTATGATGTAGAAATAGTGATGGAAATGGTGGCCTGAATTCAGGAATATCCTACCTATAAGAGGACGTTCTACCTCACAGCCATATCACCACTAATGTTTTGTTTCTGGCCCAACAAGACCAGAGGTTGCCTGACTACACCTGAAAAGAGGCAGATGAGGCTCACTCCATGCCTTGGGAAAAAAAAAAAAAGGCATAAATACATGTCCTCAGTAAATTATCAGATGTGGTGGGATGTGGGTGATCATTCCCAGTGGTTAAAGACAGCCTGGAGTCAAAAATGGAAAATGCAACTAAATATTATGACCAGGAGTAGACAAGGCTAGGAACTAAATTACCTCAGGAACATCCCAACCAGAACTGCAGTCACAGCACTAGATGGGAAGCCAGAGAAGCCAAGAGACCCTTAAAACAAAAAACAGGGCAAATTCCATAAAGATCAACGAGTCCATGTCAGAGGCAAAGGCTTTGGAAAAATAGCAAGCAGAGACAGAATGAGACTAGGACTAAGGAATCTGGAAGGAAGAGCCAGGGATTTAAGCTTCAACCAAGAAGTAAATTTGGAAGCCAAGAAGGATTTGTGGGATTGCCTTATGTACCTGGTAGGTGAGGCAGAACATCAGTCAGGCTCAAAGGACAATCTTCACTTAGTCAATGTTCCTGGCATGACTTACCCTGGCCTGTGTGTTGGCTGAATGGCTGGATTGCCTGGGGGGACACACAGCTGGACAGGCAGGTGCTGGAGCTGAAGTAGATGGAGGCAACTCAGGCTCTGAGGGACACTTTGGAGTGGAGATAAATCTACCTAACCTCATGCTCTGAATTTTTTCTTACTTGCACACACTGCGTGATTACTTCAGGCAATACTTTACCTTTGTGTGTTGGATGCTTTTGGTCCCATTTCAAAGTGCCTCGTTCCCATCGTGGTCTGATTTAGGATGTTTTGGCATTTAACTCCATCTGTGAGCTGGTAACTCAGTTGGAAGCATGCAGTGCCCATCCCTTAGGTGCTACTTATTGATCAGATCAAGCAAAAAATGCATTTGAGCCATGTCAAGGTCGAGATTTCACCCTCATTCTTCTGATAGCTTTGGCTTCATTTGTAATCCAGCTATTCACAGATAATTCTGCCAAACTCATTGATACTCTAAGATTTTTATTCCTTAAACCAAGCAGTCCGCAGCAGCTAGGAGTGGATAGAATTTGTAATGGAAAATTAGCATATTCAATTATTCAATTCAGTATTAGCATGGTTTCTTATTGCTGTAAAATGCAAACAATTTATCTGAGCGTTGGAGTCACACACATATCACAGAGATGGAAAGTGTCATATAGACCTCCCTGCTACCCCCACACCTCCTGCCAGCTACTCAGAGATGAGTCCTGCAACCCATCTTCGGGCCTTTACAGGAGCCGTTTGCATCCAAATCCTACAGCTCAAGGGAAGGAAACAAACTCAGTATGTGGTCCATGGGGTTGTGTAGCTTTGGTGCTTACCCATTAAAAGTGTCCAGCAAGGTGGCTGAGGTGTAGCATGTGATCTCTAACTGTAACAGGAAGTATTTACAGTGCTATCCACAGCCAGCCTCTTTTTTATTATTTTTTTTTTAGTGTAGAAGAACTACTTCTGCATTTGCTACCACCTCCACATAATACTCCCATTGAGATGCTAACAGTGAGAGTGCTGTGTTTGATTTTAATGCCAAACTAGGTGCAGCCTGTGAGCCCAGGCAGATAGCCAGGCAGATTTCTGTTATGAAATCCTCAGGAGTCCCCAGTGGTGGATATCACTGTTCTTCTTGCTAATACAGCCGTGGTAGCAGTTTTCATTCCTCTTCCAATCAGTTCACAGAAAAATACTATCCCTTGGGAAACTTTTCATTCGGGGGTTTCCTTCTCTGTTACCTGCTAAGTACTTTTCTCATCCTATTAATGGCAATCCCATTTTCTCTTAATTATAACTACCTTTTATTGAAGTGCAGTGTCAGTTCAAAATCAGGATATCACATATATGCCACTTGAGTCTTGCTCCCAGTATCCCAGTACTCATAGCCCCCAACAGAAGAAGGACATGGAGCTCCTGGAGAGAGTCCAGGAAAGGCCACAAAGATGATCCAAGGTCTGGAGCAGCTCTGCTCTGGAGACAGGCTGAGAGAGTTGGGGCTGTTCAGCCTGGAGAAGAGAAGGCTCCAGGGAGACCTCAGAGCACCTTCCAGTGCCTGAAGGGGCTCCAGGAAAGCTGGGGAGGGGCTTTGGACAAGGGCTTGTAGTGAGAGGACAAGGGGGAACGGATTAAAACTGGAGGAGGGGAGATTGAGGTGAGACATGAGGAAGAAATTGTTGAGTGTGAGGGTGGTGAGACACTGGCCCAGGTTGCCCAGGGAAGCTGTGGAAGCCCCATCCCTGGAAGTGTTGAAGGGCAGGTTGGATGGGGCTCTGAGCAACCTGGTCTAGTGGGAGGTGTCCCTGCCCATGCAGGGGGGTTGGAACTAGATGATCTTTGAGGTCTGAATGCTACTCAGAGGAAAGGACATTCCACATTGTGGCAAATTTTCTTTCTCATCTTTGTGGTTCTAGAGACTTATACAGAGGGAAGTGGGAGATGCTGCTTCTCAAGAGGGCAGGATGCCATTGATTGGCAGCATCGTGCTGCTCTGCTCTCCTGTGCTCACAGCCACAATTTAAAGCTCTACTAGTGAGACCATAAATCAATGCAATTAAAAACCACTAAAATTAACATAATAATGAGGCATTAGGAGTGTAATGCAGGCAAATGGTTAATGTACTGCCTAATATCAAGATGTGCTCATGTTTTTCTGAGTAGGTATAGCTCTGCTGAAATGTATGTCTTTAGAAGTTAATATTTTATGGCTTTGATTCCCTTTTTCTTTCCAGTTTTCCACTGATGAGAGTGCCTGGCACTGCCAGAGTATTATGGTTGCCCAAAAGCTAGGCTGTGTATCCTGTTCTTACTTTGAATCCTGATATAAATTTTAATTATTCTGTAGGCTGAAATGAATTTGGAAACTTTTGACCTTAGAGAATAGTTTTTAATTTAAGTTTGACTAAATCAGCTGTGCCACTCTATTGTATTTTCATCCTTTTCTCAAAGAAATCTATCAGCCAGCATGGCTTGAGCTAGGATATGATCTTTCTCTTTTAGACTTTAAGAAGGAAGGCAGAAAGTACCATGAGATTTAAAATGAATTATTTTATAGAGATTCCAAGTGTATTACTTTATCAGTAGCCCTGGAAACGGAACACATAATTATTGGGAATTTATTATTTTTTATACTGACTAACAGATGAGCTGGGAAATGTACAAGCATGCAGGAAGGCAGGTCTCTGTCTTCACCAAGTCACAGCCTAAACCCAAAATGCTCAAAATTAAAGCATAAGCACAGCTGATAAAATAGCCATGGGATATGAGCACCCTGTGACAAATCCAAGAGCTATCCAGTCTTCTGTAACCTAGTTAGGTGCTAAAGAATCTGCAATTAAACATTAGGCTGACCAGATGTAATTAAAAGCATAACTGTTCCTATGTACCTGCAGATAGTACAGGAGCTTACTAGGAGATTGAAACTGTCTGTTCATAGTTGTGTTTATCAGTCACTTCTTCCTCCTGTCTCCTGTGTATTATAAAGCCCTTTTGTCTGTGTGGAAGACCCTGTGAAATCCATCAGCCAGCACCTCTCTGTGAAGCCATCAGCTCTGTCCTCTTCTCAGATGAATCTCAATCTTGCACTACCCCATTGAAAGTTGTCCAAAAGAGGAGGTGTTGAAACAGCCCGATGAAGCAAACCAGTTATGGGGAGTCCCAGGGAGCAGAAGCATGAAGTGCTGTTTGTCAGCATTTGCTTTTCCCATGATAATCAGTTGTGATCCCAGAGAATGAGGATGTCATATTTAAAACACACACAGAGAGTGACTGTGAGAATGCAGGTCAGTGAATTTCTACCATCAATAAACAATAATTATGGAGTTATCTACCAGCTTGTCTACAGAAAAGTAGATGAAGGAGAATGAGTAAGCTGACATTTATTCTCTCTTTATAAGCATGCCCTTCCCAATAGGTTAGCAAGGAAACTATAGAGAGAAAAAAAGGAGAAACAGAAAGAGTAAGAATAATCAATCATAGAGTCATAGAATGGTTTGGGTTGGAAGGAACCTTCAAGATCATCTAATTCCAATCCCCCTGCATGGGCAGGGACACCCCCACTAGATCAAGTTGCTCAAGGCCCCATCCAACCTGGCCTTGAAGGGAGGGGCCATTCACAATCTCCCTGGGCACCCTGTTCCAGCATCTCACCGCTCTCACAGGAAAGAACCTTTTCCAAATGTCCAACCTGAATCTCCCCTCTTTAAGTTTCAAACCATTGCCCCTTGTCCTCTCACTACACACCCGTGTAAAAAGCCCCACCCCAGCTTTCTTGTAGGCCCCCTTCAGATATTGGAAAGTTGCTATAAGGTCACCACGAAGCCTCCACTGTGAGATGAAACAAGAAATGGGCTTCCTTAAATATCTCTAATAAGATTGTTCTTGTATTATGGCTGGTGTCACAGGCAGGGCCTTTGGCTTTGATGCCCGTTGATCATCTTCTGGGAGCTAGGACTGGTGGAGAGTAAGGGCATTCACATAAGAAAGAAAGGCAAGAGCATCTTTTCCAACAGTCTTGCTAATCTATTGAGAAAGGTTTTTTAGCAGGTTCATCAGGATATGGAGATCAAAGCCTAAAAAAAAGGTGAAGAAACAGGTTGAATTTAAGATGCTATGGGAAGTGGAGAAGGTATGTAGTAAAAGAGCTGGACTTCAACATAGTGGACTTCAGCTTGGCAGGAATCCCTGGGGAACAAAGAAATGAAAAGATCCCATTAAAGCTGATCTTGAAGTAAAATCTTGATGCACAAGAATGGTCCATTGTGACTGCACAAGAAGATGGGCAGATATGGCAGGAGGCCAGGTTGGCTGAAGAGGGAATTTCTAGCTGAACTCAAACACAGAAAAGAAGCAGACAGAAAGTGGAAGCAGAAACAGGCCACCAGGAAACCTTGCAGCATCACTCAGGAATGCAAGAGTCAAATTAGGAAAGCCACACATGGCTGGGGTTGAAACCACTGAGGAATGTAGTTGGCAACGAGAAGGGCTTCTACAGGTAAGACCTGGGAGTCATGGTGAACAACAGGCTGACCAGGAGCCAACAATGTGCCCTCGCAGCCAAGAGGCCAATGCCATCCTGGGGGACATTAAGAAGAGTGTGTCCAGCAGGTCAGGGAGGTTCTCCTGCCCCTCTACTCTGCCCTGGTGAGGCCTCCCCTGGAGCACTTCCCCAGTTCAAGAAGGACAAGGAACTACTGGAGAGAGTCCAGCACAGGCCACTGAGATGATGATGGGACTGGAGCATCTGCCTGTGAGGAAAGGCTGAGAGAGCTGGGCTGTTCAGCCTGGAGAAAAGGAGGCTGAGGGGGGGATCTCATCAGTGCTGATCAATATCTCCAGGGGGTATCAGGAGGATGGGGCCAGAGTCTTCTCAGTGGTGTCCAGTGACAGGACAAGGGGCAATGGGCACAAACTGGTACACAGGAGGTTTAACCTGAATATCAGAAACTATTTCTTCACTCTGAGGGTGACAGAGCCCTGGGACAGGCTGCCCAGGGAGGCTGTGGAGTCTCCATCCCTGGAGACATTCCAAACCCACCTGGACGTGTTCCTGTGTGATCTGCTCGAGGGGATCCTGCTCTGGCAGGGGGGTTGGAGTAGATGATCTCCAGAGGTCTCTTCCAAACCCAGCCATTCTGTGATTCTGTGATTCCATGATTCTGTAAGCAGCTTCAAAAGAGAGATGAAGGAGAATGTAAGCTCCCCACTAAACAGTGCAGTGAAGCTAGGACAGATCTAGTGACAAACTACATGGAAGAAGCTCAAGTATGTAATGCCTTCTTGGCCTTGTTTTTTACTGGCAAGGCCAGGTCTCTGCCTCGTAGCAAACTGTGGAGTATGAGGTACTGCCTGCTGCACAGGAGGATGAAATCAGGGAGAACTGAAGTAATTCTGGACATGGGACCACATGAGATCTATCCACAGAAGTTGAGGTGGCTGATGTCTTTGTGAAGCTCCTCTTTCTCATCTTTGAAAGGCCGTGGCAACTGAGGTAACTCCCCAGTTGTTGGTAAAAGGCAAACGTTACATCAATATTCTAAAAAGCCAAGAAGGAAGACCTACAGCCCAGTCAGCTCCTGGGAAAATGAAGGCACAAATCTTCCCCATTTCAGGCACATGAAGGACAGATGGATGACTAGAATCAGCCAGCAGAGATTTATCAAGGTCAAACCATCCTTGACCAACCTGATTGCTGTCTCTGAAATGGGAGGCTCTGTGGTTGAAAGGAGAGTTACAGGTGTAGCTTATCTGAAGCAAGACACTCAACACAATCTTTCCTAGTATACTGGTAGCTAAACTGAGGAGATGTGGACTGGATGGGTAGGCTGCAAGGTGGGGGAAAAACTGGCTGGTCTGCTGGGCTCAGAGAGTAGTGGTTAATGGTGCAAGGTCTAACTGGAAGCTAGTTACTAGTGGGGTTCCTCCAGCATCAACACTAGGGCCTGTGTCATCTAACATTTTAATCGTTGACCTGGACAATGTGCTGGAACACACACTTGTTGGGTTTGGGGATGATAGAGAGTGAAGTGGGTGGGGGGGGAAGTGGTTGATATGCTGGAGGGCTGGGCAGCCATTCACAGGGATCCCAGGAAACAAGAGGAATGAGCCAGTGGAAAAATCATGGAGTTCAACAGAGGCAAATGCCAACTCCTGTGCAGCAGTGACAGTCAAGCATATACTGGGCTGCCTTAGAGACAGTGTGGCCAGTA
Source organism: Hemiprocne comata (assembly GCA_020745705.1). Lineage (NCBI taxonomy): Eukaryota > Metazoa > Chordata > Aves > Apodiformes > Apodidae > Hemiprocne > Hemiprocne comata. The sequence continues at coordinate 119,239,628 of CM036588.1, read as the reverse complement.
AGTCATGGGAAGTGATTGTTTCCCCCTGCTCAGCTCTGGAGGGGTCACTGGTAGTTACACTTCCCATGGAATCAGAAAGACTTCAGGAGTATTATTTTTTTCCCCATTGATGCTAACATCCATCCTCCCATTTTATACCCATTGTGTGCTTACTTTTCATCCTGGGAAGTCAAGAGTGATTTAACAACGAGCTCATAAAACAGTTGTGCAAATACAACAAAGAGGAAAAACAGAAGAACTCACACCCAATATTGACTTTAAAGTCACTAAAAAGTATTTGTAAATTTAAACTTCCTTATGGAGTTCATAAATGGAGAAACAAAGATATATCAGAGCTCCAGAACTGGTGTTTTCAAGACTTTATTACTATAAAATGATCAAAGTGATTTTGGAATCACTGAGATAAATTCTTTCCCCTGGGCAAAACTGCTGAAGATGATCCAGTCACACCAGAAGAAATAATTTGGTCTGGAATAGAGAAACCCTGCATTTTGTTACAAACCAGAAGTATTTTCTTTCAGGAAGCTAAGAAAAAACAGTAGTCTAAGAAGTTGTGGTCAGATGTGATAGACACACATCTTTAGGTTTATTGAGAATAGAAAACCACTTTTCTGCAGCCATAGTGACTGGGATGGGTGGGGAATGTGCCTGCTGTGCCCACACCACACCTAGCACTGCTTGTCCATCAGCCTGTGAGATATTTGGTACTTCATTGCAACAGGATGTCAGTTTTCATAAATTAGTGCTGATCCTGGGTCATAAATGGCTACATTTATGTATCAAACATGGATGGAGACAATCCTGTCACATACCAAGATAGTACTGACAGAGCCATTAACCTTTCTTTGTTTCAGAGTTCCCAAAATAAAAAAAAATGGGAATCATAGAATCATAGAATGGTTAAGGTTGGAAGGGGCCTTAAATATCATCAGGTTCCAACAACCCCTCCATGGGCAGAGACACCTCCCACCAGATCAGGTTGCTCAGAGCCCCATCCAACCTGCCCTTCAACACTTCCAGGGATGGGGCTTCCACAGCTTCCCTGGCCAACCTGGGCCAGTGTCTCACCACCCTCACACTCAAGAAGTTCTTCCTCATGTCTCACCTCAATCTCCCCTCTTCCAGTTTTAATCCACTCCCCCTTGTCCTCTCACTACAAGCCCTTGTCCAAAGCCCCTCCCCAGCTTTCCTGGAGCCCCTTCAGGCACTGGAAGGTGCTCTGAGGTCTCCCTGGAGCCTTCTCTTCTCCAGGCTGAACAGCCCCAACTCCCTCAGCCTGTCTCCAGAGCAGAGCTGCTCCAGCCCAATCACTGGGAATCATCATCCTACTGCCTTTTGAGTACCAGGCACTCCTCTTTGATAAGTGACAATACTTGGCAGGGTATTAGTTAGTTAACATGCAGAGAGGTGAAAATCTAGCTGAGTGAACAAAAAGCTGTTGGCACTATTAATAATGATGAAAGAAAGCTTATGATCTGATTTATGTTTGTAAGAAGTCTCCATACATATTGTGAAATGTTTAAAAATGGTATTTTCCCCCCTCCTCATTAAGACCAAGATGTCTTAATGGGGCTCTGACAAAGCAGCAAACACAAGACATTTTGTTCAAGGTAAATAATAGTCATCAGGCTTATAACCAGGAGTTCCTAATGCCCAGTCACTTATTTTAGCAAGAAAAGATTATTTTGATAGCCTGAAAAATTATTTAGGAATTTTAAGTTAGAATAAAAGTAGGAAATCAGCAAAATAAAACAGAGTTAACCAATGTGAGGGAAAACTAGGACAGCTGTCAGCACACTTCAGTTATTTAGAGAATAAAGAATTTAAAACCAGTCTAGCATATTTCCATATTCACCTGTCATAAAAGGCAACTATTAGTAGGTGAAGAGGGCATGAAAGGAGAACTGTATCCAGGCAAGTGTGATTTTTTGCTTCCACATATAAATTAAAATTGTATCTGGAATAAAATTAAGTGCCATCAGATGGTACTTGTAATACAAGTCTTGCCTGAATGAATCAGCTTCTTGTGTAATTAATGAAATTAATTCTTCACTGTGAGTAGGCAACAATGAACTATTTAGCTATATATAAATAGCAGCATTATGAGTTTCATTTGAATCTTACTCACTGTTTCCTGTTAAAAGGTGCACAGTAATAATTCTCACAATCTGGTTTTGTTTACAAACTCAAAAGACAATAGCTAAGAAATTAAAAGAAAATATGTTTTGCTTTGAAAACTGTTAGAGAAGTGAAGGAAAAACTTTAACAGTGATTGCTGATCAGTCCCTAATAAAGCAACACTGGATTAAGTTCAGTTTCAAATATCTTTGTGTGTTCTGCCATTGATTTAATGGAGTCAGGATTTTACACAAAGAGAACCCAGGCCTGAATAAGAGGAGTTTTCTGTCCACCTGCCAGGGTTCTGTGTTATACATATGAATGATCCTTATTTTGTGTTTATGGAGGTTTTCTATGAAAGCAGCATTAATTTCATTCCATGCAATCAAAGCAATGAATCTGTGTTCTCCCAGCTGTAGCAAAATATACAGGGAAATACTATTTCCCATTTTATTTCAGGTAACTTTTCAGCAACCAAATGTTGGCATTATTTGCCTTCACCAACATGCTCTGACTTTGTAACCTGCTTAGAGAAGGGGTGCTGGCCCAGACATCAGGAGAGGACTCCAAAGGTCCCTTCCAGCCTAAATTACACAGTGGTCCTGTTTACAAATCTTCATCTCCACTACCATGACACAAAAACATAACTGCCCACAAATATGCAAACCACCTGTTCCATTTCTCTTATTTCTGTTAGCATTAATGCATCTCTAATTACAATCTTGTTCTTTACAAGCATCTTCACATTCCACATGTGCTCACTAACAGGTGTTTTGATTTGGGTGCCATTAGGCATTGACTCACTGTGTGTTGTCTGATGGTGACGTTCAAAATGGGGGAATACTCCTTGAGAATCTTTGGAATTGGAAATATGTTTGCTGAGCTCTTCCCCTTCCCATTTAGACTGGTCCACTCTGCCCAATGATGATGCAACTTAAAGCCTTAGATAACAATGTGGAAAGCAACATACCAAAGGAGATAATTCCTTCTTTTATTGTGCCTGTTTGGCATTCCATCCTAGCAATTCTTTTTAATGTTTGGACTTGGATTCATTATTTATAGTCATATTAATAGGAAGTTGGCATTCACTTCAGGGTTCCTTACTTTTTTCAGTACCACTGTATCATCTCTTGCCTTTGCCTACAACCAAGTTCCTCTCCTCAAGTAGCAGACCCTCATTTGCCTATAGAACTATTGTCTTTATAATCTCACACAGATTTTACAACATATCTTGCTGCATCTCTGTCTATTAATTACATCAGCAGTTTGCTAGGGTGTTTAAATAGGAAGATGCTCTAAATAGCAGGTTGTTTCACTTAAAACTTACTGTGTTTCATTCTGGGGAGGGGCTTTGGACAAGGGTTTGTAGTGAGAGGACAAGGGGCAATGGATTAAAACTGGAGGAGGGGAGATTGAGGTGAGACATGAGGAAGAAATTCTTGAGTGTGAGGGTGGTGAGACACTGGGCCAGGTTGGCCAGGGAAGCTGTGGAAGCCCCATCCCTGGAAGTGTTGAAGGGCAGGTTGGATGGGGCTCTGAGCAACCTGGTCTAGTGGAGGTGTCCCTGCCCATGCAGGGGGGCTGGAACTAGATGATCTTGAAGGTCCCTTCCAACCCAAACCATTCTATGGTTCTATGATAAAGGAACTGGCTGCTTGAGAGCCTAAAGCCCTTGCAATATGGCACATGGTATGTGCAGCCTTTCCCTGTGCTGTGGGGTAGATCATACCAAATATGAAGTTTAATCCAGCTTTACACCAGTTTAGCTGTTGTTTTTTTTTTAAAAGTGTCACAAAACCCTGTTCCAAATAGGAAATGTTTCACTGGGTACATCCCAAATCACAGAAGTGCCATGGCTAAACTTTTAACTTATAGGGTAGTAACAAAAAAAGTTCGTTTTTCTAATATATCTCATAGGGTTTTGTGTTCAGAATATTATGTTTAATCAAAAACAGGTTATTGTGACAAGCTTGTTTAAACTGGAAAAAATAAAACAAGCTCTTCGGACTTCTCTAATCTTTCCAATGAACGAAAAAAATACTAGAACTCCCCAAATCATATGGTTGAATCAGCAAAATGCTCATTGATAAAAATGCTAGTCTGGGTAGAAGCCCCAGAGTAATAATTTGAATTCTTGAATTGCTAAAGACACCATCAGCAGCAGTGGCCACTGCGTGACATCTGGTGGCTACAAGCCAGCATAGCAAGAACATCGCGCTGCTGAAACCACCCCGTGTGCCCCTCACAGCAGGTAAACCCGCATTTTATCAGTTCTCTTTCCAATTTTAACTGAGAAAATGCCAGTTGTAATAACTTTGCTACAGTTCCACGCCTTGCCACAGAAGAACCCAGCTTGGACAACTGCTGACCTGTGACATATACTGGCAAGGAAGCTCTGACACAGCTCTTCCTTGGAATTATGTTCCCTCCCACCTGACAACTGCAGTCATGCCGTTGTCAGACATCGAGGCAGGGATTTGCAGACTGACAGAACTATAGGAGATGATCTTTAAAATGCAGAGATGGAACTCACTTGTGAACTTGCACCCACCGGGCCGACAAAAACTGATGAGTGATGCTTTAACATGGAAGAGATGTCCCTGGTGGCAGCACATACTCCTCACCCACCTGTGATCATGGTATATATGCGGTGTAAAACCTACTGCATAAAGAACCGGAGAAGATAATTGAGCATAAGAGACGAACTGGGGGCTTAAGTGGCTGGATTGCGGTCAAAATCCTCAGCAGAGCATTTAAACCCGTGAGCACCCAAAGCTTTCAGCACCAAGTTTCGCTGACTCCTGGGCGCTGGCAGAATCGCGGCCTACAGGCTGAGCGACCCCGCGGACGCCTCAGGAGCGGGCCCGGGCCCAGCTGCAGCCCAGCGACCCCCCTCCGCCTCCGGCCCTGCCGCTGCAGCTCTCACAACACCCTCGGGGCGAGCAGCCGGCCGCGTCCTGGCAGCGGGGCGGCTGCAGGACAGACTCCTCCCCACAGGGCGGTGGCGGTGCCCTGAGGGCCCAGCCACAGGCCGCCCTGAGGGCCCACCTCCGCTTCCTTCCAGCCCAGAGGCCTCCAACCTGCCACAGCCCCCAGCCACGCCCCCTCCCGCCACCGGCTGTTCTGCGCCCCGCTTCCGGTTTCCGGCGCCGGCTTGGGGCGGGAGGCGCCCGGGCTTGCTTGCCAGGAGCCGGGCGGAAGTCTCTCGGCGGACAGCGCGTGCGCCTGGGGGCGTGGCGGGGGCGCGGCGGGGGCGTGGCCGCGCTCCAGTTCCTGCCTGGCGCCGCACCCCGCGCGTGGGCCGGTGCCGCGGGTCCCGACTGAGGTAACGGTTGCTCCGCCGCCCCCCGTCCTGCTCCTCCGCCCGGGCTGCCCGGCCCGGGGCTTCCCCCCGGGCAACGCCGCTCACCCCTGGCGGGCTGGGGCGGGACCGTCGCGACCCGCCCCTCGGCCTGCCGTTGCCCGGGAAAAGTACGCCGTGGGCTGCCGCCGTAGCGCTCTTCGGTCTGGCCCCGTGCGGCGGAGCGCCGCCGCGCCCTGCGCTGTTGATTCACTTCGGGCCGCCGCTCGGGAGGGGGTGGGACCCCGTCGGGCCTGGCCGGGCCGCGGCCCCGAACCTGTTGGCGGGGCGTTGGGCCAGCGGGGCCGGCCGGGGGCTGACGGGGCGTTCCCGGGTCTCAGCGTGACGGTGGACGATGGTGCGACCCGTCCTGGGGGGTCCTGTGACAACCCCCCGGGCCGGCCCGCGGCCCCGCCGAGAAGCCACCTCCTCGTCCCCGCCGCTGCTCGTCGGCGGACAGCGGCTCTGCTGGCTGCCCGAGGGTCTGGGGCCGGTCGCCCGCGGTAGAGCCGCGGATGTGCGAGCGGTGGGATGGCTGCAAGACGGGAAAGGTCCCTTTGTCTCCAGAGTTGGGGCGTGAGGCAGGCTTAGAAAGGGCTCGTTTACTCTGGGAAGTGTTAACTCGGAGGCCTTAACTCCGTTCTTTGTACAAACTGATGCACTTGACAACTCGGTGACAGGAGCATAGTTATGGGAGAACCTTTAACAAAGTGTATTTTATTTGCAGCCTTGCTGACTTGTTTCTTTGGGGGGAGCAGGCTTACAGCTCTAGCTGAAGAAACAAGCTTATCTACATGTTCTTCACTATCCATTGGAAGAATGACAGATGACAAAGATGTACTTCGAGATGTGTGGTTTGGACGAATACCAACCTGTTTCACTCTGTATCAGGATGAGATAACTGAAAGGGAAGCTGAACCTTACTATGTGAGTATAATGAAGGTGGTCCCAGGCAGTCTAATGCCACGGTTAGGGTTGTTTCCTTCATTCTCATCATGTTGTGAAAAAAAAAAAAGAAAACAACAACCCTGTTTTCTTTTTCCTGGTACCTTCTGCAAGTAGACCATATGACCATGCTGTGTGATTCATCTCTCTTCACATTGGGTTCAAAACTTGAAGCTTGTGTCACCAGAAAGATAAACTTACCACAGTTAACTAAGATCTTAAAACAATATATATATATATATATGAAAGATCAGTAAGTAATTAGGTAACAGGAGGAGGCTCTACATGCACTCATGGTGATTTTGTGAATTCTTGGAAAATGACCAGAAGAATGGAGAGAACTTGTATGTTACCTTAGTACAGAGAGAGCTTCAGTCAGAGCTTTGTGCAATCTCAAACACCAGAATCAGTCACCCATGTAACACAAACTCATAATAAACTCTGGCTCTAGTATTTCTGCTCATGGACTTTTTCTGCTAATTTTCTTTTTCTTAAATGCTAGCAGCCTTGAGAGATCGAGCTCAGATGTAGGAAAACCAGCTATAATGTCTTACAGTGCCTGAATTGGATTGCAAGCTGATGATCAAAACAAGGGTGAGGGATCTATTTGAGTTGTAAACTGGAAGGGCCCTCTCTAATAGTGATATTAATTTCTAGTGTGCTTAGCAGTGTTCATCCTTTCAGCACCTAACAGATATTTGATTGGTAGGGAATGTGAGCTGATGCAGTGAACCTTAAATTTAAAATGGAACAGGTATGTGGGAGGAAAATCTTGTACTGAGTCTTTATGTGAGTCTGAACTCCTTAGATCTTGTCATATCCCCTTCTGCTTTTTTCAGAATATTTCTGGGTAGAACGATTTGTCTCTTCTGTATTGAATAGCATCTGTATGTCACCAGTTTCTGATTCACACGTGTGTTCAGTGGGCTTTTGTAACCTAAAAAAGTATTCATGCTTGTTGTTCAGTGGTAATAGTGCTCATCTTTTTGTCGTTTAGTTTCACCACTGGTTGAACAGGAGCACTTTTCTGTGGCTGATGTGTTGCCAACTGCATTGGAGCTGTCTAGAAGTCTCAGACTTTAAATTTTATATCTTTTAATATGCCTCTGTATATATATGGTTGTAATATAAGATGTATATATCGTATAAGAGTTACATGAAAGGTATGAGTTGAAGTATAGAGACATGCAGTTTGGGTTTTTCAGCATGGAAACCCTGAAACCACATTATCTCTGTGGTGTGGCCAAATTTCTAAGCCAAGGAGACAGTTCTGAGCTGGTAGGTTTTCTTTTATTTGCTCTGCTTAAAGCGTGCACAGAGATTCTCAAGGCTTAATTCTGTGTTTCTGCAAAATCTGGTTATTCACAGATCATAATTCTGAAATTTTAGCTTTGTCCTTTTTCAGGTTGTCTTGGAGCTCTGATAATACAGTTTTGCTTCTTGAAGGAACCAAGGGTTTATAATAGGAAAAGGTAGAATAGCAATGAAGGTTTTAGATCATGGTTTAGTTCTCGTGGTTTCAGAGTGCATCTCATTAATGTTTTTGTTAAGGTCTGGGGTACATTGTTTTGAAGAGTCTCCATCCTTTCCACTTCCTGGGCCCAGGTTTGCAGCACACAGAGCAGTCCTAGAGCCCACAAGCTGAACCACTTTCAAGGGAAGGTGAAGCAGATGACGTGCTTCATCTGCCAATGGGCATTTAGTGTATGGGATCAAACTGGAATGAAATTGAGGTAAAAAACATCAAAATCCCCAAAAGTGAATTAAAAAGGTTTATGTAGTGAACATTCCTGGCCCTTGGCACAAACTTTTCAGCTTTACACTTCTTATCACACACTTGTTAATATAAACTCTGTATTCCAGGCTGCCTTTCATAAATGGGAAGGTGGCATCAGAAGGAATTATTAGCATTGTTATGTTGAGAGGGGGAAAAAGCTTCTGCTCTGAAGAACTTGCTTGGTGAAGATGGAGGAAGACACAGACCTGGAGAGTGAGGGGTTAGAAAAACAACCCAGAATCTCTGTGTTAATCTCTTGTCTGTTAAGATGTCTTAGCACAGAACAGGAGTGATACATGCATGTATTGCACTGTGGCACTGTGTAGGGCTGGCAGAGCTAATTTTAAATGAGCTTGTCTGTTTTTTTGGAAAGAGGAGGGACATCAAGAGTAAGCAGCTCAGGTAAGGCTCTTTCCTCTTTCTTTTGTAATCAAAGCAGGTGTGTCTCTTTCAAAGTTACACTGGAAATAAAATGAACTTGATATATCCATTTCCAGTGTGGCTCTGCAGTTAGAAATAAAATGTACAGGAAGCAGAGTGCTCATTGCTGACATTTATCAGGTGTAAAATGCCAGAATTACAGCAGAAGGCAGTCTTGGAATGATACTTTGCCCAAGGGACTCTCTGCTGGGCTACTCTTGAAGCTTTCTCAGTGTCAGAAGGGTTGTTCTGTTCAGATGTCCATAATAGTGAGCAACATGAAGCTGCTGCAAGTTGGGGTGCTTTGTTTCTTCATCCTGGATGCATTAGTGATCAAACCAGTTCAAGTGCTGTGAAATCTAGAATGTTTCTGTTGTTATAATGTTTTGCACGTAAAATGGTGTTTTTGTTCTGCAACAAAACCCACTGAGATGGCTGGAGAGGTACTTGTTTTACGTGAAGATACATGAAGCATTTAACATGGGCATTAGGAAATTTGTGCATTTCATTTCACCTATATGGAAAGCATTCCTGGTTATTACCATTAAATACAAAAATGCAAAAGGGAGTTGTTGCAGTTTGTGTCATTTTGGGGGTAGTGTGTTCTAAACCCGGTAGGATTAATTCTGCCTCTTGATGTATTTGGGAGCTTTTTGTTTTCTTAATTTAACAAGGAGAACTCTCAGTCTTGTTTGTTTGCCCTTTTCCCCTGGCAGTTTTGTGTAGCTGTTTGGGTTTCAGCTGTGTATGTGTGAATTGTGTGCCTGTTTTTCACCTTTTCTTTCAATGCTGGGGCTAGAAATCCTATTGAAAGCAGTTGATTGTTGTTGTTTTGTCTCATTTTTAATCAAGAACTAGTATCTGTTTATTTTAAAAGAATTAAATAATTACATTGGTTATGGCCACTGACATTAGACTTGAGATGCAAATATGAATTTTAGGGCGTTTTCATGTTCTCAAATAGTATTTTTTAATGGTTAGTACTGAGTGATTTGTTTATCTTGCCTTCATTGCTGTTGCAATGGTTAGTTACAACCCAACAGGTCGTAAACATCTACTTGGCTTTATACCATGGACTTTGGCTATTTTGAGGGAGTCTGTGCCAGCTTTTTGATTTTACAAGTGTGAGAAAACTTAGACAACTGGTTGCTGGAGGGAAAGGCACCCAGCCTTGCTTAGCATTTCAGGAATCTTTACTTTGTCTTGATACATAAAAGCAGTTCACCCACTGACTGGTTTGGGCTTGAATCTTCTTCTAAGTCTTGTCATTTCTAGGGGACAAAATGGATGTGGCTCCTTCTGAGGAAAAAAAAAAAAACCCTCATCTGAAAGTGGGGTTTTTCATTCAGGTTTCTTTGTTGGGCAGCTTAGTGAGTGGCAAGCATTATACCCATTTGCCTTTGATCAGTGGGCAGCAAGGCAGAGTCTGTTGCCAGACAACTTGAATAAAAACTGGGATTTCTCTTCTGTTTAATCCCTTCTGTGTTATATCATGCACTTTTCTATTAGGTATTTTCTCTCATCCACTATTTAAATTGATGACTGTTGAATCTGTGCTAAGTATGCAGTCAGTCTGTTCATTGAAGACTTTGGTACTACCTTGTCTGCATATAGCCCATGCAGTACTGTAGGTAATTTTAATTTATGATGGGCAGTCGTGTCTGTTAGTGTGTTATGTAGTGATTTATCAGCCCTACATTCAGGTTGTTGCTTTACTTGCATTGCTGGGTGTGTTTGATTTTCATGGCATTGTTCTATCCTTTAGCACAAAGTCAGCTGATACAAGGGTATTGGTCCAAAAAAAGAAAAATAGGCAATTGAGCAAATCTGACCTCGTGGAAAGAGTTTAACTTGAATTAGTATGTCTCTGTTATCACTGAATCGTGGCCATTCATTCCCAGCATCCAGAAATATTGCTGTAGGATAACCTGCATGGACTGGTTTAGGAGTCAGTAGCAGAAGAGTTTGTGTCATTCTGGTGAACGTGGCTTTGCCTGCAAGGAAGGCTCCTTGCCAAATGGGTGAAGTGGTGGAGAAGCTTGTGAGAGTCTAATCATCTAGAAGGTGAGCTGCTGTGTAGAATTCCAGTTCCATACAAAGGAGTGTTTCTGCTATCAGAGAGATTGCCTAAAGCCCAGCATATCATAGAACAGTTTGGGTTGGAGTGGACTTTTAAAGCTCATCTAGTCCCAACCCCCATATAGTTAAATACATCAAGGGGTTGTTTTCTAGGTATTTTTAGTACCTTTTGTCTGGAAGTACTCAGTAATAACATTTAAAAATTAGAGGATTTTGGAGTGAAAATGTTTTGTTGAGTGTCTTTCATTGAGTGTAGACAGCTGATGGAGAAGGGATATTAAAAGGGGTAACAAAATGAAAATGTCTTCAAACTATATTTTAAAGGTCTCCCTTAACAGATTTTATATACTTGTACATCTCTAGCATAGTTAAAGCTAGAAAAGTGATAGGAATTGTATCCTTTAATGTCTTCCATGAAAGGGGGAGTGTAGCAGAGTAGAAGAGGTGGGAGGAGCCAAAAAACAGTTCAGTAGGTGCTGCAGATCCTCAGCATCTCTGGAAAACAGGCAGTCCCTGTTAACCTAATTAACTGTTGGGTTTTGTACTCCAGAGAAGCCCATTGGGAGTGCTGGCCATGTCCTGTGAAATGCCATTGGGTTATTGTCTGTGATCAATAATTGTGTTGAAATCAAAACTGCCTTGTTCTTCCACACTATGACCTGAAAGTGCTTTAGAGAGGAAGTCAGTTCTGCAGTTTCAAGGGTTATGTCAAACAGTGTTGCAGTCAGTGGTGCTTTAATGTATTTAGCAATTCCTGCATGGCTGTGCCACATGCAGCATGCTGAAAATTGGCTCTTGTGACAGTCCAAATGGGTCTCATATCAGAATATACCACCATTCATTTAACTGCAAAAACCACACAGAAATAATACGGAATTACTGCAAAAAATATTTGGGTTTGATTGGAATAGCCTGGAGTGTGTTGTCTGGAGAACCATCAGTGTAGGTTTGTGGAATTAGGTTAATAAAGGAAGAGATGACAGTGTCATTCAAGTCATTGGTGTGCCAAAAGATTCTCACTTGTGTGTGTACATGACAATTTTATTAAGTTTATAAGTTTATTGAGATTAAACTGAAGGCTGTGTTTAATTACCTTGCTGAATTAGACTCCTATGAGAGAAGGTAGAAACAGTATGATGATGGTAGCAAGAGCAACAGATGCTACAGATCAAGTGTTAACTGACTTGGTTAGTGGTGAGTCTTGATCTTTTGCAGTTTTATATAATCCTAAAGTTTAGTTGTTTCACAGGTATATGCAGCTTAGTAACCTCAAGCAGCATTATCTGAAAGACAGATCCATTCTCTTTCAAAATAATTTACTCTTGATTTACTTTCCATACTTCTTTGTGAATCTGATGTTTATAAATAAATTCTAGTATCATGGCCAAAATAGTATCTCATTTATGTGTCAAAGTGTGGTCTAATTGTTGGAGAGATTCTGGAAGAATGTTGCAGCAGATATCAGGTTTTCTGTCAAGCAAAATACATCCTTACATGGTTTGGGATGTCTGTACCATAGACATTTGCTTAAGGCCTAACATTATCCATGTACTATAAAGAAAATATATTAAGAAGACACAACAGTTATGAGGAACACCACAAAACCAATGTTTCTCTTTCTCTAAATATGGAAAAATTAATTTATTCCTATTTATTCTGTGAAACCATCTATTTTTCTAATAAAAAAAAAGCAGGGGTGCAAATAAAAATAACATGGCATTCTGTTTTGGATAGCACATAACAGTACACTTGAGAAAAAAGGATGGTATTCAAAAAAAAGGTGTAAGAAGATGTCTTGTTTCAACTGAGAAGATATTGACAGCTTCCCTTCTGCTTTTAGTAGCTGGGCAGTGCTTAAATAGTGGAAGGATCCACTGTAGCCTTGACTAACATCTTGGATTGGCAAACCCAGTGCAAAGAAAATGGGAATTGCCAGCTATTGAAAATACAAAATACACTTGGAAACCAAACCTTTAAGCAGCTAGTTTTCTTCTTTTGCTTTTTTAAAAATGGGCAGGAATTTCCATTTTTAAGTAATAGCTGATGCACAGTTGCTTCTTACGTTCAATAAGAAGTTAGACCATGTTCTTATCTGTTTATATAAAAGGTTAAAAACATCATTCTTTGACCTGCATAAATACAGAATAGCAGCAATTACAAGCCATTTTTCTCCCTCCCACCACACTGAAAGAATCAATAACTTTGGTTTTTTTACTATTTTTGTTTGTATTAATGTATTGAGTTCTGTTCTGCATCTTCTGAGTGCATAATTTTATAGCCTTTCATTGACCATTAATAAGTAACCTGCCTAAAAGACATCCTACCTTAAAGAGGGAGGGGGAAAAAAAGAACTCTTCCTGAATTTTGGTCATGAAAATGCATATTTGTTACAGATTTTCATTGATTTAGTGGATTTTATGTATACTTAAAGGTTCTATGTTTTCTCTCTCAGTTGCTTTTGCCAAGAATAAGCTACTTGACACTGGTGACAGACAAAGTGAAGAAACACTTTCAAAAAGTTATGAGACAAGAGGAAGTTAGTGAAATATGGTTTGAATATGAAGGCACACCACTGAAATGGTGAGTTTATTTAACTTTGCACCTTAATTTATCATGTAGAGAGTTAACAAGCTCAGCACAGTGTCAGTGCTTTTCCTAAAGTAATCCATTGTGTTTCAAAGATGGCAAAAGAGGAGGAGGGTAAGAAAAGCATGTTGTTTGGGAAAAACAGCATATTTTTGATTATTCTGCATGTACTCACTATATTTATAAGGCAGAGGTTGTGCTGCACCTGCTGTTTGTGTCTTAGGTTCTGTAATATGAAATGTCTGTGTTTGTTTCCTGTTTCTTGCAGTGGAATCACCAAATAAATCTTTGTTTAGCTTGTTCTACCTTCTTTAAAGATGCCTAACAACACAGATAGGAAGCATTCTTTCTAGAGTCTGAATGCAAGTGGGATATATGCTTAAAGATGATAAAACGTGCATAACCTTCACTTTTCACTGGTGTGATGTGTCCTTGCTCTGTAAAACAGAACATCTAATACTGATGCACAGGCTCTTTGAATTCAGTTAGTTCAACTTTCTTGAACTAATTGCTCTTGATTCTATTTTTGTGCTGCCATATGTGTCTTTTTTTTTTTTTTCCTGAGAGGTTGAGGAAATCAGGCTGCTATTGTTTCATTCACTTAGTTTTCATAAATACTGTTCATCAAATTGTGTTTCTATCTGTTTCCACCATGAAGAGTTTTAAAGCATTGAAGCTGCAATGTTTGCTAGCTCTGTATAGATACCAGTAGCTCTCCAGAGTGTGTTTAGTTTTTTGAATGCTGAAGAGGTTTTATATCTCTGTCCTGTGTCATGATAGGGAAGAAAACCAGTGACTGTGTTAGTTTCTTGAACCTGGATTGTCTTGTGATTAGCAAGCATCATGTCATGGAGTCCCTTTAGACTTGGTAATGCAGTAGATCTCTTCTAGTCTTTTGTTTCTTTGAGACCAGCCTAATGTAAACCTTGAAAATGTGTAACCAGAAAAGCATAAAAAACTAGCTGCTTTCACTTTTTTCAAATCTGGCTGGCAAAACCACCTTTAAACATCTATTTAAATTACCTGGAATTTAACAGTAATTGGTTTCTTGGTGTGTCATAGGGATCTTGAGTCATGGATATTGTCTAAATCAACAGCAAGTAGTACCAAGTTTGTCCCAGTGTGTTCATAATCTTAGGTAGATAATGGGAGGAAAATGTTTTATGTTTTCACTGAAGTTGTAAAAAGAAAGAGAGGCTTTTTACTTCAACCAAAAATAAATCTGTATTTTGTGTAAGTTTTCAAATATCATGAAGCTTAGCTGTTGTTCTGTTTGTTTTTTCTTTTGGGGGATAAATCTTCAGAGGCTCTCTTGGGTTTTTTAATTATTTTTTTTTTAAATTCTCCTGCTTACTGTAGTTTCTAGAGAGCATTTGTGTATTTCTTCAACACCTGCTTTTAAAATAAAAGTTCAGGAACAGTGTTGCTGCAGTACCACTGGAAGCAAGAGCTTTAGTGAGGGAAGACTGGCTCATAGCACTGAGTAGATACATTCTTAGGAATGGAGTGAGGCAATGTTGATTATTTTTTTTAATTTTTTAACTCCATGTACAGATTGACAAGTCTTCTTCTCAACTTCTCTCTTTGTTCCTCCCTTAATTCTCTATCCTGGTTAAGAAACCAGGTTTTATTATGAAGGAAATAGAAAGAATAGCTTTACTATTGTTTTATTGTTTTTCCAGATTTTTAAAAAATGCTGGTAACTATATCTCAAATGTAGGTGAAATACAGCATTATGTACAGGCATTACTTAAGGCCTGTGATGGCTGGAGATGAAATGCTGGTGTGTGAGAACTGGAATTGAAGTCTTGTATCTCAGGATTGCTTCACTCCTGGTGTGAACTGCACTCTTAATGGAAGGCTGCACTTCTGAATAGAAAACGATTTCTCTCATGGTCTGTTGTCTTACATTAATTTCATGTCATCTGCTAGGGAACAGAATTAATTTAGTGCTGGCCTCTTTCAAAATAAAAACCATAAATGCACTGTTCAGAGCACAAGCATTTTACTGAAGAAGGCTTGAGTACATGAACTTTATTTTATCATCTACGCTGGGTAGAAAATAGAGGTAGGCCAAGAACTGATGGTGTCTCTGTTTTGTTGTATAAATTGAAAGTAACTGAAAGCCATTGTTTGTGTTCATCTCATTATCAAAGGAAATCTGATTTTTGTTGCTTAGCTCACCTGGAAAACCACTTTTTCATGGGGCTCTTGCTGAATCCCTGTTGAAGTGCTCACGACATGATAGGTAGTTAGTAATTAAAAGTCTTAGTGGCAAAAACTTGCTCATTAACAGTGAATCAGGATAAACCTGGATCTGCATTATCTGTGTTCTTTATTTCCTTTGTCAGGAAAACACAGTTTTAGGTACTGTCTTTATCCTTCCCCTGTTCTTCCTTTTAAGAAGTTACACGTGCAGTATGTACGTTTAGGAGTTGTAGTACTGGTTTGGTTTTTTGTTTTGCTGTTTGGAAGCCACTTTGCTATTACAGGATCAGATTCTTTAAGGCTTTGTCTTAGCTTTGGGGTTGGCTCACCTGTAGAGGGTGCTGAGGGACTGTTGTGTGAGAGTTTTAGCAGGTCAGGAGATGATGGGCTTGGCACAGGTGCTTTTGGAGCAGTGCTCTCAGTTACTGCTCTCTGAACTATCAGAACTTATGTACGTGCTTGGCTCTGCATCCTGTAATAAATCCCATTTAATTCAGTGGAACTCCTGAGTTTGCAATTAAGTGTGTGCTTATCTCTTTGTAGAATGAATAGCTAGTAAGGCTCTTTTATTTAAGGTTTGGATTATAAGAGTGGAGCTTGGTATGTTGTATGCAAAAAAAAGAGGTTTTATCAAAAATCTTGCCAGTGTCTGCTTGTGAGAAAATGGTAGAAACTTTTTAGAGTGCCTGGAGGAGTTTTGGGTATGGGATATGTGTTCCTTATATTACTTGAGGCTGTATCTTCTAATGGATTTAAAAGAGACAAAACTGTAAGAATGAAGTGAGTCTTTGGAGGAAGCAGCTTCTTTGGGAAACTTCTTTTAATCCAGAATATCACTGAAATACAAAACTCAATCAAACTTTTTTTTCTCCTCCCATTTTTCTTAATTTGATGGTAAAGGTATAGAGTTCATCTTAATCTATCCTCTTTTCAGCCCTTTTACAGATCTCTTACTTTTTCACTTTGCTAGTTACTCTCCACAGTGACATCAGGCAGGTGGGAGAGGGAACAGATGTTAAGGTGGGGGTATAAACCCATGATGTGTAAATATCTGAAAGCATGTATACTTTTGTCAGACCAGATTCCTACCATTATCAAGCTTTTTAACTAAAAATAGTGTTTTTGAAGGATGCCACAGAGCAGCTGTAGGCCACTGGTGCTGTTGCAAAACTAGCAGTGTTCTGTGAGCACAGATTGGAGACCACTGGTCTGGATATTGACCTTGTAAATTCCAGACATGATTCTGCCAGAAGCTGTCAGTCATTTGTCTGTATAACTTTTCTGAATGAGCAATTATGAATATTAATTTTTAGGAGCCAAGCAGCTCGTGGGTTTTTTTTGATGTAAATGTAAGTATGTTAACTGTCACGGGGAATTAACTGCACGGGTTTTATGCTCATTTAATATCTCTTCATTTTTAGGCATTACCCAATTGGTTTGCTGTTTGATCTCCATGCATCAAATACAGCCCTTCCTTGGAGCATCACAGTGCATTTCAAGGTAAAACTGAAATCCACCTTTAGTTAAGAATAAGTGAGCCTGAGATAAAGTGAAATTTGTAAGCTAGGAAGAAGTTTCATAATTATTTTATAAGTGAATGGTATGACTTGAAGGGGAGAATGTTCATTCTTCAGGGATAATCTTAAGATTTTCTGTAACTCTACAACTGTTTTCCATGAGATGTTCTGTGCTTTCAAATCACCTTCCTTTGAAAGTGATTCTGTTATAATCTGAACATCCAAAATTGCTTTTCAAGATGAGTTATTAGTCCATGTCCTTGCAATTGGATATAAGGGAAGAACTTTCTATAGTGTTTTTAATTCAGTTAGCTTGAGTTGACTGAAGATTGGGAAGGTTGAGAAGCACTCCTTCTTTTTAGGCAGATGAGCATGGGTATGAGATACTGTGGAAATCCTTGAAGTCAGGGGATGCTGTTTTACTTCATCTGGTTCCCCTTTAGACAACTGAGTGAAATGAGTTTGGTCTTGTGACAGCTTAGTCACAGGAGAGACATCATTTTGATTACACATTGTAAAACCATTAAGGATGACTTCATACCACTACTGATCTTTGCTCAGAAGAGTATTTGCAAAGGGTTGGCTTTGGTGCAGGATTCTTTCATACTGAGAAATGCATTGAGACAGTAATTCTAGGTATGTTTTGAAGGCAAAATCAAAACTAGAGATCATGGCGTTTAACTTTGCAACTTTAATTTCTCAATTGTAAAAGAAACAATGCCATAGTAAAACTGATTGAAGTGAAAATACTAGGTTAGTAGGCTTGACTTCAGTGTGTGAGATTTGAGATGAAGTGAAAAGCATACTGGGAAGCAGTTGTGTAGAACATTTTCATCCAGACAGTTCTGCTCCTGAAGGCATTTTGAAAAAGGTCTTGCTAGCAGAAGTAGTCTAATTCTTTTTGGAAGCATGCACTGAAATGATATATTCTTATGATATGTATTTCCAGATGTTGAAACTCTTAATATGACTGACTGAGTCTGAGATGGGGATGTTTTTGAAGCCATTGTAATTGCTCCACTTCTGACATATGTCAGAGAGAGTTGGGATGAAGAAACTTCCAGTGTTTTGAAGAAGCTGTAGGGCTTCTAGTTTCGTAAATCATGATTGAATTGTTGCAGATTCTGAGAGCTCTGGGAGATGAACAGTGGCAGTGTTTGGATGTTGCCATCTCAAAGCAGAGCCTTCTTGAGAATGAAGTTGCAGCACCACAATGCTTTTCAGTTTTGTGTAGCAATGTAAACTGACTTTAATGTCCTTATTTTGCTGCTTGCCAAAAGATCAGCCAATTTAGGTTTGTCTCAAAGATACACGTTAAAGATCAGCAGAAACAATTTACTGCTAAGGCAGTATTATTTTGAAAGCTGATGTAATTTAGTTTTTTAAAATATAATACCTTTGATTAAGCACCTGCTTTTAATGTCTCTTCCTGTTTTTGATGTAATCTGAAAGTTTATTTTAATAAACCTCTCTTTGAATCCTTACAGTCAAAACACAACTGAAATGTATCCAAAGTATGTCAAAATATTGAAGACATTTTCATGTGTTACAGTTTCTCACAGCTAAATAGTTGAGGTGTGGGATTCCTGCCTGGATTATTCTAATTCGTGTGTAGTTATTCTTCAAAGAGCCATAATTTTTATTTGTCTTACTTGAATGGTATTAGATTTTTCTGGGGTTTAACTTTTTCTGTCAGGGCTTTCTCCTTTCTTTTACCAAAGCGTGGAGCCAACAACAGATATTTTAGTATCTGGAAAGAGTGGTTTTTAACTTCCCCTCCCCTGCATCAGTGTTTTTTTTTTTAAAGTTAAAAACATGAAAAAAGTTTATTTCTGAAATAAAATTTAAGTCCGAAAGTGACAGAAATTTGTGATTGTGCTCCTGTGTTATGTATGCAGACCAAATAATAAACACACTTGTTGTTTGCATTGAAGAAACTGTTTATTCATTTGTATTTCTAGTATGTAATAAAATAACATGCATTTATATCTCTAGTAAAGTTGAAATACAGTTGCTGTAAATAGTCATAGAAGGATGAGCTTGCACAGAGTGCAAGGGTCTGAGAATCATGAGAAGCCCTACTCTGGGAAGTTGCTTTTGTTAACCAGGTGAGGCTTTCTGGGAAGGAGGGAAACTCTATCCCTTGCTGTTAATCTCTTCTCATGCTACTCTGGCATGCTTAGTGCCTAATGTTCTCAGCATGGTAGCCAACTATCCAGATTTTGGGCAGTAAGAAGGAGATGATGAAGTGCTCTGGAAATGGTAGCAGCAGAGGAAAATGTGTGTGCCTGGGGAAAGGCAAATGTTTGCCCTCTGCTGAAGCTCTGACCTGCTGGTGCCTGCCTCTCCATCCATGACTTGATGTGGAGGAGGAGAAACTGCATCTGGTTTTGTATAACTTCAGCTGTCTTGTTTTTCTCAGCTCAAAATCGGGTCAGGTGGAGTGAAAAGGAACTACTTTTCCATGTAGCATATGGATAAATTGTGGAACTGCTAGGAGGCATTGTGGAAGCCAGAAGTATAAATGAGAGTTTTTAAAAATTAATCTTTTTTTTGAGAAGACCACTGATGGTAACTAAACACAAATATGTGGATGCTCTCCCTGCTGCTCCATATGTTCCTCATGGTTTTTAATGCCCTGTTATTGGTGTAATTTTCTGAAGGTTTAGCCTCATACAGCTAGGCTGTCACAGTATAGACAGATGCTTTGTGAACTAGAACTGATAGATAAAAATGGGTGGAAGAGAGTTATGAAACCAGAGTGTTGAAATTACCTGCCATGGTTTTGGAACAGTTTTATGTGGGAGCTCATGTAGTGCTCCTAAATGTTCTTCCTGTAGTGTCTGTACAGATGATACCTGCTTCTTTATGAGCAAGTTTATGCTGCAAGTGTCTACTGGTGTGTAAAACAAAACCAGTACTACTGGAGCTTACTGAGAAAATCAGAGTCAACCCTCAGTGACTTTTCCTTCAGAGATACAGAACCTGAAGGGAGTAACACATCACCAATAAGACTACTTGAATTAAAACTGCTCATGGGTTGTGTGAAAACTTTCTGCAAATCTCATAGCCAGGGGTGGATACCAGCTTGTTTACAATTGTCTCTTTCTTCAGGGAACTGAAGAGTTCTTTACATTTGATCACTCTTTCCTCAAGTAGAAAGAAGGCAGGTAGAATTTAAAAAAAAAAAAAGAGATTAAACCGAAAAACCCCATGCATAAATGTCCTGTGTTTAAGTATAAAACTTATTATTCTGTGCCCTAGTTTATAAATCAGTGGGCATGCCCTGTATTCTGTTCATAGTCTCACAGGGGTGAAACTGTTTCATATGCCTCTCGTAGGTGCAGCAGTGTTGTGCTCAAAGTTCTCACTTCCATGTTTAGTTTCTTCACCTTCTGCTCGCAGTGCTGTGTAGAAATGCATCAATGTTTTTCTTCTAAAGAAAAGAGTAGACAGCACTGAGACTGTGGGATTGTTTTCCAGTCTTCCACAGTGTTACGCTTTAGAAGCTGGGAAAATGAATCATGCCACACCTTTGTACTAATCTGGCTAGGTTCTTTACACTGGCTTTGACCAATTTTAAATACCTCCTTGCTGTTCTGCAGACCACACTGTGCATGTTCTCTGGAACGCATCCCAGGGGGAGTGACATTCCCTGTCATTTGAAATTCATGGGAAGAAAGTTAGCAAGGAGATGCCTACCTATAGAAAGACAGAAATGTCCAAAAAAAGACCCCGCAGTTCAATATATTGTGACATACGTGTAACAAAACAGTTGTAACAAAACTTGTTTTCATAAACTTAGCTAAAACATCAGCTTTTAGCTGTGAAAGTCAGTTCCTAGGTTCCTGTGTAACTTGACATGAGGTACATTCTACTGCTTATCCTTTTTTGAGGGACAGCACTCTCATTTTGAATTCTTGCATGTGAAGAACCTCTTTGATCTTGACATATGCTACTTCTGACTGTTCTTTTCTTCTGGGTTGGTTACCAGACTTTACTTTTTTTATTTAAGCAAGTAAGTGAAACTTCTAGAAGTTTTTTACAGGCCTTCACAGATGTCAGCTGGCGAGTAGCAATCCCAGTAATGTGTTCTGTTAATCTTGGGCCCAGTTATGCTGAGACACTCAGCTTTGCAGGGGAGAAAGGGAGCCGGGTCTGCCCTAGAAGAACTTTCTGTCCTCTTTAATGTCTTTCTACTTGGCCATCCTTATATTTTAGTCAGCTCTGTATACTTCAGACCTTAGTAACACTAGCACTCCCTCTGTGAGTGCAACACCAAACCACGTGTGCTTTGGTGGAAAAGGTGTTAGCAGTCTTCTCTTCCCTTTATGCCCTCATTTTTGGAAGACACTCATCCTTTTGATCCACAGTTTCCAGAGTCTGGGCTCGCTATCATAAGGAGGAATCAGGATACAAAATTCCATTATTTAATTTCCATCTCTTTTCAATAACCTCATGAGGAGGAAACTATCATTCTTGTCCTCAGTTTCCTTCAGGTAAGGCAATCACCAGCTCCCTTTCACACTGCCAACTATTAGTGGTTCTCTGATATTTTGAGCTCCCGTAGTTTGAAGCAGTCTTCACTAATTTTCCTGGGTTTATGTGGAGGAGGGAAGGTATGGGTTTTTCTAGCATGATATTGCCCTTACTCTGATGTCTTAACTATGTTGTAAAAGCCTTTGAAAAACACTCTGTCATATGTACTTGTATGATCAAAATGGTTCTGACAGTCCCTCACAAAAGCTTTTTAAATAGCCAGTTTGTAAGGGGTTAAGAGGAAAGGTCCTCTTGTGGGAACAACAGATGAGAATGAAAGTATAAAGGTATGTGGCAAGCTCTTGATAAGAAGGGGAGTACTAGTGGTGCCACTCTTGTTTGGCTCTGGGATTTGCATTGTTCAGCATAGTCATAAACAACTGTGAAAAGAAATTTAATAAGGAGGAGATAAAATGTGCTGGGATTTTAAACCTTTGAAAACTAGAGGCAATGAATTTGTGATATTGAATGCTTGCATGATTGTAAAATGGCAAGTGATACTAAGTGTTAATAAAAGAAAAATAAGAGAAAGAACAGCCCTAACTGTATACCTGTACAATGCTGAACTTATGATTAGTTCATTTCCAAATAAATCTTTTGTGCACTGAACCAAGATTTACTACTATAATAATAAATGAATTAGGGAAGGCAGTTGTCATTTAGTGGGGGGACAAAGGAGGAGGAGGAACTGTGTGTCTGCAATGCTGAATGCTGTGTGCCATGTGCCAGCTCTAACCAAATAAAAGGGTTTAGCATCAAGGCACACTGGCTAGCAACAGGCAGACATGTTAGGTGAAGTTGGAGCTGACAAAGTTTTCCAGAATCTTTAAGGAAAAATGCCTTAAAGTCACATAAATGCTGTAGTTCATAGGTGTGGATGATGATACTGGGAGGAAACATTTTTTTAAAGGCCTGTAGAGAGATGGGTGCTGAGCTGCCACTGAGAGTCAATAGGAATTGGGTGCTTGTCACTTAGTTCTCCCTCTTTTCTCCTGTTCATTGCCAGAGAACTGAACATCTGCTTGGAAACATATTAAACCTCTTCATTTCCTGAATTTTGGATGCAAGGGCCTAAATACATCCACTGTTATATTTAGATGTATTTATTGCCTTGAGGTTGGGTGAATTAGAGTTAATTTCTGTTTTTACAGAAAATTGTTCAACTTTTCTTTTTCCTGAAATGTTTTTCACTGTAAAACCTTTCTTATCAGCAGAGTGAGAGAGTGGCTGTTACCTTCTTCCATAAGTAGAATATTCCCAAGTGCTTATTTTGTATAAATATAAACCTGATTAAAATTATCATTTATTCTTCATCTTCTAAGGTGTGTGATGCATTTATTTCTCTTGATCTACCTTTCTCTTTGTAGAATTTTCCAGAGAAGGATCTTCTACACTGCCATTCTAAGGATGTGATTGAAGCTCATTTTATGGCTTGTATAAAAGAAGCAGATGCTTTAAAGCACAAAAGTCAAGTCATCAATGAGATGCAAAAAAAGGATCATAAGCAACTGTGGATGGGATTACAGAATGGTAAATACCATGCAGCAAGTATTAATTATATTTAGGTCTAGCATGCTAATAAAAAATGTCTTCACTTTTAGATCTGGTACAGGGTATAAAATGTCATTGTTACCCAGAATTTTAGCCTAATGTCACAGAAAAGATCTATTTCTTTTAAGAAATGTCACCATTTATGTGACAATCCAAATGTGGCTGGAGTTATTCGAGGAACTAAATTGTGTCATGAGTCTGTTTTGACAAACCAAAACTAGTAACAAAAAATAAATAGTTAAATGTTGTCTAGTGTACTTTTGTGCAACTGATGGTCTTTATTTGGGAGTATTAACTATCTTGGACTGTACAGTAAAAAAGGTCATCTCCTCTAGTTGGTGCCTATGGATTGTCACTGATACACAATATAGGTAAACTTTGAAAGAAGTTGCCCAGTAGATTAATAATTTTATCTTTCCCTCTGCCAAATTTAATTTTTTATTGCTGATATTACCATGGCTTTCAGAAAGATTTCTGCCTAGAGAAGTATTGACTTGAAAAAGTCAGCAAAACACCTTAGAAGTTCTGGAAGCCCCATCCCTGGAAGTGTTGAAGGGCAGGTTGGATGGTGCTCTGAGCAACCTGGTCTAGTGGGAGGTGTCCCTGCCCATGCAGGGGGGGCTGGAACTAGATGATCTTGAAGGTCCCTTCCAACCCAAACCATTCTATGAAAATAATTCAGAACAGGATGTGCTAAACAAATTAGTGTTCTTACTTTGCACAGATGACATGGATCTATATTGCAGTGCAAAATATAACTTGTTTTGGTTTTAGTGTCTCCTCTATCTTATCATGGTTCCTAGAGGCCTGTAAGTGGAAAAGCATTGTAAATATTTCAGGAACTGCTTTCTGGAATGGGCAGTAATGCCACTTTCAATGAATTTTCCTCATCTCCTGAAGCTCATTATATACTTTCCCGTATTTATTTTACAGAAGCTGTAAGCATGAAGATGTTTATTTGATGTTGAGATACAAAATACTAAACACTTAGTATTTACATCATCCCCTAGGTTTATAAGGAAAATTAAATTAAACAGGAGAAGCCCTGAATTCAGGAAGACTTGAGGCATGTGTTTCCTTTAGGCACTGGGGTTCCAAATTAGTCTGGCTTTAATGTGTGTATTTGTAAGCACGTGGGTTTTCTAATTTTTTTTTAATTGTTTAGTGGTATTTTCATACTAAAAAATTTCATATTCCTGTAATAATTTTGAAGGTTGAATGCTTATTAGAAACTCTGGTTTCTAATTTTTAATTTAATTGTGGGAGAGTTAGAAATTGAGGCATTATCTTTGAGTGGTAAGATCTTGAGGGATGCAGTGCAAAATTTCTCTGGTAAGAAATTGCACTTTATCTCTGGTTCAAGTCAAGGTACTACTTGAGAGTTTCTGTTCTGTATAGATATTGGCCATCAAACTGAGTGATACTATATTCACTTTTTTGAATTAATAAATAAAGAGTTTTGGTCCACAGGCAGCCAGAATTGGTATAAAAACAGATGTTTCCTTAAAGCTTATGTTGTTACAAGTCAATTTAAAATGCCATTTTAATAATTCTGCAACAAAAGTGTTCTGCTGTAATAGTATTTGTCTTGCAGGCAGTTTAGCTGAAGAGAAACAAAATGCTGTGCCAGGAAAAGTTTGTTTTCTGTTTCAAGAATGAGGAGCTTCAGTGCAAAAAGAAATCCTGTCACTCAGTCCTGTTGCTCCAGTGTTCCCAGTAGTGCACTTTACATCCTCTGTTTATTAATGCTTTTAAAAATTAAAACTGAGACCTCTAACATGAGTTATGATTATGAAGAGTTATAATACTGGCAGAAGTGTTGCCTACCCAGTGAAATGGTCCAAATTAAGGTTTGTTTTCTTCACCAGAAATTATAGAACCTCAATACCATTAACAGGTAAGGGAAGAGAACAGATAGGAAGTGTGTTCTTTCCGTGCTCATCTTAGGCTCTTTTTATTTCATCATTTGTCTGAGTACCTTCAGAATTTCATTGTTTTGCTTTATAATGTTGAGAACAGAGGTTGCCTAGCAAGGTTGATTTCAAGAAGGTTTCACTGCATTTAATGAGAAATTGCACCTGTGGCATCTGACACCTATATGAAAAGTTTAAACTATCTTTTGAATACTTTCAAATGCTAATTTTAATTTCCCAGCTCTTCATAAAAGAGAAACAAGAAAAGCTTGTGAAACCAAGAAAACTCTTTTTAAGCATGCTGTATCTTTCAGTATGTTTTTATAGGCTTTCATTTGAGATGTAATAATTTTAAACCTCTCTGTGAAACAGAATGAATGACCACAAAAAAGAAAAGAAAGTAGCATTTGTGATAACTGCCTTGTAAGTAATGATACATCTGCAGTCTGTCTTTTTTTTTTTTTCTTCTGTGAAACTTCAAACAATTTTCTTCAATTCTTAAAGATAGGAAGTGTTATTTGTTCAGTAAGTGACAGCAATGCTTACAGGACATGTATTAAACTTTTTTTGGAAAAAAAGAAAATCTAATTTTGCTTGTTTGGAGAAATGTAGCTACCAGTTACAAGTCTCATTTGGTTTAAATGTTTCTGCTAAGAGGGAGGTACTTGAGCAGTGAGCACAGGAAACTTTAGTTTTAGGGGAAGAGCTGTAATAGTGAATTTGTGGCAAAATCTTGTGCTGGTAACAGCTGGTAAATACTCATACCAGCCCTTACATCCCTCCTCCCACCATTTCTCGTTTGTGTTAATCTGCTACCAAATCAGGAAGGTAAACATACTTTTCTGTCTATTGTTTGTGCTGTGGTTTTGCTTGTTCCTCAGACTTCAGTTAGCCATTTTTGGTCCACAAACCAGATATTTCTTAGCTAGAACACTTCTTTGGGACAGGTACATCCGTGTGGCCCTAATTTTGACCAGCATCCTGGATATCTGATGGTGGTAGGGAAGCAAGAAAGGCAGGCTAGGTAGCTATACTGGCCTCTGTTCCTTGGTAAGACTTGTTCAAACTCTTTGGTCAGAATTGATGGAATATGTTACTACTCTTCTGGCCATTTTTATCATGGATAAAGATGATTTTCAAGTGGGTGTTGTTTGTTTTTTTTTTCTTCTTGCCTTTTGTGTGGAAAAATAAAGGCTTTCAACTTTGAAACATTGAAGATTTTGTGGGCCTAGTGACTTAGAAACAAAATCTCAACTGTTCTCAGGGGGAGAGCTATATTATTTTGCATAGGTCAAATAATTAATATCTATATCTATAATGATTCTGATAAAGGAGGGGTTTTAGATAAAGCACAGCTGCTTTTCATCAGTTGTGGGGTGACATAAGCAACCATACCCTGAAATTTTCACAGGGATCCTTTATAAACAGTGAAGACTAGACTTGGTATTTCTGATGCATGAGTGGGGGAAATAAACAGTAAAAACTCGTGGCTGTTTTTAAACCTTCTTTATATATTATAAAACATAATGAAGTCATTATTTTACTGAAAACATTATGGAAAAAGAATTTAATGCTCATTCATGCTGTAGGGCTTACCAAAAGTTGGCTGTATTGAAGTGTTCTTATTAAAGGAGAAAAATCCTGGAAACATTCAGAGTATGCAATATGTTATCTTTTAATGCATGTGATCTCTTTCTTGTCTTACTGACAGAATCAGGTCTGTGTTTTCTTGCCCTTCTTTCTAAATGGTATCTCAACCAGTCCTGGGTTTTTGAGGGGCAGAAGTTGTGTTTTTTCTGGGTTATAACATTCCTGTTTCGAAATGTTTGAACTGCCAAAAAGAAACAGTGCAATAAATACCAGCATTTCCTTTGTGCTGTGTACACATGGCCCACTCAGGTGTGATGTGTGTGTTTCTCCTCTTTGTAGGGAACTGGTGGGAGCAATGATGTTCTTGACTTCAGTCTGAGATGATGAGCATGCCTTGGTAGCTGAACAAATCTCTGATCTCAGCTGGACATTTGAAACTTAAGTTAACTTAAATAAGACAATATGTACCTAAAAAATATTTGGGAATTTAATAGGAGAGTAACTGAACAAGCCATTGTTTTTTAAATCACAAAGGCATCTTTTTTTCTTCTTCCCTGTATCACTCCCAAAATGGTAATATCTTTCCATGTACTATCTGTGAATAGGGACTAAACAATTCTTTTGAACTTTGAAAATGGGTATACCGGTTAAAAGATTATTAAAAAAAAAAAAAAAGTCATTACCTTCCTGTGTTGGTGGTTAAAAAATTCTGGAAATGTCTCAAGTTTTCTTACAATTAGTGTCAATACCTGCTTATTCTGTAGCTAAGATAGCAGGGCATACACCCAACACTGGGATTGCTGATGTGATGGATCCCAGGGGGTGTGGTGAAGACATTCAAAGAGCTCTGCACAAAATCAGCCCAGTGCTGGTTTGGTGCTGAGCTGGGGCTGGGTTCAGACAGGCTGGACCTGCAGAATTCATTGGATGTATCAGAGCAGGCCTTCCCAGGGATTATTTTTTTTTAATGTGTTTGGGGTTCAATTGGTTATGTGTTTGGGGTTTTTTCTGGTAATGGATTGTGACCTAGACCTCAGTGTTAGTTCTGCAGAGTTTACTGGCTTGTTACCCAATGTTCCACCCACATGGGTGCAGTATTATGATTCTAAA
Source organism: Hemiprocne comata (assembly GCA_020745705.1). Taxonomy (NCBI): domain Eukaryota; kingdom Metazoa; phylum Chordata; class Aves; order Apodiformes; family Apodidae; genus Hemiprocne; species Hemiprocne comata. The sequence continues at coordinate 119,211,935 of CM036588.1, read as the reverse complement.
CTGTCCTCCCCCTAAACTGGCTTTTGCCCTGTTGCTCTTCTGTGCTGACCTGGTGCCTGCTTGTGTAGCTGCCCTTTGTGGCAGTGGAAAGGTGGAGAATTGATGGCAGCCTGAATTTCCCTCTTGGCCTCCTCTGCCTCACTCTCAAGGAGAGGCAGAGCAGAGCTGCTGGATTTTGTGAGGCCAGTGAGGATCAGTGGGCCTCAGAGGAGGGTGTGAATTGCACCGGGGCAGAAAAGCAAAAGGAGGTTGTCTAGAGACAGGTAGACAGAGATAGAGATACTTTCTGGTGTCCTCACCATCTTGTGTTAGACATCCACGCATCTCATGGAAACTGTTGAACTCTGAGGGAGCAAGCTTGGGGGTCTCTGCATCTCTGGCAATCTGCCAACTACATCATATTTTCGTACATATTGGAAAGCTTGAATTTATATACCAGTTGCAGTTTCAAGGACTTTGTTCTGTCCTCATTTTGACTCTCTTCCTCCTGGAATGTTTCTTCAGAAGTACAGCTACCTTCCAGACTTCCTACTGAAGCAGGTGTGTCTTTCATCTTCAGCCCAAATGAGCGGCTTCTCTGTCTTCGCTGCTCCCATCTTCTGTAGTTCAGATATTTGGGAGACTTGCATTCAGATTGAGACAATCATTGACTATATAGTCACTTACTTAGGTGTAAGTGATGCAGAACTTATTTTTTTATTTCCTTCCCTCCCCCCTCAAAATATGTCATTTCCTGAAAGACACGTGAGGTCTCACAAAATTTTGAAGTAAACTATCTCTTAAAAATGGACTTCATTTTTTTAAAATTAATTTTGTTCAGTTGTTGAGGAGTTTCTGCTTTGCAATTTGAGGTGCTTCTAAGTTACTTTCTGCTGGTCAACTCCTGAATTTGACAGATGCATGAATATAAAGATTCCTTGACTTTTAAGCTGTGTTTTAGAAAAGCATAGTGCAGGGAAAGCGAAGTAGGTTAGACAGTTAGCAGAGATATGCTGCTCTGTCTTCATGTGTATAAACAGAGGATAATCAGAAACAAAAAGGTATTAAAGTATCAGGCTCTCTAGATTTGGACAAGAGAACTAGAGGATGAGTAAACTTGTCAGGAGGCATCTCCTTTTCACTGCAAGTCTGTTACAAGCTCTGCTGGTCTCCTACACAACCTGTGGGTTATGTTTTTAAAAAATTGATTACATCTTTTTGTTTACTAGTCATCAGAGCTTTCTTTTTAGCTTAAGGGACAATGTGACTGAGATCACCTGCCTTTAGGCTACACAGAAAGCTTAAATGATGTAGGATGTATGCATTTACCTATTTCATAAAGGCAAGAATGTAGTCCATCTTGATGATTTTCCTCCCCTAAAGCTTTTCCAGATAAATTGATGACATAGAACTGAAGGGGTGTGGTGTTAAGGAAACAGTGTACTTAAAGTGAAACTTCTGTTTTGTGAGTATTTAATAAGTGAAAATAATGTTTTGTAAGGTATGGCTCCCGTGTGTGTATTTGTCTCCCTTTAGCCCATATCTGGGGCTAGACTGGAGCAGTTTGCTCTCTCACCCAATGACCCCTCCCCAGCTGAGAAGGGGAGTCAGGAAGAGAAAAGCCCTGTGGGTTGAGATAGAAACAGATCTAATGAAATCACAAATCACATAAGTATATAAACTTATACTCAGCCTAGGCCTCAAGTGTAGCAGAGGGAAGTGGCAAATGAAGAGGGAGAAGCCCCAGGAGTTGTAACTGCCCATCCTCAACACTCCTCCTCCTTTATAATGAGCCTGAGGCAAGTGGTGTTGGACACCCCTGTTAGTCCCCTCGGGGCAGCTGCCTTGACTTAAGCTCCCAGCTGACTTGGGGCTACTAATGAATGGCCTGGCCTCTGGTCCTGTCCCCGTGAAACCAGGACACCATTAAAAAAAAAAACAAACAGGGAGGAAAGGCCTCTTTGGATCTGACAGATAATCTGAAGAGTGAAATGCTGCTTTGTCACACAATTTTCAAAGTGTCCTGTTCACCTGCAAAATTTGAGCAATATGCACTACTTGGCTATAAAAACGAATGGATAAATTACAGCATGAAAGAAAATGTGTTAAATACAGTGATCTCAAACCTAACTGTACAGTATTAGGGGAGGGTTTCCCCATTTTTCTTGAGTTGCACCCATAGCTCAATTTATAGTGTGGCTTATGAGTTAGTTGGGTTTTTTTTAAACTAGAATTTGCAACTAAATATATGTTACGAAGTTTCTCCTAGTTGTTCTCTGGTTGTAAACACTGCTGTTTGAAATTTGTCATAGTGCATGTAGGCAAGCAAAGTTGAATTGATTTAATTAATTACATGCTAATAGTACTAAAAAGGGAGTGACAGACCTAGGTAGCCAACCCTAAGGTCCGTACCACTGTACTTGACTATTATTAATACTCCAGCTAGTTAGCACAGTGTTTACTTTTGTGGTGATTTCATGTCTTATTTAGTGTGGACAGGCCAAGTAAAGCCTATTGGCTTTTTACTTTCAAATTTTACAACCTCTACTGCTTTCCTTTGGTATTCTATAGTAACCTGCCAGCTGAATGCCAGTTCAGAGGGTGTTCAAGGTTAACAGGCGCATCACGTGGTGTGTACACCATGACTGCAATGACTGTTGTGTAATTGCTAGGCAAAATTCTGACTACTTCAGATTCAGTTTGAATGTTGTTACTTTGCTATCTGTGATGTGAAGAATAATTCCACAGAATTCTGTAGCTAGCTTCTGTCACACATTAAGACAGGACAGTTCTAAGGTCCTGTGTATTCATATCTGATTTGGTAACAAGTCGGCAGAAAATATACTTGCTTTAATGTTAAGAAAATACATTTTGAATCCTTGACTTGCAGTTGTGGCTCTCTGTACAGTACATTTTGTTTTATTTTATATATGTGATGGATTAAACCCTTAATGAGTTTGTTTATGACTAAAAGAAAACGTTGGTGGGAGTGGTTGCTAGACTGGAGGGCAGATCTGCCATTCAGAGGGACAGTGATGAGCTGGAGCAGAAGTCAAGCAGGAGCCTCTTGGAGCTCACAGACACAAGTGCAAAGTCCTGCACCAGTGAAGGAAAAGCCACAAGCTGAATGGAAAGTCTGTCTTATGGTGTTGCAGAAATGAAGATTGACCAGGGAGCTGCTTTAGACCCTGTATGCCCCAGAATATAGCCAGTTGGTGAGGAATTCTTGCCCTCAGCTTAGCCCTTGTAAAGCTGTGCTGGGAATGCTGTGTCCTGGTTGGGACTCCAGATCAAAAGAAATGTGGGAAAACAAGAAAGTCCAGCAGAGTGCTGCTAGTGCATAGGCTGTATTAGAAGAGGGTGAGGCAACTGTCTTATTTAGCCTGAAGACAAGGTGGCTGAAGTTGGGTCTCATAGCTGCTTTCCACTACTTGAAAGAAAGGCTTGTAGAGCAGGTGGAGTCAGCCTCCTCTCAGACATGCCTCCATTGGCAGTGGAATTGGGTAATTACAAAAGAAAACTGTAGCAAGTTGTGGCAGGAGGACCTCTGATGGGATATTGGGATAGGGGGAGTGAAAGTGGTTGAGTGGAAACCTATGGAGATGATCAAAACTTGACTGGTCAAAGCCTTGAGCAAACTCATTTAACTTTGTGTAGGTAGCTCTTTTTTGGGCAGCAGCTTTTATTCCAAAGCTTGCCCTCCAAAGGCACTTCCAGTCTAAAGATTTTCTGTGATTCTGATACATCAGTTGGAGAGTCTTTGGTCTCTTAGTTAATGTTGTGGTTGGTTCTGCCCAGGTACTTATAGCTGTGCTTCATTTCTATTGCTATTAGACTGTGGTGAACCACTGAGAATTGCAGAAGTTTTGTGTTTTTTAAACTCCATGATGGGACACATTTTTATTCAAGCTGCCAACTGGTATTTGCACAAAACGAGAGACAATTCCAAACATTTTTTCCACTTACGCAACTAGATGGCTTTAAGAAGAAACCATTAATAGTCCAGACAAAAAATCATGCATATATGCTACCCTGAGGGCTACACCTGTTTGTTCACTTTTTTGACTTTTTAAAAAAGATATTGGAAGATAAAAACCATGAATTACCATTTCCTTTTTGAATGTAGACAGTCTTTCCCTTGCTTTTGCTTTAATTCCTTCTGTTATTTAAACCCTCTCCACAGTCATCTTGAAACATCCAATTCTGGAGTCAGTACCCTGATAGCAGTTGCATCAGAATTATAGAATTGTAGGATGGTTTGAGTTGGAAGGGACCTTCAAGATCATCTAGTTCCAACTGCCCTGCATGGGCAGGGACACCTCCCACTAGACCAGGTTGCTCAGAGCCCCATCCAAGCTGCCCTTCAACACTTCCAGGGATGGGGCTTCCACAGCTTCCCTGGGCAACCTGGCCCAGTGTCTCACCACCCTCACACTCAAGAATTTCCTCCTCGTGTCTCACCTCAATGTCCCCTCCTCCAGTTTTAATCCATTGCCCCTTGTCCTCTCACTACAAGCCCTTGTCCAAAGCCCCTCCCCAGCTTTCCTGGAGCCCCTTCAGGCACTGGAAGGTGCTCTGAGGTCTCCCTGGAGCCTTCTCTTCTCCAGGCTGAACAGCCCCAACTCTCTCAGCCTGTCTTTGTAGGAGGGCTGCTTCAGCCCTTGGATCATCTTTAGGGCCCTTCTCTGAACTCTCTCCAGGAGCTCCATGTCCTTCTTATGTTGGTGGCTCCAGAACTGGACACAGTACTCCAGGTGGGGTCTCACTAAAGGGGGAGAATCGCTTCCCTTGACCTGCTGCCCATCAGTGTCAAATACAGCAACAAAATACTTCCTTGTTATTAAGACATTTCTGTTTGCTAAGCTTAAAAATTAGGGTGGGTCTTTCTAGTTCTTTTGCCCACTGCTCTACAGTGGGAACTCCATGTTGACTGGTTATATGCTGTGACCACTGGGTCTTATTGCAAGTTACTTGTAGATACAATTTCTCATTTGATGATAGTTGGGCATATCCTTTGTGTATGCTGATCTAAAGCTCTGCTGCATTGAAACACAGGTTGATTGCAAGGACTTGGGCAGTGCCCTTTACCCTCTCAGTGAACCCTTTTGACAGAGTCAGGTGGGTGAAAGGGACACATCTAACATCAAGATCCATGCAATATTTCAAGTGGTTTGAAGCGTGACAGCACTTGAGGTTCAGAGGCACAAATGAACCTAATTCTTCTGGTTGTCTGAAGAACGTTGCCCCCAGATCTCAGCCTGAGAAGGAGGCCCAGCCTTGAAAATTTCAGCCTGGACTAATCCTTAGTTAATGCTGTGTAATAGTAAAAGGTTCAGCAGTTAGTGACTATTAACAACAAGCTATGACTGGAGGTAATAACTTTTTAATGTAAGAGTTATAAATTTGCATTAATTTCAGAGATCACTGAAGTATCTCTAGTTGTCCTTAATGGAGGAAATTACAATTACTGAAGTGCTTCCTTGCAACAATATTTTTAAAACTGTTTTAAAGGACACTTTAAAAACATGAACAATTTCAGTCATAGATTTTTGAACATTAAATGCAAAATGCGACATGCTCTATTTATTAATTTATGTTTGAGCTTTAATTTGTTGCCTAATTTGTGTATTGAAATTGTTATGGGTGACAGTAAGTCATCGTAATTTTGCCAACTCTTACCATTTCTATATATGTAAATATATATTTTCAAAGCTGTCTTTAGATTCTGTGCATCTCTATAGTACTGAAGGCTAACATCTGTGTCTGGTATTTGGGCATGCAGTGACTGCATCTCTAATAACTGAATATTTATAAATATAAATGACTTAGCTGTTGTTTGGGTTTTTTTTCCACTGGATCTCTCCCCCATTTTTTGTTTATTATCTTTCTGACCTCTGACTTAAAATACAGGGACAAAACATCTTATAATTCACTTCAAGCAAAGTTGTATAGCAACCGTTTTCTCTTGTTTAAGAAATACGTTTAGTGGAGTCATCTGAAACTTACATACTGTCACTAATCTCACTTCTGTTCCGAGTCTTATTGCCATTAATTTAAATATTGATATTCAGATATGAGCATCTGCCTCTTGTAAGCACTGGTTTTTGCTAATACAGAAACTCTTTAACACATCGGTCAAGCACTTTCTTAAAAACAGATGTATTGTGGAAAACAAAGTTAATCAGATTTGACTGTTACAGGAGTTCAGATGCCATGTAGACTACCTAAGCTTTTCACAAAGCAGGGAGATGGGTGTGTGAAGTGCTTTTGCTGATAGGTAGAGATCTCTTCCTTGTTTACTGACTTGATGAAAGCTCGGTTTTGTTTTGATTGTCAAACTTCTGGCCAGCACCGTCTGTCTTTAAGTCCTGTCTAGCCAAAGCACTAATTAGCTCTTAGAGCTTGTTGTAGCATTAACAGCTTCTTTAAGTCTGCTTTGCATAAACAGGAGGTACTGACACACAAAAATGGGAGTATGACAAATCATTTCTTTTCTATTTTCAAGGGGATTGAGGGGGCAGGGGGTGGTCCTGGTGTGACAGGGGTGTTGAGAGGTGTTGGGTTTTTTGTTTGTTTTAGGCTTTGGGTCCTAATGGTTCTGCAAAAGCAGTTATTTTGGGATTTTGTATTTTGGAGCATTAGGATTCTGGCACTCAGCCAACGGCCCTGATACTAATGAAAGCTCTTGCCAGGCCATACGTAGCTGTATGCAACCTGGGTACCCTTTTCCTGCTGCTTGCTTTAAAAATCTGTGTTAATTTTCTTCCACCCAACTCAGTTGCCTGTAGTAAAAATACTGCATCCATGGAAAGACGTGTGGAGGACAGGAGTGTAAGATTATGGGGTTGAGTTAGCTTAGATGTCTTCAGACAGTGCTGTACACATGGTGGAGATGTGTCTTAAGATGTCTCCATTATGTCTAACTGATTTACTAGAAAGTTTTTCATTCCCCAGGATATGAGGTGGATTGACAGAACATACTTGATTACAAAATGCAGTAAGTTTGTCATTCAGCTGTTGCACATTTATTGCTGTTATATTTAGAAACTACAGAAACTATCAGAAACGTAAACATCTTGATGAAACAGTAGATTGAGTGTTCAGAGAATGATCTGAGAAATATAGATTTGTAAATTTACCTGCCTTCAATAAGGTTGCCTGCATGATTTTCTGGGAGGTGAGGAAGCTGGAATGGAGAACAGAAGTGAGTTAGCTGTACGTTACTGCTGTTCAACTTTTTTGTCCTTCAAAGATTCACTGATTTGTCATATAGGCCACAAGGCACAATATACTTAAGCTTCTACCATAAGTCTGTTACTTGTTCAGAATTTCTTGTTCTTCTGATCCATAAGATGTGCTGCTCATCTCTATTGAATTTTGAAGACAGTAAGCTGTTTACCCAACTTTCCTGGTTACTGTAATATAAGCTTTAAGCAAGTACATGAAATTAATGTTTGTTTTGGTTTTGTTCAGGTGGGATGTCTTAAATAGAATCATAGAATCATAGAATCATAGAATCCTAGGGGTTGGAAGGGACCTCGAAAGATCATCTAGTCCAACCCCCCCTGCCAGGCAGGGTCACCTAGAGCACATCACACAGGAACTTGTCCAGGCAGGTTTGGAATGTCTCTAGCGAAGGAGACTCCACAACCTCCCTGGGCAGCCTGTTCCAGGGCTCTGTCACTCTCACAGTAAAAAAGTTTTTTCTGATATTCACCTTGAACCTCCTATGCTCCAATTTGCACCCATAATAGGTGCAATTCCCCAAATAGGGAATCTACATATTTGGAGAGTCTGCTGAAGCTCACTAGCTTAAGTAGGTCTTGATTGTTTTGTTTTGTGTATCACCACCATAAGGTGTGCATCACCAGACTCTTATCAACTGAGTTTATAATCAGAAGTGGTAATTGAAGTATCCATCGATGATACTGTAGGATGCCTGTCCACACAATCTGTAGTGAAAGCTGTCAGCTGTTCTCAACACTATGTCCAAGAAATGAGGGAAGTATGCTACATCTTCACCTTCCCACTGACAGCATTCCTGAGGAGGACACAGCCCTTCTTTGAGTCAGACACTAAGAATAACCTCCGACTCTGTAGGCTGGGGTTCCCAAATGCAGGCTTGCTTGGGTACATTCGGCTTCAGGGTCCTCACTGCCACCTGCTGAGCTTCCCAGATGGTGAGCTATGGAGCACCCTGTGGTAGGCAATGCCCTGCATCCAGGCAGCTCCCCACCTGGGGCAGGTGCAGACTGCAGCTCAGGTAAGTGCTTGTGCAGAGGCACTTGCTGCTAATCAGGAAACAAGGGTGTGGAAGTACTTGCTGAGATAAGTATCAGGAAATGCTCCTACAGAATACCTGGCACAGGTTTGTTTACAGTTTCTTGGAAATTCCTGCCTTGTGTCACGTTCAGAAGAGCAACACGTTACAAATGCTGCAGTGTGTATTAACTAGGTATTCTAGTGCACTGGCAGGCCTCGGTGCTGTACCTGGAGTGAAACAAATCTCAGACTCTTAACCTTCTGCACTTGCTTTAATTGTCACAGCAGTTTTGGAAGCAGGAAGAACCTTTGTTCAGTGAATAGATTTCTGAATTTTCCCTTGCTTCGGGGGGCTGAATTCTGTAAGGGTTATACCCTATAATTTCTGCTGTGTCAGTTTTGGTATTGGTTGTTTGCTTGATTTGAGTAAGTGATTTGCAAGTATGAAAGCCTTTACTGCTCTAGACCTATGCTGTCCTTAATACGTTTTAAGTGCAATAAAGTATTCAGGTCTTTTAACATCTAAACAGGAGAAATAGTGTGGTTCCTCAGGCTATTTTACTATACCTAGTTACTTGAATAATATTAACAAAAATGAGGTTTTCAATGTAGCTTCATGAAACTGACAGGATATTTTCTGATTATACTGTACATCATTGCAGATTTTAGGATTTCCATATCCAAATGTAAACCTCTCAAGAAGTTTTTCTAGTGCTTTGGTTTCTCTGTTACCAAATAGAGTTCTTCTATACTTAAGAACAATTAGATGTTTTTAACAAACAGTAGCAGCAGGCAGTGGACAAGCAGGCACAGTGGTTAATGGAGGTAATAAAATCCATAATTTGTGGCCCAGTATTTCCCTAACAGTGGGAGATAAGATATGAGTTCAAGTTGCTTTCTCTTTAGTTGTGTAAGCTGTCACATCAACTGTTCCCATAAGAGAATGCAGATGATTTACCTTTGGCTTCAGGCTAAATAGGGAAGATAAATAGGGGGAAAATAAATGCATACAGGTCAAACCTCTGTAAGAAAAGTTGACATGTTATTCCAGTTATGTCTCATTTATCTTTTAGCTGAAAAAAAAGAATATATGTTATTAATATTAACAACATCTAATTCTGCCTTCACAGATAAATTTGAGCAGTTTTGGGCAATAAATCGAAAACTCATGGAGTATCCTCCAGAAGATAGTGGATTTCGATACATCCCATTTAGAATTTATCAGGTAGGAGACGATGAAATAAAAGCACTTTTACCAAACTCCTCCTCTGAGATGTCATATACCATAATCTGTTCTCAGAATGATATGTTCCCTTTCCTAACATTATGGTAGAACTTTGTATGCTCATCTGTGCTGGACCTGTGAGTTGTATGAATTAGCAAAGCTAAAATAGGCTGTATTTATTCCAGCAGGTAATTACCTTTCATCATGTTGTAAGTGTGTAATGCTGGAGAATGTGCCAAGGCTGATACAGATCATGTTTGTGGTTGGTTTTTGTTGTTTAACAAAAAGCTAATTCTTTCATTAACAACAACTGCTAACTATGAAGACTGCTTTGGATGCAAAATGCCCTCTGAAAGGTCAAGTTAAACATCTCAGCAGCAACACCTTACCCTCAGCCACTGTGTGTGCTTCTTTTCTTGTTGGCATTATGAGGTGAACAATGTCATAGTTCTTGCATCTAGTTTAGACCTTTGTCTTCTAATTTTGTACTTTGCAATCCAACCCTGGCTTTGAATATTTTTTCTGTTTTAATAAATCAGTGCTCTGTTTTTCTTAGCAGTTTGTTTGAAAGCACATTCTTTGGAATCCTTACAATTTTTCAATGTCCCCTTAAGTTGTTGTAGCATTGAGGTCACAATGAAGTTTGGAATGAAGTATGGTTGAAAGCTTATACAGAATTAATGTAGCCTCTCCATAAATTAAACAGTTCTGCTCTGTTTTGTCTTTGAAGCATTTTCATCTATTTAAGTTTTGCACCTGTAACTATAAAAAAGCATCCTTTGTTCATAGTACTGAGTAGTCTGATGCTCCTTTGTAACAGGTTTTAATGACCATACAGGCCTACACAGTCCTGCAGTGGGACTGAAGTAACTTTTGGTGTTAGATACAAGACTTTTACCGTCATAGTGAAACCTTAGATTGGGAACGGAAGTCAGTTGTTTTGTCAGAGATCACAGCAGATGGCAAGGTTTGTGTAAGTATCAAGAAGTATGTATCAGGAAAAGTAGTTCACTCACACCGTTTTGTTTGGTTGGTGACTAAGTTGTTTGTTTGTTCTCTGATAGGTGGGTTTGGGTTTTTTTAAGCCTTTTCATAGAAATCACGTACATGGGTTTACGAAATGGAGGTTTTGCAGTCTGAATAAGGTACAGACCTGTAAGCCAGGAGGGGAGTTTTCTATGATATCATGTGATTTCATGCTAGTAAACCTTTTTTAATTTAATCTAAATCCACAATATCTATCCCTTTAGCAAGTATCCCTTGTCTTCATTCTCATAATCTTTTCAGTTGGAAACACTTGCTATAGTTCAAACCCAGAATATCTAACTAAGAATAGAAGACCAAACATAAATAAGGCTGATGCTGAGACAGCCTTTGAGAAGGTCAGTGTATATTATTTTCAGTAATGCTGCTCTTAATATTTCTAAATATTTTCAGTAGTGTTCCTCTTTTTTAAAATAAGTGGATGCAGGTGTTTCTAGCTTTTGAGTTTTTTTTGTTGGTGTACTGATTACTACTCATAAAAGTCTATGTATTTAAAGGAATTTTCAGCACGTGTTAGCTAGAGTGAGATTAGCATTGGATTTCAAGCAAGGAGCTAACCCCTGTAGTTTTAACATAATTTTACAGGACTTTATGACAGACTTGTATATACTGAAGTAACTGATTCAAAAGTAATCTTATGGTGTATTTAACCCCAATTGCATTTAATTTCCATTAGTGCTGGTAGAAGTCAGCTTTGTATTCTGATTGGTTACCTGCATATCCTTTCTTAACTACCTGAAAGCCAATTTAGCCTGGGGGTGTGTTACATTTATTCCCTGTGTGTTTTCACTCATTGTTTTTGTAGATACTTAAAGACATACAGATACATGGCACGAAATTATTAGGCACTGCCTCCAGTGGGGAGAGTTCCTCTTCTCAATCTCCATACCTTCCATTACCCCGAAATTATTAGAAGAAAATGCTGTGAAGGGAACTGGCTAGGCTGTGTTTTGGTAGTGTGAGGTGGATGAGTTGGCTTTCCTTCAAAGAAATATACTAGATGGTGGTTACCAACTAAGAAAAATCAGTCTTAGCAATGATTAAATGGGACTGGGAAAAGCTGCTGCAGAAAAAAAGAATGCCATGAAGCAATCTGACGTACTTTTCACTGATATTTTCAAAACTCAAAGACACTTTCAGTTGTAAAGCTTGTCGATTAAAATACATTTCTAAAGAATAATATGAATCATACCTTGTGTGCTATCCAAATCTGATGATGTGCGTGGGAGAAGGAGATGGCAAAAAATACAAATGTCGTACTTGGGTAAGTCAGAACTAGACTAACCACAGGTAATTTTTAAAGCCCTTGTCCAGCCCCTCCTCTTTGAAGTGGAGCAGCTAAGATTGGACCAGAATCTTGGCATCTACTGTAGAAGATGGAGAAAACAACTGAGTATCACTAAGGATCAATTCATCTGAAATTTTGAAAGTTAGCTAAGAGATCTTGGAGATGTTATTTCCACTTGTCATAGTTCCATACAGCACAATTTAGACTTGAACGAGACGAACCTGTGACATAGGTGGAAACTTTTTCTACCAGAGATGGTTTAAAAATAATAGTTACATTTTTGTGATGCTCTTACTTACGTGCATCCAAAAAAGAAAATGCTCCTCTTTGTCACTTCAGAGGTACAAGCTGCTGTGTCTTCAGTCAACAGTTGCACAGAAACATTTGTTGCTTTTTTGTCTGATAGTACTGTTGAATACAGTGCTTTTTTCACTTGTACTTCAATAGCAAGAGAGAAAATAATAATAATGTTTTGAGTATATTGTGTGTTTATGAGTGTTACTTTTCTTGTACAGTACTAGAGCTAGTTTGGCCTGAGGATTTTTTCCCCATGTTTATAAGATCAGCTGGTTTTGCACTTTCTAATTGAACAAACTATATGGCTGATAGATTGCAGGAAGTTTTCATCAGCCTTTGGCTCCTGGCACTGGGACAGGACATATTACTCAGGCTCCAGAGGGGAGGCTCTTCGTGCTGATAGAGACTTCCCTGATGAACCCCTGTCTGCTCTCTTACACTGCAGATGGGAGCACTTAGAGTCTCAGTTGTTGTAAGTTTAGTGTGCAGTCATCCCTGAGTTTTGGTATCTTGCTCTCTCCTCATGTCACACTCCCTCACTTGCTCTTCCTTGCTCTCTACCTGTCAGTCTTTCTCCTTTCCTCTGGAGTCTGCCATATGAGTGTATAGGATTTAAAGTTGTAAATAGGATATCATTTTTGAGAATAAAATTACAAAAGTATGTGAAATAAAATGCATTAAAACTATCAATGACAAGTTCTTCTGAGCTTTTCTCGAGTCGCGCTTGGTTTAAGGCAGGTGGCTGTTTTATGTTTGCTAACCCAAAAAGGGATGATCTGGGATTGTTTGTTTGCTTATCCCATTATTTGGGTACTGGAACATGCCATTGTACTAAAATTAGCATTTCCTTTGCCTCTGTTTTCTAAGGGTTTTGGTTGGGTTATTAATTTTATTGCCTATTACCTTAGCTTTGAACATGTTTTGCCTATCATAAATCCCTTAAGATGTGATTAATTTGTACAGTCACCAATTGTTATGATGTTTATCTGCCTTAGCAGTGTGAGTGAAATTCTTTAATAAATCATCCATTAAATCCAACACTTTGCTCTTTCTGTCAAAGTTGCAGTACTGAGATATCTAAATAGATTTAAATGTCTACCATGACCTGTCCTCTAAAAATAGCAAGGTGAGAGGGGGAAATGAAATATTATAAGAAGTTATTAGTAGCTGGCTCAATAAACGAGTCTGAAGTCCAAGCATAGCCCTTTCCCAAGCAACAGAATATTGTTTTATTTGCATTTCCATATTAATTGGCAGAGCTCAGATAATCAGCTGGAAAACCCATTACAAGTGTGCGTGTCAGCATCACAATTTGGCTCATGTTACAACAACTGCTCAAAGCTGATCAAAACAGATTGTTTGGAATTATACTGGGTCCACCTGTAAAGCTTTCAAGTAATAATGACTCCCTCCTTTTCTGCCAGAAGGCTATTAAAATATTTTTGTGGTGTTGGTGAAAAGCTTTCATTGCATTTCAAGGCTGAATTTGTCTGACTTAACTCTGGTTTCTAAATTTTGGTCTACCATACAGCACCTTAAAGCCATCTGACTTTTCAACCTCCAAATTCACGTGCAGAGTGATTTCAGCAGCTTCAGTTTTCTTTGGTAAGCTGACTCAATTGAGCTCTTTAAGCCTCTTGTCATGAGGCTTACTTACCAGTTGGTTTTTTAGTCATCTTTTCAAACACTAGCTGATATTTTGATAATCCTTGAGATTAGTATTAAAGTTTGGGACACATAGAGGCCAAAAGTAAAGTTTATTTATATAGGATTCTAGATCAAAAATACTTGAATTACTGGTGGGATAGAGGTAGATTTAGCTGCTACTCGAAACTGGAAATCTGAATATTTTTGTGAAAGCAGTTGGAAATGCAAAGAACTAGAGCAAAAGAACTAGAACGTGGAAGTCCACCTGAAGAGGGCAACACAACACAGCAAGTCTCAGTGTCTTGTTGGCTGGTGGGATAACGCTCTCGAATAGACCCGTGTGTAGGACCTTGCTTAACTTTTTTCCTCTGTATTGAAAATGACGTTTTCATAAATGACCTGCTGAAAATAGATCAATTTATTTCTTAAAAACTTCCTTTTATGAGGAGGAATTTGAGTGAATAGGAAAATAGCTACAATCAGCTGAATTTTTGTGCTGAAAAGAAAAAAAGTGAGCTCTGATTCAGCATCCGTCGAGTAATCGATGGTTCAGCCTTGAAGAAACACTAGCACACTTTTCACCAGTTTTAAGTTACTTTCTCATTCATAGAATTTTGATTTTAAAGTTTAAAAGCTTTGGTAGGAAAATATTTTTCCTACTGCCTCATTATAGGTAAGAAAACAACCCTTCCATCAAGGATTGTGTATGGGCAACATGGTCCATAAGTTGCTGTGAATTCTCGATTGCTTAGTTCTGTGCCGAAAGTAATAGCAATTTGGTAAGTTGTCACCTTGAGTTGAGGGTCACTGTCACCAGGTGAGGTTCCATAATTGCATAAGCTTTTCTGGGCTACCTGAAGTGCAAAGTGAAATGGGCTAGCTCAAACCAACACTGGTAAAGGTTAGTTTTTTAGATGTTTGGTATTAAGGAATACTTCCTTAGTTGGATGGGGCTCTGAGCAACCTGGTCTAGTGGGAGGTGTCCCTGCCCATGCAGGGGGGTTGGGACCAGATGATCTTGAAGGTCCCTTCTAACCCAAACCATCCTATGACTTTATGAATGTCCATGCAGTTCTTTTAAAAAAGACATAAGCAATCACGTGTAAGATCAGCCTTGTGCCCTTAAACTCAGTACAGGATGGGGGCTGTCAATCAAAGTTTAAAAGAAAAATTCTGAGTTTCTAAATCGTATTTGTTGTCAGAGATGTGACTAAACTTTACACAAATATACATACATGCAGAAATACATAAATACACATGAACATAATATAAAGTTACCTGTAAAACTGTCAGTCTGCCTGGTTCAGAGGTATTGTAGAAGTTGCATAGTGCTCAGGGAAGGAGGCACAGAAGAAATGGGGCTAAAAAACCTGGGTTTGGGAACCTTCTCTGAGCTGTGGTTGAATTGTTCCTGGGCTGGATAGTTCTGACCTCGCTCAGGCTTGTCAACAGGGAGCTACAATAATGCTTCAGAGTTGAATGTAGATGAAGCTTGTATACAAAGAATGGTGTTGCTTGTGTGAAAAATAGTTTGTTTGAGGTTCTGAATTAAATGGTAACTAGTTTAAACTAGTTTTAACTCGGGGATATACTGAGTTCTGCATATTGGGGAAAACTGGGTAGTATTTTAGTTAAAATTGTTTTTTATCTCCTCAGTCATTTTTATCTTAGAAGAATCTAGGTGTATCAAAAACAGTAGCATCTGGGTAGTTAATAATTTACCTTTATGTGAACAGTTTGGGGGTTTTTGTTAGCAAAATATAAGTAAAAATATGTTTTGAGTTACAACAAAATAATTAACACTTTTGGGGAAGAAAAAAAAAAATCCTTGGTTGAAAACGCCTTAATCTTAGCAAATGCTTTATGCACTCCCTAACCACAAATTAGTAGTTACTTTTTTAACAGGTTATTTTTGCATAAAACTAATTCTTCATCTTTTATCTGAATTGTCTTATGGTAATGAACTTGGATATAAACAAGTTTATCTAAATGTTCACGCTGCAAATTTGAATTTAAACCAATTTAAACCATTTCATATTTGCACGCACTTTAAAAAAATGCACATTTTGCCCCAACCTTGAGCATTAATTCTTAAGAATATGAATATGTTGAGAGGCTGGGATGAAGACAGTGAAGCAGTAATTAATTTAGATTAAGTCTATGTAAAGTCACCATTAGGTCTTGTTATTTAAATGCAATGCTCTTGAATATATTACTGCCTGTCTCTTGGTCATTAAAGCTGATCACTTCTCTGTTTCATTTGGTTTAGCCAACACGAACTGATTTGCCACTTTCACTACATACTTCATTATATGGTTATGTTCTTAATTTGTAGCAAGAGGGATTTTTGCTACCTGAAACTTGCAATCCAGAGCTGTATATTCCTCTGAGATTGGCTCTTGTGCTTTGATGTAATAGCAAAAAAACCCCAAACCAACACACCCAGTTGGTGAACTGCTTTGCGTTCAGAAGAAGGAGAGAAGCAGATAAAGATTTTTTTAAAATTTTTTCTTCAGAGGGATGAGGAATGTAATCTTTGAGGGTTATTTCTGTGGTTGTGTAGGGTATACAGTGCCTATTGTTTTGGAATTAACCTGGAACAAAGGCCATCCTGTGTTGATGACGATGCAAAAAGGTAACTCTGCATAGGTGAAAGTCATGGCAGAACCTGCATTGATTTGTCAGTATCAGTATGCCAGCTTATTTTTCCTTTACTCATTTTTAAGTAAAAGAGGTAAACACATTAACTTTTGCACAAAATTGAGGATTAGAAAATACAGGAAGTGTTCTGGTTTTTGGAAAGTGCCAACACTTCTCTGTGTACTTTCCAGAAGACTGAAAGCAAATTGTACAGCGGTGTGGAATGGAATAAACCGATGAGGAAGTGGGGTATGACACGGTACTCTAGGAACACATTATGAATTAACAATAATACATTTCTGAACTTCTGCTGTCCTTAACTATAGGGGCTTCTTCTAGTTAATAGTTATTGTAGAAAACGAAAGAGAATTATTGGTTTTAAGGCTTTTAAGTAGATTGGAAGTGTTGTGTGAAGTGTTGTACTATAAATTGCTCTTAAGCAAACAGTGTGATGTTTGCTTTTGGGGAACGTAAATCCATTTCTGAAGTTGTTTGCTTCGTAAGTAGTCAGTAGTCTGCTGCTTTTATGTGAGGCTTAGGTTTGCATATGCCCATCAGACACTGCAGCTGGGAAGATCACTATTGATTTGTTGTTGTTGACTCATCAGATACCCTGATGTTTTACCAGTTGCAAATACGAATCCTTTTCTGGGAAGGAAATTTAATACTTCAAGGTCATGCTCTGTATTGTAGATGTCTTAGTCTTCTCAGTGCTCAAGAAAATTGGGCTGCTGTTGGAAGAGTGTTGCCAGCAGGTTGAGTGAGGTGATCCTTCCCCTTAACTCACCACTGGTATGACCATACCTGGAGTATTGTGTGCAGTTCTGGCCTCCCTAGTACAGAAGGAACATGGAGCTACTGGAGAGAGTCCAGCAAATGGCCTCTAGGATAATTAAGGGACTTGTGCCTCTAATATGAGGGGAGTAAAGGCTGAGAGACCTCTTCCTAATGTCTAACCTAAATCTGCCCTCTTTCAGTTTAAAACCATTACCCCTTGTCCTCTCACTACACACCCTGCTACAGCAGGATCCCCTGGAGCACATTCCACAGGGCTGCATCCAGGGGGGGGTTGAATATCTCCAGAGAAGGGGACTCCACACCCTCCCTGGGCAGCCTGTCCCAGGGCTCTGTCACCCTCACACTGAAGAAGTTTCTCCTCATATTTCAGTGGCACTTCCCATGTTCCAGCTTGTGCCCGTTGCCCCTCGTCCTGTCCCTGGGCACTACTGAGCAGAGTCTGGCTCCATCCTCCCTGCACCCACCCTGAGATACTTGGAGGCATTCATAAGGTCTCCCCTCAGCCTTCTCTTCTCCAGGCAGATGAAGCAAGTTGTAACTTTCATTCAGTTGGTTTTACTGGGGCTCTGTGGATGCCTCTGACAACCTACAGTTTCAGTTCCTCAGAGGAAGGCTAGCTGAGGGAAGTGGAGGAGAGCAGGTACTGATTTTTAGCTGAGTCTCTGTAAAGGTAGAAAAACAAAGGTTAAATCTGGGTAATCAGTTTGTGAGGTCTACTGTTGAGTGAGTCTTCAGCCCAGACTGCACTAAGATCCTTTCTAAGAGAATGCTGTGTTCCTTCTAGCAAAGAAATTGGCAAGGATAAAATTATATGTGCTGGCACCGGTGTAACCAGTGCTACTAAGGAACTTATTCCAAATAAGGGGAATGTGTTCTTTTTAGAAAATAAATAGATAAAAATAAAAACAGGTGTTTCAGTGTGTTTCATTTTGATCCTGGGGAAGCACTGAGTTTGCTGAACTGGGAAGTTCCACGTGGTGTGAGATGCTGTGCTCCAGAGTGGCAGAGACAACCTTGTGCTGTGGCTGTGTAGAAATAAGTTGGTTTGGTTTGACATTTTTTTGTTAACTGGGACAACCTTGAGGAAATACCTTGTTTCAGTATTCTAGTATAATAAATATTATCAGCATTTGAATTTTCCACCCTTTTGTGGGTCAGTTGCCATCAGACAGCAGCAATTTGCAAACAGCCCCCTTAAAACATTAGTCCAGAGAGGTGCAGTCTGGGGCACTGCAGCAATTGTGAAATAGTTACCTTCTGTCATTCTCACAAACTAAGCCAAAAGCAAAGCTATAAACTTGGGCCTGTCTCTCTCTGAAAGCATCTCTGCTGGTTTTCACACTGGAATTGCTTCATTGTAAAACTGGGGGCATAAGACAACAACAGCTTTTCTTGAAACTCCTTCTGTTATGGCAGGTTAAGAGCTCGTACAGAATCTTTGGGGGGAACAGAGAGAAAAGTCAGTTAAAATGGTTTAATAACAGAGCTACAGATTTTGTCCACTTTTTTTTTTCCTGGTCTGTGGCCTGTTAGCATTGAATTTGATCTGTTGACATAAAATAATCACTTAAGGAAACAGGGGAGAATAATTAATACTTCTTAATGCAGGAATTCAGGTAACTTCAGGTTTAATA
Organism: Hemiprocne comata; assembly: GCA_020745705.1. Classification (NCBI taxonomy): domain Eukaryota; kingdom Metazoa; phylum Chordata; class Aves; order Apodiformes; family Apodidae; genus Hemiprocne; species Hemiprocne comata. The sequence goes on along the minus strand of CM036588.1, from coordinate 119,193,121 downwards.
AAGCAATATTAGTATTCTGACTAATTTATTACACTTCTACTTTTCTAGAATTCAGCTTTGCTGGTACTGCAACACCTATAAATTGAATTTTATAATTGCTGCTTGGAGCAAGTCTGTGATGAATAATGCAGTGATTTTAAGGACAGTGATACGAGTTTGTTGCAGCACAGAAAAAATACCTGACTACTAAGAAAAAGTTACGCAGGGATATTTTAGCTCTTCTTGTAAGCTTTTATTAATTGAATGATGAAATAGGAATCACAACATCAGTTAAGTACTACTGATGTTTTTAGCTACATGATCTTTACTCTGTTGTGTCAAAATATGCAGCAGTTGAAGCAGCTGTGGGGTAACAATCAAACTGTCAAACCTGGGACAAGAGGTAGGACACATTCAGGAGGGCCACCTTTGGCTAGATAGGTCCTCTGAACTTGTTTTTTCTACACACCCAGAAATAGTTCTTTCCCATGCTGTCACAAATCCTTACCTTAGATTACTGGTGATTTTGAGCCTTTGCTGCCACTTTCAGTCTGATAACCTGCCTCTCTAGTTTCCAGGGAATAGAGTCTTTTAAAAAAACAGCAACAACACCCAAAAAACTGAACCAAAACAGAAACATTGCTTATGCCTTTTCCACAATGAAGTACGTGGGGATTCTGGTCTAATGTTAAGCAAAAAGAAGCCAAAGGTGCAGATCCAGACATACCAGCAGAAAAACTACATTTCAGCACTGGTGAAAGAGCAGGGTTTTGGATGGGTCAGGTGTTGTATTGGGATGGTTCTGTGACTACAGCAATTTGTCATCTTTTCAATTACTCCCCCTTTTTTTTTTGTGCATTGAGATTTTTAATTGAAAACATTTCTACAAAGCAGAAAACATCTTAGAAAATACATGGAAAATGTACTCTTGAGTAAATATTTAATAAAATGTGTATATATATATAATTTTATTTTCAGGGAGTAGTTGATTTTCCTGTATTTTCTTTTTTATATAAAATGACTTAAATCATTATCCAAACTCTTATTGCTTTATAGCTTCTTGGTTGAGTTGAAATCAGTTTAGGTTGATCAAATTATGAAAGATTCTTTAGTGTCAAGTGATTCATTATGAAACAGCACAGACCATGAACTTGACAAGTTACTGAAAATATGATGGAGGATGTAGGGAAGTCTTAAGTTTTGCAGTTTTAGGCTGCCAGCTTATGCACATGTGGGCATTGTAAGGAAATATTTTTTTACTTCCTGGGTTCAGTATATATGGTAACTTTTTATTTGTTTAAATACTCTTGGAGCAGCAGCAGAGTGTTCAGGCAGAAAATCCAGATCCCTTCCTCTAGATGGAAATACTGGTAACTCTAATTTTTACAGATTAAAACCCAACAGTTAGTGAGTTATGTTTTTCATTTCAAGATGCATCCTGTATAAAACATCTGACTAATTACATTGTGGATTTCATGCAGTGTTTGATGTTCTGTTGATTCTGAAAAGGACCAGGCAAGCTGACTACTCTTGTTTTGGCAGGATGATAGGGAAGAAAGAGAGTTATAATTGCTAGCATGGTATGTAACTGTATAGCTTGTCTCTGATCCTGTCATGAGGCTTTACACTTCCTTTAAGGGCCTCTTAAAACTTTCTCTCATCTATAACTCTTACCAGTGCCATATACCTGAGTAGGGCAGTTTATTTATTCTCACTGCAGTGTAATTTTGTTTTCACTGTCACTTCCCTATCACTGTTATTTCTTTAAAAAGAGGAAAGTCTTCATTTCTTCTGCGAATCACAAGATTTGCAGTGCTTTGTGATAGCATAAAGGAATGAGAAATTTCAGTTGCAATAAAATAGGAAGGACTTGGAGCTCACATAGAAAGTCCAGAGAAAGCCACGAAGATGATCAGAGGGCTGGAGCAACTCTGCTCTGGAGACAGGCTGAGAGAGTTGGGGCTGTTCAGCCTGGAGAAGAGAAGGCTCCAGGGAGACCTCAGAGCACCTTCCAGTGCCTGAAGGGGCTCCAGGAAAGCTGGGGAGGGGCTTTGGACAAGGGCTTGTAGTGAGAGGACAAGGGGGAATGGATTAAAACTGGAGGAGGGGAGATTGAGGTGAGACATGAGGAAGAACTTCTTGAGTGTGAGGGTGCTGAGACACTGGGCCAGGTTGGCCAGGGAAGCTGTGGAAGCCCCATCCCTGGAAGTGTTGAAGGGCAGGTTGGATGGGGCTCTGAGCAACCTGGTCTAGTGGGAGGTGTCCCTGCCCATGCAGGGGGGTTGGAACTAGATGATCTTGAAGGTTCCTTCCAACCCAAACCGTTCTATGATTCTAAATAAGTCCAACTTTCTAGAATATATGTTAAGAGTTGAATATTTGCTTTCATAAAAATTTGATTATGTGATACTAAATTGTGGACATGTTCAGTGCAAAATGCACTGCAAATTTTGGGCCAGGTGGTTGTCTTATTATGCTCATATACTTGAAGGCATTTTATTTGTAGATCTGTCACCAGCCATTACTGATTGACTCCCTCCTGTTGTATCCTGCAGATGCATCCAGCATCTTTTGAACAGCTCCCAGCTACACTGGGCTAGACTGTAAAATTAAAATAATTTTAAAAAGCCTTATATTCTACAGAAGCTATAAAATCTTAGTAGGAAAAGATGATGGATGCTGCACAAATACATGCTTTAGGCCTGATGGAGATTATTTCAAGTCATTATTAGTTAACAGTGCTCCAGTGATGTCTTTGTGGGTGAGGTTACAGATAGTACTGTTTTGCATGATTGGTTAAGCAAATATTGTACAAAAATGACTTTATGTAAGCACTTACTCATGTTGACTATCATGTGATGCTGTAGTAAATACTGGAGTAGAAAGCTGTGGCCAAGTTGGGCTTATATTACTGGCTACAACACTTCCAAAAGGGTGACAGCAAGATTTTTCTAAAATTATTTATGCTGCTATAGGACAAAGATACTTTGAAAATGTATCCTATAAATGTTCTCAGTTGTAGGATGGGACTTTTCTTGTCACTCTTTTAATGCATAAAGCATCTGGTGCATGGGAGGAGAGAAATGTAAGCACTTTGGGGTAATGCTCTGCCCATGGAATTGTATTTGTGAACCACAATCCTTGTTTAAATAACATGGAGTCACTTCTGTCGTTTTAACACTGATGGAGACCAGTGATTATTTTATCTGTATTGCTCAACACTTAAAATAGAAAATTGAATTGCTTTTCTATAAGACTTCATGATAGCAGCTGATGATATTGCTTTGCAGTAGTCAGCAACTGTCTGGAAGACTAGAAAATACACCTTTGGCTTTTCACTCTTGCTATAATATGACATTAAGTTATGATAACTAGGGAAAAAAATGACTGTAAGTTTATTAATAATAATAATAATGAGGAACTGCAATATGCACTTAAGAAATCCTTATCTTTAAAGTCTGTTGATGAGAACCACCTTTGCCTGCATCCTCCTGATGTTTATTTCCACTTCTGCTGCTCCAGATGGTAAGCACTTGGGAGCTGTGATTAGACTTCTGTAAATAAGTGATTATTTTTGAAGAATAAACCCAAAATACTAGAAAATGGTTTGGGCTTTAACAATGTCAGGCTTTTAGGGTTTACTTATTTATTTATTTAAATTTCTTAATGTTCTGGAGGTAAGCTTCTGCAGTATGTTGTGCCAGAGTTCACTTCTCAAGCGCGGGTCTGTCTGAGACGTATCCCGCTGGCTGCGTGCCTCCCATCATTTTTCAAACGTTCAGACATTCCATTAGCCCTGTTTGTATCCACATTCTGCTACCCTGAGGACATAAAGCATTGGCTACAGCAGCTAGTCAGCTCCTTCTGATCAGTCTTTGTAAGAAAAACTGGAAAAAGACTGGTTTTCCATTTTTTTGGAGACTGTTGGCAAGAATTAACAGGTAGCTGCGTGTCAACCGTTCTCCCTGCCCTGCTGTTGTGGGAGTGAATGACAATTAAGTTGTCATGGTTATTCTAATGCTTGTGGCTTTTCATGTAGATAGGTGACAGGGACCACATTGAAACCTCCTTTCACATTTGTTACTATACTTCCTATTTATTTTTTTTTTCCAAAAACCTCCACCAGCAGATAATAACTTCTTGCATGTTCCATTCATGTTGTTTTGTTTCTATTTTTTCATTACCGTGGTAGAACAGGAACCACTTTCTGAGTGGCAGGAAAGGAAATTTGGAAGGAGCAGTGGCCTGCATTGCTTTTTCCAATTAAGATGGTATGTGATGAGAGTGTAATTTACTGGAGCCCAGTCTCCTGGAATGCAGGCCACATCAGCTACTCTCTGGAGTTAGCTGCTTAGCAGAAATTTGTCAGCAACAATTTAGAGCTTAATTAAAATGTTGGGGTTGATTGAATATGAGGTTTTGAACTTCTGTTTTCTGGCTCAGGTGCCCAGTTTGGGAGAAGGGGTCAGGCTGTCAGGATTTTTTTCCCATTCTTTCAAGATGAGATGCTTGCTGGTCCTGGGACTGCTTATACAGATCCTTGAAGAATGGGATTACTTAACATAACCACAGTTCTCAAATAAATGTGTCTGTAGATCCTATAAGCTACTTGGCTTCTTCGGCAACACTGGGAGTTTATTGCCTACATTGTGGACAGTGACTGGCAAGTTACTGCCAGTTGATTATTTTTTTTTTTTGTCTCCAAAAAAAACCCATGATAATGTGGATGTTTTAACAGGACCCAGAGTTAAGATCACTCTGAATTCCTGTGTGTATCTGCCACAGAACAGAGGCATGTGTGTTCTTTACACCTGACTAATTCCTTAAGCAGGCAGACTCTAGGTTGTCTGTGAAAGCACAATTTTTTAATTCATTTTTTTAAATTGTGTTCTGGTTCTTATAGCTAAAATAGTTTGAAGTTTTCCTCATAAAATCTCCTGGAAAAACTCACATGGCTTGAGCTGTAAAGGTACTTCTCTGCCCTTGAAAGTGCTGGATATATTTCTAAAAGCAGGAGGACAAACTACTGCAGAAGGTGTTGGGTATTTGTCACTGTATTCCTTTGACTTGGCAAAACATACAGGTGCATGTTGAGCTCCTAAGTTTGTGCTCATTGCTTGTTTTACTTAAATTAAGAATATATTGAAATGTTTTGTTTAAGCAGATTTTATTCCCATAACAGAGGGGTTTTTTTAATAAAAAAAACCCAAAACATCAAACTTAATGCTTTTTATATCCATGACATGGTTTGTGAATTATCTTCACAGTTTTCTGGAGCATCAGCAAGCAAAAACTCCTCTGCATTTCATGGTATGGATGGCATGCAAGGGGGAAAAAAAAACCAAACCAAAACCCAGATGTTGTTTCTGCTGCAGCCTCTTGTTCTGTCCTATCTTCTGCCTGTCTCAAATAGTAATACTTCGTATTTCCATGGTCCTTAAATTGTTGTTTTTGCTAATCTTGTTATCAAAACAGGCAACAACAGAGAGACCTTTTATACAGAAGCTATTTCGACCAACTGCTTCAGGAGGACAGTTGCATACTTTGGGAGATCTGCTGAAAGATGTGTGTCCTAGTGCTGTCACCTCTGAAGGTACTGTAGAAATCAGCTCAGCTTCCATCCAATAAGATAATTTTTTTTGTTTGGGTTATTATGGGGATTTTGGAGGAAGAACTATGTCTCAGTACCAGAGTTTCAGATTTCACTCTTCCCTTGTCCTCTAGTGTTCTCATTATACATCACCTGCAGTGTTTGGAGAGGGTAAGATGGAGTCCCTTAGGCAGTCCTGAAAAATTAATCTCTGGAAGTTTTATTTTAAAATTCATCTACTCCTTTGCCATCACACTGGTCTTAGAAAATAGCATGTGAATGTTTTTATTGCATTTTTAACAAGCATTCTTAAAGCAATGTCAACAGAAGTTTTAAGTTACCTTGAATGTTAAATTGTGTAAACTTTTCGTATGTAAAACTACAAAATTGTTAGAAATTTAAGGTGTTTTCAGAAGCCCAGCCTTTTAAAATGTACCATAAAAGAAAGGGATTGTCAAGTAGCACTCTGGGACAAGATACTGCTTAGTTCATGTAGCATCATATCACTTCATGCAGTAGCATTTGTTGATCAGCACTTACTCAGAAAAGTTAGCTTTTTTTGGATGTTCTTTTACCCTCACAGGTTACAACTGTTGAAACTTGGATATACTAGTTGGGATAAATGTAAAAGTTACCTTCTCTGCAAACTGAGATAAAAACTATCCAGTGTGAAATGTTTTTCATCTTGTTCTTGCTCTTGTCTTACCAGTTCCTGCAAATGGGTAAATTATTTTTTTTTAGTCAATGACTAAGCTATTTGTTTTGAGAAACATCTGATAGTCTAGAGAAGATCTTGGCACAGAATTTACTGGTGTAGCATCAGCACCTTTTGACAGTGAAAACACTAAATTTGAAATCAATATAAAAATCTGTAAGATGTTGTTGTACACAGAAGTTGTGTCATTCCAAATCAAACCGTTGCCATGGATTTAAGTACGGTGATCTTAGAAATGGACTGGAATCTCAAAGTACTTTTTTAACCCCTGTTTATTACTTGTTAACACATTTTCAGAAAATAGCAACATTTATGAAAAATGGGGAAAGTTGCTAGCCATGCATCCATTTTTCCCAAAGCTGCTATAAATTGTGGAGCATCATTTTAGGTGCTACTTGCAACTAGCTGTCCAAAAGATAAAGCAAGGTCCAAAGAGATACTTGGTGGTTAGCCCAAGTGAGTTTCACCATCTTTAAGTACTGAAGTGTGAGGATCCTACAGACACTAGTGAAAAGGTACGAAGTAAATTTTAAAGAAAGAATAAGAAGGATGGTGCATTTTGACTTGGAAAGCAGTCAGGAGCACAAATGGAATAAGAACAACTCAAAAAGCATTTGTGCAGAAGTTATTCCAGGATATAATGGATGATGAATTTTATTTGGATTTACTAAAGGTGCAGGTGAGGAATGTGCTAATTGCTGTGATTAAAGTGAATGCAATGTCATTTTATCTGAGTGCCAGTGGCTTGATGCTTCCCATGAGTAGGTGGTCTTCTCAGATGTTGACAAATGCACCAACCTTTAGTAGCAGAATAGAAACATGCTGTGCTAATTGCTTGCTTCATTTTTGTTAAAACAAAACCCCTATAATGTTTACTTAATGGGGGAAAAAAATGATTATTTGGAATAAAACTAAAATAGGTACTACCCTTACACAGGAGGAGTGACTTGAAATTTGGAGGAAGGGTTTCCTTATACTGGGATGTATTTGTCTGTTCCTGTATAAAGCTGCATAAATTTGGCCTAGTTTTAAGATCCTACTAAGCAACTTGCAAAGTTAGAGTTAATAACTTTGATCTTTCACACAGGTGTCAGCTTCAAGGATCCAGCAGAATTCCTTCTGTAATGCAGCTTTGTGTTGTTGTGCTGTTCAGTTGTTCCCCCATATTCTGAGTGTTTGTGTCTTCTGGTAGGTAGCAGAAGGAAAGCTGCCTGAGCTAAATGCAGAAAATCATGTGAACTCTTGAAGAGTCATGGGGGTCATCAAGAGCAGTCAGCATGGTTTTATCAAGGGTAAATCATGTTTGACTAACCTCATAGCCTTCTATGAGGAAATTACTAGGTGGATAGATGATGGTAGAGCAGTAGATGTGGTTTATCTGGATTTCAGTAAAGCATTTGACACTGTCTCCCACAGCATCCTTGTAGATAAGTTGATCAGGTATGGGTTTGGTGATCAGGTAGTGAGGTGGATCAGGAACTGGTTGATGGGAAGGAGTCAGAGAGTTGTAGTCAATGGGGCAGAATCTGGTTGGAAGTGTGTGACTAGTGGAGTCCCTCAGGGGTCAGTACTGGGACCGATGTTGTTCAACATCTTCATCAACGACCTGGATGAGGGTATAGAATGTACCCTCAGCAAGTTTGCTGATGACACTAAGCTGGGAGGAGTGGCTGACACACCAGAAGGCTGTGCTGCCATTCAGAGAGACCTAGACAGGCTGGAGAGTTGGGCGGGGAGAAACATGATGAAATTCAACAAGGGGAAGTGTAGAGTTTTGCATTTGGGGAAGAACAACACGATGTCCCAGTATAGGTTGGGGGCTGACCTGCTGGAGAGTAGTGTAGGTGAAAGAGACCTGGGGGTCCTGGTAGACAGGAGGATGACCATGAGCCAGCAATGTGCCCTTGTGGCCAAGAAGGCCAATGGCATCCTGGGGTGCATTAGAAAGGGTGTGGTTAGTAGGTCAAGAGAGGTTCTCCTCCCCCTCTATTCTGCCTTGGTGAGGCTGCATCTGGAGTATTGTGTCCAGTTCTGGGCCCCTCAGTTCAGGAAGGACAGGGAACTGCTTGAAAGAGTCCAGCACAGAGCCACAAAGATGATTAAGGGAGTGGAACATCTCCCTTATGAGGAAAGGCTGAGGGAGCTGGGTCTCTTTAGCTTGGAAAAAAGGAGGCTGAGGGGTGACCTCATCAATGTTTACAAATATGTAATGGGTGAGTGTCAGGGAGATGGAGTTAGGCTCTTCTCAGTGATGACCAGTGATAGGACAAGGGGTAATGGGTGTAAATTGGAGCATAGGAGGTTCAAGGTGAATATCAAAAAAAACTTTTTTACTGTGAGAGTGACAGAGCCCTGGAACAGGCTGCCCAGAGAGGTTGTGGAGTCTCCTTCACTGGAGACATTCAAAACCCACCTGGTCAAGTTCCTGTGTGATGTGCTCTAGGTGACCCTGCCTGGCAGGGGGGGTTGGACTAGATGATCTTTCGAGGTCCCTTCCAACCCCTAGGATTCTATGATTCTAAGAGATACAGGGGTAGATACACAGAGCCAGTGGAAGGGGAAGCAACCTGACTGAACAAGTAATTTGGAAGAAAATGACAGTTCTGGGAGTCATTAAATGTGATGGGGAGAGGGACTATAAACAACGTGGCAGGATGAAAGAGATTGGGGCAAAAGCCAAAAATGGACATAATAACTGAACACCTGGACAGAGAAAGAGGGTTAGGAGATGATAAAAGGATGAGGGGGGAAAAGAAGCATATTGCATGTGCATCATACACTGATGTTGTGCAAGGCATCCATGAAAGAATGGAAGTGAAATTCCTGCTGGCAAAGTGATTCTGATGGTCTGGAGACCCATTTGGAGAAATAAATGGGATCAAAAGTTGAAAAGAAGGGCAGTTTGCAGTGGCAGAATGAGAAGATGCAGGTGGATAGGTGATAAGATAGAGCTGGATATAGTCAGATAAGAGACTGAGGAGAACTTCTTCGGGGTCTGCTGTACAAGTAGACTGCACTCCAGAGAGGAATACAAAGTAAAAAATTAAACATGGGAACACAGAAAGAAAAAAAGACCTGTAAGATAGTTCAGGAAGAACCAGAACTAGGAGTAGAACTAGAAGGGATCAGACTTACAGAAAATTACCTGAAAGGATGGATGCCCATGACAGCAGTGATTTTCAGAATCTATTCAGTGTTGTCAAAAGTTTAGATCTACTTTATTTTTCTGAGCAAAGGAAAAAAAAAAGCAGTATCTCATCAAAGATATACTTAAAGACGTAGTGAAGCAAGTTGTTCTTAAGCTTTTTCACTCTTGTTTCCAAAAAGTAACTTAGATACCTTCCAAGACTGGCTTTTAACTTCCCTCTTTAATGAATTAATGCATTGGTGACATCAGCTGCACTTTTTGTCAGTGCAACACACTCAATATGAGCTTCTCTTTCTTTCTCCATGTGTTGAACTTTTTTTTTTTTTTTTTCCCTCTATGGTTTTTCTCTTTTTCAATGACTTTTCATTCAACTGGAATCTTCATAGCAACTGTGGTGATTGCTTGTCTACGGTGACATCCATAACTGAGCTCTGTGCCGTGGGAACCCAGGGAGTGTATGATTGTCAAACTCAGCATTTGTAGCCAGAGATGTGAGCAGTTCCTGCTGCCAGACACTTAGGGACCACCACAAGAGGAGGGAGGGGAAGGGTTTCAAGAGCCACCCACAGTGTCTATATGCCTTTGCTTTAGGAAACGTGGATATAATTAAGTCTCTCTTTTAACTGTGCTGAGAAAAAAATATTTCCATGAAAAATGCATTTTTACATATATGTGTGTGTGATATGTAGGTTGGTTACCAGCCCTTGCAAACATGGTGTAAGGGATGTTGTCAGCAGTAGAACAGGTTGAATTGTGACATTAAAACACTGATAGTGAAAATGATCTTAGTAAAATATTGTGTCAATATTAGTTTGGGCAGTTACAGACTGTGGGTAACTGTTTAGATACTGCATTTTATTTAAATTAGCTTATGAAACTATTTATTCAAGGTTTTTATTGTTTGTTGAAGTGCTCTAAAAAAGAACAACTCGAGCAGTTATTATCCCAACCCATACTGAAACTGGACCTTTATTCCATTATGCATAATGCTGCTTAATGAACACTGCACAGTGCTCACCTTTCTGGATTGCTAAATAGTTCCATCTCCTTAAATTGTTCATTGGAGGAAAACTGATGGGTAGAAGTTAAAGGCATTTGGTCATGGGCATCGTTAGACCAAAGGAAAGAGTGGCTTCTGCTTAGGGTCTATGCTTTAATTCTTCAGATTTCAAGGACTGCAATCTTGTTTTTTTAGCTTTTTTTTTTGTCCTTAAGCACCTCAGTGGAGTTGTTGCAGGGAGTGTAATAGTTTGGAACTCATTTGTCAAAATGCAAATCAAACCACTTACACATTAAAACACACATCAAGCAATTGATACATCACTAATACTGATCAGGAAGTGTGAAGGAAAGCAGTGCTTTGAATTAGAACAAGCCTTGGGAAGCCAATGTAGTACTTAACTTTTGGCAATTATGTTTATCATCTTAACTGTAAAGGACATGCTGTTCCTCTAGAACAGCAAGGAGAATGGCTGCCTTTAGTAGTAGGAAACATCTTTAAGAATAATACAATATTAAGAGAACCTTCAGAGAAGATGCTCTTTTTTCACCTTGCTGTACTCCTACTGTAGTACTGTAGAGCACTAGATTCTGGAAGACTGTGTTAGAACTGATGTAATAGAACCCTCTGATTTTCTGTCTAAATGAGTATTTAGATAGCAATTGTGTTAAATCAGATATTTCCTCATTAGCTGAGTAGTTTTTCTTTTTCCCAGGAGCCCATTTAGCTGTTTCACAGGCAGTGGTTGTGTGGTGACAGAAATGACCAAGTCATCACAGAAAGTGCATTTTATTATTGATGCATTTAATCAGTTTCAGTTCTTTTTCTTTGTTCTGATCCTCATGTGTTAACATGAAGTTTGGGAAGCAGTGAAGTCCTACTTGTCATGTTTAATAAAGATTAAAATTAATATTCTCAAACACAAACTAATCCAGTAATAACTTCCTCTGCACTGCAGCCTACTGTAATATCTCTTTAAGGCATGTTATTATTTTTTAGCTATTGCAATAATAAATTATAATTCATCCATTACACAGCAGTTCATAAATGAAAGACACTTCAGTCTGAAATTTTACTAGGGGTAAACCTATGCTGTGTGTTACTACATTTTTTAATTTACTGTATTTCTGTAATTTCTGTTTCCTTAAATTCTTCTAAAGGCTGCCTGCAATTGAAGCTGCACTTGGGAGTTCTGTGGTTGTACAGCTATTCATGGACCTCCTAGAGTTATTTGGAATCCTTACTAGAAGATATGCAATTCTATTTCAGTTTTCAGTCTTTTAAAGTAAAACTTCACAAGTTCTGTAATTTGAGCATATTAAGACTGTTTAGTCCTTAGCTGTGTTCATCTCCTGTTGGGTGGGGTGTGCTTGGCTTTGTTTTTACGTTTGTTCTGCCTAGTTGTTCATACTTAAAACTGAGGCAAGCTGGTCATGTAGGGTTTGGGGAATGTTAAATTATTCTAATCTTGATCCCAGCATCATGGAAGAGTGGCATTTATTTTTTCAGTTCTTTTTTCAACCTCTGTTGAGCTCTTATTTTCTTTCATGTCAACAGCTCTACAGCTGTTACCTTTCTTTTCCCTGCATCACGTTCCTTCAGTACTTCTATTCTAGTCATACATAACTCTTGCTGTCCTTTGTTGCTCTTTTAGTATCTGCTTTTACATCCATTGGGCCTTTGAGCAACCTGGTCTAGTGGGAGGTGTCCCTGCCCATGAAGGGGGATTGGAACTTCAAGGTTGATCTTCAAGGTCCCTTCCAACCCAAACCATTCTATGGTTCTAAGATCCTTTACAATTGACTCTTCTACTTCTTTAACTAAACTCACTGCAATTTCTATAAATGTTTTTGTAGTTTTTCAAACCTTAGCTGTTTTCCTAATAGAAATAGATCTAGATCTTCAGGGAAGCAGCTAGTCATTGTCTCTTCTGGTTTAGTTGTTTCTTCTTGCTTTCCATCCTTTCGTCTTGTGGTGTTCCATTATTACTACTGAAGTTTCCTTGAGTTTTCAAAAAATTTTGTGTACCATTGGATATGAAAATCTAATCTATTTAGATGTCTAGGGACTGTCTCTCTCTATCAACATTTCTTCCATTTCCCAGTTTAGATCTCTTGGTTTTTAGATGTCCTCCAAGAAGATTAATGTCCTGATTACTCTGGGAAGTCCAGAATAAAATTGTCCAGTGTCCCTTTCCATTCATCATTTTACACTCCTGAAACTGTACAAAGATCCTTTCCAGCCAACAGTCCAAAGTCCTTGTTTTACTTCTCATAGACTGTGTGTCATGTAGTTTTGACTCCGAGCTCAAGACAGATGTCTTTTTTATTTTAATATGGAACACCCATTCACAAGGACTCCAGGGTTAGAATCAGATTATTCTGATTATTCATGCTGCAGCTTGTAAACTCCTCATCTGATCTTCTTTCCTATGCTTGTGGCTGCCACTTGCACAGACAAAAGTTGATCTTTAATTGGACAGTTCTTGTGTGGTAAAGTGGAATTGTCAGCAGTAGTTCCAGTCCCAGAAAATGAGGCAGTCTTTTAAATCACTTGAGAGTGAACACACTAAATCTTCTCACAAATAGCAATATGGAGGAACAGGCTAAGATGAAGCTTGATATTCCCTGTGGTCTTTTGAATAACAAAATTAATTATCTGTGGCTTAAGGCAACAGCACCATGGCTGTTTTTCCCTACTATCTAATAACCTCTGTCTTACTAAGGTGAGGCAGATGAGGCTACCTGCTTACAGCAACAATGTCATTTATGACAGATAAATAAAATCAAGTGTTATCTATCTGTTGCTGTTAGAGAGGTCATCTGCATTTCCCTGTGGTTCCATGCATCTGCTGATAGGTGTTCCTGTTGCCAGCTAAGGAGCCTTTGTTTCCAGAAGTATTGATACCAGTTCTGAACTTCAGAGTTTATCAAATTGGAAAAAGCCCATGTGAATAACTCACAGTGATGTAAAAAAAAAAAAAAGGAATTTGTTTAGTAGACATCTATGAGGTTCCTGTGAAAGAATATCCTAATTGGATTAGGCTGCCCAGGGAGGTGGTGGAGGCACCATCCCTGGAGATGTTCAAAAAATGGGTGGACGTGGTGTTTCAGGAGCTGGTTTAGTGGTCAGGGGTTGTAGGGCTGATGGTTGAACTTGATGATCTTGAAGGTCTTTTCCAACCTTGATGATTCAATGATTGCACGATACTGTAAATATTTCATTTAGAAATTGTGACTCTTCTCATTAGGAGAAGGGGATGAACATGAACACACGACTACAGAGCAACAACTGCGAGAGGAAACAGTGTTGAGTTCAACAGAATGCTTTGAAGAGGCAAAGAGTTAAAATGATAGAAAACAGAGTTGTTCTGGGGGAGGGAAATACTTCTTTCCTCTTCCACACCAGAAATGTAAGACATCGTGCATCATGCAAAGATAAAAATTGTATAATACAGAAGGAAACAGTTTTCTTCCACTGTTATCATGTCTAAACAATTCTGGATACAATTTTAATTTGCCAGTGTTGTTGAAGTCTTCATAAAACTTGTTTTGATTTTTGTCTCATGCTTCCTTGAAGACTCAAATGGTAAACATTTGGACACAATGACGCAAACAGTAGGCTATCAATCAATCCCAGTTCTCACAGCATTGTTGTTCATTCAGAAAAGCTGTGTGAACTGACCTCTTTCTACAGCAGTGTCATTAGTTCTTTCAGAAATAAAACAAGGATCAAAAAGACTTCCAGGATTTTTCTCTTAAGACTTGCTGTACTGAATGATTTTGTAAAATTGGGGATCAACTGTTTTCAATTAACTCTCAGCTTTTTTTAATGTATATTGTATGAGAGACTACATATTAATTGTTTTTGTTCTCCCTCAGTTTTCTAAGCATTTGACTTCCAGCAAATTAGCCAAACAGAAAATTGAATTTAGATTAGATTTGCTGTGTAGGCTCCTAATTTTGAAGCAAGTGACAAATAGTGCAATAGAAAGAAGAGAATGTATGCAGTGTGAATGTCTTTGGATTGACATGAAATATAACTGTGCTTGCTCTGTCTGAGGTCAGAATTAGCTGGACCTTGGGAGCTGCACAGCAGGGAGAGGAACAGCAAGGAGAGGAACAGCACAGCACCATCCCAGTCCTTGCTGCTCCGGGTGGTGGGCAATCTTGGGAAGCTTTTGCTCCTGATGTCTAGCTAGTCAGTTTGGTTGCTTGTGCTCTCTGCCGGCTGGTCTCTGCTTTTCAGTGCTGTGGAGGTACAGTGTTGAAATGCTTTTCCAGGCCACCTAAATTTAGAGACACAACTAGCCCTGGTCAGTTTTAGGTGGTTTATTAGCGACGTTTTCATCCCACAGGGATGTTGTATGTGGAGGGTTATAGGCTTTGTAGTTGACAGGCACACTAAAAGATGATAAAAGCTCACCAGTGATACAAATTCTAGTCCACTGTCTCTTCTACTGTGAGGGTCATCTTGCAGGACAGAACTGAACTTCAGACCACTGCTTCAGCTATTCCACCCTCCTTGTGTCCTTGACTCAGTGGTGCTGCCATGTTAGAGGAGGTCATCATGTACATCTTTCTGGTGTGAGTCATTATTTGTGCCTGTTATCTTTTCCCAACCAGACCATCTGCTTGGATTATCCTTCTGCATCTGCCTTTTATCTGTCTGACTTCTGACTTTTTTATTTTCTTTTTTTTTTTACACCCACACACGCCTACCTGCCCTAATTCCTTTTTTTTTAAATTGCAATAGAAACATTTTTCCTGTGTTAAAATTGCATGCCTCTGGATTCAGTAGTTCTTTTTGATCAAAAGAGGTGGAAGTCCAGAGGTTGGCTTGAGATTACAGAATTAATAGTCATGACTACAGAATTAATCAATACAGAACTAATTTGTCGTGACTACACAGAAAGGTGCAAATAATCTGAGGTTTAACAGTGTGGCAGCTGTGCTGTTTATATGGCTTCTTGTTAGCATCTTCATTTCTAAACAAGCTCTTTGCATAGTCAGAGAAGGCTTCTGTGTGTGCAGGATGTCCTGGCTTGCTTGGTCTCAAAAGAAAAAACCTGCTGGGGATCTGTGACTGGTTGTGATCTTTATGCATGGAATTTCTCAGTGAACAGCAAGCACAACTTGGTTTTAAGGACTGCTCCAACTTCGCCTCAATCGACTATACTGGGATTATCCATTTGGTAGCTTGTGAGGCCCCTGCCCCTTTCCTAGTGGCAAATGGGATGAAATTTAACAAGCCCAAATGCTGGATTCTGCACCTAGGATGGAGTAACGCCAGGCCCAAGTATACATTGAGAGAGGAGTGGCTGGAGAACAGCCCTGCAGGAAGGGATCTGGGGGTGCTGGTTGGCAGCACGGTCAGAATGAGCCAGCATTGTGCCCTGGCAGCCAAGAGGGCAAACCACAACCTGGGGTGCATCAAACATGGCGTGACCAGCCAGTCCATAGAGGTGATTATCCTGCTGTGCTTAGCGTTGGGGTGGCCTCACCTTGAGTGCTGTGTGGAGTTCTAAGCCCCACGATTTAAGAAGAATGTGAAGGTCCTTGAATGCATCCAGCCAGAGGAGGGCAGTGAAGCTGGTGAAAGGGTTGGAAGGAATGTCCTGTGAGGAGTGGCTGAGGACTTCGGGTTTGTCTAGTTTGGAGAAAAGGAGGCTGAGGGGCAATGTAGTTGTTCTCATTGGCTTCCTGAGGGAAAGTGGAGAGGGAGATGCTGAGCTCGTCTCCCTGTGATAGGACACATGGTTCAAAGCTGCACCAGGGGGGGAGGTTTATGCTGGACTTTAGGAAGCATTTTTTTTTTACTGAGAGGGTGGTCAGACACTGGAAGGGGCTTCTTAAAGAGGTGGTCGATGCCCCAAGCCTGTCAGTGTTTAGGAGGCATTTGGACAATGCCCTTAATAACGTTTTAACTTTTGGTCAGCCATGAATTGGTCAGACAGTTGGACTAGATGATTGTTGTAGGTTCCTTCTAACGAAATAGAAATACTCTGTTCTATTCTAGTCTTTCCTCTTTCATCCAGCAACTCTCCTGGCATCACAAGAGTAATGTGCTTTTTCTTTGTGGCGTAGAAGTGGTTGTTGGGCCTGCACATGCACATTCCAAAGGGTAGAATGGAGGAAGAGGGACAGCAAATAGGGAAATAATCCTGTTTCTCAGACAAGCCTTTGGAAATTTGTTCAGCTTCAGCTAAATTTGTTCTGTCGGCCACCCAATAAGTTTTATTACTATCAGACTCCAGACTATTCTCTTCAAATTTGTCACAAGGCCAATGACTTTATTCAGGCACAACAAAGTTTTTTTTAAGGCTATTAACAGTAGTAGTATGAAATGGAGAAAGTAAAACCCTCCACAGAGCAAAATAACTTTTTCAAAATTTAGCTTATTCCATTTGGAAATCACAAACCAGCACTTCCAAAATCCTCTGCAGAAGAGAGGTGGGATTTTTCATCCTAGAGCAGTCTGCTTCATGGGCTGCACTAGAGCTGCACTTCCTGGGAGCATCAGTGTCCTACCCCCAAATCCCTGATGGAGTGCTGTGGATCTGAAAATCTAGGCAGTCAAGAAAAGGTTGTGGAAAACTGCTAGAAACTGGGCAAGTTTTCAGTCAGTAATCTGCCACGCACACGAGTTTTGGGAAAACTGGAGTCAAAGCATCTTGACAAAACGTTTTGATTGTGGTGAATTTTCAGTTTTAAAAGGAATCTTTTTTTTGTGGTTTAGGAGGAGGCCTCAGGTTCTTTATGCACTTTGCAGACATTGTGGTGTGTTCCCACAGAATTTATCACTTAGACAAGAGATGAGTGAAGAGAAACAAAAAGGAAGGAGAAATTAAAGGCACAGAGGGGTGCTGTGGTTTGCACCTGGTTACACTGAGGTCCGTAGTAGAGTTAAGAACTGGATTTTTTTTGAATCCTGATCTAAATCAGTCTGTCTCACCCCAAGGAGATCACAGAGGTCACCCAGTATGACTAAGCCATCAAAAACTTCACAAAAAAAAACCACCCAAGCCAAACATTTCTTACCATTTCTCATATATCCTTGCTCACAGAAACAAGTAGCAGCTGAAGTGCACAAAGTCTATGGACTTCCAGGATATTTTTTATGGTTAGCTTCCTAAAGAATGTGAGAATGCTCCAAAATTATTTCTTTCAGTAGGGATCATCACCCTGATAATGTTCATCTGCTGTAAAACCACTGCTGCCTTTAGTGCTGTAACTGGTGAAAGTGTAACTGGAGACTTCAGTGGGACAGCACTAAAGCTCCTTGGAGACCTGCAAGGTGGAGTTCTCAACCAGGACACTGCAGCACACAACTGGGCTGAAACATTGTGGTGTCAGTGTTTCTATTTATACTAAAACAAAAGAGGGCTAGAACGTGTGTTGTTTGTGCTATATGACTGTTAGCAGTTCTCTGGCATAATTTTGGTCTAGACCAATTAATACATTCCTAGAAAATCTGAGCAGTGTTCATGGATTAAGAGTCTGGGGACTGTTCTCATTAAACAAAATGGAGGGAGAGATAATTTAGCTGAAAAGGCATGAGCTGTCCTCTGGCACTTGCCCTGAGGTCCAGAGAGTGGGTTCTAGTCCATTTTATGAGCCACTTCTATACCTTTAAATTAGGTGTATGTCCTGTATCTTTAGGAGAGGGCTCAGTAAAATCATTCCCATCTTCCTTGCTTCTCTTACAATCTTCTTGTATTCTGCAGTGATGGATGCAGGTATAACCTGTTTTTCCCAGGAGATAAACATCTTACAGGGGTAAAAGAAAAGAACCTGCAAAACTAAAGGACCTACAAAAAATAATGAGGATAGAAGTAGCAGCCTTACTAGTAAACACTACTTACTGTGTCCTACTCCCTTCTCTAAGGATTCCACAGCACTTGCTAGTAGTAGTTGCCCCCTTGAGTGCCTCGTTTTCATCAGAGGGTTTGATAACTTCACATTCAGTAGATAAATTGTACTTCATCTTATTTGGCATCCGTAGCAAGTTGGAGAATATTTGTAAGAAAACAGAGGTAAAACATTTCCTTGTGTCAAAGCCAAAGTCTTCTGCAGTGGCTTGGCCTGTGCACAGAGGGGCTGTAGTCACTGAAGAGTTGCCTGCCTCTTGTGCTCCTTGCCCTTTTCCCTGGTGGAACCACACTAACCACACTGACAATGGCAAAATGCAGTGGGTGTCTGCACTTTGGGAAACTTCCCTAAGTCCAGTATCTTCGTGCCAACTGGGACTCACTGGCAGTTTAAGCAGAGAAGCCAGCCATATGGACCAGATACACAAGCAGCTGCCCTTCTTCCACTAGTGGTGCTGAGGGTCAGGACCCTCAGATGGAAGGCTGGTTGTCTCTAAAATTGCAAACTAATGCAGCAAAATGAGCTGTAACTCATTTCAGAGCTGCGTACCTGGAGTGTTTTGTCATTGGAACTAATGATTCCTGGTGATATTACTAACTAACTGATGGTATTAACAAATCAAATTCTGTTTGTAAATGCTGTATGCATGTGCTTTAAATTTTATGGACCTACTGTTCTGCTGTAAAGGGGAAGAATACTTTCTGAACTCTAAAATAAAAAAAATGCTTGTTACTAGTCAAACTCTCTTTAAAAATAAAGATTATATGATAACCTCTCATCTTTGAAGCTAACTCTCACTATTTTGCAATGCAAAAATTAAAATGTTTCAATGAAAACCCACTTCCAATCTTAAGTCTGAACAGGCAGCTGTTTTGTGAGGTGTATTTATTTATTATTTTTTAAAGTTATTTATTACTTTTTAAATTTACTTTCCAGTGTAAAGAGCCCTTCAGGTATTCCATTACTCCTTTATCCATTCTTCCTTGAATGTTCAAGTCTAAATTCTTTTATTGGGGTAGAGATCTCTAAATACTTCTATCTACTAGCTGTTCAAAAGAACATACAGTACGTGTACAGAAAAAAATATTTCATGTGTGCAAACTCTATTGCCTGCTGATTAAAGAATTTATTTTTCAATGAGGAAGGGCCCGGAAGAAACTAATGTAAGTATTTTAGCAAGGGTTTGTATTTCTCTGATAAACTGCACTCCCCTTCTGTTTGTGATCACAGGATGAAAGCCCTCTAAGCTTGTATATGTACATTTTTACTGCTACATCATGTAGTGTGCTCTTAAGATTGAGATCTCATTCCCCAGGAAGCATTTCTGTCTAAGATTAATTGCCCTTTTAAAATCAGTGTTTGATGTATTCCTTTGGCTATATCCTGACTCGCTTTAACCCTCTTTGACCTGACCCCACTGGCTATTACCTCCATGGCTGAAGCAGAAATCCTTCAGCTTGATGTATGCAGTACAGACTTGAGCCTGTGGTTTTTCACATCGATGGATTCAATTAGCTGAGTTTTTTACTGATCAGCTTAGCAGAGGTTGAAGAATTTGTCAGACATGGAACGAAAGTGTCCATACTTGGGGGTTAATCGAATGGCTCGTCTCCATTTTCGTCTGGAGTTTGCTTGTCAAGTTGCTTACTTTGTTAAACAGCACAACAATATTGCTGGAAGTTGCATTTTTAAAACCCGTTTGTTCTCCAGTTAAATGGGGGAAGGTACGAAACATGAAATAGGAATCATTAGGCCTTTGATCTGTATATATCACTTAGCACTTTTCAGGCAAATGTTTTGAAATTGTAATTACGTCCAAATGTCCACTTTTGAATTTGATTTAATAACTGGGCAGGTACACTAACAATTAACATTATGGATTGATCAAAACAAGTAAACTTGCTCGTCTTTTCTGTACTGATAATTATTTTGCAGCAACAGGAGTCCTTCCTTGTTTTGCCTTGCTAGGAATAAATAGTTTATCATTTGATTAGCTGAAAAGTTCATGATGAAAGATGGATGGCTACTAGAATCGAAGGATTTTTGCAGGCATGATGTGAATTATAGTTTGAAAATGAAGTAAAATAGAGGTTGAAAGTTCAAGAATGCCATTTAAATGTTTAAAAATGTATGAACGTGCACATGCATAGGGAGTATATAATGTGATTGTATAGTGAATTTGCTATTTAAATTGTTTGAAAACTGACATAAAAATTGTCACTAACTGCTAGCAGCAAGAGGTCTTCTACAGCAAATTGATTTGCTTGATACCAATCCTGATAGAGAAAAATCTTTATCAAATGTTTCTTCTTTTGGTTTTCCAAGAACTGTATCAATTACATTTAGCTCCCTACTTGTAGACAGAGAGAGCCTTAATTTCTGAAGGTCAGTTATATGCAGTTTAGAGGGAAGGGAAACCTCAGTCCTAATTAAGGGCACGGTGCAGGAAGGGGTTAACTTATTGTAAGATGCTGAGAAAGAAGGGGTGTGAGAATATTTCCTGGGAGTTCTGTCTTACAGCATCTCTTTTTTTCCAGCCTGAAGCTAGATGTTTGATGGGAAGCATCTTGGGCTCAGTTGCTGTAAGGTCTTCTAAAATCTTTTAACTACTAAAATGTGAGATGTTTAAGGCAAGTATTTTAGGGTGCTGTCATAAATTAGTTTGGGACCTATAGCAACAATGCCGTTAAAATGCCATTATTTTAAATATACAAATACAAAAATTAAAACAAAACAAAAAGTTAAGTAAAGCTTTCATTTCCATCCTCTATCTGCTTTTCCATTGAGCTGCATGAACTCTTTACAGAAGGAGAAATGGTTGTCTGAGGTGGTATTACTGTCATTGTTAACTGGTTTGGGCTGCAGAGTACTGTTAAATACAGTCAGCTCAGGCAACCTGACTTACTAGTGTTTTGAGGCCAAATTTACCCTATGTAAACTTTTTCAATAGAATAGAAAAAGTTTTCTAGTTTGTTTCCATAGTTTCTGGCTGCTGTGAGATTAGAAGTGTAACCCAAGTTCTTATAAGCTGCTCCAAAGTGTAATAAAACACTGCTGGTGGTGATTAGTTTCAGCCATACTTTTGTTAGGTTTCAGAAATGTGGCTGTCTAACCTGGGGGACAGACTTGAGAGTAAAAGATGACAGGAAATAACAGAGGAAAAATTGCATGGAGAAGAAAATTATGTATAGGGGTGATGCCAAGTATTAGATTTGATCCTAGTATTTGAAGAGATTTAATGTAGATTATAATGTTGCGTAGTCATCTACTTTCATTTGAGAGTAGAGAAAGCTAGGACTGTGCTGGAATATAATCCAGGGTGTCTAATTACAGTGAGATCTGTGACAAAGAAACTTTCTTCCTCTCCTGTAATTTACAAATGTCTAAACTCAAGCAGGAGATGCTTATGCCACTAAAAGCTCCTGTAGAGATCAGCCAACTGGCCTGTGTCAAACCATGTAAGGAAATACAGCAGTAATTAAATCTGGAAATATGGACTTCATGACAGTGTTGCAGAGGAGGAATACTTGAGATATCTTGCCTGGAGTTAGGGTTTTGTAGCCAAGCACTCTGCAAGAACAGACTGCACTGAGGCTTGTAGAGGTCAAGTTCTATCATGACATTTTGGACTAATGAAACAGTAGTTCTTGTGAGGGGATCTGCCAAGATGACATCAAGGTGCTGTAAGGGTGAAGCTGAGACATGTTATATGAATGCCAGAATACTCCAGGATGGAGAGAGGCTTATGTTTTGAACAGTTTATTTTGGAGAAGAATTTAAGAAATCAAAATAATGAGTTAGAAAGGATAGGTTAGGTAGGCACTCTTGTTATCTGTGAGGGGTTGTTCAGTAAAGCTACTAAAAATTAACATTCCTTTAAAATGATATTTTTAAGCAAAATACAAAGTTGTGGATTTTATTTACCATTAGTTGTCTTTGAGGCCAGGAACTTGCCTTAGTTAAAAGCTCTCTGGGGTACTTGTGTGGATATAAGGAATATCCAGAGCTGAGAACATGTATTTGGGAAAACTATGTCCTTCAGTTTGAGCAACGTTAACTCATGTAACTACCGATGGTTAAAATGAGATATGTTCTCACCTCGCTGCTGGTTAACCAGATCTACCTGATTGTTTATTTATATTCCAATTGGATAGGTGGATTATATCCAGAAACCAAAGTTCTTATTCTCCAAATCACATCTTGTGTTTGCAACGTTGTTTATTCCGGGTACAGAATAACCTTGAGGAACATGATGACTTGTTCTGACTGATGTATCAATCACATGTTTCCCTGTTCAAGTTCACAGAATCTTTCTGCTTGGAAAAGGCCTTTCATATCATCAAGTCCAACCATAACCTAGCTCTACCAACCATTAACCTAACCCTGCCAAGTCCAGTGCTTAAACCATGTTCCTAAGCACCACATCTGTATGTCTTTTAAACACCTCCATGGATGGTTCCTCACCGGAAATTGGCATCAGTGGCTTTCCCCAGGGCTGGCATGGAAGGAAAAGTCAACCCCGTGTTGTCATGTCACACATCAGCCTCTGAAGTTTTGAGGTCAGAGGAACCTTTTGTTGTGGCTAGGCTATTTTAGAATGAGCTTTGCAGAATTTGTTGTGTGTTCTTGCTCTTGGTCAGAGGATACTGTACAGCGTATCTGGCTGTGATCCAATGTATCATCTGCATTTCTGATTAAACTGTTAATTATTCCAAATGAGAGGAGAGGAAGGGAATAAGGATTGTGGTGGTTTATGTGCGATTAAAGTGAGGTGAAAAGTATGTTGAGATTGCTGTGGAAAATGGGTCATTCTAGCAATGAAGCCTCCTACTGTGATGAGCAGGATCCTGTTTTGTTTGGGTTTTTTTGCAGTAGCAGGCTGGAATTTACAGAGAAGTAGGGAGAGCCTGGGATATGATGGCTGAAATGGGCTAGTATGAAGCTTATGAGAACTTGTACGAAGATTTTATTCTTATTTTTAAAAAATTAACCTAAAAAAAACCCTGCTCAACAGAATATGTAGTAAGCTTAGTCCTTGAAGCTCTGATGTTTTTAAATACAAAACATTTTCCATCAGTAAAGAGAACTTAAGTGTCCACTCTCTGAAGTACTTGTGCTGAGTTCATTCAAAGAGCAAGTGATTGTTTGGCCAAGAGATTTGACCAAGCTCAACCTTTTTTGGATGCACTTCCCTTAAAATTGCATAGGTATCAAGCACCTGTTAGTACTCAGCTGAGTGAGTAGGATTTGTTTAAAATACAAGGTTGTTTTTCTATTTGAGACCTTTATACTGAGGTTGTCATGACTGGAATCTGAACATCTCACCATATTTCTATACTTTGGTGGCTGTTATACATACATGTGCCAGAAACTGATTGCAGAAGTGTTTCAGTTAGATTTGACTTTCTGAATGGAAAAGCCTGACATAATATGCTTTAACTTCTAATTTTATTTTTTTTAAAAAACAGTTACTCAATAAAAGCAAAGTGTGAATATTTGATATACAGGTGGGTTCAATTCATTTCGTAGCTAAGCTTGCTCACCAAGCAAAGAAATATTTTGCCACAGATTAAAAAACACATGGTATTTGGCTAAAGTAAATATTACAAAAGTGATGTGAAAGTGTTTATAAATACCCCTCAGCTTAAAAAAAAAATTAATTAAGTTTATTGATATTTTATGGGCACATGATTTTTGTAGCAGACTCAATGAACATAATTGTGAAGCTTGTTTTGTTGGGAATGGTATCCAGTCATTGTCAATTCTCGTGTCAGACACGAGCTGTTTTCAGTTTTGGACAGGTTGCTGTTGAAGAGCTAGATGCTATTAATCAGTTTCAGTGCCAGCAGTTGAAAGATCCCTGTGTCAAATTGAACAATTACTGACAATTTTTAATTTTTAGGGGGTTTAGAGATGTTATGTACTTAAAAGTGCAAAAAAGTGAAGTACATTCATCAAGTGCTTGTTTATTTATGTTATACTGGTGGTGCAGAAGTCACTGGAGTAATTCTTTAGGCCATGAGGCTTGTCTGGGGCTGTAACTTTTCTGTGTGTCCTAGAATATCTAAGCTCAGGTAGCTGAAGAGGGGAAGGATAACTTCAACCACTGTCCAGTTCTTTCTTGCCACCTGTGGTTACAGGTTAGAACACAGTCTTTGAATTTGCTTACTAATATAGTGTAGTCTTTTGTCAATAATTGCATATGGTTTCATATGGGATCCTCTGTGCTCCAGCAGAAATCTAGCTTCCAAGAAGGAAATGTTCACCTTTGCTTGCCAGGGACATAGGCTTTAAAAATTGAGTCAGCAATATCTGTCAGTAACAACCTTAGTGGTTTTACCCACAGATGAAGATCCACATCACTGAAAGCTGTATACCTACCTGATCCTAACACAGTAGGTTAAAACCTTCCTGGTGAAGATGTTGGTGTATCTCTTCAGAGATACCCGAGGCATCAGCTGCTGAGCATGTGCTGTCAAGGAATGCTCTGGCTGCTTTCAGGTACATGCACCTAAAGGCCTGTTCTCCTGCCTGGGAATCTGAGGAGCAGGAGCCCTGGAAAAGAAAGCAGCTGCACCACAACCACAAAAGCAGAACTCTGCTCCTTGTAACGCTGACCCAAGAGGAGTTTCCCTACAGTGTGATGTAACCTATTGTCAGGAATGCCTTTAGTATCATCTAGTCCAGAATAAGATGTCTTCTGAAGATGAGCAAGCAAATGTTTGTGGCTCACTTCACAGCTGAAAAAGCTGGAAACTCCTTCTGTTATATAAGGCTGCTACTGCACGACACTTTCCTTGGTTATATTTATTCCTTACACTTTTTAGCATCCTTGTCCAGTATAGTCCTGTGGCATTGGATCATGCACAAAGTGCATTTTTTGCTCTAAGTTCAGAGCACAGGCTTCTATGTCCCTTCCTAGGGCTGTAAAACAAATGTGAAGTGGTGCTGCCCTGAGTCAGAAGCTGTAGTTTCTGTGGTGTCCATTTTGATGATTACTGGCAGGTTCTGGGACTTGCTGTAAAGAGGACTTGCCTAGGGAGGATTCTAATTTAAGTACTCCAGGACGTTTTTGCTAAATCCTGAATATCTTTGTCTATCAGTGGAAGAATTTAAGCCAGCTAAATTGCCTTGCCAGGTCATTGCTAGAGGCCACTAAAGAATTTTAAGTGGTGCATCCCATGTAGTCTGGCTAGAGAAGCTGATCCTGTGTAGGTGAAAGGAGTATGGAGCTGCAGCATTGGTGAGCACTGTGGTGCTAATCTGAGTGAAAAATGGCTGAAATATGGTCCTTTGCCAGAAGCAGCTTCTTGCTATTCTGCTCTCAGACACTTGAATCTCTCTCAAAAACAATCTTTCCTTTTCCCTTCGTCTTTAATTCTTCCCATCTAACTAAGAAGATAATTCAGTAGAAAAATGTATTTAGATTGCATCAGGGGTCTGTGTAACAAACTGAATTAATGCTGAATAATGTAACTAAATTATTTGGTTTCCTAATATTGAGTGGTTTACTTTGCAAAGAGGAACTTATATACCTAAAGAAAACAGAAAACCTTACCATGGAATACCAGGACACATTCCTACCTTCTCTGAAGACTACAGATTTTTCTCTTCTCTGTTTTTTCTCTGCTTCTTACTGATTCCTGAACGCTGAGGGGGTTTTAAGGGAGCTTGGGATTACCAGCAGCAAGTATTGTAGTAGTTAGAGTACTCTCCTACTCTCCTTAAAGGAGGGAGAGTGGACTCAAGCTGCCTCAGCTTGAGGAGGGCTCTGAGCCACTGCATCAAGGACCATTGCAGTGCTTGTGCTTCCTTCCAGAAGATGCCAATCTGCAAAAGAGGGTCCTTTGCCAAGACTTTCTTTGGCTGGTTTCGTGATGATAGAGATGAGGAGAACCTCTTCTTAAACCCTTCAACTCAGAGCTGCCTGTTCGTCTCAATTTTTTTGTGTACAGAGTTAGAAAACTCTTCTCACTTTCCATGGTATGATTTATTAGCCTGGGTCAAGTACCTCCTTTAAGTGGTGCTGCATTTGATTTAGTGTCTATATGAAATTGTCTGAAATGTCTCAAAAATGTCTTCATACACAACATGTAAGCATAGTTTTCTGCCTTCTGGAGGTGGAATACTGTTATGTTTTACCAAAAAGCTTTATTATAATCTCTGCTTATCACACGGCCACTAGTGACTTTTGGGGGCTCTAGTGCCTTCTGTGTTCATAGGTTTCCACAAGGAAAGAAGCAAAAAAAAGAAATTTAATTCTATGACAACCACTCTGATAGGAGATGACTTAATTGGTTTTGAGGCTTTTTTTGGTAAATACTGAAAGAGTCTTTATAATTTGTGCATCACTTCAGTAACATAAAAATGCTCTGGTTTTAAGTAAATAATTACTGTGTACACACATTCTAAAAACCTCCTATGAAACATGTAGTGCTATATTTTTATTTCTCTGATCCCTGTCAAGCTGAGACTTCAAACTGTCCAATGGGGGGAACCCACCACTTCCCTTGGGAGACCATTCCCATGTTTGATTGTCCTCATGGGGAAAAATTTACCTCTTGTGTCCAATTGGAATCTCCCCAGGAGCAACTTGTGCCCATGACCCCTTGTCTTTTCCATGTGACTCCTTGTAAACAGGGAGTCTCCATCTTCTTGGCAGCCACCCTTTAAGTACTGGAACAATTAATCTTCTTTGTAATTAAGTAATTTAAATCTTACACCATTCGTCTAAATGTGTGTTGTGTTTAGCAGCTTGTACACTCGTATAGAGGAATTTTGTCAGTCTGAAAAGGCCTTTTTTTTTTTTAATCCTAGAATATGGGGTGGGGGGAAGAAGAGGACAGCACTTGGTGTGTCAAAGTGCATATGAAATAAGCTACAATCCTCAAGACCATGAACAGTAATGGAAGGGAAAATATGATGTAAATCTATTTATCTATAAGCCAGGTGGATGATGCTTTCATGAGAGTCTGCAAATCATCCAGAACCCAGATCACGGTGGTAATGGTGGATATGAACTACACAGCTGTTGAGAAAACAAGGATGTTTCCCAGAGTTTTCATCCTTTTTCCAAAAATTCTTAGTATATTTGCTGTAGAAAACTTCTTGCTGCATAAAGCAGAGGAGCCATCTATAGGAGAGAGAATGTGATTCAAAATGGTGAAGTTACTTAAAACATGGAAGTTGAGGAAAGTTTGGGTAAATGTGGCTTAGGTGAGAGTTTATGGTCCTTAGTAACAAAAGGAGGGAAGAATGCTAAAGTAAAAACAATGGATTTTGTGAAAGAAGGCCACGGTAAATACAGAACTGGTAGATAAGATCTCTCTAGTCAAGCCTCAAGGGGAAAAGGAATTAAGGAGAAGTGATGCTTTGTCAGAGATAATAGTAAAGCACAAACAATGCAAATGCAGTGATTTAGACTTTAATTAAACTGTAAATTCTCCATTGACCTCTGAGACTTTCTCAGTTTGCTGAGGAAGAGGATAAAAGATTTGTATGGGAAAGGGACAAAGTTGGGCCGGGAGCAGGGGATGGGGCCACCCAGATTAACTGTATTTCATTTTGGAGCAAGAGGCATGGAGTTAGGAAGTGCATCCACACACATCCAAAAATGTTCTGTCACACCGTAAAAAAGAGCCAAAGAAAGTGTTTATCATTTATAAGCCTTTCCTCCAATGACAAGGAGAAGATCCTCAGATTCTAAAGCTTTTAATCTTTTTGTGCAAGGTTTTGCTAAGAAGAGTCAGGTCCGTGGAGGTGGCTAGCACAGGACTCATGCCAGAACAGCATTCTGCCATCTGTCTGTGTGTGCAAATGAGTTGTTTCTGAAAATTAAATAATACTATGAAATGTAAAAAAAAAAAAAAAAAAAAGTCACCAACTCTGTGGCAATTTCTGGAATACCATAGATAGATTTTATATTGAAAGTGTTAAATAAATATATCTAGGAGTCACTTCAATATACAAAATATTTAGATATTCTCTAACTTCTCAGTATAAAAACTTGGTTTCTGAGATCTTTTCTTTTGCAGTTTGTGCTGTTACCAATCTGACTGGTTTCAACCCAATAAATACCTGCTTTGGTTGGAAATACCAGAAGTTTATTTCTAAATTACGTGCACATATCTACATTTAATTTACATCTACATTTACCTATCTACATTTAAATTACATGACCTATCTACAATAAAACCAGAAACCAGCAATTGTTTATGCTTCATTTAGTGTGATAATGAGTATATTGTGCCATTTAGAGAATCAATCTTAATATATTAATCAAGAATTTGTACAGAGTATGGTGCCATATGTAGATAACATGTAAGAGATGTACAATGCTTTATTTTAGGCAAATGTAACTGTCTGCTTCTGTAGGAATAATTATTACTACCATACAGTCAACAGCACATTCAAGGATGATTCTTCCTAATCTAATTTAGTCTGTGCTGGCATAGATACCTGGTTATAACACAAACTTCTTCAGGCAGCTGTCACATCATCTTGGTTACCAGACAAGTAAGATTTTATCTATGTTATAAAATAGGAATGATGCTACAACTGGGATAGCTGAATGAAAAGCCAGTAATGGTACCTTCCCTTCTAGATTCTGCTCTCTTTCATGCCACCCTTGGGGATCACAGGGGTTTGTTCTTTAATACAGAGAGTGGAGGGGGGAATAAGATGTCAATTAGAGAAGGCAGTGATATTTTTGAGCACTGGATGTGGATTTCATTGTGATAGGTCCATGCAAGAATGCCAGAGTATAGTAGAACAGTAAATGATCACTGCCTACTTCCCCACACACACCCCCCCCCCAAGCATTATTTGGAGCATATTTCAGATGCTCTTCTCATCACAAGGCACTGAAATAAATGTTCATTTTTTGTTGTTTTTTATTTTTAGTTCATTTTGTGACAGTTATGTCAGTTGCTTTAGCTGGTTCCCATCGTTTGAATCAAAGGATCAAAGTACTTGCATCCTCTGGGACAAGTATAAATAAAAATAATTGAAATATTCTTAGAAAATAATTTGGTCATACTGGGAATCATTTGCTAACTTAGCTTTTCCAAGAGATGAAACTAAGTGAGAAAAAGCTGGTGCCAATTCAGCCTTCTGAGTAACTCTGAAATATTGCTTGAGACTTAAGTAAATTGTTCTTAGCAAAACAAAATTACTTCAGGAATATTAGATGTATTATAGGTGTGGTGTATTACATACAGTTCAGCTCTTTCAGGAGGTCACAGTATTAAGAATACAACTGTATCAGTGTATTTTAGGAAGTGCAGCATCTTTACTGTGATCTGGGTAAAATTCAGCTTATAGCTGGGTGAGATGGAGGTGCCTTAACTGTGTTAACACCAAGCTGTGATCACCTTAGCAACTAATAAAGAAGTGTGGCACTTCTGTTAAGTTGCATTTTAAGCCGTTTTTTTCTTAGAATTAATTTTAACTCAAAGTTCCTTTCTTAGATAATAAAAATCTCAGCTTTCTCCATTACCAGTATTTCCTGCTTTTCGTTCTGTTAAATGTTCAACCCCGTAACACCAATTAAATCTACTGTAAATTAAGTATAGGGAAATGTTTAATCTTTCTGTGAACTTTGAATGGTATACTAGTGGTTTCTCTTTTTCTTTGAATTAGATGGAGAGCAGAAGACTCAAGTGATGATTCATGGAATTGAGCCAATGCTGGAAACACCCATACAGTGGCTAAGCGAACATATGAGCTATCCAGATAATTTTCTCCACATTAGTGTCATTCCCCGACCTACTGATTGAAACTCAGCGACACTGGTATGAGGATCATTCTCCAGCTGGAACGAGAAGGGCATCATGTCAGCTTCTTGCTTCTGTCGTTCTTGACAGAGGCAGCCTGACCAGCAAAAAAAAAACAACAAACCAACCCAACAGAAAACCGAAACAAAACAAGTCCTCACTGCTGCAAGCCAAACAGGAAGAAAGATCCTATCACCAGATAAGGGCAATTGGGCTGATCTTATTTTGCATCACTGCTGCTTTTCTTCACCGCTGTAATTAAATCAGTTGCGATATGAAAGAATTTACAGGACCTCTGCACGTCTGCTGTTTTCTTGTAAAATAGAACGAAGCTGAAACTGTCAGCCCAAGAGCAAGTGGAAATGTGCCACTCGATTGTATTTCTGATTAACAAATAAACAGGGCTGTTTCCTAGAGCGGTGCCGTTTCAACTTGGGGAGTGGAAACCTTGGTTTAATTTTCTAGAAAGTTAGACACTGAGAGATTCAGTTACCAATAGCTTTTTGTAACAGATCAAATTGCTGTAAACCCATCTTTCCTTAATGAGAACGTCATGTTTACAGTATATGTATTGGTATGCAAATGATCTTTTAACTTTGATAACGAGCAGTGAGGGGCTTTAAAGGAAACCCGTGAGCATGTTTTGTCATCTAAAAACATGCACAACTTAATAATTTACAAATACTTCTGATTTGTGTGCTGTCACTGAATACTCCAGGATGTTCATTATTCAAACCAGTTTTCACAGACTAGCAACAATGTAGGATAATTTGTCTCAGGATTTGTCATGGCATTTCTTTTGTGCTGATCTGTATTTTTCTTCCCCTGTAAGAATATTTTCTTAATTTAGTTTTAAAAGTATTACAAAAAAAAAAAAAAAAGTAAACGGATGTTGCAAATGATTGTATCCTGCTGTTTATTCCCATAGACTAGAAAACAGTTAAATCATGGAATGATGAACAGTTGTATTGCTTTTTAATAACTTTGAATTTTGGAAAGCTGAGGCTTTTCCAAGCTAATACTTCCTTACGTCTGAGTTTAGTTTTCTACTGTGGTCCCCAAGCAATCAGTCTGAAATTTGCACAGATTTTTCCCTTAGTTTAGCAGATGTGTTTTCAGGTTATTGGATCACTTTTGTTTCTAGATGTTTGTTACCATTGCAGCTGCTACTAGGACTCTACCATTTTTTGTGTGTTTTTCTGAATTCATCACACTTTGTCTGCAGTTTGTGGCACGAGGCTCTGTTTATAGTAGACATATTATCAAATATGCCAAATATTATAAAGTATAATGAAAGCATGACATTCTTCTTTCAAAAGCAGTAGCTGTTGAAGTTTCTACTCAAAGTCTTAGCTTGCAAATATCCCAGTAACTCCCAGTGCTACTCCCATCTGTTTCCATGCTTCCTTTATGGTGGGATACCTGTACCTGCAAAAGAACAACATGAAGATCAATCAAACAAAAAACCTCTTAAAGAAGCAAGAGGGGAAAGATCTCCTTGGGTGAGGATAGAATTGAGGCTCAAAGAAAAAAGCCCTGTGGGCACAAAAACTCAGTAGACAAAAGAGTGTCTTAAATGTAAATTAGGAAATAGCGTTAAGGAAGTGGGAGGGAAAAGGTAATAGTGAAAGAAACTTCTGCTCTATTCTGCAGGACATGAAGAATTTTTAAAACCAAACTATGCTGGTGTGTGTTTATGGAGAACTGAAATACAATATTCTTATAGTGGGATGATTTGGTTGAGTTATTCTAATTTCCAGTTCTGTTTGGAATTTTTGTTACAGCGTTGGATTGGCATTTGTAAACTTTCTTAGGCAGACCCATCTAAATATTCTGGAGAGTTTCAAAGTCCTGCCAATGGATAAAGCAAATATTTTGTAGAGTCTTCATATTTGAAAGAAAAAAAGCCCTTTGTAGGGATAATTTTTCCATTAGTCAGGATAAGAGGCAGTACATTTAAAACCTGTGAAGATTGTGTTTCCTTTGTTTTAAGGTAAACTGGAGTAAGTCACTGGCTATTTTAATATATTCTGCACCAGCAATTTAAGTATACAGCTCTCTCCTCATGGCCCATATTTGCTAGTAAATCCAACTTGAAGGCCTAGCATGGAACAAAGATACAGCTTGGCTTTAGAACATACTCTTCTCTTATTTTAACTATTTAAACTTTATTAAAAAATAAAACAAAGTTTGAGTCTGTCTTTATTTCCAGCTAAATGAGGAACTTTGTCATGGAGTGACAAAAACATTGAATTAATACTTAATAAGTAGGAGCTTCTTAAAGATCTGGTTGGATTATTTATCTAGACAAAAGCACATCATCACAAAAATGAAGTGGCATCTTTGCTTTACCTGATTAAAATCACATTTTTGTAGTTTCTTAATGTGGGAACAGCAGGAGGAACAGAAGGTGCGTTGTGGCTTAATTAAATACTTCTCTTCAGTTTGAAATGCTGTAACTTCTGGAAAAGAAACTAGATTTGGTCTAAATTGGTCAGAATCTAACATATAAATCAATTTCAATGCTAAGTAAAAGTGCCAGATACACCACACCCACTCCCCTCCATTTAGAGTGTATCTGGTGAGCAAGTTAAGTTTAAGTTTGTAGTTTAAAAAAGAGTAAAACATAGAGCTTGTTGCTCTTTTCACTGTATTTCATGTTGTTTGGCAACGGCTGCCTCCATTTTTGAGTGTTTGGTGAAGAAAGAGTGAACTTCCCAGTGATTTCTTTGATACCACTGTCACTCAGCCCACTGTCAGCACACAAGGTGATGCCTTTTTAAATTAATTTCCATGAATTCTTTGGGGAAAATAAATAGGAACATCCTAAATGAAATAACTTGGTATTGGTAAAAAAGTTGGATGCCATTGCCACTACTGGGAAGCACGTGAGCTTGACATTTGAAGGCCTCATAACCTTGAAAAACTGGAGAATGGGAGAAGATGTTGAAGTGAATATACAGAGTGGGCCCAGGGCCTAAGGAGAAGGATTTCTGCTGGGAAATGAGGAGAGCTGATACTATGATGTGTTTTGCGGCTAAAGTACCTGTAATCCTGGGTTCCCATTAGGTAAAGAACATTCAGAAAAGGGGGGAATTGTTTGTCTTCAGGGGCAGCAGTTCTCCAGTGGAATATTGTGGATGGGTCTGAAGGACCCTGTGTGGAAAGGAGATTGATTTGTGCTGGAACAGGGACTGTGCTGCCTTAGTGGCAGGAATGCAGGTACTGCTGGGAATATGTTTTGGTGTGATTAGGAAATCCTGCAGGAATGTGAAGAAATATTGAATATTAAGGACAGATCAGGCACAGGAACATGCTGTATGAACTAGGTCAGCATCTTGGCTATACAAGTCTATTAGCACACTCTTAGAAGACTTCTAAGGCTAAAAAATGACTGTTCAATTTAGAGAATGTTTTAAGCACATTTCACAGCTTGCCAGTGATAATTCACAAATCAAGGGACTGGACAAGAAAAGGAAAGATTAATCCCTATTATGGGTACTTTCCAAATCGAACATTTTTGCATGAAATGATTTTAAACTCCCCAAAGAACCTAGATGTTAAGTTTGCTTGCAGATTTAGCAGTAGCTTACACAATCCATTTCTTCATATGCTACCATATGTAGATGTTAAAACTGATTATGGACTAGTGTAAGTCTAATATTAATATTGATTATTATGCCAGAAAGTGAACTATGTTAGTGATTGTGAGGGCTCCTGTGGGTGCTATTGTTCTGATGCTGCAAATGGATGAAATGTGGAAGTTTAGAGGATCTCTGGCAAGTGCTACCACTTTTTGCAACTTCAGCCTTCCAGCAGCAACAAGATCACTCTGTCTTTACTGAGAAAATGATGTTATTTTCTTGACATGGCCAGTGTTTTTCAGGGGAAAATATTTATCTCCTCAAAATACTTTTGAATCCAAATTTGTGGCTGTATCAGGGTATTAAGGCTTCTGGAAAGTGACTTTAGCCATTGATTTTAGCAGTCCTTGTTTATTTGGACAGGAGAGAGATTCCTGAAGTGATTTTTTTTCTTTCTTTCCTTAGGATGAGAAAGGGTATGCACAGAGGTTCTTAGAATATCACATCACATATAGAATGGATTTCTGAATTAAAGCAGGTGGGTGTCTATTCTGCATTAAAACTTCTGGTTTTGAGACAGGGATGGTGACATTTCAAAATGTCACCCTAAACCTGAGTAATATCTCTTTGGAGAGGTAAAAAGATGTGAAGTTTCAAATGCTCAGAAGTAGATTTCAGATTTCTGTACTTTCAAGTTACAGTATCAAATTAGCTTGTGGAAGAAGAGTTTAAAATGAGAGAGATGTTTTCTTCCCTTGCCTTTCATGTCTCCACAATTCAAGTAATTAAGTTCTTTCAACTATGAAATGAAACACCAGTTTCTATAAATAGATTAAAGAACACAAAACTTCTTTCAAATGCACCTTTGTAAACAGGTACATGAAGAGGAGTTTTGTGTAGTTCAGATTTTTATATGTATAAAATAACTAGCAATTATATGAAGTTTAAAGGTATGGTTTTCCACATGGTTTTAATAGTATTTATATGGATAAAAACACTTCGGGTAGAAAGACAGGGAGTGAAACACTGTGTTAGAGTTGGAGGAGCTTGACTTTACTACAATTGAAACTGCCAAAACGTGTCAGATTTTTAAGTAGCACTTTCCACTGCAGATGTTTAAAGCCTTAATTCTTGCATAATTTCACTAATATAGGTCAACAGATACAGTAAAATGAGTAAGTTGTGGGAACAAATCTAGTTATTAATACACATATTCTCATCTTGGCATTCACAGTAGTTGTGAGTATTGTACAGTGGAAAGGGCAAAGCTGGTACGTGATAGAGTGTGCATCTGCCAGAAACTTGCTAGACTTTGTCAAATGCATTTTGCAAGTTCACATGCATGTCTTCAAAGCTACCAGAACTTTCTTTCAAAGAAAACTGGGCTGTGATGGGGGGGGGGAATTATATATATAGTGTTTTTCACTAAACTTCTCCCTTCAGAGGGTGCCTTGCAGTGAAAGGCATGTGGAGAGAGAGCACGTGTGAAAGCTGGTAATGCCTTGTTTCGTATAGATATGTATGTAATTTATCCTATCTTGAGGTTTTGTTGCTTAGGGCCAGTAGTGTCCCAGTGACCCTAACAAAAAGACAATTTAATGATTCCAGCTAGACAGAGGCGCTCAGGAGGATTTTCACTGCTACAGAACTAAAGATCAGAATGGAAACTATCTGGCTGAAACTTGCACCTTACATGCTCTTCTAGCTATAATTAAAATAATCTGCACTTCAGAGGTTTGCTTTCCATCAGTCATATGTACACACACCCTCACTGGATTTTTTCCACATTTTAAAATTAGCAAAATAATCTGGTCTTCCTTCATTTTAATATCCGAGTCCATACCAGGCAAACGGGAGGTAGAGACCAGGCCATGGGAGTGGCCCTGAGGCCTGAGGTGCTGGCCTGACCCAGGAAGACATTAGGCAGCTTGTTCACTATTTCCACTGCTTCAATTTTATCATACGACTTTCTGTCTTCTACTTGCAAACCCTTCTTTTAATTTGCAGCCTCTCTTTTTTTTAGCTAACCTCCTGACCCCAGCTGGGTGGTGATGAGGTTGAACCTGCCCCTCGCTCTCCAGGGCCTTTCTCTCCCTCGCAGGCCTGCGATCGGTGGCTGTTTGGTGAGTGTGACAAACCCCACCTCTGGAGCACTCTGGGACCCCTTCTTGCACAGCTTCTCCTTCAACTTCTGAAGTGTGAGTTCGTTTCTGCTGGCTGTTACCACGAACTGGGTAGCCCTGTAGGAAAGCAGTGAGAGAAAGGTGCAGAGGAGGGGAGAGAGAAATGAGAAGAGTTAAAAAGCAATGAAAGTGGGGCCTGAGAGAAAATACTTAGTGGGGAGTGAAATGACAGAGCTGGATTCTTGATCTTGCCCAGGTTTCTCATTCACTCATCATCTTACGGCTCCCACTGTGTGCTTTCCTTTCTGTCCTTTCCATGAAAGTGGTGTGCTGGCTTTCACCTGCAAAGCGAAATGTCTGGCACCTCTGGTGTCACCACCTGCCATAGCTGCCTTCTCCTTGGGGCGAGCAGTACACTGGAGAGGGTGCCTTTGACTCCGTTGTGTTGGCATTTTGCTTAAGAAGGCCTGTATTTAGAAAAGCCATTTCAGAGCTTCTTCCTCTGCAGCAGGTCCTAGGCCTGGGCCTCCTTCAACTGCGAGGAATCTGAAAGTCCTGCACAAAATGGAGATACGGTTTGCACGAGCACTTCTTATTACTGTTTTAATACGCTGTGTTGTGGAAAACTGAATCATCAACGTTGCTTTTTTATTCAGGGAATGGATTATGGAGTCACTCAAGGACCTTTGTGTCATGAAAATTACTGTCTCATGGTTCTGGAGTTTTACTTTATACTGATATGAATGTTTCATAGAGGAGAGCAGAATATATTTTCAACATGTGTAATGAATACCAAACCCAGTTTTGGTCACAAGCCTTTTCTGTTTCGTTTTCCAGTCAGAACAAGATTCCATTGTATTGTGTTTAGTTGTCGCAAGATACGTTGATATTCATAATCGGGCAGTATAGGCAGTAGAAAGAGGATGTGTCAGTTTTAATCATCAGCATTTCTGCACTTTTACATCTTGACACCTTCGATAAAAAGACACACAAGGATTTCTACCTTTCTGCTGAGGGATGTTTCTGCTAAACAACCCAGGCAGTTTCTCTGCCGATTTGGGAGATCTGCTCCCTTAGGCAAACTGTCCAGTTTTGTTTTATTGTATATAAATTTATGCTTGCCGGCTATTGAGGAAATCACTGGAACAATAGCCATGATGGCAACTAAAAAAAAATCAGCATAATTTATTGCTCAAATGTCCTTTGCTAAGAAAGGACAGTTTTTGGTTAAATTAGTTATGTCCTACTTCTGGTTGTGCATTCAATTATTTTGATGGTAAGAGAGCACAATCCTAATAGGTCAGCTTACAGTTTCCTTTAAATATATTGTGTGTTTTTAGTTAATATGCCAATAAGAGGAACTATTTGGTCTTTATTTTATTTGTTACTGAAACTTGAATGCATTCAAGGGTTCTGCTGCGATTGGCTTCCTCGGGGAGGTGCAGCAGGAGTTGGATCCTCTCTGGCCTCTGTAAATCATGTTGGGCTCAGTGTCTTTTGGGAGCATGGGGGAAATACTTCAGTTCTCTGAAGCCTACTTGCACTCCACCCTCACCAAGCTAGGTACCACAACATTCCATAATGCAGCCCTTCCTTTTTTTTGCTGCATGTGTTGAACAATCAAGCAGGTGAACTAAAGCTGCTGGGCATAACAATTAATTCTTCAGCTATCATTTCAAGGGGCTCTGAAATTTCAGTCTTTCAAGTTTTTGAGGCACAGCTCTAACAGAAACTTGGTCTGGGGTCACCACACAAGCTTCCAGCAAGATAACACAAGGTGTAAATTAAATTCTCTTTACAAATTGGCACTCAGGTAAACAGAAGTATCCACAAAGGCTCATACGTCACCTTCGTCCATGCTTATTTTGCTGTCTCTGTGCAATCAACTTTCTGTATACTTTCAAAAAACAAACCTGATGGTGATGGTGTGGTGGCACGTGGAAGAGGCCCATTGCCCAACTCCCTTCCCCCTGCCCACACCAGAGTCTGTCCTTGCTTGTGCCACTGCAGGCAATTCACAGTGCTTCAAAACCACACACAGCTCCTATTCCAAAACACCACTTGATGGTATCAGGAGGTTTGAGAGTGCAAGGAAAAAAAAATAATTTATTTTTTAAAGGGAGTTTATTCTTCATCATCAGAAGATGCTGAAATAATCAAAGGCATCGAGTGTGCAGCATCAGCAGGTAGGTCTTTGCTGCACAGTATTGTCTGGATGGGATAAAAAGACATTCTTCATCTTTAATATAGTGTATGTTTGAAATGAACTGTAATATGTTTAGATGTTCTGCTTTGATCCTAATGGGTTGTGAGGCACTATGCTGAAATGGATGCAGATTCCACCAATAAAGGAGAAGATCCTCAACATCTGAACGTATGGGCATGTGCTGCAGTTGCCACGTAACAAACAAGGGTGTGAGCTTTTCAGAGCTGCCCTGAGATAGGGAACTTTTACCACCTGTTGTCCCAGGGTGAACAGGTTGTGCACGTCTCTGAGAGCAGCAGGGTGCTTTTTCCTGGTGTTGGCCAGAGATGAGAACGTGAGGACGAATAATTACTGTGGATTTGCTGGATGCTCTGTAACCACATGCGTCTTGACCCAATAGTAATGAATCTGAATGTTCATCTACCTGCAGGATTTCTTCTGAGTGATTTTGTTACTTATATTAAACAGGGTTTTCAGGGATTTGAAATAACCTTAGGACTGGAATGGTTTCGTTGACTGGCACAGAATCATAGAACCATAGAATGGTTTGGGTTGGAAGGGACCTTCAAGATCATCTTGTTCCAACCCCCCTGCATGGACAGGGACACCTCCCACTAGACCAGGTTGCTCAGAGCCCCATCCATCCTGCCCTTCAACACTTCCAGGGATGGGGCATTGGTGCTAATTACTTGAAGCAAATAAATGGCTGGGATTTTTATTTCATTTCACTGTGCAATGAGTTATGATTAAGTGTGAATGGTGTGGCTGGAAATTTCTTGAGAATTATTTGAGTTTATTTTGCAATGACAAATAGGATCACAGGAACAAGAGAACGATGCTGCTTGTGCTGTCTTTCTGCTGAATGTCTTGATGGGTCATTGTGTGGAGCACTGAAGTATCCCTCTGCCATTCAGATCATGTAGTAAGGGTATTGTACTGGTGGAAAAGTCTCCTTTTCCAAAATAAGGGCTGACCTAAACCTGAGTCTGGTTCTGAATTCTGTCACTCCCCCAGCACAGCCGTGTTGTTGCTTGCTCAGCAGAGTCTGCAGCTTTATCTAGATTAATTACCTTGAAAGACAGAGTGTGCTATTTAGTCCAGAAAAATCCTACCTCAACAAATGAAGAAAATCTTAAAAGATTTTAAAAGTAGAGGCAGAAGCCAAGAGCTAGGAGGAGCTAGCAGCAACTCCCATGATGTACCAGAAAGAGAGGAGCTGAAGTCCTGCACTCTTCATCACTTCACAAGCTTCTCGATGCAGCAGAAGAGAGAGGATTCTCAGTGAGTTATCTGGTGTTCAGCTAGGGAAGATAACTAGTGATCCTAACTGCTGCTCAGGTTAATGTCAGTACCTCCTCTTTGCAAGCAGAGTGAAATCTGCTGTCCTTCCTCTGCAGGGATGTGGAAATTCAGTTTCCAGGAGAACTGTTATTTCACTTTCACTGGGAGAATGAATTGGTCAAAGTTTTGGAATTGAAGTTGATGTTCAGAAGGCGAGTTATGGCAGAAGGTCTTCCTCAAAGCTGAGTTTAATCCTGCTGTGGAGATGGCACTGGTCAGAAGAAGTGCAGTTACGTTGGAACCATCCACTGATGGTCGAGCAAGCCTGTCAGCAATATCTTGGTGACAGTTTGGAGCTCAGAAGGGACAGGTGCTATGGTGCTTTGTAGCACAGCGTGTAAAGGGCGTGTGATAGTGAATGGACAAGATGGCACACCTTGTTCAGTAAATGCTGCACAGCCCTTATGGTTTCTTTATGGGATGACTCCTTCCTGGCATGGTACTCCATTCACATGAGAAGTAGTGTTTCAGTTCTCTCAGCTGATGTTCCTCTGAAGCTGTTTGGTGGGTAATTTTCATGGACACGGGATGGAAATCATTGCACCAGCAGGTACAGTATCTGTTAATCTTATTTGCTTACAAATGTTCCAAGCAATCATGTATGACACCTTCCTGCAAATGAGGTAATTCCCGCTTGGAGCTTAGGCCTCTAAAGAAGAAAACTTTTATATTGTAACATTAAAGGCAGACGCTTTGTTTTAATCACTTGCCAAAACAGCTGAAAACAATTATTAATTAATAGGAAACAGTGACTTTTAACTTTGCAAGCTCTCCAAAGAAGTGTCTGTGACAACTTGCATCTGGATTTATGGATTATTTGGATACACTGAAACCAGGCATCGTACTGCAAAGGTTGACTGCTTTGAATTCATTTTAAGTGTACACATAGCGCTCTTAAAATTAATATGTTTATAAACCTAAATTGGTTCAGTTGAATGCCTTTTGTTCTCCCTCTGGCTTCATTTGAAGCAACAACAAAAAGCTGTGCTTGTTTGTGTGTTTAACCAAAATGTTAAATGCAATTAATCTACCAAAAGCACACAAATATTTTTTTGGAATAATAGAGGAGCCCCTTTCACAGTGCCTTTGGTATTTAGCACTATGGTTTGGAGAGTAGAAGGCAACTTTTTCACATCTCATAAATAAAATTTAAAAAATCTTTTGCTTGGCTTGTTTAATTTGAACCAACTCAATGCAGCACCCTCAGATTGTCTCGACTGCTTTGATAATGCTGAGGTTAGGATGTATGGAGGCAGCTTTCCTAGGATTTTAGATTCTGGATCTTACTTTCCCTTCTGGAAAATATTGTGTCTGGCAAATGCAGCTCCCAATAAATAAGAAGTGGGAGGATGAGTATTGCAGTCTGAGACAAAGCTCCTCTTTGATCTGACTTGGAGGGTGATTATGCGGGGATTCGTAATGCAGATCTACTGGTTTTGACTCTTTTGTCAAACAAAATAATAGAATTCCTTGGACTGTCAGCAATAGAGAATATCCAAAATATTTCAACAAGATCAGACCACAAGAGTTAGTTTGTGATCTTAATTGAGAATCTTGAGACATCCCAATTATTTTAACAATGGGAGAGTGGCTGCCTAGCCTGTCTGCTTCTAGCCAGTCCCAGTTATTGAGAAATTCATGGGGAATACTGTGACAAGTTTAGTAACTGCAGATTTTTCATCAGTTAAAATCTCTTTTCCAGCAAACATGAGAGCTTTGCTTTATGCATTTGCTTCTAACAGACTCTTCTCTTAAAAAGAAGTGTATGATGTCATCTTTTATTTAAAATTCTGCTAGTCCTGCTAAACCAGCAACTCGCTCTTTGCCAGGTTGCTCAATCTGAGCTCATCCTCTGTGCATGGGACTGAGTCTTAACTGCTGAGGGTTGACTGGTAGCTTGGGTGACTGGCAAGTTGGGTGTGTCCAGAGTCTCTGCCTGGGTACAGAGAGCCAGGTACCAGACTTCATCCCTGTCATTTGAAGAAAAGTCATCTGTTTCCCTCCTCAGCATGCTTATTTCTCAGTAGTTGATAATGACTGGGAGTCTGCTTAGCTGTCCTTGTTTTTTTGACCAACCTGCAACCTTCTTAGCTACCACCAAGCTATGGAAGACAGAGATGGGTCTGTATAGTCTTATATTCATGGTTAAGAAGAAAACTGGCACGCTCTTCAAAGGTTAAGTTGTGCTTTCAGATAATAACACTTTGCTTTTCCTGGAATGTTTTGCACAAAGAGACTGTACTGGTCCTTTTTTTAACAAATAGGGCTTAAATGGCTACAGAAATTATGCTGATGGCTGGTTTCCCTTTCCCTTCTCCTCCCCACTCAACACTGTGCTCCTATTGGAAAGGGGGGTGGATGGTGCAAATGTGAATGCAGCAGCTCAAA
The DNA here is from genome assembly GCA_020745705.1 of Hemiprocne comata. Lineage (NCBI taxonomy): Eukaryota > Metazoa > Chordata > Aves > Apodiformes > Apodidae > Hemiprocne > Hemiprocne comata. Next base: position 119,151,402 of record CM036588.1, on the reverse strand, counting down.
AGTCAGATGTACAGGAATAAGGGGCAGTGCTGGTGGACTCATGGAGTGACATCTCTGCACTTGTTAGTAGTCAATAATCTCAGGATCAGTCACCAACTAAATATCTGGAGATTTTATGGGCTGAACGATGGCAACTGCACTACGTGAGTTGATGTTTGTACCTGCTGAAGTCCTACACATTTATTCTGAAATTACTTTTTATTACAAATGGTGGCTGTTGGCACAGAGAACTTCATAATCTCAAAGCAGTTCTCTTTCTGCAAGTGGTTAACTGGGTCACTAACAGCTTTTCCTCAAAAGAAGTGGAAAAATTGACGAGTCTAATACAGACTGAAAGGGAAGAGTAATTTCTGCAGTGGGTCAACATTTTATGTACTTCTGTTCTCTTCCACCTGCTGTTTGATACACTACTCAGTACTAAACATCCACCCTACCAGGTGTAGCAGAACAGTGAACTGCACCTGTAACATCTCCAGAATGTTGCAGAAGAAAGCAGTAGGTTGTTCATAGATTTCCACTAGCAGAACAATTTTCAGGTTTCTGGGTTGTGTGTGGCAGGTGGAAAGAATTGTTTTCAGTGTGCTCTGGGGTATTGCTCTCTGACCAGGAAAAAGACAGTGCTGCTTCCCTCTCCTGCCACCCAGGGTTTAGGAGATGCCTAGATGGAGGATCTGAGGTTCCTGAGTTTCATTTTGGAGTTATTCATTATTTCCACAGAAGCAGTTGAGTGATAAATGTAAATTCCAAATGTCAACTTCCAGGGAAAGTGTGAATCTGATCTGTGATGGCATTTCTTGAGAATGAATTCAGAGTACTCCTACTTTTCATGCTTGGGTTTTGCATCAGGGTTTGTCCAGACCAGTGAGGTGCCTTTACACCAGCATTGGTTTGTGCCTTTGAACCACGTCCTTGCCAAAGGCTTCCACAACTTCCCGGGGCAACCTGTGCCAGTGTCTCACCACCCTCACACTAAAGAATTTCCTCCTAATGTCTAAATTTCCTCCTAATGTCTAATCTTCAGTTGTTATGAATCAGAGCAAAAAGAAGCACCAACACTTGTTCTTTTTTTTTTTTTTTTTAAAGGAAAGGCTGATTTGAAGAAAATCAAGAATGCAGAAAACCGCTGATGTGGAAAATTTTCACCCATGCCAAGAAAACCTTTTTATCAAGTTCTTTTCTTCACGGTGTCACTTTGCAAGATTCTTGCCTGTTGCGTGCTGATGGTAATGTTTTGCTGCTAAAGCTGGAGGAAATGAGGCTGAGGAAAATATTCTGTGTGAAAACCTGTAGAAGTTGACTTCAAACAGAGACATGTCCGTAAAACACGAACATGGCAGAGATGTTCCATGGCAATGTTTGTCAGGAATATGAACTGCGTTGTGAGCACTTCCCCTCTCAGACTTGCATAGCTGGAGATAATGTTGATTCAAAACAGAAGGATTTTGATGAACAGATCTTAGCTGAGTAAAGAGGAAAAAAGGTAGGTCACATTCAAAACAACGGAAACTAAACAGCTTAATTATATGCTGCGAATGGTCCTACTTCTTCAGTCAGCAAAGATGGAAAAGTCCTTTGCTAAATGTCATTAGTACAGCTGAAACTGCAGCCTTCAAGCCAATGCCAACTGCTTCTGAAATCACAACAGGGAGTACTGCAACCTACACTGCGATTTCTTTTCCTGAAATCATGTGGTTTAGCCTACAAGTGAAACTTGGTTGGGTCAAGTGGAAAGGTTCGGATTTGATAAATCAGTTGGTCTATATTTTTGTGAACTTTTGTTTCTGTTCTGCCTTTGCAGTCAATAAAGACTGAAAACTTTGGGCAAGATGAGTTAGTGAAAGTGGTGCAACAGCTTAGATAATGTAACTTTCATGATGGCCTAAGGATGGCTCAACATCAATTATACATGATCAGTACTAAGAGTAAGCTAAAATTATAGCTTGACAGTGCTTAGGAGGGGACTTGGAGAATGTATGTAACATATTTCCTTCCTTCCAAAACTTGCTGGACTAGCAGCCTGAGTGCAGGAAAATCATTGTAATTTAGCTTTTGTTGGCAGTATCAGCAGTGGAATCTAGAGCATAAATATATTGCTTTGTACATATCTCAGCCTGGATCTAACATGGGAGTGAGTGAATATGGGAAAGTTTGCAGTGTTGTCTCTTCTCCTTTTCTTGAACAGGAACAGCTCAGGTTTGGTCATGCTGAAAAGCAGACATGCACTGAAAAATATTACCTGTATTTCATCCCAAATACCCTACTGAATGGAGAGATGAGCCCACATTTTATCTGGTCTAAGGCAGGGGAACACTCTGGCAGACAGCAGGGCTGCTCTCAAGCTGCCAAGGAGGAGGCACATGGGGAAACTCGTGGCTCAAGGTTTCAGGCTGGGCAGGGGAAGGCAGCTCCCACTGCACCCAGCCCCATCTGGGGCAAAAGCAGTAATTGCCACTCTCTGGACTGTCCCCATGCCTCACTTCTGACACAAACATGATTGTTTCCTTCAACCCAACTACTGGGAAACATTTGATACAGCTCAGGAGCTTCGCTTTGTTGTGTGTCTGGGACAGAATTTCTTTCTCATGGTAGGTAGAAACTACAAACTAGGAGTACTGTGAGTCTGAGGTTTAAAGTTTGGAAGAATGGGGTAGCCAATCTGCATACTGGATGCTAAGGAAGCACTCGTGGTGACATGTTTTGCCAAAAAAAATTAGCATAAGCAGACTCAGGCAGCCCCAAGTGTGTCACTGGCTGCTTTGGTGGCCTTTGTTGCCACCACTTGTAAGAAAGCAAGGAATTGCTGTAATATGAAGAGCCAAACGTTTGAGTTTGTGCCAGCACGCGCATGTGAACAGAGCTTTGCTGAGTTCTTTGACCTCCAAACACAGATAAGCTGCTCTTGCAGGTTAGGAGATCTGCAACTGCTGGGCTGAAATCCAGCCTGTTACAACCCAAGCTCTTTACCTTCTCCTTGGCTAATAGGTGCTTGAACTATTTGGCAGGGAGCCAAGGAGGTCTGCTCGGCCTGCGCTGGGGCCAGGAGGTTATGTGAAAAGACCCAGTTTCTAATTAATCCCGGGCCTTTGTAACTCTGTAAGTGGCTTGCCTGGAGTCACCCTGGTGCAGGGTCAACCTGGTCATCTGAGTGTGAGATGAGGTAGATGAGGCCTCCAGTTCTTCTAAACATCGAACTTCAGTACAGATCATCAGCATTTTGAAATTATCCATTGAAAATTGCTAGAAAATTACCTGTGTGATTATATCTTGAGGGGCAGAAGCTGGAGCAGAGGTAACTGCCTGATGTTTCTCTCTTGGGCTGGAATTCAGCATTGCCCTGTGCTCTCTGCTCAGGCTGTTTTTATAGAACTTTGCATGGAGCTGTTCTAGGTGTAGCTTGTGTTTAAAGGAGATGAGAATGAGGAGAACTTATAACCAAAATTTAGCTTTATGTTTTTCTTCGTTCTGCATTTCTGATGGTAGGTACTGTGTGGAGAAATGGCTTTGCTGTACCAGTCTGGAAGTGTTAGTATAGCTTTGACCAAGGTTGCAGGAGATGGTCCTGGCTGCAGATGTGCCTTGGCTTTACTAAGCCATGTGATTGGCTTCGATGTGCTCTTGGTTCATGGCAAGTGTCCTTCAAAGGCCATCTGTACCCTCTGGTGCTGAAGGACGACTTCACGTGTGAAAATATATTTCCTGATAATGTTTCCTGAAAATGGGTGACCTGATAACTCTAATACATGACAGAGCTTTTTGGTGTAGTAGTAGGACAGCAAATACCCCTTTTCAGCACCTGGGATGGGGTTTGCTAGCAAAAGGCCTGAGTAACACCATGCTTGTATGGTCAGCTCATTAACAGATTCAAAGCTGTAATTAGTGCTGGCAGTGCAGGTTCCTCTGCTGCTCCTTACGGGTGAAACAGTGACCATCTGCAGTAAATGGCCATTCAGTGCAAACCCTTGAGATACCTGCTCGTTGCTTTAACAATTCACCCTTACAGGGGATTTCAGGTCCCTCAAATTTTACTTGCTCGTGGAAATTTCGTTTTAAAAAAACCAGGCTGATAACAAACCTCAGGTGGGAACTTGTTTTGTTCGCTAATGTCTTCGTAAATATGGTGTTTGTTAATGTGGTGTAAGTTGAGTTGAGAGAAAAGATCTAAGAAATGCAACTTGTGCTGCCTGGGTCCTGTCTGGTGTATGTTTAATGAATTTTCACTTAACCATCATCCATTAGTATATATGATAAAAATAAACATGGCAATTAACACTAAGTACTGCTCTGAAGGAAAACCACACTGGGTAAACTAAAACAACTGCATTTCTTACTAATCTACGCAAGGCATTTTGTTTAAAAGGAGAATTTATAGTATTTGAAATATCCTACCACATACTGAAACTTTTAGTGTAAACTGCCACTTTCTGACTATCACATATTGAAATACTTGTGGCGCATAGTGAAATTTATGTTACATAGTGTAAAATATATAGTGAAACCAAACTGATGTATAATGAGACACATATGTGCCTGCAATGACTTATCAGTTCCATTATTTTCTAACTAACATTATTTTCATGGTCAAGTTTTATTCTGGGTCAGAAGAAGGCAATGGTGAAGAAGACCAGGACTGGAAATGGAAAGTGTAGACCTGAACTTTTACAAAAACCCCATTGAGCTGAGTTATCCTTTTTCCTTTTCTGAGGTAAATTCTAAATGCTAAGCCTGCTAATGGTAACAACATGTCTCTCTTTCTCTGCCAAAGCTTCATTATGAACATCAACATCACTCCAGCCAGGGAAATACCACCAGCCACAAGTGGAGAGGCCAAGTGCCCAGTTCTCAGCAGTTTTCACCAGAATGGGGTTGCCACAGGAGATACCCTGGTGAGGTGTGTGGGGCCTTGCAGGAGCACCCCAGCACAGGTTGGGTTATTCAGAGCCATTCAGGTCCCATTGGGAGGGGGCAGCCAGACATCTCAGTCCTGACCTTCTTCGTCCACTGGAGCTCTGGATCTCCTGTGAAGGCTCAGGGTGGATGGGCAGCACTGGCCGTGGCTTCAACCTCCAAAACTTCCTTCTCTGCTGCTTAGATTTGTTTTTTCTGGCTTAGTGAGGTCCTGACTAGGCAGCCCAGCATCCCTGCTGGGCAGGGCAGGTAGGCTGGCCGCTGGGTGTGCCCCACTGCTGGCCAAGGAGGGCTGTGACAGCTGGTCTGGCAGCTGCTGGCCTCCTGGTGACCTGGAGTGCTTCTCTGTGGGGCTGTTGTTTCAACTCACACTTGCTCTTCCACCTCAACAATGGTTTGGGCTGGGGATGTTGTCTCCTGAGCTGGCTGGCTTGGGAGGTGGTTTCATCGCTGTCCTGGTGGACTGTGGTCTTGCAGGTCCCACCTGGTGCAAAGCTGTGGGACTTGTCCTGCCTGCTCCTGCTCTCTGCTTCCCACTGGACTTGGACCACAAAGTACCACCTCCAAGAACTGACCAAAAACGAAGCCAAGATCCCAGTGCTGCGCAACCAAAAGAGGGGAAATAAAACAGGAATCTGACATCTCCTTGACTGTTCCTACTCTGAGCTCCATCAGAGGGGTTTTTCTTTTATGGGTTATCTTTTACCTGCTTTTGCACCAGTGCCAGTATGACCAAAGGCTTTACCACCTGGAAAATTGGTGACAACAGTGAAGTTCCCTCACTATGATCTGCCTCAATAGCACTCGAGTCAAGGTGTGTTTGTCCCTTTGTAGCCACTGGCCTTTTGCTAAACCAAAACAATCTAGGCCATACTGAAACTGAAAGAAAACCTTCCTACTTTGCAGCTCTTGTGCAATCAGGGCTCATCAAGGATGGTTGAAGGCACAAGATGAAACACACCCTGCGTTTGAGGGTAAGGTATATTAACCTTTCCACTTGGAATGCCTAATTGCTTAAATATTGCCAACATTGTTCAAACTGCCAGATACGTTAGGGAACAGGCAGAACTGGAGGGACAACTCTATATAAGGGGTATGACAGATTTATTGGGTAAATTGTATGGGAGTGCTTAACCCTTCTCTCTGTTCTGTCTTTTGTAAGGACAAGTGCCAAGCAGAGTTGATCATGACTAATTCATGTGAGGAAATAGCACAGAGGAGTTAAACAGCAACAACCAGTTTAATTTCACTTGTTACCAATAAGGCCTAAGTTAAGTTTCAAAAGGAGAGGAAAGGTAAGTTTGCCATTTGCTCTCTATGTTTTAAAAGCTGCAAGAGAGCTTGAAGAGAGGTGTGCTCTGCATTATTAGTGCCACCTCTGTCTTTAGAGCAGGGGGAGGAGACAAACGCAATTTAATTCCTATATGTACCAAGACAAACATTGAACTTGTCTTCTGTTTTTGTTCTTCCCCATTCCTGGCTTTTTTTAAATTATTCTAGGGAGGTATGTTAGTTATCCCTGAAGCAGGGCAGAGCGTTTATGGGCTCTTACATGTGTCTGTGCCAAAACTGATCAAGATGATATAGAAACAATAAAGAAATCATCTTGAGGGAGAAGGAGAAGTAAGCAGGAAACATATCTTAAGTATCTGAGCATCAACTCTAGCAAACAACATATGAGGCATGAATATTTCACAGGTGGTACAATCACCTGGTACCTCTTTTTTGACTTACCTTCTTATCTCCCCTGAATCAAAGGGGGTGACAATGGTGACAGTGAGCAGATGATGTACTTCATATTTAGACAGCGCTGTAGGTGGTGATATGTTGACAGGGAAACAGAAACCTTTCATAATGCTAGGAGGAAAATTCATTCAGTAATCCAAGAATAATAGATCTTTAAGCCTTCCTTGTTTCCTTGTATGATACAAACTACTGAGTGTCTTCCACTCCTCTGCAACTTCATTGAGATGGATTATTTCCTTTTAAAAGGTGCTCGGCCCAGACTGAAACATTTACCAATTCCTTCATCTCTGTGGTGAGACTGTTCTTCTACTACAACAAAATAGAGCCAAACCACTGCATCTTTTCAAAGGCAGTATAGAATTATTGTCCCTTTGAGCTAACTTTGGTAATAAAGCACGTGGCTGAGCTTTCGTAAGATCAGGCTTAATAAACACAGTTCTCTTAATTTAAAAAGCTTCTTCATAAATCAGCCTTGATTTAAATGCCCACTACAAGCGTTGTAGATGGACACTGTCCAAAATCAGGTTGCCAAGCTGGATCTGCCCTCTGCTGAGCTAGGGGAGTGCCCGTGAGGAGGCTGAAGGCAAATGGCTCTTGCTTAGTAGCTTAGCAATTTTCTCAGCATCCATGGAAAAGCTGGTGGTGATCATTTGCCAGTAAAGGGGACACTTTGCTAACGTGGGCTCAGTTGTTTTCTTCCCTGGCTGCCTGTATGTCCAGGCATGGAGGTGACAGTGTGCTAACAAGAGCAGCAGCCCCAGGATTTTCAGCTCCAGGGAGAAGTATTAGAAAAATAAGATTCATCAAAGTAAGGGAGCGATTTGGCAATACCAACCCAGCAAAACACTGAAGGTGACCTTTGGCAGTGTGGCAGTGGGCTTCTGAGGAGCCACAAAGCATGGTGGATGTTATAGTTTGTCAAGTCATGGGTGAGATTTCATGCCTCAGATTAAAAAGATGAGAAACTCTGGGCCTTTCAACGTGGGAGAGCTGAACCTATCAAAATAGTTTCACTTTGCATCTACAGACTATGAAAAGATGTCCTTCCTTTTTTTTTTTTGGTCTCCTGGTGTTTCATCTCCCCCTTGCCCTTAGCTGCCTGGGTCCCCTCAGAGACACTGTGTTTTCCAAAGAAAAGACAGTGTTTCACTGCTTCCTTCCACCAGGTCACATCTGGGGAGACTGAAGAAGCCAGTGGCCACCTTACCCCATGGCATATGTGCCAGCAGGGCTGGCAGGGGGCCGGGAGCCCTGGAGGTGCTCACTGGGAAGGCGAGGTGGTAGGGCTGGGCACAGAGAAGGGGAGGATGAGAAAGGTAATGGGGATGGAGAGAAAGAGCATGGGGCTACCAGCCCATGTTAGACTACATCAGGGGTGGCAGGGTGCTCCTGGCAGCAGTGCCACAGCCAGCAGAGCTGGCAGCTTGATACATAAAGACCAATCCTGCTGCCTTGAACTGATGTCCCCTGGGCCAGCCACAGAGTGGGACAGATCTCACTAAGGCATGTGCTTTCCTAAACCCAGGAGCTTGCCCAGGCAGCCCGTGAGAACAGCACTGAGGTGGCAAGCTCAGGCACTTGGAGGCTGAGAAATGCCAGTGTTAAGGCTGAGCCAGGCCCCTGTGGATGTATGTGGATGATGTGGCCTTCACAGGATGCGTGTTACCTTCCCCCATGGCCTTTGCCATCAGGAACCAAAGGAAGCTCTAATCTGCAAACCCCACACCTTGGTGGTGGTCTCTGTTTGAAAGGCAGGAGGTAGATGGAGGGGCTGTCTCAGGGAGCTGGATGCTGCCCAGAGGAAACTTGTTTTTCACTGGTTGTTACCCAAGGAGTTGTGCACAGCAAGGAGCAAGGCACTTCACCTGAATTTTCACAAGCTGTGAAGTATGCTCTGGATTTAGGTGCTAGGTTTGAAGGTGTTGAGGATTCCTAGTGACTCCTGAAGTTAGGATGAGCTACAATACAGTCAAACAACACTTCAGTTGGGATAAACTGCCCTGGAAAGTCTGAGCACTCAAAGTGAATATTGACTTTCAACTCCTGCATTTAATTTCTTCTCTATTTATCATGCATAGGGATGCCACCCTTCTCTCCCATGTGGACACTGAGTGACACAGGTGAAGCCTTCAGATGGACCCACCAAAAGCACAGAGGAGCAACCGGCCCCCGCTGGAGAGCGAGGCAGGAGCACAAAGGCCAGAGCTTTGTGGCCAGCAATGGAGATGGGAGGAGAGGGAGAGCACCCCTGCCTTGTCCTGTGCAGCATCTCCCACCTTGCAGAGGTTGGAGGTCCTGTGGGAAAACCAGTGCATGGTCCTGCGAGAAAAAGCTGCTCCTGAAGCTTTGGTGCGGACAAGCTGAATTAATTCTGACATTTCCTAACTTTTTGGTGCTTGACATTGCAACCTTTCTGGTGTTGCAGGGAGAGAGGTGTGCACGTGCAAGGGAGTGAAAGTAGCATCAGTGTTTTGATTGGAACAAGGTTTCCATCGGATACAGACACGTGTCCAGCCCAATACCCGTTTGTTTCCAAGCAATGTGAAGTGAAGGCCCACTCAGTTTCAGCACACTTCTGGGGGCCCAGGCTTTTAATAGCATGTAATATTTCTGGCAGCAGATGAGAGCTAATATATTGTGTTTAAATCTGGGATGAGTTGTTGACCAGCTGTGGTCTATGTGCAGAGATACCAAATGCTTTTCTTTGGATAATGTCAGTTCCTGCCTGCAGCCCACATGTGGGTCAGAGGCAGGACTGAAGACCAGCAAACATAACCCATTTAATCTCACGAAGCCATCTCTCTCCCACAGTGTGTTTTGGTGCAGTTGTCCTCTACTGATTGAAACATTTCAGAAAGTTCTGGGTGAGCTGGCTCCTTTTTCAGCATTGCACGTTGGTCGACAGTGGTGCACTGGAGAGGTAAATTAGTTAAGCAGAAGCACAAATTATTTGCATGCAGCTGAGGTAGCTAATGTGTTATCTTAACAGCAGAAAAGGAAATGGTTCTCTATAGATTATTAGTTACTGAAAAAGCAAAGGCACAGCTTTTGTTGCTACCACACCACTGGTCTGACTGTTGAGTAGATACGGATCAATATCCCCCCTTCCTCCTCACCCCCCTCGCTCTTCACATTTTCACTTGTGCTGAGGTGAAGAGGTTTCACTTTAATTTATGTCATTCTTGTATTGCCAAATGGCATGCCAGAGCAACTGAACCGGGCGTGATCTGACTCTCTGTTGGGTGCTCTCACATGCAATCCCCTCGTGGGAAAATGCCAAGAGAAAATGGAAATGTAAGCTCTGCATCTCACCACTGTGGTTTTTTGGGTTTTTAATAGTGCTTCACTTGTGAGCTTCTTGGGGCAGAGAGAGTTTTTGTTGCATTCAGGGCAGTCATAGCCCGTAAGTGAAGACTTACAAATATTATTATATTGCAGGTAGTGTTATAAGCAACCTGTTCTGTCTACAAACAACAAAAAAACCCATGTTGTTGCATATCAGAGGATCTCAAAAAAAGGTACAAATATTAGTCTTACACCACAACCTGCACAAGTCTTGTACCTACTCTACAAATGAGTTGGGTGTTGTATGGGAAGATCAACTGACGTTCCAGACCTTGCTACCAGTTAGTGAAGGTACCAAAACCAGAACCCAGCTGTCTTGGCTCCTGGGTCCCTGTCCTTGCTGCAAAAATGTGCTCTGGCTTTGAAATGCTGAAATTTCTGGATTAAAAAAAACCCCAACAATTATCTCTAAATCTCCATTGCTAAGGGAAGATTAAACTTGGATACATTCCCCTGCGTAGATGCACATCACTGCCCTAGTGTTTAGGTTGAGCTAAACAATTACATTGAAAATTAATTTTTTAAAAAGAAGAGCACAGGAATGGCATCAACAGGCATTCCCAGACTCACCCCAGATCTGGGGGAAGTGAGAACCTGTAGCTGAACTCTGTGGCTGGGTCAACCTCTGAATATATTTTTGGAGTCACACTCACATGGGGCTGAGGTTTTCCCTTGTGGCATACGGGCGCAGAGGGAGTCAGTGGGCAGGAGGCCAGCAGCAAAAAGCTGGGATTTAGGATGTTCACATCTAACAAGGCTCTTGGAGTATTTTGCAGGGGCACGTGCTGCTCCAGGAGAAGGGGTTTGGTGGTGAGGGAGGGGCCTTCTTTTCTGGCCTCCTTAATTGGGACAAGCAGCCAAGATTTTGAAAGAACCCAGAGAACACTGCGCCTTCAGTACAGTCTGCACCCTCAGCTCCTCAGGCTGCCTCTCAGTTGGGTGCACTCTGGCAAAATAAGGACAATCCCCCCTAGGCAGCAGAAGGGCCCATGCAGTGTTGCCCCTGCCCCAGAGGAGCCAGAACAGCTGCTTGTGTGTGGCAGGGCAGGAGGAGCTGGACCTGCAGCCACTGCTTCACCTTCTCTCCTGGGCTTCTTTTTGAGATCAGCAAGACAAGTGACTGTGCAGCAAACCCCACCGTCTTTTCTGAATGTTGTATCTGGGGGGAGTGGGATTAAAAACCTAAAGCAGACCTGAAGGAAGGTCTCTAATCATGGGCACAAGTTTGGTCGCTGGCTTGAAGCCCAGGCAGGAATGGGAATGGGCAAGTCCCACCCACAACGACCCAGTTTGCAGTGGCCAGGCCAGGCCCCTAGTGCTTGGACATTGGTGTGAGGTGTTTGCAGGAGGTGGTGCAGGGATTTAGGGCAGTGGGGATGTAGAAGAGCCCCAGCCCTGGGGTCCTGACTCTGCTCTCCAGGGTCCCGCCCGGGGCCTCCTGGGGAAGCGCCGAGGTTGCGGCTCTCGAGGGGACTTATTTCCCCGCTGATGGGAGCGTGAGGCTTTTGGCAGATTGGGATGCTCTGGTGAGAAAAAGCCCTCTGGTTGTCACCTCGCTCACTTTGCTGTGCTTAAAGTGCATTTTCTCAGTTTGCAGTGTCAGAGGGCTGGGTGCACCGTGAAGCTATTTGGATTCTGCCTTGATAAGGCAAGTGCGAACTGTCCCCGCAGCTCTCGAGAGCAGAATCAAACTGAAACTTGCCACTCAGAGTAGAAAGCACATAACACCCACAGCTACAGACATGCACAATTTGCTGCAATATAGGTTAGAAAAGGAGCCCTGTTCTGCACCTTCTGGTCTCATTAGAAACACACACACACACAAAATCTTCTCTGAATGACTATAAGCACCAGCGCATGTTCCCTCCTAAACACCCAACTAACTTATAACGGTTTATTAAAAAAGCAAATTTTCACTTTTCATGTATCCTTGCTCCCTTTCGCACCTGGTTGCAGTTTCTACAACATTTTTAACTTTTGTTGTTTTTGGTTTTTTTGTGACCAGTTGCAAGTGAGACCTCTTGGGGACACCACCCAGCCTGGTTAAGCTGTGTCCCCACCCAGCACAACCAGAAGAAACCAAACTTCCCCACTTACTAAAGGCTTAGTGCTGAGAAGAATTTCTGCATGAGGCTTTGAGGCTGGCATCAAGAGTAGATCTTGTCTGTAAAGACACACAGAACTTGTCCTTTATTAAAAAAAAAAAAAAGGCCATATGAATATACAAGGTAAACTAAGGAGAGGGGAAAGCAAATGTTTCCTGTGGTTCCCAGAGGGGTAGTCCTCATGCAGAAAGTTTTGCCGTAGGAAAGCTGTAGGGAAGCTGGGAAGTAGGACTATAATGTCCAAGAAATCCCATATGGACTGTTGCCTGCCAAGTTCTTCTTCCTGCCCAGAAGCTACTCTCTGCTTTGCTCATTTAAGTTAGGATTTACTGTGTAAATCCTGGTGAAGGCAGAAACGTTGGAGTGTCCCTAACCCTAAGCCTGGTACCACGTTGTGACAGCTGAGTCCTCAGCACAGGCGAACTGGGAAAGAGCCTTTGATTTTGCTGTGTGTGGTTTCAATATTGCAGGAACCTTCCCAGCACAGGGCATCTGCTTTGGGGCAGGAATGCTGTAAGGAATCTCACTCGGTCTTTGGATAAGGAAATGATCAAGGACTTGCCTACTCACAATTAATGGAAAAAAAAGAGCTGAAGGCCTTTATTAATCATTGCACAATGAGGAAGTCATACTGGTTTGGCTCCCTTCAATAGGGCTGTTTGGTCACACCTACCTAAGTGGTTTGGCATCCCAACCATCTCCCTGCACGCAGCCGGGGAGGAGGAGGATGAGGGAAGGGCCACTGTGCCCACATGCCACCAAGGTGCCTGACCACCAGCTCATGGGGCAGGGAGAGTTCTGAGTGCCCATCTCCCTTTCCTGGGGGGGCAGGCATCTCTTCTTAGGGATCTCTGCCCAATGCATGCACCAGTGCTGCCTGTCCCCATGCTCTGGGCACAGGTTTCTGCCCCAAGCCTTGGCATCAAAAAGGAGCAGAAGTTGATGCATGCCCTGTGCTGGAGTTTCCTCCCTGCCAGCTAGCTGCAAGGGTCCCTCCTGGGGAGGGTCTCCTCCCAGGGGTGTGTGTCACCCACCCAGTGACCACAGCTCCTCAACCCACCCCTCAAAGTTGGGCTTCTGCTTGGGGCCCTGGCTTACCTCTTGTGGCAGCCAGTCTGTTTGATCCCCAGACCCAGGAAGCAGTTTGTGGCCAGATGTGTTGGCTGGCAGGTGCCTCTCAAGTGCCAGGAGATGGGTGTTCATGCACTGGGCTTTGGCTGGTGCACAGGGCTGCATCACCCTGCCCTAGGAGATGGTGCTGGGGAGAATTTTATAGCGAGTGGCAGGACAACATCAGCACGGGATAAGAGACAACTCTTCAAGAGCTCTGGCTGTGTTTCAGGTGCCTTTGCTAGGTGGGCTTGTGCAGGCTGAAGTTTGCAGAGCTGAATGGCCCATGCCAGCTGAGCCTGTGCTGCCTGGAGGTGGAAAGCAGCACCTCACTTTCCCTGTGCTGGGCTTAGCCATTTGACTTGTGCCAAACTGGAGGCTGTCACGGTGGAGGCAAGGCTTGGCTTTGAAGCAGATAAGCAGAGGTAGTGTCTTCTTGCATGCATCTCTAAGCAATCAACCTCTGATTGCTTCAGCATGGGGCAAGAATGCAGCTTTGCATCCAAAGTAGGCACCAAGACAGCAGGGGCTCAGCAAGAATTAGCAGTTCCCCTCCTCTTCCTGTTCCTCCACCCCAACCTCTTTCAAAAATGAGTGGAAGTGGAGCCTGCAGCATGTTGGACACCCTTGAGCCTTCAGCCGTTGTCTGCACTTGGTGCAAACATGACCTCAAGGGATGTGCAGATGTGCTGTTTGCCAGCACTTCAAGCTGCTGGTGGCAGGATGGCCCTTTTTCAGCATCTGCTGAAAAACGAAACACGCACGGTTTTGGGTAGTGTTGCATCTTTGACAAAAACTCATGTTTTCCCGCTGTTCAGGCAGGGCTGGCTAGCGCTGAAGTTGCGAAAATTGCCATCTGTGTCCCTACAATCCCAGCCCTGGCAGTTGCCTGTTCCCTGCCAGTCTCCCAACCTCGTGTCCAGGAGGGACAGTGTCCCCTGTCTCAGTGCCAGGGCAGCTGCCTTGATGCCTTCGGCGAGTTTTTCTTAGGCCTCCACAACAGCTCGTGTTTTGCAGATACCTGCCCCGTGACGGGTGCATTCCTCAGCTGCGCCGCATCCACTCAGCCCCGGCTCACGTAGTAATTAGCCAAGTGTTTCCTGGCTGCCTTTAATTACAGCCACAACTATTTCCCTCACTCTAACGTAACGCCTGTAAATGACAGCAGGGGGTTTCTTGGCCACCGTCACACACAGAGCGCAGTCCCAGCACTTGTTGGGATGCCACCACGCACCGGCAGCTGCTGGTTTGATCCCCAAGGGCTCATACCCTCTTGCTGAGTCACCTTTTTAGTTTTCAACCTCAAGGTCGGAATTGCCCGCGCTGGGAATGAGTGGTGTTTCCCCAGCACCCAGCTGAGAGACACTGGGCTTTCTAAACCAGCCAGAAGGGCAGAATCCTCCTTCAATCTGCATTTGAGTCTGTCTCCGCTGTAATTCACCCCCCGTCCCGTGGCAAAGCTGTGGAAGTGCATGTTGCCTTCCTGGCCATGTCACACCTGGTCCCCTGATATTTTTGCAAAGCTGTGGAAGAGAAGTGCATATTGCCTTCCTGGCCGTGTCATGCTTAGTCCCCTGATGGTTTTGTGCTGATGGCAGCGAGGTGGGCACTGAGCCCACCTGCCCACAGGCAACCCTTGGCTCTGTGCTGGGGGCACCGTGGGGCTGCGCTTTCCAGCAGCGCCCAAAAGGTTGAGCTTTTTCCCCCCACACCTCATGAGCCCTGTCATGGTTACCCAGTCTGGTGGTGGTGGTGTTGCCATGGCTGAAGCCTGCTGAATATCTGGTGGTGAGACACTCCTTCAGCGCCTTCCAACCGGCTCAGGGGGCTGCCAGAAACCAAGGCAGCAGCTGCCGGGCTCGGCCTCGCGGGCCTGTGATCTATAACGTGCATTGTCTTTTTATGTAATGTGTTTTATTAAACATCTTCTAAAGCTTACAAGTGTCCCCAGGACATAACTCTCCAGCACAATGCAACGCTCTGCCAAGTAATGAACTATGATTTATGGCAGTAACAGTTATCCTATGTTTTAAAAAAAAAAAAAATTACAGCAATAGCTCTGTCGAATATAGGAATATAACATGCTGCCTTTGGCACGTTTATGACAACAGTGCTCTGGTTTTCTTAACTCCACAGTTTGGTGTTGGCAGTATTTCAAATTCTTGAGACAGATGTTTAAATGAATTTTTTAAGAGGACAGTGAAATACTTTTAAAACATCATACGGCGCTGAGTGTCTCAATATGAGCAGGAACACCATTTCTTTAACATTCAGGTAGGGCAGGGCAGCACATGGCCTCTCTGGTTTAGATCTCACTGTAGATGATGGAAGTAGCAAATGTTGAATTAGCTTTTCTAGGGCGTCCTGGCCTGTTGTTACTTGTTGGCTGAGGTGGTGGAATGGACACTTGACCTTCTCCTGGGTTTAGTTCGCGTTCGCGTCTCATTTGCGAGCAGTGAAAACAGATCCACATTTGTTTTGAATGCAGTTCCCACCACGCTGATACGGGACTAAGTGGTCTCATGCTGACATTTTGAGTGTGTCATTGTGGTCCCAGTGGTTAGGGTTTCAGGCCAGAAATGACAATCATTTGGAAAAATGTAAATGAGAACCCTGGTCATGTATCTGCGAGGCAGCATTCAACTATTTCCATCGAAACACTGAAAATTCTTCGGGTTGGTTTTTTTTTTCCTTTTTTATTTAAGGTATGGGCTAAAACTGAAGAGAGTCCCAGAATTAACATTGCCTGGCTCTGGCATTGCTGTTTGCAACTTTCAGCCAGGGAAAATCAGAGCCCACAAAGGCAGGAGTTGGCATTGTTGGAGACATCGTCGCCCTTGTTTGCGGCTGGGAGGGGAAGGAGCTCTGCCCACGGAAAGATTGAAGACAAGGGAAGCATCAGTAAAGCAATGAACACTTATATTTAATTTACATTTGACAATTTGCACATAAATAATGATGTAAACCAATACGTAAACATATGATAGTTTGTTGTTCTAGCAAAGTAAAAAGCCTGTTAACTTTGGTCAGAGTCTTTCTTAAGAGAGACAAAAAAAAAAAAAACCAACCCCAAAACACTGTTGATTGTTGCTACATTCACATGTAAAACTTCTAAGGGAAGGGGGGAAACAGTAAAGAGAAGTAACAATTCTTAAAGCTGATGCATATAAATTCTTGTAAAATGTGTATCAAATACAAGAAAAGCACTACAGGCAAATAATAGGAAAAGTGTGTGTCCAGTGACAGAGTAGTGATACTTTGGTTTATCCTACAAGTAAGTACTATATTTATGAACTATTGCTACATTTAAAAGATGTCAGCCTCACAATTTGCAGGAGTGGAAATGTAATGAACTGTAGTCCTTCGAAAGCTGTGTTGGGAGACTTGTATTTCAGGATCGTTTCTTAGTTTTTAACAGAAGGCATTAAAATGAAGTTTGCTGGGGGGGGAAAAAAAAAAAAAAGGATCACCGAATCCTGGATTGCTGAAGTGGGCTAGTTAAAAATTTGTAAGAACATAACCAGACAACAAGCTAGAGGTGGAGGGGAGGTGTGTAATAATGCTACTTGGATTTCAGCGAGTCGAACGTGCGACTCACTGGTGGCAGGGCACAAGGAGAGGAGGGGGCTCATCCCAGCCAGCTGCCACCCTGCCCTTCACGTGGGTCATATTTGGCTTCTTTTTTCAAGTTCTTTCAGCTCCATTTTCTGGCTCTTTGTTCACTGACCACCCACCTCCTGCCCCCCCCAAGTCGAGGCTGAGGATCCTGCAAAAAGGGTCATTCCCGCCGGAGTGGCCGGGGTGACATTATTCACGTGAGGTGTCTGCCAGTGCAGGCTTCACCTGGACAGCTCTGCATGCAAGTGACAAATGCCTTTAATACAACCTGCTGGTCTTGAGGTCATTGGTAAAACTGGATAACATTTGATTTTCACACTTAGATGAAAAATAGGTTTTATTACATGGTTTGGCTCACAACTTAAGTGGTATAAATATATATACATATACATATTTAGTATAGTGGTATAAATATATCTATAAATATACATGTATTCTTTGCTACACCTCAAACGTCACCATATCATCTTTGGGCTTAGCAAAACAAAAAAAGATAAAAGGATGTGCATTCTGTCTTTCCCTGTGCACATTTTGGTTTCTTCTCTAAAGTAGCAAAGCATTTAGATAAAACAGCATTGTCTGCACCACTGGACACAAGCACTGAGGTAATTGTTGTTCAACAACTTTGCAATGCCCTTTTCTTCTTTAATTAAATTAACCACAAAATGTACAAACACAAATACTGAGAAAAATCTGAGTCGTACAGGAAGGAAAAAAAAAAAAAACATGGTATGTGCCAGGAAAGGACTTTGTTCCCCACTTCTACCCAGGCAAAGTGGGAGAAGAAAATATAAGTAAAACCAAACACCTTCTTTCTCAGGGAATCTGACCATCTTTTTATTGGTTTTTGTTTGTTTGTTTTTTTAATCCCTGGAAGGCTCTGGCCCAAAAAAAAAAAAGAAGCAAGAAGTCTGCCAAAAAGCCTCCTTTTAGGCAGAGTATTAGGAATATGTGTGTGTTTGCTTTTAAACTGCTTTTGGAAATGAATGTGTGGGAGACTTTTGTTTGGAAGAGCCAGTTCAAGCTTTGGTCATAACGTTCCATGCCAACATGTGGGGCTGTAGCTGTTCCCTAAAAACCTGGGGTGTTGTCCATGGCAGGGAGGTGTTTGCTGTGCCACATCTGTTCCCCAAGAGCTACAGGTAGAATCTCTCCCCTACTCTCAAGAGAGGGAGGGGGAGCAGTTTTCTTCCCTGCTTGTTGCTACTCTGGGTTTTTAATTTTTCTTGTTGGTTTTTTTTTTTCCTTTTCAATTCCCAGTGGGGTGATTTGCACATAAAAGTACACAGCCTTTTTTTTTTTTTTTCTTCAAACCAACAGACCTAGGATTCTGTATGTCAAATGTCCAACTTTGGCAATATGAAAAGCCACATTTGTTTAAAAGACATTGGTACATAAAACACATTTACTGAAACCCCCATCTTAGGTTCTTAAAACAGATGTGCAGAAAAAAAAAAACACAACCCAACACATTATCTACAAAGAATGGCCATAAAACAAAAAATAAAACCATTTAAAAGTAAAAATTACAATGAATTTTCCAGTCATTGTAAACATTTTCCTAATTATTGCTTTTAGAATGATTAATTGCATAATAAATTATGAAGTACTATCATTGAAAAAATAATTATGGATAGATGATTGTCTTTTAGTAACTGGTGGGGCAATGCACAGTCCTTTGCCCCTCTTTATGCCCTGAGAAAACAGTAACTTTGGAGTTCCTTCTTTCAGCTGGAGAGCGTAGGGAAACTACTGTAAGCCAAGATTGCTTTGCAGCATTGAAACTATGTACAAGCAACTGCTACAGGCACCCTGACTTGCCAAGTCATAAATAAAATTTAAAAAAAAAAAAAAAAAAAAAATCAGTTTGCCAAAAAGTCTTAAGGGTCCATTGGTTCAACTGTTTCTTGCTTGACCTTTACAGGTAACAGAGGTAGTGGGTGACCGTGAGGCAACTTCATCATTGACATATCTGACGACTCGTAAAGGTTGCATCCTGAGGAGATAAGTCCATTTCCCAGGTTCCTCTGTAGAGACACTTTCAGATTAGCTCCTTCCATTTCCCTCCTGAGCATGGTCAGTATATCCTTCTCCACGATGGATGTCAAGTCGATATTGTCCTCCACTTCTTCCAGCTTGTCGGCGTTGTCACTGATGTCGAACTTCTCGATCTCCTCGTTGATTCGATTCAGGTCCTCCATGGAGAGGCCAGAGGCAGGGGCGACGGGGCAGTTGCCCTTCAGGTGGACCTGGAGGCTGCAGAGGTGAATGTAGCTCTTGTGGCAGTGGATGCATTTATGGGGACGTTCCCGGGTGTGGAGACGCTTGTGCAGCTTCAGGTGCACAAACTGGGTGAATTTGGCAGGGCAGAGCTTGCACTGATAAGGCTTCTCTCCAGAGTGGAGCCGCAGGTGGGTTTTGAGATTGCTGGTGCTGCTGAACCGCTTGTGACAAACCTGATGGGGGGGGTGGCAGAGAAACAGTGAATGAGTGGGAGGGGGTTTTATGGTTTAAATCACTGACACCCAGGAGGAGACGGCAAGATGAAGCAGCAGCTTTTTACATCTTCACACTTTTCTCGTGAAGGGGGGGAAAAAAAAAATCCCCACCTTTTTTATTTAAATATTGCTGAACAGCATTTTGAGCGGGGCTGGTGGCAAAACTGTCTCAGGGAGATGTTGCTCAAGCAGGCTAAAGCCAACCCTGCTGCACCAGGGCTGGAAACTTCGGCTGTGACAGGGGCTCCAGCCCTGAGCAGCCCAAGGTTTGTGGCACAGCCTGCACGGGGAGCACAGGAAGGAGCCCTGCCGGGCCTCCCAGAGAAGCTGCTCTCTCTGGTGTGTCACCTACCTGACACTCGTGGGGTTTCTCTCCCGTGTGTACCAGATAGTGCTTCTGGAGGTGAGCCAGCTGCGTGAAGCCTTTATTGCAAGTCTGGCATTTAAATGGTCTCTCTCCGCTGTGTACTCGGAGGTGCACCTAGGGAGAAACAAAGCAATTAACATTTTGCAGCTTCCAGTACTGCAACTAAAGCACTTTCAGATGTTTCCCAAAGTGAGCAGCAGGCTCCCGGTGCCAAAAGACAATGTTATCTGGTTAATTACGTGGCGTCAGTATTAAAGCACTGTCTTTACAGCCATCCTTTCTTGCTGGGGGGGTGCTGTGTTAAGCCCAGAACGATAAACAGCCTGACAAGAAAGGGAGGCCTGTCCTTACTTTTCCTAGATAACCTAGAGGGAGAAACCAGAGCCTTCGGAGAGGGCTCATGTCCTATTCTCTACCGCTTACCTTCAGGTTGGAGAGCTGGCCAAAGGTCTTGGAACAAACGTTGCATTCGTACTTGATCTTCCCGTTCTGCTTCTTCAGAGGGTACGGGAGGGTTTTGTAACCGGTCACATTCCTCTTACTTTTAATGAGATTCATGGCTTCTTCACCGCCGGGGGCAGCCAACACCACTGAGGTAGGTTTAGGTTGCATTATGTGTTCTGAACTGGCGGCTGTACCAGCTGTGGGTGACCCGCTGGTGGGGCTGCATGGCTTGTCCTTCATGCTGACAGCAGCGCTCGTGATAGAGAAGGCACTGTTAGGGGCTGGGATGAGGAAGTCTCTCGGGTGATCTGGCTGCAGCAATCGGCGGCCTCCTTCGCTGGGCAACGAGCTGGAGAGCGTGGTGGGGTTCAGCATGTGGTGGGAAAGGCTACCTCCGCTGAGCAGGTTGCCATAAAGAGGGTACATCCGTGGGAAGAGATTGAAATTGTTGATGCCGTTGATATTGTTCAAAGCACTCAGATTATTGCAGCTCATGTTGAACGGAGGTAACAGGAATTTGGGGTAGTGGGGGTTATAGGATGGTAGAAAGGCAGGTGGGAGGTGGCCAGGGGGTGCGTATCCAGGGTAAGACCCCAATCCTTCTGAGCCATACGGTCCGTTCAAGTAAGAGTATGGCTCTCTGTGCTCTTGGGAAGTAGGTGCCAGAGGCGAAACCGTGACCCCTGGACTGTTGTGAGGGCTTGAACTTTTAACACTTTGGTCTGGGCTGCTCCTCCCAGAAGGACTTGGCGTAGTAGACGTCTGGATGGGCGAGTGAGTAATGTAGCTGGGTCTGTCCATCCCATATGCCTTCAGATAGTCTTCTGGAATGTGAGGTCGGATAGGGTAGACAACTCGAGGGAAGAAACACCTCTCGGGGCTATAGTTCTTACGCAAATCATCCAAGTCTTTTTCTGGAGTAACCGGTGAAATGTTGGTCTGGAAGAAGTCTTTTCCTTTTGGAGGATTGGATTCCATTTTCAGGATTTCTTTCACACTGTGCTCCTTCTTTGGGATGCTTTTCTGATAGAGTTCATCTTTATCAGCACTGTGCTGCTTTGGATTAACGTGGGTTTCTGCTGAAAAACAAAGATCACGGTAATGATTATTTAGACATGCCACCATCATTATCTCTTTTCAAAACACAATCCAACTCCTACAAGTTTAGTGGGAAGGAAGGGCCACTCCAGGAGATGAGCAATCATTTAACTCGCCAAAAAAACTAATTTTCTGTGCCTGCTGGTATTAAGTGTTAATAAAAAGCATTTCAGGGACACCAGCCAGAACATACAGATCCAGATGATGATTCATTCACAGAGTGCTAGTCTCCCCTTTGCAAACTGATTTCACCTTTCTTGCCCCTGAACATTGGACTAGCTTTGCTCCCAAGTGTCTATTGCAGCACTACCTCTCATAAACGCAGTAACAAGCATTTGTTCACAAGGCAAGTTTAGCAGAAGGACTTTGCAGAACACAAGCTCCCAGAAATGTTCCTCAGTAAAATAACAAGGCATGACAAATCGGCTATTGCCAAACCACAGCAGTCACTTCACCAGCCAGTTCAATTACTTACAGTACCAAAAAACCCCATGGCTGGCTAGGATGAAAGCCTTCTTCAAAGAGAAGGTATTCACCATCAGTAAACAGATCATTACTCATTAAATATCCTGCTTAGGAACATCTACAACAAAGCAGACTATTTACTGCAGATTTCTGTGGCATTCAGTCTATGCAAAACTCCTCTGCTTACAGCTGTACTTTATAAAAAAATGCTGAAGCAAAGCAAAAGCAAACAAGACTGGTTGGCTCCAGCTTAAGTTGAAATGTGCTTTAAAAAAAAAAAGGGGGGGGGGGTGGAAAGAAAAATGTATTAAGAAGGAAATTAGAAGTTAGCATCCATTCGGCTCAGTTCAGCACGTACACTGTATTTGCATTCAAAGACTCTACCTTGTTGTCTGGACATAATATAATATCAACAGAAAGATGCCCTCGATAGAAGAAGTCATCTACTTTTATCTAATCTCCCCAAGTTACTAGTTACATAATCTTGAAATGATGACTTGTAAGATACTTTATTAAAGGGGAAAAACTACAAGAAGGTTTCACGTTCGTGGTTAGTTATGTGCAAGGTTTTCCCTCAGGAGGCACAAGTCGGTGCTGATAGGTGGGTGACTCAAAAGTATCGCAGCCCTTTAGCCAAGCTGCAACTTTTGTGACTGACTGTTACTCCTTCACCAACTGGGGTGAGAACCAGTTCTTTTCTCTGAGTTTTGGGGGACCAGCTGAACCCCACGAGGAAGATGGGAACAGGCAATGACCACACCGCTTTCAACATGGATTCTTTGCTTCACTATTCACTACCCTGATAGAGTCTATCATTTGGCAACATTACCCTATAAGGCAAAGAAACAGCCATTTATTAAACCTATCCAGGAAAACAGCTGCCTCAAAGCATGCTCCAACTCACAGCAACCCCACTTCTACAGCAGCATCCTTTTTCAAACGGCATTAGACCAGTAGCAAGCAAATGCAGTTTGAGATGTGTGTGGGGGCAGTTTGTGTATTTTCAGGATGCAATGAAATCCCATTGAACACAGTTTATGTTCTGTTAAAATATTTATGATAAAACACGGGGTGTGTTGTACAGCAAGCACGTACACACAGAAGTGCACAGGTAGCTTTGCAATGACTTCTCTCGCTGTTAAAGTTTAATGCAGGGCTGTTTAAAAAATAAATTAAAGGCGTGTCGTGTTGTCTGGCATGAAAAATCATCAACATTCTTTGGTCATTTTGTCTGTACTCATGGAAATGTCCACCCCCATGTTGGGGTATAACGCAGAGGTCCTGCTGGATTCAAGCCCCACAATGGTGCTGTGGATAATGTTATCTCCATCTCCTTATCAGCTGCCTGTCACCACGCCAGCCCCTCAGAGCAAACATTCCCGGTGACGCTATCAGCATCGGGAAGTATCCAGACTGGGAAGTATTGAAAGCTGGGGGAGGAGGGGGAAGCAGGACTTGTGAAGCCTCAGCAGAAAAAAACAAATAAATACCGCCTTATCAGGCCCCTCTCAGTTTCTCAGTGGGGTCTGTCAGGCAGGAAGTTCCAATTGACACTTTTCTCTTTTAAAGAAAAAAAATAATAATTAAAAAAAAAAAAAAATCCCGGGGGGGCAGGGGAAGAGGAAGGAGAAGTGCTGGAAAAGTGATAGAGAAACCAGGGCTGCTTCAGCTGGGGGAACAGCTCCTGCTGTCACAGGGTTAAACATCGGGGTGGAACGTACGTGCCTGATGTGCTGGAGCAAGCCGGAGAGTGACAGAAAGGAAGCCCACACCAAGAATGTAACTTTCTTTGGGCAACAGGCCCATATCCCCACTTGACAGACTAAAGATAATTACTCTTTCCTTCCCTTCAAAGCTTTCCCGGTAGGGCCTTCCCTCCTACTCGTTTCCATGTGCAGACAGAAGTTGCAATATTTAAAGATTATTTTTGGAGTCCAACGGTGACAGCTCTCTTCAGTTTCCAAGCTACCTTCGCTCCATAAATCCCCTCTTGGCTTTTTCCTCTGAGCACAAGGGATGCTCAGGAACACCAGAGAGATCAAAACAGAAACAAGCGTGTCAAATAAGAGAAGGTGAGGCCAAGGAGAGGTTCTTAGGTTTTATACTGAATGTGGATTTAAACCCGGGCTGAAACTGACTGAGACGTTTACAGCCTCTCTTGTTGCTCTTAAAGGAGCCATACTTCAAAGGTAAAGAGAGAAATTTCTTATAAATTGATTTATTTTTTTTAAATGTGTGATTTTTTAGATTTCTTACTGATCACAATGCCTCCCTCTTGCTCCTGAAATGCTTTTCTCCCTCCCACCCCCATATACACATCTATACCCTAAATAGAGGCACATACTCTTCCAAGATCTGTCTAGTTTCTGTGGTCAGAGACACACACAGAAAAGAGGTTCATGACAAAACAAGAACAGTGCAGCTGCATTTGTATGTGACTGATCTGAGAGGAGAGGGGGGGGAAAAAAGAATGAAAAAAACCCAGACGTGCCTCTTTAGGTGCCTGATCCACTTCTAACTGAGGTCAACAGATTATTTGCTCAGATCTGAGATTAGTGAGGGCGTGCAAGAGGAGAAGGGACAAAACTCCTGTTGCTTTAAAGTATTAACAAAACTTGAGCAGAGGGGCTGCCTGAAGTCACTCCAGTGTGGGTGTTCCAGCTCTGGATTGCTGCAGAGCTGCAGGCTCTGCTCTCCTTCCGTGTCCTCTGAGCTGAAGCCTGAGGAAGACTTCATAAAAACAATGACCTGTTTTTTTCTAAAAACTTGAAAAACGGTTGTAGGCAGACAGTAAGTGCAATAGTAATTTCAGGAGTGAGGTGGTACTGAACACTTTGAGTGGTGGAGCTTAATTATGCCGATTCACATTTTCGATCTAAATTAAGCACCTCTTTTGCTAGTAGAAAGAGAACCTCGAAGTTGTGAAGAGGGCAAAACAAAGAGTGCTTCCACTCAAAATGAGAATGGAGGCCAACATTTAGAAGTATATAATTTGATCATCTGTTTTCTAAATGTGTCCAAGGCAGAGTGAAATGTCTTTGAAACCATTCTGCTTGGAGAAGGTCTTTAAGTGAGCCTCCAAATAACCCTCAATATTAAGTCAACTTTAGCCCCCAAATCCTGGTTTTGTGAAGACAACATTTCATATCATTTCAAAATTATCTTCCTGAGCCCTTTTGAAGATTCCAGGAGGCATTTTTTTTAAGCAAGTGCAGATGTTTCCTCTCAACACAAACAGAAAAGCTTCAAAACCAGAAAGTGAAACTGCCCATAAACAAAAGGGAAAGCGGGTGACAGGGCTTAGCTAACGGCCAGAGTGTCAGGGCCAGCCAGCTAGAAGAAAGGAATAAATCACACTGAAGAAACAAACATTAAAAAGTTCATCTCCACATTTAAGAATCTCCACAGATTTGAAAGGATACCTCGTTAAGCCTGCTAATGAAACAAAAAGGCTGCCAAATGTTTTGTAAATGTGCAAACCGTCATCCTCCAACTCTGAAGCCTGACCAAAAGATGTCACCTGCCCATCCTTGATGGAGGAGACAAACACGACATGAGCAGCAGGAAGTTGCATCATATGATTGCAATACTTCAACATTATTATCCAATAGTCATGTCCTGAGTCAATGCAGTTGTTTGGGGTTTTTTTTTTAATTATATTTAAAAAAAACCCAAACTGTTACCCTCTCCACTCTCCATCCCCAAATGATCCTCCTACAATGAGGTAGGAATGCAATCCTAAACTATGCAGGATCCTCAGTCTGTTTGCTAGTCCAAAACTAAAATATCTCAGACTAAAAGACCACCTGAGGGCCCAGCTGGATGAGGTTAAGCACATTTAACAAATTACCAAGAATGGATTTTTTGGCCAGCAGAAGATAGAAATCTTGTGCCATTGTTCTAAAGCCATTTTCTGGATGACGGCACCATCTGAAGGTGAGGGATCTCAAATCTTGATAGAAAACAACATCAGTGGCTTCAAAACAGGCAGGAAGGAGAAGGGGATTGTTTGAAACAAGCCTGGGCTTCCACTGCTGGGATAACAAGGAGTCTCACCTCTGCCATTATTGTGCAACTCCTTGCAGGCACTTCAACATCCATTGGGAGTTACGTAGCTCCATGCAGAGCTAATCATGGCCATGAAGGTAGGTGTGTGCTTCAGCATCTGAAGGACTGGGTCAAAGGCCCCAATTCAAAAAACACAGAGGACAGGGTTAAACCCGTAACTAAGTTCATGCCTAATTGCTGTCTTGAATCTGGATGCTTTCCTTCTACGGCACGAATGAACTAATGCTGGAGAAGTTACCTTTAATTTGAAAGTTCGCTGTTACAGAGGCAAGTAGATGTTATATGTGGATGTGTCAATATATTTATGCTCTAAAGTGGTAGTTCTCTCATTTTTGAGGCCACTAATTACAGGAAATAAAACCAGAGAAATTCCCTGATACATATTTCCCCGGAGGCCCATTCCGCTCGGGTGCTTGAAGAGGCACTGAGGTGCTGAACTCCAACACCGTGATCCCCAAACCCCTGAGGCACCTAAAGCAGCTGCCTGTACTTTTAAATTGGCAAGACTGGAAGCTCTCCGTAGGTGTTGGTCCCAGGTGGCCTCTCCTGTGCTGGGCTGGGCAACCAGCCAAGGCACGGCTCTTCCAAAGCCTCCCGCGGGCACCAGCATGCCCTGCACACCTGGGAGGTGGTGGATGGAGGGAGCTGGGTGCCAACACTCCATGGTCGTGGGCTGGCAGTGCTGCTGCCCCACACTCACACCGGCCCGTGTCCCAGTGGGGAGGAGCCCAAACTCCAGCCTGTGGTGGGACCCGGACCCCAACTTTCCCTCCCTCTTCCTCAGAGGGTGCCAAAACCAGCAGCCGGGAGCTGGGGGGGGTGGAGGTGCTCGCTTGCTCCTCCGAGAGAAGCTGTGCCACTTTTAAAAACAAACTACTAGGGAGTCGTTTGCCTGGAGAAGGCTGTGACCAGGGGGAGGCACCCCCAAGCAAGACTGTGTCAAGATGTTTTGATAGGGCAAAGCCCCACATCTGCAGCAGATGTGCAGGATGTCAGCGATTTCATGGAACCATAGAATGGTTTGAGTTGGGAGGGACCTTAAAGACCATCTAGTTCCAACCCCCCTGCATGGGCAGGGACACCTCCCTGTGGGAACAAGCCTTCTGCACTCTATCCATAGATGAATGCAATGTGAGGGCACCTTGGCCAGGCCTGTGTTAGAGACAAGTGTCTGCAGGGGCAGCGGGTGCTCACTAATTTTAGATTTAACTAGAAGTGGCTTGGGAGGAAGAGGAAGACAAAAACTGAACGGTGCTGACATTCACTTTCAACTCGCCTGGCTCCAGTACTAAGACTGGAAAACACATCCCTGATCATGCTACAGGGCCCTCAGCAAATAAGGATCTTTAGGAAACCTCTGGTGGTTTTTTTTCTGTGCCTTTCAAAAAAGGATGCTGAAACTTCAGAAAATCTCAACCCTTAGGGTACCTAACTGCGGGCATTAGGGCCTGAATGTGTTTGTCACAAAGATCAGGGGAAAGATGAAAAAAAATGAGACTTTGGTCTCATTTTCCTGATCTGCTATTTTGACTAGGTGGGGGAGGTGAACATAAAATTTCCAAATGGTTTAAATGGAATTATCTTTAAAAAGAAGGGAAATTTCACTCTCAGTGTCTGGAATGATTGCTTTTTCAAATGTTAAGGCTGAACTACAAGATCCTGATTCTTTAAATCCACACGTTGAGCCTACTTTTACTAAAATGGATGATTCTGCACATGTCCAGACACCCCCAGTTTTGACCTGAGTAAGAGTAGCCAGGTAATTAGCTGACACTTCACAAACACATTCCTCACTACTTCTGCAAGGCAACCCAAGATGCCAGCAGATGCAAGAAACTGAGGCTGCGTTTGTGTACCTCCTAACTAATGGCAAAATGTGTCTGGATGGATCTTTGCAAACTCCTCCTCCATGGGCACCCTTTAATGCTCTTGTCTGGTCCCACCTGCAGGTCCCACCGACCAGGCAACTGTTGTTGATCATATCAGGGAATAAAACTGCCCAGCCACTGGTGAAATGACATAATGTGCAAAGATGACAGAATCAGTGAGATGTTTTTTGAATAGGAAATACTGCAGCACAGGACCCCCCCTCCCTCTGCCACTAACAGAAAGACAATTTTCTTCTCTAATCTGTTACATTTAGTAGGGAAAGACCAAAAACTGGTGAAAGGATGACATCCACAGAGGACAGATGTACTTTTGATTATTACGAACGCGTGACATCATTTTCATGATGCAGGGCAACATTTTTGCTGTAATGATCCCCAAAATAACACCGATATTTGATAACCCATTACTTGTTGCCAAATAACAGCAAATAGTCCTTTTTATATTAAAAAAAAAACAACCCTGCTTGCAGTTTTTCCTTCAAATTTCAGTGTAGGTGCTGGCAGAAGGACAAGAGCAGGTAGCAGGAGGGGTCGCAAGAATGTCTCCCTCTCTTCAAGGGGCTCTGGGTGAGGTGCTAGACAGTGATTAAGCTATAAGTAAAGCACAGAGGCCAGAAATGGTCAGAAACCACAGAGGAACATAGAGATCAAGTCCTGCAAATACCTCTTCCCCCTGCTACCAGTGCTATTATTTTTGAACAGAAAATGAAAGCAGTGATACGGAGCCAACGGACAGGGACAGAATACCCTGAGCTTAAACAATAAGTAACCAGATGAGAAGACAACAGGAGGTTTGTGGCTGTAAGATAAGTAAGTGTGGATGCAAGGCTCAAAGAGCACGATGCAGTCAACACGTATTTTGTAAGACACCCAGACAGAGTCATGGCACATGGCCACTTCCTTGTAGAGTGAGGGCAGCCCTTTGGGAGCATGACTGGACAGCCTTTACTATGTGCTATCAAAGCAGACTTCTGCTCAACGCACTATGAGATCTGGACTTGGGAAGTCTGAGAGTGAAATGACACCAACAGTCCTGAAGGCAGAGAATATACACAGGTTGTTTGTCCAGAATATAATCAGATAAGACTCAGGCTGTAAATCAGTAACTGTTCATATTTTTTATAATCTGTTTATGTTTGAAAGGGCACAGGGAACTCATTCTCATGTTGTTGTTGTTTTTTTTTTATAATTCCCCTTTTCCACTCCAAGCTACCTACTGTGACACAATAGATGATGCAGCTGTGTAATTACACAACTTATTATTAGATCCTATAGGCAGAAGAAACATTACTAGCATTCCTTGTTTATACTGTAATCCACTTACTGAGGTTCATCATTGTCAGCTCTCTGGAGGAGGGATAGTGCAGCCTCTCTGCAAAGTCTCGGCAATACCACACAAGCAGCTCTTGGTTGGCAGGGATGGGCTTGATGGTGTAGAAGTAGATGTTCATTCCATTCTGACAAGCAGCCAAGTTCTGCTCCTGAACAGAGTAGCCAGGGTTTACATAACGCATCCAGTTGCTCTTGTCCTCGTTAAATCCATCAATGAAGTGGTGAAGCTCACCACTGGAATAGATCTGGAATGAGAGGAAGTGCCTATGAATATATAGATATATGTGCAATACACACCATGTGGGCACTGGGTCCAGGGGGGAAAAAGGATAAGCTTTTTGTAAAATGAGAAGATATTCCTGAAATAAGAATTCCACCTGCGTTCCCCCCTTTCCAACTAAATATCCTCTGTGTTAAGAAAAGAGATGCTTATTCAAAGTTAAGTCCCCAGTCACCTTTTCCATTTCTGCTTAGCCTGTGCCTCTGCTAGTGTGGACAAATCCAACCCGAAATCTGAAACACAAGAGCACTCTCCCTGGCTGAGCAGGCTACCTTAAGAGTCCTTTTCCTGGTACTATGATCAACAAGTGGGTGATGCTAATGACTGCAGGTCTGAGTGCATGCTTGCATTAATGGTTTGAGTCACCTGTGTATAAGACTGACTGGCTGTGCTACGTCAGAGTCTTTCTCGCCTTTTTCTATGGCCTCTGTACTTGCAGTTTCCTACCACCTCCGCCCAAAGGTTTAAACTATGCAAACATCCTCCACCCCCCCAGAGTCCTAAAGCAACACTTGCTCATAGTTGGACTGTAGCCCTTCTGTAGAAAGGCTGGGCGAGGCAAAGATGAACTTCACCTGCCATAACTTAACGAAGACCTGGAGAGGGGCCAGCCGATGAGAAGTCACTTTTCCTATCGAGGGACATGTTCTGGCTTGTCCACAGAAGGGGAAGAAAACATGAATCTCAAAACAACTCAGAGGCTTGGGGGGCAAGAAGTCCCAATCACTGAGAGAAGCTACCAATTCCTAAATGGTAAGAATAAGAGAAAAGAAAAAAAAAAAATCCAGAAAAATTCAGAAGACACGCTTGTTAAAGACACATCCCTCACTCTTGGGGGGAACTAGCTCCACACTGCATGAAACGATGTGCTGTGCTTCACAAACAGATGACCGGGCAAAAGCCAGACCTCGAAGAGGGAGCAGCACCTTGCTGAGCAGGAAATGCCTTTCCAAAGGGGAGACAGAGCTTATCTCAGGGGGAAAACACTCCACGGCACGTTCCTGCCTTTGTGTTGGCAGCACTTTCTTTCACACCTACCTGGCCAGGCAGCACGCCCTGCAAGCGCCCGCCGGCCGGGACCTCTGCTCTTCTCGGAGCCGCCGGCGGAGCGGGGGGAGGCGGCCTGGCCCTTTAACGTGGGCCGTAAACACCAGAATCACTTTCTTTTAAGAGTAACTTCCTGTAAACTGAGAAGGGGGAAATACATGTGGCCTCATCAAAGCAGCTTGCGAGAGATTTTGTGGTGTGTTTGTTATGAGAAAATGGAAGGGAGCCGGGCGAGTTGTGCTGCATCAAGAGGAGCCTTCGGGTTTCTCTGCTCGCCCCGGCTTGCAAACTTCCAGGAACGCGGGGCTCCCGGAGCGCGACGCCTGCTGCCGCTTCCCAAACCGGCCTTCCACGGCTCCCACAGCGGGGCCAGGGATGCTCCGGGCTGAAGGTGCCCCAACCCGGCTCCCACCTACTCTGGGGAAGGCGAGACCCGATGTGCTGAGTCACGGCGCGGTTCCCAGAAATGACGTGGGCTCCGCTCCCCTCGGCGGGCTGGGCGCAGGCAGCGTCCCCCCGCACCAGCAGATGTTCCCGCTCCTGCCAGCGAGCCCAGGATGCCTTTCATAACATGTGGGAAGTTATCTCCCACAATTTCCTTTGCACATGCAAGCCTGTTTCAGACCCCTAGGAAGGAATTCATTTTCGGTGCAGCAGCGTGTCTTGAACAAATTAAGATTATCACAGGGAATTTAACGATGCTTGGATGGCTCCTAGGATATTATTTCTGAGGATCCCTCTGCATTAAGGCTTAAAATCACATCATGAGAATGATGTCATATTTCTTGCTGCAATACATGAATGAAGCCCTGCAAGATGGTTAGCAGCCCCTCTTGCCAGTGTTTCCATTTTACTAGCAACTGGCAGGGCTACAGCATCACCAGCCTCTTCCTCTGCCAGGCACAACCTCCTGAAAAATCTGGCTAGAAGAAACATTTTGTAGCCTTATGAATGTGAAAACAGTCACCTGCTTTGTAAAAACACTCATGCAAATAACAGCCTCTGCAATGCTGTATTACATTGCATGAAGACAATTTGGGAAAACCAAAATTATGTAATTAGGTAAGAAGAAAAGGGTGTGGGGAACGCTGGTGCTTGCCCTGGGTTTCACCTGGATATGAGGTCGGGATATTGCTAAGGCAAGCAGGCACCTGGGCACAGAGGCTTGGATATACTCCCAAATCCACTGATTTAGACACAACCTAAATGGCTAGAAGGCAGCAAAACAAATCCATGGAAGGAGATGGAGCTGAAGGAATGTTCTGTAACAATTAATAATGGGCCTGTAAAGGAAACTGAGGATTATGTCAACTGATAAACTGGAAGCATATTCCCCAGCACAGACTTCCCAAGCCAAAACAAATTTGCTGGTGCTCCCTTCCAGACTATACTACAACATACAAATTAGGCATCACCTGTAGCGTTTGTCTGACATCAATGGATTTTTCCTTCCACTAGGATCCATGGGCTGCTCCTTAACACCTTCCAAAGTGGACTAGGAAAGTTTATGACTTGAACAATACCTGCTGAAGACCACCACCACCACTGTGGTACAGCAGTTCTATTTAAAACCCAGGAAAAAAAAATGCCACAAAATGTATCATCATCCCAGAGTAAAAGGTTTTGCAGTACTTTCACAGCTTTTTCATAGCTGGAAAAATCAAGGATACGTGACATTTGCATAAACAAGAATGACTTTCCGCTGTGAAGAAATGCAAAATAACCTGTCCCTACAGCAAGCAGCAGAACTATTTCTTTACCCAATCAAGCACTGATCCGTTTTGGAAGACAGAGCCAGGAAGGGCTGTGCATCTCCCCTGCTCTCTCCACCCACACAGTCCCTACCTCCAAGACAGCCAGGTTTTCACTCGGCTCAGCTCACCCCCGGGGCTCTGCCGGTGCCCGGCAGCACACAGCGGTTGCCCCCTGCATGCACACAGGTCTGAAGCAGGAAGTGACCCAGCTTCTCAGCTGTACTCATTTAGTGATCTGCTTACTGCAACAACATGGTGCTGTTTTTTCCTGCTTACCCGCCAAAAGTATTTTCTGTTTGCATTCTTGGGAACCGTATCGCTGGTATAGATCTCTCCTACCAGGGGTCCAAAGCGCGTTCCTTTCGGGATGTACTCTTTGCTTATAACTCCAGTGACCTACAAGAAGAGCAGCACAGGATCAGTCCATTGCCAGTAGAAATAAAAAAGAGGAGCAGCACAGGATCAGTCCATTGCCAGTAGAAATCAAAAAGAGGAGCAGCACAGGATCAGTCCATTGCCAGTAGAAATAAAAAAGAGGAGCAGCACAGGATCAGTCCACTGCCAGTAGAAAAAAAAAAAAAAAAGCTTCCTTTCTCTGCTCTGTTCCCAAAACTTAACAAGGTAAAAAACCCATGGAAGCAATTTTTAGGGACAGGTCAGCAAGGCAGAAATAAATTAACAACTGTGTTGGATATGATACAACCAGCTTTGTTAGACACCAGCATCTGCCCGAGACACAGAGAAGTCAAAGAGGATGCCTGGAGGATGTGTTTTGTGGAAATACATTCACAAGAACAAACAGTAAGCAAAATGTACAGAGACTGTCAAGTACCTTCAGAAGCTATTTCTCCTATCAAAGGCAACCCCCAAAAGTCTAGTTCCAGCAAACAGAAATACTCAATAGCTATCAATCACTTCACTGCTACACAGCTCGCTTTTCTAATAAATTAGGAACTGGAATGACTGCTCCTCCAGATCAAAACGAAACCTGCCCCCCACCCCTTCTTCATTCTATACCCATCCTGAGAGCTAAAAGGAGAACACAAAAAAAAAAAAAGACAACCTACAATTCTCTCACCAGCATACAGTGGCATACAAAACAGACTATGAAATGCTATGGGACATGTACTCACAGATCACCTCCTTTTAGAAAAAGGAGGCAGCAGTTCCGGTAACATATGTCAAGTGGGTTTGGTCAAAAAGGCGTATGGGTTTTGATGAAAATGCTCCACTATGCTAGGTCTAAGAAATGTACTCTAGTTGTTCAGCTTCCTCCTTGACAGTAATTATACCAAAAAAAAGTCACTGACCACAAATCAGGAAGCAATTCATCATTATTCAGAAGAACGTGCCTTGGAGTAACCCTTTGCAAAACACTGCTGAGTTATTGGTTTTGTTTCTCTTTGTTCCTCACCAATCTTCTTAAATTTAATGTATCCAAACAATTCTGTAAACCAACAATTTTGTAAACCAAAAACCCCAAGCCTTTGCAAGATTGACTCCGCTGCTCAGATAGTGGAGAAAAAAAAAGGAAAAAAAAAAGGGTACAAATCCCATTAATTTGGTACTATGACCAAACTTTCACAGCAAAATGTATTAATCGTATCCCCTTCCCACATCTTGCCACTTGTCTTTTTGCTTGCCAGGATTTCAGAACAAGTGGCTGATGAACACCAAGAGTTGAGATTACTGCAAGGAACCCACGTTCTTACCAAAGCAGGTAAGCACAAACCCTGCAGATGGCTCACTTCAGTGAACATTTCAATTTCTTCCTAACAGTCCTTGGCAGCAAAGGATGGTAAAAACCCTGGACTGTAGGCAGCACTTCACAACTTAGCTAAGCCTCGTGATTTTCTCATGCTACATCTTCTTCTGTTGTATCACCTTTGGTGTGAGAGAGGGAGACAGAGAAATACTTGCCTGTGTATTGGTCAAGATTAAAAAATCCCTGTAAAAACTAACACCTAGCATAATTTCACATTAAATGTCAAAATAAAGGGAGCAAGTAACAGCCATGGAATCAAGGAGGTAATCCACCCGGAAATAGATTGCTGGGTGTACAGGGTGGCTGTTTGCACTGTCTGTGTTTCAACATGTGTTTCAGCACACACACACACACACAAAAACTAAACATCAACAGCAGAGGTAGTTAAATGCTCCATTGATCTGTGCATCTGGACTGAAGGGAGAGAAAAGGGACTTCCAGAAATCTTCCTACACCTACCACAAGCTGAAACAAGCTCGGTGGCTCAGTTTTATTTTTGTCTTGCTTGTACATTTCTCATAGAGAGCTGAAAAAGGCAGATGTTCTTCTCATCTTCCCCATATATCTTCATTTACATCCATCTGCCCTCTCAAGAAAAGTTCACAACCAAACTACAGCACACCCTTCCAGTTTTACTGCATGGCAGCTCAAGTTTTTTCGTGGTTCTAAAAGACCTTGGTCTTAATTAAAATGACTTTAATGAAATTCTCAGAATCTCTAGAAATCACTCCTCAAACTAGTCAACTTGAAACACTCACTGAACTGTTGTCTCTGACACAGCAGATACTTTTTGATACCCATCTTACATGTGGTGATTGCTTCTCCCCCAGCGCAGCTGAACACCAAGATGATTTCTCACCCTGTACCCATCAGAAGGTTTTTTTGGCAGAGGATGTTCTCCACATCCGTGTGTGCCAACAGCAAAGCTTTGCTAAACCAGACTAAAGCTGCCCAGATGACTTTTCACCGAGGGTGGCTTTCAGGTCAGCAATTCTTGGCCTCTGTTGTTGCCCCCACAAGCTCAGCTGCTGTGGTGGAGGAGGGGTACCCTCGGGGAGAAGGGTGCCACCAGTGCCAGGACAGCCCTGCCGCAGCCAAAAGGGGCTCCTGCCCTGCCGCAGCTTGGGAGAGAGGCGGCTTAACAAGAGGCCACGAAGTACAGAGCTGCCGAGGCAGAACAGCGAGGGAGTTCCGCGTCCTGAGCTGGGGGGAAGCCATCCCGGGGCTGCCGAAAAGCTGTGGCAGAAGAGGCATTTCAGACTTGTGTCCACCAGGTGTCCTTCAGCACACTGCTGCCTCTGGGCGAGGAGACCTTCCCCAGCAGCCTCGTGGCAGGGAACCACAGGGGAGCACGACCTGAGCTCGCTCCCCACGAATAAACCACCTGCTGCTCTAGTGCAGCCTCCTGGGTCTGAACCCTGCTGTAGGGGCGCAACGCTCTGTCTTCTGAGCAATTTCCTCTCTACGGACACTTACGCCCTCTCCCTTCAAAGCTCCAACTTTCAACACTCCTGCCAGCGGGCCGCTACCACAGCTTTCCTCTCACTAAGGCAGCATTTCTAGCACGAACATAAAGCCAGACGTTAGCCCGAAGCCGCCAGGCCGGTGTTCCCGGCGCTGCGGGCAGCTCTGTGGCTCCTGCCGAGGCCGAGCTGTGGGCTAAGCCGCCCTCCCCTCGCTCCGAGACGGACGGGATGCGCCGGGACAAGCCGGCTGGCGACCGGGGGAACGCGCTGTAAGCCGGAGGCGCTGCAGCGGCGGCTGCCGGCGGGGGGAGCCCGGGCCCGGAGAGGGAGGGGGGGCTCGGGGCCGGGGGTCCGGGGGCCGGGGGGGAGTGGGGCGGAGCAGCCCGGGGCGGCGGCGGCGGCGGCGGCCCTGGAACTGACCAGGGTCCTAATGCGGCGCCGGAGCCGGCGGCGGGAGCCGGGAGCGGAGCGGCGGGCACGGAGGCCGGAGGTCAGCGAGGGCGGCTGGCAGAGCACATCCCGCCCTGCCCGCTGCCCAGATGGGTGGGCTCCGGTTCCGAATTTGGTATTAAAAGGCACTTTGGGAGACCAACATTAATTTTGCAAGGGGAAGTTATTTTCATAGAACCATAGAATGGTTTGAGCTGGAAGGCACCTCAAAGATCATCTCGTTCCAACCCCCCTGCATGGGCAGGGACACCTCCCACTAGACCAGGTTGCTCAGAGCCCCATCCACCTTGCCCTTCAACACCTCCAGGGATGGGGCTTCCACAGCTTCCCTGGGCAACCTGTTCCAATTTTGCAATGCATACACTAAATTGCTTTAAATGTAAAAGACAAAACCCCACAAACAAACAAACAAAACCAAACAAAAACCAAAACAAAAAAGCAAAACAAAACAACAAAAAAAACCCGACACTGAACAAACTCTTATTGGCTTCAGTGAAATAACAGTATTCTCCAAATGCAAACAGGGAAAGCCATCATGTGTCCTGGAATAACACTAGTTTCTTAAAAAAATTATTTAACTACTAGTTCTACAGCTACAGAAGCCTACATCCATTTCACCCCATCCCTCAGTGACTAGTTTTCTAAAAGAGATGCCATGAAATAAAATGCTTTCAAATAATGTCCTGGGTGATCATACATAAAAGAAATAAAATAAAAGCAGTAGGGGGGAGCAAGGGTCTGAGGTCAGCGAGGCACACTTTGTAACAGCTCAAAATTACTGCTTTCATCAAAATCAGTGATTGAGGGTCTGTCACCAAGGAATGGCCTTATCAGAGAAATGCAACAAGTAATGGGTTTGCTGATACACACTTTGCTCTGTCAAGCTCATGGACCAGGACCAGGCACCAGCAATATTCAAGACAGCAGAATAAGTGGCACTTTATAGCAAGAAAGGCTGTTTGGGCTTTAAGGACTGAGACTAAAGGAAAAAAAATCTATTGAAAAAATGTTTTTCTACGTCTGCATGAAAAAGATCATTCACATATGGCCTTCCAGAGCATGATTTTGGCACCGGGTTTCATCTTTTTTTGTCAATTGCTATAACTGGAGGAAAGGATAAATACTTCATGCATAGAAATAAATAAATGACTTCGTGTAAATCTAGCATTACGAGCAGTAGTAATTCATTTTTTAAAATGCTGACACATACTGTGAACTCATAATGAAAAATGTGTCCTTCAGAAAAATCCCCAATCGAGATCCAAGAATAAACAAGAGTATGACGTGTCATGGACTCCCTTGCAAATTCAATAAACCTTTAAAGAGGAGCTACTTGCCTCACAAGGCATGCAAGGCAAAGAAACACAAAAAGCAACCCTTCCCAAACAACAGCAGTTGTACTTCCTCCCTCCTAAGCAGACACGCAGTACTTTTCCTACTCCAAGTGGAGATACAATACTAATCATGACAACACTAGGATTTCGTGATCTAATCATGACAGTATTGGTGTTTCACAAGCCATGTATTATATATGTTTTTGTCAATAAACTGACTCAGCATTTAAAACTCTCAACCAGATGAAGCCACAGCTCTCTGCAAAGTTAACAATGAAGACAGCTCACATCTGAAACCCACTGGCAAACACGCACACATGCATCCCCCCCAAGTCTTACCTCATCCTTTTGCAAGTAAAAAAAACCCCACCCTATCAAGTTGTCAAAACTCCCGTGGTTTTCCATGAGGTCAAAACCAGAATCTGGCTCCCTTGCTGACCCCATAAACACTGATGTGCAAGAGCAACATGCACCAAGTCCTGCCCCCCCCCCCCCCGAACAAAATCAAACTTGGAAGGCAGACAGAATAAAAAACAATGTTTTGAATCAGAAGTTGCTAGAATGCAAGCAGATGATGCCATTTACAACTACTTCACCCTGCAGACAAGCAGGGAGTGATGTGTCTGTACATTCACAGGACCGTAGGTTTGACAGAAGGTGGGGAAAAAAAAGGATTAGATCGGCCCTTTCTTTCAGAGCTACCTCAGAAATAGTCAGGGTTCAAAAGTTCCTATTCCTCCTTATGTAGGTGCTATTCAGTGCAAATAAAAGACCAGGGGGAACTCTGGAGAACAAAAGGAGGATGTCCTACATTCAGACTCCCACTAGCAGGGAGCTGCTTGAGTCGCATTTTACAAGGAAGAACCAGGAATCTTTCAGTGACTTCTGTCTCCCCCCACCTCTTACACAGAGACGGCAGCAATCCTCCTGTCCTGATTCACTGACCTGAACTACAGTGTAAGGAAATTACACCCCGGTGTTTCCAAAGACAGCACTGGGAATTTTGAAAGCTCCTTGGACACCTCCTGCCACGGCAGCAGGACTAAAAGAGGGGCCGAGCAAGCAAGCAGCCCGAGCAGCCAAACTGTCACCAGCCGGCTGCTGAGGATCTGCCCAAGCTCTCCCGCTGCAAGCTCATCCCTCAACCAAGAAACCCTTCCCTGTCCCACAGCAGAGTCACAGCTTTACCTCCCTCCCCACCCAAGCAAGACCCATCTAACGATGCAATAACACAAAACAAGGTTTCGCACGTTTTTTCTAGAGCGTGTCCTTTCTCTGCCAATGTTCTGCAGGGCAGGGCAGGGCAGATGGGGAGAGAGGAGCGATATTACAGGAGAAATTAGTTTTAACCTCTTACCAAACCTACTAGGCACTGTATTAGACACTGCCAAGCTAAACTCCACGGTGCCAATACCCTGCAGCTGGGGGTCTAGCCCTATTTCAGTACACAGGATTAAACAAGTACCTACTTTGGACGGAAACATTTGATAGGCATGGATGAGTGTACCTCTGCTTTTCAGCTCTGTGGTCAATGTGTTTAGCCAAAGTAGAAGCACAGGTAATAGCTGCTATACCACAAGTCTCAGCACAAGGAGAAATGAAGGGTTATCCCTTGGGTCATTACCCTGCTGAACATCACACCTAGCTATAATAGCTACTCTATATGAAGGAGTAAACACAAAACCAAATTGCTCATCCGGGCTCATTTCTTTCCAGCCCTTCTGAAACAACAACAAAGAATGTACCCACTCCAGGGACAAGGATAGGACAGACTAGCACAGCTAGCTAGCAGTGAAGATACTGTCCCAGATAAACAAAAGTTAATTTAAATTACGACCACCCTCCTGTCAACCTAGCTACTGTTCTACCATCACTTCCTTAACCAATATGCTGGAGTTTATAAGAATTTAGGAAGTCAGGAATACAGCAAGCTTACGAGAAGAATAAAGCAATTTCATAACCAAAGGGAAGACAAAAAGAAATAATTAAACACATTTCCAGGAATTTGTTGTGTTTTTTTTTTCCCTTCTACTTTTTTTCAAGCTATTTATTGGACAACCGAGGCACTTTAATCTCTGAGCCAGAGGCAATGAATGGTCCTGGCAAACAGCAGTCTAGAAATTGGCACAGAGAACTACCCCACAGTTTAAATATGCTTATTCAGATGCTGTTCAAATTGTGTGAAAATTTAACTGTTTGCGAATTGGTACAGACCCAGTTCCAGGGATAGGCTGGCTGTGATTTCCAGTGAAAATACTACACGACAGGTGACCAGCTCACAGTTTCTTAAAAGACTTATTAGGGTCCCATCTTCAAAGCCATCAGGCAGCATTTGTTGTTGGTGGTGGAGTGTGTGTGTGTGCTAAAGAATGGAAGCCAGGGTGAGCACACACTTTCCAAAGCACTGTGATTTGGCCTGTCTGACTCCAACCTTCCCCAGAGCGTCGCCGCTTACCTCTTTGCAGTTAGATGCGTATTTGAAAGTCAAGTTCCTTGGCAAGGAAGCCTCTGCCTGAGTTAGGGTGCTTCCATCAGCACTGGGATCCAATGGGTGATCGTTTACAATGTACGTGCACTTCTCTTCGAAATCAGCTTCTGTCCACAGAGTCATGTCAGCATCCTCCATGTCCATTTTCATCGTCCACTCTCTCCCTTTCACCAGATTCTTGAAACTCACAGCGTCCGAGCTACACTGCGTAGCAGCCTGGAAAATAAGAAAACAGCCTTTAATCCTCATTGTCCTTCAGTGTTGTGGTTTCCGTTGAGACAGCGTGACTAATACAGCAGTCTGTGACACTTTAAAAGCGTATGCAGGATAGTTGGTACAGTTGAGTAATAGCCAAAAAGCAGTGTAAACGAAGCTGCTCCAACTGAAGCAGCGCCTTAAAACGCCAGCCTCAGTAGTAACGAGGAGGGAGCAAAAACAAAGAGGGAAAAATCCCTGGGCTGACAACTGCTTTACCTTTTTCAGACCCTTTCCTTAATGCCTGAGAGAGAAAAAAAATATTCCATGCTGAAGAAAACGTGGGGTCATGGCCGCAAGACCACTTAGTCGCCTGTGGAAAAGCTGCCTCAGAAAAGTGTCACAAACAAGGAGAGGAAGAGGAAAGGAGCTGCTGTCTGCGTCTGAATGAAGCTAAAAATGGAAAGCGCATGTTGGAGGAGCGGAACCCAGCCTTGCCTCTTCCAAATGGGGAAGCCTGAACTTTCCCACCGGCTTTCAACACACAAACAACTTTCAAAACAACCTGCCCGCCCCCCCCCCCCCCCCCCTCCTGACGTCCCTTATCCTTTAGCATGGAAGGCTGAGAAAGCCGACATCCTGCCAGCATCACTGCAGCAGCAGCCCTGCACAAAGCACTGCAACGCACTCCCGGGGGCCAAAAAAGAAAAGGAAAGGAGCAGGGGAAATAAACATAAGAAATAATTTTGAAAAGTTATCATATCCCTTTTGGTTTTGATGGTACCTCCGAGAATTGCTATCTCAAAGCACAGGATGGGAGCCTCGCAGGACAATTCCACTAAGCCCTTCAGCCCCTCTGTTTAGGGCAGAAGCACTGTTCCCAAACCCATACACAGACAGGCAGACAGGTACTAGGTCGGGCTCTTTCCATTAAAGGTTCATTAGGGACCAAAATCTGTGCCTACGCCGGTATCCGGGAATGCCGCTCAAGCCCGGCATAAAAATCCCTTCGTTTTTCCTTTTCTGATACGCAGCTACTGTGAAATTCACACCCTTCCTCCGGGAAAAAAGCGAAAGGCGAAACCTGAAAGAGCACGATTTTCCGAGGAAGAGGTTAAGGGGCTGACTGCCTGCGGGTGAAGGGGGAGACCTCCGGCCGCCCCCCGGGACCGCCTCTCCCGCCCCGGGGAGGCACAACCGGGCAGCCCGGAGACGCTGAGGGGAGGCTGGCGGCACGCAGCCCCCGACGGCCGCCCGGGGACCGGCCCCGCGCCCCGTCCCGACGGCAGTGAAGGCGAGCGGTACGGTACTCACTGACTCCCGGCATGGAAAGGGGGAGCCGAGCCTAACAGAGAAACTCGGGGGCTGGGAGGAGGGGTGACAGCTGCGCGGCGGAGCGAAAGGGTTAAACGCTGATCGGAGGAGCGCTCAGACAGGCGACTAGGAAACTTTCGCTCCGTTCTCCGGGCGCCGTCGCGGCGAAGGGAGAGCGAGAAGAAGGAGCCGGGGAGGTGCGGGGGGGGAAAGGAGGGAGGAGGCATCGCGCTCCTTACCGGGGCAGAGTCCGCGCGCGTTTCCACACCGAAGCCCACCGTCGGCGGCAAACCTGGCTCATCTCTACCGAGTAAACATTTCTCCTTCCTTCCTTCCAGCGGCTGGGTCCCCGGGACACTGACTCACACACACACACACACACACACACACACACCTCCAGCCGCCGCTCCCCGCCCGCTCCTCCCCCCCCCCGCTCCCTCTCCCTCTCCCGCCCCCCCCGCCGCTGTCAGACAGGTGCTGCCGCGCGCGCCCTTGCGCTTGCCGCCGGGAAACGCTGGGGGGCCGCCTGCCCCGCCGCTGCGCCCCGCGGCCGCCGAGACACCGCGCCCGGCCCGGCTCCTCCCTCTGCCCGAGCTCCTCGCCTCACAGGGAGAGCGGGAGGTGGGGCTCTACCTGCCGGCCCCCTTGCCCGCCGCTCAAGCAGCACGCAGCACCCTAAGCTCCCCCGCCCCGGATTTTTTTAAGACATTATTATTAATAATTTAGTTTTCTCCCCCTTTCGAGCAGGAGGTGACGGGCGGGGACGGCCTGTGCGTGAGCTGGGAGCGCCGCGGCGCTGCCCTGCGGCCCGGGTCTGCCGGGCAGGCACCTCTGCGGCTTCACAAGAAGCGACTGTGAGCCAGTTTTTACTAGAAATCTGTTTTTTCGAGCTACTTTAACCTCTAGAGGTCAACACCTACCCGCTTCCGTTGTCCCTTAATTTGACTAGATAGAACGCTATAAAAATAACAATTAAAATGACTCCCAGCTTCCAGAATATCGATTAAAACCCAGTTTAAAGCACTTGCTCCCAAACCTGAACAACTATAGTACTTTACTTGATACCAACAATTTGGGAGTTTCAGAGTTTCAGACTCCCTTTCCGGAGTCTCCTTCTAATCAACGCTTGTAAAAGGAATTAGGAAAAACATTTATCTTCCTTCCTTTAAATACAGCCTCCCTCAGTGCCAGCAGGGAAGCTGACGAGAGCAGGGCAAGGCACGCAGTGCTTCCGAATGCGACACCTCTTTCTCTGTGTGGTAAGAAAACGCGGGCAGGGCAGAATGTCAGCGACAGTCCAGGAGCACCCCTGGTGATGGAAGGCGGATTGGGATAGCAATTAGCAGACCCTACACCCCCTTTTCCCCCCCCCCCCCTCCCCTCCGATCCAAGTCAGCGTGCTGGCTGAAGGAAGGACATCCTGTGATGATGGCATACAATGTCCTGTTTGTTTGTTATTAAGAGCATTCCTGCTTCTCATTACAAAACAACCAGATGCCTTACTTCCTTCAGTGGTCCTGTCTCTGCAGCGAGGCGTCCTCGGGCTGAGAGGAACAGTGATGCACAATTCCATTTATAGCCATCGACAGCCCAGTGTGAATGCTAGCTGCTTCACTGCAAGGCAACTCTACTACTTTTCCTTCTGTGAGTGCATTTCTCATCACTTTCCCAGTACTTTACGTGGCAGACAGTTTCACAGTCTTTTTTAAACACACGCACACTCATATTTTGGGGTGATCTGGGTGTTACGTACTACCTCACAGAAAAAAGGGAGAAAGAGAAAAAGCACGTTTTATGCAACTGAGTGCCTGTCTGCCTCTCTGACGGCTGTAAACACATCCCTTTCCCTTAACCTGCTCCTCCTCCCACTGATAAAAAGACGTGTGGAAAGGATTACTTGCCATTTTCGGTCTGCGACGCTGAGAATAGAATATCTGTGTAAAGACCTTCCCAATGTGCTAACACAAGAGGGCTTGCAGCAGCAGACATAAGTAGGGCAACTGCTACCAAGTGAGTGTCCTGGCTTCACTTCCA
Source organism: Hemiprocne comata (assembly GCA_020745705.1). Classification (NCBI taxonomy): domain Eukaryota; kingdom Metazoa; phylum Chordata; class Aves; order Apodiformes; family Apodidae; genus Hemiprocne; species Hemiprocne comata. Next base: position 119,108,285 of record CM036588.1, on the reverse strand, counting down.
CCACCGTGTAATTCCACAAGAGAGGTGGCCCGAGCACTGGGCTGAAGGATATAAATGTAATTGGATATACCCGGTAAAACCGAGGCACATCCAAAACGAGGTCTAGGAAGGCTCTGAAGTAGGAAGAACCATTCATTAAAGTAGAGAAATCCGGCCTACTTGATTGGGTTAATTAACTGATGCTGAGTCACACTGCATAGAACAGAAAAACAATGTAGTCATACTGAAGGTGATTATTTTACCGAAAAATAGTCTCACTCTGAGAGGCAGCTGTTTCAGAGCTTTTCACTTCCCTGTTAGCTTGAAAGCAAAAAAAAAAAAAAAAAAAAAAGGAGGGGGGGAAGGGGGGGGTCAGGAAAAAAGGGTTCATGTGTTTCCTTCAGGGTCTGATCTTAATGTGAAGGAGAGCAGGAGAAAAGCAAATCTGCCTCTCAAGGAACTGAGAATGCTTTTGGGCTGGAGGAGAAGAGGAAGCAGAGATTAGATTAGATCAGATGAAGTGAAATATTCATCAGGACGACAGGAGGATGCCAATATCCCGGGTCAGCACGGCTCTCTCCCCGGAGCCTGGGGAGGTGAGTACAGCCTAGGAAGCCTAGGGACTTCAAATAACTCCGTGGCACACTCTGGGGCTATCCTGAAATTAGCTCCAGGTGTCTCAGTGAAGACCAGAACTACCTGAGCGCAGGGAAGGGATTTCACTGGTGTGCAGGTCTAGCCTAGTGGTGCCTAATCTGGAATAAAACTAAGTTTGTCAAGAAAGAAGAGACAGAAACAAATTGTTAAGAATGTGCATTAAAGTAAGAATCACAAAGGAAACTCTGCCATTAAAGAAATATATAGACTGACCTTCTGACCTTCCTCCTTAATAGAGAAACATAAAAAGACGCCCTGTTCAACCAGCAGTTTTCTGCTCTTTTATAGAAATCTTTCATACCAGTAGCTGCTATTGTCTGGAATGTGCAATCTCAAAATGTTGTTCATTTCAAAAAGAACATTTTTAGTCATATTTTCATTTTTTCCTTCTCACTCATAGAAAACCTCAATTACCATATTAATCAGCATTTCTCAGGCAGCCCGCTCTGCAGCAGCTTTCAGCCTGGCAACAAATCATGAATGGCCCTAACAGCTCTGATCTCAGAAATCCCCATCCATTTCCTTTGATGCTATCACCACTTCAGCTCAACAACAAGCCTGCCTGACGCAGCCTCAGCTGCTCTTCTCCCTTCGCCTGCGAGAGCTGTAATTGTATGAGGAAGAAGGAGGGAAGGGGAGCTGGCTCTAATAGATGAAACTTATTTAGAAAGTTGAAGGGGAGATAAAATGCACACAAGAGATTAAAGCGGAGTCTCATTTTCACATCCTCCCCTTCCCCAAATAAGGTCAGTGGTGGATTGACCACATCAAGAGTAACTACCAGACCCACCCCCATTTCCCACTTCCTGCATGTAGGCATCCCTTATGCTGGTAAACATTTGGGGACCAGTTGTGGTCATTACTTGGAGAAGGTACACGATGTAGTTGCATGACTGCTCATCTTTTTAAAAGCCAACTGAGAAATCAAACTCAAAGAAGAACTTGCTTTCAAGTTCTGCTGAGAGACACTCGTGTTTTGGGGCCATGTTTCTGAAAACGTGGTTGCTGTCAGATTCAAGGGAAAGAGGAAGACCCAGCACGCTCTAGTGACTGTACAGCAGGAAAAGTTAAAGCCTTCTTCTCACAGACTGGCCTGACCTTTACAAAACACAGCCTATAGGCTTCAGATGCAATCTCAGAGGCTTTGTATGCCCTAGACTACTTCACCATGGCATTGCCTACAAGGAGAGAAATGAAAATTGCATTTGAATCTACATGAAGGTTTGTGCAAGGGCATTTGGGTTGGTGTATGTTGTAGCCAGGAGGCTTTTGAATTAACACGTGCACCTTTCAGGGACTGCCTTTAATTACAGAGCACCCTGGTCATTGCCTTGTAGCACTTCTAAATGCCTTTACGTTTATTTTTGTCTCAGCTGTGCCACACCAAGAGCAGATCTTTTGGCTGCACCCTCAGCTCCTGCCCAGTGCAAGCCTCAACATCTCTTTTGATTTCTGTTGGTTTATTCTCTTAAAAATTTTTCCTTAAAAAGAGAAAAAAAGGAGTCAAACTAAAATACCATTTCCCTTTTTGTTTCCAGCTAGGCTTCATTAAAATGCTGCTCAGATGACTTATGAATAAGCCAAAACAACCCTCCTTCAATGGAAAAAAAGCAACATTCTTGCAGCACACAGAAGTGAGAACTATGCTCCAGCCATTTCCTCTTGTTGAGGCTCAAGTTTGAGAAGAATGAGCCGAGGCTGTCTGGGCCTGCTATCAGGAGAGCAAGAAGTCACCATGAGAAGTTTGGCTTCTCTTCACTGTGAATGCTGCTGAGCAGCAAAGATGAAACAGTCTGAAGCCACTTGCTCTTGTTTCCCAGGAAGCAAGATGGGGTGAAGGTATTGAGAAAGCAGCAGCAGCAGAGGCTTTGTCACTGCACTTCTGGTTTTTTTCATGCTGGGAAAAGGCAGCAGACTTCAAGGTCTGGATTAAACGCAAGGAGTCATCTCCTTGTCCCTTTCGAGAAGGGAAATGGCTCATGGCAAAGACCACAGATGTTCCCTTCTTGGTTACTGTCCACCTTCCCATCACATTTCAGAGTGATAGGGATTGGGAAAGGTAGGGATGGTAGCCAGAAGCTCATACAACACCACTTGTCCTCTCTTTGCATGTTTCCAGCAGCCCAAGTTTATATCACACAAGAAAACCTGAGCACAAAAATCAACCTTCCACATCCCAGACAATGACTTTTGAATATTCTGGCCATAGCAACTGAGTCTGAGGAAAATTGAATGAAAACAGGCCAACCTATTCCAACCACTGTCCAGCCTTCCTGTTGACAGAGGACTGAAAAAAGGGTGTTCTTTGGGAAACTTTCCTTTAAAATAGGCTGATTTCCAGATTGTTATGGAGGAGAGATGGGTTGGTATACAGATATTTGAAGGCTCTCCCCTATGACTATCTCAAAGACATCAGCCCCACAACAAGCTCTCAGAAATAGAGAAGCCACCTGAGAATTAACTGCATTACTTCAACTTTCACATCTCTTCCCAACTTGACAGTGATGGCACTTTTTTGGGTAGTCTCTCCTCAACCTGCCTGGTCAGTCAATAATGATACGAACCACAGGGAAACTTCAGGCTCTGTTCCTGCACACTTCTTTTTTTGTTTCAAATCCTCTCCATGCTGCCCAGAGTTGATGAACACAGCAGAAAGGAGGGCGAGATCCATGGGTGGAACCACGCCACTTTTCTCAGACAAAGAGCTGGCCACAGCGTGCGTTTCAAAACAGATGAACAGCTACACACCCTGACAAAGCGCATATGGTGGAAACGAAAATATTTACCCACAGATTATCACAGATCCAGCAATGTGACTACCGTGCATCTCGGACCAAAGGATCCCAAATAGTGCCTGTATGTTTAGAGCTGATTAGGGAATCTGGCAGGGGTGGGCTGAAGGACCACTTTTTAAGCTTCTAAGAGTACAGTTGTCATTTCTCCACCTTTCCTACCCCACGGTGGTGAAATAACAGTCTTTTCATACCTGTGTGTTGGCTGGGGGAGGGAAGAATTCCTCTGCTATTAAACACAACTTCTCATTAAATAGTTGACACCTTATCCTTCTTTAAATGTTGTAATGTTTACTTAGCAAAACCCAGGAAAGCTTTTAAAATAAAGATAGCAGAGAGATTCTTAAGCCGGGTGTCCTTGCTTATCTGCTCTTTATCAACCAGCTATTGTTTCTGGAGGAGCTCGTTGGGGAAGGTGGAGCAAAGGGGGTTAATGTTCAATAGGTATCTATCAGTTCCCCTGAAGGAATAGCGCTGCTGACAGAAGAGCAACACTGGGCCCTCAGCTACTTCCTGCAGAATGTGACAATCCAGAGAGAAAAAAACCGAGGGCTGCAGCTACTTCTTTTTTTCCTCCCCTCCTCCCTCTCCCAAAACAACTAGTTTTAAGAAAGACATTGTCCTTAGGAGAGATAATCCCACAATAGAGAGTCCATTAGAGGTATTAAAGCATTGGCAGCGCCTGATCTACAAGAAGGGCTCTGTCCTGACAATAGACAATTAAAGCTGATAAATCTGCACTACTTGTTGCCGTTCTAATTCCTCGTAATTGTATGCTACTTGTCCCTGCCTCCTGCGTCCAGGGATGAAGCATGCTTCTTTAATCTCCAGAGTACCTGACCTAGTTCCTATGTGGTCTTTTCAGGACCTGTTTTCTTCCCATCTGGACTTCTTCCCTCCTACTCTCCTTTCCTGCTTCCCTCCCCTAAGCATTAAGAAGAGGTTACGATAGAGGGCACAGAAAACACCAGAGCACAGCACCCCGGATCAATAATTCTGGAGCCCCAGACAATGCACTAATCTGCAATAACAGCTAATCATGGTCAATTTGGCACACCAGTGATTAAACTGTACTTTTCATTAGGCTCAACAAGTAGAGCAGACGCACACTGACAATTCAAATTGCCCTATCAGTAAGAGCTGCCAAACTCGTGTGTACTTCTGCGTTCCTAACTGCTGCATGGCTCATCTTGCCAGACTAGGCACTTTGTGGGGGCTTAGCTTTTTCTTTTTGGCGTTTTATGGGCTGCCACTCGTAGCTGTGTTTTCTACAAAATGCAAGCCCCTGCCTCACCGTGGGCTAGAAGAGACTCAGTGGGTGAAATTGTCATGGGCTGTGCAGGGCACCGAGAAACAATCACTGCAATTAGATGTTCCCTCCTGATGCTGACAATATTCTTGGTTTTGTTTTATGTCTCAAAGGTATTTGGTGTTCTTGTTTCTTTTTTCTTTTTTCTTTTTTTTTTTTAATTTGAAGAAAGCCTGGGACCCTACTGGTGACAGAACAGAAACATCAAAATGTGCATCACAAGACTTAAAATAAAGAGTAAGTAAAAATTAACTTGCATCTATTTATTTTTCAAGCTGAACTGTTCAGCTCATGCCATGTTGATAGCGACCTTCCTGTCACCCTCACAGAACCATTTCATCTGACAATTCCTTCTGGTTACAACCATACCTAGTGGACCCGTTTTACAAACTGCCCTGAAAGCTTCACCCAAGAGTTTACCACAATCTCTAAAGCACCAAATTCCAGGACTCCTAGAGACCGACCCCACACACTCAGGGGTCTCTTTCTGTTTAACTTTAGCTTATCATCCTTGTACTAACTTGATCAAGTGTTAAAACTGCACTCCAAGTTGCTCTTAAAAAAAAAAAATAGAAGCAAAGGAAAAAAAAAAAAGAGCGTGGAAGATGTCAAATGAATGCAGGAAATGTCTATTCTACTATTAATATTAATGAATCCCTAATGCATTTGCAACCCACTTGAGGTAAGTCAGGGGAGTTCTTCTGACAGCTATTCCTCATCAAACTACCACTGCTAAAGATGTTGATGCTTTCCCTTTTGCTTTGTAATCTTTAAACCAAGTGTAAATGGCAGCACAGCCTGCCACAAAATAACGTATTTTATCCTAAGTGAACACAAAGCCCTGGAGACAGAGGTTTAAAACAGCGCACATGTCCGCTCAATTTATCATTTTAAGATAGGAAGCTGCTGCAACAAACAAAACACCTCCTTGAAAGTGGGACAGCAGCAGATTGCGGTGCAGAAAGCTCTGGGATCTTTTGTTTTCCTGGAGAGCAACAACGGGGCTTTGCAGGGAAAGACAGCAGCCTCCCCTTGCTGAAATCTAAATCGGTTCATACAGGAAAGCCTGCCAACTGCTAGTTAGAGGGTAACAAAATATTGCAGATAATTCACTTTCCACGATCAAGCAGAAACAAGCAGGCATGCAGCACCCAGCGGGGGCTCAACTGATAAAACGGTGTCAAACTCAAACCATTTGTCAATCGGGAGGGAAGAGAGCAAGCTGAAAGATGGACTCAGGAAGTAGATTTATCTAGTGCGACACATTAACTAGTATAAATACTAAGGAAAAAGTAAACACATTTACCCAGCAGTATCTCCAGCCAGCACAGAAAAGGCTTCTGAGCCTCAGACCCACGCTGGCCAGCTAACCACTCAGCTGTCAGCTACAGCAGCAGTAGCATTTTTCTTCTTGTGCAGAATTGCAGTGCCATTTAATTCGTGGCACTAAAAGGTTTTATTAAATGAGTACATTATAATTAAGCAAAACAAAAGCGTGACTCCTCTGCTGTTCCAGTCTCCTCCCTCCACCCAGCAGCCAAAACAATAAAACCACCTTGGCAGCAAACAAGTCAGGTAACATACCCCGGAGAGGAGCACAGATTTGTTATACAATCATTTGCTTCGTGTCTGGCTTGCTCAAAACTGCCTTATCAGAAACTTCTGTCCCGAAGGCTCCTGAGGCAGCAGAGGGGGCTGACAATGCAGGTCAGGCACAGTCAGTCGCCAGCAGCGTAATGTGGGGCACACAAACAAACTGGAATAATGCTGGGCAGAAGGGCCCTTTGGATCTGTGCCTTCCATTGGGAAGTCTACACAAACAACACGGTTTGTGGGCAGCACTACTCCGCTGCGAGCGCCGGGAAGAAGGAAAACGGTTCAAAGGGAGCTAGGATACCAACCCACAGCTCCAGATACACACCTCGTGCCTGCAGCCACGGCATAGCAAGGGATGGCACATCACATCAGCAAACCATTCTAACACTCAGCCCAACACAAAATGCAAAAAACTAAAAGCAAACAAATCTGCATCATCCCCCCCCCCCAAAAAAAAAAAAAAAAAAAAAGATAAAGGAGTTAATTCATAAAGCAAAAGACAGCACATTTCTTTGTTCAGCTGTACCTTCATGTGTCCACACAGCACAGGTTCCCCACTTCCAGCTCATGCATCTCAGGATTTTAGTCCATATGGAAAGTCCGTCATTCAGGCTCACACCTTTGCACACCCGCACGCACACCCGGACATGCACACCCGGACACGCACACCCAGACACACACACCACACCCGCGCTCTCACTCCCCAACACGCACTGCCTGGAACCACTCCGAGGATTTTAGAATTTCCTCTTGCTAGCAGATTCCTCCCTCCCCTCGCATCCACTCCACCCCGTTCTGTAATTAGGCTTAACAAGAGCAATTAACAAAACAAACTCCTCTCCGCCTGGTGGCCTGATAATTCTGATTGTCATAATGTATTAAGATGTGTAAGCCAGTTTAAAATAAAGGTAAATTACAACATTGCACAAGAGCCATTTTACACCTATTTTTTACTGCTTTTATCATCGGGATAATTAACATTCAGCCACGCCTTTCATTTAAAAGAGAAAAAACAAATCTCATGTCCCAACAGCAGAACTCAAAATTGTCACTTTCGCACCAACAAGAGTATGTTGGGTTTTTGCTGTTATATTAGTGGGCAGATACTCCCTCCTGTGCAGAGCAGACTGGAATTTGCTAGTGACCCTAAAAATTCTAAGATGTAAAATCAAGTTTAAATGCATCTCCTGGCTTTACAGGCATCCATGAACCACTGGATTGGTTGGAATGGTTCCTTTTTCCCTGCCTGTTGTCTTAATGGTATGATATGGGACGCCAAAGTCTCAACATTTTTCTGATGTTTTGTCTATCCACTTTCCATTCACTTTCCTTCAGCAATCAAATCAAATCAAATCAATTTGGTGTTGGAATAATAATGATTAAACAAAACACAACAATTGAGGACTAACTGATTTCAGGCAGTCAGTGGAGAAACTTTGCTGTCCTTTCAGCTTCAGCGAGCTATGGATGGGTTCAACCCACAGAGAAAATTTACACACAGCCTGAATTCAATTGGAAAACATATCTAGTTCTTATTCTGCTTAAGCATTCTGGGAGCATGTAATTAAAACTGTCAACATAAAATTAGCAAACATATCAAAATCATCGGGGCACAGAAGATTCATGAGCAGAAGAGAAGACCAGAAAATAAGAACCAGTTTGGTACGTGACATGGACTCAGGTTCGTATGAACTGAAAAAATACTCTGCTCCCTCAGATGTGTGTAACCTGGTTTCACAATACCATCTGCCACCTATCCAGTCACAATTAAATTTAAAAAGGGAAAAAAAGGGGAAAAAAAAAAAAAAAAAAAAAAGAAAAAAAGAAAGGCTGGTGGTGCTAGTGTATTGTTGGAACCCTGTAGCTTCTGATAAGCTAGATGTGTTTTCCTAAGCCAATGATTTCACCTCTGCTGTGTGCCAACATTTGCACAAGAATAATTTTGGGGGTCAGAAAAGACATCAGCAAATGAGCTTTCAAAAGGTTTCATAAGAGCATGGATTGCTCAAACCCAGAGAAAGGAGCGTTTCAGCTTCCAGAAGTTCACTCTTCTGCTTCTTCATAGAATCACAGAACTGTTCAGGTTGGAAAAGACCTTTAAGACCATCGAGTCCAACCTTATCCTAACCCTATCACCCTTATTTCTGATGACCCAAACGTCCTTCCCTGAAGCTGAGTCAAAGTTTGGTAAAAACCTACAGGGAACCATCAGATTTGCAATACAACAGCCTCACTGAAAAAGCCATGCTTTGCAGTGACATAAGTGCTCCAAAAACGACAGTAAACAGACTATCATGATGCACAACCAGGCACTCTTTCAGAGGACAGGAGATTCCAGGTGTAGAACTGCACACAGAAACTCAGTTCTGCACTCCTACCACTCAAAGCACCATCTTTCTTTTTCCCACCAGATCTCTCCCTCGTTCAATATTTAGAAAGAACTGACAAAAAAAGTCAATTTTCCAGATTTTTTTCTCTCTTCTTTCTCCTTGAAAGGCCTGGTGCCTTTTATCACAGACCATTCAAATGGAAGAGTCTGTCTCTTTACTTTTCCACTTTGCTCATCACAACAGCAGCACTCGCATGCCTCACAAATACCAAATAATGACTAATCTGATTTTCACAGTACCTTTCCCCCACATGCTGATGAAGGTATTATTGCTATTCTTGCTGGCAGAAGTGGTTTGGAGACACAATGATGTTAACAACAAAAGTGCACACCTATTTTGGGGTGCAGAGCAGCCGATTTACTCAGCACGGTGTGTTACTTTTCTAAGTTCAAAGCAGCTCTCTTCCGGGCATCTCTGGTGGCTCTGTGTTTTGCAGGGCTTCACATCAGGCACCCAGAAGATGTCCAAATTTATGACCACCTGCAAAACGCTTTGCTGAGGTGACTTGGCATGAATCTTACTCAGAATCACAGGCAGAAATAATACTTGTTTCTTCAGAGCAGAGCTCACCTGCCCTGAGAAGGGCAACACTTCTTCCTACTGCTTCTTCCTACTAGTGAATGAGATGGGGAAAGAGGTGTCTAAAAGATAGCATTTTATTACACCATCCCAATTCATCTCCCCTATCAGGCTTGTCTGATACCTGAATGAGGCAAGAAACCAGTAGAAAAAACAGTAATTAAATGAGTAATTAAAGGCTGTATCATAATGCACAAGAGGATCAAATTTGGGTTAGGCAAACAACCTGAATTCTAGAGAGCTTGAGCTTGCCATTTTCCTGATTTTTTTCAGCAGTTTTTGTGCTGCTTTTTGAAACTGCAAATAGAAAAAGCAGAGATCCCATGACCTGGCATCACACCAACGCCCACACGGATCACCAGCAGAGCTGGGATACTCTGATCTGCCACAGGCAGACCTCTGCAGGAAAGGTAACAGACCTGGCTCAGAGCAACCATACGGCTGGTTTTGGCAAGGTGAGCACTAAACACTGGAAGGGGTAGGACACTTCTGCTGGTGGGTTCCCCCAGGTGACATGCTGGAAGCAGAGCAATGACTGCTTTCAGGCATCTCAGTTTCACGTCAGGTTTGGTGTGGAGATTGTTCCTCCTCCTCACTTCTCCTGTCTCAGTCCATCTTTCAGACCTCACCTCAGACTTCTGATTGGTTTCCTTGCCCAGCACGTCCTCACCTTGTTCCTCCTGAGCCCTCTTGTAGTTTCCCTTTCCAGTCACTCCCAGTTTCCTCTCCCACACCCAGCCTCCCTGTGCCAGGTCTTCTCATCAAGCCAGTTTCAGTACCTCCTGGTTCCTAGTCTGCACTGCACTTCTTTCCCCTCCTGACCTATGGTACATCCCCCATATCCCCACCTGCCCCTTCCTGTGGACAAGCCTGGCCTCCACAGCCTCAACAGCAGCATGGTGTGCCCAAGTCTCCAGGCATCTCCTGGTGAGCCTCTGCAGGCACGGAGCAGTGAGCTTAGTTCACACTTGGAGCAGACATGGTGTCAAGCCAACTGGAAGTGCTGTGACTATGTTAGTATGGCATTGAGCCCGAGCTAATAAGCCCTGGTGAGAAGCCGGATATATTAGCTTGGGCTTAGCGCCGTGCTAATGCAGGCAGGCAGCTTTTGGATCAGAGCTGGCTTACATCCCACCCGCTTTTAACACCGAGCTTGCTCGTCTTCATCTACAATAACCCATAAAGATAAATCCCTCGGTCTTGTACCAACCTTACTCTCAGTTTCCCTCCTCCCTGACACTGCTGATCTCCAGGCGCAGTCTCTCCTCCTTCATAATCCCCGCCAGGTTCATCTCTTGTCCACAGGCTTTTAAAAACACCTCCTTTTGATGGCTCTCTGGCCTCAGGATGGTTTGCGTGTACTAAACATGCACTCTCCTCCCCTCAGTTGAGATGCTCAGTTCTAGACCCACCAGTATTCACTCATTGAAACAAATTGTGATGCCCTCCTACAGCTTCTGAGGGGGCTGCTCTGCCAGTCATCTAGGTTGGCTTCTAGCTCAAAAGCAATTCTCCTGGGCATGGGAGTCAGGGATGGAGGTGGGGACAGGACTGGCATATGTCCTGGTCTTGCTCTGACTGGGTCCCAATGTAAGTGAAGCACATGTGCAGATCCAGGAACAAGGAAGGGCTCCTGGCAGGACAGCATTTGAGCATCCCTGACAACAACAGCCACCACCCTCCCCTGCCACATACACTGTTCTTCCCTGGGCCACTGAACCTGTCATTCAAACTTCTGCTCCAAAAATGGGGGCTGTCATGAAGGAGATTACTTTTCAAAGGAAAAGTAATCACATTTTTCATGTTAGCAATACATTATTTTTTTTTTTCCATTTCCATTTTTCTTGGAAATGGCCGAGTTCTTGAAAATAGATTTTGGGGGAAAATACAGCCTGAGGGAAGTAAAATATGAGAAACAGCTGAGCCACACAGATAGAATTTGGTAAATTTATGAACAACTAAAAGTGGGATCTCCTAATGCAAATGCCTGTCTTAACAAGGGGTGATGCTACTGGCCCTGCTTATGCTAGAGATCAGTTTCAGGGATGTTATTGAATATTCTCCTTTGCAGGAGAATGAGAATATTAGCATCACAAACAGATTACATATCAAGCACGTGCATAGATTTAAGCCCTACTTCCTTGGCCTGCTATTCCTCTTTCAGTGGCTCAACCCAGTGCCCTAGACTTCTATTCATTATACAACATGGCAAGGTTTGATAAAAACAGAGGATGCTCCTGTTCCAACAAGTTCACATCAAGTGCTCCTTTTCAGACACTAAATCCTGAAGGGCAATGGAGACAACAAAAATGCTTGACACTCCTATTCTTCATCACTGTTAAGACTGAAAAAATAAACAAGTGACTACCTAACTGCAGCAGCTTGCTGCAATAAAACCAGATCCTTCAGTGACTAATCTGGTCGCCAAATAATAATAGTATTTTTTGAAAGATCAATTTGCCTCAGTCTGTCCCAACATACCCCTCATCTAGACCTATCAGCTCTGCGTGCACAGAAATCAGGCAACAGGGAGCAAGGGAAGCTTGCAGTCAGACCGCATGTCTTCCCTTCCTCTCAGCCCCCAGTACAGGACAGCCACTTCCTTTCTACAAACGCTGCGCTCAGATCTGAACACAAGACAGGCCACATCTTCCGGGGAGGCTCAAAGTCTTTGCAGACACACAGTTGCCTTCAAAGCATCACTGGAAATCTGTGTGGGAAGACTCTAAAATATTAAAACCATCCTATACGCTTTTCTTCTAAGCTAACAACAAACCCTCTCTAAATTTATCTATCACTTCTCTTTTCAGTTTATACTGCAGCCCAGAATAAACTGACTACTGGAAAAGATGCACAAATACATCAGCTGCAAAGGAAAACAATAGAGAAAATCTAGATGTCCTTTCCAGAAAGACAGTTCTCTTCCAAAACATTAAAGTTATGCACAAGCTTTTCCTCTATTACCAAAAGCAGGCAAAAAAAAAAAAAGACTGGTGTGAAAACTGTGCTTCAAAATGTAGCTTATCTGTCCTCTTAAATCCAAACTGACTTACCTTTTGGATCAACACTCCATTACCATCTTGCCTGGTTTTCTTCTCCCAAAGGCTTGCCCTCTAGCAGATTCACAAGTTATTTAAGCCATGCCCTTCAGTCTTAAGAAGTCCCCAGCTGAAAGTGTGTGAGGGCACTGTAACCACAGCCCGGCAGCGAGCAGGACGCGACGCTGCTCTCCCAGCACGGCGCTCAGGCAGCAGCCCGTGCTGGCTGACTGCAGACCAGGGACTGTCGTGTTTTCTCAGGTTCCCCATTTCTAACCTGAGAGCCACCCTCTGCAGCGGGATGACTTTCAGATGACATCCTTTCTACCCTCTCCTTGCTGCCAGATGTCCTCCCCGGCCAGTTTATGGCTTTCGTTTTGTGTTTCACAATAGCTTAACAGATTTGGTAGAAATTCACAGACAACTACTACTACTGAAAGAAGTACATATTATTCTTAAAGAAGGTGGGGAGGCCAAAAGATCTGATCTCAGCTAAACCCTCTGAACTTCTCTCTTTTCACAGTTCTGACTGTCAAAGCCAGGCTTTTGCCAGTCCTGTATATAGGTAACTGGATCCCTTTGAAATATGGTCAAGCTGACAAGGTGTGGGACAGTTCTACTTGAGATGCTGTTGCCCTGAAATACCAGGCACGTTTGCAGTGTGCTAGGACATCAGAAGAATGTAAATTATCACAACTCACTGTGCAGAGAGAAGAGTGCCCTAAGAGACCCCCAGAGGCTCATCAACAGTTTCTGGGGATGGATGCTGGAACCCCACAGCAAGGCTGGGCAAATTGGTTTCAGTTTAGTGAGGACCTAAAGACAAACAGGTACCAGAAATTCAGCATACGTGCTGGTTACTGAAACAAACAAAGACACGTGGAAATATTTTTTTTCAGATTAATGTACATAAAAATAGATTTGACTTTTGGATGTACAGTAAATGTGATTTTGTAAATCACTGCGTTGAAGAAATCTAAACAAAATCCATCTGCATGCTTATAAACATGTAAAACTGTTTTAGGGACACAATACATTAAAAAAATGTCAACAATAATGGCTAGTCCATGCTTCCAATTATATTCTTTCTTCAATTAGTCTTGAAGAACCTAACACCTCTATTAATCATTTCAATTAACTCCACGCACCACATGACATCCGCACCAGCAGCCCATATGTTGCGTTCCAATCACCCAAATATTAAAGCCTTTTTAATTGATTGATCTAAAGAACATTCAACAGGCTCAAGGTGGCAGCCAGCCAGGAAATCCCAAAAGAAGATGACAGAAAGGTGGGGGTGCTAAACCAGCTTCCCAGTTTGTTTTTCCTCTTCCTCCAGGGTTCACTAAGTTAATCCAATCACAGCCCATAAAGCCCCTTTTTTAATAAAATAAATAAATAGATAAGAGAACGCACATGTTGGCTTTCCCTCAGAGAAGCCCCCTCTGCTAAAGCCAGAGGAGCCATCCTGTTAAGAAAGTGCCTTATGTACGAGGGTGCATTTTTTTTATCCGGCAGAAATATTTAGCTTGGCTGCCCGCCAGGGAATGCTGAAAGAATAGACTGAATTAGGGGATTTACCTTCCACGTGTTTGGCACGCGTCATTAGAGGCTCTGAAGAGCTTGACTCTTTCGCTCTCTCACTCTCTGTTTTTTTTCTCCCCCACCCCCCACCCCCCCTCCATGCCCCGAGCTTTGATGCAGAAAGTAAAGTATGAGCTACAAGAGAAGTTAATGTGCTGCACTCCCAAGTGTTGGCACAGTGGCTTGTGTTGTGTCGAAGAAAACTGATGCCCAGTTTCTGAAGGTAAATTAATTTTTTTTTTTTTTATTTGGGGTGATATGTTTCAAAAGCATTCACTTTAACACAGGAAAAAAAACCAAAGAACAAAACAAAACAAAAAACAAAAGCATGCAATTTTTCCTTCTCTCTTTTCACTAAAAAAATGTTTTTGAAGTTTTCTGTAGACAGGGTTTCAACTGGGAGAAAATGGCTTAAAAGTAAATTCCTTAAGTGAAACTCCAACCACAGAGTACTTTCGGAGCTCATTTGAAAGGTTAGTTTGGTAACAATAACCCATGAATTGCTCTGTCATTTGACTTTTATATGCTGTCATGTGGACTTATGTTATTTTCAAAAACACTTCTTTACATAAGTACTTTGGTCCTGCAAATACCTCTTAAGATATATAACCAGAACACATTGGTCAAGATGTTGGGCCACACCTCAAGCAACCCATGCACCTTCCCAGAGTTTCTAATTTGTGAAGGGAAAGATGATATTGTAGTCAGCCTCTGCCCTCCTTAATTTACAGAGAGGAAAAAAAAGGCAAAAAACCCCTTAGCTTCCAGCTGGGTAAAAGCATAGAGGCCCTTAAACTGTCAGTAAATGCAAATGTTTGTGTCTGGCACACATGCCAACCCTGTTTACAGGGCAGAGTTTTGCCAAACACCTCCCAGTGCCACCAACACCCATCCACTGAACTGGTGTGTGCTGGGGAGAGCCTGGCTGCAGCTGCCTCTGAGGTACTGTCTCACCACAGTATTGGATAAATACAGGCCCTATTCACACACATGTTTTATCATTATTGATTCAAGCAAATCAGTTTGGAAGCTATTTGTTGACATGCTCACTCAAAGCAAGGCTCAAGCAGGGTTTCTGAACTGGTGCTGGCTCTACCTTTAGCCCATCTTCACTTGCAAATAAATCTGGGTCTAACTGTCTCAGCTAAATTCATGTCACCAGATGACAGCATGAGATTTTTCACCTCTCTTTCAGTAAAACTAGTTCATGGTGCTGATGAAGATCAGGAGATCCCGGGGCCTACAGAAAAGTGACTAAAGGGACGGATACTGGCTAAAATACAACAGAAAATAAAAGAAGTCAGCTCCCATGTAGGAATGATGCTGAGGCCCATCTCCTTGCTGATTGCAAAACACCTCAGCTGTAGGGACCACCTCATAGCTGAAGGGCAGGCCCACACTTTATCATGCCTTAAATAAATCATTCATCATTCATAGCCAGGTTGAAAACCACACAAATAATGAGCTCTCAGTATTACTCAGCGGAAAGTGAGAACTGGACTTTTCCACCCAAACCCAAAGGCTGACAAGCTCAGACATGTTCTTGTGATCTCCTTCCTGGACCCCCATTTTTAATTAAATTTAAAGAAATCTAGGCAGCCACTTCCCCCCGTCTTTTAAGTAAAGATGTTACTGTCTGTGCTAATAATACAACTACCCCTTCTTTTACGAAAAAGCAATCGCAGAGGCTTTCTTTTCATCACTAGGAAAGAACTGCAAAAATAAAGCTGCCTATTTCTGCTGCTGACAGGGCAGGTTTGGCTCTACAGACTGCACGGATGCCTGCCAGTGTCTGAAGCACTGCTTCGTGTTGCCTGCAGAGCATCTTTGCTGCTAATTGAGTCTCCAAACGACTGGCTGTGCAGCACTCGAGTACTGCACGCCAGCAGCAGTGGGGACTGCAACAGATCACTCCCCACCGGTTGCTTCCACTTCATCAGAAAACAGACTAAGTGCTCTAGACTGACAGTCCCAAATGGGATCATTCCTCTGTGGAAAGATTGCAGGAAATAATATAAATAAATAATGGTGAGTGAAGGTGTGGGTGCTCCAGGCTTGCATTCCATGGCAAAGCAGCACGAGGCAGCACAAGCTTTTCTGTGCAAACCTGTAAGCAAAGGAGTTTGTTGCTCCCCACTCCTCAGGCACGGGGCTGCCTGCCTGGAAAATGCCCACCAACACAAAAGGTGGTTTCTGTTATCTCTGGCCTCTGTCATGTACCATCCCAGGAATATCCAAGTCTCCCGTGACTGGGAACTGCCTGCCTGCTTTGCCTTCTGAGTGGTTGCAGGGAGGCCAAGTGTATTTCAGCACTGAGATGGATATTTTGAAACTTAAGCCAAATAACAGAGAGCGTTGGCCCTGACAATACCAGTTCAGTGGCAGATTGCTTGATGGATCTGTCATCATTGCAACAAACTTGTTGTGCTTAAACACAGTCTGCTATGCTTATCATATTTACAGATTAAAAATATGACCTTTATAAGTGAAACAGCTCTTTTTTTTCCCCTGTATGTCTCCTCCCTCCAATGCTTTTAATTAAAACTGAACCGACACATATATCCATCCTTCATTCTGTAATAGTTGGGGATTCTGCTCTCAAATACTGCACAGATAAAAAGAATCTTTATGTGTTGGTGACTCGCAATGCAGTAAATTCTCTTTTCCAAACCTGCCGTCTTCATTAAAATCTTATTTGCTTGGTAATCTCCTTTGATCGCTAAAGTTATAAGAAGCCCCCTCCTCTTCTTTTGATACTATCAGTGTAGCTTTTGACCAGAGAGCATGATGAATTAAATGTATGACAGATATGACAGGTGAGGAGTGCTTGGAGAGGGCTTAAACAGCAGGGATAAGACAAAGCCCCCATTTAAGAACAAAACCCCTACCCGATGGCTAGCCCGTTAATGACCAACCACTCTATTTGTCCTGGTGGATGAGGAGCAAGCTGATACTACAGACAAAGCTTTGTTAGCCACGGGGCTGCTCTTCAATCAGGCCACACAACCAACTAATTGAAATGCCCGGTTTCCCCCCCCTCAGGATTTGATTTACAAGCGAGGGGGTTTGTAGGTATATTCCTTTCTTTTTTTTTTCCTTTTTTTTGCCCCCCTATAATGTATTAATTCAGCCACCACAAGTTTACAGCTGGACTAAGTGGAATTACAGCATATAAACCTGAAAATCTATCTGCAGGGATCCAGCTAAGCCCTGGAGAGAGACAAGTCCAGCAATACAAATCCAAGGAATTTTGGAAGTCAATCCATTAGGATTACTAGGCCTTTGATTTTGGAAGTCGCAGGCTCAAAATATAGAAGCGATGAACTCTCAATCTTCCTTCATTTTAGCCTCTTTTCAGAGGACTTATTGACCCCATTTTTTGAATATTAAAAGACATTGATAAATGTGGACGGAATTATATTGGTTCTCCCCCATATCTGCAAGGAAGGAAGACAGGAAAATGTCTGCTTTCCCTAACTCATGGTTAACAGGCCCTTTAAAATTTCTCATGTGTTTTCTACATGTTTAGAGTTGCCACAAGCAAACTTTTCACCCTTCCTGTCAGCTGAAGATGGCTCTCATGTTAATTTTCAACGTGCTGTGCTGTACCTAAATGAGGAGTTTCAGGCTCCTTTAAACTACAGGCTGCCTCCCAGAGGTGAAGAAATCCCTGTGCCCCCCTGCAGACCAGGATTACATACTCAATGGGCAGTCTCTCAGTTTAGCCCACCAATCTGTGGTGAGCAGAAGGCCGGCAGCTTCCCGAGGTAGGTGCCAAAGCAATATTCATTGTTAAACCCAACTGCTAAAGAAAAACAACATTAGATGATAGGGATGCAGGGATGGATCTGACTTTATCTTTGCTCTAGGTACAATGGAAAACACTAACTGAAGCAAGAAGTCTTCACTTTCAGAAGAAGTTCAATTTTTACCTCTTTGCTCCTTCCTGTCCTGCCTTTGCAGTGTGCTGTAGCTGAATCACAGGTGCTGGTATCAGGAAACCTGGGTTCTGTTCTTAGCCCTGCCACAGGCTTCTTACGTGGCTTCTGGCATGCCCTGTACCCTCTCCGTGCCTCAGCTTCCTTATATAAAAATGCAAATATTCCTACCTATTTCAGAAAGAGTGTGGTCTAGTGGTTTAAACCACAGAATCAAGACATCCGAATTCTCAAACTGAATACGGTATCAATTTCTGCTGTGGCTTTGATGCAATTACCCTTACCTACCCAAGGGGTCAGCTTCCCCCGGAAAATGTTGAATGGCCAAGACCCAGGCTTCCTGGAAGAACAGGCATATGATGTTTTTCAAATGAGTGCTATTTCTGGCTGGATGAGAGCTCAGCCTCACCTTGCCTTGAGACCTGGAGCGCAAGAGAAAATATGGTCCAGGCTACAGCCAGCAAAGTTTTTGGGAGCTGCTCTCACGAGCAGGCTACAGTCACCACCTCTCTGAGCACTGGTCCCCAGGCCACCCAACAGAGCTGGCTGGACTCTGGCCCTGCCATTATGGTCCTGATTCAGCATGTGGAAGCGTAAGGCTTCCCAAAATCTTCACCAAAGCAGGACAAAGGGCCCAAACGATCGCTTTCCCCCTCCCCAGGGAGCACTCTGTAACTTTTGGCTATCCTGCAGCAAGCCAGTGTCTCTCTCACGCTCTCTCCTCCTCCACTTTTCCTCCATGAAAAACTCCCCAAAGTTTTGAGTCAGTTCCACTCAGAATAAGTAGCAACTTGAAAACTTTCATAAGGCAGAAAAAGCGTTTCCTGCCTGGCTCTATCTCATGGTTCTCTGCCTCGTGGGACAAAGGTTAATTAAATCATGCTTAGATATTCATAATATACAAAGTCCCAGACAAGTGATAAGTGTTAACATTATGAAGCATAAAAGGGTCATTCAGAGAGAATAACATTATGGAAATCTAGAGGAAAATATTGTTAACCTCACAGAATCTCACGGGTTCCCTCATTACGGACTCCAATACAGCTCGGCAAAGTTGTCACCAGTATCATCATTAACATTGTACTGGAAAAGATGGGCCTGCTTTTCAGAAGAAGACCAGAGGGATTCAGATCAATAAATTCAGGGGGGCTGGGGGAACCCAAAAGTCATTACTCTGTGGTATTTTGTATTTTGAAGAACACCCGGATCTGAATGGAAGCTGCTCTTTTTTAGCCAGCTTTCCCATCTCCCTATTAGATATAATGTTATAGTCTTATTACACATGTTGCCTACTAGATGTGCTCTGACTTTTATAGATGTCAACCCCATTTCTTAATTCAAGCCATTTGTCTCCTGTGATCTCTGCGCCTCTGGGTTAGAGTTCCAGCCAAAGAGGTGAGCCAGCTCCTATCTGCAGTGCAGCCATAAAATCCTCCAGTGCTACATCCCCAAAAGCTGCCACTGCCCTGCAAAAAGGCCTGGATCTTGTCTGTCTGCAGCTCAGCACCCAGAAAGGACATTTTGCAGAAGGGCTCAGTGGACATCCAGGAAAACTGCTTTCAGGACCTTATCTGAAGGACAATACTTAACTTTCACCACCTGGGCCTGGCCCCTGAAAGGAAACAGTCACACTCAATTATTGTCTTTTTCTAGACAATTACTATTTAATCAAACCTCCAGCTGATATTAACTGGTGGAAAAAAGGCTATTTTTAGTCAGGACAGTGATTCCCCCTCACTCCTTTCATCTATGAATAATGTATTTCCTTTTGCTCTCAGTACCACAAACCAGTCCACACCAGATGCTCAGTATTAGGTAAAATTAAAAATGTGGGCATCATACCCTTTGAAAGATGCTTTGAACTCAAATTAATATACCTAAACCCACTATTTAAATTAAAGATATCCTGTCTCTCTGCTGTGTAGTTTTCCCTTTTATCAGAAGGGGAATTTTAGGCCATTTAAAGGTTTTCTTGGTTCAGCTCCACAGACCACGCTTTGACTTAACAACACATTGTAATTTCCTTTTAGCCACAAGAATAAAGGAAACGTATAGAAGCAACACCATAATCTTGTCAAGCACCCTCTTTCGTTTCCCTGAACAAGCCTGTTCGAGAAAATGTGAAGCCTAAGATTTTTAAGATGTTATCTGGAAGATGTTTAGATAGTGGAATACTTTTATTGAAAACAGACGTGTATTTTTACGCATCTACTGATGTACCCACACACATAAAATAAATGCCTACTGAATTCTTTTATGGACAAGAACAGAGCAGTCTGCAACCTGCAGAGGTTTTGCAGAGTTCAATCCTGGGGAGCATCTGCACCCAGGCTCACCTGGGAGCTCTCAGAAGCAAAACTGTGGGAGCAATGCAAAATGGGTGTACCCATTTCTCACGTGCCTCTGCGTATATATAAGAAATGAGCTCCTGCACTACTCATGCCATTTGTTTGCATCTTTTTTTCCAA
The DNA here is from genome assembly GCA_020745705.1 of Hemiprocne comata. Lineage (NCBI taxonomy): Eukaryota > Metazoa > Chordata > Aves > Apodiformes > Apodidae > Hemiprocne > Hemiprocne comata. Next base: position 119,087,955 of record CM036588.1, on the reverse strand, counting down.
AACAAAACAATTCAAATGCAACTGCTGCACTTCTGGAGAGCGACAGGACTTGATGCAGTTCCCTGAACGTACTGACTTTACATAAGCAACCACCATCCACCTTCACACTCAGTCTGTCCCCTCTTGATGCCACCCTTGATGTCACCACTGACAGCACTCAGCACAGGCAGAGGTGGTAAGTGCTGCCTCTTCCCTTTGGTGCTGAGCCATGGAGCTGCAAGTGCCACGGCAGTGGGGAGCCTGTTTTAGGTCCCACAGGACCATGAGGCATGCCCTGACACCCACAGCCAGCCCTGGGGGCACCCATGTGTGCTCTGGGGGCACCCAAATGTATGTGGGGCTCTGCTGCCTCTACGGATCCCCAGGTCTTGCTTGGTTCCCCACAGCTTTGCCGAGGTGCTGGTGTGGTGGTTGGCTTTTCTCCTGGTAGGTCCCTGTCAGGGCCGCAGCACAGGGAGAGGGACCTACCAGGAGAAAAGCCAACCACCAGGATGGAGAAACCAGTGCTGAACCTGCTGTACTGAGAGCGGGGGGAGAGGTGTTAGCTGGCGGTGGTAACGATGCCAAGAACGATTTCAGGACAAAGCAGAGGGGCAAGTTAAGCATCTGTGAGTTCTCTCTGTGTGGGTTAGACAGTGATAGTAAGGCAGTTTATCCCCAAGAGCTTTCTCCTCGCTGGAGGTGTTGAGTTAACTGCTGGTGACCTCCCCCTGACCCACAGGCAGCATCTGCAAGCACTGGGCGGCGGTGGCAGCCGGGAAGCACTTCTCCCAAACTGCGCCCTTTCAAAACACCACTCCAAAAAGCAACAGCTGAGGTGACCCAGGAGTCAGCTACCCAGCCCCGGCCAGCATGGAGGACGTCTCCCTTCACCCTCCTGGGGTTTCATCCATCTTCATTTGCTTTTCCTTGCTGCCATTTCCTCTGACTTTTCAAACTTGGGACACTGGTTGCTATTATTCATTCTCTTGTTTCTCACCAGCCGTGAAGCAGAGCTGCAGCTTTCCATCGCTAAATACCACATTGGTGCTTACTTAGCCATTATTTTAATCGCTGATTTTTCTTCTGCTGGGGTATCTCTTGAACACAAGCAGGTTTTACTGCATTGTTAGTTTAGATTTCTAGGAGAGAAACATCTCCATGCAATTATTAAACATCACTCTGGGTAGCCGCAAAATGACTTGCTAATGAAAACTGAATAGGAATGAAAATACAACTGAGGTATGAAGAAAGTAACTGCTCAAGCCATTTGAGGTTAAGCAAGTATGAACAAACATCTTCATTGTGCACCCTTTTTGTCCATAAAAAGGGTGAAGAGGTGAAGCAGCAGGATTTATCCCTTCTACTGCAGACAATGGTGTAAACACCAGAGGCTCTTCGATTTCCAGCTATAACAAATCTCTTTGCTCTGGGTAATTCCAATAATTTTAGTCAGCAACTTGCAAAACGGCATAACTTGTACTCGGCTGACATCAATTTGAGAAATCTTGTTCCCACATCTGGTTAAGAAGAGACTAATACACTTTTTTGGCTTCACAGTGGAGAAGGGGAGAGCTAGGCCTTCTCTTCCTCTCCACTTCTGGGTGGTTTGGAAGGGACAGCCAAGAAAAGAAGGCGCTGGGGGAGAAGAATTGAGGGAGAGATGGAAAAGCAAGCAGGAGTCCTGGTAGCAGATCTGGGCATGGGATCATGTTCTCTATTCTAAGAACAGACCCTAAAACTCCCGTACCTGAACCCTCCTCCCCAACTGTGAGAATGCAGGCTCTCCAGCTTGCCTTAGTGAACAACGATGGTGGGGAAGGCATACAGATCTGCAGCTGGTGGCAGGAATCTCTTCACAACAGAAAAGGCAGAAAGAGTCAGAGATTTTGCGTAAGAGGAAGAGATGGAATGACTTGGCCAAGGTTTCACTAGAAGCAGACAGCTGGGTTGGAGCAGAACCCACGTGTCCTGAATCACAGCCCTTCGGCTCAATCACAAGATCCTCCTTCCTCTTGTATGTTTTGCACTATCTAGTGTAATCAAGAAAAATATTTCCTTGCCTTCCTAAATGAGGAATTAAATGCCAAACCTACAAATCACCTAGAAAATTCAGGTATCTTGACAGAAGGGCAGTGGGTTCCAAAGAAATGACAAACCTCACTGTTGCTCTGGAAGGAGAGTGTAATTTCCTATGCTGGTCCATCCATGTTGGATCATGATCAATTTAGATGGCAATAGGTTAGAAAATGCAGAGCCTTTCTTAGAAAAGATGCAAAAGCACGTCCACACCACACAGCACACTCACTGCAAAGCCCTCAGAGCAGCTCCAAGGCTGGTGGCTCTGGAAGAGCAAAGTGCCATGAGGGGCACTGCTGCATCAAGAGTGGTGCAGACACATTAGCAGCTAAGTTAATTAGCCTCACAGCTCAGAAAGGCACACAAACTGAAGACCAGGAACATACTTAAACTATTTCTAAGGCTACCTCAGTGACTGCTTATACTCTTGAAGACTGCTGAACATTGTTCCACTATGCAGTGCAAGCATCATCATTCTTGCTTTCTGGCTTTGCCAAAGTTGGGAAAGGGTATAATAGAATCACTTAGGTTGGAAAAGACCTGTAAGATCAAGTCCAACCATTAACCCTACTCTGCCAAGTCCAGCACTGAGCCATATTCCCAAGTGCCACATCTAGATGATTTTTAAACACATCCAGGGATGGTGACTCGACCACTTTCCTGGGTACCATTTTCCAATGTCTGACAACCCTTTTAGTGGAAAAGTTCTTCCTAATGCCTAGTCTACACCTCCCCTGATGCAGCTTGAGGCCATTTCCTCTTGTTCAACCCAGGCCAGAAGTTCTTCAGTCTAAGAGGGGCTTTTCCATCACAGCAGTGGGGCAAAAAATCCTAGCCTTGGTTAGACAGGCCTTGTGCATTAGTAAAATGATTTTTTTTATGAAGTTGCCTTTCCCATCAGGAGACTGGGCTGAATGACAAGGGGGAGCTCCTCTAGACTCACCTTTTCTAGGAAATCTTCCAAGATATTTGTAAGAAGTGTCACAGTGGTCTAGACATTTGGACACTTCCGGAAGGATGAACTAGTAAAGCATTATACATATAATTTTCAGAGCAGATCATACATAATAAAACAAAATTTTCCACATTTGGGGAAAATTCTGGCTGACTGAGCAGGATACATGCATGTTCATGCCCATGAACGCACCCTATTTTCAGCATCAAGACCATCTTCAAGCAATTTCTCACTTTTATAATGCATTTATTTTATGTAAAACAGATGGATGTCTCTGGGGTAGGCTTTGTTTTTTACTCCTGTATTGTGAACATCCCTTTTAATTAAAATGGGAAATACAAACTGCCTCATTTAGTTCCAAGCCTGAAGCCCACTAGCAGCCATCTGGCAGATTCAGGTGGAACCCTCTCAGCATGCCACAGTAAGTCTTGCTGGTTGAATTCAGGATCTTCAGACACGTGTGAATCAGTGCAGCTACACTGAGCCGTGCCCGTTTACACCAGCTGTAAAGAAGCTGAACTAGTAGTGATGTTAATACCTGCACAGCTGATTAAAGTCACATTTTAAAGTCACTGCTATGTGCTGTGCCTAGTGGGATGAAGAACAACTAAATGAGAAAAGAAACCAACTTTTCAAATGGAGATTATCAAACTGCATGAGAAATGAACGGCGGGGGAGGCAGCACATTAAATAATCCAGGCCTATCTTTCTAATTAGAATACATACTTTTTTAAAAAGTCTTCCCTTCTCTTTGCATACTCAAATGAAGGCAGAAGCAAGCATCTCCTTTCCTGATGATGGAAGTGTTATGTTAGTGTTAAGTGAACCTGCTCCCATCCACTTCTGTTGAGTTAACATCATCTGAGTCAAATGTGATGAATAAAAGTGGGCTGCTCGATTCTGACAAACTAAAGCCTTGCAAGTTTGTAGACACAATTGCTCCAGGCTCCCCCTATGGTTGATCAGATAGGGTGTCTTTTGAATGAACTCAAAGAAACACATTTTCACACCTGTCAGGCCTAGATTAATATCCCTGCTAATTGCACTTTAGGAACGGCCAATTAGTTGTAGTTATAGAAGCCCTCGTGGGTAAGGGGGAGCAGCAGGCTGTTATCACCATCAGGATTCATTGTTCCCCTCAGTGGATTGGTGCCCCAAAGTGCGTGTTCCTCTGTGGCCTGAGTGGAGGCCTCCACTGCAATGGTGCCTTGATCCTAGCCCCAAACCCACTTTAATGACAATGGAGACAGGAGAGGTGACTCTGATTGTAAAAGGAAAATCGACTAGTGCTACGCTGAGATTACAAAGCCTAACACCCATCTGCAAGCCAGAAGTGGTTTCCTGAAATTCCTGAATTATCCCAGTTTATTAATTGTCTATGGTAAAATTTCCTTTCTGCTCAAAAAGGGACAGCACTTGTAACAAAACACTTCCTCCTGCGAGGAAAAAAAAGCTCCCTGTGATGTTGCTGAACTTGCAAAAAGGGGGTAAGTAAAGTTCTGGCCTTGAAGCAGCGGCCTGAAGAGTGACAACCGTGGCGCCACCACCACCAGTGGGACACTCGAAAACAAGTCAGGGACCAAGGGTTAGTCCAGCCATTCGAACGTGACAGGAAGGCTAGTTAATAAACACCAGCTAACCCCTTCAATTACAGCAATAAATTGTTCAATTGGTTAAATGTCCACAGGTTCTGCCCCAAACACTGCTGTGAACTGTTTAATTAGCAAACTCTTGCATCACTGGACAAACAGATCCAGGCGTGCATGAGGGGGGACACACACTCGGCCCCTGGGGAGAGAGGGGCGCTGCTGCCCCGTGTGTTCCCCCCGGCAAGGTTTAAACAGATTATTCACTCCTTGCTGCCTATTTTTCGACGCAGAATTAAGCCCGTGCAGGCCAAAGAGAGCTCAATCATCATTCCTTCCCCATCAGTTTTCTGTATTTCGATAAGAGGCCCCACAAATCACAGCTTCTCACCTCCCGCCAGATTAGATAGCCCCGCACGCGATACAGGCTGCGTCGCACAGGAGGTACCCAGTACCTGGAAACTGCATGCTGTACAAAACAGACCCTGCAGACTGAAAAGTCAGCAGGCCTATTTCTTGAAAATATTTAACATGCTAAATTTGGGATCATCTCCCTAAGAGTTAGGAACATTCGAAGCCTTGTAAAATGATTTATCATCGAGATCGCTGCTGGCTATGAAAGGTACTTACAGTACACCCATGAGGCATATGCCACCATAATGTTAAAAAAAATCTGATACAAAAAAACCTTGTAACAAAAAATATATTTTACAGCCAAAAAACAGTTATTTCTAGTGAATAAAGCTAGAAGTTTGAGGATCAGTTTGGATCAAGACTCACATAAGTTGCCTTCATTGGACCTTTGATGAACCATGGATTCTACACACTCTGTTACTAACTAAAAAACAACACACTGATGCAGGGGAAAAAATGTGTGGGTTTTAAGCATTTTTATATTAAATAGATCCATTTACCAGGAATTTCATGTTCAAAAAAACAACCAAAGAAAATAAGTACTATTTGTTATGTTTACACAATAAGGAGAAATTGCATTTCCCTGCTTAAGTTTTCTTAATGAACTAAAACGGAGGTAAATTTATCACAGTTGGAACTAAAATACATAGAGTGTTTGCCTGTGGAAAGCTGTAAGTAATCACCCCATTTCTCTCTAGCAAAAGTGTTTCTTTGGAAAAGGGCTCTAGGCAGAAATTTTCACTTAGAACCATTTTTTTTTTTGTTACATTAAGGAAATGTACCATTTTGCACTTCTTCCCGAGAGGTCGAGCCTAGATCCTCAAAGGATATCCAAAGCACAGACAGACAGTTCAGTTTATTGGGAAAGGATGGGGTTGGATTGTGTCCCATCCTCCACTTTGCAAAAATGCACAACTCTGTGCTGTAGCTCAGGATGCTTCTGGCTGAGCTTCCTGGCTCCCAGGATCCCTCTCCTGAGCACTACAGTCCCCCAGTGAGCCTCAGCACCCAGCTCAGGCTTGAAGGTTCTCCCCCAGGTACCCACCACAAGGGTCCAGATTCACTCAGAGAAATACTGCTTCCTGTTTAAGGACAGAAATGGTCTCACTTGTTTTAGCATGCACACCTTGCAGAGCTAAGCAAAGCCCACTCTTCTATTTGGATTCACAGAAGACTTCTGTTGACTCCAGTGGTTACTGGGTCAATCTTGTCAAGAGTATTTCAAATGCTATTTTTAATCTTTACGATGCCAGACCCAGCGAGAAAAAAAAAAAAAAGCTGCAAAGAGACGCTTAAATTAAAGTAACAAATTACATTATTTACTTCATGTTTGTGTGGGGTGTTGAATGTTAAAGCAAATAGTTCTGTTGAATCTGTACCACTAAAAGTTGTGTGCTCACTAAAGTAGATTGCTAGATCTAGGGGGTTTAGTACCTGTGTCTCAGGGTTGGGGTTTTTTTGTTGTTTTGTAGTACTAAGCAAATTAACATCTCTGGAAAGTCTCGGGGTCTCAGGACAGTCTTTCAGTTGCCATCGATTAGCACAGCCTCACTGAAGTAAATGGACTGAGGCAATTCAGGCCATTGAGAATCCACGGGGGCAGGGTGGGGAGAAACTGCAAATTAGGAAAAGAGCAGAAAACACAATGCCAGCACGGATGTCCTGGCACACAGGCTTTTATTCTGGAGATAGTTTACAAGCTGTTCGTAACCTTTGGACTCCAGACAGTCTATAGAACCAACAAGAGGAGGTTCAAGATTTGGTCTGAACTTTCCATCCAGCCCCAGCACTGTCAATATTTGGAAGGTGCACTGGAACTCATAAAGTCTCCAGAAAATAGTGAAACAAAAAAAACAACAACATGAAACTTGCATTCATAAAGTCATTTTAGATTTCACTACTTTAATCCAAAGAGGCATTAAGGAGATACAAATATTGATAACTTTGCTATGCTTAGCAGAGGAATTTCCTAGCAAAAGAGCTAGTGCATTTTTGTTGAACAAACATGGACTCCAAAAACAGTCTCTCAGATTCCTCATTTTAGATTCACTTCAAGAATTTGCATTTATAGTCTTAGGCTTTCTGCACCCTAAAGTGAATTAACAGAATAATTCATAGAAATGGTTCATGTGTGATTTTTCTGCCTAAGAAAAAAGTGACTGGAGAATTCACAAAAAATGTTCTAGGCCTGTTGATATTTAATCAATCTGTTTAAAAGGTATATTCACTTTTATGCCATTCTCCACTGTAAATCAATTCTGCTATCATATAAAATTGCACTCATACGTGAATAAGCCTGTCAGGAAGAAATTATTTTAACAAAATAACTTCAGGCTACAAATGAAGGTTTGGTTCTTTGATAGTAATTTTAAAAGACTAAATAAGAAAATATTTACAGCTATGAGTTTTATTTCTGTGAAAGATTCTTAAAATAATCATTATGTACTCAAGAGGCTTTCATGACTCGTTACCTAGAAAGTGACATTTACTGTTAACTTAATTGACAGAGCCTTTGTGCAATGTCAAATGAAGCATACTGCTAATAACCAACACAAAAATAAAATGGTATTTTTTACTTCTCTCATAGTTTTGTTTCTTGTCAGATGCTTAATGCTCTAAGTCCCAGGGAACTTTATTGACTTAAATGTACTTACACCAGTGCAAGAATAACTTAAATGAAGAGGGCGTTGAACGCCCAACAACGTTTTAACATTTTTATCTGGTTAATAAAATACTTTAAATGCATCAAATTCTAAACTTCTGTCCTGAACAGAGGCTTCTACAGTTCTAAATCCATTTACTTTATTCAAAGCTAACAAGCTCATTTATTTGTAGAGGTAGGTTACTTAATTCATCAAGGGAGGAAAAGTTAGTCTGAAAAAATAACCACAAAGAGACAATTTCTGAAGTACTTAATTTTCCTCCTACTAGCCATGGTCAAAAAAAAAATAATAAAAAATCCAACTTACTCTGCCCATAACTGAAAAACCAAAATCCATTGCATTTGCTCTAGAAGTGCTCTGAAGCCTTCCATACCAAGTTCTGGGTTTCTACCTGTAGAAATTAATAATAGGCTAAACAAAAGCCTACTTTTCATATTTCAAGGGCGTAGAGGGATTTGTGTCTGCTGTTTAAAAGCAAGAGACAATTGCAACTCATCCCGAACCAGTGTTTTTCTAAGAGTTCAAGAACTGTTCAAAGATACTAACTACCAGTTTATAAACCAAGATTTAAATCAAGCTGACCATGCAATGCTATCACTGCAAGAACTGTGCTTGAGGGAGAGGTCTCTCCCATAGATAAAATATACATTTTTTACTTGGTAAATAGTAAGTTCAGAAAACAAGATTGTTACCTCATATGCCTGATGGGGTATTTCCACATCCCACAAAGTTTTCAAAGCGATTTCCACAAAGTTTTGAAAGCCCCCGGAGTATAAGCAAGATCCACAGAGTTCGGACTCACCTGATCTATTAGGTTGTTGCCTTGTACAGAAAGCTCAAAGTTTTAGCACTATCTTGCCCCTCCATTCACCATACAGAGCATCTCCACAGTCACCTCCTGTGTAAAGCATGAGCTTGCCCGATTCTTTCCTCTTCCTCAAAGTGTGAAAGCAAAGTTATGCCAACTATCCTGAGAAGCTTTATACCACATGAAGCACCTGTCCGGACAACAGTCAGTTAAAAAAGCAAAGTAACAGCTGAGTTGAGGTCAGCCACCCTGCAAACTTCAGGACATATTCCTTAGACACCCCTACCCTCATCCCTCCTGTCTTTATTTGAAAATAGCAGCTCTAGTAATGTGATGCCTTCCTTCCCTTCCCTGTTTGAGCAGGCAGTGAAAGCCCTCCAGCTGCTTCCTACTCCTGAGAAGAAAGCACTAGTAGTCCCCAACCTGCACTACGCCTGGCTGCAGAAACAGGGCAACTCATCCCACACTGGTAGGGTTTCTTTAAGGAGCACAGCCTCAACAAAGCCAGTTAACCATTAGCTAGCGCCCAGGCAGGCTGTGTTACACTCACTACGCATACTCGTTAATGAAGTTTAGTTTAAGATGAGCACTTGGGTCAGTCTTCTCTAAGCACCACTGAAGGGTAACCTGCAGAGCACAGGGATGCACATGGAGCCAGCCTTGGGCACAAACTGCACGTTTGTGGAAATGATGGTTGTCAAATACTTCACTTGCACAACTCAAATGTTTATTACCTGTACCTAAGACTGCTCAGAAGGCATTCACGGGCACTAAAAAATTTGTACCAGAGGTTTGACGTTGCAACAAGTGTCCCTAAAAGCAGTCAATGCAAAAGAGGTTTCATTCCCATACATTCACCCACAATCAGTTTAACTCTAGAGGCTGAAAACAGCAGCAGTTTTCATAAACAGAATGTGGGAAGTTACCACACTTCTTCAAATCTTTTTTCCTAGAGTCTTTCAAGTTACTCACACTGGTCGAAAAGCTACTTAGTGCAGCCATTATTTTGTATTAACCTGAATCTTGACAAAAACTTTAGCTGTAATGATACTGTGTCATGTCACATATATTATTTTGTCAAGCCCCAAGCACAAGATTTATTATTATGTGCTTGTATTACAAAACCATCTAGAAGCCACAAGCAAGAGCACCGTGCCAGGCAGCGAGCAAAGGAGTAGAAAGAAACCTCAGCACCACAAAGAGTTTGCAATCAGATAGAGAACGGAGCCACAAAGTGAAAGAAGGGAAGCAGCATTACCTTCACTACACAGGACAAACAGAGTATGTACTGAGGCTTAGAAGGACTCAGTCCTTTTCTCCTGCAACTTCAGATTCAGCACTGCAGCTAGGAACGCTATAGGGCTTTTTCTGCATGGCAGGGCTCACCAGGGCCAGGGCTAAAGCAAAAGGGATTGTCAGTCTCCAGTGATTTAGTCTAAAACAGACTTAGGACCTGAATACCCATCTCTCCCATGTCCTACCTGTGATGTTAACAACCCCAGCTTTCCCACATTTTTATACCTACACACCCTTCTTCTTGTGACAGTTGGTCCTACCCTGTTCCCGGTTTATATTAATTCAAGATCCAAATCTAGTGCCTAGCTTTCCAATCTTTGTAGCACAAATAAGATTAAAAATTAATTTTAAGGCCCTGATTCAGCAAAACATTCAACTACGTGCTTAATTCTATCCCTATTCAGTAAAGTACTTAAGTATTTGCTTAATTCTCATTTACTCTGCTGAGACTTGAACATGTGCTTAAAGATAAGCCTCTTCTTAAGTACTTTGCTGAACTAGGGCCTAAACTGTGACCTAGGAACCAGGAAGAGAAGAAAAAAATAGATCAATACTGTTCAGTGTTATTTCCTCACAAATATTAGGCTAGCTGAAAGGAAAAAATAAAAATAAAAATCACTTAGATTCAAACAGTACATACAGTGAGTGCAGTTGTTTCATGGGAAGAGACAAAATCCTTAAAGTCCTACAAAGAAATACCTCTTTAAGAATTCCTTCTTTTTGTCCATTTAGATCTACAAACATGCATTATAGTGATGTGTTGAGCCGACCACTCGCTTCCAGTTCCATGACTGGAATCTTGAGGTTTTTCAAGCTAGGTACCTGATGATTAACTATGAAAATTTAAAGCAGAATCCAATTGAATGAGTACAGTGGAACAGAATTCAGTTTGTATTCTCTTCAGACAAAAATAAGGCAGAAATTGGGAAGATACCAGGGAAGGGACCCCATGGTAAAAGCGAGAAGAAAAAAAAGGTAAAGACTCTGATGCTCCACTAGGAAGAAACTGCTGGAGTTTAGTCATCATCATCAGAGATCATGCAGACACTATGTAATACATTCCACTGCAAAAAGGTCTCATCATGGTTGGATCCTTGGGCCAGCATGGAGATAATACAAGATCAAAGACGCCCTTGGCAGGTAGAGGAAAATGAATCTACACACTTAAGCAAGCTTAACTTCATGCACTGTGAATGACTCCACCAAGTCTGAATTACAGGACATAAAGCTGAAACATGTGCTGAAGTGCCTGCAGGACTGGGTCCTAAAAACCTGAGCATTTACCAGCTATTACCCTTTTGATGGATCCATCCCACTATAATGACAGATAAGTGTTTATAAAAAGAGCTTTGAAGATGAGAGATACTCCATAAGTCCACCTGTGGGGTAGGGGAAGTAGAAGGGGCTAGAGACACAGATTGCATTGGCTGCCCTGATCTTTGCCATAGAAACCACACATCATTATTAGCAGCTGTAGGATTAAGAAGCTGAAGTGGTTGAGGAAGTTCCTCATATTTTGGATGAGCAAGAGGTGCAGTTCCTCAGCTCCCACCTCAGTTCAGCCTTCGGAAGGAAGGAAGATGCCCCAGGTGGACACGGGGCTCCTGGGAAGGCTCTGCTGCAGTGACACCCACGCTCGCTTCCAGCATGAACAGCTGCCCCTGTCAGCACAGCCTTGGGCTCTCTCCTGCCCATGAGGCAGTGGTCAGGACTAATGCAGAGGATGGCAAAGGGATGAAAAACCTTTAATCAGTATTCCCCTTGTCAGGAGGGTAGGAAAGGTCACCCAGCGCTCCCCTTCAACCACACGCAGAGCCAGCTACCTGCTGTCCCCTCCTGAGCTGCCGGGGCTGTGGAGGTATAAAATATTTTCTAACAAAAAGAAACTGGATCACTTGCCTGGGGGAGCCATAACGTTTATTCTGAGGACAATGAAAGAGGGCTTTGATCCTGGCAGCAGCCATACAAGCCCACCTCAGCACAGCTACAACCCGGGTACCGGCCTCCTTCCTCCCGCCAGGCTGGATGTCAGGCTAATCAGTTTGATCTGACAGATTTTAATTAAATTAATTAAGGCCTTTCTGAATGGACTTGATTAAGTGTTCCATAGAGGAATCCCTTGTGAAAAGAAGCCCTGTCAGGAAAGGCACTAATATTTTTTTTCTCCTCTCACAATGAGAAGTTTCTTGGGTTGTTATTGGATTTTTTACACCGTTAATAAAAGTACTTTATAAACAGAGAGCATATGATGGTTTATGAAGCTTGACATCCAATAATATTAAATTAACAGTAGCCATCTACAAACAAGGATGTTCAGGTCTTTCTTAAAGCTATTTTGTTACTCTGCAGTTACTGCCAACTCCAGTATTTCAAATACAACCACTTATGCTGATTTAAACAGAAATAAGCAAAATCAAGATGCAAAACAATCCTGACCACTTGCAATCAACCTTCTCAGAGTGGCTTCTTGTACAGTATTGGACACTCAGCACGTGTAGAAATGTGGTGTTGCTAACACTGTGAGAGGTCACCTTGTTCCCCACATCAGTTTGTGCAAGAACAAAGACCTTTTTTACTCCACAGAACTTGGCTGAGATGGTGTTGGCATCATTTTGAAAGGGTTCAGTATGGGCAGAACCCCCTCTTGTCCACACAGACACAACAGCACGACAGAGTTAAAAGGCATCATCCTGCTTCCCAGACCACATTTGTGAGCTGCAAAAGTGCTGAAACTGGAAATCCCCTGGTGCTGGAAAATGACAAACTGGTCACAGTCACACTGTCCACAGGTAGTCCCACCACCCGTGACAGGCACGTGAGTGCTCATGCACACAAAGTAGCAGGTCCTGCAGCCAGTAATGACCACTGCTACATCAGAGCTAGCTGGACAAACATGTGCTTCAGAAGTGTATTAAAATGTGACATGAAAACCTAAGTTTGCAATAGGAGAGCTCATTGTACTGTACTTACAGAAATGGCATCCTTGATTAAATAACCACAAAAATGCAGGTAATTCTTACGGCTAGTTTGAAGTAAACTTACTTTGAAAAATAAGCTCACCTCTAAACCTTTTTTTATTAGTATTTTTTCCATTATACCAAGCAGAACGTGGACCCCTGCCCCCTTTTCATATCTCCTGGATCTCCCCACTTTGTAGGTTTAATTTAATAGTAAATGAAACATCCCAAGAGTTCCAAAGGATTTTGAATTCAACCTGAGAGGAAGTAGCAGTGACCTTGTTGTGACTTAAAGGATGCTAAGAGCTCAGGTGGTGAAAAAACACTTCTTCATCTACCAACACTTCCTTTTCCTCTGAAGCCAGAGTGGTCATTCAAACACTCAAAGTGTCAAGTGATGGTGAGCCCTACAATTATTTTTTTTCTAACACAGACTGAACAGAGGAAAGGATCTCGGAGGTGGGAAGATACTGCATTTGGAATGGGAGTCAAAATGAAGGGGGGAAAAAAAAATAAAAATAGGAAAAGGATAGAAAAAGGAGCCAAAAAGGGTGGAGTGAGAAGCTAGAGCAAGAAGATTAAGATAAAAGGTATTCTAAGGGAGAGAGTGAATGAGATAAAACAAAAGGTAAGGCTGTTGTCCTCCAAAGAAAGAAAAGATCCTGAAAGAGAAAATAGTGTTAACAGGTACTTACTCTATTAAACGAGAAAGAAGAAAAATCCATCATAATTTTTTATTCCATGATCTTCTCTGTGTTTTTATTTTTCTATTTTATTTTCTTTTTATCTGTTATGCTGGACATATCACAAGTAAATCCTGTGTTTTGCTAAGTCAGCAACCATTTACTATAGTGTTCAAATAAACAAAAACTATTCCAGCTTGTCTGCTGGTTAGTCTGAATCCAACAGACCCAGATTTCTGGTGCTATTTTTATTAGTCTTATGATTTCCTGAAATTCAAATTCATTTATTCTGAGCTTGAGCCAGTACCTATAGTATTCTTATGATACTGAAATTAGATTTTCTTGTTGATGTACAAATTCCACGCTCAGAAACATACCTGGTCGCAGCATCTGCTGCAGTTTTATCCTTAGACAAGAAATACAGACTGGCTAGAGTAATTCTGTCTGGTCATTTCAACAGAAACACCTATTTTTGAGACTTTTTTGGGCTATTTGATAAGTGCTTCAAGGAAAGAAGGTGGATAAACAAAGAGGGAGAAATTTGCCTTTGCAGAAAACAAAAAAAGTGCCTTGTTTAATAAATCATACAAAGAAAGATAGGTTGCAATAAAAAAAGACACATCCAGGAAGAAAAAAAGAATTCAGTGTGACTGACCTTCAAGTTCCCTCTACTCTTTCATTAACTGTCCACTAAGGTGATGCCTGGCCAAATACGGGCAATTCGGAGCCTGTCACAGAATTACAAGATGAATTAGAGACTGCTGCCACAAATTTACAGCTACCAAGGCCTCTGCTGATTAAATTTTCCCAGACTTGGAAGTAATTTCACTGGAAACACTCTTAATGTGGCCCCAAGATCAGCATCAGGACAAATGAGGAAGGGGAGTAACACTTTTCCCTTCCAATTATCAGGTGATTTTTTTTTCCTCCTAGTGTGATTTGTAAGCAAATAGACATAATTTAAGCCAGCATGACATAAAAGTGCTAAAAGATCTAACATGATCCTAAAAAACTTCCTAGAAAAATCTCATTTTCAATTGCCTTCAGGAAATGTGACTCCCGTATTTTTCTTTCAGCTTCTCACTTGCAGAGCTTATGAAGTAACTTCAATTATCACACTGAGAAATGACTGACTCACCACGAAATCAATCGAAAAGCTAATGTAGTTGAAACTGTACACAGATACAGGCTCACTACAGGTGAGTAACTTCACATGCATGAGCAGTGTCACTGAGCTCGGTGGCATAACTCATGTGCATAAGTATTTGCAAGACCAGGGCCTCCGATTGTAAACTCGCTGAAGCAGAAACCAGATCTTATCTGCCTGCAAAGCACCTGGCAGTGCACCTATCTTTGCCACTACATAAATTAATTATCATTAGCATCTGAATTTTGTCAGCTCCACCACTCTCCCCTAACCTCAAACGCTGAATTTCTTCCCAGAGTGATGTTTGTGCACAGTGGGTGATAATAATTCGTATGAGGATATTTAACTGTTCTGGGGTTTAATGTAGAGTGGTTTCAAAAATTTCAATACAAGATGAACATGTGTAAGACATCTGAAAAGCTTCTAAGGTCCGAGGTCTGGGTGGGGTAAGGGAAAACTTGAAAGGCAAAAAAATATACTGAATTGAAATCCTGAAACACTTTGACCTTTAAACGGAACCTTCCTCCCCTCCTGAGGTTTAAGATAAGTTCAGCAAACAAAATTTCACCCTAGGCTTGACACACAATCTGCTAAATTACTAAAGAAATAAACAAACAAAAAAAACCCTCAACATAATTTGGGGGGAAAGGCAGACCCCACTTCTTATGGTGATAACTCCTACATACAAGCCGGCACAGGAGGTAAAAGCACTCTTAGATTGTAACAGGAAATACAAATTTAGAAACACAGAGAGAGTTGTGAAATAGCAGCTCGAAGATAAGGAACTCTGAACAAGATGACTTTTGGTCATCTGAAGCAAAGAATAGTCGTCTTCCTTAATCATTTCAGACCGATTGCTTCAGTTTGCTAATGTCACATTTCAATAGGTTTTTACTGCTGAACCTACAGAAGTGGGGAGGGGGGCCAGGAGAGAGCCAGTCACCAGTCCACTCAAGCCTGCTGCTGCACCTCAGCTAGCAGTTTTTAACAGTTTTCCAGTTTTTCCCCTTCAGAACACTAACTGATGTAATTTCCAGCGGCAAAAAAAAAAAACAACAACCGTGAGCAAGCATGTCCAAAGGAAAAAAGAAAATTAAAAAAAAAAAAAAAAAAAGAAAAAGAAATAGAGTAGTATACTGTTTTTGGGGTTTTTTTTTGTTTTTCTTCCTCAGGGAAAAAGAAAAAAAAAAACACAAAACAACCGAATTTGAAGGGAACATTTCCACGTTTGACGATTTGCTGTGAAGCAAATCTTACTCATCGAGATAGCAGCTGGCTTTGATGCGTGTATGGGTACTCAGTGCCACTTTTTCTGCCTCTGTTTTCTCTCCTGAGGTCTAGCTTTTGCTAGGGGACTGCTTAGCTCCTTACACAGGCACAAAATACTCCAATGAACAGTGAAAGCTACTACGTGTTCACCACAGGAAAACTAAACTGAAATGGAGAAAAATAAAATACATACATAAATAAATAACAATAAAGGAAAAGGAGAAACTCTTCACTCCTTTGTTTGGGTAAGACAGAAATCCTAACTTAGAAATCGCATGACAGCAAAGACATTAATTTTAACTGTAGTCACAAAAACTCTTATTACACATTACACAAAAATACTCGCTCATTAAAATAATAATAAAGCTCTATTTTCTACTCTTGTCTGAGACCTGCTTGGATGTACTATGTACACAAGAACTCTTTACCTGCTACCCCTGACACCACTAGCTAAAAGCTGATTTTTTCTTTTATTGTTCCACAAATCACAAAAGCTCCACAAATCAGTTTCTGGCATCACATCTTTCTTCAAATCCTTAACTGGGTTTGTAAAAAAATAAAATAAAATAATGTATTTGTGTTTACCATTTCTGTAGGTAGTATGATGCTAAATTCTATCGTGTAGAGCAGTATGATTAATTCTTAAGCTTTAAGTCAAAGAAAGCAGCATGTTGTTCAAGTCCATGATAAAAAGAAGGGAATGTCAGATTACATCTGTCACAAAAAGAATTACAGAAATAACAGTGTATGATTAAGATATGACAATGAAAACTAATCTACTCTGAATCTTCACCTCTTTTCCCTGCTCGTGCCATGTAATAGGAAACGGAATATCCTCACAATAAATATCCCACCCAGAGATGAGTCTCTAGTCACACAACATACACCACTTCGCATCTAGGTATATTTAAAAAAAAAATAATTGTAATTTCACTCGGAGGAGTAACAAAAAGCCCAGCTGACACCTGACTACATAAGCTGGGCATCACCTTGGGGGGGGCTGCGCCCACCTCAGGAAGTGTCCCCCCCTCCCCTTGGCGGCAGCTACTTACTCACAGCTCTTCCTTCGCATGGAAAACACCAAGTGGAAACCTGTCCTTGGCTACGGGTCAGGACACAAAGGCAGCCTGCCGGGCAGCGCCTGGGGCAGGTGTGTGTGAGCCAGGGCCGGCAGCTTTCACACTGCCGCCCCAGCCAGCAGCCCCGTGTCTTTATGAGGTGAGAAAGTAGAGCAGAAGCTAAGAGAGAACATCTTTTAAGCAGGATATTTTCGAGTCTCTGCAATCCTTTTACCAGACACACAAATGCAACCTGGCTGCTTCGCTTTTGCTTTGGTTTTTTTGTTTGTTTGTTTGGTTGGGTTTTTTTTTGTTTTCGTCCTCCTCCACTCTAAAAATACTAACCCTTCTCCTGAACTAGTTGGAAGGGACTTGGGAAGGGGTGGAGTAAGGGAAATCAGTGCAGGAGTCACCTTTCAGCCACCTATGACATCAGCCTGCTGCCCTGATTCCTTCATTAATACCTTTGAGCTGAAAACAATGGGCCTGCCATTAAGCACCACACAGTTCGAGATAAGAAAGCCCTAAGCAGATAATAATCGGTGCATTTAGCTGGATTTCAAACATTCAGCTGCTTAATCATTTCTTCCTCGCTGCATGCTACCCAAACACAGGGGGAATGCTTTGGATGCCTTGGGCTAAGGAAGAAGGAGCTGGGGTGTGGGGAAGAGAGAGCGGAGCCACAGGATGGGGATTGGGGGGGAGAGGGGGATTTCATTGGCAATCCTCTCGCTGGGAAATGAAAACATTTCTTAATTGCCATTAGGGAAATAGGTTAAATACAGGCTTGGTAAGCTGCTAAGGGCTGGCTCACAGATTAGAGCGGATGGCTGCTGAAGTATACTCATTTCCATTATATGACAGAGCAGGGAATTTTTATTTTCTTAATAGTCTTCAAAGACTGTTCCTGTCAGGCACTGGGTGTGAGACTGCTAGTTAGATTTTAACTAGTCACCATCCCGCTGATGAAATGAGGCCCAATTCTCTGTCCCTGAAGTGACTGCTTTACTGCCTCATCCAAGGAAACAAACTGCAGGACATGCTGATGAGGAAGGTATTGTAACATGTGAGGCTGCTTTGCTCACACAGAACAGCAATGAGTAATCACAGAATCAGAGAAACCCAAGGACATGATGCAGCATACCTGTCACATCCGGAAAGGAGGGGAAGAAAGCACCTCAGGATCCCCAAACACAGAACAGACTTATGGGCTGAGTTTGGGCTTAACAGCGGTCCTGAGCAGGGCTGAGTAACTCCTCACCTCTGAAACCTTGGGGCCCGTGTGGCTGGGAGTGTGGGCAACTTAGGAAACTCAAATGCAACTCCAAAGCAGCTGCTGGCCAGCTAAGATCTTCACAGCCCTCTCCTTCCCCATATCCACCCAAGGCACCTCTTTGTGGTGGGCGCCCTTCCTCTTCACCTGTGGGTTCCTCCAAAACCCCACCACTAGCCTACAAAGAAGGTAAAAAAATCTTCCAACAAGCTGAGCGGGAGCGAACGGAAACCAAGTTTGCCTCTAATTGGGCACAGTCTTACTCATCCACAAAACTAAAAAGCAGCTACAAGCAGTACACACTGCAAAACTGAGTGAGACACCATCCCGTAATCCTTCGTCATGCAAAACTCCCTGGGGCATGAGTGGGAGTTTTATCTGAGTAAAGTCTGAGTTTGTAGAGGAAAGCCTTTGTTCTGGGACTCCCTGAAGCCAATACACTGAACTATGCAAACGATCACGGATTGGCAGGTGAAGTCGACAGGGGGTCATTTGAAGAACAAGTTTCTGGCAGCAATGCTTGTTTAAAGCAGTTGCTGCCACCCCTCTCTTTCTACCTGCAGACACATTTACCTCCCCACACCCAGTCTTCCCCAACCAGAAAGACACAAACATTCGTACAACTGTGTGCAAAAGGCATCAAGCAACTGCTCCAGCTGTAAATTACCCTGGCTGGGCACTGTTTTATGGTCATAAACAACTTTGAGGCAGGGAACACCATGGCCATGATTTAACAAACAAGAAACAGCGACACACAGGCTACAGCCATGGCTGCAGCTGTTCTACAGCTCTGCAGACTCCTTGCCCAGAAGGGCCTATGTCCATTCCACCAGTATCTTTTTAGCCTCCAAGACAGGGCTGCATCCAAGTCACTTACCAGCAACAACCCCTGGTCTGCCTTTAAGACCCAAACTGCACCCAGGAATTGTCCAAACGAGTGTTGGTTGAGTCAGGTCAAAACTGCTAGTCACCATCCCAAGCAAAACTTATAGCAACCATCCCCACAAGTTAGCAGGGGGCCCCCCCACCTAGGGCTCTCATGCCTATTGATAAAGGAGTTATAAATGTGGGCTGGTTTTCTCCATGGATAGTAAAGGGAGGTCTGAGAGAACTGACTCAAATTCAAGCATGTGAAGCTGGGTGAAAAATGCGCCACCCTAGCTCCTTGTCCAGAATCGCACTGGAGACAAAAGGAGACCACAAAATTCAGTTTAGATGTTCTCATTTCCAAGTCAATATGCTTGCCACAAGACAAGACTTAAAGCAGGCCTTCCTGCATGTGTAGACAGATACAAGATCACAGTGGAACACCAACCAGATTGGTGACAAATTCTGTCAAAGGGCGTTTGCTCAGCAGTTCTGCTCTCAGATTCAGCCAGCATGGGCAGAGAGCCCATTCATTTCCAGAGCACTAGCTGGTGTTTTTTACTTGGCTAGCAATTCCATGCACTTCATCTGCATGCAGTATCTTTCCTAGGAACACACTCGATCTTGATCTGAAGTCAACGTTAAATGGCTGGACTCAGCGCTTTCCTTGGTTCTTGCTTCACTTTCTCATTTCTCCTTCAGAAGTGTTTGCCTGCTTCCCATACATATAAAGTGTCTGTGAATTGACATAAATCCCTGGGCTATGGATAGATAATCTTCCTGGAAGATCAAAGAATCAACAGGAATATAAACACCAGGACAACGAGGGAACCACAGCTATAATAATATGCTTGTTTTAAAGAGCCTGGGACAGATCCTTTGCATGTGCCAACCATTTCAGGTCAGAAGTTTTTAATGAATGTTTTTCCTGTAACCACGTATTTAGCCACAGCCAAACTAAACTAGCCACAGCATGGCCAGAGAGACAACTGAATGAAGAGGATGGTGGCTGCATGTGATGTCCTTAGCAGCTGGACACAGCCACTCTGGCTGTGTGTAACAAACACTGGTTTAAGCCCATGGAAGTTGATGGCAATGCACTGAGTTAGGCAAGCTGAGAATGTGCCTTTTGTTTGAACTTCTGTAATAACACTGAGACATCTTTTTATTATTATTAATATTTTTAAAGAATTATTAATACAATGTCCATTTATGCTGTGTTTCCTTTTTTAGTAGAAAGAGAAAAGGGAGGAAATAACAAAGGTGTCTACTGTTATCTCAGCCTTCTTGGCAAGCATATTTTTTTCCCAGCACAGGTACAGTTCCAGACTCTGCACCCTTGAAATTATTTACATCTGGACGTGCAAGCATCAGGCTTGCCTTCAAGTGAAAGCCTTTTCAAACATACAACTATGCTACGGTTCCACCCTTTTTAGTGAACAGCATGCATTTATTCAAGACCAGCTGAGTACCTCTGAAAGGCACCACATGCTAAGCCAGCACAGTCCTAGCTCCCAATTAAGAAAAAAAATGCCATCTTAAAGGTAATAGGTTAGTTAAATGTGTTTTCTCTGTCATCAAGGAAAGGAGAGGTACAGTTTTGAAGCAGTACTACAGTGGCAGAGCAGTGGACACACTGTACTTTACATCAGGTACTTTCCTTGACAACATAAGTGGCATACAGATAAATTGGCTCTTTCTGCAAGTTACAACAAGTCCAATTACTCTGAACCCTACCTTTGGTTTAAGGCACTTAAATTCTCATTCCATAAAACCCTCTAGCATGTGCATTCCTGTAATAGAACAAATTCCTTTTGCCCGCTTATTGCATAAACATACTATATTTAAATATAGAAATAATGCATCTATATTAATCTTCAGAGTAGTATCATGACATCAGATAATTATCCTTCAATGGCAAAAAATAATAAGGTCAGTGGAAGAAGCAGCTTTATGAAAAGCATAGGTACTATTGTCACAAACAGGGCTCCTGATCCCTAAATGGTAAATATAAGTAACTACAGTTTTTTTTTTTGAAGTTATTCTTTACAATTTATTTTTTTTTTTAACATCTTGCATATATAAAGAGAGTACCTTTATTACAACATCATATTCTACAAGAAGGAAAATTAAGCTCATCAGCCTTTATGGAAGCCCCCACGTTATGAATTACATCTCAAACCACACTTGGCAAACAAAAACACTTTGAGGAATCCCAGACAAGTAGTTGGACAGAAGTCCATTTATAATTACGTAAATATGTTGTGCTGGGAAATAAGTTGCTTGTGAATTAACTATTAAGGACAGACCATTTTTCAGCAAGATGCTACTTGCATCCAGAAGCTCTACACCAAAGTAAAATGAGGAACAAATGGACCATATTCTACAGTGGGAGAAAATTTTCTTCTCAACTACACTGGAGCAGCTCCACTGCAGCCTAGTACAGACACATTAGCAAGCAACTGAAACTAGATGAAGTCATGGAGAAATTAAGTGGAATTTTAAAGATCAAGTTTAACTTGAACTAAATAATAAGAAAGTGAACAACCTAAGATGGGAGGGAGGAGGTTGTTCTGCATTACTTAATGCCTCTAAATCAAGATTCGATGTCTTCCTAAAAACAAGCTTTAGCATATTCTTTAGGACATGAGTTCTGTGCAGGAATTACTGGGTGAATTTCTATAACTGATGTTCTGCTGAAGATAAAACTACCTGATCATAACGAATTTAGGCTTTATATTCTATAAACCTGAGAACATGACTCACCATTACTTATGATGTGATAAATGAGCTCCCTCAACTATTTATTAGAAAAGGAAAATTAATTTTAGAGGCTGTTAACCAACCTTTTTATTATCCAAGTACGATTTTTTTTTTTTACTGTCACCCTCCTCTCCCCCCTTTTATTCAAAACACAAACACACAAGCCTATTGCAAGACGAGACCAAATTAACGTGGGACTAATGTGCATGAAAGGAAAAGAAGCCCGACTTCCTATAAACCTTTCAAACTTCCATTCTGCCTCGCTTCCCAGTTTGCACAGAGGAGTCTGTTTTACAACTTTATCCATGTAATGGTCCTGCAGACTGCCTCTTCATGCCAACATTTCTCTTTGAAGTTTGCTCTCCTATTAGTGTTTCAGTGTAGGTATTCGAGCCGATTGCGCCAGCACAGCAGAACTCCAGAACTGTCCACGTTCCGTCAAATACAGTTGTTTCATGTTGCCTGTGATTTACAGTCTTAATTAATGCTCAAAAGAAGAAGAGCACATCTTTGGTGGAGCGTCCCCCCCTCCACACATCCACACACACGCATACCCCTCCTCCCCCCTTTTTTTTTTTTCCCTTTCCCGTTTTTTTTTTTTTTTTTTTTTTGGTGCAAACCAGCGCTCTCAGGGTTTTGTTGGACATTGTGCAGGATGGCTTTGCCAAGCAGAATGGAACACACTTAATACTTTTCCTTTATAACCTTTGCAATAAATCAGCTACCACTCCACTTGCACGAGAACGGCCATTAGTGTCCTGTCCCCTCCCCCAGCACTTCCCGAATTTTAAACAAAGTAGGAATAAACTGAAGCTGAGCAGAGCCAGCGAGCCCAGTAAATCAGTTTAATGAGAACTGAAGCAGTCGTATGAAGTCCACTACTGAACAAATAAGGTGGACAGGAGAGGTCGAGTTTTCCATGGAGGTACTGGGGATGGGGAAGCAGGAAAGCAGTGCTCACTTCATCTTCAGCCGTGATGCATGTCTGTTGTGAACACTCGGTTCTTTAAAATCACATTTGCTGCAGCTTGCTGCTGCAATTCATTGTTTAGATTTGGCTGCTTCCTCTCCTGTTTGTGGTTTTGTTCTTCCATGGTTTCCCACAGAAGTGGAGTTTTCTGTTTACCCATTTTCACCACTTATCTCCTCTGAGATTCAATTTGACTCTTGATTTATCCTTCTCAGGTCTCCCCTACTTCCACATTTACTGTAAGTGAACACCTCTACACATACATATACACGTTATTCCATTACATACTACTGTTCCATTCAAAAGCCAGAAAGCAAATAATCCTGTATTTGCATAGTATTAAAGAAACCACATCAGCTTTTGCATATGACAGCATGTAGACCCTGGGATTTCAGCATTAAAAATATCTTGAAAGTGTAAACACCCCCCCAAAACAAAAAAACCAACAACCCACAACCATACAAAACCAAATCACTGTATGTTCAAAGCAGAGGCAGAAACTTACACAAGTGGGGCCAAGTATGGATTTTCCTGGTCAAAGGGAACTAAGAGGCCTTTTACCTTCCATACATCCCCATCTCAGTGCCACAGCTTCTCCTTGTTCATTCACTCAGAAAAAGGGGCTGATAAGATGTTACTGATGGACAAAACCAGGAATTGTTATGTTCCCTTTGCAAAGCCTGTGTACCTGTCCTGCTTCAGCCACAAGAACTGATAGACAAGGGAGACCATGGTCCAGACATTCAGATCACCTCCGTGTCTCTTCCTCAGGACTGCCAAGCTTCCTTCACTTGGGCCTCATAAGACAACCTCATCCTAGCCCAGGTGCCCCAACCCCAGCTATGACTTGTTTCTACTTGAAATGGTCACCCCTTTTCAAAATTAAGGGAGAAATATGGATCACATCTTCTCTTCTGCCTTCAGAAAGGGGTGAGTGTCAGGAGGATGGAGTTAAGCTTTTCTCAGTGATGACCAGTGATAGGACAAGGGGTAATGGGTGCAAATTGGAGCATAGGAGGTTCAAGGTGAATATCAGAAAAAACTTTTTTACTGTGAGAGTGACAGAGCACTGGAACAGGCTGCCCAGGGAGGTTGTGGAGTCTCCTTCACTGGAGACATTCAAAACCCACCTGGACAAGTTCCTGTGTGATGTGCTCTAGGTGACCCTGCCTGGCAGGGGGGTTGGACTAGATGATCTTTCGAGGTCCCTTCCAACCCCTAGGATTCTATGATTCTATGAAAGAGCAACTGGAGCCCACTTATGAGATCCTGCTATCACATGAGTTCCAAAGTTTGGACCAAAATATAAGCCTGTTGTGCTTATTTGTAAATCTGGCCCTTTTCCAGGACATTACTGTCCTCACTCTGAGCCTAACAGAAGAGTGGAATTTGATTCATCTCTCTGAAACACTTACAGCCAACATCATACAGCCATACTTTTAATCCTAGCAGGCCTGACAGTGGAACCCATTAGAGCATCCTCTGCTGCTTCTCTGGCAGTGGATCAGCTTCTCAGATGCACTATTGCCCATTCTTCTGGATAACCTGCAATTTTTCAGTCTCTATTTATTTTCCGCATTTGTTAAGAGGTAAACGTATTATTACTGGCACCCCTCCACCTCTCGATGGCCTCTGTGAAAAGACAACTAATTAGAGCTGCTAATTAGAGAGACAGAGCCCACTTTGCACCCTTTTCCCCCCTCCTTTCTCAGTGCAAAGAAGAGGACACACCTGGAGCTGCCAATCTGGCCTGAGTAATGGAGAACTTCTGCCTCTGCAGGCACTGCAGAGACTATTCTGCACAGTTAAGGGCAGCAGGTGCTCCTGAAGAGTTTATGACCACAGTATTTAAGAATATTAAGATGATATCTATCAGATGAGATGAGGAACAGAATGTATTTATTAGTTAGTTTGGAGACACTGCTTATCCGCTCGTACTTTATGTAAGACCAGTGCTGTGAGCTCTTAAAAAATCTACTGGGAGTCTCACAAGACAGGCTTTTTTAAAGCCTTGTATTAAAAAATCATGTGATTTTGTGGGAATCTCAGCCTTCATGAGAGAAAGAAATTAGGTGTCTAGTTTCCTTGGTGACAAAAGCCTGAAACTGAAAACTAATAGCACCAAACCCAGAAGGGTAATTAAAGAGCTCAAAATATGACTTTCATAACCTGTGATTTTTAAGACGACTTGATGACCTTAGAGCCTGACTTACAGTCCTTGGAAGCTGAGGTTTGATTATATTACAAGTGATAATCTAAAGACCCTCTATTCCCTGCACTGATTTAAATTTTTTTCTTGGCTTTTCCACAGGTAAAAAAATCTGTCTTGATACCCTAACTCATAATAAAATCTTTTCTCCAGCCTTTACACTAATACTTTGGTCTTTGTTGCATTTAACAACTCTCTTCTAGTGAAGCCTGTGGTTTCCTGACAAAACAAGCACAGTCCCTGGCCACTGTTCTCAGTAAAAAAAATCCCCAAACCCAAATGATTAAAAAACTGCATGCAAAGCAAATGATACTAAAAAATAAGCAGTTTCAAGCTTCTGTTCTGCAAAGGCACACTGAAGAACTCAATAAATAACATAATAATTAGGACAACCTTTGAATTTGTATTTCAGTCCCTACAAAGTTCTGTTTGTCTCTTCTTCTGGATCATGAGTCTTTAAACTACCTGGGATGACTATGGCTTCAGATAATCCAACAAACTCAGCAGTGAAGGAAAACAAAAAAAAAGAAATTTAAAAGCATTAGAACTCTTTGGCACAGCTAATTCACTCTTCATTCTAAGTGGTTAAATATATCTCTAATCTTTGTAAAAAGAGAGAAGAGAAGGTAATGGATTCAAAGTGGAATAATAAGACAGTCCATAAATTATAGTTTCAAAGAGTTTGGGAATGAGGAGATTTCACTGGAAGGCAGCTGAAGGTTGTTCGTTTCTTTCTCCTCTCACCAAAACTTTGCAGGCATCTGTAAAACAGGAATCTAAAAAGGATTTATTGTAACAGACCATCGTTCTGGTCATAGTCACCAATGGGCCAGATCCAAAGCCCTCTGTGATGAGTCTCCCTGTTGATTTCATGGCTTTGGATCCAGACCAATGTTTGTGCATTTCTTTCAAAGAGCAATTTTTCCAAATAAGCTGGGGTTTATTTGGAATTATTCCAAGGACTACGTGACACTTGTAAGAGTTTATATTCATCCAAGTGACTTCTAGGAGCCAGTTCTTTTTTTTTTTTTTTTTTTTTTTTTTTTTAATGGAAAAAGCTTGGAGGAAGAGAGGAGGGAAAAAGAAGGACCGTATGAGTCCATCTGGTCTTTTCTATATCCTTCTTTGGAAGGTGTCCCTCAGGTCTTGTGGCATAGGCAGCAGAACACCATTCCATCCCTTCCTGTCAGTCTTTCCTGAGGAGCAGCCACAACCTGTTGAAGCAGTTGTGCCCAGGGGTGGTTATAAAGAGAGAACTGGTCGCAGTGCCCTCCCTAGACATTTTTAGGGCTGGGGACTTGGCTAGTCCTACATTTGCTTCATGTGTCTGGATGGAGCAGGTGGGAGTTTGCCTGCCACGGAATGTTTCCCAGGTGGGGTGAACCCAGCACCCTGCTGTCCTTTCTACCCACAGACCTATGTAGGGAATGCCCAGCATTAGGGGCACTGGTTAGTATGGCAATCCTCAACTACCAGCACAGCTCCCTGGGCACCATACTCCTCCAGAGCTGCAAGTCATCCACTCTTCCAGTTGGCTTCTGGTGCCCAAATTTTCCAAAGTGCTGAGTGCCTTAGGCTGGACTGGTCCTACAGCTGCTGTAGCTCACATGGTAGGCTGAACCCACCCTCAGCCACCACCAAGTGAGGAAGAGGAGAGAGGGGAGGAAAAAAGGTGATGTAAATCTCCCTTATCTTTCACTTTCCCTGCACGCTGAGACATCAGAGGCTCAGAGCACCCAGAGTGGGGCATGCTGCCCCTCAGCATATGCTTAAAACTGCATTTTCATCAGGACCTTCTTTACTAGAAATGAGGACCATCACATGCCTCCCTGTCTTCAGAAGAAATGTGGAGGACTAGTGTCATTACATTGGCCTCCCCACAACAATCTCAAAGCAATCTGGTAACTGCCCTAAAGCCAAAATGAAAACACCCTTTCTCACAGTCCTAATTAGGGGCAGGGCTGAAGAACAGAAGTCACACTCACAAACTGCAAACACGGTTTTTCTAGTGCTTAAAAAAGCCTTGTGATATGTTTAAAATAAATACCCAGCTACAAAAATACTGTTAACATTTAAATGATGTGAAAAATTCCTCAGCAGACCTCCGGGATCTACCCAACCAACACTCAGTACCAGAGCACTTACAGATACATCATTAACACAGCTTGAACCGTTCAGTACAAATGTTAAGCAGCCTGAAAATTTACAGTTTTACAGCAGTACTTCTGCACAGATGGAGTAATTCCATGATTTGTTACAGCAGCAGCCTGATAGAATAGCAGTGAGACAAGACAACATCTTTACTTATTAAATCGCTAACTTCTACACTCTGTTTTTCCTTCAGTGAACACAGGTATTCAGGCCCTTCAGTGCTGGAAGAGTATTCAGGTGGTCTTTATAGCCAATATCCTGAGGTAGTTAGGTGCTTAACATCCCCTGAAATCAAACAGCTTTGTTAGTATGTGAGGGACTATATTTTGACTCTTTAGCAGCATTTTATAGTGTTCACTTAAGAAACTTTCTGCCAAAGAGCCAGGCCAAAAAGCTCTGCTGCACATGGAGCTCTATCTACCAAATTTACATTAGGTACTCTGAGGAGAAAACACTGTGTCCATACAAAATTAAGAAGTCTTGATTCAACATGCACTGTTCTCCAGACCTGCTCTTATTCACTTTGTGATTTTAACTGCCTCTTGCAAGCACTTACTGTGAAAACTCAAAAGCACTTTTTCAAATGAAAGAAAATCAGAGTATCTAGTGTCGGCAAGCCTTGTAAAGTCCATACATGTTTACACTTGGCATCAGATTACACACATTTGACTTCTTGATTTAGTGTGCGCACTTGTGTTTTCCCTTCTTTTGTCAGAAATAAAATACAGCTATTCTTAAGAGAAGCCTTTGTTTTTAGACAGACCTAATTTGTACTGTATGTTAGGAGAGTTCACTTTTCGCCCCACCCAGAGAGAAGCCTGATCCAAAGACAGGCGGGGGAAGGGGGGGGGGGGGAAGCAAAACTCAGAAGAGGTTAATTTGGGTAACTGGATGTCTGTTTGCAAGACATAAAAAAGAGACACACAGAGAGAGAGGACGGGCAGTGGGGTCCTTGGACAGGTTTTTGGTTGTTTTTCTCCTCTTTTTTGTCTTTTTTGTCTTTTTTTTTTTTTTTGCTGCAACACAAAAAGCAATTCTGCTGAAATCTTACTCGGAACATCGCCTGAGTAAAAAAGAGAAACACAGTTCTTAAATTATTTTGTACTTTCCATGTGCAGAGGAACAGTCAGAACTGTCTGGGGTTTTACGCCTTCTTAGTAGCCAGCTTATAAACAGCGTAGCTACCAGTCTTTCCATAGGAAAAACAATGTCCTGTGGATAATAATAACATGATTATCTGCTTGAGTTGCAGGGGCAAAGAAAGCCTTCTACCTAAATAACGTGTGGTATCTGGCCATCTATTATGTAACAGACAACTGGGAAGTAATAAAAATAATCAAAAAGAAACATTAGATGAGAGGCAGGAATTGGGGAACAGTCGTACACCATTGAAAAGTCTGCACAAATTGACCTATCTCTTATTTCTGTGATTCTCCAAGAGGAATATTACATTTATATTACATGAAATGGAAGGGGGTTTAGTGGTACAATGTGTGTTAACAGGTCATCGACTGGAACACTGGTACATAAGTGTTTGTAGGTTCAAACTCATAAAGATTAGCAGTAGCCGCAACAAAGTGGAGAACTAGGTGAGAACTGCAATTTTCAACATGTTTTTATGGATATTTACATGCAGGAAAAGGAAACTCATCCAAAATGTAGAGACCAGGTCAAATACAAACAGTTGTATGATTAGCAAGCTAATTCAGACGTTACCCGATCATTAATCCTTATGTAAATAAAAAGCAAGTTAAATCAAACACCCTTTGTGCCTGTTAATAATTTGAGGGGAAAACATAATCCAAACCATGTTTTCCAAATGTAACAAAGCAGGTTTGGCTTCGAACATGGCTTGATGCCTTCTGCACACAGCCAACCTAAGATCAGCCCAAAATAAACCATTTGTAAGCAAGCAAGCAAGCAAAACACTGGATTATGAATCCTACTATCTCTCTTGCCTGCCTGACAAATGAGTATTCTCAGCTTTGCTGCCATGGACAATCCCACTGAATGTCTGCAGAACTGGAGCCTTACTTCTATTCCCTCTGTCATCTAAACACAATATATTAATCTGGAGTGGGGAAAAAAAAAAAAAAGAAGAAAACAATGCTTTATATGTGTATTATATTGAATCCCATCCTTTTTTTCCACAGTGTATTAACTCCACAGCATTTCTCATACATTTTCTGCAGTATCTCATATAGAAATAAATGGTGCTTTTTACATACAGCTTCTTTCATAAATCTATCACAGCTGAGTATCAAATTAACAGTGACAGAGAAATGCAGATTTTCTTATTTCTGGCACTTAATGTGGAAGACTGTGCTGTGTTTAACTTGCTTTTTATCTACATAAGGATCACTGATCGGCTGATGTCTGAATTAGCTTACTAATCATACAACTGCTTTTATTTGACCTGGTTTCTACATTTGGATGATTTTCTTTTTCCTGCATGTAAATATCCATAAAAACCTGTTGAAAATGTCAGGTCTCACCTACTGCGGGCACAAGAAACAAATTCAAGCCCACATAAAACTTCCCTGACAATGCTGCAAGTGGTAAGCTGTAAATAACCTTTGCGTGGCTTTTCTGCGCGCTGTGAAGTTGTCGATAGCTGAAAGATTGGTATTCATTCATGATCTAACCTTGAAATCTCATGACTGAAAATAAAATTCATGGTCTTGATACAAAGCCAAGTTAAAACTGTGTTTTTCCCAATTGCAATTTTGCCATTTTTTTCAGAGCCAGAACCTGGGACCCAATTTGTAAGAGGGGACACGAACACAACCTGAATACAGAAACCGGCAGAAAAGAAAACTTTGGAGTTTTGTTTTCAGCTTGGAGGGGAAGTATCCTCCTGGGAATTGATATGAGGCAGCAGTTTGGGACCTCTACATTCAATTTGCATAGTTATTATTTAGGCTCAGATGCTACCACAAGAAATAGCAGCCTTATGCCTTCTCAGGAATTCTCTTTGTGTTGGTAGAAATCTCTGCTCAGGCAGTCACCCTGCACTGGGGAAAGCTGCAGCTTTGGTATTCATCACTCTTTCCTCATCTAAGAGACCTTAAACCATGCAAACAGCTTGTAGAAGCAGAGAAACTGCATTTAAAATTATATATATTAGAGATAATTTTAATGAGTTTCAAAGAATTTTTCCCATCTGTTTTATTCGATTTTGGAAAATAAAATGTGTGACGTACTGGTGAAATCCAAAATAGGAAGACAACTACAGCTAGTCTTGTTTACATGAAGGACAAGAATGTGTGTCCTTAAATTTAGACAAAATGGCATTTATTGTATAGGCTTTTATTTTTTTAATTGCTGATGTGCAATCATTTTAGCAACTGAACTGTGTGCTTGAGTTTAGAGAGGCTGCTTGTCTGTTTTAATAACTATATTGATTACAGTTTTATGCTGAATTTTCTGTAAAATAGAGATGTTACAACAGTAGAAGAACACGCTTCCTAAAGGGGCCATTCTCATCAGGAATTTTGATGGGCATGCAGAGGGATGCTCATAAACCCTGGCACAAAATCCTAAACTACTTTAAAAATCTTTTTTAAACATGTTCAAATGGAAGTGCACTAACTGGGACCTCCTGGAAATGTGCACCCAATGGCTCAGAAAGCAGAGCTGCCATGGTACACACTCCTGTGGTGGCTACTGCTTGGCCAACACCAGGCATCATTCCTAAATCATGACATTCACACCATAATCTAGCACTGTCTGGGATGGCTTGCCATTTTGGTCACAGCTCATGCAAGGAAGGAGCTTGGGAAGAGGAAGCTGCACAAGTCAATGCACACCAGCCAAGGATCAGTCTCTCTCTACACTGCAGAAAACAACTGCTGAGGAGCTCGCTGCCATCAACTTTGCACTTCAGCTGCCTGTGCTACTAGAGTGCTACATGAGCTGAGGACCTGTGAAGCTTTTTTCACTCATATCATTCCCCTTTTAAGAATCTTAATTTTCCAATGTCTGTTGACATCTTTTTAAACTAAAAAACAAGGGTATTTCCAGTTTCTTGGTTGTTAGGACCCAAAGATGAAACTCTATGTGTGGGACTCTCCCTAAAAGCTGGTATAAGACAAGTGCTGTAAGAAGTGGTCTGTGTTTAAGCACTACAAGGGTCTGCAGGATGCACTGCTTAAAACTGTGCTGTGTGTCTTGAGATTGTTCACCTATGATTTCTGGCTAAGAGCCATAAGCTTTTAAAGTATTACAGTATTTCTGTGCTGGGCAGCACAGGAGTAACTAGCATGTAAGACCTGAAAGTTTAACCACAGAGCTCTGCACAATTCACAACGGTGTTTGTGGTTCAGATATTAAATTACAACTTGATTAACCTACTTAGCAAAGTTCAGATCATAAATGCGACTTTGGTGAAATTCTTTTTCTGGAAGCAAAGACTTCTTTAGAATACTTAAAAGACATGAGGATGTTAAAGACTGTTACAGTGATTTAATGAGCACTTGGTTTTGCTGCAACACTGAAAATCTAACAAGACAGTTTCAGTTTGAGCTTGAGTAGATTCTGAGCTTGCAGTATTTTCAGTTTTATTAACAAATTTTGTAATCTTTTGTATTGTTGGATTTTGTTGAAATTATTACTGAAAAGTATCTGTATTGTACAAAGTCCGTGTCACTTTCCTTTTCTAACACGGTGAGAAGACAGCAGCTGCCAAGCCTGTCTTGCAGAGCTCACAGAAGGACGTGTAGGGTTCATTGGGCAGCTGAAATGACCGGTTTTGCTCTACCATTTGACTCTTTTTTTTTTTTATCAGTTTGTGCCTGCAGGACCTCCACCTTCCAACCAGTTCCCTGCTGATACACAGTGCACGCCCTGTGGCTTTTGGAGAGCAGCTTCTTTTAGCCCACTGTGGCCAAATCACTGTGCCCTTTGGGCAGTGATTTATTTCACACTGCTGTGCCACAAGGGCTGTGCAGCACCATTGACTGTTTTGGTAGGCACAGTCTCACCTGGAGCCTCCAAGTTCCAATACAGGCAAAGAATAGTAACTGTGGCAAAGGAAATACCCACTGAGTAAAACTAATTTCAGAAAAAACAAAAACAAAAACAAAAAACAACTTTGTGGCAATTGAGAATGCCTTAAAAGAAACAAAAAATCAAAAACCCTCAAAACAACAAAACAAGAAGAGCAACAAAAAACCCCAAACCAAAACAAAAAAACAAACAAGCAAAAAAACCCCCAAACTGTTAGATGAAATTAAGCAACTGTACAGAATACCTCCGTCATGGTAGCCAGATGACAATGAGAAACAGGAAATCTCACTTACTTGCCTAAGTGAGAAAGGCTGGAGACCTTTAATAGTTTCCAGTATTTTGTATTGCTCATTTTATGGAGCCAGAAATAGACAAGGGACCCCACATAAACATAAAGCAATATTACAGGAAACATGCGTTTTTCCTAATTTTAGGGAGGTGCTTGCCACATTTGTTTACAGAATCATTCATTCTACTTACAGGGCCATTAACTGCGTGAGTGTCATTTTCCCTCTCTGCGATTTTTATACCCTGTGCACTCATTCTGAAAGCAAGTCAGTGGACCCTGCTTTATGCAGTTCGAGCCTGGCACTGCAACATAGTCATTCCACTGCTTCCTACGTGCATTGGTTCCTGAAAGGGCTGACTCCAAAATAAAACGGTGCAGATCACATTAGCAACTCAGACCAAACGCCCCTGTGCTGGGAGAAGCAGAAAGGCACGACTCAGCTGAGCTGCAAAGTCCTTTGCTGGGGCTGGGGAGGAGGGAGCAAGCCCAGGAAAGGGGCATGCATTTTCCTGGCAGCTCAGAAAGTGGGAGAGGGGGGACCAGAGGATCTGGCATAATCACAGAGAAGAAACGAAAAGCAAAAGGCAGACCAAAAGAAAATAAGTGCTAAAACTTGAAGGAAACCAGAGTGAAAGAAACAGGTGTGGACAAGTAGATAAATGATGAGGGGGAAAAAAACAATGTCATCATTCTTCTTTTCAAAAATAAAAGAGTAGATGAGAAGGGAGGAGCAAGCCCACCCTTTAGAGAGGACACAGGAAAAGGAAAGGTGAGAAGGAAGGTCAACATGAAAAACGGGAAGGGGGAAAAGGGAGAAAAACCTCAAGAAAAATGAGAAAATTGGGAAGCTTTTTTCCCCCCCTCAAACAAATTTTTCCCTTGTCTTCTTTTTCTCTTGGCAAAGAAAAAAATGCAGACTAGAAGAAAGCAAATGGATTATTACAGTCTCACGGTAAGGAGATAAAGGAGGGGAGCAAATTGGATATCAACTGTATTCATCAGAGGATACGTCAGGGAGTAGCTGAATTCAAGAACACTACAATGCAAAAAGAACATTTCTTCAACGAGGAAGACTATGTGTCCAGCAGAATTCCTGAAATACTACTGCAAGCCCACAACTTTGTCCAAAAAGCAGTAAATAAAACTTCGGTCTGAAACTTTTCCCACCATTCCAAGACAGTTGGTATTTAATCTAAATAACCTCCTGCTGAGTGTTGATCGCAGCCTGTAGCTCTGCAATCCAGCCTCATCAGGGCCCAGTCTAAATAGAGCTTTAGTAAATAGCTTAAATTCACTCAGATTCCAGCTTGTTTAGAGTACGATGTCAATTTCCGAACCCATGAGAGCTGAAGCGAAAACTGGAACTTCGTGATGTTTGGAGAATGCTGAATTTTCATTTTGGTTCTCCAGCTTTAAGATTGTCATGAAGCCTCTGCTGTTTGGTGTATCAGCAATTTTGGCTGGAAAAAATAGGATGTATTTTGAAATACATGGTAAGTCTACAGCTATGGCCAGACTACAGTCTTGCAAATGCCTCGATGGGAGCCCCACCAGCACTGCACCTTGGGTCAGGGCTCTTTTCTGACTGCAAGGATTGATCTGCATTGTGGGAGACCAGATTGTATTGGTTTCAGCCCAGGTTCTTCCCATTTCAATCCATAAGCTGCTTTTGCAACTGGATTGCTTCCACTCCTCCATATTAATTTTATTTGTGTAGGCACCTCGCTGCCTGTTCTCTACCCTCCTTGAATCCCTCTGAGCCACCCCTTGTCCCAGCAAATCATCATAACAGGTTTATGGACACGATAAGGGGTCCAAACATGAGAAAATTATATTTGTTCAAATCCAAACTTCACTGGAAACCAGAACCTAAAAAACTGTAGGCACCATTTCTAATTACGTGGGCATTTCTAAGCTCCCTCTAGACCTTACTGCCCTGCTGACAAGATTTTTTCCTAGAGGAAAAACAAGCGAGAGCGCCTGTTTGGAATCAGATGGGGCTTCACCCAGTCCCCACTTAAATGCAAAGCACTTGCTGCTGCATGAGAGGTGGGGCTGCAGTTGCTCCTTCAGCCAGATACCTCATCCAAAATAGCCCCTTCCCACCTGCCAGATCCAATCAGCAACCCGGAGGAGGGCTTTTACAGAGTCCAGATATTGTTATTGTTCCCTCCTGCTTTAGATCCAGTGACCCGACACTATCACCATTCCCCGCTCCAACATTACTGCACTGACTGACAGGGTCAATCCTTGCTCGATGTCACTAAATCAACACCCCTCTGGGCTCTCTTTCTGAAGGGAGAACACGCTCTCTTGGGTGACCTTCGGAGTTCACAAGCGACTGACGCAGAAGCCCCGCGCCATCCATCACTCCGGCAGGAGGGGACATTTGCTGAGGGTCAGAATGGCACGGGACTGCCATGAACTTCCTGCACCCTGCTTCCCTGCATACCGAGCCCTGCTGCTTCCAGTGATTCATTTCTCTGGAGGAAGGAATAGAAGGTGAAGTCAATGAAGCCGCGTTGCATGTGGCAGAGGTCAGGCCCGGGAGGGAACCCGGAGCGTGCACACACACATACAGAAGAGACAAAGAGAGACAGAGAGAGGGCAAGCGTGTTTTCTATTAGCTGCCTGCTATAAATATTACTTTTCAGGTCAAATATTTTGTTTTGAAAATAGCCAAATCCCAAGGACTGCTTCCACCCATCAATCTAAAAGGAGGGGAAAGAAATGTCAATGCTTTCTTCATCTGAAAACTAGCTCAAAACAAACAAGGTCACGGCTGCTTCATGGCTCGCAGCAATGAGCACATTCTATCAGCTCCCCTTTTGTTCCTTACCCAGGTAAGAGAAAAGCCAGATTTCTGATGGATGGAGGAGCAAT
The DNA here is from genome assembly GCA_020745705.1 of Hemiprocne comata. Classification (NCBI taxonomy): domain Eukaryota; kingdom Metazoa; phylum Chordata; class Aves; order Apodiformes; family Apodidae; genus Hemiprocne; species Hemiprocne comata. The sequence goes on along the minus strand of CM036588.1, from coordinate 119,052,649 downwards.
TCCCAGGATGGTATCTAGAGGAGCAGTCCCTCATGTGAGCTGTGATCTGAAGTGCCTACACAGCATACCTAGAACTGAACAAACTGATTTGCAACATGAACATGTGATGAAGTTAGTGCTCTACTGTATGCAGATATTAAACTATATAACCAAAGGTAAAAAAATGACAGGGTGGATTAATTTGCCAGGAGGTAGAAATGGCCAGTGATTAATACCTCCTTTAAAATTATTAATTGCCTTGGTTGAAAAAAAAAAAGAAAACAATACAGGCTCCTTCACCTTACATTACATGTTGTTCTCAGAGGACTATTTGGGAGAACCAACTGCTTGGCTAACAAGTGACATCTAAGGCCTGATAAACAGCCCTGTTTTCCTTGACACAGCCCTCACCAGGGCTAGGAGGAGTCTGGGGGAGACAAGTCAAGACACTGCCTTCTGAATCCCCTCAGCCTGTCCTGTTTTGGTAGCTGTAACATCTCACAGCCCCCACGGCGGGCGGGCAGTCACTGGGAGCACACCTGCTGCCCATGTGCCAGTGTGGGAACCACACTGGTCACCTTTTCCACAGGAGTTCTCTCTCCATTTGCTGAGCAAACGACAAGGGGGAGGCCTGTGTTACTCTGCAGTTCTGACTTACAAGACATTCCTCAGAGAGCTAATTTTCCCTCATTTACACCAGGAACTGTGCTGAGTTTTGTAAGGTAGTGTGTAAATATCACAACATCAAAACCTAAAGCAACTCCCTCCCCTCTGAATATGTCACCACCTGCTTCACAAAATTGACTTTTTTCATTCTGGCAGCTGCGATTATGTATGGTAATTCATTACAGTGTATTTTTTATGGCCTGGTAAATACTCTGCAGTATGTTTTGAAAAATAAGAAGATTAATAGAAGGAGACCACACTAAAGCTCAGGAACAGAATGCCCTACCTGGCATGCTGGCTCTGCCCTCTGAGTCCAGGGGGTGGGAGGAGGGGGCTCTGGACACACCTCACCCATCACTTCTCATCCTTGTACACCCCATGGTGAAAGTGCAACAGGCAGCTCAGTGCCCAGGCTCCTCTCTCAAGTCCAAATACATGCATTTTCCTCAACCACAGCCACACTAGCAGTTACACTGCATAGCTGGTGACTGATGTTCTTATACACCAATGCAGCCAGGACTGTATGGGCAGAGCTGGAAGCACCAGCACGTACTGGGATGCAGAGGCGAGGGGCAGGACAGCAGGCATAGCCTGTTCACCTGGGCTGTGCGTTAGTAGCTTGGCAGTTGTAACACCATTACATCCTCACTGACCACCCACACTTTGGAGCCAGTGACAGTGTTTTCCCAGCACAAGCCTGAAGCCCTGTTGTGCTGTGCTCCAGCTCTGGGTGCCGGGGGAAGGCGGGGCTCCCAGGGCCACCCTTCTGTCCTGCAGCACCCCGAGTCACTGCACCGCGAAAGCACGCTGACGCACACACAGCAACAGCAGCTATTCTGATGTGATAGTCTGTGGGACCACCTTAATTTTCAGTAATCAATTTGAGCGTGTCCTTAACTAAGTACTAAATCCCATTTTCTGCCATCTTCACAGACAGCCTGAATTCTGAAGGCAGTTAAAACCTTCTCGTACACGTGCCTGACCGGTTGCCCCACCACAAGCGGTACCTATGCAGGAATTGAGGATTTCTTCTCAAACCAGCCAACACCATTTCATAGCTGAAGTACAAGGACCAATGATCCATGCAACAGCTTAATTATATTAATGTGACTGGAATGACATTTATTACCTAGCAGAGCACCTAACCTCCCTTTGCCAAAATAAAAAAGCTACTTAAAAAGCAGTGGTAATGTGAAAGGAGTAGAGCAGAAGGGCAGTGAAGTTGCCCCACCATATGCTTGTAGTTGTTTCATCCTTCACCCTTTTCCTACCATGTCCACTGCCTACAAAAGGCTATCTTGAAAGGTTTACCATATTCACATCTCCATGTATATAAATCTAATCTGTAAATAATTATGACTGAAAGAGGGGCACTGTCCTGTCTTATGTTGCCAGATCAGGCATACCAAAACCAGCTCCTTTATGGACACAAAGTGCCTGGGAAAAGGAGGACTGTGCAAGAGGAAAGCATAAAGTTCGTTAGGTACTTGCTATGTTTGTCTTGCCCCAGGAAACAGGCAGGTGCAGAAGTGGGGTGACAGGGAATGCTAACATTAAGAAGGGGTATACATTTAGCAAAGTATGAATTGCTGGAGGTAAAGAAATTGTCATGTGTGCTGGAAACCAGAGGGAGATACCAAGGTATCGTTTGCCACCCAAGGTGCTGCAGTCTGGGCAGCAGTGTTTGAGGTTCCTCTGCCTCCCCAGGCATTTCCAGTGGGTGGATGTCTGCAATAAGCAGCTGCTACACAATTGTTTATCACTGCTATGGCTGCCCTGGTTTACGCACTGGGATGGGATTATCCAGGGGTGATTGGGCTGGAATGACTACTAGCTGGCTGAGACCAAGCCAGCCAACACAGAGATCACCCGAGACGTGCAGAAGGTGAGTGGGGGTGGAGACGACAGGAAGGACAAGCCTGTATCAGCCCTTCCACCCAACACTACAGCCTTTTGTACACAAATCAAGTTTGCAGCACAGAGGTCTTGGTAGAGACAAAGCTGAGACTACACTACAGCCACATCAAAGAGCCCTTTTTCTTCGTCAGCGCTCGGTAAAGCGCGTGCGACCTCTCATTTCAGATGTGGATTTCTGACATTTACCATACTCTGGTCACCTCAGGAACAGGCTCCTGTTATGTCTTTGCTCACTCTGGTCCTTGAGATTACTCAGAAGCTGAAGTGAGGTCTAACACACAACAGCCTTACGCGTGGCTTTATGGTTACTTATGCATGAAGGTTTGCAAGTTGAATTTAATGCACTGGTATGGGGTTTTAATTGGAAATGCTTTCAGTTTCCCCAGGATACACATTTGCCTGGGCTGCCACAATAGAATGGAAGGGAAGGGAGACTTCTCTTGAGATTTTTGCTGTTTTGGTACTCATCTCTCAATTTTTCCTAGTTTTGCTTGTTTATTGAGACTGTTGGGTTTCCATTTCTTAGTAGAGATAAATTTTACATTAAATATAACCAGGCAGAAGGAGGACTGCCAGTCTGTACGTCTGTGAAGAATACACTTGAAACTCTTAGAAACTGTTAGGCTCTGAATACTGCAATTCAGTACTCTGAATTTGGTGGTTATGCTGTATACACCTATTGCATACAAAAGTTACACTGTATGATCATACAACTTCCACAGTTCCCTCTACACTGAGATGAGATGCAGTTAGGAAACTGCTTCTCACACAAAATTCATGTCTAGCCATTCTGCACATTTAAATATACATATAAATATGTCCCCAAGACACATCTCACTCTAAAGTAAACTCAACATTTCTCCTCAATATAAAATAATGTAGAAGATAATACCTCTGCCATCATAGAATTCTTTTTGTCTTTCCTGTCATCATCATTCTTCAATAGAAAGTGCAGAAAAATTTAGTTTTTCTGAAAGGAGTTTTCCAAAACACAACAGTTTGCAAACTTCTAAGAAGTTCAGTAAAGATGCTTGTGGAAACAAGAGACCTCTGAGATGTTTCCCACAGAAATGGTGCAGCAAGGTGCTGGTGTATGAGGACCAGAAAGTGAGATAGGAGTTAAAATTAACAACTTCAGTGAGATGCTCTCAATTGAGAAACATCTGGGAAATAAGCTAAGAGCCTAAGTAACTCAAGAAGTAACAAACTTCTTTTTTATTCTGAGAAGAAATACACTTCTGTAAAATAGACATGCAGTTTATTATTAATTTTAATTTCAACCAGCTGTGAATGCACATCAAGTATCTGCTCTTGCCAAGCTGACCAGTGCTGAGTGCTGCAGCATAAACAAGTTTACTTTTTCAAGTCAGGAGACATTCTGCTACTCTGCCTCCCTTTATTTTTCTCAAAACTCTGCAAAGTTTGCTTCAGCGACTTCAAGCCACACTGAGATAGCTGGCACTCTACTACTCAGATCCAAGAAAGGGACATAGAAAAGAGAATGGAGGGGAAGAGGAGGAGAATTGCCTCAAAACCAGTTAAAAAGGCAGCAGGATTTTTTTTCCTGCACAGTGAAAAAAAAATTGCTTCGGGACAAATGAATAATGTTAAGTACTAAAACATGTCTCATCAAGGGTCCCCAAAGAAAGCCTGTGTATTTTAAAAAAATACATGTTTTATTTTGAAAGGGATGCTCTGAGATGCTGTGCTTTGAGAATTATTAAAGAAATTAAAAGCTTTTAAAAAGTTGCAGCTGAAAACTTTCCAACTTGTAACCAGAACAAGTTGAATTCATAACCAACCAAGTTAATTGCTTTGCTTTCCAGAACGGCACATTTTGACAAACAAAATATTAGTCACAAAAACATCTTTTACCGAACTCTATCTGCAGACCACAGGGCTGTTTCGGCACATTTAAGGGATAAAAGAGCTGCTGAGACTTGATTCAGATCACAGTGTGCCTCTCTGGTTGACAAAGGCAGCCGGTGCTCTGCAGAGCACCTTATTTTCCCTCAGCTCTCTTTGGAGATAGGATAGCCAAGAGATAAAGGAGAGGCAGGGAAACTCCTCCCAAGGGGATACGGCTGGTGGGAATTTCCCTCACACGGGCTGAATTTCCTGGGAGCTGGACAGGCTGGGGGCGTTTGCAGGAAAACCGTATTCCGCGGCTGGAGCAGAACACGGTGTCAGCCTTAGTTCCACGAAGAGGAACTGGTAACATCATTTCATCAATCAAATCTGGTTTGCATGTACTTACGTGACAATGTGTGTTACTCAGTTACCCACTTTTCTTGCCTACTTTTCGAGTTCTCTTACCCCAACAGCCTTAACATACATAACCTGAAACCACTCGCTGCAGCTTCTTGATCTCTCCCTTCCTCACCACACACCACTCCCAACACCAATTTTTTAAAGCTTCACTTAAAATAGGAATCTCCTCCAGATTGAGAACTGAGGATTATTATCACTCACCTCCTATTTTTTTTTCACCTGTTTTAATTAATGACAGGACTTGATCACCACAATTATTTCAGTACCTTTGTGAAAGATTATATCAGAAGAATATCCAAGAGTTTCAGTTTTTGTTTTCCTACATCTCTTTCCCCCTATTTTTCCTTCAGGAGAAAGCAGAATGCCCCACAGCACAGTACACCTTAAAAATCTGTGCTACTACTCAGTGTCTATTACACTTCCTCCTTTTACTTACTGATTACCAGTTAGTGGGAGAAGAGATTCATTATTCTGCTGAATAATTCTCAGGAACATTATTCATTAATCTTAGGGGGAAAAAAAGTCTATTGCTTCCCGTGTTAACACTTTACAGGAGAAATTAATTGACTATTCATACACCTACCACAACCATTTAAGTTGCTCTTCGCTTTCTCTAGAAATCTCCACCCAAAAAAAAAAACCCAATCCAAACTTGGTTATGTGTTTCGATGTTCTTTGGAAACCTTTTTTTGTTTGTTTGTTTCATTCTTTGCAGGAAGCAAAAAAGGGAAATTTGTTGCTTTTTTTCCAATTCCTCAACTTCATAACTGGCAGTGAGTAAAACTCCCGAATGGTTATTTCCCTCCATCATCCATTGTAGTGAAGCTGACCCAGTAATTCCCAGCACGCAGTCGCTGCGAAAACCCCCATGATGTGTTAATTTTCATTAAACAGCGCTAAAAGGATGTGCAACCGCGGCTGCGGAGCTATCACCAAAGCATGTTACAGCTTCAAGGGTATGAATGATCGCACCCATTAAACCAGTACCTCTGGCAGCAGTGACACTGAGGATGCCGGGGGTGTGCCAGCAGTGAACAGGAACCCAGCAATGCAGCCCGAGCTCACAGAATCACAGGATGGTTGGGGTTGGAAGGGACCTCCGCAGATCATCGAGGCCAATTCCAAAACTAGGGCAGATCACTCAGAAAGACATCCAGACGGGTCCTGAAAGTCTCCAGAGAAGGAGACTCCACAACCTCTCTGGGCAGCCTGTCCCAGGGCTCTGTCACCCTACACACATACCTGTCCTCGGCGGCAGCAGCGCCACAGGGCTATAAAAACAGTTGCCCTCACCTTGTGACTCTCAGTCTCAAATGCACCTGCACTTTTAAGCTCAGCTGAACATTCGAACTGTACCTTTCACATTTTGAGGACAGCCAAGAGTTATGGGAGTACAATCAGGGCGAAGATTTCAGAGCTCACCTCAGCACACCCTGATGCAAAGGAAGGTGGGGGGGTGTGTGTGGAGGAACCAACCCCGAACAGCCCTTCATGGATTTTCAGCATATCAAGTTGTTGCGAGAGGCGCCGAGAGAAATCCTTTCGAGCCAAAGAGTTGGTTTGATGGCTCGGCTAATTACATGCCGGGGCTGCTCCTGCTGGGCTGAAGGAGGCCGAGGCTTGTTGTCAGGCAGACAGATTAGCCACTGGTGCCCATTAAGGCCACCGCTTGAGTGTAGACAGAGACGTGGAAGGAAACACAAGAAGGCGGCATGTGCATAACCAAACAGGCTACCTCGCTGAAAGGAAACCCCCTAAAGCCACATTCTGCTTCATTAGCACATGAAAATAAGGTAATTGAATACTTCATTCTCCCATCCACAGCCAAGATCCATCACTCATGGAAATGGAGTTTTGATAAGGTGGGGTGTGTAAATGAGGCAGAAAGAGTCTTTGAGTGTGTGTTACTTTGTTTATCTGAGAGAAGTCCCACTTAAATATATGTGAAAAAGGCATAAAAATAACTTTATCCTGTGAATCACTGGAACACAATTAAGCCCCTTTAAGGATGAAACAAACCCACTTTAACATTATTCTGAAGACAGAAGGCATTATGCTTGCTGCTGCGTTTATTTTTGTATCAAAAGTCACCTTTCTTTCTTATTTGTTTGGGCTTTTTTCTCTCCTCTCCTTCAACTCTCCATCTCACAGGCTATTTTTCCTGGTTTTTAACAAGAGACAAAAATTTAAGGAACTGAGAGGGCAAGGTATTTTAATCAGACCTTTGGTTTTTTTTTAAGTTATGCAAATCATACATTCAGGTTCTGGAGTCTTGATTTTTTTCAACAGCTCAGCTGCTGACCAAAATAAGAAAAACATATTTAAGAAAATATTTCTCATTCCCAAGTCCAGACTCAGACAAGTCCTACTTTAGTTCTTTAGCCTTTAGGTGGGAAAAAACCCAAACAAACAGAAAACCAAAGAAACAAAACAAAACCCAAAAAATCACCCCAAATAAAAAACAAACAGAGAAGATTAAAAAAAAAAATCATCTGATCTTTAAAAGGCAAAATCATAAGCAGAAAGTGTTTTATCTTCTTTAACAAGCTCAACGGCAACAAACTCATTTTCTCCCACTGGCTGGTCACCTTAAGTATGAAGTACAGTGAGTGGCATTTCCTCCAGAAAAAAAAATATTTACGTAAACACTGCAAATAGACTTCTTTCCTCAGCCAAAAATGCCTGCTAGGGTATTGCCAAGCCTTTTGCAGAAAGCAGGAATTAACAGAAGTGTAGAGCTGGGCAGATTGCACCCTTGTTCCTTGGGTTTAAGTTAAAAGTGGTATTGTTTCCTTGTTTGGAAATTGTTATGCTGATATATTATCTCTAAACATAAAGAAAAAAAATATGACAATAGAGAGCAGCTCCCAGACACTGGCAACCACCAGGATCTTTATAACATTTAAAACAAACACACACTCCTCAGGCCCTTTAACAGTGATGCATCAAATGCCCCTAGCTTTTGTCTTGCTCCCTCCTAAAACAATGAAAATACTTTCCTGCCTAGAAGTATCTGTAATAACCTCAGTGCTAGGAAAGAGCTGCATTTTGACACCACTTTCAAGGTAACTAAGCTGTGTTGGTGCTAGGGCTGTGCTCCCATTACCCCTTCTCCAGGCTGTCTGCTCCCACATCTTTCCTGCTGGTGGTGGAGCTGGTGCACTCCCACTAAAAGCCATTTCAGGGAGATAACCCTGCAGAAAGCCACTTGATCTTCCGTGGCTTAGTCTGCAGGTTGAGGGCTGCAAGGTGGTTTGTGTGGACCAGCTCTGGGGCGAGGGAGGAGGCAGGAACCAGAAGGAAAAACAGCTCGAGCTGTTGTGGACCTGCACCTTTAGGAGGAAAGCCGCTTTGGCCAAACGGCTGAAGATGGACTAGATGGAAACCTGAAGGGCTGGGGCAGGGTCCATTAGGTAAACATTTCACCACCCCTGCTCAAAGCCAATATAATGGTGGGAAAATTAAACAGGTTAGCATCCGAAGGCAAACATCCTTCAGCCTGAAGCTCCAGGAAGCAATCTTGCAGGTAATTAGGTCCTACCACGGTGCAAGCTTTGAAATACATGTAGAAGCACCACCTTAGATTTAAGTCACTATTTCATAGCTTGTCAACCCAAAAAATAGAGGGCTGACACAGCAAGCATACAGTACCACTGGCTGACAAGCAACCACACTGTCTCCTGCTGAAGAAGAGATGGGCAAGTGAAGGAGAAGTTGTGATGAAGACTTTACTGGGAGGGAATCACAATAGTCCACGCTCGTGGTTGTAGCAGCACATGCTGCTGTGGCACCACAGCTGCCATAGGCAACAGCAAGGCTGGTAACACTTTTTTGTGCTGATGGCTGAGTAGACCTTCTAAGGAAAATTAGCAAGCCATGAATTATCACCCCCTTTAGTGCCTGCCAACAGAAAGCAAAAATAAAATAAAACCATGTGGCCGAGGGTTGTGTGAAATCACAGTATCAGTCTGGTTGGAAAAGACCTTCAAGATCATCAAGTCCAACCACTACCCTAGCTCTGCCATGTCCACCACCAAACCCTGTCCCCTGGCACCACATCTATCTTTTTAGATGTCTCCAGGAATGGTGACTCAACCACCTCCCCAGACAGCCTGGATCACTGAGTCCAAATCTTGCCCCAGAAGAGGACAACCCCAAGGTTCACACCATGTCCCTGAGGGCATTGTCCAAATGTTTCTTGAATGTTGTGAGGCTTGGTGCCATTACTGCTTCCCTGGGGAGCCTATTCCAGTGCTCCACCACCCCCTGGGTGAAGAATCTCTTCCTAATGTCCAACCTAAACCTCCCCCTGCACATCTTCTTACCATTCCCTTGGGTCCTGTTGTTGGTCACCAGAGAAGAGGTCAGTGCCTGCTCCTCCACCTTCCCTAGTGAGGAGGTCTCCCCTCAGTCTCCTTTTCTCCAGGCTGAGCAGACCAAGTGCCTTACTGCATATTTTCCCCACTCTTCGACTGGGAGAACACACTGTGAAAACTGTGCAACTGAAGGAAACATTTGCAAATGATACACAGCTTGTGATTTTCTATGGAATAAATCCGGATAAAGCAAAATGAGGACTTGATCTGACTCTATCTCAGCAAGAAGAACTTAGATCAAACTGTTTGAACAACAGCCTTTATTGCCTAGTAAGATACTGATTTCCCAGGCCTGAGTACCACAAACAATGTGCTCCAGGAATTAATCCAGAGCAAACTGGAGCTGCAGAGCCCACAGGGAAAGGGAAAAAATGTGTATTATCAAAGAGCTGCTAACTTTCCACAACATGTTGAGAAAAGATTGCAAGAGGCCTTGCACACATTGAGCACGGTCAGCAAGCTGAGCTCTTGATGACCACAGTTACCCAACACCTCTGACTTACTATTTCTTACAAAACGTGCCCCAAAATCAGACACAGGAGTAGTTTCCCTTAGGCCATGTCTACACTCAGATTGCCATGTGAAATTCTCACAGTGGTGCTGCTGGCTTTGTTGAGCCAATGGAAAATTCTTCCTGAAATTCCCTGTTGCTGACAGAGCCTCAGCGCTGAAACAACATGAGAAATTACATCATAAGCTGCCAAGCATCTATCATGACCAAAATGTTAATGCAACAGAAGCAGAAAACCATGGAAGGCTCTGGAGAAGATAGTTCTGACTCATGTGTCATTTTGACTCCTATGTCACCTTTGTTATACAGAAATCAAGTTGGACATGTCACAGAAGCAAGCAAAAAAATTGACAATAAAAGTCTCTCTACCTAAATAAATAAAATAGGTAGTATTTCTGATTTAAGCAAATTCAGTCAAAGATGAGAATTACTGCCAGGTGTCATAGCATACATTATTATTACACTAATACCAGCACAAATTCCACATAACCTACACAGAAAGCAAGGAAGCATACTTCAACTTATTCTGTGTATCTAAAATTAAACCTAAATAGGTTTTCTTTTCTTTTTTTCCAACTGTGCTTAACAACAGAGGAAGATGTAACAGGTGTCATTGTTTCTCCCAGGTGTAATCATCTTTTTAATTTGCCCATGTATGAAAAGAAAAGCCATTTAATGAGCAGGCTGAAAGTGATGATTAATTATACAACTTCCAGGGCCTGGGGGATCCTCTTCCAGTTGGGACACATTTCCTCAGCTGTAAGCAAGCTGGAAGGCAAGAGGTTGACAACAGCTCAGCTTTTTGTTTTAGCTGACATGTAGTTGTGAAGGGTTGAAGATGTTTAAGCTTGTATGTGTCTGAAGATGTTTTTCATCTTACTTGACAGTCATCCAGGAGTAAAATTCACTGCCTCAAAACACAGTATTTTTTTGTTTAAGTACCTGTGACAATATCCCAGCACCATCCAATGCAAGACTGGGCATCAGTTTTGATATTTAAGCAGCAGCACTTGATAATAGTATTCCTCCTTTTAATCACTGAGACCTCAATCTGCCACGTTTTGAACTGAAAATCCATGTGAACTGAATATTCCTGTGAACTGAATATCCATGTGCACTCGGTGAGCCCCCGAAAATAAGTCACCTCTTGGAAGCAGGCTGGTGACTGATTTTGTAGTGAAAACTTGCAAACAGGGAGCAAGACGACAGGTCAGGGTTGGTAAGACATGTGGCCCCTTTCCCTTTTTCTTACCACAACAACACCTAGGGGACCTTTGATCTGAATGTCAGCAGTGAGAACACACAAACAGATACTCTCTTATTATATACTCACAGGTGTACATTCCTAAAAACTGTTACATTCCATTACTTTCAGCTGTGCTGGGAAACAATACCCTCAGAAGTTGACCTCTTCTCTCCTCTGATCGCACTGGTATCCAAGTACAAAGCCTCACAGCAAGCACCATATTCTAAACGCGGGCAATGATCAGGCTGACAAATTCAAGCAGCACATGTAAGGACAGGGCCAAAGTTTGAGGTTTGTCTCTGTTACTGACACTGTGCAGGGCTTTACAACTCCTGCTTCTCATGCTCAGTGGGGACACTTCTGGGCCAGGCAGCTCGAGTTTTGGTGCCGAGAAAGCTGTACTTCAGGCTAACTCGACTTGATTTTGCCAGGGCAACAAGAATTAGAAATCTTTTTGAAATAAATGCAGCCCCCGTGGACGTTCAGATCCCTCCCTCCAACAGCATGCAACAAAACACTTGTTTGGGCCGGGGCTATTGCATATAAAAGCACACCCTATCCTTGTAGAAATAATATTCCTACTTTTATAAAAAATCAGCCTCCAGCTTTGGCAGCTCAACATAGGAGGCAGTGCCCTGCTCCTTCTGTTAAAAATAAGCCAGTATACTTCAGGAACTGGAAAGGAGGAAAAAAAGGGTGAGGAATGTTTCCATTTTTCTAGCTGATTGTTTTGCTGGTGTTTATCAGCAGGCTGGAGCTGCATCTCCTTTTGTTAGAAAATTAAAAGTTGAACTGCAAGCATAAAAGCCAGCATGAACCATGCAATAACCTTCAGGCATTTTAAGAGCAGCAGAGGTTAGAAGGGCAGCTCCTGACTCTAAACAGCACCTATTGTTTCTCTTTCTTCTTGAATAACAAAAGCAGAGCTGAAAGCTATTTACCTGGTTTTACCTCAGTCAGATCTCATTTCCCCCTTTATTTTCACCACATGATCTTATCAAATAGTGTCATTTCTAACAATTGCTTTGATCAGTCATATTTTATTTCTGTGTTTTTATTTTTATTTCATTAGTAAGTTCTAGAATACATAACTCAGCACACTAAGTTACAACCGAAGAGCCCTTGAAAGACTTTGGGATTCTCTCAATACCTACTTAAATTAAGGGTAACTATTTTTTTAAGTTTCTAAACTTTCTTCCTGCACTGTCCCATGTGTTCCCCTCCCGCTGCGATCAGATTCATCCCACTGGACGCTAAACTTGCACAAGCTGACTGCAGAGCAAGGGTGGAAGGATTAAACTCCCCATTTGCCAAACTTTTGGGTGTTCTGCTGTTCAGCGTAACATTACTCAGATTGTTTATAATGCAGAAGCAAAAAAAAAAAAAAAAAAAAAAAAAAAGTCTTATTTCAAAACAAAATCCTTACATGAGGAGGCATCATGCAGAGTTTTTGTGACTGGCCGGGAATGATCTGTAGTTAATATATAAAATCCTCTGAGATCTAGCCTTAAAAAATCCTCCCTACAGACAACAGCAATCCACAATATATAGTTTCTTCCACTGTTTTACAATATTTCTCAATCTTTAAAAGAAAAAAAAAATCTTTTGGGGGTCTTTGCCTCTTTAGGAACAAATTTGACACAAAAGCAATCATTTCTAGCTTGACTGAGCTTCACTTAGAACTTATTTTCTTTTTTTACTTTCTCTAAATCATTTCCCAGCATCCACCTCTTGTCTTTTGTACACTTCTGAGATTCCATTAAAAAGGTAAAAAACAAACAAAAAAATGACTTGAAAGTATTTAACAGAAATGATTCTTCGATTCATAAGCTGCTGTTGTTACAATCTTAAGGAACTGATCAGAGAAAGTATTTTATTTTAGCTATAACTGAAATGCCAGTGGAGTATTTGTAACCCTAAAAACACCATTAGAAATAGCAATCTACAATGTGAATTTATGGCATTTCATTCTTCATCATTAGTTTGTAAATACCCTACAGAAGTTTAAGAAAACCATTAAAAACACTGAAATAACAGGACTTCCCTTTCCTACGAAAGCACCATCCATTTATTTGGATAAAAATGAAGAAGTTCCAATTTTCCTCACCATAACTTGCAATCTCTGCAATCTGACTTAATTGAATGTTATATTAGCAAGATCAGGCTCTCAAGTCAGGATCATATCAGATTCTCAGCTGCTATACACTGTCCTAACTCAACTGGAGCTGATGTCCCACTAGGACTAATTTAAGACCTGCAAAGTGATTCTGATAATAAAATAGATACGAAAAATGATTGAAAATGTGTCTTCTTCCACAGGTTGGAAGTGTATTGAAGAGACACATGTTTTTGAAAACAGCTACCTCTGTTTAGAGTCAAGTTTAGAGTTTTGTTAAGAGTATTTTCACTTTCTGCAAAGATTGTATCACTCACTGGTACAAAATAAAATCAAGACAGGCTCTGAAACATGCTTTCCTTTTTGGCATCAACTCTTGCCCTTCTGCAGCACCATTTCCATCCAAAGTTTTTCCTGACTACAAAAGAAAAGGAAATTGACATCTGAGTGCCTGTAAGAACTAAAATTATTGCAGATATTATTGGTTTTCTATGTATCTTTATTGAGTCACTTGAAATGTTGTAATTACATATATTTCCTGCTTTAATAAAATGTTGGTGAAAGGTTTAGTTACTACTGCCCTTTATAGCTCTGGGAGAACTGGCAAGCTGGAAAGAGGAAAGTAACTTTCCAGGCAGTTCAAAGGAAATGAAGTTTGCTCATTTCCACTTGCAGAATCCACTCCTTATCAGACATTTCTATGTGACCTTCTGCAGTGCAGCATCTGGGCACAATATTTTCATCTTACTGCTTTTTTTTTTTTTTTTTTTTTTTTTTTTTTCATTAAAGATACTAGTTTATAAAGCTCAGGAAAAATCAGGCATAGGGTGAGAAGACATGGAAGCAAAAATGTAGCAGCTGCTGGGGGTGCTTGTGTGTGTGTGTTAGGATTTATGATTTCTCTGTTGTTTCCAAATCTGAAGACACACACACACCCACTGACAAGTATCCCACCTTTCTTCAGAACCATCAATTTTGGGCAATCATCTAACAAACCTGATAACTTTTCTGCATTCCCTGACAAAGCAAGTAGTGTTAAAAATATTGATGCTGCAGTTCTAAAAATGGCATTATACTTCAGTAGGAAAGAACAAGATCTATCTTGCACTTTTGAAAATGAGAGGCTCTCTACTCAAACACAGTTTTCCCATGTCTAATAAGAACTAGTTTACTAATGCTGCCCTCAAAAATGTTTATTAGAGACTTGGAAAATAAAGAAAAATAATTTATTTCTCATCTTTGCTGTCCAAATATAACTTGAGACTTCCTACCACACAAGCTGTGCACACTCAGCATTTTCAATTACTTCATATGGGTGATGCAGTTTAGTAAGTAAAACAGTAACTTGGCAGGCACAATAAAATGGTTCTGGGAAGTAGATGTGGGGGGCAATGTCTCCACATTTCTTCACATGAGACAAATTGCTAATAAGAGAGTTACTAACAACAGTATTTAGAAAACTTAATAATAAATACAGTATGATCAGGAAGCTATTTACAATACACCTGCATCTGGCAAGCTAGATGAGACTGGGGTGTTTCTGAATATAATGACACTCCTTTTCAGGTGTGATTTTGAGGACAGCTACCTTCAGAGGCTTGGAGGGGAGACTAGAGCATATATAGCTAATAAAGCATACATCATCACACAAAAGAAAAGCAACCAAAGACTTAAAGGAGGAGGAAAGTAAGGAAACGTTACCCCATCTTCATTCCACACTTCTGGAATGTGGGCAGATCATAGTAAAAGTTTAAGTGGCAAGAAGATTAAAGGCAAACTCTTAAAGCCAAAAAGGACACTCACATCATCTGGTGTAAGTCAGCTGTGTCTCTACAGACTTCAGTGGAGATACACTGATTTACACCAGTTGATGTTTTGGTCCCAGAAGGTCCTATCGATTAAATGTGTGTTCTATTTCCATTAAAAGCTTCTCTCCCCATCAGAGCACATCTTGCCCCAGCTGGAAGCCACTCTGGCATTTTTCTTTTTGCTAGAAAGTACCCTATAGGCAAATTCCAAAATAATAATTAAAAAAAAAAAAAAAAGTCTACATAAATTGTCAACTACTGTTTGTTATTATTTATCATTTTTTGGCATGCCGGGCACTTTACAGAAAATATTTCTAAGACAATTCCCTGCCCTGCGGAGCTCAAAGGACAAGGGCTAAGTCCACTCTGCAAACACAGGGCACTGCTCTACTGAAAATTATTCCAATTACTTCAGCACTATTCCTCCCAGGAGTAAGACTGTGCTCATTTCCTATTCTGGCATCTTCAGGTCTTAAGTGACAAACACAGCAAACAAGGGAGGATGCAAGAAAAAGGTATTTTAGAGAGGAATGGTTCAGACGTGATACATCTTTCTGAACCCTCACATTTTTTTCTGTGCATTTAATATGTTTAAAAAACAAAAGCCCGAGTCTTCAAGGCCTTATCTTTCAAAATGCCATTATGCAAGTGTATGATGCTTAGGGTGTGGTTTCTTATGTGCTCCATTGCTAATTAAGAGATCCTTTGCATTGGTTTTAATAAGAAAGAGGAATCGGGACTGGTGGCAACAGTTCTTGAAGAGTAACACCCATATGGTTTCAAGCACAGCCACCCAGCACATAGCAGTCCAACTGCAAACCCGGGACAAGCCTCCAGCCCAGCCTTCAAAGCAAAAAGAAAAGTGGAACTTGAGGCCAACTGTGAAACTGAAAGAGCTATCAGGTTTGAGGAGGGCTGAAGGGAAAAATCTCATAAATTACAGAGCTTAAAAACGAAGATCACTTTTAACTTTGCATCCTGCGGATGGGAAAGACACTACCACGAGTTCAGAGCATCTGAAAAGGAGGAGTGACCTATCAACTATCAAAAAGCATTTCTAGCTATAGTGTGCCCTCACATCAGAGTTTCTTTCCAAATGTTACTTGGAGCCAACGAATACTGAAATTAACCTATCAAATATACAGTAAGTACATACATAAAGGCACATTCTTTCTCTGGGCCTTAAGAGTTTCACGATAAAATTCCAGTACTATCTCAGGTTGTATTATTCACTTTTACAAAAGCTAACACTTAAATTAACTTCTGTTGTGGCTACAATATGATGGACGACACATAAAGTAAAAATAAGTAAATCAATCTGTCAGACTTCTTCATTTGTACGAGGCTTTTAGGAAAGCAATTCCAGATTTCTATTATTTATCTATCGTTACTTTTAAGACATAGTTAGTTTTCACTAGTCTCAAAGGAATTAATTTTGCAAGCAAAGCCACAAGAAATCAAACCTGTGACATTAGACAATCTACATTCATGTATTCATTTTCCAAAGATAATTATTTAATTAATTTGGCCTTTGAGAAGAGCACTTCCAGACTTATCAGTCAAGCACACAGCACTGTATTTCAATCACAGCCACAAGACATGAAACACATTAAGTTCTTTAGCAAGTTCTTAGCAGCTGCTGGGAACATGAGTGTTTCTGCAGCTTTTGGCAAGATTTAGCAGGTTTGGAAATCAGGAAGATGAGATCTAGCAAGGATATATTTAGGATCAAATATCTCAAAAATTAAAAATAATAATCTAAGCAATCATACATGCAATGTGCAGTTAAACTGTCAGTTGTACTACTCTGCCTCTTCTGCAGTGTCATAGTCTGTCATCATCTTTCTACATGGAGAAAAGTCAGTACAAGCACTACAGGTACTCAAAAAACTTTAAAACCCTCACTGTGAAACAGCTTACTGTTTGCCACTGTGCATACTTCTGAAATTATAGTAGTTCCTTTTTAAAGGTTACCTATTTCAAATTGAAATTGGTGGAACAATCATTTGCACTTTCCATCCAAAATGCTTTATAGGAATCAGAGTGTTTGAATTTGTTAGGCATATTGCACTGTTGTACTGCAAAATTATTTCCTCTTTTGAAGTGTTCTATGAGTATTCATTTGAAGGCTGTAGTGTCCCACATAAATTTATTGCTACAGAAAAACTTAAGAGAATTACACTGCTAGCAGTAGAACGCAGGGGAACACTTTAGCACTATAAATTCTTTCAGATACCCTAATTGGCTCTTATTTGTCTAAAAGAAATAGCATATTTAGAGACCTATATCTTGCAAATCATTTTCGTTCATCTGGAGTGAACAATTAATTTTTATCAATCAGAGCCAAAACGGAGTTCCTCTGCCCAGGAGAGCTAGGGCTCGAGTTAATTTGTCATCCACGATTATCACTTGGAAGTTCACTGAGTTTATTAAAGACAACCACTGTGTGATAAGGACAGTAGAGACACTATTAACCATGTCATTTAAATTGCTTGAGTTGGCATCGTGCCCAAGCCCTTCAGATCAGAATATCAACACACTTGTTGCTGGCAGGGACTCGTTTAAAGGGAGGGGGAAGAGGAACTCAGAACTGCTGTACAGGTTCCTGCAGCAACTCATGAGCAGAAGTGTTAATACTCAGGCTTTGTATTTTCAATTTCTAGGCAAGCGAATGACAGAAGGATGACAATCAAGTGAAAGATGCTGTTCTTCCTAAGAGAAAAATAATGGGAAAGCATTTTTACAGTTTTCATTTGAAATTACTTGAATTTGCATTTGCTGGAACAGCATTTTTTTTTCCCCTGCAACTGCAACGCTGACAAACCAACAAATACACCCCTCCTCGACCACTTGCTCTGCCAAATTTTATGATCCTGTATCTCTCCCACCCTTGCCTCCTGCCCACAATCTTCTGCTTTTACTTCATTAAGGGAGAAAAAAAGTTCTGGTGGCTGGACAGTTTCTTTTCAGAATCAGTAAGAGTAATTTTATTTCACTTCAGACAAGAATCATGCCACGAAAGTAATGTAACAACACACGTGGGAAAGCTGCAATTAAGAAGGTACAAGGATTATTTTCTTTTCCCCAATTCATACCGAAATTACTACTAACATCTTTGCTGGAAACAACCTATATGTTAAGTTAGGCATATTACTTCCACATGTAGAAAACAGTCACGACAGAAACTTTTTCACTGTACTCTTCATCTGCTGTTTAGAATCATAGAATTGCTTAGGTTGGGAAAGATCTTTAAGATCCTCAATGCAATTCTAAGCTATGTCCTGATTAAGAAAAGAAAGGGTATCCCTTTTATGGAAGAAAGGAAGGAATTCATCAGCTCTAACAAGCATCTCGGTGCGTAAAAGCAGCTTGCTTGTCTGCTAAAAGATGGTGTGCTTTCCAATATCCGCACCCGCGGCCAGGAACAGCTCGGCATTCCCCTTTCTCTCACTTTCCCGGGACACACGAGTGCGCTGGCACGGCGGGCCTGAGCGCGGGCAAACACTCAGGTAGCCGCACAGTCCGTGGCCCCAAGCAGATAATCGCTGCGGTAAAAGGCTCTCTTACCTTCTACAAACCGTCCTCCGGCGTCTTCCAGTGAATGATCTGGAAACACAAAAGCAAAACCCCCTAAAGTAACAGCACAACCCCCAGCCAGCCCCGTTGCTTTGCCACCCGCCCCCCCCGCCTCACGCCCCTCTCCAGACCACTTTCCCACCGCTTGCTCCACAAACAGCAACTTTCCCGTGGCAGTTATTTTTTACTGGTAAGCCTTAAAATCGCCTGCTTGTCCAATTAATGTAAGCATCATCGTTTTCATTTACCTTTCACCATCTCCAGGGAAGGAAAGCGGAGGGGGGAACACAGAAAAGCAAATGCATAAAAGAAGCCTCAGAAACACGAGTTTCAACTCATTTACGATCCCAGATAAAGGTTAATAGTTAAACTCCATCCTCTCCCTCCCACCCTCACAATTATTGATGCCCTTCAAGAAATGAAATGTTTTTTGTTCTCGTTTACCAGAGGCTAGACAAACTGTCAACATCTCCACTTTATTTACGGGTTGAGCAAGAGCAGTTCCTCAAACATCAACATTTTTTACGTTAATCCTGGAGAGAATCTACTTCTCTAAAAGTACGAAATTTGCCAACTTCTGTAGCATTTATTTTTAACGAACGAGGGCGAAAGCCGTGAGCTATCCTCCCTGCCCTCAGAGGAGAGGAAGAGGGACAGCGCGGCTCCACTCTCCCAGGTTTAAAGCCCTTTTGCCCTCCTTCCCACACCACTCAGCCCCAGGTCACCCTCTATACAACCCCGATCCTCCCACCCTTCAAAATCTCTCCCCTCCCGATCCCCCACCTGCTCCACGTCCAGTGAGATTTCAAGGAAGGAAACAAAATCTGCCAAGTGGTTCCTTTCGGGCGATTTCTTCAACCCGTCTGGAGGTTTAAACCTGAAAAACAAACACCTCTATTGAATGCAAACTAGGCTTTTGGGGGTTGCCGAGTTAATTCCTCGGCAGACAGCTACTCTCAGTGTCTGGTTACACAAACATATCTACAGACAGGTTTGAGGGGAGTCACTTACAAACCAATGGGGGGGAATTAAAAATAAATCAAAATAGGCACAGAGGTTGGAATGGGGGGAACTCTGGAGGGCAGCGCGGTGGGCAGGCTGGAGAGAGGGAAGACCCGCAGGAGGAGACAGGTTTAATATTGGGATGGGATGGGGAGAGTTAAAGTAAGCGGCAATCTAGGAAGGGGCAGAGACCCCTGAGGTCTCAACTGGGGATGGGGGGGAAGGGCGGGGGTGTCCTTTTGGGTGGCGGTGATAACAAGTTTTTATACACAGCCTAAATAAAACAAAGGAAGGAACAAACCCGGCCGGCGGCGCGGGTGAGGAGCGAAGCTGCTCCGGGGGCGGGCGGCGGGGCTGGGGGGCCGGGCATGGGGTGTCACTGCGCACTGCCTCCCCGCCCTGCGCCCTCCGGGCTGCCCTCGGCACCGGCACCTCGCCTGCCCTCCCCCGGTGCGAACAGCGGCTGCCCTGCGTGCCCCCGCCCGACCCTCGCTGCCGCCCCGCTTACCTGCCGCTGCCCCCGGGCGCCGCGGGCCGGTCGCGCCCGCCGGCCGCCGGCCCCTCGCCTCATCGTGCCGGGCACAAAGGGGCGGCAGGGCAGGGCCGCGCCGGGAGCCCCGGGAGGAAGGGTGATAAAGAGTAACGGTGAGAGCAGTGACAGCCGCGGCGGCGGCGAGGAGGAGGCAAATTTAAAAATTACAATTAAAAGAGGAAAAAAGAGGGGGAGACGACCACCCTAATAAGCCGCAATGACCATGCCGGAGAGGAGAGTCCCTCCTCCCAGGGACCGCGCTGCGGGGCGCGCTCCTGCCCTGCCTGAGGGGGACGCGGCGGAGGGGAGGGGAGGAAAGGGGGAGCCGCCCGCCCTGCCCTGCCTCCCGCCCCGATGCCTCCAGGGACTGGCGCGAGTGCGGCTGCGGAGGGTGGACGCCGCCGATGCGGGACAGTGAGAGAGAAGGGATGGGAAAGGAAAGGCGACGCGGGGCCGCTCGGCGCTCCTGCCGCGGCGGGCGGGCGGGGAGAGATGGGGGGACGCCGCAGCAGTTAGAAATCATACTTCCCCCCCCCCAGCGGCCTCCCCCGCCTCCCGTTAATCACTCTCCGCAGCCCCGTGCGGCCGGGCAGCTTCCCGGCTGTCACATGGCTCCTGCCGCCACCCCCGAAAGGGTTTCGGGACTCGCTTCGCTTTCACTTTGGCCCCGCCAAGGGGCTCCCGGCGGGCTGCGGCGCCTGACAGGGAACCCCCGCAGCGAGGGGCTCAGCCGCTGCGCCGCTCTTTCCCCCGCTCCAGAGGGGGCTGAGGGGCAGAGAGGAGGCGCCCCCCGTCCCTGTCAGGGCGCTGGGCCGCGGAGGGCAGCGGCCTCCCCCCAGGACCGGCGGGGTGCCGGGACGCCCCTGGGCCCGCTGCGGGGGCGGTGGCAGTAACGGCTCTGCTCGCCTAGCGCTGTCAACTCTCCTCTCCCTTTTCAAGTTGGAAAAAAAGAATAATAAAAAGATAAACAGGTCCGTGGGAGCTCTGGGCTGGAGAAGGACAGTAAGGCTGCAGCAGAGGGCTGGCACGGGGGACTGGTAAGCATGGGGCCTTTCAGAGCCGCAGACAGGGATGCTTTCCCCTGCCTCTGGTGAGACTGATCTCATGTATGTCCCGTCCTCCCCTCAACCTGCATGATCCCTTGAGGCAGCTTATCTAAAGGAGCTGGTAAAAATCCCACTGGAAAGACAGCGCCATGCCTTGTGCAGGGCACGTCACCTCAGGCCTCTGCAGATCCCCTCCCCGCTTCCTTCCAAAACACTCTCTCCTCACACCTATGGGCATGGACTGCTTGATTCCAGCAAGATACCCCACCAAGAGCAAGTCCAGCGACCCACGTTTATGGCAGGAATGGATCTGACCCAGCGTTGTGTTTTTTTGAGCTCAGAATTAACACTTCCAGGGTGGGAGGTTCACACAACACAAGTACATCAAATGCTGTTGTCTCTCTACTTCGTAAAGGGATTCACAACTTCTCTCTCCCCTCTGTTACTGTAGGCACCCCACTCTCACGGATAGAGCCCTCCTGTATGAAGAAGTAGATGTTCTGTGAGCACCTCTCGTCTAAACGTTAGTACAATTAAAACCAGAGAGAGCCAGAAAAGAGCAGTAGCCTTCTCCAGAGAGGCTTTCCTTCTGCCTCCTGGGAAATGCCCATCCCTCATGGGCAGGTGGTCCTTAACCACGTAACGGAGCTGGTGGCTCCCAAAAGACAGGGCAGCACTTGCTTCATTAAATATGGTTTCACGTGCTCTGTGCAGAAACAGCATTGTGCTGAGTGAGTCAACTGGCATTATGTCCTTGTTAAAACTTTTATGTAAGCTCTTTCACTCTGGTTTAGCCTTAACAGTCATCAAACATGGCACAACCCACGTTCATGGTCTGTAATGAGCTGGCCTGTAACCACCTTCCACCGAGCCCTTGTCACAGGCACAGTAGCACATGCTTGTGTGTGGTTTTGATGCACCTCAACCTCCTCTCCACGAATGTCTGCCGTGTTTTACACAGCGTGAACGAGCAAATTACAATTACACTGGGTTTCGTTTGGGAGGTTTTGTTTTCAAAGTGCAGTTAGATAAAAGATTACCACCCAGAATATACATTCCAGTGACAACAAATGAAGTCCCAGCACCACACAGATTAGTATTCTGTCCTGAGGCTTTTGTTTCTGAGCTACAACCATGACCCATGAGATTCACTGCTAAATGGAACAAAATTTACTGTGACAGTTGTTTTTTGCTTCTTCCTTCTTTTTGTTTTTACTGTTTATCATAAGGCAAAGAGAACCACTGATAAATCAGACAGTGAACAAATGCTCCCTCAGCAACCATCATGTTGCATGGCCTTCTGAGTATTTGCTAACTTGAAAATTAAATTGCCATTTGAGATTATTCCATATTCCATGACATTCATTATCTTTCCTTAATTTTCTCTTTAATTACAAGGCAAATTTGACCCCCTGTTTCTTGCTGGAAACCCCCATGAAATCAAGAGCACTAGAGAGCATGCTACTGCTAACTGGCAAAACAGGGCAGAATCTGTGCCTAATTATATAGTTCCATCCCCTCTCCAGTGACAGCATGCTCACTACCCAGGAACAATGGCCTGAAGTTAAGAAAGAAAACATTTTACAATAAGTGAAATACAAGGAAACAATAGTCCAATTTACCAAATAAGAATAGTGAGATATCATCCCTGAAAAGAGTCAAGAGTAATCCAGATAAAAGAAGAGAGAGTGAAGAGATGATCAGGCAGCCATTCAGGCCTATCTTCTGATGCTGCCCAAAGATTAAATCTGTCCTAACAAAACAGAGCAAGGGCTAAGAATAATGTTATCTTCCCTCCCCCTTCCCCCCCCCTTCTGCCCTGCATTTTTATCAAGCTGTTACCTTCAGATGCCCGCAAAACAAAAGCGAAGGGGGAAAATACAGAAAGTGAGAGGAAGGAACTTTACTTTTTCCTTTTTAATTTAAAAAGAGCCACGAATTTACTCATTTGTTGTCACACTTTCATCACAGGGCATTTTAATTTAAATATTACAATTAAAAAGAGCATCAGTTCTCCTTACAAAAGGCTGAAATTAAAGGAATATCAAGTTAAGTGTCCACAAGTGTCCGTGATGTTTCAGGTAAATTGAGGAGCTTTCTTTCTTTGTTGGCTTTTTCAACACCAGAAAAAGTGGTCTCGGACAAGTGAAACACATTGTAAAATCAACTGACTGAAAGGCTCTCCACCCTCAAAATCACTGCCCCGCAGAAAAATATATTCATGCTCAAATGCCGAATAAACGGAGGCAATCAAGCCTGCGTTTGTGTGTCAAGGTGCACACAGAATCCACGCCAGGGTGCTGAGCAGTGAAGAGAGGGATGAGAGAGCTCAGAGCTGTCTCTTCATGTACTTTTCGCAATATTGTAATTTACCAACATGTATAAGGAAGAAACGAGAAGGAAGGGTAAATTAAAAGGTATACCTGGCACATATTTTTGTTTCCAAACGCTTGCACAAACTGTGATTTAAGTAGTTAAGTAGGTTATTTATGTTAATGGTATGCATGAGTCTAAACGGCATCCTGTTCTGAAGAAAAGAGCTGAAAAGCGCTTTGGGGCAGTCTACACCTTTTTTTGTCTTCGGCCATGAAGACAACAGATATATACGAAATGTGACAAAAGTGTGGTGCTGTTTTAGGTGGGCTGGCCGGATTAAATACAGTGTGGAAAAGTGGTCTTCCTATAGGAATTGGAGAAGAGCTTTCTGTTCCTGAACGAGACAGACTTCCTATAAGCCTGGGCAGAATGTTGTGTCCTACTTTTTTTTTTTTTTTTTCCCTCTGTACAATATTTCTGTGTAATGTAGTCTTCCATATCCCAGCAATTGCAAGGATTGGTGCTTTCAGCTTTGTACCCTGCTTCAGCAATCCCACGTGGAAGGTGCTTAATCTGAAGTAGCAAGGAATCTATTTAAGAAGTTTCCTTTCCTCTGAAATTTCAGCTGGCAGAGGTATTGATATTGAAGCAGTCTGTACTGAGAGAGAATTTACTGTACTAGAGACTTGGAAATTTGCTGTTTATTTCATTCTAAGCTGCAAACAGCTTGAATTTACTAAAGGTATTTTCCTTCAGGATACAACCCCCGTGAACTTTTTCCCTTGTCTAGAATAGATGTGTGTCTAGAAGGGCAAAGAAATACTGTTGCAGGTCTGCAGGGATGGTTGATGAATGTCAGTGCTTGTTCTTGGCTTTATTTAATCTGAGATTTTTTTGTTTTAAAATTTGTTAAGTCGCTGTATTTGTCCAGGGTTCTTGGAACACCGGATATGCAGGCACTATCTGATAGTCTGCAAGCTGCCCAGATGTGTTAAATTAAAGTTGTTCTTATTAAAATTAAGGAACAAAAATAAGAGTGGAACTTTAGTCTTTGTAGTTTTAAAGAAACTTTACATTGCATGCTTGTACTCCTTTCCAGTTCCACTAAAAACAAACCGAAATCCCAAAATTAGAACAGAAATAGAAAGATTTTCTGTAGCAATTATTTGAATTGGAAGGGAAAGTCAAACTGACTCTGCCACATGTTAAGAACCAGATAAACGATCACAATTCTTACTCTGAACAGGTCCAGGAGGAAACAGTTCATACATGAGACATTCTTATTTTGGCAGGGAGTGATGTTTTCAAAAGCTCCCAAGTGCCACATAGAAAAATCTGAAGACTCAATGTTGTTCTGACAGTCATCCTAGTTCACATAGGTGTGGTAAAAACATGAAGAAAAGGAAGGAACATTAGTTGATTTGTTCTACTTAATATTTTAGTGTCATATTTGGTACTTCTGTGAATTCAGTTCTAGGCTTGGTGTTAGCAAGCAGGTCTAAAAGCTGTCCAGGAAGGAAAGCTGCTCCAGGAGACTTGTAAAAATGTGGGAATGGTCATACAACTCAGTCCAAGGTGTATTCACTATTCAACCTCAAATTATAGCTGCTAGTGACTATCTCAGAGGAAGCTGCAAAAATTGACAAAAAAAGCATTTCTAGATGAATCATGCTTCTTTCTTCCTACATTCTGTTGCTTAGAATTAGATATTAAGATTTGTGTTGCTTATAAATGTGATAATACAAAAATATAATCGTCATTAAGACTACAACTCTCATTACCAATATATGTATTTTTGTTGGAATTCCATCAAGACCTTTCTTTCAATGGCATCTTAGGACAGTGCGTTCCATAATTTAACTCTGCCTTGTACAGAAAATTCCTAAGATCTCTTTTCCATTTCCTCTTGTCTTGTTTATGTATTACTCATAGAAGTCATGAGGGTGACCAAGAAGTCCCTAATCTACCTCATATAACACCCCTTGTATTTTACACATCTGTGTTATTCATCTTACCCTCTGACTGTGCCATGCTACCCAAAGCAACCATGGTCTTTTCAAATATCAGGGTTGTCTGTATCACTGACAATTCATGGTGCTTTTCTCTGAACCACTGTATTTCTGCTATTTCCTTGTTGAGATCCTATTCCTGGCAGGGGCTTCCCACTGATCTACACGATGACAAAGCTTATGTAAATCCTTCTTCCATGCCTGCCTCCCCTTTCCTTTGCTAGCCAATATTTAATTAGCTTCCTTTACTATTGCTGCCCTTTGACCAGAGGTTTTCACTGCTATCCAAAGTGATGTCCAGATTTCCATCCTAAGTCACTACAGCTAACCCAGAGGCAAATCAGTAAAAGTGTTTTTTCAAACCTCGTGTCTGCTGTTTAACATTTGCCAAGCTGTTACCCATCCTCGTGGCTGCCTTGGGCCTCTCTGAAATTCCTCTCACTCTGTCAAGCATTTGGCCAAAGTAACCACTAGTGCCATTTAAGATGGATACCACTTAGTTGTACTTATCCTCCTTTCGTCTGCCAGACTGTGGGTAGGCCGGGGTTACCCGACTGAGTTTAGGAAAGAAAGTGAAGGAGACCAGTGAAGCCTGAGCCATCTTTGTGTCAAAGGGCCAAACTTTCATCTCCTGATTAAGTTATTCCTCGTTAAACAGAGGTCCCTTGGGAAACGGTGCCTCCTCTGCGGAATGGGATTGTGGGAGCAAGTTGCATTTGCAACCTTTTGTGCTGTTTGTTTGAATCCTGCTTATCACCAGCTAGACCATGGAATCTGGAAACAATCTTTTTGTGTGTGCAGTTGTAGCAGAGGGCATGCTGAAGTGGGTCTCTTACTTGTTCCAAAATGGCCTTAAATATCAGAAATACTGGAAATGATTAAACAGCTCTATTCCCCTTCTCTGTTTGGATGTATCTGCTACAGGCACAGGAGAGAGCCCCTTCCCTCTGGATTAGTGTTAAAGTGAGAGACATTGTTAAAAGGCTAATAAAAAATCAAGGAGCCATAAATACTAAGTGATTTTTAAGTAAATATGTTGTGGTTGTTTTTTTTTTTTTTTTTTTTTTTTTTTTTTTTTTTTTTTTCCAAGGAATGCTCAGCTGTTAGTGTTACATTTGACAGCTTGTAAAAAGGTGAGTTTTCACTGAAGAGCAAGAACAGGTCAAAGAGAGACAAAGGCATGTTCTGAGATAAAGAAACCAAGGCTAGCAGGCTCCACAGATTGAAGGTGTTGCGTTACTCTGCAAAATGTCCAGAGAGTCTCGGAGAAGTCTGCACAGCAAAATGGTCATAAAATACATTTTTGCAAAGAAGACAGGAAACATTTCTGTCCGAAAAAAAAAAAAGGAGGGGGAGAGGGAGGAGAAAAAAACCAGCAGTCCCTCTGGTGCAGTTTTTCCATCTGGTGAAACAAAGTGAGACAGATATCTCCCCCCAAAACTAGGTGCCTCAAAACCAGCACTGTGCTTTGTGGTGGCAGTTTCAGACCCGGGCAAGGCACTGAACCTTGGACCCCCCTGCTCTGGGGGTGTGGGAAGCTCTTCCAGCCCTGCAAGGCCTGAGACTGCTCTTGCACCTTCTCGGGCAGCTGGACCAAGACAGGGTAATCAAACAGACCTGAGCTGGACTTGCTATGGCATCATGGCTCATTTAAGTATGTAACTCAAAGGTCACTGTGTTAGCTCTGAGGAGAAACACTTGCTATCTCATTCCTCCCTCAGGTTTTATGGCCAGCATGATTATATTTTCAGGAGTGACAGGGAGGCCCTGATCTATAAATCTAAGGTAGATAGAGAGTGAGCTGATTATCAGACACCTCCGTCCCCACTCCAAAGTCAATAACCTCAGCATCTTGCAAGGTTACTTTCTGGAGAAAAACAATCTCTCAGCCAGGCTCTGGCTGTTTGCATCTGCTGAATTGCATTCAGTCTGGCTTCCTGATAGCAGGGAAATCAATAGCTTGGCAACCATCCCAAAGCCCCAACCACCCCATCTTTTTTGTGCTGGTGAGAAAGAGGCTCAGGCCATCACTGTATGAGGTGAACTGGATTTGAAAAGGGTGATTTAGGAGGAAAGTGTGTATTTCCTTGAAGGACGCTCACTGTTCCCTGCTCCCAAAACCTAACGTGTATAACCCTCCCCCTGCAAGCACAGGACCTCGTCTCTTTGAACAAACACCCCCCCCCCCCCCCCCAGCCCCCGATAATTCCGTGGTGTTTTAAGCCACTAGAGACTATGCAAAATGTTACCTCTAGGACACTCCAAGGAAGGCATCAGCAGCCTCCCGGAATCTCATTTCCACCCCGGGGTTAAATTTAACGGTAGTCCGTTAGCGTTGCCTTACCCCAAAGGCAAGAGGTAAACTCAGGCAGCCGGTAATTACAGGTCGTGTAGCTTCTGAGGAGCTGCTGGCAGGTGGGAATCGCTTGCTATAAACCGCGTACGAAGGGATGCATTTGAGGGAGCCCCGGCGAGCGGCTCCCAGCGCCGCGGAGCCGGTGAGGGGCGACTCTGCCCGTCCCGTCCCGTCCCGTCCCGTCCCGTCCCGTCCCGTCCCGTCCCGTCCCGTCCCGCCTCCGGCAGCGCGGCGCGGAGAAACGAGTTAATTGCTCGGCCAGAATCTAAACCCTTTGCCGCGGGGTTTCCTGTTTTATCATAAAATCGTGAACTTTACAGGGATTTTTTTCTTTCACATAGACCTCCGGCAAGAACACGATAAATAAACATGCACACTCTCCTTCCCGGCACCGGCCCGGGTGCGTTCCCTGAGCGTCAGAACTTGCCCCGCCGATGGAGGATTCACCCTCCAACACAGGAACCACCGAGAAGTCCCTCATTTGTGGTGCGCACCACACAGCCACCGAAGCATGAGGCTGTGCCGGGCGGCCGCACAATTAGTTATTCCACCAGCAACTGGGGCTAAGGAAAAGAAAAAAAAATAATAGCCCCAGATCGGGCTGGGCGGTGGTAAAACTGCGCCAGCGAGCGCTCCACTTGTGGCAGCTCCCGGCAAGGGCTCCGCGGCAGCCGGGGAGCAGCGGACCTGGCCCAGCCGCGGGGGCTGGGGGACACCGGGGGGGCGGAGGGTCGCACCGAGACCCCGGGCGGCACCGGCGAGATGTGCCCCAACGCCGTGGTGGAGGAGACAGGAGATGGGCGCCGATCAATTAGCGCAAAGCTAATGATCTCTCTGCCTTTGCACCGCTGTCCTGTAAGCGGTCCTCACAGCCGCCCGCCGCTCCGCGGGGTGACCGCGGGGCCCCAGCCCGCCCCGCCCCACCCACCTGCTGCTCCGCGCCGTCCCGCGCACCTGAGCGGCCTCGGTGGGAGCCGCTGACGCCGGGGTTGGAGCCTCTGGCACCGGGCGCTGGAGCCGCTGGCAGCGGGGCTGCGGCGGGCGGCAGCGGGCTCTGCCTCCCCGCCGCGGAGGCTGGCGCGGGGGGCGCAGACCCGGGCGGATTTCCACCACCTGCCCCTCGGCACCACCGAGAAAAGTACTTTATTCCCAGAGCGTGGTTTTTGTCTTTGCCGTTGTTGTTTTGCTTGTTGGCACTAGGACGAAGAGTGTGATTTAAATGTGAGATCCGCGGTAGTCCTGGCACTATCAAACCGCATTAATTTTCACATCCTTCCCAAAATCTTTTTGCCTCGGTTCCCTTGCTGCAGTTTACGTAAACAGCTGGGAAACTATCGGGAAGCAGAGATACATGCAAATAAATAACAGCGCGGTACCGGGAATTAATAACCGTGGGCACAGCGGGCAGAGGAGAGCAGAAAGTAAATAGATTATTCTCCCAGAATGTGTTGGGTTTTTGGTGGGTTTTTTTTGTTTGTTTGTTTTTGTTTTGTTTGGTTTGGTTTTTTTTCCCGCGAGCTGGGCGAGGTAATTTAATTAAAATAAGGTATTTTTGTGTGATGTACGCTCGCGTAGCAGCAACATCTTGAAGAATATGAAAAAGCAGGCGGATTCGGGCGCCGCCAATTAGAAAGCAACGAATATCGGCATTTAATAAACATTTGGGTGGCCGGTGGCCCAGAAGGAGCCACCGGAGGGGCAGCGGTTTCCGACTGCCCCGGGGCCAGCGCCGAGACGGCTCCGCGCTGTGGGAACTAGCGCGGATCTCTCCGCCAGGATGCGGAGCGAGCAGAAGAGTCCTGTCTGTTGCCCGTTGCCTGCATCCCGCTGCCCGCTGCCTGCATCCCGCTGCCCGCTGCCTGCATCCCGCTGCCCGCTGCCTGCATCCCGCTGCCCGCCGATCTCCGACCTCTGCTACTGCCCTTCCTGCATGCACCCTCTGCGGGGTGCCGCGGAAGGCGGCGGAAGAGCCGGGCCAATTTATCCGCGAGGGGATCCCCTGCTCTGGCTTTCGCCGGGGTCTCCCCCGCTGCTCGCCCGCCCGTGCACCCTTTCTTCCCAGCCGAGGGTCCCTCCCGCTCCCGTCCCCGCCGGCAGCAGCTCCGCACACCGCCGCGGCTCCCTCGCTCCGGGGCGCAGGCCGGCGCGCAATAGGCGGGAGCCGCGCAGCTGGTGACAGGCAGAACACCCCGACCTCCCAACCCCTCCTCAATCCATCTTCTGGGGATCGCAACGGACAAACCGAAAGGTTAAAGAAAAGGGCTTTGTCACTGCTGAAAAGAGGGAGAAGAGGAGAGAGGAGGGGGGAGTCTGATGCTGAAGAGTATTGCTACAGGGTGGGAGGGGAACCACCTGGAAATTAAGTCGTGGGGGGTGTTAAACATGCAGCCAACCATCCATCCATCCATCCATCCCACTGCCATCCCCCGGTGCTTCACCCCCGTGCACCCACAGCAGTGCCGCGCAGTTGGGACCCACCTGGGGAAGGTGCGGCAGGGCCACAGGTGTGCGGTGCAGAGCAGCGTGGAGCAGTGCAGACCAAGGAGGAGAGCTAAGGGCAGCCAGAGCGGGGGTGAGGGTCGGGACCTGCCTGTACACCCCCAGCACCAGTGGCCTCCATGGACAGAGTGTACAGGGTTCACCACCGTGAGCTGAGACTGGGGTGGATGAACGTTTCCCCAGCAGCAGAGCCCGGGGTGGTGTGAGGAGCTGGCAAGGGAAAGGTTCCCCCTGCTTCAATTACACTGGTTTTGCTTGTCCGACACAAGGGACTGCAGCAAGTCGGGAAACGAGAGCCAGCTGAGCCCTCCTGCCAGCCTCTCCGGGGCTGAACTTGAGGTCAGTGGAGCACAAAACTCCTCTAGGGAAGGAAGAAACAAATGTTCATGGATCGGATATCGACAAACTTGAACAAGTGGGAGGGAGAGGAGGAGAAGGGGCAGTCGGAGCTGCCTTTGTAAAACTGTAAACAGCAATGCTGGGACAGAGTTGAAAGGAAGTTGCCCAGCAGCTGCTTGGAGTTTCCCTGGGA
Source organism: Hemiprocne comata (assembly GCA_020745705.1). Lineage (NCBI taxonomy): Eukaryota > Metazoa > Chordata > Aves > Apodiformes > Apodidae > Hemiprocne > Hemiprocne comata. The sequence goes on along the minus strand of CM036588.1, from coordinate 119,021,891 downwards.
AGTGCTTGTTCTAGTGAGAGAGGAGAAAGCCGTTTACAGGAAACGTGAAGTCCCCCCACCCCTGGTAACAGCAACCTGCGGCAGAAGTTGGCCATCCCCTCGCAGGTTCCCCTCCGGGTTACAGTCAGGCTGCGGTGGGGGGGGGAGCTGGATTCGGAGAAGAAATCTGGTCACTGCTGATTAAGGCCTTCACACGGGGACACAAAGCCCTCCAGTGTCCCAGCCCTTGCCCTCCTCCTGCCAGGCGAAAGGTGACTGCCCCTTCCACAGGCTGCCTCTCTGTTCAGGTACTTATCAAATTGGCCCAGGCCACTGGCAAGGGGAGAACTTCCCATTGATTTTTACAAACTGTGAAACCTAAAGCCTGTATCAGGTGATGAGAGAGAGGGGGAGATCAGGGGGTTTCAGCACTTGCAAATCTCTTCGTTTCATCACTTTGAAAAGGAATTTTTATCTCCAACCATATTGAAGATAAATGATCTATTAATAACAACAAAACAGAGTTCCAAGCAGAGGGACCCAGGTATTCAGGTTTTTTAATGGACTTCTGGTTTAGGATTCATTTTCTGAACAATGGTTCAGTGACGGTTTTTCATAAGATACAATATTTGATTTTTCCACAAGATATCAAGAACAGATGCATCTAAGTAAACAGATACATCTAAGTACAGACACTCACAGAAGGCAGTGCTTATTTTGTCCATGTGAGCTTGGAGAATGATTTATTTTTGTAGCCCTTAAGCATAATAATAATAATAATAGAACATATGTGTCCATTTTATTGCCATATTTCCAAAGTTCATACAACTCAGCAAGCGACAAGCATTTTTGTTTCAAGCTGGGCCTTAGACCATATACTTTATTAAAAAAAGAATTCCACAAAACCCAGGACTGGTTAAACTGCGTGTGAAGGGCCAAGGAGCTGCTTTACTGCAAAAGTTGTTCCTAACATATGCATGAAGGATCAGAATTGGTTCAGAATCAGAACTAGTTCCTTTCTTACCTTACCAGAATGCCTGTGATATCCCAAGCTAAAGCTGTATAATCATTCCATTATGAACCACAAATTTCCCAGTTGTAAAGGGTCGTGGTAAAAATGTATTTGTGGCTTAAGTTTGGTGTGGAGAGTCCTAGGACATTTTTTTGCACTCTGGAAGATTTTGAAATAAGGCAATTCAGTCAATTACTTGGATTCAGAAGCAATAGAAGACAGGTCTTTTAAAATTATTTTTCAGGTTTTAATACTTAGAAGTGGTCTGGTTTTCAAAGTGATCTTAAGTCATTAGAGAAAGAACTTGAATCTAGACATTAAAGGTTAAGGGGAATTTGTAATTCAGTTAAACAGAAATGGGGAAGAGCTCGAAGTTTTTCTTGACAGTTATTTATGGTATGTAGATCATACACTGGAGGTAGTACACCATAGCTTAAGTTCCGGGAGCCAATTTGGGGATACAAGGGCAGGGAGAAGGAAAAGTTACTATGAGTCAATTTCATTTGTACTGCATGTGATGTCCCTGAAGGTTCTGGTTCTGTGTCATCCCGTATGGATGGGGATTCTTTTAACTCGTCAGTGAAACCTTGGGTGCAGGATGTGGTAACGAGCACAGCCAAGCTATGTAATAGGTTGTGGAGGGAAATGAGTTTTGTCATAATCTATGATGCAGTCAGCCAAGGCTGGGACTCTGTAGTCCAAGGACCTTGCTACAGCTAAAGGTCTTCTGCATCACTTCTGGAAGTGGCTCCCAGAATGGGATCAGAGCAAAGACACTGAGGTCCAAAGTTTTTATGGTTAGACATAGAAATCCTGGAAGTGTTTCTGAGTGTGACTGGTTTCCCCCTCTCTGAGTTTATGGTTGCCATATAGACATAGGTATTAGACACATTGCGTGGCAGGATGCAGTGAAACCCTAAGCATAAACCCAAAAGTACAAGTGTGAGAGGAAGGGATGAAGAAAAAGATGATGATGAGAAAATCACTAGGACCCTGCATTGTAGATTGACTGACTACATGAAGGATGCAACTAGTGAAACTGTAGGAAAGGTCTGGTGCCAAGGGCCAGTCACCCAAAGGAAAAGAAAGTCCCAAGACTCATGACTTGGGTCCATCACTATCTACACTCTATTTGCAATCATCTCCTTATCTATGCAACTCTGTCTGCACCTGACAACTTCAGTTTCTGAGCCCTGGGCCGTCAGCAGACTGGAATTTCTCCCTCAGAATTAGGGTGGAAGATGGGGGGAAGGGCATTGAGAAGGCAGAGGTAGCCAACCTGCTGCAGCCTGGGGGGCATCTAACCCACAGGGTGCTTGGCAGTGTTGGAGAGCACTGACTCCTGCTAGGGGAGCTGCTATGCCTGCTCCAGAAGCATGCTATTGCTCAGCAGAATGGGTATCAGCATGCTCCACCAACGCCCACCGTTTGTTGCTACCAATTAACTTAAGGCCCTGCCAACAGAATGACTGTGTATTCATGTTCATCCAGACTAGACCTCTTGCACAAGCCATGTGTAATGCAGTTCCACTGTGTGTTACACGGGCATGGTCACCCTGCCCATGACTGTCACTTAACACTGCAAGTCATTCAGCATATGCACAGCCCAACACTGTGAGACCTCTACAGCAAATCTGAAGTATCCAACATAATGCACCCTGAAGACTGCTCTTCAGCTAGGACCCATGGCCAGACCCCCCCAAGCTCATTCTATCTGTCATTCTTCTGCTCAGGAGATGACCTCTTAGTGGTTACGTATACAGAGTGACTCCTAGTTCTGCCACCATGGTGGTGCTTAGTACCTCTGATGTTGCTAGTGTTGGTGAGGTCCACATTGAGGTGAATGGATCATAGGTTGGGGAAGAAAGTGTGTGTGGACCTGACAGGGTAACATCTACCTCTCCATCACTGCCATCATGCCATGATACTGCAAAAAATTAAATAATAATAAAAAAGCATCTAGAAGTGGGAATTGAAAGGCTGAAACTAGACTGGGAGGGAGCATGAAAAGGAAGGCAGTAGCAATTCTTAATTTATCCTTAATTTATTCTTAATTTATCCAAGGGCCACAGTTCCTGCCAATACCAAAAGACTGGACTGTTGGCAAGACAAAGTTGAAGAAAATGTAGCAGATCCTGCACACAACTTCTGTAAATGCTCTTGGTTAAACTAGTGACTGTATTTCATCTTTGTTGGCTGGCCTGGTGAATGTTTGAGCCACTCAAAACTCTCAGTTTTTGTGGTCCAGAGGTCTCAGAACAAGGAGATGATGGGCCCAGTCAGGCATGGGGATGTTGTGCCTGGGCCCACAGCCACAATCACCTTGAGCTGCTGAGACACTGCCACAGGGCACATCGTCTGACCCTGTCACATCTCTTTTTCTCTTGTTGTTGCCCTTGCTAGTTAAGAACTCCCCAGTGCCACCTCTTAGTAGCTTGAGTGAAGCAGCAGCACCTCTTCTGCTCCCCTCCTGCTGTCACATTGCTGATACTGAGACAAACGGCAGGAGGAAAATCAGTGGCTGCATTTCAGTGTGGTGTGAAGTATGATGTTGTGAGAACCTGTGGAATGAAATGCCCTGAAAGAAAAAAAACAAACAAAACCCAAACCCAACACTATTCAATTTTTCCCGTGCTTTAGTGCTGCTCAACATCTGCTAGTGATATTTAATCTAACTTCTGAAAGTGTGAGTTTAGGTGCTATCAAATGGATGGTTCTGATCCTGGAAACCTCTTAAATGCATAGCCCTAACATACATTAATTGCTTTCATTTAAGTAAGAAGATTATTCCTTTATCATCAGGTAATTGATTTAAAAGTGTTTCACCGTATGTTTACGCTTGACATGAATTGGTGTGCCCAGGGATTTAATCATTTAATAGATTTAGTCATGTAATGAAATCTGATGGTCATTGCATTGCACTAACATCTGATGATATTTACACAGGTCTGAGGAGGACCTGCACATCTCAGTTTGATTATAGGAAGAACATTTCAGGGATTTTAGCATGTGTTTTTTCATCAGAGGCTGTTAGAGGGATGACCACACGTGCAAGGTAGGCCACAGGGCTGGGCGTGCACACACAAGAGCACATATTCACAACACACAATTTGCTGTGTTTTATGGATTATTTTTTTTAAAGCTGCCGGTTCATCATCAGCCTGCTTGGTGGGGTTTGTTGTTATTCTCTACTCGGTGGATGTTGGTGAAGATAAATTAGAGAAAATAATGAACTCCTGCTTATGCTTTTAGACGAGCTGGGGAGGCAAAAGGCTGTCGAGGACCCAAAGCTCCTTTTGAAAACCAAATGCTACAAAAGGTTTTTACATTTTCATCTTACTGAGGTGACCAGCAGGGTAATGCAGTAAAATATACTGCATTTAGCCTTGTTCTTGTAAAACAGCTTCTATTGATATGCAAGAATGTCTGAGAAGCCTTTCATTTGGCTTTGCATCGATCTCACAGTAATTTGCAGGCCTGTATTACACAATCTTAGAGGTCGTCTTCAGCAATAGATTTTAAAAGTGACAAAAATGCTTTCCAAATATATGATTGGAAACTGCTTTTTGGACCAAAATTGTTTATTGCTTTTTTTTTTTTTGCTTTGAGTCCTGTTTTAATTCACTGCTGATGACATTCATACCTTTAAAAGCTGTTATGGCAGATTGTCACTCTTGGATGATAAAATGATTACAGTTAAAGGTGCTTGTGCCTGAGATCCCGTTGGCCTAGATTCAGTTTTGAAATAATGTCAGTGGTTTTAGAGAAGTGTTGTTATTGTTCAGGAGTCTACACAAGCAGGGGCTTCAGCTCTTTACACGTTTGCTCAAGATAGTGTTATTTTTTCTCTTAGTATGTACATACCTGTGCCACAATTTTGAGTTTATAACACATTTGCTCATGACTGAATATTTCTATGTGTTCTACAGTTATTTCTCCCATGATACTTTATCAGTTGAGATATTCCATGAGCTTTTCATTAGGTCCCAAAGTAGCATGTTTTGTACTTCTTACCCTGGAGTTACCTCATTCTTCAAGGCCTCAGAGCAGCTGATAGAGTGTAGAAAACCACCCTGAATTCAGCAAACTGTGTACTCTCTCCTACTTGGATAGGAAGATACCTTCCCCCTCCCCACCATTGCCATCTTCTATAAAAAATGATCTTAAACAACTCTCATTACTTTGTGTAATTCCTATTTTTAAATCAGTCCTCTTCTGTTCCCCCCAAATACCACAAATATGTTGCTCAGCCTTTGAGACAATAGCTGTAATTTGGCTATAATTAGAATCTGATCAGAGCAGGGAGAATGGATGAATACAAAAGAAATCATCAGATTCCAGAAATGTGATACTTTAGGCCAAATCCTGCTTGCTTTGCTAATGCAAGCTGACTTGCATGAGTTACAAGGACGTAATTTTAATCAAAAGAAAAAAAAAATCTAATAATATCAGCTGTTACAGAGCCTAAAAAGAAAAGAAAAAAAGACCTAAGGTCTTTAAGTAAAAAAAATATCTTCAAAGGCATATAAAGCATTTTCATTTAATCCTGGTAACATCTGCCTGTTTTGAACCCAAAAACAGCCTAATGTTTATCTAATAGTCTTAGTACATTTTGTAATTAAACTAATTAAGGAAAACATCTTACAGCTTTTCCCTGGAAAGACACCCCCCTTCTCCCTCTCCTAGCAGAAACTGAAAATAATCTCTTTTGTTTGCAAGGCAGATAAAATAAATTCCCACTTTACGTGTATTTTTCAGCAAAAACCCCTTTCAATATTGGAGTCTCAAGAAGCAATGGAGTCCTATCCAGGGGAGGCAGAAACTGTTCCCCCCTGAAACCTTGTTCTACAGAAGGAAAGTTTTTGATCTTAGGAGCTCTGCTTCCCCCCGCTCTCAGCTTCCAAAGTCCATAAAAATGCTTCTAAGCAAAATTAGCTTCCAAGTCCATAAAATTGCAATATATCATTTAAATCATGACTTTTATAGCATCCTTTTTTAGTATTGGAAAGGGGAAACCCATGAAACGGTGTGAAGACATTCTAGGCTTTGAAGATGGTTAGAGATATGATGGCATTTTCAGCACACCTTCTTATTGCCATGAAATGAAAAGTGCTTAGTTGATTAGCAGGCTGATCCAACTGAGTGAACTGCAATTAAAGTCAGTGGCAGTTTTTTTGCCAGAGTAAGAACTGCATGAACAGCCATCCAGGGACTTCTTAACTGCTTTCTCAAAACTGGAATGAAAGATCTAATTATTTTTCTAGTGCTCCATCTACTTTTTCTTCCTCTTTAAAGCTACTCCTGCTTAGGCTCAATGAGTTCTGGTATTAAATAATTGTGATCACCCTCATATATTTAAATGAAACAAAATTTGCAAAGAGCATGGGCTTTTTGGCCTAAAGGTTGTCTCTGTTTTCACCTTTTGAACTGTGCTGACCCTTATATGTTCTAACTCTGCTTCATAAGCAAGAAAGTCCAGAATTAGTTGATGTGTGGATTATGGCATACTGAAAATAGCACATTTTGTGTTAACATCCAGGTAATACTGGTATTAAATGTTATTGATATGAATAGAGTAGCTACTTCATACTCTCATGTGTCTGTGAACAACCAAGACAGCATGAACTATAAAAACACTCATTTTCTGAGACATCCACAGGTGGCATGTTAGGCAACACCAGGGAACTCTGAGAGAATCTGTTTCTGCTGGACTCTAACAAAACCTCTCTTGCCTTCCTGGGGTAATTACACACAGCCTGTTAAGTGTGGGTCCATGCCTGCTCTTGAGAAGCAGGATTCCCTTGCTCCCCTTGGAAGCCTGTGGGTTGCAAGTCAGGAATTGTGTCATGCCTTTGCTCTTTATCAGATCTGCTGCACTGAAAGGTGAACACATCCAGTGCTGGACCAGGTAGTTACCCAGACTGGTTTGAAGGGATCAGGGTAGGACCTCTGATGAATGTCAAGGTCTATTCATACAATAAAGAATTCTGTTCCCTGCAGGACACAAATAGGTATATTACATGCTGAGAGAGTTGGGGCTGTTCAGCCTGGAGAGGAGAAGGCTCCAGGGAGACTTCATAGCACCTTCCAGTGCCTGAAGGGGCTCCAGGAAAGCTGGGGAGGGGCTTTGGACAAGGGCTTGTAGTGAGAGGACAAGGGGCAATGGATTAAAACTGGAGGAGGGGAGATTGAGGTGAGACATGAGGAGGAAATTCTGGAGTGTGAGGGTGGTGAGACACCGGGCCAGGTTGCCCAGGGAAGCTGTGGAAGCCCCATCCCTGGCAGTGTTGAAGGGCAGGTTGGATGGGGCTCTGAGCAACCTGGTCTAATGGGAGGTGTCCCTGCCCATGCAGGGGGGTTGGAACTAGATGATCTTTGAGGTCCCTTCCAACCCAAACCGTTCTATGATTCTATGATTTTACTTTAAAGGATGTAAATGACAGCATTTTTTTGAAAACAAGTGTGAAAAATGTCAGTTACTATTTCCACAATTTTTTCAGTGATAACTCTAGAGTTAAATGCTGCATCCCCACATAGAGTCTGTTACCTTCCAAAAAACATACGTTCCTGATTTCTCCTGAGTGTTTGACATGCAGTTGTTTTGTACATTGTGCAAATGAATGGAAATGACACTGTTAATTTTGTTACACATTTCAATGGCTACACAAGGTGCAAGTGGTGCTGAGAATTGCTCCTGTCAACTTCAGAGGGTCTCTTCAGTGTCAGGAGAAGTAAATCAGGTCCAAAATGGTTTTGTGTAAGTATAATACAGACTAAGAAACAGACCAACAAACCCCTCTTTCCAGCAACATTTTCACATATTGTTTCAGCTAGAGAGCTCAACTATGGGAGGAACTGAATTTCCAGAGGATGCCAAATGCCTGTGCTCAGCAGACTCATTTTAATTAGTCAAAAGAAACCTTCTCACTTGGTCAAAGAGGTATTCAAACCAACATTAAACAAAGATGGGTCGTTGAATCTATCACTGCTCTGGCAATTAGCTGTATTTTGTGCATGCAGCTCTCATCTTAACTAATAATCCTATCCACTGGTGATGTTGCTGCTTTTTGAGTGGAGCCTATGAACAGCGCCAGCTAAACTGGGAACACTTTATAGAGAAGGTGTGATTTTACTGATCAAGTTCAGTGGACAGTGGCAAATAAAATTTACATGTTTCTTCTCGTGTTCCTGGAGGAATTTCTGCCCTCCTGGCTGATAATTACATCTCCTGGTTTCCATTCTTCTTTTCTTCTCTCCTTATATTTTGAATGTTGTCAAACTGATTAGCCACTAAATCACACTGCACTCAGGTAACAAGATCTTTGTTATTGATTTGCTCTGAAGGCTTTTTCTTTGACAGACAGACTGGCAGAATCCTTCATCCAGGTTAAAGAATAATCTATTTGAAGGTTTCTTCCAGATGTCACTACTATAGCAACAGCTTCTATAGTGTTAATGCTGATATTAAATAGGGTTCAGCCCTGCATTACCATCCAGCCATATGGCTCTGTTTTTTTAAACTTGAAAATGAGTTTGCTGCTTCTTCCATAGGGAAGGCTGCCTGCCTGTAGCTTCTCTTTATTTCCACTCCCTACTTCCTCAACACTTCCAAAACCAGATTTTAAACCTCTCAGAAGACCGTTCTGAATGGATCCACATTATTTTTTTCATCTGTAGATCTGACTAGTCTTTGTCAGGAAATTATAGAAAACGATGACATTGTATAATTACCTTTCTCTTAAAGACATGTGCTGTTTGCTTTCAGCTGCTTCCACTCTTAGTTATGCTAATTTGTGTCCACTTCACCTCCTCACATCTCTTTTCCACTTCTTATTCACAGGACTCCCAGACCAATCTCCTTTTTCTTCTGATTTCCAGAAGCTCCCTACATTTCCAGGAATTTGATATTCCCGGAGCCCCAGGTCTCCTCCCCCTGCTGGTAGAAATCTTCTCGGTAGGTCCTCCCCCACCCTTTCACTGCCATCTATAGTCTTTTTTCCTCCTTTTTATTGAAGTAAGAGGGATAAGATTTATCCTAGCCTGTGCTCATCCTGACCCCATTTCATTTGTTTCCAGTAGAATCACTAAACACACCACGGGAGCAGCCCTGAAGTTCTCCAGGTCCTCCTCTCTCCAGCCCTGCTAGCCAAGTGAGGAAACTGCACCAAACCAGAAGGCAGGGGTAGGGTTAGTTCAGACACAGAGGGATCTATGGCCAAGGAGCAGGGGATGGTGGTGTGAGGGAGTGGAGCAGGCTTGGGCACCAGGGTGTAAGCTGAGTGGGAAGACATCTGCATGAGGGTAGGCAGCAGCTCGATGGGGACAAGGAAATACAATTTCTCAGCCAGGCTCTAGGGCCATGGTTTCAAACTCAATTGTTGGAGTCACCCAAGATCATGCTACACGATGTACTTTTTTTTTCCCAACTCATGAGGTACCTTATGGATCGAGTTGGAAGGGGTAGAAAGGATAGTCTTGTAATTATGGGATTCAGTGGCAAATCAGGAAATCTGGGTTTAATAACCAACCGTGACACAGATTTCCTGTGTGACCTTCTCCAGATCTCTTACTCACCCTGTGACTCAAGTTCCACTTTGTAACATGGGGTAACAACACTTCTTTTCTCACACCTTTTATCTGTCTTGTCTATTTAGGCAGCTCTTCTGTGGGGCAGGTGTTTCCTCCAGCTACACGTAGCACCTTGCCCTGAAGACATAATATTTAGTTTGGTTCCCTTCTCAGAACTGATATTACTTTGATATTACTTCAGTTGATACAAATTGTCCTGGGTCCAGCAAGAATAATCTGAGTAGCTGTTTTGACAATATGCTCCATAGCCATTTAGCTTTGAGGAGCCCCTTTTCATCTGAAGGAGCTGTATTTCTCTCAGAAGAGGAATTCAAGTGCAGTAATAAGAGAGGTGATCCCCCTGATATATCACCAAGTAAAATCTGACGTGCAGATATAATGAAAACATGAGGCAGTTTAATAATGAAAAATGTACAGTCCTGAGCTAATGGCTGAAAAATGTTTAGTGAAGGATTACACTGAAGTAAAAAACCACAAGAAAGAAATTCAGATAGATTAAACATTGGGAATTCATTTGTAAGTCCAGACAATCTATGATCTGTAATGTACTTTTATGGTACAACAGGATGCAAAGAAATCATTTTTTTGAAAGACTTATTATTCTTTCTGGTAGGACTTCTGTAGTCTTCAAGAAGCACTAGGAACCTGCCTTTGAAGCTCCTGTCTATCCGCAGGGTCTTTTGTTGCCATACCCACTGGGAGATGGACAGGAGACCAAGAGACCAAGCTTGCCTGATGGAGCATGGAAGTGCTGGCTATAGCCAGGAGGACTGAATCTTGGTGAAAAAGACACTGTGAGCCTAGACTGAATTGACTCACAGGTGAATCACTGCCCAAAGCAGTGCAGGGGGCATGGCTGAGAAGGGCCTGGGCTACAGTGCTGAAAACATATGGAATGCATGTCCCATGTGGACAACAAAGAGTGCCTCCACATCCAGAAAGCAGGAGATTGCATACAGTGAGGGAGCTGGAGGGCATCTCCAATCTGCACTGGTAGCTGAGAAACAGGAATTTCTGGGTAAGAAGCATTGCAGGTGAGCAGGTTGGCTGAGGGAACTGGGGCTGTTTAGTCTGAAGAAAAGGAGGCTTAAGGGAGACCTCATTGCCCTCTACAACTACCTGAAAGGACATTGTAAAGAGGTAGGCACTTGTCTCTTCTCACACGTAACTGGTGATAGAACCAGAGGAAATGGCCTTAAGCTGTACCAGGGGAGGTTTAGACTAGACAATAGGGAGAACTTTTTCAGTGAAGGGTTTGTCAGACATTGGAACGTGCTGCCCAGGGAGGTGGTTGAGTCACCATCCCTGGATGTGTTTAGAAGTCGTCCAGATGTGGCACTTGGGAATATGGCTCAGTGCTGGACTTGGTAGAGTAGGGTTAATGGTTGGACCCGATGATGTTGAAGGTCTTTTCCAACCTAAGTGATTCTGTGATTCTGTGGTTCTGTGATCTACCCCATGTATTCAGGAAAGTCCAATGAATAACAAATGTGGATGCTTGTAGCAGAACCAGAGTCTCCAGATTATAACACCCCTCCCAAGGTTAAATAGACATAAGAATTAACTGAGTTATCACAATTATAATTGATGGCCCAGTACTGCATTAAAAAAAATAATATACCTAGAAGTTTAGTGTGAAATGTTGGTTGTTACACAGTCCCAAGGTGAAGAAAGTCTCCAGAAATCTCTCTCAACTTTTAGATTTTTCAGTATCAAGGCACCTTGGAAATGTTATAATTTCTGTTTTCACCCTAACAGAATTCTGTTGCATTTTAATTGGATAGAGATGCTCCTGGAGTGTCCTTGCCTATGGAAGAAAACCAAAGCAGATCATGGTGCTTTTCTTAAAATTCCCTCTCCCAGACTGGGTAGCAGTAGACAATGCAGTGGTGCCTTGGCTGTTCTTCCTGAGTACCCATCTGTGCTTCCCTGGGAGGTCACCTACACGTTCTGTTGTAGTGGTGTGCTTGAACCAAACCTGCCTGGGATTGCATTAGGCATTTTTTTCTTCTGTATGAAGATGTGCACATGATCAACCTTTTTTTCTGCTGGCATGGAGGAAATTGACCTTTGTCCCATCTCTAAATAGGTGCTTCCCTTTTCCCAACATCAACATGTAAAGGGAGAGTTACTTCTTTTGTTTGTGGCTCCTCAGTGGTTCAACCACATTATTTTTTTCAACTCCACCCAACTGCAATCAGCCTCCAGCACTTTGCATTAGAAGACTTTTAGAGATGTACTGCTGCTTTGCTGCAAGAAGAAAAAGGTCTTACCAGCTGCCTGTGAAGATACCTTATTTACTGAAAAATGTTGATTAATCCTCTTTTACCTGTCTACAAGCATTCCCTTTTAACTTATTGTATCTTTGGGACTTTTTAAGGTACCTCCAGAGAGAGAGTTCCTGCTTTACCTCAGCCCTTTCTGTCCTCTGAAAACAAACTTTCACCTCATCTCAGGCAGGGAAAGGGAACTCTCAGGCCTCTCTCTGGCTCTTCTAGGCTCCCACATGTCCTAGCTGGGCACTGGTGGTAGGGCTGACTCTGAGGATGCCTCCATCGAGCAGGCAGTGGTATCCACTGGTCTCATGGGCTCTTAATACCCTGAGCATTACCTTTCACTTTCAGAAAAAGCTTGTCTCAGAGTGGGTTGTTTCCTTGTCCTGTTGTATCTCACTGTCTGTCCCTGCTCCTGACCCATCTCATGTTGCCACCTGTCCACAGTGGAGGGATGTACAAAAGGCTGTCTCACCTGAATTGAAGGTTATCTTCTTGCTGCCATCCATGAGGACTGCTGTTCTGCCCTGCCCTTGCTGTGTCTCATAGAATGGTTTGGGTTGGAAGGACCCTAAAGATCATCTAGATCCAACTTCTTTGCCATGGGCAGGGCACCTCCCACTAGACCAGGTTGCTCAGAGCCCCATCCAACCTGCCCTTCAACACTTCCAGGGATGGGGCTTCCACAGCTTCCCTGGCCAACCTGGCCCAGTGTCTCACCACCCTCACACTCAAGAATTTCTTCCTGATGTCTCACCTCAATCTCCCCTCCTCCAGTTTTAATCCATTGCCCCTTGTCCTCTCACTACAAGCCCTTGTCCAAAGCCCCTCCCCAGCTTTCCTGGAGCCCCTTCAGGCACTGGAAGGTGCTCTGAGGTCTCCCTGGAGCCTTCTCCTCTCCAGGCTGAACAGCCCCAAATCTCTCAGCCTATCTTCATAGGAGAGCTGCTCCAGCCCTCTGCTGCTCTCTTTTGGCTTTGGTTATATCCCCTAGGTTTTTTCTCCTTTCTCATCACGAATAACTTCATTTTTTTTTAACTTTTGCCCAGCAGTACAGAGTGTCGATTTGATTAGGAGGAGGGTGGTGCTGTCACAGCTTTGGACAGGGTCCAGTGAAGGGTCAGGGCCAACGGGACCAGCTCTTGAGGGTTATGATCAGATTTTATGGATAATAGAAGAGACCTGTGACGCAGGGCCTGTCAACCAGCCCTTTGTCTTGACCCTCCTTCTTTTGCCTGAGCTGGCATGTGTCAGATCCCAGGGCTGGCAAGGCTCCAGATCTCAGGAGGCCAGGCTGGCAGTAGTCTGATGTTCCCCATTTGCTGATGATAGTTTAGAGCCATTCCTTCCCCCTGCTGAACACTTCTTTCCATGTCAGCAGAATGATACTATAAACTGGTGAGTTATCTCTAACCAAGTTGCTGCCCACCACTTGGGAACGTCTGGTGCATCTTAACCCACCTGAGTGCCCCGGTCAAAGCCTTTCTCTCCAGTGAAGTTGGGACCAGCTCAGTTGGGACCAGCTCAGTTGGGACCAGCTTGTTCATGCTTTTGTTCTCCAACTCCGTGGTCTGGGATTAACCCTTCTCATGCCTCCACATTTAAAAAAAACAATGTTTTTTACAGGAACCGTTATCTCTAATGGTTTCAAAATGTGCCCACCAACATTTTATTTGAGGAGGGAAGATGTTTTACGTTACCAAACTACTGGGAGCTTTGTAAACAATTTTCTGTACAATTTTCTGCCCTGTTTTCTACTGCAGTTCTCCAGTGTCTCTTCGTGCTTTTTTAAGATTCGTAGCGTTTATCCGAAGCAAACAGCTCTCAGCGCATAAAAATCAACATAAAATCTTTTAAGAGCAAGTTTACATTGACCAGCTGTCACAGAACCAGAGAGAAATGTGTGGGATAGGGGTGGACAAGATGTGTACAGAGGAAGGTAGGCATTTTAGAGTTGTTAAATCCTATTGCTAAGCCCAGGGCTTAACAGGCTTCACATTTTTTGCTCCAGGGTATCACGGTACAGTGAAAGCAAGCTGATGGGCTCCATTAGCATGAATGATAGCTTCCTTCTACACACAACTCAATTTGCAGGTAAAGGTTTTTTTTCACACTGTCAAGAGATAAAGAAAGCTTTTCTGAAAATGTCCCGGAGCTGATCTTAGGGCAAGGGAGGGTCTTAGGTTCAGTCAAAGCAAATGTTTGCTGACATTGTTCAGCTATTTTGGAAACTGTTAACCGTTGTTTTCAGCCTGACAAAATTAATAAGTGGATTCCCTGAAACTGAACATTAATCTCTGTCAACACCAGCTTCTTTAAACTTCAGAAGTGTTTTTGTTAAATTCTTACTTGAATTTAAATAATAAAAGGACCCCTTCACAAAGGTCTATTCACACAATAAATGCTGCGTGTGTTTTTAGAAACTTAGTTTTCTAAAAGATTAGAGCAGTTTTATAAGTTTCCCTTGCAGGCTTCCTCTTGCTTCCTTTGCAATTTGATTCAGTTGGGTCTTTTGCCAATAAAGTGAAGTGGGAGAGGTGGGAGGACTTTAAAAAATATAAAATAGACTGTAAAATGAAAGCAGCCCATGTGTTAGGCTATAGAAATCTAAAGAAGACATTATTAGGGCCAGGCGTAGAATGCTTGAAGGATTAGATCCCAAAACAGCATGATTATTACGTGAAGCATGTTCAAGCTATTAGGCAAGACTTGATGTCACTGTTTGTGCTTTTAAAGAGAAATTTCACCTGCATGGTCTAATGCATCAGAAGAGTTAAAACACACATAAATTACTGCCTAAAAAGGCCACATGTGAAAACTCTTAAGTGGCAACGCTGCTGTAAATATTTATGGTGGAGTTAGGCACCTGCATATAGTGTGCCCACAGTTCTTTAACAAGCTGTGATTAGAGTAGATATGATGGAAATAGTAAAAATGTAAATAAGATAAGTTGCCATATGACTGATCCTGAGAGTGAGTGGAAGAGCAGTGGTGAATTTCCAGAACTTCCCAAGATAGGGGGGGAAAAAACATGTGGCCTGGTTGGAACATTTTTGTTTGTGGCTGATCTCTGTTTGTTTTCCTTCAAAACCTTCCAGGGTCTGAGTTGTAGCTTTGTGTTGTTCCTTTCATGGCAGCTCTGCATGGAGCAGTTGAGGGTATTGATTTGAGGGAGGAGAGTTAGCAGGGCTCATGATATTATCACTCAGGCTGCCTGCATCCTTCTGCTTCCTGGGGCTTCACCCCCTAGGGCTTAATGTCATTACAATTGCTGAAAATACGACAAATAACAAGCATGGCAGCACTTTCCAAAGGCTGATAAAAAGATTGCCTGCCAGCTCCTACAGATCAGAGTGGAACTGTGGCCCCATGAAATCAGTGTTAACATCCTGCTAACTTCAAGAAGGAAAGAATTTCACTCTTCACATGCATCTGTCTGTTAGAGCATGCCACTGCTGCCCCTTCGTGCTCTTTCATTTTCCATTTCATTACTGAAAGAAAACCCAGCCCTGGTTCATGAGGTACCAGGAACT
Organism: Hemiprocne comata; assembly: GCA_020745705.1. Taxonomy (NCBI): domain Eukaryota; kingdom Metazoa; phylum Chordata; class Aves; order Apodiformes; family Apodidae; genus Hemiprocne; species Hemiprocne comata. The sequence continues at coordinate 119,006,505 of CM036588.1, read as the reverse complement.
AGACGTGTACAAGGAAATTGGCAGGAACTGACTTTTGGTTTATGGGCAGACGGTCTGCATTTGTAATGAAGCTTGTTACAAGAACCTCTGTGGCTTTATAGAAGTTCTGTTCTCTCTCCAAGGACATCATGGGTCTCTCTCATTTACGGGCATGGTGCAGCATGCCTTGTTCACCCATGTGAACATGTTTGACATCACCAGACACAACTTTTAATATTAATTTATTTGAGGGAGATAATACATCATGCTCCAATGTGGATTACTAAGGAAGGAGAGTTCTGATGAACAGTCTTTCTGAAGAAAGTGTTTGCTTACATCCCTGCCCTGTAAGTTGCTGGAGGCTAGGAGAGTGTGATGGGTTGGGAAAGTGCACCAGGAAAACATTGCTGTATTTTTCCCTGTTTTGTACTCCTCCAAAGTTATCTGCTTTTGGCCACTGTGCCCATGTTGCTTTCCCCTTTAGGTATGGAAGGCAGCCCATAGCTAACAAAAGAAAAAAAAACAAGACAGAGGGAGAAGGGATGAAGAGAAGACATTGGAGAGGAAAACAACCTAAATGATCACAAGTGGCAAAGATGATAAAAGGAGATCTAGGGGAGAGTCATGGAATCATAGAATCATAGAATAGTTTGGGTAGGAAGGGACCTTAAAGATCATCTAGATCCAACCCCCCTGCATGGGCAGGGACACCTCCCACTACATCAGGTTGCTCAGAGCTCCATCCACAATGGGTTAAAAATAGGGAACAAGAAGGGGACAATTGACAGGGCACCCCAGCCCCACCCATTTCTCCCTTGAGACACCTGTAGCTGCCAGATGTTTACCAGGAGTACCCTGCAAGGAGATGTGGCAGACCCAGGCATTGGAAACAGGACCTACAGTCCCTGCCTGCCAAATTTCCCAGGGACACAGAATTAGCTCAGAGTGCACGCTGGCCTGCTGATGCTCCTTGCCTTCTCCTGGTGGGGAGAGCTCTTAGCACTTTGTGGCTGGGTGGGATGTGTTGATGGGGTGGTGGAGTGAGCAGGCAAGAGCTGTTAAAGGTGTTGTCAAGGTGTGGTGCAAAAGCTGTGTCTCTGGATACCATGTTTTCTTGTAGAGCAGCATGTGAGGAGGCACCTGGCAAGGCTTGGAAATTTAGCCATGATAAGAGAAGACTGCAGGATTTAAGGGCTTCTTGGAAGACCGTGGGATTTAGTAATGATGTCCTGCAACCCTGGAGCAGATGGGACAGGGACAGAGTGCAAGGAGCATACTGTAAGCTGGGCAAGCAGCATGGGATCTGCCTGGCATTGCTGACCATGGAGATCTGGTCACTCCAAAGAGCTCCCAGGTTGTGAGGAAATCCTGACAGTTTGGAGAGTTGGATGATAAGGCATCTCAGGTTGATGGTGAAAAGCTGCTAGCTGTGTTGGAGCCATTGGAAGTGGTGGGAGAAGGCACACAGCATCCTGCTCCAAGCTGAACCACCTGTGTTGTACATGGGTCACTGGGATCTGGACATGAGATGTCATTCTCTCCTGGTATTTCTGATCATGTTCCTCAGCACAGACTCAGGTTGCAGCAAGACAGTCTTCATTTGTCATCTGTGCTGGAGAGCAATTCTGGGTGCAGGTTCATCAGGTTCCAATGGCCCTCCCTTGACCAGAGGCTGTCATGGACCTCTTGCAGAGAAGGGAGAGCACCCTGCTCCCAGAGCACTCACCCCAGATAGCTGTGAGATCTGAGCTAGGTCAGCCTGTGGATACCTGGGGATTTTAGGAGCAGCCTGGCAGAAGGCCTGTGAAGATTCAGCTGCAGAGAGAAGGTAAGTGGAGGACCAACCTGTACCCAGGCAAAGCTCTTTGTGGTTATAGGGTTCAGCACTGGCCATGTCAGAGCTTTGCTCTTGACAGGTGGTGGTGGCAGTTTGGGAGGGGGTGTCAGCTTTCTCCAGCTCCTGCTCTGCTTCTCCTGGTTCAGGTGAAGGAACAAGAGGCAGGGAAGGAGCTTCAGGGCTACGAGCTGTTGGAATCTGTACATCTAAGCCCTTCTTGTCCTGTTTGTCACTGGCACAGACAGGATAGTGAGGGTGACAGACTTTTGGCCCAGTTCCATTGAACCACACGTCTATAAATCTACTTTAATTTGCTGAGCAATCTGAAACCCCTTTCTGAGAAGTTTGGGCTTTCTGACATATACATAAAACTGGAAGGAGAAAGGGAGAGAAAAAAAATAATTAGAGCAATAGAGAATATGTGGGAGGTTTATAAGTCAGGAGGGATCATCTGCCAGTCTCTAGGAACTGCTATGGAGTCACATGATGTAGAGCAAGCCAATGGTAGGCAAGAATTTTGCAACCTAAACGATTCTATGATTCCAAACTGGAGATGAAGAGAACAATGAAGGATGCTTCAAAAGAGCTAAGGCTGCCAGAAGCGTAGATTGCTCAGGTACAAGACTCAAAGTGCTGATCCTCTCTTTAAAGTAGTTTTGCACCACTTTGAGGCAGGGATTAGTTGTGCATCTATGTTTCTAGTGCCTTTCACAGCACCACCACACATCCCAGGAGAGCAGATCAGAGCGTTCTGTTTCCAGAATTCTCTGTTTCCAAACTGTAGCAGGTCTAAGGGAAGGCAAAAACAGATGGAGCTGATCCAGGGATGTGGTGGCCATCATGAGTGAAAGATGGACTCAAAGAGAATTCTTCAGGGGCTACAACATCCTAGGAATGCCCTTTGGGACCCCTGGTAGTCCTGACTTTTCATTTCACCCATCATAGTCTCTCCTTTGGTAAGTATGAAATGGTGGTTCCAGACATTTTGCCAGCCTAAGTATGTCTATTTTTTTCAGTGTTTAATGGGAAAAAATAGTTCAGCAGAGACAGGGAGCAGGGGAAGAGTGAAACTGAGAGAGTATTTAGCAAAAAATTTGAGTGGGTTAGACACCAGCTACCATTTCTGATCCATGCCATTTGGAATCTGGGGCACTTACTGTGTCTTGTGCAAGAAACCTATTCTTAGCACCAGCTTCTTGGAAAAAATAAAACTACTGCACTAAGTAAGCACATATATAACTTTGGAGCTTGAAGCTGGCATTCATGGTATTAGAGGTCTTTTTAATGTAATTTTGACTAATTTGTGAATTTTACTTATAATTTTTGAAAAAAAGGTCATGTCCTTTTATGAAAAGAAATGCTGGTTCACCTGCACACTTCTGCCTACCTGCCAGGCTTTCACAATCAGGTTTAGTGGAGCTTGTCTCTAGCCAAGAGTGGGACAAGGCTGTAGTGAACCTTCCTTAGATGCAAATTGCTCTAGTTGCTCTGTCTGCTGCTGCAACACCATGTGGTGGGACCCTGCAGCCCCCAGGGCATCAGTCATTGCAAGTGAGGCAGTGAAGACCTGCACTGCCAGAAGAAAGGCTAATGAAAAGAGAGAGTTGCATACAGGCTGAAGTCCTCTTTTGAGTGTTTTTCTGAAGCTCCTTGCAGGTGTCATAGACCATGAGCTGCTGACCTAATGGCAAACCACTGCTAGACTGAAAGCTGGGAATGGATTCACCTTCCTCCTTTCTCCACTGCTCTTTCTGTCCTCTGTCTCCTCTTCTCTTTCAGGCACTGGCTCCATGGTTTCTTGCAGCAAGATCAGAGTTAGATGGGCTTCTCCAGCAAGGTTCATGCTTTAGAAAGATCTCAAAGAACCAGTTTGGGAGGAACTGAACCATAGACCCCATTGAAGGAGGGACATTGTTGCTCTCATCACCCACCACTCTGGGCTGACTGACAAACCTGACATCCTGCAAGAGGAAAATCCTCACACTGAACCATACATAATTTGCTAGCATATCTGTTGCCAGGATCTTTTTGTGTAGGATTGTCCTTATGGAAAAGTGAGTGAATACCTCACAGACTGTGTTACAGGTCCCAGGAATCAGTAGGATGCACCTTTTCTGGAGATGCTTCTCATCCTCCATCTCTTACACAGGCAGTATACTTGGACCCAGAGCCACAGAGTAGCCAACTCTCCACCCATTTCTCTGTCAAGTGGAAACACCTCAGTGGGGTGCACCATCCATTCCCATGCCTAGCACAAGGATGGTCTGAAGTACCCAGCATTCTACTCATCCTAACCCTAAATCCAAGGCAAGCCAGATTTAGTCTGGTGGGACCACGTGAGATGGCTCATTTGGTTGTGGCTGCTCACCTGCATTGAGTGATACTCATGTTGTTTTTCTTAAGTTATTAAAACTAGATGATTATGGGAGTTTTCCTCTCCCCCACAGAGGTTCTCAGCAATTTAAATTTCAGTTGAAGAGGAAGTTATTAAAATGTGAAGATTAGAAGTGACCTAATTCTTACAGGGAAATTTAAACAAAAGTCTGAAGCTTTGCCTGATCTGCACAGTTGAGATTTAATAACTAGTCAGATGATTGTGTGACACGGGAACGTATGTGCCCTTGGACTGAGGAACAGAACCACATTTGAAATTCAATCTGTCAACTTTTATAAATATGATTTAAATTATAAAATTCAGTGTCTTCTCCGAGAAACTTTTGGAAGAAAACGAGACCACGTAAAAAGGTTTGTTTAAGTCTCCTCAGACTTACCTTATCCTTCCTCTGAAGTATTTTCTGCTTTGAAATTTATAAATATAATGTACGTTATTATTAAAGCTGATCTGCATGTACATTGAATGGAGAATGTTCTCCAAATACATCTTTAATAAAAAAAAGCATTAAAAGTACTGTTTTAAGTTCTCTTCATCTTTCTTCCTCAGCGTCTCAGACAATTTTACATGAGAAAATACCATTTACAGGCTGCTGTGCCTTGGTGGAGATCTTTGTTTGGATCTTTGGCTTCAAATCAACAACAAGAAAAATCAAGCAAACAAATAAGCTCAGTCAGTCTGTCTGATTATCTAGGCACCTATCTGGGTTTTATAATCTTGTTAGTATCTGAGGACATGCTACATAACAACAGCAGCAACAGTGCAGTCTCTGCTGACTTCTACCTCTTCAGAGTCAAACCCAAAGTGGTTTTCATCTTTCCATGACTTCACAAGTAGTTTTCCCTCTCTTTTTCTCTCATATATTGGAGACTAAAGGTAGATTAATGAAATATGGGAGGGTATCCTTTCCAAGTTACTTTTCTGGTGAGAAGACGTTTTTAAAAAGAAGGATTTTGGTGTATTTCCTCAAGAGAGATAATCTCTGGACTCGCTCAGCTGATGTCCTCTAGACATGTGGTGGGATCTAGACATGTGGCTGGCATCACCTCCTCTTCCAGCAGCACTGCCCAGGCTTTACCTGTGTCCCAGCAGCCACAGAGCTCCAGCAGGGCAATGTTGCATGATGAGACCCTAATTAGAAAATTAGGAAGTTGTCATCTCATCTCATCTCATCTCATCTCATCTCATCTCATCTCATCTCATCTCATCTCATCTCATCTCATCTCATCTCATCTCATCTCACATATACTGAAGATATTTCAGAAATTTAAACAAGTGATTGGAACAATACAGTGTACCTGTAAGGTTACAGTTATTTAAACACCCTTCTCCCTCTTAAAAACCTGCTGAAATAATTTAGATCTTAGATTACTACCTCAGACTCTATTGGATCATGTATGTTTCAGCTTAAATCAAGTCTCTGGTCATTTTTCAATAAGCCTATAATCCAGCTCTAAGGGAAATAAGCTACATTCTCTAGAAACAACTGCATTAAAAGAAAAAAAAAAGAAAACCTTTTTTCTTTGTTCTGGTAAGTCAGAATGATTCATACTCCTTATGAGTAGTCTTGATGTGCATTTAAAGTAAGTTTCTGGTACAGATTTCAAAGTATTTCATAAGGTAACATGGGAACATTAGAATTGTTTTATTCCTACAGGTACTATCTCCAGCAAGAGAAACTAGTCCCTGTACAGGAGATGAAAAGTCTCCTTTCCTTTAATGAAGCCTGTTGTTATTATCCCTTTACCTCTGCAACAACAATTTTTATCTCAGCTTGTTTAGGATGGAGTTATGTGATTCTTTTGTGGGTCACTTTCATCACCATCTGGTAATTATTTCAGGTGTATTTAGGTGCTGACCGAGGATGGATACCTACACAGCTTGCATTTCTGCTCTCTTGCACACACTGCTGACCAAAGCATAAGCAGAAATAACTTTCAAGATCTGATCTGACAGGCCCAATCCAATAAAGACCATGGTTGCCTACAGGCTAAATGGCACAACACCCACTGATGTCTGGCTTCCCAAACAGAGATCCAAACCCTGGGTGGAGGGCTTCGGGATGCTTGTTGAGTGCTTGAGGAGGATTTGGCATCACGGGGTAGGTTCCAAAATGTACAGCTACCCACCTCTTGCTCATACCCTGTGCAAAGCTGCCTGGAGTTAGCCAAGGGGATATCTCATGCATTGTGGTTTCTGGTCCTCCAGCATCTGACTTGGAGGTGTGTGGCTTCCCCTGCTCAGGATCTGTCACTGTGCAAGGTGTAAAACATTCTGTGATGGTCCTTGCAGTTGACCAAGGATGGCTCTTTTCTTCTGAAACTCTGCAGGAGGGATGACATGCCACACTTCAGTGCTGTGGGTAGCTGAAAGGGCCCTCATCCCAGTGTCTTCCTTATATCCTTCTCCACAAGTGATCAAGAAGTAGTCCTGAGAGCAGGGGTCAAGAACCAGGAGCTCTTCCCTCGTGACCCCACTCCACTCCCTCCTACTCAGGAAGTCACCTTGGCTCACTTTGGCTGTGGGGCAGGAGTGAAGTTGCTCAGCTTTTATCATCAGGACAACCCTGGCACTGCACACAGGCCTGGAGCTGAACACCTCAAAAACATTTGACCAGCAAAAGCCCTCTGGAATTTTGATGGCAGCTGACCAGGGGCTTTCAGGGTGGTGGATGTGGGCTATGTCTACAGGAGACATGGGAGCTGACATCATAACAGCTCAGTGCTGCTGCTGAGGAAGGCCCCACTTTGACCCTCTCCATGCCTACTACTTCCCATCCCCAGCAGTGTTCTCCTTCTGCTTCTGTTGTGTTGTTCATCAGAGTCTCTGAACCAACACAATTTAAAGCCTAGCAGAAATTTTACCTTGCAAATGCAAAAATAAGCTGGATGGGGCAGGAGCAGGCAGCCTACCAGAGGACAAAGAAGAGAGAAACAAGAGTACTGTGAGCTCTGGCCCACGTGGGGCTGCTGGCCAACAGCTTGGCTCCCAGCTGGGGAAATGGCAGAAATAGTGACTTCAGTCCCATCTCCATCCCCTGCTGCCCATCAAATGCCTTTTTGAAACTGGTTCAAGAATTAAAAAAACCCCAAAACCCTGCTGAAAATGGAAGAGGGTCCAACCCATGTAATGCCCAAGGTATTTTGTCTGGAATTATCCTCCTGTCCAGCCCTTCTGGAGACCAGGGCTTGTGGAGGGCTGGTGGTGTCTCCACCAGTGCCTGGGTTTTGAGAATCAAATTCCCATTTGATAATGATCAGCCTTGTTCTGTGTAGCATGATGAACCTCCCCCATCACAAATGGTCTGCGATGATCTGTCCTAGCTGAGAATCTGCTTTTTATTCCTCTCTCAAGTTACACGGAAAAATAAATCTGGTAATAACATCATAGTTCCTAGAATATTAGAGGGTGTCCCACAGCTGGTAACCTCTGCTGCAGAAAGAAGTGGAGCAGGACAGTGTGCAAGTCAGGACTGGAGAGACCTGGCAGGGCTGAGGGGAGCTGGAACAACTCACACGGCATCTGCAGGCACACCACATATGTAGACCAGCACTCAGAAAAAAAACAGGGTTGTTAATATGCTGTACGGAGAGATAATTTAAAAGCCTCCCCATAAAGAGAAAAGCATTATTCCCAGAGCAGGAAAAGGTTTTCCCAGCTCTGCTGGTCTTTGCTCTTCTTGCTCAGACCCCAATCCCACATCATGCCTCAAGCTCAAGCGTTGTGGAAGTGATTATTCTGGGACATACCTTTTAGATCTGCCCTGATTCAGGGCCTGCCCCTCCACCACGTGTGTCTGAAGCCGTGATTAGCCACCTACTTATGCAGAGGTTAAAATCTGGCCCTTAACCTCTTTCCTTTTTAGTTAAGCTTCCTGTGAAACGGGGTTAACAAATATAACTGGCATGTTATTTAGAGTAATACTTGTCAGGAGGTGACTAGCAAATGTAAACAAGTACCAAGCTATTGGCATAGATGTATCTATTTAACCCACCTTATTTTTTACCCAAGGAGTTTTTCACTTTGGAGATTCAACAGTATTGTCAGGTTGTCAAGTCCTCGCTACCAAAGATTTACTTGTTAGTAAGAAGCCTGATGCCATAAAGGGAATTAAGCATTTCAGGTCAGTGTGTCAGGACGTGAGAGAATTAATGCCACCACTAGGCTCCTTCAACAAGCTCTTTTTAACTGCAAGACTTAATTGCTTAAAGAGTTTGTGCGGGAAAACCGGAGTGTAAGTAACAAGAAGTTACAGCAAGGATGAACCATCTCATTTGCCTTTATGTTCTCGTGTGTGTGAGGTTACAGTGATTACAACACTGCAGTATTCTCACTTCCTTCTGTGAGGACTCTGGCTTCCTGCTTTTTAGCTCTTGGCCCACATACAGCTAGAGATCCTCAGACTTCTTCTCTGAGGGTCCCTGGAGGTATGAGACAAGCAGGCTTTAACATTCTCCATGCTTGTCTTTCTCAGGAAAAAAAAAGTTAGGGATACATAAAAGGATGAAAACCTCTGGACTGGAGGGTGCAACAGTCTGAAGGTGAAACAATAAACACGATACCAGAAAACAGGCTGTTATTGCTCCATTCCTCTATGAATGAAAGTAGCTTTGTGGTAATTATGTGACAGCTCTGACAGCTGATTAATAATAACCCCAAGAAGAACAAGGGTTTCATAGTCCTTGTGGTATTTGAGAATCAGGTTTGCAGAAATGTTTGAAACCCTCTTGCCTCAAGACACAACCTTATCCAGAAAGGAGTCACTACCTCACCTCTAACATCACCGAGTTAAATTATCAGAAAAGCAGCAAGTCCACAGTCCACTCCACTGCAAATACCCCACAGAAAGTATTGGTCCTGGCTACCAAGGCTAAAAGCTTTCAGCACCTTCACTTGTTTCCAAGCACAGGAGAAGTGGCTCAGAGGCCTACTCAGCTCCACCTACTCTTTTGGGAAGTTACAGGTGTGTTTTATCATGGCTCAGCTTTGTTGCTGGTTACCTGCTCTGTGTCTGGAGCATATGGCATTCATATGATGCTCAACTCCATATAAGCATCATGGCTCATGTTGCCATGATGTAGGGAAGCACAGAAAGGAAAGCCAGCTAAAGGTCATCTGGGAAAGAAACCAGAGCTGAGTTCACTTTAGAAAGTCATTAGAAAGCACATGAGGACACTAAACGGATGCATGGGTGGGGAAAAAAAAAGCAGAAGGATGATCATGAAGAGCAGGCGGTGGAATTAGGACATTCTCCAGATGGACTTTGTAAGGATTAGGCCCTAAGGCCATAGTTAGCTAGACTGGCCTTGGAGGCTAAGCTTTCTCAGTAAGCTACTAGTACTTTTCCCCATTATGGAAAGCTCTCAGTTCTTTTTTTAGGTGACTGAAGTTATTTAAAGTTTTGGTGTTTGTGATAACGTCACATTTATTTATCTGATTATTTAAGTACAAGTCACAGTATAAGGTCAGTTTAAAACCCAACACTGTATTTGGTCAGACTGACAGGAGAAAAAGAGTATATTCCATTTGCATCTGAAGTTACTAATCTTTTAATTCTGCCCTTTCTTGGAGCGTGAACAGTGGGAACAACAGGCAAGCAAGGAGATGTGGTCTGGCGCAGTGAGAGACCCTGCTAGAAATGGACATTTAAAACCCCAGAACTTTCTGCACCCCATGAGGTTTCACAAGCATTGGGTGACACTTGATGCTGTGGTCCCCAATTTATAGCTCCAAACCAAACAGTTCAACAAAGGAAACAAAAGAAATAGTTTATTGGCATTATTAGAGGCTCCAGCTATTGATATGCAATGGCACTGGTCACAGTGTAATTGAAACAATTCTCCTACAGCCAGCGAGGGGCCATTAGACCCTAATTAGAACTGGCTTCTATTTTCTGTTCCATCTAAATTTTAAATTTTACAAAAAGGCCACTTTAAAAAACCCCAACAAACCCTTTCTCCCATGTCCTTAAGAGAATATTTTAGGAAGAGGGTTTAATTTAGCCAAGGCCTGCTAGTTCTCATTTTTTGAAAGGAAAAGATGGTGTTGTAGGGTAACCCAAACTTTTGCACACATCTGCAGTCATAGGAAATGGCACAGGAAAATGACCATAAATAAAAATATGTTTTTAACTTGGAGGTTGTGGTGTAGCAGTTATTTTAATATCTGGGGAAAGATTGGGGAAGTATAGAAGATATTTTTTCCTTGTTTTTTTGCATACTGTCAGGTTTAGAAAATGAGAAGACTGATCCCCACCGCATATTTGAAATTATTAGTAAACATTTTCTGTAATTATAATTTGCACCAAAAGAAATAGGCAAACCTACCATTCCATTTACATGCAACCTTAATTATTCTACAGAAAATAAAACAGTTCTCTCATTATTCATACACACTTTTTTGACTCAGTAAAAACTCATAATTCAAAAGAAATTTGAGTTTCTGTACCACTACAGACACACTTTCATTTTTTCTCTGATAAAACAGGAGTGCTCTTTGACATCCCTGGTTTTATGTCAGGCCAACTTTGATGTAGTTTGAAATAAAAATTCCCCTTCAGACTTTTCAAAATGAGAAGATAAAAATATTTTGCTTTGAGGAGACACTGAAACCATTAATCCGAATTCCTAAACAAAAAATGTTATTTTTGATCAGTGCGAAATTAATTTTTTTTCCCCAGCAAATTAATTACCCATGCAAGAAGCAAAATATTGTCCAGATTTCTTCTTGCTCTCTTCTTGTTCCTCATGTAAGTCAGTATTGCCCTTCCCCTGAAGGCAAGGAGACACACTTGGGAGCTACAGGGATATAAAATAACTGTCAAAACCAGTAATCTGAGAAAAGGACATTCCCAGTAGTAAAGCATGGCCTGAAGAGGCTTCTTCAAATTTCCCTGAAAAAGTAAAAAAAAAAAAAAATCTCTAAGGCCTTTTTTTAGTTACCCTTTGGCAATGAATAATAAGAATAATAAAAAGAACCAGTGAAATTGCTGCCCAGTGTGCAGTGTTACGTGCCCAGCGTTCTGGCTAATGTTTTACTCCCACTGCTTCAGACTACATTTTCTGCAGAGGGTTCTATCCCTGTCCTTCCTGGGCCTTGGTTTTGCTAATGAAGTCAAGCAAAACTCCTAACATATCCCAGCCCTGTTGTTCTCTTCAGCTCAGGTTTTCTTAGCACTCATCTTCCAGGGTTTGGGCGCGGGAAACTGGCCTTTGTAGGAGCAGGGATGCTGCTGCAGGGCCCGGTGGGTAGCCAGGATTTCCCCTGGAGCTTTATGGCAAAAAGGGAGGAGACTTGTCATGGGTATGAAGGGAGGATCAGCTGCTGACCTCAAACCAGCATAATCAATGTGCCTCCAAATCTATCACACAAATCACCCTGAAATTCCAGTACAGTGCAGGATGAACCACGGCATCACTTCCGCACATCATTCACCACTTTCCAATTCTGGGGTAAATGTTTTCCACAAAAAAATTTGTGGTTTCAACACTTCTCTTTCTAAAGCTGAAGCACTTCAAAAAGACCTTTTTTTTTTTTTTTTGGCTCATCACATATCTTTGGCAAATAAAATGTACAGCTTGTTTAGCTGGTCAATGAATGCTGTCCATTTGCCAAAGGGATTTAGTTTTGCCTCAAGCGATTAGTCTGTACTATAATTTCTGGACACAGGAATCATAAAATTGGACACATGCATTGCTAGACTATCATATCCAGAGAATTAAATCAACATATGTTTCAGATATTTATTTTTTTAAGTTTATAGCACTTGTGCAGTTTTATTAAAGGAAGACCTGTTCACTAGAGATAAATATTCGTATCGCTTTAGTCTGTAATATCTTGGATATCCATCAGAACCGTGGTCCTTGTTTCAAGACATGGAATGTGCACAGACTAAGATTTCTGGTTTCAACACCAAGCAAAAGGAAAGCATGTAGGTTTTCCAATGCACTTGGGGTGAGTGTGGAGCTGACCTGTGCTGCCATAAGGAAGGGGAGTTAGGCAATGAGGATATCACATAACTTACAGCATCAAATCAGGTAGTATCTGTGGCTGGATTCATCAAAGAAGAGATTTTCTCTTATCTTCGTTAAGCAAGAGCAGATTGCATCTACATGAGGTAGTTACACCTGTGCTTTGGTACCAGAAATAAGGCTTACCCAGATAAACTTGCTGTTTGTTGTCTTTTCTGTGCAGATCTGTCTGCTTCTTTTGCATGCCTGCCCAGAGAAGAAGGATGTCTTCAGGACCAGGTACATTTTTGCTGGCTAGAGGATGCTGAGCGGGTAGTGAGGTGAACAAAACCAAGCCAACTCACCAGCCCAAAGTCTTTGAATGTCTGGACAAGCTGTGAACTCAGAAGAGGGAAGCAAGGCACAGCTTTGTAAGCATTATACTATCTATAGCAATGAATTATACCAGAAAGGATGAAAAAAACATGGGGGCGGCAGAGAACTGAAATTAGTACAGATGAGAAAGTCTATGGGTAGCACCAAAGCCTCAAGTTCTTACCTGGCAAACAAAAAAAAACCAAACACGTGGGAACTGGAAATTAGAACAAAATTTTTATATTGCATTTAAGTCCTAAGTGGTGACTGAAATAATGACAGTCTGTGTGTCCTTTCCCCCCCCCTCCCTGCTTTTTTTGGCATCTTGAGAAAAGGGAAGCTTTGGGCAGACGTTCAGGGAATTCCCCAGTGGAAGGCATCCTTTCCTGTAGAGACTTTCCCCTTTATTAATAATGTCACTCAGTCACTCAGTGATCCAGACAAGCCCCCCAGGAGGCCCCTTCACCCATCTCATGGGACCAGACCAAGCTTAGGTGCCTGTGACCTCACTCTGCCTGCTGCTTTCTCCTGCCCCTTTCCCTGCTCGTGCCCCACGCCTGCCTTCTTGCACCTTCTCCCTCCTTCTCTCCCTGCTCTGTCCCTGCTGAGTGCTCTGGCTCTCTTCCCCCACTTGGCCACAGTTTAGAGACCTCCTGAGTGAGGCAGCATTCACAGCAAAGGAAGGGATTTGGTTAGACCCAGGTAACGTCCCAGGTGAGCACAGGATCTAAAGCACAAGCATCTGTGACTCACCTGCCAACCCAGAGTATCTGACCTGACTGACAAACTGCTTTGCTTAGGCAAACAACAACATCTCATTTTTTTCTCATTTTGCACTATCCCATTTCTCCACCCTCTTGTTTGTTTTTGCCAAGAGCAGAACATGCCTACAGTTCTCCAAGGGACCAGCTTGAAATGCCCTGAGTGAAATCACACTTTCTGTTTGGCCCTAAATAAATAGCTTCATTGAGTAAGAAATTAGAATTGGATGTCCTCTATCCACCAAAGGGATTTTCCATCAAAACATCTTACAATTTCAGATGTTTTGCTGATTTTTAAAGTTTTGGGTTTTTGTGTTTGTTTTTTTTTAAATCTTGTGCTTCCTACCCAATAAATACTCAAATGTGGACAGAAGTATTCTGAGAGCAGGCTACCATTTCTTCAACCAAAGCTCTTTTAACTCTTCATTGGAGCCAGTGCATTATTAGGGCCATCACCTTTGATTCTGTGGACCTAGTTTTCTCTCTTTTCAAATTATCTTTTCATGAGAAGGATCACAATGTTTTTCATGTCCTAAGTGAAAAAAAAAGGTGCTGGCATTAACTCCTGAGGACACGAAGGAACGCCAAGCATGAAGTAAGGAAGATGGAGAGATGGAGGAGGACATTCAAAGGAGGTATTCACCCTCGGAGAATAGAAGGCTTCAGGGAGACCTTATAGTGGCCTTTCAAAACCTGAAATGGCTCCAGGAAAGCTGTCCTTTTGACAAGGACATATAGTGACAGGAGAAGGGGTAATGGTTTTATACTGAAAGAGGGAAGATTCAGGTTAGACATGATGAAGAAATTCTGCCCATGAGGGCAGTAAGGTGCTGGAATAGGTTGCCCAGGGAGGTTGTGGCTGCCCGCTCCCTGGAGGTGTTCAAGGCCAGGTTGGATGAGGCTTGTGCAGCCTGGTCTGGTGGGAGGTGTCCCTGCTCATGGCAGGGAGGTTGGAACCTGATGATCTTGAAGGTCCCTTCCAACCTTCACCATTCTATATGATTCTATGATTCTATGAAAACCAAGCAAGCACATCCTGAATACTCTGGAGTGGATACAGGACCAGAGAAGCCAGAAGCCAGCACTTGCCAGACAGCCTGTTGTATCACCAGCACCTGGCATCATCAGGTGTTATGGTTTCCGCTCCAACTAAAAAAAAAAAGTTTATCCTAATTATATCCTTATAATCAACTTTAATTCAATGCTTTTGCAAAGCTGATGTGAAGAGGTGGACACGTGGCATTTTGAAATGAAGTTTTTTAATTCACGAAAATGCCTTTAAAGATTTCTGCTTTCACTCTTGCAGCTCTTTCCAGGAGTACCTCTTTTTGGCAGAACGATCTGGAGCGAGGGGTGGTTGGAGGAGAGGAGGCAGTGGGGTTAAGCAGGGCCCAAGTGCTGGTACCCCAACAACAAATGGATGCTTTGCTGCCTTGCATGCTTGCCATCTAGGGAAGTTTTCAGCTGAAATATGCAGCGGTTGCAGTCTAGATGGACAGTGACATAGAACTGTCACGTCTGAACTCTTCTGAATTTCTTTCTTCCACCCAGCCGAGAAAGAAAGTGGCCTTTTCAGTGAAATGAAACTTGGCCCCATCAGCAGTATTTAGAAAGTGGAAGGAGAAAGTGTTGACATCGGCTGATATATTCTGAGTCTGGGGCCAGAGATTGCATCACATCATGTGAGCAGGATAAAATGTTCTTGTCAGTGACAAACATCAAACATTTTGTGGTAAAATCTGCTGCCTAACAATGAGATTAAAATTATCCAAGGAGATTTTGCCTCACTTTTAACCTAGAAGTATGGTATCTCTACAGAGATGCATACAGGGCCAGTTTCCAATCTCAGTTACATTAGCATATGTTTAGTTTAACTTCATTCCAGCTTTTTGCAAGCTTACTCTGCATTTGTAAACAGAGAGAGCTCCTGGGAACTGCCCTGACCTTGGCTTTTCTTCTCTTGTCTCTGCTTTGCACATTTTCTTTTTCACGCTACAGAGAGAAACTTTTCTGAAACCTACCCACTTGGCTGGCAGATTAACCCTGGGTGCTCACTAACAGGTCATTGCTTGCGTGTTTTAGAATGATGGTTTCCACAGCAAAACCAAGCAGTCCTTGTAGTCCATTACATTATCACCAGCAGCATCATTGTAGAATGGTTTGGGTTGGAAGGGACATCAGAGATCGTCTAGTTCCAGCCCCCCTGCATGGGCAGGGACACCTCCCACTAGATCAGGTTGCTCAGAGCCCCATCCAACCTGCCCTTCAACACTTCCAGGGATGGGGCTTCCACAGCTTCCCTGGCCAACCTGGCCCAGTGTCTCACCACCCTCACACTCAAGAATTTCTTCCTCATGTCTCACCTCAATCTCCCCTCCTCCAGTTTTAATCCATTCCCCCTTGTCCTCTCACTACAAGCCCTTGTCCAAAGCCCCTCCCCAGCTTTCCTGGAGCCCCTTCAGGTACTAGAAGCCTTCTCTTCTCCAGGCTGAACAACCTCAGAACATTTATTTAAGGAGGGGGAAAAAACCCAAGAGACTCCCTGGATGACAGTGCAATAGGGCATTGGATGCATAGGCTGCCTTGCATTGTGCACAGCTGGGATCCATAGCACACAGCAGGTTAGGTGAGAAAATGACTTAGGTTACCAACAACAAAGATATGCATTGGAATTTTTTTTTTATTTTTCCTGTGGCATCTACTTCACTTTAATCTGAAGGAGTTTTCAGGGACGCATGATGTGAGCATGACCCTGAGAACACAGTTTAGGCACCTACATTGAACAGGTGTAAGTCCCCTCAGGAAGAAGAGTGATTGCAACGTGGTGTCCAACCCCCCAGTCTACATCTCTTCTCTAACCTTGAGCCTGAGGTATTAAAAAAGATAGGAATGGGCATGACAAATAGCTTCCTTCCCTCCTCCTGCATTTTGGGCAGGTGCCTACACAATGCCTGGGCATTGGTTCTGATGCTTTGGATTATGGGCTGCAAAAGACTTCTCTGAGCCACCATGTGTGGTGGCAGCAGGCAAGACGAACATTAGAATTAGGAAACCAAGGGAGCATGCTGCAGACAATGCACTGTACATGTTTTGGGCAATTGGCTGGTACCAAACCTGGGCATCTGACATGCCTAAGTCTCTATTGTGGCTCAAACCTTATGTATCATATGGTCCTTTTATAGGAAAGCTCGATGCTGCTGGAAAGCTGGACTGCTTCTCCTGAGGGGCGTGTATGGCCATGTATGTGGGAGATACAGTCTCATTAGGGAGAACAAGGTGCTAAAAATACAGATCTTCTGAGGCACGGGAGAATTTTCAAACTGATCTATTTCCATTTTGGCCACATAGAAGAACCTCTGAGATCAGCTCTGCATCTGATTTTGCTTGGTTGAGTCAAGGCAACCAAGGCTTTCAGTGGGAGGGCACGATGGGCTGTCTGAAGGAAACTTCTATGATGGCTGCTGATTTGAATGCTCTTCTGAAAGCTTTTTGATACAGTATGATTTTCAAGAATTTCTCTGCACTTTTTGTCTGAAGACTGGGCTTTTCTAGTGAGCAAATAGGTTCTGAAAGTTAGATTGGATGTGCTCTTAATTTGGGAAAAGAAACAAAACCCCATGTCACAGGATATATGTGCAGGGATGAGAGAGGGAAAAGACGAGAGATGGTTCTTTTGTCAGGAATATTGCATCCTGTGACACATTTATAGATATTGCTTTCAGTAAAGTATAGTTACCAATAGGAAGTGGAAACTCCAAGGCCTCAATTTTTAGTATCCTTATCCTCTCTGCAAATTTAAAGTCAAGAGCCAAGGAGAATGCCAACATAATGATGTGCTGTGTGACAGCAGGTTATTTGACCCCCTGCCTTTGAAGTTAGCTCTTTTAAGATAGCTTCTTTGTCCCCCTGCTTTTAGAAAAACTAATTCCTGCTTCTATTGTCACCAGCACAAGGTTATCAGTGACTTAAGTTAGACGACAGTTTGGATGCCAGAGAGCAAATTCTTTTAAATCTGGAAACTATCCAGTTTATGAAACTTTGAACTCTTATTCGAGATCCTTGGTTAAAGACATAACCTAAATGTGGGTTTTAGGAAGCCCATCTTTGAAAAGATAGTTCTGTAAGCTACAAAGTTGAGAACGAGAGACCAGTAAATGGTCACAGCTTCTGTTACGTTCCCCTTCCATTTTTTCACACAGGAACCCAGAAACACATTTTACATTCTGAATATAACAGTCATGCTTAGTAACTTGTGAGTTTGTCCAGAAGGTAAGTTGTCAAGGCAGGCTTTAATTTCTGATTTTGAATAGTTTTGAGAAATGCTGATAAAACGCTGTAAATACGAGGAGTATCAGATTGTTTTTAAGTGCATACTTTCCTGTCCCTGAACCACATTGAATATGCTTCTTTTATTGATCCCCATTGGAAACTTGAGGGTTTTTTTCCCCTTGCACTGGGAGGGGTGTACAGATTCCACTGTGTCCTACGCTTTGTCCCTCACTTGGGTGAGCCCATATCCCTGGGGGAACTGCTACCTGTCGTTAGACAACAAATCCTGGTAGGCTTGTCCTTCTTTTGGTCACTTGGAGAGGTCTGGTGGGGTGAGAAGAAGCACTCATGGTGATCACCTCAGTAGGGCTGTTGCCCAACAACAGTTTTCCCTGTAAAACAGCAGTGGAGGCAACAAGAGTCCATGGGGGAAACCCACAGTACACATTAGCACTCCAGGGTTTGTTGCCTGGTGTCTCCAAGTAACCTGCTCTTCTCTTTATCCACTTGTTCTACCCCAGTTTATACCACTCTCGTGTTGTCCTTCTGCCTCCTTTCCTTGACTGTCTTATCAAACTGGTCTCCTTTGTCCTGTTCAAATGACACCCCCCAGTGCCTCCCTTGAGTCCACAGAAGGAATGAGATCTTTGCCAGCCTTCACCCTGTCCTTGGTCCATATGCTACACTTCTTCACATAGCAGAATCATCAGAGCCCAAACTCTTTATTTTCTTAGGCAGGGAAAGAGAGGAAATTGAAGAAATGAGTTTGCACAGGTTGAGCACAATATATTCCTGTACATCTCATTGCTCTTTGAACTTGCTTTTAGGCTGGTTGCATTCATATGGTGATCCTTGATATATCTACAGATATTGGTGCCTTCCAGTAAAGCAGAGTAACTAATGGGCAGCAGGAATTCTATTAATTTATTATTTAGTATTCATACATTTGCAGAATGAATAGCTTTTGGACTTAGATGTGTTTTCTGTTACATAGGCTTTGAGAAAAGACATATTCTGTCTCTTAATTTGTGACATCTTTTTTTTTTTTTAAGGGGCAGAAAATGCAATTATTTCTTCATCAGTACCATTCCTTGGAAGAAACATTGAAAATGGTTTCTTGATTTTCTGCTCAAAACCAGGTCAGTAAGGGTATTCGTGTGAGCGAGATGAGTGGGACTTAACCTCAGTTTAGCAAGGGAAATGAAAGTGCAGTAATATAAAAAAAAAAATGATATCATTGGCTTTCTGTTCAGACGCTAGTGCTATTTTTAGACAGATCAAACAGATTAATTTTGCAACCTATGTCCTGCCACAGAGCTGCACATCTACTACGTAAAGAGTGACAAAAATCTTGCTTCAATCTTCAAGCAGCCATATTGCAACAGGGTGGGAATGCTGAGAGTCAGACAGTGTGCAAGCAGGCTGGAAAAATGAGGGCAAGGTACAAAAACCACTAGAAATGCAGATAAGTTAAAACACACTGGCAAATTTTCACGGGTTATTGCTCATCCTGTAGTTATCCAGTTGTGAAGTTAGTTAAGAAATGGATGTAATGCTCCATCTGATTGCAAGCAGCTGCCTATTAAGCAGCTTGGCCAAATGTTTTTAATTCCACCCTATGATGATGAAGGAAATGGGCAGCTCTGGTCTGGGCTGTGTGTGAAATTTCTGAACGCTTCTTTGCAAAATCACAAAGTGCGACGAGGAGCTGGGAAAAGTCTTTTGAATTGACTGCAGGCTTTAATGATGCAATCCCTTCCTACTTTTACCAGAATGTGTTTGGAAAGCATGGACCTGCACAGGAGATCAAATTCCAGTTTTTGTCAACTTCGCAAAGTTATTTCATATGAGGCTGGTGACTGCCAGCGGTGAAAGTGGTTTGAGCAAAAATTGGATCAGCTCAATTATAATGGAATTCCAGGCTGAAGTGGGAGAAGGAATCTTGGAGGGTAGGCAAAAGGAAAGCTCTTGGGAACACTTTAAATAGCTGACATGGAAAATATTGCGATCTGGTGCATTTTAGAAGTGGTTTCCTGTAAATGTAAAGTCTGTTTTGAATTAAAAAAATAGTTTTTGGGAAGCCTTCATTTTTCACAACGTATTAAAGCTCTCCAAACTTCTGTACCAGTGTAATTCTTGCCTACCACTCTGATTACTTTTGAAAAACAGGTGTAGCTACTGAAAATTTTTTACAGGCAGACTTTCCATATGTCCTGCTCTGAAGGACAAACAGTTGAGCAACAGGAACAATCAAGGACACTGAAAACAGGACAGAGTACAAGTTTTGCATTGGTGTATTATCCCACAGGCATTTTTCTGTGATATAATATTGACTTTCTAGACAAAAGAACTCCAACAGGTATAAGCTCTCTGGTCTTCAGCAAACCAATGACTCAGGCAGCACGGTTTGGATTGGACAGATGGGGATACATACAAGAGCTGTAGGGTGGGTAGTGAAAGGAGAAAGGCAACCACACCTATGCTGCAAAGAAAGTGGTATGTTTAGATGGATGTAGGCAAGGGCAGTTCCTGAAGATCTTGGTGCTGAGGCTCAATCTCATGTCAGTCTCTCTCTAGTGACTTGGAGTATTTTTAGTACCAAAGAGACCTGAGATGATACAACAATGCTAGAATAATTGGGATGACCCTGAGGGCTGGCATAATAGAAATCTAATATTAAGTACAAAGTCATCACACCGTTAGGGATTAATGCCAAGGATTTCTCTATATGCTGGAACTCATTATTTGGAAATGTGTTAAGAAGAAGAATATGTAGTCATAGTGATGGCTCATAGGGTTACTGTGAACTACCAGCATGACACAGCCTTAAAGAAGACAGTTAAGGGATACTCTAGCAGGGAGAAGGAAGTATTGTCATCCTAGTTAAAAAAAAAAGAGCAAAACTTCTCCAGATTACTATGTTATGTTCTGGTCAGCCTTAATCAGGAAGGGGAGCAATCTGAGGGAAACAGGTACAAGGAGGTGCAGAGAGGATTAGGGGAAGAGGAGACTGTCTCCCAGGAGGAGCAGGCTAGAATAGCCTGGCTCTCTTCACCTGAAAAAATGAAGGCCAAAAAGGGGTATAATTGCTTGCTATAAATAAATCGGAGACGTAAAAAATGGAGAGGGAAAAGAGCTGTACATGCCAAAGTCCAGCTTACACAAATGGGTGTAAAGTGGTTCTGAAATTGTGCAGGGGAAGAGCAGAAAAGTCTTCACTGTCAGAGCAAGGGAGGGTGTGGAACAACCGTTGCGTGGGAGGAACGGTAACAACTGAGTAACTTTCAGCTGCAGCTCCATTGCTTTATGGGGACATTATATAATGCTGCCAGTAAAGCCAGGAGATGATGAACCCAGTGACTTGGTAAGTTCATTCCAGTTCCTAATTAGCCTACTATTCTAGTTTCAGGATGTTGTAATCACTAAACCTAAATGTATCAAGTGAGGCATGCACTGAAGGTGAGCCTAGTTCTTGCCTGTGAAAGCTCTGTGTTGGAGCTGAGTCTCATGACAGCTCTTAAAACAGACCCATTAGAGGCATTTTTCAGGGGGATGCAATACTTCACTAGCCATTTCTATACATGGTGTCTACAGATCAAAGCAACTGCACATTCACAGAGCAAATTTAGCTTTTATTTAGCAGCCTTATGTTACACACGTTAGATGAGGGAAGGGAAAAAATGTCTGATCCCTGGAGACATTCAAGGTCAGGCTTGATGGGGCTCTGAGCACTCTGGTCTAGTTGGAGATGTCCCTGCTTATTGTAGGGGGTGTTGGACTAGATGACCTTCAGAGATCCCTTCCAACCCAAGACATTCTATGATTCTATGATTCTACAACACCTTGCAAAAGAAAAATCTTTGTAGTAACCACTTACAGACTTCTCCAGCCTCCTCAAGTTGTTGCCACTATCATTATTTAACCTCTCTCTGCATTCATGGTTCTCATAAAAAATGCTGTTGATTCAGTCTTCTCTCCTTCTACAAAGCCCTGCATATTTCTTTAAGCATATTGCAATTTGAAGGCCATTTTCCAGAGGCATCAAGGATTCCATCTGTACCTGTACTCCCCAAAGTTTTAAGGGCAGTCATTATTATGCATCAAAGGAAGGTCCTGACAATCACAGAATCATAGAATCCTGGAATGGTTTGGGTTGGAAGGGACCTTCAAGATCATCTAGTTCCAACCCCCTGGCATGGGCAGGGACACCTCCCACTAGACCACGTTGCTCAAACACCAACTCATAAGGATACATAAAGACATCTTAGTTACACTTGGAGTTTAATGCTCCTTTTCAAGTGTATCATAACCCATCTGCAACTGAAAATTCATCTCTGCATTTCCTCTGTTGTTGCATAGCTGGTGGAAGACATCAGCTGACAGAGTCATAGAAAATGAGCAGACAAATTCACAGCTTTGTTAAGGTCTAGCCAGACCTCCCACAGACCTTTCCATTCCACTCTTTCCAATATTTTGAAGTTTCAGACAGAAAAGCAAATCTGAATTTAATGAGAAGAAAGAAAACATTGAATGCCATTATCCTCATTGTCAAATGCAATACAGAATTTTTCAGTGGTGCAATTAACTAAATATCTTTCAGATAATAATGAATCAACAACCCACTAACGCACGTAACAAATACTTTCTGAAGTTGAATGAGCAGGTAACTTTTTATATGCCAGTTCCTGAGTATCTGCACTGGTTTTTCACAAATCTGGGAAATATCTGCAGTTTCCACTGGAGCTTTATTTGGATGGAAACCATCTGAACACCGGTCCCCTTGATGCTCCCCAATTGGCAAGTGCATTCAGCAGTTCGAATTTTTAAGTCATTCTATAAATCAAAATTGAAAAAGAGGGAGGTAGCTAAACAGTGAACAGACAGGAATCACATAATAAGAAACTGTAAAGTGGGAAAGAAGTAAAACGATTTATTTTCTTATACAAAGGGCCACAAAGATGATCATGGAGCTGGAGCACCTCTCCTGTGGAGACAGGCTGAGGGAGTTGGGATTGTTCAGCCTGGAGAAGAGTAGGCTCTGGGGAGACTTTATAGTGGCTTTCCAGTGCCTGAAGAGGCTCCAGGAAAGCTGGGGAGGGGCTTTTCAGCAGAGAGGGCAGTGAGAGGACAAGGGGTAATGGTTTTAAACTGAAAGAGGGGAGATTTAGGTTAGACATGAAGAATAAATTCTTCCCCATGAGGGCAGTAAGGCAGTGGAATAAGTTTCCCAGGGAGGTTGTGGAAGCCCCCTCCCTGGAGGTGTTCAAGGCCAGGTTGGATGAGGCTTGTGCAGCCTGGTCTGGTGGGAGGTGTCCCTGCTCATGGCAGGGAGGTTGGAACCTGATGATCTTGAAGGTCCCTTCCAACCTTCACCATTCTATGATTCTATGATTCTATGATTCAATGGTTTGAGGACTCTTCAGAGCTTAATATCACCATACCTATATGGCTGAGGTTTATGGTCACTTTGTGGCCCTCCCTTTAGCTCAAAAACAGTTCTGAATCTTTCCCATGCATGACTCTCCTGAACACCCCTGACACCTTCTCCCAGAATGCTTCCCACAGCATCAAAAGGCAAGCAGTTCTTGCTGGATCTTCCTTCAGTACTCCTCTCTTGTCATAGTACCTGCAACACCCCCCACAGCAATTGTGGTCCATCAGGTGAAGAGCTGTGAGTACTCATCTACTTCTCTACTACTACTGCTTTTTCTCCATGGAGCACAAACTGCAGTACCACTATTTTAGAAACTGCTCCAGTTCTTCATCTCCTTTGTTTGTTTGGATGAGAGAGCTAACCTTTCACATGTTTATTATTATTGCTATTTTAAAAACATTTTATTATCATCATTGACTGGAAATCCCTGTAAAAGGGATTATCTTTCCTTATTTACCATCTACAAAGAGGTCCTCTTCTCAGTTTGTCCTTTTCTTTTCCCTAAAGGTTAGTATAGAGATTACTACTGCTATTAAAATCTGAAATAACCATCCTTCCTGACTCACTGCTGAGTTTTCTGCCTTCTCAGGCTACAATACATGGTTGGTGAAACATGCCTTCCTGGCAGTATGGTTTTTGAGCCTTCTGGTTTCATTAAAAAGTTTTGTCTTAGCATTTCAACAGTTTGTTTTCTGGAGAAGGAAGCAACTCCTCTGGTGTTAATTTAAGGTGGTCATCACAGTCTGAAACAAACATGTGGGACTTTGCTCATCCAAGCCTTTGTGTGATACCCACCAGAAGACCCTGTTCCAGGAAGATCCCTTCTTGACTAAGTGTTAGATCACAGCCTTGGTTTGCAATGAAGACATACTGAAGAAACAGGGTGTTGAAAAGATGTCCTTCAACAGACAGGACAGTGGTAGGGAAGCAAAAAGCTACCTGTTTTCCTAGGTAGAAAGTTATTATTTTCCTAAGTAGAAGTCAAAGTAGCCAAATTTGATGCCTTTTTTCCCACCTAGTTCTTAAATAGTCACAGGAATACTATGGTTTGTGCAAAATTCCTCCATTGTGTTATCTATGTTGGTTTATTTTTGAGGATTTTTAGACTCATAATTTCTTCTTCTTTTTCTCGACTAAAAGTGGTGTCAAACACAATAAAGTGGAGCAATTTTAAATGTTTTTTTGTTTGTTTGTGTTGGTTTTTGTCAGTTCCTCTCAGTGGGGAAGAAAGGGCTGGGACATTTTTGAAAGAGAAAACTCTTCTTCTTTCTTTATGTTGTTATTATTTATAGATATTGCAGTAATGCTAATAATTCCCACCCAAGCAAGGCAACAATTTTTTCTAGTCCCTGTACAGTTTTTGGGTAATATATTCCCTGTTCCAGGGGAGCTAAACCAAAAAAACCTTTCAAAGAAGTGAAACACCAAGGAAGGAGACAGAAGGAAGGTCATCACCAACAGGAATGCTTCTGCCTATTCTACCTTTAGGCACAGTCTGCAGATACAAAATGGGGTTCTGTTTCCTCAGTGGAAGAATAATCAGATTTAAATACATGAAGGAGAAGGTTGAAGAAACACTCACAAGCATGTTGCCCGTGGTCTAGGCCAACTCGACAGGAAAAGATTCCCAGCTTTTTCCCTTAAAATATTTGAATCACATCAGAAAGAGAACGAGTGAGTGACTCTAGTGAGGGCAAAGATGCACAGGATTGAAAGTGTATAGGTTTGGATTTTTTGGTCTCTTTTCTTCACATCACACTGTGGTAACATTGTTCCTCTCTTTTGTCAGCACTTTTGGTTTTCACTGTTTGTGAAAGTTCCTCATTTTACAAATGAGTATAATCTTTTTTCCCTTGTAAAACAATGCCTATGATGAGACCCGTTTTGGTTTTTTTTCAGGCATGAAGCAATCTGTTTTCGATTTCGAGAATGAGGGATTTTTATGATCTGTTTAAAGAACAGTCTCTGGTTGCTTACTTTTTTTTCTTGATGCATCAATAACACTAATAAAAAAGAGCAGATAAAGCTTTGGCTTGCACTGAAGGAACAAACAAAGGCATCTCACGTGGATACTTTGTATTCAGAAATGCTGAATGCTTTTTCTTTTCTCTTTACAGGAAGTTTCTTCCCTTTCAAAACATTTAATGAAATGCTATATAAAATAAATATCAGCTTTTTTTTCTGGAAGAGCCATACTCTTCAAAGGCATCAAGGAGTAAACACCGTGTTTCTCATATCTCCCCAGAAAGCTTGAGACTTGCTGAGCTTTATGCACCCAAGAAGATCCAGTTAATCTACCAAGTGTCTGAGCATGGCTAGAGGTGGCTGATGTTTATGATATTAATCTTAATAATTTCCCTGTTGGTTTGTGTTCCTCCTGTTTCTTTCAGGCACCTGCTCTTGCACTATGTGCTCACTTTGTAAATGTACTGGGATGGACTGGTTGCTGCTTCACATGTAGACCATGTGTAGCAAAATGGGACCTCCACTGTCAACTGAGGCATCTATTTTCACTCAGCAGTGTGTGTAAAAATAGAGATTATTGGATGGAGTTTGTCCTCAACATAAGGCCTGTGGGTCTCTTCACAAAACACCTGTGAAATGAATTGTTGACATGTAGACTAAATGTGTTGATTAAATTTCCAAGATTCTAAGATCTGGTCAATTAGCCACCTGTGATGCATTTT
This sequence comes from Hemiprocne comata, assembly GCA_020745705.1. Lineage (NCBI taxonomy): Eukaryota > Metazoa > Chordata > Aves > Apodiformes > Apodidae > Hemiprocne > Hemiprocne comata. The sequence continues at coordinate 118,980,822 of CM036588.1, read as the reverse complement.
TCCCTTAATTCACTGAGACTCTATTGATATTCTGAAGCTACTGATTATTCAGAGCCAAACTCTGCTTTTATTTAAACAGTTCACAGTCATTTGAGTAGCTCTTCTCATGGTCACACACGCATTGAACTTTCTTCCATTAGTCAGGAATGATCATCAGCCTCATCTAACCAACTGCAGTTTCTTTTTGGGGAGTATATGACTTTATGACAAGCTGAAGATCTTGCATGCATTGCAAGTGATCAGATGAAGTCCCTTCCCATGGCACATGGGACACAGTTTTGTCTTGTGACTTCCACCTGCCCAGGTCCCTGAGCTCCCTGGACTCAGTTTGCAGGCAGAACTGCTGGCTTACCTTACAGTAGTCCAAAGCCTTTATTAGTTGTCCAGCTTTGCTAAACCAAAGTTGTCTCACAGTCTGTGAGGTCTTATGGAGAAGAGAGATCAAAAGTCTGTTGGAAATAACAACTAGGCAGCCTCTTTTTGGCAGCTTCAACACACTATTTCAAAATGCTGCTGTGCTTGGTGGTTGGTTGTGTTGTGTTGTTCCTTGGAACAGAGATGGGAGGTGATTCTCCACCTTTATTCCACTCTTGTGAGACCCCACCTGGAGTCCTGTGTCCAGTTCTGGGGCCCCCAACACAAGAAGGACATGGAGCTCCTGCAGAGAGTCCAGAGGAGGGCAACGAAGATGATCCAAGGACTGGAGCAGCTCTGCTCTGGACACAGGCTGAGAGAGTTGGGGCTGTTCAGCCTGGAGAAGAGAAGGCTCCAGGGAGACCTCAGAGCAACTTCCAGTGCCTGAAGGGGCTCCAGGAAAGCTGGGGAGGGGCTTTGGACAAGGGCTTGTAGTGAGAGGACAAGGGGGAATGGAGTAAAACTGGAAGAGGGGAGATTGAGGTGAGACATGAGGAAGAAATCGTTTAGTGTGAGGGTGGTGAGACACTGGGCCAGGTTGCCCAGGGAAGCTGTGGAAGCCCCATCCCTGGAAGTGTTGAAGGGCAGGTTGGATGGGGCTCTGAGCAACCTGGTCTGGTGGGAGGTGTCCCTACCCATGCAGGGGGGTTGGAACTAGATGATCTTTGAGGTCCCTTCCAACCCAAACCATTCTGTGATGATTCTACGATTCTATGACTGGATCAGAAACCACTTGACACCACTGGATGGACGCTGGAGCTCCTAACCCTTTTGTAGGTCTTGTTCTTACGGGTCAAATCCAACCCATTGCAGAGGGAGAGAGGAGCATTTTCACAAACGAGAAATCAGAATCAGAGGCAACTGCTCTGCCTGTCTTGCAGACTGCCAGTGTCCCAGCACACATAACTGGGAAAGATCCAGAAGGAATCAATTTCCACAATCCAGTGGTTGACATGAAGTGGAAAACATTCAAGGAGGGTAGAAAACAAACAAACAAACAAACAAATAAACAAAATCAAGAAAAAACCCTTCTTGTTTCTTATTGCCCAACAGTTTACTATGGTTATTGTTCCATTTTGGCCACAGACTTGTGACCCCTCTCATTTTATTTAGTGCTGCTTTCAGTTCCCTTTTTTAAAACAAAACAAAACAACTCAAAGTGTTGCTAAAGCTGTGTTAAACTTATTAACTCCTGTTTGATTCTCTCACATGCTCTGGTGATAGTATCAATACCAGAGGTGGATGAGACACCTGCTTGCACATGCCCAGTGCTGAGCCTCCGGTGATGTGCCTTGATCTGATTTTATGGCATTATATGAAAAGTGAGGGTATGAGTTAAAGGAAGAACTGTATTTTGCAATTATCTGTATAATCAGGCAGCCTTCCAGCCTCACAATAGCACTGCTTGAGGTTTCAAAGTGCTGCTAATGCAGGATGAAATAGGCTTTTCACAATCTAAATAAATATCTAGGATATGCATACACATATATCCAGAACTTAAGATGCATATGTACACGTGCCTGCATGTATTAATACACTTATATATATGCAAGATACACAGAAAAGTGTGATTGGTGTGAATATCAGCAAAAGTGCTGCCTGAACTTGTTCAAACATGTGCACAGCCAAGCCTTCTCCTACCTGTTGCTCTTTCCATTATTTATTCACTCTGAGGTGAGCAACCTTGCCCCCCTCTGCACAAGACCCTCACCTTGGAATATTCAAGACCAGGGGGTGTGCTGAGCTTTCCCTTTCCTGGACTGGTCCCACATCAGGCACTGGGTTTTGCCTATAAAATGTGAGCAAAGTCCCAGTGGGGTAAATGTGACTTGTGCTGGCAAAGGAGAGGAGCAGCCGGCGGAGTTGTAGCTTTGTTCAGAGCACAGATGCCTGTGGACAAAACCCTCCTGGTTCATATTTCCTGGTCTCTGGGAGGATTAAGAGTCTGTAGCCAGGGATTCATCCCTGTGCCCGTGCCCGAGCGTTGCCTACGCTGTGCAGCTTGGCGTGGGGTTTGAGAGGCCCGTGCCCACACCCCACTGAAGCCCTGTGGATGCTGGCATTTCCAGGGCTGTGTGGCTGCTGGGTGGGGTGTTTCTGGATGACAGCTTTGGAAGTGGGTGCCTCAAGTCATCTACATCTTGAGTCCCAGAGCCCTTCTGGTTTTTTTCTGTTCCTGACTCAATGCGTCTCAGAAGACTTCTGGTAACAACTTGCTTTTGGCTGGAGATACCATGAGAAAATAACTCCCCCAGTGCTATTATTTTCTGGCTCTCTCAGTCTGAGTCCTGGACAGAATTAGGGAAGTACAGTCACACCTCCCCTCCTTCAAACTTTGAATGTATTCCCTGTCGGGTCACTTTTCCTTTTATTGGGTGTACCACAGACACCTTTGCCTTCTGATGGCTTTGTCCACTAACTGGACCTTCTCCAGTGACCCCCTGAGCAGAGCCCCAGCAGGACAAGGTTTGCTCCTGCCTGAGACATCAGCCAGCCAGCAGGAGCAGCCAGAAGCAATCCAGGGAAGGAGGCATCCCAGGTGCCAAAATGTAGTGCCAAAGCTCTGCCAACAAACGGGAGGGTGAACTAATGGTATTCGGAAGAGTATTTGCAACTTTTGCTGGTGGCATCAGAATCTGATCTCAATTACAATGAAGTAACCAGGCTAGATTTGGATCTGGATTAGACTGACCACATTTAAGTCCCTTTTGAAAGTCTGCTTTTGCCACACTACTCTAATGAATCAAATTGTCTTGCACATAAAGGCATATTATTGTCCTGCTTCCTTAGCATCTTTCTATTTGTTTGTTTATTCTTGGGTTTATGCATGAAATTTTCACCAGTTAAAAATAAAATAGGCTTTTAAATTAATTTAATTAAAAAGATACAATCATCTGTGTAGTCTCTTCAACTGAATTAAACCCATTTTGCTGTGGACAGAGCATCAGTATTGTTAAATCTGTCTAGTACTGCCCTGTATAAGGGTTTGGTTTTTTTTAACAGTTACTTCTGATTGTGCCAGATGATTGCAATTCTGGATTAATATTCTGACACTTCTGGCTGAGGACTTCCTAGGTGTATATCTCACCTAGATGTTTTTGCAGAAGCTAGCAACATATATTCAGCTGTTTTTAAGGATGACATTAAGGAAAAATACATTAGCAAAAAATCTTAGTGTGCTTTTGTTCCTTTGCTTTTAAGAATGACTAGTGCTTCCATGCATTGGCACCAGGACTGAAACTTTTCAGGAGAGGATGATTTTTAAGTCAGGAGGGTGTTTTTTCCATTTCCCCATGAAAAGAAAATTGCATTTTGCATAGGTGATTGTTAGAGTTTAGTGAGGGCATTTTCTAAGAATTGTGGTCATCTGTGGCCTGATCTGCCCCTCCACAATTTCTCCTGTGTCTAGACTCAGTCAACGCCATCATACATCTGGATTTCCTTGGACAGATCCTCCTTTTTTTTTTCTGTTGGGAAACTTTGTCAATGCAGATTTGGAGAAATTCATACACATGCCCTGCCCAGATGGCCTGTGGATGTGCTCCAGGTCTGGTGTGCTCCAGAAGTCCTTGATTTACTGCAGAAAGTAATTGTCCACGGTGTGAGGAGCATGGTCACAATACTTGCTCAATGGGTGCTGTCAAATACAGGGGCATATTGCTCTCCTCAGGGAACCCTGAGCAAAATGAAGAGGTTTGGGAGCACCTGACTTGCTCAGGCAGACCAAGTGGAGAGGTTAATTTCTTACATCATAATTTCAATGTAAATTAAGCACAAACTTTTAATGCCACTTATGTCTTTATTATGAACATAAGCACACCTCGTATCTTTCTCGTGGATGAGTGCTGCAAGTCTCTGTTCCTGGATTGTCCAGTTGAAAGATGCATGGTTCCTCACAGTGAGGAATGCTGTATCTGAGGAGTATCTAGGATAATCACAGTAATGGTTATAAACTAACACTAATACAAAGTAAAGCACAATCAATGAATAGTTGGTGACCGAAATGTGATTTCCTGCCAGTAAGCCTGTAAGTAGCAAAGCTCTGAGCAAAGAAAATGCATCAAGCCCAAAAGAAAGCAGATGAAAGCATTATCTAAGATCCCAAATCAGGACGTTCATGCCTAGGGATGGCCTTAAAAAAGGAAGAAAACAAAGCAAACAAAAAACCTAAAGCACACACACAAAAGCTGTTTGATACCCATGACCCTGAACAGCAACATTTAAAATCACTACTGCACATGTCATTTCCCCCAGGTTTGGTTTGTGATCTCTGTGTGTGCTAATGTGCCAGAAGGGTTTATCTTTGGGGAAAATTTGTGGCCTGCATTATGCAGTGAGTTGGTTACCAGGACAGCAGGTCCCAGGCTCATACATTTATGGACATATTTGTGGTTGTGATTTTCCATGTATTGTGTCCCAATACCACATGGTCATTAAAAACAAAGGAGGTATTGAATTTGCACATGGTGCATTCCTTCAAAGTTAATGGCTCTATCCTGGGAGACATGTCAGCATGATTAGTCACCTCGTAGCCCTCCTGAACACCATCTCTCCTGCAAGTCCTGGTGCCAAAAGCCATCCGGGGCAGGGGGCTGCAAGGGGCACCAGGCACATCCACACCGTGCTGGAGGGTTCACCACATGCTGTGGTGGGCCTGAGGCTGCTCTGATCTTGCAGGCTAAGCAATGAAACTGGGAAATGTAATTGGCTTTGCCAGGAGTAAAAGAAACTTCCAGTTTCCAGGTCTGTTCTGATGGCTAGACACCACCCCAGAGCATGGCTTTCCCTCCTCTCTGTCATGCTGTGCTGGTTGCTCTCCAGGCTAGGTGGGTGCCAGGGTGGGTATGTCTCCATCAGCTTGCCTGTCCTCAGGATCACTGCTCTGCATCACAGCTACATTTGGTCCCTCAGTCAGAGACATTTTAGAGAGAGATTTTGGTTTTGTTTGTGCTTTTGCAGTTTTTTGCACAAAGGCTCTTTCACATCTTTAGGCATGGTTCTCATCTCCAAGATAAATTGGGACCTAATCCTCTACAATCCTCTACACTATGTGCAGACACAGGTAAAGCTGAACTGGTCAGATTTAGCTTTTCCGCCTCACTGGTCATTGTTCTTTTTTCTTCTAAATCAAATCAAGCCTTTCCAGAACTCCCTTGAAGCAGGATTTGTAGAATCATTTTGGCTGTAAAAGACTTTGAAGATCATCAAGTCCAACCGTTAACCCAACACTGCCAAGTCCACCACTAAACCATGTCCCTCAGCACCACATCTACATGTCTTTTAAATACCTCCAGGGATGGTGACTCTACCACTGCCCTGGGCAGCCTGTTCCAGTGCCTGACAACCATTTTGGTGAAGAAATTTTTCCTAATATCCAATCTAAACCTCTCCTGGTGCAACTTGAGGCCATTTCCTCTTGTTCTATTGCTTGCTGCTTGGGAGAAGAGCCTGACCCCCACCTGACTACAACCCCAGTTCCCTCAGTCACTCTTCATAAGACTTGTGCTCTAGCCCTTAAGACATGTTTTTAAGACATTTTTAAATGACAGAATCTTCATGCATCATATTTAGATTGAACATTTTGGTTCGAGTAGCAGTTCATCTGTGTATAATTTTCAGAATAATATAAAATTTCACAGTATATCAGTACATTAAGTGATGATTTTTTCCCACAGGCTGCACATCGAGCTGGAAGAAAGGTTAAGATGTATCAGTTCATATTAAGCAGTGCTGCCACACATGAAATAAAAGGAATGGAATATATCAGTTGTGATCATGCTAGGATGATATGGCCTCAATAATACTATGTAGGATTGCACAATATGTCAGAGAGCTGCTGCTAAGTCATGACAAAATTATGCATCATGAAAAAGGTAACAGCATAAATCTGTTTAGAAACAGTAAAAGTGGAAACTATTTCAAGCATCTTATAGGGAAGAGACCTATTTATCTTTTAAAATATATAAATGGAGAATTTTTCCTTGAAATTTATAGAATATCAGAGTAACTGATTGACTCTATCAGCCTTTTCCAACAAACTTACATTGCAAGAAAGTTTTCCAGCCTGCTCTCATGTCAAGTGAATGGAAATGAAAGCAGATTTGGGCCCTGTGTCTATATGGTTCATATTAGAGACGGTCTCGAACCAAACCCACTAGATCAGAACATTCCCAGACTTTGAGGAAGTTTGGCTCTAATTTCAGTTTTAAAATTCAGTACTGGCTCCTTTCAACACGGAACTAAATCATCTGAGCACCGCTTTGGGAAATTTGGATCCAGATCAGTACTTTGCAGCTGCAGCCCTCATAGAAATCTAGAGCTCCTCAAGACTGGTCCAGGGGGGCCAGGAGGGCACGGAGCTCCCCCCGTGGCTTGCCCATGTGGGCAGCCCAAGTCACAGAATAGAGGTCTTCTGCCAAGAAGATCTGGAAGGAAGAGGTGCATGGAGAGCACAAACACGCAGTGCATGTCAGTCCTAACAAGAGAGCTGTGTAACCCAAATCAGCCAACACTCAGGTTTATTGAACTGTAGCTTGTGGACTCAGTGTGAAATGGGCTGAATTTCTGCTGTTGAAGGGCTTGATTTGTACCCTGGAAAAGCAAACGGTTTCTAACAGTTTCATTTGCTACGTTTTTCACTCTTGTATGGTTCCAGTCCTTGCTGTGTAATCAAGGGCTGGGGTGGTGAGGGAGCTGCTGGCCAGATTTGCTAGCAAAATTTGCTAGCAGAAGCTTCCAAAGTGCTTGGTCATGGAGATCCTGGAACTGTGAGTCCTGGAGAACTGCTGCTGATGCTGGTGATAGGGGAAACAGACCTGAAACCGGTGCTGCTTTAATACACAGTAAAGGCATTTTTATTACTTTTTTCCTTGAAGTCAGTCAAAATAGTCTAAAACGTTTCATCCAAGCTGGCTGCATGATCACATCAGAGCCACTGACATGCTGAGCCTCTGCAGCAAGGACAGCAGGTACTTCAAGGAAGGGAATAAAAATGTCTCCCAGCCATGGCCCTGTCCTCTGTGCCCCAACAACATGGCAGAGCTGCAGGAGGCCCTGCAGGGATGGAGACACAAGGAATGGTGCAGGGATTCCCTCCAGACTCAGCATCTGTGCACAAGGAGATGAAAGAGGAACTCATGGAGACTTCAGCTGCTGGAATGGACCTGTATCCTACATCCATTCTCAGGATGGCTTACTTACCAGTTGTTCACTAGACTTCTCTTTTGCTCCCTCCGTGATACAAAGGGAGCAAAAATGGTTTTTACACCTTTGTCTTCCGAGATCTGAGTTGACCATCAGAGTCCAAGCTGTTGTTCAGCTAATTCAGTAAGCATTTGTAAACAGCCTAGTTTGTCACAATGCTTTGCAAACTTCCATGAGCACCATCGTCCTGTTTGGCCCTGAGGATTCCTGTAAACTGACCACAATAAAAGAACAAGAGAGAAGACACCCCTGGGAATGGGGGCAGTGTGGCCTGTGTTTGTCCATCTTTGTCAAAATCTATTTTTATTTACACATTATTCCTTTGCACTCTGTGTCCATTTTAGCTGCCTAGATTTAAGTTGTTCAGTGCAGTGACCATCTTCCACTTTACCTTTGTAAGTCATCTAGGTCAATTGGGAACCCATTTCCAGTTAATTCTTGGTGATACTATGTGAGATGTGCTTACTCTTATCACTGCTTATTGGAATACCTGAAAACCATTCAGTTTTAAATATTATTTAAATATTTTAAATAATCCAACAAAGGGCCATGAAGATGATTAAGGGACTGGAACACCTGCCTTATGAGGGAAGGCTAAGAGACCTGGGGCTGTTCAGTCTGGAGAGGAGAAGGCAGGGAGGGGATCTTATTAATGTCTATAAATACATGAGGGCTGGGCATCAAGAAGGCAGGGACAACCTCTTTTCACTTGTGCCCAGTGACAGGATGAGGGGCAATGGATTCAAGCTAGAGCACAGAAGTTCCACCTCACCATGAGGAAAAACTTCTTTACTGTGAGGGTTACAGAGCACTGGGACAGGCTGCCCAGAGAGGTTGTGGAGTTGAAGGAGTTCTCTGGAGACTTTCAAGACCCAGTTCTGAGTGACCTCCCCTAGATTTGGTCCTGCTCTGGCAGGGGGGTTGGACTCCATGATCTCCAGAGGTCCCTTCCAACCCCTAACATTCTGTGATTCTGTGACTGAGCCAACAGTCATTTAAATAGGTAACTCACTGGAGTGTCATTTTTTAAAAAGATGGGTTTTGGCCATCTCCAGTTCTTATTTCAGACTGTCTCTTATGCCCTATGTTAAACAATCACTTTAATTGAGTCTAGAGACCTCCAATAAAATTGCAATCAATTGGCCTTTATGAGGGCCTATAGTTCTATGTTTAAATTAATTGGCAGATAGTGAACCAGGAGGGGAGAAATGGTCAGATTCTTTGAGGTGGTTGGAAGGAAACCTATTGCCCCAAGTAATAATAATAAGACACCAAGTGCCATCACTTGTCAAGCTTCTAACACCTAACCTGGTATGGAGCAAAGCTTTCAACAAGGTCTTCAAAGAGGTTATGGCTTGTTTGGTCACAAAATATTTTTATATACTCTCTTGTGGAAGTGCAAGGTTTCCCTCAGCAAGGGGAGGCAAGAAATGCTCTTACTGACTTATAGAAAGCTGTGTTGGTCCATGGCTTTGCTGAAGGTTGATGGAAGAGCTCCCAGTGGGATAGCTATGATTAATATTTCCCATGGATCAGAAAGTGCTCCTTGCTGAAGCTGGAGCTGCATTTGCAAACATGTGGTGAGTTGGATGTTTATTTTTCTGCAACTGTTAAATGGTCACTGAAGTAGAACATGTAGTATTTCACTCGCTAAATGCCTTCAATCATTTTGAAGCCACTTTTGACTGTGCATTTTGAGTTTCAAACAGGGTTGCTTATGACTAAGAATGGCATAATACTTTTTCAGGGACTGTAATTAGCTCCTAACATGACCTAACAGACTTTGGCAAAGCCATTTTCACTCCTTTTCCCAGCGGGACAAACTGCATTTACTGAGCTGTTATTTTGCCGTGTTAAAGAAGTTAAAAGGCCTGATACCTTTTGCACTTTTATGATTCCCTTATGAATGGAAATTACATTAAGATTTGGGGTGGGGGTTTATCCTTACTTTATAGTCTCTGGTAATTTTACAAGGGAAATCAGAGGCACGTATTAGTCTGATCTCATTTCTGCCAGGTTAACCGTGAAGCAAGTGAAGTCTTGGAAACGTGTATGTAAAAAACTCACATAGTTAAGACCAGAATCTGCCAAAAACCTTTTCTGCCCCTAGGCTACTACTCCTACTCCCTGGAATTCCCTCTCTTTTTACTACCCCAGAATTCTCTTACTTTTACAGTACTTGAGTTTTCTAACTCTAATGCTATTGTAGTTTTACTAGGGAACAGTCTCTTGAGTGAGATCAGAGTTCAGGATTTGGCTGACAAGCTCTGTGGCTGGCAGAGTTTCTGAAACAGCCTAATCTTCTATTTATGTCAACTCTGCAGTTGTCTTTCCATCTCTTTTTGGTCTTACCTGGAAATAGATGGATATATATTCTCCCTTGACTTACCTCCTCTCTCCTTCTGCTGCTGTTATTATTCTTTGGTATCTTTCACCGTTTTGAGGTTGTCTGGAAGAAAACATAGCTATGAAAAAACATAGTTACGAAGATTTACGGACTTTAATAAGCATTAGCCATTTCATTGGTCTGCTGGATTGCATGCAATTGATAAAAATTAGCTCAGCAAGGACAACTGAGCTGTGTGAAATGACTCATTTGCATAAGGTTTTACAGCCACACTGCAACACGTAGCATGTGTAATTAACAATCAACATTGGTCTGACTTAAGCACCCACCTTACCCCTGTGTATTGAGATTTTTCTCAGGAGTCTTCAGCAGAAATACATTTTTAGCCTCTTCAACAAATTAAATAAAAATTTGGGAACAAAGGCAGTCTTAAGAAATCTGTCAGCAATGATTATCCTTTTTTTGTTGTTGTAGGCACAGTTTCAGTTAAAGAGGAGTTCTGTAGTTAAAAGAGGGTTCTGTTTTTAAGAGAGCTCGTTGAAGACCGTGTACATTTGCAAGTTAAATCCTCAGGCATAAAAATATATTCCACTGGGTTCTCCATCTAATGAAAACTCAACCAAGCAGAAGTATTTCCTATCAGGTAGAATTTAATGCAACCTTTGTCTTCACATTGGTGTGCAGCTACTTTGGGTGGACAGTACAGATTACAACTGCTCTGTGCTTTGGAGCACATAATGTCACCCAAGGCATTGATGCTGAGAACCAAGGTACAAAAATGCTCCTTGCCTCTTAAAGTGCTGACCTGCTGGCTCTAATCCCACAAGGAGCTAAAGCACGTGCTCCCATGCAGAGACAGTCCCAAAGACCTGAAGGCAAATCAGTGCTTCTGATCTCTCTGGGATCAGAAGGAAAAGTGCCAGCAGCACCAGCCTGCCTCTGTGGCAGGAGCAGGAGATGATTCATGGTGGAGGCACAGACATGCAAGGTACAAGATTAATACTGCAGATACCTCAATATCACAGTAGTATCCCTCTGTTACAATCTGATATCATATATTTTGAAGTCATGGTACTGGAATATCACCAGCTAGGTCATTGCATTTTACACAGTGATGTAATTTCACACATGACACCATATTATGTTGCTAATGTTTCTCCTCCCTACAGGGTGAAATCCCACAGTGAGGCATGCTAATTGTTGGAGATAAGTGTCAGAGTGCCAGCAGCATGGGGATGAGCTATGCCTGGCTATAATGGTACCTTGTAGTGGACGACAGCCAGTCCCCAGGACTGCCAGCCTGCAGCATGTTTCTGCTTCTGGTCCACCTCTTTCTTCTATCTGGAAATCACTAAGCAGAGGATCGAGGAGCTGGCCATGTGCAGTGCACTCAGCTAATCATCTCTTGCCTCCCCTGGCAGGGCTCTGCTCCAGCCACTTGCCTTGCTTAGCACACATCAGCCTGGGTGCAGGGCAGAGCACCTCCTGACCAGGAACCCTGGGCTGATGTGCACCAGGCATAGAGAGGCTTGCTGCCTCTCCCCACCTCTGCCTGCTGCCAAGGCCACCCATCCTCTCGCCAGGAAACCAGCAGGCACCAGTCAGGACAGGGCTCTCATGGACTTGATATGGTCCCTGTGCGGCTCAGGTGGCCTGCAATACAACTGGATGAGATGAGGACACGAGAAGAGAGACAGGAAGGCAGAGAGATGATGGACTTTGCTGTGGATCAAGCAACAGACCAGTGGCACAGCCTGCAGGCTGCCTAGCCTGGCTCCAGTCCACAGGGCAAGGCAGCCTCTGCCCCTTGTCCCTTGTTGCACCTCCCCTGTCTCCACTGCATCTCCTGGACCAACTTCACCCGTGCTTTAGCTCCATTCATTGTCACATTCATCACCTGTGCATGTGAAAGAAACAACTGGCAGCTGACTGCCATGCCTTGCCTGGGAAAAATACACCTTTCCAAACGAGAGAGGGGGGAATTTTGAGAAGGCAGGAAATTCTTTTGGCATCTTGTCAAATGTCCTTTTGGGTTTCATCTGCGAGTGCAGACCTGGCTTAACCCTAGGGCATTCAGGGCCTCTGTGCAGCTGGTGATGGGCATGCTTTTAAGGAGACCATTGGAAATGTAACAGTAAATGGCATCACCTACCTAGAAAACTTCTTGGCAGTGTCATTTGTAAGACTTTTTTTTCTTCCTGAGTTTTCTGGACATCCAGGGATGTGCTGGTTTTACTTCAGTGCCAGCCACACCAGACACCTTTTTTTCTTTCAGGATGTTACTCTGATTGTCTGGTTAGAAGACAGTATTTACATTTTCTCTTTCTTTCCTAATTCAGAACTCCACTTCATCTCCATGGTTTGTATGTCATAACCTTGCAGCCACTGAACATAAGACCTGATGCTGTATTACATGTACATCACTCCACTGATTTTCAGAGCTGCTCCTGACTTTCATGAGGAAGTCCTGACTGTGAAAGACTTTTTCTGCTGCTTTTTCCAGTCTGTATTCTAGATCTCTCCACATTATGGCACATGAGTCACATAGTGAGTGTCTGGCAGGTCATTTGTGTTATGTCTACAGCAGAAAAAGACCTCAGTGGTTTCACATGAGAAAGTTGAATCCTAAATGTGGCTGGAAAAAAAGTAAAGAAAACGGATAAGAAGATGCCACCAGATAAAGTGTGTATTATTTTCCTCCAAATGATTTACTTATGCAAATAAACCACAACCATTTTCAAAGTAACTTCTTGGGGTGTTTTCCTTTTTCCCATATTTTAAATAGATCACCTTGAACAAAAGCCATATCATGATGAGAAAAGAGAATACAAGTCTGACCTTGAGCAAATTTGGTTGGTGGTGATTCACCCCAGTGTCATCTTACTCAGATAGTCAGCATCTAACCATAAACTCATGATCGTTGTATATATTGCTGTATATATGTGTGAGTGTACTTATATAAATATACATATTTATGCATGACCACTCATTTCTCATGCACAACATGAAGCAGTTTGTAAGACCCTGTTCAGGGTAGAGCTTTAACATGCATGTAGTAACTTAAACCTACGAGCACTTATGTGCTTTTCTGAACTAGGTTGCAAGAATTTTTTCTACCCATATTGAAATCTGTGGAAAGACCAGCTCTGCACCACTGTCTCAGCCTCACTCAAAAGCTTCACTTCTGCCTACATATAGAGAAGCCCAAGGTTTTCTTGACAGACTTAAACCAAAAATACTGTATTGAATATGGAAACATAAGCAGAGTTTGGCTTCTATATCTAGGAAAGTTGACAGTAGAAGGTGATTGGCAGCCATAGCCAGCAGGTATCCCTTACTCAGAAGGCATTTATGAACCTTTTGTCCATTAAAGCTACCTGTGAGAAGCCCTGCTTTCTACACCATGAAAGCAAACCAGGGTCTTCTGCCACTTTGGTCAGACTGGTGAAAGGTGAGAGGTGCTGGGAGCCAGTGGGGCTGCTCCATCAGTCACTGCACATCTGTAACCAGGACAAAAGCAGGGATTTAGGAAAGCCCCAGGGAGAGAGGGATATAAAATCATTTGTCCCTGTGTGAAATTAGAAAGGAGCAAAAGATATTTGGGCTGGGTGTGTTTTTATGGGCTTTAAGCAATCTAAATAATTACTGGGTTACAAACACGATGGCCCTAGTTGTCCACATTTTATCTTACCTTATTGTTTTTCAAAGAGGTTCAAAACCAGACAGAACATACTATTCCTCTGCACTCAGTAATGTTTATGTTTGGAAATGAGATTAGAAATCTTCAAGGGAAAGAGAGTCTTATTTCAGGGAGACAAAATTGCTTATTAAACCTGCCCTTAAATCCAACTGACTGACCAAACCCTAAGTGTTGCAAAGTACAAACATTTCTGTGAGCTAGAATTTTCTGCTACTTTCACTGCTGCAATACCCAAGCTGGTGTTGGGCAATAGGTGTAAGTGTATGAGTACATGGGTGGCTGTGTTTGTAAAGAATGGATAATACTCTTCATGCAAATCTTCTTTTAAGCACTAAATACAACACGTTGTCTCATATGATTGTTCTTTGGTCAAACTTAGTCTTTGGCTCACACTACTTTCCAGAAATGCTCCTGGTGTTTTTTAAGAGTCCTGAAGCTATCTATCAAAATGATTTTTTTTTTTTCTAAGAAAATTCCCTTTAGAAAGAAGGAAGCAGAAGAGAACAAAGGGAAACAGCCTGTGACAATGACTCATTATGTTCCTTATAAATTATAGCTGTGAAGTCAATGCAAATTGTTTCTCACAGTTTCAAAACCCACTATAAGACAATAACTTAGGGCTATAGAAAGAGAAGCACCTAAAGAAATAATGGCACTTTTTTTTTTCTGTAAACATAGAGAAGTGTGCAACAAACAGTAGAGTTATTTGGAAAGCTCTTGAAGATGCACTAGTAGATTAATTTCATGTTGTAGTATGCAAAACTAAACCAGAATCAAACTCTTGAACTTGTAGCTCTTGTGGTATTTATTAAGCCTGACATTTCTGTAATTTGTTTGGCAAGCCACCATTACATGGGGCATTACTAATAGGGAAAAGGTCTGAAACCTGGGAAAGGTGCAGATATTTGACCTCTAGAGCTCAGTCTTCTTGGACAAGCAGCAGTACTTTCCTTCTCTGTGGAAGGACGGAACTCGGTGGAGTGCTTGGGCTGCAGGAGAGCAGAGCACTTCAGCACACACTGAGGGCTTAGCACACTGCTTCCTTGGAGGGGAATAGAAAGGCTCATGCATTCAGGTGTCCTGTTATTATTTCCATCAGGAATGGGACAGTCTCCAGAGCCCAGTGTGCACGCTTGTTTTGCTGTGCAGCTTGCCTATTTGCTCGGCTTCCAAAACTTTGCTGGCAGAGCCCACACTGTGATAAAGGCCCACGGGTACAATTTCTATCTGAACCAGGTTGGGTAAAAGAGCTATTGAAGAGTGAGGCGTGAGCCTCCAGATGTGTTTTTGGCTGCTGGAAGTCCTGTGTTCTCACTCAGGGAGATGAAGCCTTACTACTGCATCTTCACAAGCTACCTTCTCCTAGCTATGGCACTGGTATTGCACCTCAGACAGCACTTGAAACCAGACCAAGGATCTCCACAGCTAAAAACACAAACTTTTATAGCCCTGTTCAAGAAATGCATACCCTGTGGCTATGGCCTGCAATGAACCCATGCCCTCTGCAGAGCAAATACCATGAAGGGGTGCCTAATGTACAATGACTAGCAGATGGTGGCCTCACTTGATCTGCTCTGCAGTCACCGGCGGCTGTGTCTCAGGGGAGAAAGGTCTATTAAAAATTGCAGTCAAAGAGCTTTACCCTAGAGTCCCTTGGTGCTCAAGCCTGTTCCTCCCAAACATGTATTTTAATTGTGCAATGCAGCCACAACATCGGTATACTGGAAATCTCTTTGTTTACAAAATCATTTTTTATGCCTTAGCTCTCTTTGAGGGTGAGAAAACAGATTTGGAAACTGTCCAAATGTACCTTAAAGAAATGTCTTAAGTATCAACATGAGCTAGCTGAGTCACCACCAAAGTCACCATGTCTCCAGGCACACACTACAGCTGTATTTTACAGAAGCATTTTAAAAGCAATTGTGTGGGTGCATGTGTAACTCTGTGCATAGAGCCCTCAGACAATGTGCTTGAAGGATACATAAGGATGAAATCACCCAGATTTGGCTTTTACAAAGTCTTCAGTAGTGTGACGGAATTCCGACTCATTCTCTCCTTAGATGGATAGATCTGGCAGTGTATCATAAGGGATATTTTCCTGTTATTTTAAGAAAGCAAGGTCCTTTTACTTATCTTTCCATGAAATTACAAAGAGT
Source organism: Hemiprocne comata (assembly GCA_020745705.1). Taxonomy (NCBI): domain Eukaryota; kingdom Metazoa; phylum Chordata; class Aves; order Apodiformes; family Apodidae; genus Hemiprocne; species Hemiprocne comata. The sequence continues at coordinate 118,965,002 of CM036588.1, read as the reverse complement.
TTCCTTGAAGCCATACCTTATCATGCATCCTGGCCAGCACGGAAGCACTCACTCCTGATCATTACCCATTAAAAGGTCCTTTGAGGAAATGGTTTGAAGCTTTGATGCTGAGAAAACTGTTTGATACCACGTATTTTATATCCTATGTGTGTTTCTCTAATGTAGCATTATTAATAGTTCTGCTTCTTCCACTAACTTCTTCAGCTGCTCATCTTTTAGATAACAACTCCCCTTCCATCAGCTGCCAAGAAATGACACTTATTTCTTGTTGAGAGCCAACATATCATCTTTCTAGTGTTTTCAGAGATACATCTCCATTGACAGTGAACTGGATTAAAGGAATATTATTTGAAGTCATCTTTTCTAGAGATAGTAATGGGAGCATCATGTCTCTACTAGCTCCCCAAGCTCTGGGCCAGATTGTCACTGAGAGGAGAGAAGACTGAGGGGGGATCTGATTAATGTCTATAAATACATGAGGGCTGGGTGTCAAGAAGGAAGGGACAACCTCTGTTCACTTGTGCCCAGTGATAGGATGAGGGGCAATGGATTCAAACTCGAGCACAGGAAGTTTCCACACGAGGAAGAACTTCTTTACTGTGAGGGTTACAGAGCACTGGAACAGGCTGCCCAGAGAGGTTGTGGAGTCTCCTTCTCTGGAGACTTTCCAGACCTGTCTGGATACCTTTCTGAGTGATCTGCCCTAGTTTTTGGTCCTGCTCCGGCAGGGGGGTTGGACTCGATGATCTCCGGAGGTCCCTTCCAACCCCAACCATTCTGTGATTCTGTGATTTATTCCATCTCCAAGCCCTCTATCATGCCCCACACCTTGTATCCATATGAGCCTGCCTGGGGGCTTGGTGGACAGAGTCTTACTCCAGTTTTACCTTACCATTCTGGGTGGTGAAATGATGCTGATATAAATTAGATAATGCCCGATGGGAGGTGGGGCATTAATCAAGCCCTCAGCACATCCACAGATGGGAGAGCTTAGGAAGGAAAGAGGAAGGCAATTTTCAAGAGGGAACTAAAAAGGCAGAAAGCTGGAGGGGAACAGAACCATGAAATACATACAGAGCACAAGACAAAACATCTCCTTTTAATGACGACACTGCACTGTCATTCTTCAATGTCTGCTGAGGGTTTCTACAAACACCAGCCTAGCCATGGGGCAAAGCATCTTCAATCAAGAAAGCTCTATTTCCTCACATCTGGGTGGTAGTGGAAGAGATACTGGCGCAGGAAGAGTGGATGAGTGACGGCATCTGCACCGCTTCCTTCTTTTGTTAGCGTACTCTTTGCTTGGTTCTCATTCCACACAGTTCCTGACCATCCCTTTGTACTTGACAATAAGTGGAAGAGAAGTCAGAATGTGAGCTATTGTGAACGGCTGCATTAATGCTCCCTGCTGATGTAATATTCCCTCCTACAGTGTTTTGACAGTAATTCAGTAATTGTTTTCTGAGTGGGTTACGCTTTCTTCTGAGGAGAAAGAAAATAATACGTAGATACCTCTTACATTGTATTGCCTGTCCTCCAAATGCATCACTGAAACTCATTTATCTGATGACCTAACTGAAGCTGGATATTAGGTATCAATAACTGGCAGGCAGGACTACCTCAGTAAGGCTGTATCAAACCAGGGTTTCAACCATCTTCCTGCCATTGCAAGGGTCGGCAGGGCAGCTGAATAATCGGGACATACTCTCTTCTTGCTTTGGCTGAAATTCTGCCACTAAACCAAATGGATTTCCAGACAAATGTTCATTGTTATTCTTGCACTTCACTCTGTTGCTTTGTGTTGCTGCAATTAGATGGCTCTGGCTTCACTTCTAGCAGAGCCTCCGTGCTCTCTCATGTTGACAATGCTGCTGGCAATCAGAGTAAGATGAGATGAGGGAGTTTCCAAGGTTGGCTTTAAGGATTCTTTTTTAAAAAAAACAACTAATGACACTACCAGCAGCAACTTCAGTTCCTAATGAGTGCATTATCATGTCCAGGCTCCCATCTGCCATGATCTCATGGTCAGTAAGCCATGCCAAGCACTAAGGAAAGAGGCAGAGCTCTGGTTACAACATGGAGAGTGTGTGACAATATCCCTTGGCACAGCATTGTGGAGTGTGCTCACTGGCTATTGCTTTACTGCTTTCATTCACCCTGGCTACAGTGACATCTCTATGCACCGTGTAACATGAACTCAAGTGGTTGTAAAATTTGTTGAGTGAGTAAGTGAAAGACAAGGGAACACCTGGATCATTCCCTAGTGCCTGCTCATGCACACCATGTGGCTGAGCCTCCATGGGAGTAATTCACCTGCTCCAAATTTCACTGCAAGAAACACTTTTTTGTACCATTATTCCTCTAGCTAAGAGAGAACTATAGGGCAACGTTTGATAGTGTAAGGGATACAAGAGGTGTGTTTTCCTCTCAGGTTTGGGACGTAGAGCTGCCCTCAGGCCTCTACTTTTCTCTCTCTGGAAGTATGAACAATTCTAAGAAATATCATAGAATCACAGAATGTTTTGGGTTGGAAGGGATCCCAAAGATCATCCAGTTCCAACCCCCCTGCATGGGCAGGGACACCTCCCACTAGAGGTATATTATGTTAATATATTAATATATTAATTTATCTTCTTTATAAGCACAAAGCAGAGTAGTCAGGGGTAACGTAACAGAGCAGGAAGATTTTTTTAAATAAATAAATGTCATAATAATGCCCAGACAGCTGAAAGAGATACTATTATAGCTCTGCTTACTGACTTGGATTTCTTTTTCATCTGCTTTCTATGTTTATTTTCACACAACTTGGTACGAGGCAAAAATCAACATCTTCCCTAGGAACTCTGAGCTATTAATGGAGCTTATTCTGAAGATTAATCTGGATGCCAGCACCTTTAGGAAGGTATGAGTAACACGTGAAAGGAATCCAGAGTCCTTTTCTTTCTTTTCATTGGGAAATGAAACAAAGAGGAAAAAACACTCGAGGTCCCTGCTCCCACAGCGTCTTAACAGAGAAGAAGAAGAAATAAATAACAGTGGAGGTGAGGAGTGGAGGGAAAACAGGATCTGGGAATGGTAAGGTGGGGACAGCACAATGCAGCATATAGAAGAAAGGACTGAGTGGGTGTTTGTGATTTAATTGTTCCCCAGTGCAATAACAGCTCTTCTCAATGGCCTCTAGCACCAACACCACCCTGAAGACTGGTCCCACCTCTCTATTTCACCACACACCTGCCAGACAGTGACAACACTAGTCTCAAGAAAAGACTTGGTCTTAAACTAGAGCAGGGCAGATTTAGATGAGACATTAGGAAGTTCTTTACAATGAGGGTGGTGAAGCAGTGGAACATGTTGCCCAGAGAGGTGGTGGAGACCCCATCCCTGGAGACATTCAAGGTCAGGCTTGAGGAGGCTCTGAGAAACGTGATGTAGTTAAAAAGGTCCCTGTGCACTGCAGGGGGTCTGAACTACATGGCCTTTAAAGGTCCCTTCCAACCTCACACATTCTATGATTCAAAATCCTATGACAGGGTGCATGCATTTGGTGTTTGCATTTTTGTTTTGTTTTTTACCTCTCTAGAAATACAAGCTCCAATACTTGCTTCCATGTCTCAGTTGGCAAGTTCAGAGCTGCAATCCATGTTCAACAGAGCAGATTACAGTGCAGCAGAGCACATGCTGAAATTAGTTCAGAAGTTGGATCTAATTTCCTTCCACTTCCATTTCTATTCTTGAGTATCTTAACTTATTTTATTTTATTTTATTTTATTTTATTTTATTTTATTTTAATTTTTAATTTTCCTCACTTAGATGATTAAATGTCTTAGTCTTCTCTACCATATATATGTGGCCTTTGAATGCCTATTTTTGTACACTTGGAGGCACATTAAAGAAAGAGCTGCTTTGTTTAAGGCTGTTGATTTGGAATAACTTACAAGAAAACCAGAACAGAACAACATTTTTTCTTCTAAGTGATAATTTTTCCGAACTATAGCATGTCAGAAGATACGAAACAGGATTTGGCATGATTTTATGGATACTTTTGTTTGAATTTTGCATGATTCCCTCTTAACATTTCTGAAATAAATTTTCTGACTGTTTCTTTGAGGCAATAGTTCATTCCAAAGTTTGTCTGCACTGAATGCTCATTTTTAAGGGGATAAGAAAACCCAAGCAACAGCTAAAATCACCAAGCTGAAAACAAAACATCCCATTCTGAGTTGAATGAAAAGTTCCAGTCAATAGTAAACATTTTTGTTGTCTCCCTATTGTTGTATTGCCTAGTAAAAAGATGTAGTTTCAGACTAAACCAAAACAAAGGAAAATGATATTTTTCTTGAAAGAACTGAAAACTGAACATTTGGAAGCTGTAATTGAAACCACACGAGCCAGTTGGAAAGGGAAAGATATATTCTGATGCAGATGATCTACCCACCATGGCTCCAACAGTCGTGGGCAGCCATTGCATCCACATTCATGGCATTTATCTAATTTAATTTCAGCTTCTAAGGTTCTCCTGTCAAAAACTGAACCAGTGGCACCACTTAGATTTGTACAACTCATGCCAAGCTGAAGGGGTTTCCAAGGAAATGGGGGTCAGGCCCAATGCAGCTGAATTACATCATATGGAAGGATTTTGGTATTCATCTTGTCTTTTCTTTTTGCACAGATGATCAGGAAATCCAGATCCCAAAACAACAAGCTTCCTAATCACAGAAATACAGAAGAAAAAGTCCCCTTTGCAAGATCAGAGCCAGTTCTACCAGACATTTTAATGCTAAGTCAGATCAGTCAAGTAATAATTAACTGCAATTGGCACACCCACAAGCTGTAACATTTATCCAGTGCAGATGAGTGATTTAAAAATAATGGGCATTTTTATCTTTAAATGAAGAGAGCAAAGAAAATAAACTTTAAGCAATATTTCTAATATTATCATTGCTATTTTGCCTCTGAACTGTATGACTAAGATCAGACAGAAGAGTCCTGGCAGGATCTAGTGTTGCATATTAATTTCTGGTCCGTGCAGTCTAACGAACTATAAGCATCACTTATCTCTAAGATGACTCTTACTAAGTGTTATCAAACAGAGTAAGAAGGTGATAGAGCTCTTGAGGGAAGTGGATATCAAGCAGAGGAGGCAGGAGACCTGCATGGATGAGTAAGGGTCTTCTGGAAAAACTCAAATGGAAGAAGGAAGTTCACGGAATGTGGAAAACAAGACTGGCCACTTGGGAGGAATATAGGAATGTTGTCAGAGAATGCAGGGATGCAACGAGGAGAACTAAGGCCCACCTGGAATTACATCTGGCAAGGGGTATCAAAGACAACAAGAAGAGTATTTTTCGGGATATTAATAGAAAAAGGAAGATTAGGGAAAATGTGGGCCTGCTGATGAACAAGGTGGGTGCCCTAGTGGTGGAAGACACAGAGAAGTTGGAGTTACTGAATGCCTTCTTTGCTTTGGTCTTCACTGCTAACGCTCTCCTTCATGAATCCCAGACTCTGAAGGTAAGGGGAAAGGTCTGGAGAGAGAAAGACTTTCCCTCAGTAGAGGAGGACCAAGTTAGAGGCCACTTGGCCAAACTGGACAGCCATAAATCCAGGGGCCCCAATGGGATGCACCTGTGAGTGCTGAGAGAGCTGGCATATGTTATTGCTGGGCTACTCTCCATCATCTTCGAAAGGTCATGGAGAACAGGAGAGGTGCCTGAGAACTGGAGGAAGGCCAGTATCACTCCAGTCTTCAAAAAGGGCAAGAAGGAGGACCCAGGGAACTATGGGCTGGTTAGTCTCACCTCTGTCCCTGGAAAGGTGATGGAACAAACAGTTCTGGATGTCATCTCTAGACATGTGGGAGAACAGAAAGTTATTGGGAGTGATCAACATGGATTCACCAAAGAGTAATCATGCTTGGTGAATCTGATAGTCTTCTATGACATCATAACTGGCTGTGTAGATGAGGGGAGAGCAGTGGATGTTATCTACCTTGACTTGTGCAAGGCTTTTGACACTGTTTCCCATAACATCCTCACTAAGAAACTTAGAAACTGTGGGTTAGATGAGTGGACAGTGAGATGGATTGAGAACTGGTTGAGTGACAGAGCTCAGAAGATTTTGATTAATGGTGCAGGGTCGAGTTGGAGACCTGTAGCCAGTGACCCGGTGGTGTCCCCCAGGGTTCAGTACTGGGTCTGGTCTTTTTCAACATATTCATCAGTGACCTAGATGAGTTCACTGATGATACCCAACTGGTAGGGGTGGTGACACTTCAGATGGCTGTGCTGCCATCCAGGGTGACCTGGTCAAGCTGGAGAGTTGGGCAGAGTGGAACCTTATGAGGTTCAACAAGGGAAAGTGTGGGGTCCTGCTCCTGGGGCAGAACAACCCCATGCACCAATATAGGTTGGGGCTGACCTGCTGGAAAGCAGTTCTGAGGAGAAGGACCTTGGAGTCCTAGTGGACAATAAGTTAAAAATGAATCAGCATTGTGCCCTTGTGGCCAAGAAGGCAATGGTATCCTGTGACGCATTAGGAAGAGGGTGGCCAGTATGTCAAGGGAGGTCATCCTCCTCCTCTACTCTGCCCTGGTGAGGCCACATCTAGAGTATTGTGTCCAGTTCTGGGCTCCCAAGTTCAAGAGAAACAGGGAACTGCTGGAGAGGGTCCAGTGGAGGGCAACAAAGATGACTGGGGGATTGGAGCATCTCCCTGATGAGGAAAGGCTGAGAGAGCTGGGACTGTTCAGCCTGGAGAAGAGAAGGCTGAGGGGAGACCTTATGAATGCCTCCAAGTATCTCAGGGTGGGTGCAGGGAGGATGGAGCCAGACTCTGCTCAGTAGTGCCCAGGGACAGGACGAGGGGCAACGGGCACAAGCTGGAACATGGGAAGTGCCACTGAAATATGAGGAGAAACTTCTTCAGTGTGAGGGTGACAGAGCCCTGGGACAGGCTGCCCAGGGAGGGTGTGGAGTCCCCTTCTCTGGAGATATTCAACCCCCCCTGGATGCAGCCCTGTGGAATGTGCTCCAGGGGATCCTGCTGTAGCAGGGGAGTTGGACTAGATGATCTCTAGAGGTCCCTTCCAACTCCGTTGATTCTGTTATTCCGTGACTTTGGGGAGCCAGTTAATTCTCAACTGGCTCTCAAGCACATGGTGAGCAACTTGTCTCCCCATGCTCAAGTGGACCAACCTGGACTGTAATTTTATTGGTCTCCTGCTCTTCCCTGTGCTTCAAAAAGGACACTGTATCTGCAGACAAGGAATTAATATCTGAGCTAGACTTGAACTGCACAGCTCAGTCATGTAAGCTCAAGAAGCAGTTTTTAAAATATTACATTTAAAACCAAACCCCAGTATGAGAGAGACAACCACAGAAGAAGAAAATTTGCAGAAGAAGAAAAATTTCATTACAGTTATGAATGAAGTGTGATGTTCTCCAGCGGCAGCAATTTACAACTGGGTGTAAAAGGATGGGACATAAAACCACTGATAAAAACAAGAAGAAGGAAAACAAGGCTGAAGGAAAGAAGTAGGGGGGGGAGGGAGGAGGGAAAGCAAAAGTAGTAAACAGAGAAAAGCAAATAGAAGACCTAAGAATAAATCAAAGTGACTGGCATGGTTGTGTTGCTGTATGTTCTATGGAATTGGGCAGCAAAATAAAAAAATAAAGTGTATTTAGAAGAGAGCAAGTGGTGTATATGCTGAGTGGCCTGGGCAGGATACATTGGTTAATGGCATAGATAATCTGCTTTAATGGAGAGAGATGAGTTGTTGCTGGCTTTTAGGAATGCTTCCTTTAGCAGTGCAGGGTTCTACAACTGTTCCTCTCAGTCTTGCAATATGCTTTGCAGGAAATATCTGGATGCCCTTAAGATTTGACTATCATACTGCATTTTTTTATTTTGGATAGAATACATTCAGCAATGCAAGATTAAGTAAATAAAATAAATCGTGTAGGAATATTTGGACATACCTTTAAAGCTTCTAAAATGCAGAAAATTATTATTCTACTTCTTTTTTTCCCATGAAAGAACCTCTTGCATTTTATTTTCTCAGCCTTCACCTCTCCATCCCTTGCTCTGCTTCTAACACCTTCAGAGTATCTCTAAGGCTGCAATGAAAGGAAGCAGATGAGAGAGAGGTGAGTGGGCAATACTGAAGAAGACAGAGCTGTGGTCAGAATGAAGAGCTTGGAGGAACCAGGGAAAGTGTATTGTGTTACTGAAGAGGTGGGTGAATGAGTAGCTCTTCTGTATTGGTTTAGGTTAGAAATCGAAGAGGAGAAAGGGTCTGATGGGGTGTTATTATGTAAAATTAGTTCACAGACTCTTGGTGCAGAGGATGATGAGAAGATAAAAAGGGAGGGTCTGCCAGCACCAGAGAAGGAATTTGATCCAAAACCTTCCCATTCATCACTACTTTTTTATTATTCTGCCTTTTTCAGTGTTAAAAAATAACTCGGGCACAAACTGTGAAGAAAACAGAAAAAAAAAACCCAAACTGATTTTTTTCTTTCTCTCAAGGTTAGAAATTAATCTTTTCACAACAGTCTTTGAGATGGAAAATGAACAATGACACGTTTTGGCAAGAGCTGACAGGACAACTACAGCAAAGAAGTACTTTCCACTGTGGAAAAACAAAAACATTCAAGTTCTGTGATCTGAGTTTTGCATAAGGAACTGACAAAGAGAAGTTGGTAGTATGAAAAGAGACAAAAATATCCTGCATGTTAGTAGAGCAATGAATGGTATATTTTATCTACCTCTTTCAAAGAAAAATTACCTTATCAGAAAGATTCACTTCTTAGATGAAAATTGATGGTGTTTCTTTTAAATGCTGGGATCCAATCTGTGTTTCCCAGCATGAGGAAATCAGTTTTTTCTGCTCTTGAACATAGGCCAGTCTACACATTTTCTTCAGAAAGCAAATGGACAGGAAAATGCTGATTTAAATAATATCCTTTATGTCTGTTGGCATAACACAAAACACTTTACGCTTCAGACTTTACTGCTTTGTTTGAAGTTGACTAGCAATACACAACTTTCAAAACCTTTCAGTGCAGATCTTCCTTTAGACTTCTGGGGAGATGTCTTCAAATTGACATGTTTTAGCCTGTGCTCTGCTTAGATTTGTACATTCTTGGGATGTGTGTACACCCTTGTACTACACAGACAAGGACATACAGTGCTGGATTATGAATGCTCATCAAGGAGACCTGCTTAAGATGGGCATGTGCACAAGTAAACACATATTCTAGAGGCAGCAGAGACCAGGGCTTGAGTATTTGCCCAGATGTCAGGTGCTGTTGAATTGTAATCCTGGGTCTGGCATGGATTTGCTGTGTAGCCTGTGGCAAATCATATAATCTCCCTGCCTTAGAGTCCCCACCTGTGAAGTGGGGATAATAACACTTACAGTTTCCTACCTCACAGGCTGTTTTGAGGATTAATGGGTGTCTGAGAAGTGCTTTGTGTACTGGAAGTCCTGGCTTATGGGGAGTTATTTTGACTGTGTCTGAGTGAAAATTTGGATCATTGTTTTGGACTTTTTCAGGAAGAATAAAAGAATAATTTATAGAATATTACAGCACCATTCTAACGACTCTTTAGGTGCAAAAGCCATCGCTCTGACAGTGCCTAAGTCTTCTTGTGCATGAAGTTCTCATACACAAGTGCTACTGTTGGCATCAGCAAGTGGCCTCACTTGGGAAAGCATTTGAAGGATTAACTCATTACTTGCAGATTCTCATACTGGATCCACAGAGTCTGAATAAGGGCTTGAGAAACTGTTGGATCATCTAGTTTAGTTTTCTACATATTAAATTATTTATTTGGTGTGACTGTTGCCCTTGGTGTTACCTACGCCCATGACAGCTGTTGAGAAAGGACATGACCTTTGACGAGGTACACTCTTGACACACTGGCAAGGTTATCAGAAGAAAAGGGAGCAAGAGTGCCAGACCCACCAGTCAGGCAGGAATGCAAAAGGGAAACAGAGTCCGTTCTTTAACAGCATTTCATTGCCACGGTGGGAGAGAGCAGGATTGTGCACGGGGAGGCCCCAAGGGCTGCCCATGGCTCAGGCAGGGATGAAATATGTTTGGCTGCCGTGGCAGGCAACCCGGGCAGCAAGGCTGGCACTGTGGGGAGGTGCTCCTGCCTGCCTCAGCATGCCCGCTCTCGCCCCCAGAGTGCACGCCACCTCCTCCGTGAGCCACTGAAGAGAAAAACAACCTGCAGAAATGGGGGGTTATTTTTAAACCCAGCTGAGCTTGCTAACGTAAGAGCAGCGTGCTGATACCTGGAAGGATGCGGTTGGAGGCGGGGGTGGCAAACGTGAACCCCTTACACCCCAGTTTCTGCTGAAGTTCCCGTACTGTAAAACCAGGACTTCAGCCTGAGTGGGAGTGGTAGATTCTAGGCCCTTACATGGAAAAAGAGAGACCATCATTCTCCATTACCTGCAACCATGCATAGTCACTATCGTCCCTGCAGAGTGGGAGGAGAACACTATTGGTCTGATTGGTACACCCACTTTCAATTCACTTTGCACAGTCCAGAATGACTACAAAGCAGCATGTAAGAGGCTGGAATTATTGATGGTAAAATCACAGAACACCCAGCTCAACTTTTCACATTGTTGCCGTGGACTGAAACCCCAAATCAAACCCCCTTAGCACACAAAGTCTGATCTCACAAAGGCTCACATTACTGCATAATTCCTAAAGTTGCATATCACTGATTGCTATCTCATCTTCCCTAGTAAGCACTTCTGAAGGTAATGGTTAGTTAAAAATGACTGAGCAAAGACAGAAAGATGCGACCTATTACTCCAAAGCGTACTCTGTGCTAAGAAAAAAGGGGTTTTGGTAACCTAATGGCTAACAAGATTTTAAACAAGCCTGACTGTTGACCAGAAACTGCCAGGGAAACACATTAGCTGGCAGAGACCAAACCTGGGAAGACTTTTGAGTTCATAGAAACCAACTGAGACCTTTTTGGAGATGTCAAACTATTTCTAGATGCAATCATTTTTAAAATATTGAAATCTTCTTTGCCTTTGTAAGACTTAAAAATACAGTATTCAATATGTGTTACAGAATGCATTTGCTAAGTGTATTTCATTTCCCTCAGCCAGCCAAGACTGGTAAGAAATGCCTTCACAGAGAAGTTGACTGGCACAGTCATTGTGGGTTAAGTTGTTTTGTGGTGTCTCCAGATCAGATCCCTCTGTGGTCATTCAGTTCTGAAGCTAAAAAATAATTCTATTCTGGCACGATTACTTTGCTTACAGTGTAGATTACTTTTTCAATAATAAAACTGATTTTCTTCTCACATCCCAAACCTGGGAAATAATCTCTAGTAAATAATCAGTTCAGTTAGGATATTTTTCAAAGTCTTTTTTTGTTTCCTCCAGACTTGAATAATAAATGCCCATTTCAGACTAAGAGAGTTGATGAGGGTGGAATATGTTTATCCAAGTTTGTGGTCAGTGAAATATTTCCTTTGTAGCAAACAGCCCCAACAACACCTCTGGGCAGAGATGGACTCTGCAGAAATGGAAAGGTAGCTAAAAGATAGGGGAAATGAAATTCTACTCATTCCACCACTACACATCACAACATTTCATGATGTTTCATGATATGTCATACATGTTTAATCCAGCCCTTTTAGCCTGTCTTTCAATTTAATGTGAAATCATTGCTGAGGTTGTTTTAGGGTTTTCAACTGAAAAAAATGTTGCTTTTATACAGGTGTCGGGGGGTAAGTGGGGCTGGGAAACACAAGTGTCCTGCAGAATCAACCCAGGGAACACAAGCATATCAGGAGGTTTGTGAAGAAATAGGAAAACACTATGAGCTTGAGATTGTGGAAACCATGAGAAAGAAGGCCATGCTTAGAGACCAGTCTTTCCCCCACTGTCTCTTCTTTGCAGGAGAGGACAGGAGTCAGCTGACCTGCAGAAAAATTTGAACCAACTCTCAGTCCTCAGAGTGCAGGAACCTCTGGAAATCAAGGACCCAACTGCAGAGACAATCTTTCCTTGCTCTTTTCCTTGCCCTTACACACATCCCCTCCCACTTTTACAGGACGGTTTTTCAGCTGAACTTGAGCTTTTGCTTAGGGGAAGAAAAGTCTTAAAAATAAAGAGAAAGAAAAAGAATAAAAGCCCTATCAAAAGCAGATCAGCATTAAATACATTTATATCTCCATATAATTTGCCACTTCCAGCATCTGGTGCTTGGCAACGTTTGGATGACCTGCTGAGAGAACAAGGGGAGAGATGTGTTCCTATCTGGAAATAAGTCCTGAACTCAAAAGGCAACCTCAGAAGTACCAAACCTTCCTTTCTTGCTTCTTTGCCTTCTGCCTGCTTGTTTGCTCTTTTTCTTTCTTAGGGAAGTCAGATGGTGATGGCTTGGAGCTGGATGCCCTGTTAAAACTCATGGACTATAGCAGATCTCCAGGGTTTTAAGCTTGGTCTTTGCCTCAGCTGTAACTCCCAGCTAGACAATGTCTCACCTATGCTGACCTGTCCTGCTTGATCTCCTGCCTTCAATGACAATAACTCAGGTTTGAAGAGAGAAAAGAAAAGTCAGTCTCAGAATAAAAGGCAAAGGCACAGAAAGGTGAGTGCTGCAGCCTTGCTGTTCCAGACCTCTGATCTGCAAAGTGGAAACACAGAGGAGCGAGTGGCTAAAGCCCTTCTTTTGTTTGTGTGGGCCACTGGGCTACAGCACCCCAGCCATTCTGCTGTTCCTACGTGCTCCACTCGACCCGTTTCCTCCAGTTCCTTTCCCTCCTTGTGCCCCAGTTCACCTCAGGGAATTTCAGCAACCTGGCTGAGCGGGGTGGCTTCGTAAGCAGTTGTGTGGGCACAAGTGTAGGGGTGACAAGCTGCAACTGGGAGGGTGGCAATAAAGTGTGGGGGAGAGCAGGACTCTTGCAAGCCTGTTTTGCTGCCAAAAAAAATAGATGGAGGACTGCACCCCAAGGCACTGCAGCACCCCGGGGCACCTCAGTAGGATGATGCAAAGAACCTGCGTGCTGAGCAGGAAGCCACCAAGAGCTGGCCAACAGGCAGTGGTGGTGGCAGGGAGGTACTGGAGGTGCCCTCACTGCAGAGTAGAGGTGAGTCAGGGATGCACCCTATCCACCTGCAGTCTGGCTGGCCCCCTGCAAAATGGCCAGATGAGGCACAGTCTTCAAAACACAGCCTTGAGGAGGAAATTATTGCAGCTTTAGGGCTCACTTTTCAAGTATGTTAGTATTTAGGGCATCAGCCTGCCAAGAGAGAGGCATAGTTGTACCTGTGCCCTCAGCCTGGAGGAGGGATGGAGACTGCACAAGAGTGTGTCTACCAGACCATAGCTGGAGCAGAGGCAGGGATGTGCCCTCAGCCCTGCTGAAGACACACAGCTGCTTGTGCAGTTCATTAATTGGAAAGAAAATGTTCAGGGAGCATCATGCAACCATGCATGGTTCCTGCTGTGGAGGCCCATGTTCCAATCCTTTCACAAGCTGTGTCTGAACCAGTCTCAGATATGAGCCATTCCCAGCACTTTGACTAGGCTGATTTTGCTGGACCATATTGCAAACATGACATTAGGCTACAGTGCAGTTCCTAAAATTCCTTTTGATGTGTTTCCTTTCCATTCGTACATGCAAAGAAATGTTGCAGGAGAGTTTGGCAGGGCCTTAACCAAGTTTCAAAACAGATCTCAGCACAACTATTTTTCTCATATACACAGTGGTTATTAGTAGTATTACTCCAGTGATTTCAATGAAAGGAGTCCTGGGATGAATCTGGCCCACTGAATTAACCTTAATGAGGCACAGAGGAAACTACCAGCTGAAAGGAGAGTCGTTAGTCTTGTTATGAAAGAGTTAACACCCTTTGAAGTATTTCAGGAACACACCCTTTCATTGTCTGTTTATTTTCTACTCCTTAAAGCCTCCTTGATTAGCTATTCCCTTTCTCCCCCATTCTGGGTTTCCTGCTGCAGACCTGATACACCCAAGAAGGGCAATGGTTTGGCTTGTGGTGGCAGTATCCAAAATGCAGGCTTCTCACTTCCTCCTTACAAGCTGCCAATTTTGTTGGCAAACATTTTTCTTAATTTTGCTGTCTGACATGACGGAAACGAACACGGGTGAGAAAATAAGGGTGACTTGTTTTCCTTTTCTCTCAAGATTGCCAGAATGGCTTCAGGAGGGTGTAGAAGCAAATGGGGTGCACTTGGTTTTTCCCCTTCTCATGGAGACATAACCAAGAGTGTCCAGAAGCCAATAAAGAAAACTCCCTTTACTTTGTTCCACTTACCAGCTACCATCACACCTCTCACTGCAGTCACTGCACTTGGCCAGACTAAGGGGCAAAGACAGAGGAAAGCGTATCCAGAGACTCCCCAGACCCTGGAGAAAGAAATCTCTCCAGCACACTGTAGAGCAGTTTGTGAGCTGTCAGAGCTGTGCCTATTCCCAGAAGACAGGCCACACCATACAGTTTTAATGTTGCTTTTGAGTCCCTATCCTGCTCCATGCACTGGCAGAGCAAGGCCAGGAAGACTTGGCATAGGCACATCCAGTCACTTTGCAGGTGGAATTGCACTGTGGGTCCAAAGTGGGTTAACACCAATGTAGCCATGGATCTGCTGCAGCCAGGACAGGTGCTGCAAAGAATAGCCAAACAATAACTGTGGAAAGACTGGACACAGCTGAAAGGCTCAGGGAAGACCTTGTATTTACAAGGAGCCTCATCCTCAAGAAATGCATCTTCTTTCTTCCAACATACACGACAAAGCGTTTGTTCATTCATATTATCCCAAGCGGGCTTTGAAGCAGAGAAGTGCCTGAGGACTTTGTTCCAGGGAGGAGTGTTTAGATGCAATCTGAAAGAGCTGTGGAGAGCAGCCCAAGCTCTATCATCGAGGTGGAACTTGTCCAGAGCCCCTTTGGAGCTGGCTACACCCTCTTACGCTGCAGCAACTGTTTGTATCTGCCCCTCTGCGGTGTGGCTCCTGATACTATTATTAGTAATAGCACCCCAGCAGCTTCAGTCTGAAAAGCTCCAGTTAGAGGTGGGGGCTCTGATGGTGTGAGTCACCAGGCAAACACTTATTAACAGGACAGGCCCTGCTTTCAGTCTGAGGCTATGCTAATTCTAGGTCTCTCAGAGACACCACCTATTCCCTGTGATAGCCCTACTAGCTGGTTTAGCTGGCTTTGCTGTTCTTCTGGCCCAGATATTTAAGTACACTTAGACACCTAACTGCCCTTGACATTAGATAGGTTCCTAAGCAATTATTTAAAATCTGCCTGTTTGTTCCTGTTAGCTTGCAAAAATATTTTACTCAGAATACAGGGTCAAAAAACCCCCACCCAAAAAGTCTCCATCCGGCAAAAGACAGCAGCCTGTTGCAGTAACCATAAATCCACTGACTGCAGCAGAGACTCACCATTTCTTCTTCATCACCACAGGATTTTTTAAAACCCTGTGAGCAAAGCAACAAATCACTTTTTTTCAGGCACTCTATATTTAATAAGAAGATGCCCCTAACTAGAAATAAAGTCTCAGTGAGAAAGGTGTATGTGTGTCTCGTGCTCTGAAACAGGCTACGGGAAAACTAAACACAAATGAGAACCTGCTAGAAGGCAGTAAGTGGGCTTCTGGAGTTTTACACATCTTAGATAGACAAGGAATTGCAAAGGCTCAAACAGCACACCTTTGCTGCTCTACAGACATCTCTGCAAAAGCAGGGCTGCAGCATCTCTCCTGCGATGAAAGACTGAGAGAACTGGGACTGTTCAGTCTGGAGAAGAGAAGGCTCAGGGGGTTCTTATCAATGTGGATAAATACCTGGAGGGAGGGTGTGAAAAAGATGGAGCCAGGCTCTTTTCAGTGGTGACCAGTGGCAGGACCAGAGGCAATGGGCACAAAGTGAAACACAGGAGGCTCTGTCTGAACATTAGGACACACTTTTTTACTGTTAGGGTAACTGAGTCCTGGTCCAGGTAGCCCAGAAATGTTGTGGAGTGTCCATCTTTGGAGGTATTAGAAAAGCCATCTGGACATGGTTCTTGGGAAACTGCTCTAGGTGGTCCTGCCTGAGCAGGGAGTTGGATCAGATGACCTCCAGAGGTCCCTTCCAGCCTCAACCATTTTGGGATTCTGTGAAAAGCCTGTAGGCATTATTTGATTTTGAAGCCTTTGGAATTTCTCATGCATGTACTGGGTATGACACTGGGAAAAAAGAGTCAATTTAATCGTTCTTCCAGGAATGCTGCAAGTGTCCACATTTCTTAATGAGACACACAAAAGCCTCTAATGGCCACAAGGACCATTGAACCCAATGGCTACTTAGGCCAGTGATACTTATCCAGGAGGAGACCATCTATGCTGACCTTCTGCAGTCTTTAGTAGACAAGGTACATGAAGAAACAAGAACCCTGGAATCACTTCAGTTCTGCTCCCCAGTGGAAACAATTCCTCTTGGCACACACATTACCTCAGTTTTGCTGCACAGCTTTTTTTGCAGCTAGTGGTTGAATTGGTGTCACTCTCGGGGGCAGGAGCCAAGCCAACTATGGTTCTGCATCTGTGTTTATAATTTTTGGAAGAGCCATATGTGGAATGTATGTGAAAATGATGTAATCTGGCATGGTAAATCAACTTTCTGGAAAGAAAAAAAAAAAGGAAGAAAAGGAATGAAAAAATAGTTGCTGGATGTTGACATATGTTGGCCTGTGCCATTCCTACCAATGACATTAAAAGAGACTAGGATCTTTTAATCAAAACTAATTGCCTTTCTCTTTATTCCACTACTGACGTGTCCATTATTTAATTATTGGAGGTCTGCACACACAAACAAATCCCAAATCCCATGACAACCAAAAAAGAAAGCTTTAAAGTCACTTTTGCTAAGGCAGAAAGAATCCCATGTCAAGTGGAGGACGATCAGTCTGTTCATGAAGTAAGCACATCTGACTCTGTTTCTTGCTGCAGTGTGGTATATCCTCTTCAAAAACTATTCCGTGCCTACCACCCACTGCTCCCCGTGATGCAAATGTGCTTTGCATGTATCCACACACTTGATCCTAATGAAAGTGAGTCCCAGATTTTTATGAGCATCTTGAGAGCCTGGCTGGGACGGACCATGCAATCTAACAATGGTACTTGTTTCCAACACAGCCCTAGTGCTGGATCTTTGCCTGGAAGATGTATGAAAACAGCTTAAATTTTTTTTTTTTTTTTTAAACTGAGTAGAGTAAATTTATGAAAAATGATGTTAATTTAATGTTAGAGAAAATAGGAAATGGAAAAGATGAGTTCCTGAAGCAGTCTTCTTTTGGCTGTGTTGCTGAAAGCCTATCCTAGTCCCATCTCTCTTGTTCTTTCCATTGTTCTTTGTTTTGTTTTGGTTTTTTTAAGAATGGTGTAAAAAAGGTGGAATACAAGGTGATGTTCTAAAGACCTTAGGCTTTAAATTGCCTCCATTCAGAAGTTACAATGTGCCCACACTCAAGCAGGATTAGTTATTCCAGAAGAGGATTTGCGACAGTTTTCTGTTTGTACATGAAGTGTGCCATCCTCACCCGGAGCTGTGCACCCTCAAATGCATCCCATGCCCTTTCCACAGCTCCCTTTGCCAGCTCTGCAGGAAAATACACACCAGAATTGAATGCTGTCCTTCCCCTGCTTCAGAGTAATCCAGCAAGCAACAGTGGTACCAACACTGCTGAGCTTGGATTGGCAGGATTAAAAAATGTGCTCAAATGGCACAGTCTGCCACAGTGCTGGGTACCTGACCACAGAGGTTAGACACAAATTGCACCTCCTTAAGCCATTTTGGCTGGTCATAGCCCAGAGATTTGCATTTAACAGTCTGGAATATTTATAATGAAGAGGTAGATGAAGAGGAGTATTATCTCCTTTAAGCACAGAGACTATGATAACTAAATAACTTAATTTCTGTAGCTCGTTACAAGAAGCAAGACAGTGAAACATTGCTTTTCTCTCCATATACAGCAAGAATCTAGAGGGTGAAGCATAAAACCTCTTTGTACCTGACACATTTGAAACCACTTTAGGTTAGAAGGAATTGTCCTCTGGAAGTGTCCCTGTGAGAAATGTTGTGAGCCAACATCCCTGTTCTGGAGCATGTGCTTAGCTTTTACACAGCTGAAGTCAGCTGAAGCTACTCTTCTCCAGATGTATTTTTTTTCCATAACAGATGTTTCACACAGTGAGTAAAGTATAAAGGCACTACTTTCACATCCTTCCTTTTTCAGGCCATAGTAAGATGCATTTCATTAAATCAGCCAAGCCTTTAGAGATAATCTGTGTGCATTTATAAAAGAAGGCAGTCAACCATAGGTTGATTTCTCCCCTCTCCTCTGCTTCCCGTGGCACCCAGCTCTGCATTGTCTCCATAAAACACTGAAATCCAACAACGGGAGTGCTTGGACTACGGGGAAGGGAGGAGATTCACCTCACTGAAATTTGAATGTCTCCAAGGGGAAAAATACTAGTTGCACTGATATGGAAAGTGAAACTTCCCATGGAGATGCAGAGTCAGCTTACAGTGATGTGACTGACTAGGGATATGTGGAGTGTAGAGAATTATCTTTCAGCTAGAGCCCCTTTGTCAGAGAGGTGGAGAGAAACAGACACTTTTAGTGCATAATTCACCTGTTGATTTTAGGTGGCTGCTTTAAAATGAGGTGAGAAGGGGACAGGTGTATAGCAATACATTCCATGTGTGTTTTCCCAGCTAACACTGGTCTACAGCTCAGGTCTTCCTTGTGAGATCCTTTGGTCCCAGAGACAGAGCCTCCCTATGAGGCTGGTTTCTCAAGAAGGTTTGTTTGAGCACGATATGCAACACTCATTGTCTGCTCTTCAGTTACATCTGCTTTATCATGGCATAAATGACAGCAGAATCACAGCCTTTTAATTTTTAGAATAAAAAAGGACAAATAATCTTCCTACACAGGGAAGATAAGCATGGCTGCTGTGCTGATACACAATCCTACTTTCAAATGCTGAAACAACTTCAGTTTCTCATGAAGGAAGACTGTCAGCCTCTGCATGTATGTTCTTGTGGCATGTTTCCAGCAGGAAGAGAACCAAAACATCATTGTTCCAACATGCTCTGACTTCTTCTAGACCTTCTAGACTTTCATCAGGTTTCGACTATTTTGTACTCAGAGTGAGTTTTTAATTGTAGGATGCCTGAAGTTCTTCCTGGAAAATCTCAGGGAGAAATAAGGGTTTGGATACTGTAAAACCTACGCACACAAGTCTGAGACAGCTGGGATGCACTGTGTCAGCTGCACATGTCCCACACACATGGCTGACACATGCTTAGCAATTTCCTCAGGTCTCCTGTGTATCAGGTGATCCACTGTGGGTGCATATGCTGTAGATCTGATGCCTCTCAGGAGGGTCAGGGTCCTTGTGCATTGACCTGTCCATGAGCAGGGGAAATTCGTCTGAGCCTTCCAGGCAACAAGAGGGCAGCAAGGCTTGCTAGGCTGCTCTGGCACTTCTGCAGAAAAGGTGACATTTCTTCTTCCTCTCAGTCAAGATTTCCAGGTGGGAAAGAGGCTACACCCAGCCTCTGCACAGGACACCCAAACTTTACCCAGTCAGCAAGGAGGGAGCCTGGGCCACCTAATCCCAGTTATCTGTTACCTGCTCTGGGACAGTGCATGAGAGTGTGGGGTCCTGGCACCTGCCTAGTTGCATCCCAGATACGTCCTTCCCTCCTAGAATGGGAGTAAGGCTGGTGCTGTATGTCCAGCAATACCTGTGGACCCTGATGGGATGTGGGGTGGACACCAACTACTGAGTTCTCACCTCCCATGAGACCCAACTGGTCTGGCTGTGGAGGCAGGAGGAGGTCTTCCAGGCAGAACATGACCCAGTCTCATCTGGCCTCAACAGACACTTGGTCTTTCTGGGTTAAAAAAACCAAAAAGCCTTCACCAACAAAAAAATAAAAGTAAGAGAACCAAACTTAACACCTGGAAGGAGAATTTGTGGTCTGTAGGAAGCCCAGATAAACACAATTGCCTCTGAAACTTAGCTCTTCCCTATGCCCAGCACTTCCCTGGTTCAGAGTATGAGAGTTACTCTCCTCATTGGAGTAGGACTGCAGCAGTTTTCTGTGTTTGCAGCAAGGTCCCATGACAGTGGTAGAGACAAAATCATAGAAGCATCTCAAGATGAGAGATCAGGGACTTTTAAAAAAGCTACTTTGTGTTTTAGCAAAAGCACAAACAACCAAGCCTGGTTTTGTGCAATACAGCAAACATCTCTGGATTCTGGATCCAAGTTATATGAGATGAAAATGGACATAGCTCTTTTTGATGCTTTAGTGGGAAGACATTGTTTTAACCCAGATAACATGTCTGGGTCACCATGTACCTTGAATTTACCACCATCTATTTTTAAACCAGGGGAAGCTGCCTGACTTGTGAGAAAAGGACTCTGCAGCATCTTTGGTGTTACTCTGGAACATGGGGCCCTCACACTGGATATACACAAGAAAAAAAGAATTTGAGATGAATCTTTTTATTAGAAAAGAGCATCAGGCTTTATCATTTGATAGTCTCCAACAAGAATCTGTTTGGATTGTCAAGGTCAGCTGTTGGTTTGGAGTAATCCCAGTAATTCTTAAGAGGTTTTCTTTCATTAACACAACAGGACATATCGTATGAGGGTTTTTTTTGGTGAAGTTTGCAATTAGGTGAGTAATGATGCTGGAAGCTGAACTAGACAACAAGACAATGAAAACATATTAAAACCTTTTCCCCCTCTGTTACGATCATGAAATATAATCATCAAAAGCTGTGACTGTGCAACTTCATGGAAGGGTCCACAAGTAGGTATCACATCAAATAAAACCAAAATCCTGATGGATAGATGAAGCCTGTGTTTCTCATTCGGGTGCTTGTAATTGTAAACATCTGTAAAGCTGGATGGTTTTGGCTGTTTGGAGGCTTTGCTGAGAAAACATGGCTTTGAAAATCAAAACAGAGAGCAGAGCTATGCCATCAAGTTAGGTCATTTTGTGGCTCTTGACAGTATGGTGCAATTTTTAAATTTTGATTTTAGTGCTTTTTTTCTGTTTTTTTGCTTTTTTTTTTGTAATTAGAAAGGATAGAATCATGTTGAGAGTGTTACACAGTGAGTTTACCAAGAGCATTAGTACTTCAGGACAAGCAATTGTTTTCTTCTTATTCAGACAAAAGTTGGGATATGATACCTTCTGCTAGGAGTAAGAGTTACCAGACAAAAAACTGACCTTCAGCTTAAATGCCAAGGGGAAAGAGACTGTCAACATATCCCATCTGCTGCTCCTCTTTTAAGGCGGATTATGAGCATCTTCCATTTTTGAAACTCAGTAAGACGTAGCTGAACTTTGCTTGGAACCACAGTAGATAGAGCTTCAGGATGGTTTTAAGTGCTTTACATTTGATACTCTGGTTTCTCCATTGGATAGAAGTAATAGGGAGATTAATAATTTCTATCACAAAGTCTACATTTCATTTGTCAAAGTTTTCTTATATTCAGTAGAACTCTACCTTTTTGGCCTAAATAGCAAATAGTGTAGAACTGGAAGAAACGTTTGAATAATTCACATACCATGAGCCACATCCCTGGGTACCACCCAGTGACCACAGTTCCTGCTTCTGCACAGCCTGTGCTCCCTTTGGTTAACCCCAACCCATTGCATGGAGGGGCTGAGCCCAGTGGAGGTTTCAGGTCTGACTCTACACAGCAAAACTAGCAGAAGTCAGCTGCTTGCTGAGTCCACCACAGGAATGCCACTTCTGTGCACCACTGCCCCCTCCTAGGGTCACCGGTATTTAGTGGCGGAGGAAGATGAGAAATAGCTTTCTTGTCCACAAAGAAATTTTGAAATTTCAACATTTGCTCCTTGCCTAACCCGTGACAAAAAGATGTCCTTGTGGAAAGAAACGCAGAAGGATAATCAGGAAAAGATGGATCAAGGCAAGACATTTCATCAAGCAAGATAGGCGTTTCATTAAAGTGAATCACAGAATCATAGAATGGTGAAGGTTGGAAGGGACCTTCAAGATCATCAGGTTCCAACCTCCCTGCTATGAGCAGGGACACTTCCCACTAAACCAGGCTGCACAGCCTCATCCAACCTGGCCTTGAACACCTCCAGGGAGGGGGCAGCCACAACTTCCCTGGGCAACCTGTTCCAGTGCCTTACTGCCCTCACGGGGAAGAATTTCTTCCTGTCTAACCTAAATCTCCCTCTTCCAGTTTTAATCCATCCCCCTTGTCCTCTCCCTACAAGCCCTTGTCCAAAGCCCCTCCCCAGCTTTCCTGGAGCCCCTTCAGGCACTGGAAGGCCGCTATGAGGCCTCCCTGGAGCCTTCTCTTCTCCAGGCTGAACAACCCCAACTTTCTCAGCCTGTCTGAAGTTGAAAATATTTTTCTACTTTAAGCTTTACTCTTTATTGTATTCTGTATTGCATTTATTCTACATTGAGAGAAATTTCTAAGTGGCAAATAAACGCCTCATTATACAAGCGTTAAAATGGAAGGCTTTTGTCAACTTTGGAAAAAGAAGTCTACTTGTTCATCAGGCCAGTTCCTCTATGCAAAGAGTTTAAAAATAAACACTTGTCTTATTAAAAAGTATCCCAAACCATTGAAAGGGAAATTGCCTGATCAAGGTTATCTCAGTACAAGTTTAGGAGATGAAATCTTGCAAGTATGACTCTAAGAGTTGTTTAGCTGGATACATGAAGCAAAAAAGAGTCCAATGGCCTGGTCTTCTGGTGAGCTGAATGTCTGGGAGGCAAGTGTAACATGGCATAAATTTGGAAATGAGTTATTCTAAATTCACAATATCAGCAAAATATTTTAGATTTGAAAAATGAGATGCAAAAATCACATGGAAGGAGCTAAAAATGTTTTTACTGAACTCAAAAAATGCAAATCTCCAATGCTACTTCTGCAATAGTTGTTTTAAAAACACTTCAGTCTCAACTGGAAGAAGTGCTGGATACATCCCAGTGCCACAGCACTGTAGCTAATCAGGCCTTGTCCAAGGGCAAAATACATCCTCCCCCTACTGGAACTGAAATCACAGACTTGCAGCTTTGGTTTCACAGTTTGTTGCCCAGAGTATTACCCAGCACCATTTCAAAAGGTGCATTTTGAAAAACAAGATTATCAGCAAAGTCTTATACAACTTAATGGAAAGTGTCTTCGAGGGCATTTGAAATATGTACACTTGACAGTTGAGAGTAACAGCAGTGATACAGTTGGGATGTGCAGGGTGAACCTTCACCAGACACAGGTGAGGTCTTCCTGTGAGCCTCATTCTCTCCTGAACAAGCTCATCTGCCATGTCTGCCATGCTAAAAGTTGCAGAGCTCAACTCTTGCTCCCAGCTCTGTCCTCTGTGCCTGCTTCTCCAGCTGGAAGATAAAGCTTGGCTTTCTTTGTGAAGTCCTTTGGGTGATGCTTTGAGAATCATTCCAGCTTAAATCAGCTATGATTTGAAGAGTTACATCTGCTAGCCTAGACTTCAGTTTAGGAAATATTTTTTATTTAATTTCGTTTCCCACTAGAGGAGTGCAACAGATAAGGCCAGCACTGGCAGGAATATCAGACTGGACAAGCAGATGTCAGTGAATTGCACAGAGTGTCTTGAAGCAGTGTATTCTGAAGTCCAGACACATGTATGTAGGACAGCTGGATGTACACTGACTGACTCAGTCTCTGAGTTATGAGCACAGGCTACGTGTTGCTCTTGCAGAGTTAAAACATAGGAGTGGTAATTATCAGAGTCTAATTAAGTATGTGAAACGAGCAGCCATCATTTTCTTCTCTATACTTTCTCCAATATGCAGTGCTTACTAATTTCTATATGCAAAACTTTAAGGCCTAGTAAACGGAAGCAACCAGCATTTCACAGCTCTCCCTGTTTTAATAAGCCTGTCCTAAGACATGAGGTATAAATGGCCCTTGAGTCCCAGATGCCACCTCAGATGGGGAAAAGGGTTCCATAGACATTGGTATTGGCCTTTGGGTTGCCACAGTGTGACCGGGCAGATCCCAGCAGACAGCCTGGCTTCTGCAGGCTAGCCATGAGGGAAAAAGCACAAGAGTATTTTGGCAGAGCTGCCATCAGATGCACAAGGGCCCCAGGGGACACCTTGCCTGCTGCCTGCCAGCCCCCTGCCTGCCCCTGGCCCTGCCCCGGTGGAGTGAAGCAGGACTGGTGGCCCAGGGTCTGGTGCCATGGTGCTCAGGTGGAGCCCCCACGCCCGGCCTCTGTGCACAGGGCAGAGTCTGCCCCATGACGTGAACTGTGATTTGGGTAATCAGTCATAATTACAGTTAATGATAGCAGCGTCTGGGCACCCCTGCCAGAGTCAGGACCCCATCGTGCTTGGCATTGTGCAAACACTTCGCTCGTAAATTAGACATGGCACCCAAAGCACCTTGAAATGCCTGGCAATCTGACAGCAGCACCTCAAAAGAGCGCGGAGATAAGGCAACCTGGCCTGCTTCAGCCACCAGAAGGAAACTCAGAAGGATGCAGGTGTGCAGGCAGCCAGTCTGGCAGAGCTGGTGAGTTTTTTTTTCCAGGGAAGACTCAAGGCATTGGGCAATTTCTTGTCAGTGTGGAACTATTTGTGGGTTGAGGTTGACTGCCGTGAAATAGCATCACGAGTAGAGGGCTTGGGTCACAGAGCTGACGGAGGAAAAGTGCTCTGTTTAACCAGCAGTTCACAGGATGAAATGCAACCTCCTGGAGATGGTAGCCTGGGCTAAGGAAGCTGATCCTCCACCCCCTCCTTCTCTTAGCCTCCTGCCTCTCACTTAAGCTAGAAGACAGGGACTGAGGGCCTGATCTCTCATTCCTGTTTACACTGTCCTCTTTGTGTAAATAATGAAACATTAATTGGAGCAAGGTTGAGTGTCCTGCATGTCACACCTTCCAGGAGAATGTTTTAACTAGCATGTCAGGAGTCATTCTTCACACTCTTCCTCCATGACTATCTGGATGTTTTATAAGAAATGGGATAGCTCCAAGAGGAGGAGACAGAGCAGCCTCTGCTGCAAAATCCCTACAAAACACCTCCTGGGTTAAAGTCCTCATGTCTAAACCTCTGCCTCAAGCTAGTGGAGACTTTAGACGTGCCCTAACTTATTCCACCTCTCACATCATTGTTAGCCATGAGGTTATAAATACATTGAGGTGTGTCTCTCCTATAGGAGCTGCTCTATTTGCATTTAAAGTACTTACACTGTCATGTAGCAAGAGAGTGAAATGGCTTCAGCATCATGATGATGAGGCCAGCCTGCTAGGAAATGGAGTGGATGGTCTTCAGTGAAGTTCAAATTGTCTGTGCAAAGTAATCAAGGTGACTGCAGTATCCCCATTGCAGGATAGCCTCATAGCCTGCTTGGTTATTCACCCCTGAGAGAGAAATGGGCATTAAAACCTTCCTCCCAGTTTTTTTCCTGGTGTTTTAAGTGAGAAGGATACCAACACCCCACCCCTAGGGTATTTATAAATCTGAACATAAGTAAACATTTTTTTACTGTGAGGGTGACTGAGCACTGGCATAGGTTGCCCAGAGAAGTTGTAGAGTCTCCACCCTTGGAGATATTAAAAAGCTGCCTGGACAAGGTCCTGGGCAACTGGCTGTAGGTGGCCCTCCTTGATCAGGGGGGGTGGACCAGATGATCTCCAGATGTGTTTTCCAGCCTCAATCATTCTGGGATTCTGCGATCTGGCCTCTTCAGTTCCTTTGGATCTTTCAGAATTTCCCAAAGTGAAACACTTCATTTTCAGTCAAACGCAACATTTCCTGTTGAATGAAATGACATTTCACAGATTCTCATTTCAGTGAGATCAATTAGACTACTTTAATTCCTTTTCTATCCAAACTGAGATGCTTCTACCCCACCATCTTCCAGCCCAGCAGCTCAACTGATAAAGCTCAATATTTGCACAGCCCTAGGGCTACACATTTCAATGTATGCAAACAACTCTACTGCTCTGCTGAAGTGGGATTTTCAAAAGGACTTTCTGAGGCTCTGACTTTACAGTGTAAGGACCAGATGCCTGCTCAGTGTGGTAACGTGGCACGTGGACTGGTAGCCCTACCTTGATCATTAAAACAACAGCCCAGGCGTGCACGATGCTTTTTGAGAGCAAGCCATACACCCAGACCCTGCCCTCAGGAGTTTTCAATCATATGCAGTCATTATAGCAAAGAGGACAGTAAAGGATGGGCAGGGTGTGTGTGTGCGCGCATATAAATGCCACAGATTTTTGCAACAGGAGAAGAGGAGAGAAAATGTTCCTGCTACAGGAACATCTTGGTTGCTTACGTTTTTTGTTTTCTGTTACACAGTGTAAGCTTTTCATTTCAGTGGCCCACGTGAGCTTGACTGGGAACAGTGTGAGGGGATCAAAGGAGATGAAGAGCACAGCAAGGGACCAGGCAGGTATTCCTGCCATGAGGCAAGGACAGATGCCAGGTTATCTGTGAGTGGGAAGTGTCAAGCTACAGAACAGGGGATGAGAAGCTTTGGCAGGGATAAGGCATGGTAGATTTTTTTTTAGGGATTGTCTAATAGCTGTGGTAATTAAGAAAAAATTGATGGTCTATGTCTCTTTACAGAGTGGTAGTTGAGTACTGCTTTGCAGCCAAATTCACAGCACACTGCACTCTGCAAGAATTGACTTCAGTGGGTTTTGGATCAAGCCTTTGGAACGCAAGCCTGGAGCAGAGTCTGTCAGCCCATTAAGAGAGAAAAAAAGAAAAGGATCATGAATCAATCCTCCCCCTATCTGCTCCAGATTCTGAATCAAAACCATCCCTCGGCTCATCTGATTGCCAGAGAAAAGGGGGAAAGAAGAAGAAAAAAAGTCCTTCTGTGTCTGTGGGAAGACTTTCTCTCTGCAATACCTCAGACTTCTTGGGAACTACCTGCCTTAAAGAAGTGCATTTTTTGCAAAGATTTGCAGTAAGCACAGCATATGTCTGCCAGCCTCCAAGGCCATGCCCACACTCTGCTCAGAGCTGCAAGTGCAGCATGTGAAACGTACTGAAACCAGCTTTCATCTATCACTAACAATAGCCAGGAAGATATGGTGGTTTAAGCTTCATGGCTCTCTTTCCCTCTTTCCAAAACACATATGGAGCTCCTTCAACAGGCTGTGCAGCTGCAGATTCCCTGCCATCCTCTTGAAGCTAGCTAGAACATGACCATGCTGCCATCACACCTCCAATTACTGAACAATCTACAATGCCCTGGCAGTGTTATGGACAGAGCCTATTTACCTAAGACAGATTCTTGGCCTGCCACTGCATTTCCACCATTACTGCTCCACATCTTGGTGGAGTCACTCCTGGGTTACATAAACATAATTGAAGTCAGAATCAGACCTGCTGATACTCATTATTTGGTTGTTTTTCATACCAAGATGGCTGTCTCCAATCATCTACGGGGCACACAGGACCTGAATCATAAATCATAAAAAAACTTAGGTTGGAAAGGAGCTTAAGATCATCTAGTTCCAACCCCCCTGCATGGGCAGGGACACCTCCCACTAGACCAGGTTGCTCAGAGCCCCATCCAACCTGCCCTTCAACACTTCCAGGGATGGGGCTTCCACAGCTTCCCTGGGCAACCTGGCCCAGTGTCTCACCACCTTCACAGCGAAGAATTTCTTCCTAATATCTAACCTAAATCTACCCTCTTTCAGTCAGAAACCACTATCCCTTTTCCTGTCACTACATGGGCTTGTAAAAGTCCCTCTCCAGCTTTCCTGTAGGCCCCTTCAGGTACTGGACTGAAGTACCAGGTGTCCCTGGCTTTGTCCCTTATGGATGGTATTTACTGCTGTATAGAAGCCCATCACAGGTCTGTGCATCTCTCCCTGCTGCACATACATGATGCAGACCCTGGCACAGTTTCATCCACATTCAATTAAGGCTCATGCAAGTTTTGTTGATTAAAACTGATCAGAGACCCTTTGCAGTCTTGCTTAATGGCCTCATACCTGTTGTAAGTGAAGCTTTATTGCCACATCAGACTAAGGATGGTCCCAGCCCCAGCCAGGAAAATAACATACAGCTTACAAAGAATAATGTGAAACTAGAAGCTAGAAAAGCAGGGTGTGCCAAATGCAGGTCGCTATCTTTCTGTCACTCATCTCTTTCTCTTTTATATCCTGCATTTAAGCATCTCCTTAGGTCTTCCTGTGCCCTCCACATTCATCACTTCTGAAGGCTGGTGGAGCATGAATGAGTAGCAGGTCTCAGAACAGGTGTGGGTGCATTTTTAGGGGCAAAGGACTGCAGTCAAGTGCGACAGAAACAGTAATGCTTATTTCTCTGCTCGGCACCAAGAAGGGCTGGGACATTTAGAAAGTTGTGATGATGAAAGTGCTTGGAATGGTGTTTTCCTAAGCCATTGTGCTCAGCTCAACTGCAACAAATTATAGAGAAATATAATGAACTAGCTAAATAAACAGCGTCGGCAAGGTAGGTGTTGGATGAGATGCTATGATGTTGGATAAATAATAGGAGATGAAAACTTAATTATAGCTCAGATCACTTCCTTCCACTGAGAGCAGCTCTTGAGTTCCCCCTGCAGAACTTTCATACATTTCTTCTGCTATGGATGGGTGGGATTTGAAGGACTTGTGACAACCTGTTGATACACTCAGGAATTTCCACACATCTGCTTATTTGTTAGATATCTTTTCCTCTCCTTTTGTTTCTCCAGTCCCTTCAGATTTCTGGCCTGTGATTCCAGCAGAGTCTTTCTGGTGGGGCATTTACCTGTGTCTCCTCTTTCTGAACCCCTTCTCTCTTCTGGGTTACCACTCTGTGGACTGTGGAAAAGTTAGAGTTAGCTGTTGACACTTATCTGAGTTTCTTATGGGACCACAAAGAGATGGGGTGGATGAAAGCCCTCTGACATCCATAGACTTCCTCTACATTTTCTGTCTTTTCTCTCTGTACAGATCCTACAGCCTCAAGAGCTCTGGGCCAGCCCAGGGAAACCCTGGTAATGCTGTGAGATGTCTGCCTCATTGAGGTGAGTCAACAACCTTAGATGTGAGCAGACAGAACGATGTATGTAGTCTTTTGGGCTAGAAGACACATGGTTTTACTGACAACAGACTTCTTAGTAACAAAACAAATTCCTGTGCAGAAAGAGCTGACACAACCATTTAATTTTGGCTGCAAAATCCTTTGCTTTCACAATTCTGTGAAACAGAGCATGGGGATTTGTCAAGGGATTCTAAAACAAGTGTCTGATTGCCTCCCCAATGCTTCTATGAAGAATCATTTTGAGAGGTAGTTTCAAACTTGCTTACTCAGCTCATTCCCCATAAAATGTACCCACCCCATCATCTACACCCACATCTACATGGTGTTCCATCCCCATTAAGACGAATCAAAACAAATCAAAAGAAAATTACACATAATGAGTGGGAAGGCTCACTTTCTCCTCTTCAACCTAAACTGCTTGCAAACATCTTGCAGGAAGAGGTCATACTTCTGAGATGCCTTCTAAGGATGAGCAAAAGGGGAAAAATAATGACTTTACACAGCAAATCTTGCACGAGCATCGCTCCAAGACTCGTGTGTGCTGTGTCCATATGGGACCAATCAACCAGTTGCTGTCTCAGAGGTGGAATGAAGCAAAGTCCTGTGCCAGCAAAACTCTGAAACAAACCTGTTGAATGGATGTTTCTTTCCAGAGTGGTTATATAAGTGCTCATAGAGATCTGAATACTTAAAACAGGTGGTTGCAAAATTAATACGTAAATTTTAAAATGATGTCTGAAATGTCACTACCAGAAAAATTTCTCCACCTCTATACTTGACAGGCCTTCTTCACTCTTGAGTGCTCTCTGCTATACACAAAAATGATCATCTTATCTTTTACTCCCATCAGCTTCATTTGGCCCACACAACCACAGATGATTGGTGTGAAAGATCTTCTGGCTTCTACAGCATTGGAATAGCTCCACCCAATCTAAGCCTAACTTTCAAATCCAAGTTTCAAAATTATCACAGTTATAATAAGCTGACTGAAATTAAATTTTGCTTATGCCTTAAATGCAAAATATCTGGGTAGCTATAACTAAAGGCAGAATGGGAAAATAACTGTTGACTACTTTGTGGAGCTCAAAGATGGGGTACTTTCCTAGATCCTGGCAGAAACATAGGAATGTTATGCTTTTCCTCACATAGGCAGGTAAAAAATTATGAAAGACTATACATGACGTGAGAAGGGCAATTTGAAGGATACTTAGTGATGCTGTTACATGTCCAGGAGATATCACTGAACTGATGTGGAAGAAGAAAGGCTTCAGAGAAGAAGATTAAGTCAAGGGTAATATTCAGCTAAGCGATAGCATATTTTGAAAACAAGGACAAAGAATTTCAACTTGCCACAAAGTCTGCACAGAATCTGCCCATGGAGTCTTTGTTGGTAGCAATAACTCTCCAGCTGGGAGCAACAGAGCTTTGACTTTCAGAGCAGTATGTTTTTTGCAGCATAGAGGTCTAAGTCTCCTCTCCCAGCTTTGTAAACATGAACTGACCATAGCTATTCTTGAGGATCAAAGAGATGCAAAAAGCACAACAGCGTTTTTTGACTCTGTCTATTTGTGCTGAAGAATTGACATTTTAAACCCACACATTAAAAAGAAAATAAAGCTATTTCTTCATATTTTTAAAAATGACAAGTTACAGTCTGAGAAGGGGATGCCTCATCCCTTTGGACAGTTCATCAGAAAAGCACAGCCTAGCCAACCACTTGCTATTTGACTATTTTGTCTATGATTGTATTGAATTTACTACCCCAACAGCACAAAAGAAGAGTTTCCATCTCTGATATTCTACACATCTACATTCTTTTAAAGAGCCAGCTTACTCTAAAAGTCTGCTCTTTTAGTTGCTATCTGGCTGACAGTTGTGATAAAGCCTTGGCCAGCTTCTCTCCCTCTCACATCTACGATAGTGGCCTCATCCTCTCCCAGCCCTGCCAGCCTCACGGCCCATTCAGTGCTTGATTATTTCTGCCCATGGAGGCAGTGGAGAGGGAGATAGGAATGCTTAGATCTCTTGCACACAGGACCCAAATGCTTCCCTTCTTTCTCTGTTATTCCCGAGTGCTGTAGATTTGTATAATGTTCTTCAGATGTCAAAGCCCTTTGGGCGACTGGCAGCAAGGCAGAGATGGTGAACCTGTGAAGAAGCAAAGAGCTAAATCCCTTCCTCTTTTACAGTTTGCAAACACCTCTCTCTTTCTCTGTCTCTCTGATCTTGAGTCCTGAGGTTTTCTTTGCTGTGGTTTGAACTACAGTTTAAAATGTTTCAATTGTCATCTTGCATTGTGATGCATCACATGGTGCCCCAGCCACAAAAAGGCCTAGTAATTTGGTTTCATCCTGTCACTGATTTTGATGTGTCTGGTGCAGCTGGATGTGGTCATGTCACGGGTTCCAACATTATCTTTAACAGGAAAACAAATGTCAAGAGAGAAATACTATTGTCTTACAATTAGTTTTAAACAAATCAGACTTTGGAGAACAGTACAATTCTCAGGTCTGCATGCCTGTACAAGGAAGTTTAAAATAAACATTTAACATGCACAACCAATCCTCAGGGGAAAGGAAAGCAACCCTGAGACTTGACAAGAAAGAACAGAGGATCTGATAATGCAGTTCTCAGGTAAAACCTTTTTGTAAAATTGCTCTGTGTGCAGCCAGGTAGACTGTATCTTCCACCACTTGTTTTCCAGAGCAGATGTTTATTATTTGCTTTGATTGGTAGAGGCCTCTGTGCACACCCAACCTACTTTGAAGGGAGTCTCTTTTGGGATGTCTTTTCTTCTTAAATCAATAAGAATAAAGGGTACACAGCAAAGCAGACCTACTGCCAGGTGAGATATTCAAGGGAACTTTTAACCTCTAGCAAAGAAAGAAGTTAACAGGTTTACTTGCCTTGGTTGGAGGAAACAAAATGGAAAATCTAGTTGTGAATCCTCCATTCTGCTTTTCCCCAGTACTTTCCTTGCCTGTGTAGCCCTCCCACTCACAGGTGTAGGACTATTTCCAGTTGTACTGCTAGAGGAATAATGGGAATTCTCTTGTTCAAAAGAGAAAAAAAAAAGGATTTTTTTTCTAAGAAAGATGAGGAAGAAAGGACATTGTAGCTCTCACTTTAAAAAAAAAAAAGGAAAGGAACAATAGGAAATGTATAGAGAACTAGTATTGTAAATGTATTGAAACTATCCAGTGGTTTAACAGGCAGAACTGATTTTCAGTTCTCTGGTATTATGCCTTGATTTGTACAATGCAGAATCATGCTGAAGATCTGGCTTCAACCTTTGGAAGCACAAGTTTCTTGTCTTCAGGCCTCCAGTAACCATGTTGTAGTGCAAAGACTGGGAAGTAGCAACAAAGTGGGACACATCCCATGAATAGTTTTACTTTGTGCTGATGTCGCTGTTTACATATTATTCATATAAAATGGGTTAGAGCTGTCAGGTGGATTTTGATTGAATCTAAGTGAAAAGCTATTTCTGTGGATTTGTTGTTCTCGCAAATGGGATAAACTTATGAGGAAACTCACATGTCAATGAGATTTCATGAGAATCAAGTCAGTGAATATGTCCTGTTTTCAGAAGAGTCCTGGACTCCTCAAAATACATTGTTGTTAATAATATGAGCTCTTCTAAAGGCTGAGATCTATGTTTTTTGGCTAGGGGTAACCAGGACCAGTGCTAACATTTTTCATGACCAGACAAATAAGAAAAGAGAGCCTTGCATTCCTGTTTCAGTTGGTACATTATGAAACAACATCTTTTCTTCATCTGGAAGGACCTTAATCAATGTATTGGACCCAAAGTAAACTTCGACCTTGGCAAAAATTAGATTTGGATTGAGATTCAAAGTTGGCATGTGGGTCTATCCCTACTGCTATCTGATACTCAGAAAGAAGCATGAAATTTCCACATTTCTAAACCAGAATGGAATGAAAAGAATCATAAAATAATTTCCTATATATTCATTTGAATGTTTGCATGGATTCAATTCAGCAATGTTGAACTTCTATTGTACTGAATCAGTGGGAAGCACTTACATTCTGGGGCTGGGATTTACACAGGCATGCAGAGCACCCATTTAGTAGAATTTATTAAATCAGAATGTAGACATTCCCTTTGGAATCTACCCCATTTCACTTTGTAGAGGTGGGGCTTCTGATTCTTTGCTGCTTCTAACTTATTCTCAGTTGAGACAACCCCAGGAAAAATGCTCATGTAAATTTTGTGGCGATATTAATCAGTTTCCAAAAGGTTTTTGTCGTCAGTCTGATACCTACACTGAGACAATTGACTGCAGGAACTGATGTCTGCCAGAAGTTACCTGTAAGGATGATCTTAACATCAAATTGCTACATTAGTACATTTGTACACAACAAAGGTCATGCTGGAAATATTTATGCTCTTCTCCCATAGACAACAGAAGCAGTTCCAAGTGATTGATTTGACCGTTCACAGTAACACCAACCCTGACTCACACATACCAAGAATTCAGGCAAGATTTTTTTTCATCCTCAATTTTAAAACATGTGCAACGAGACAGCTATTGCCTGCACACTTCTGAATCATTACCATCAGTGTTTGGTTTTGGATTTTCTGAGAGCAGAAAAAGAACAAAATCCATCGGGTTGCAATGTCATGATGAGAAATCTGAATCCGCCTAATAAATAATCTTATTACCTCCTAAAATTAGAAAGAAAGGTAAGTTCAAAGCCATTGCCCTTCTGCTTTCCTAATCATGTTAAATGGTTTGGAACTGATTTGCTGAGAAGCAGTGGTGAAAAGAATGGAAGAATGTGATTCTTTCCTGTCTGGGCAGTGCAGCAGAAAAGTGAGATTGGGAGGACTACAAGATGTCACATTTCTCAGCCTCACCTTATTGTGACAGGAGACAAAGGTGGGAAGAGGACAAAACTGAGCTTTCTTTCAGACTATTTTTAGAATTCGTACCACTAATTAATCTTTGTTAAAAAATAGGCAAAAGGTTAGATACAGTTTTATTGGCAGTAAAACTTAGGTCTGAAGCCAATTTTCCCTTTTATTTTACAGACTACAAATACTTCCACATTCTTATTACTAGAGACGTAAAAGCATAGATAGAAACATTTGAGAGCTATTAGGGTCATTTACAGAATTAATGTGGTTGTGCTTTGAACCCTATTAAAATGTATTAGATCCTATCAACTGTAATTGGAGTGAAAGGTAGAAAAAAATGGCAAAACAAGAAGGGCTGTCGCCGAAAATGTGGCAGAGCTGGCAGGAACAGGAGAACGGGCATGACTGAAAAGGCATTCAGACCTTTTTTGGTTTCCATTCTGGGCATTTTGCAGCTTTGTTCAGCCTGGCACTTTAGAGCTGATTATGACTATGAAATAATTTCTCAGTCCCAAGGTAACTGTTCTCAGCTTTTCTTCACTTCATTGCATTGCTCACGAATGCTGCAGGATATTCTAATGCCCTGCAGATGTAAAAGCCTCCTTTAGAAACAGGCGACTAAGAGCAGTGGGAAAACGAACGAGTTTTTGAGGGTTGGGGTTTTGTGTAGTTTGGGTTCCACCGAGCAATACAAAAGCTAAAAATAATACCATTTAGGAACTGGAACGCAGACCTTTCACTGTTCCTTCCACTTGGGTATCAAATAATAGAGACTCCTTCCCATGATCTGCTCCCAAAATGATGAGCTAAACAGGTACCACTGGCCAGTGCCCACCTGCCCATACTCACTCTCAATGTGATGAACCCCTTCTGCTGGCACCTTGGGGTATAACACAGGCTGGTCTGAGGCTGCCTGGTCAATGTGGACACACAGAGGAAGGGCTCCAGTCCAGTGGGTGGGAATGCCACATGTCCCATCAGGCTTGAATTAACATAGTTCAGGTTTATTGTGTCATAGGTGTTGCCAGTGTGTCTGATACATCTGAATGTGGACGTGTCACAGCACAAGTTCATGCAGTATGACGAGGCAATGCAGTAAGCTATAGTATTACAAGGGTTATGCAATGTTCTCAGAACCAAAGAGAATAAATCTGGTATTGAAAAACCCTGCAGGAGGTTTTGTTTAATTGTATAGTCTGGATATTGGGATTTTTCCACTTACAGATGAAAGTGCTTGTTAAGGCAATGTTGTTCTGAAACAATCAGGACAAAAAGTGCTGCTTTTTTTTTTTTCCGTAATGAAAATCCTGAGTCCTCTTCCAGCAAAGGAAGACCTGTTTGTCAGAACCAATTCACACACCCCTCTTTTAAATCCATGGCCTGTTTTTACTTGTGCTGTTCAGGGTTTTTCAGTCTTTATTTAATAAGGTTACGTAAGGAGAGGTAGAGGAGGAGGCAGTATATTGTTTTGGCAAGAAAACAACAGACTATTTACGTGTCATATATTTAGCAATGGAGCAGTTTGGGTAACCTGGCTTCACTTGTCTCAGAATAATGGACACATCTGATTTAGGGCTTCAGCTGAGGGGTTGTAAGGGTTTGTCATTCACTGATTGGTTCCAGCAGGTGCTTCTTTGGGGCATTCAGACCATCCTTCGTGTGCCCTTGTTGTCAGTACAACTCCTTGGCACCACTATGACCATTTGCTTGGTTTTATTCAAAGGTGTAGCCACAAAGCCCTAATTGTCAAGTGCATTCTGCAAAGATAGCAAAGGAGCCTTTCCCTAAGGGAAATGGAGAGCAAGGAGTGGGACGAAACCAAGCAGAGGCCAATTATGAATGATTATCAGGCATGTTTCTTAGGAATGGTTTCTATTGTGCTGTAGATGAAACCCCAAAGGGCAGGGTCAGAACTTTCTGTTTTTCAAGCATGAAAATTCGACTGAACGAAGCATTTAAGTTCCCGTATGGCAGCGAATAATTAGCAGGAACATGATTGAAATAGCCAGCTACTGAAAGTCTTTTTCTAATTTTGAGGGTTCTATTAGATATCAATATTTCAGATTAAAAATCCAGAAGACAATAAAAGCTCAGTCAGCTTTGGATGCAAATGGGAAGTGTTCTAGGGAGTGAGCCAAGAGCTCGCCAGAGTTAGCAAGTCCACACTCGCTGTGGGGGGGACAGTTTTACTCTGCCTGAAGAGTGCCTTTTTGTGGTTTAACTCAGCCATGTGTCCCTAGGGGTACTATTATAAAATAGCAATGATGGAATGCTGTGTGTGGAATAGTTATTGCAGAATAACCATTTCAGGCTGTTTTTTCTGCGTAGAGAAGCCTTACTACTACATTTTGACAAGGAGATGCACCTAAGCTAATCTCATTTCTTGATGTCTAAAGCACAGGGGGTTTTAAGATTTGCCTGTGTAGAGTAATGCTCTCCTGAGAAGTTGGTGCTTGCAAATATTTACCAAAGCACACTGCAATGTCAGAAAAAAAAGAAAAGAAGAGCAGCAGGGGCTCCACATCCATGCAAAATGTATTTGTTTCACACAGTACAGACCAGGGCTACTTACTTCTAATCCTGAGTTTAGATGCTGAAGTGACATACTGGAGTGTGGGGAGCATGCAGTCTGGCTGTCTCTACAGCAGGACTAGTCAATATATTTTTTTCTAAGGTTGTCTGGATCATTTTACAATGGTTTAATAACACACTACGACGTCCTGCTCAGCTGGAATCAGTATGCTGGCCCCGTGTCTACAGATGAGGAGAGCTCCTAATAGCTCTTGCATGAATATAGTGTGTACCACGTTTTGAGGCTCTTGGGGAGGCCTGGGCAAGATTTAAAACCTGCTCTGTAGTTAATATAGTGAGAAAAGACTCTTGGAGAGCTGATCTCCGGGGAGCTGGATGACCCCCTGGGATCACCCATCCACTGAGGCAACCCAAGGTTTCTAGAGGGTGTATCCAGGGGAGGTGTAAAGTTGGGCAAGACTTAAACAGAGCCCTGTGGCTGCTGGGTGCCTCGATGGAGTGTCTAAACTAAGGAGGGGTAAGTCTGGGACTCACATACCAGAGGTGTTAGGATACATAATGTACTGAGGGAGCTCTTTGATATTAATGACTGGATATTTATTTTTGGTAATATATGTCAAAGAAGTGATCCTGACATACATTGATTTAGTAAGCATTTGATGATGATATGTAAGTGTCTTATCTGAAGTGGAAAGGGTGCCTTATGAGAGTAACTCGGTAACTGTTCTGCTTGAAACGAGTATTTTTTTTTTCCCCCACAAAATGGAGAAACTGCCTTTTAAATATTACATATCCTAAATAGCCTCGCAGGAAAGCAAAAGTATTTATTTAAGGGGGGGGATTTATGCAATCTCTGGTTCTGTCAAACTTTAAAAAAAAGAAACAATAGTGTTTGTGAGAGCTAGGGAACTAAACGCTACAACATATTTTTGCAATATGTTCGAAAATTCAGGTTTCCATAAGCTGTAGAGTGGACAACTCTATCAAATAGCAAGGGTTCATGTTTACAATATTGCATACAACAAATTCCCGACTTTTTTCCTGATTCCATCCCACTTACAGTAGAAGTTTGTGTGCAAGAGGAAGGGAGAGATTGCTTTATGCATCTTCTCCAGGAAGCCGGGGAAACTTAGAGACTGAAACTGGAAAGCACCAATGGGTGGGACCAGGAAAGCCAACTGAATGCTGCATTATGCCAAGACACTTTCATCCTGCCCTTCTGTCAATTAGGGCAGGATGAGAGGCAATGAGTTGGCAAAAAGTCTCAGGTCAAAAGTTGAAAGTTGCCCATTCCTAGAATTTTTGATACTTTAACATATTGGCTCACCTTACAAATGCTTTAGGGAAACGACAATAAGCTATGAAGTTGGTTACTTCCCTTATTTCTGGGAGTAAACCACTTCCCTTTCAGTGTTTTGGTATCTGAACGTATGATGGAAAGGGATTTGTGGCTTGCACTGGCAACCGCCACCCTCACAGGAAGACAAATCCCAAAAGAGCAGAGTCTGGGGAGACTTTGCAGGGTGCAGGGGAGGGGAAGGAGCTATCAGCAGCACAAATATCAAAGCCTGGCCTGGCAGCTGCTTTGGCTGGGAGTTCCAAACTATGGGCCCTTCTTGCCACATCTCTATTGCATGACAGAAAGCGCAACTGCCAGAGTCAAAGCCAAACACCTGCCAGGGTGGTCCTTAAGTTTGTCCTCTGTGTTGAAATATTGTTATCACTAATGTTAGGGGGATTTCATCCTTGGTATGGTGAGTGAGATGCAGCTACCCATAATTTTCTCCTGAGTGGAACAGCTGTGCTACGGACTTTGGCTGGGCCTGGGATTAGCTTCTGCATCCCCAGCAACTGTTCTTTCTCTGACTGGAGTATGTATTTAATCATTGCAAGAAAAGTTAGTCCTAAATGCTAAGACCAAATGTGTTTCAATGAGGCAGTGGTGAGAACATCCCATTATATCTGGCCCACTTTAAACATACTTGAGGGCAGGACAGATATAATTTCAATTTGCAAAGCTCTTTGCTCTGTTTACCAAAGAGCAAATCTGTCCCTTAATGACTGGAAGCTGAACATTAATGTAAGCAGATCTGGAATGTCAGATGATGTTGAAAGCTGATTATATAACTTGTACTTTTAGTTTCAGAATTAAAATTTTATATGGTGAAAATACCTACTCACCCTATCTACTGTAAATGCAGTAAGTGAATGTAGGTGGACTGGATCAACCACTGAATGATGGGTTGCATTCACACCTGTTTCTCAGCCAGACCTGAGCTCCTTTGCACTGAAGACTGACAGTGGATGTGACTGCTCTCTATTATTACAGCTGGGGCTAAATACAGGGGAAGGAGGAGCTTTTAAAATTAAAATGTGGAGGAGGTTGTCCAACAATTGGATGTAAACTGAGAACAGACTGATTCTGGATGAAGTCCATCAGGGGAATGAGGTTTTGAAAGAAGTTTCAGCCGGAGATGTAGGTGCAAAACTGCACCTCAACTTAAACTGGATCTAAATACCCTCAAGGGTGTGATTATATTGGTTTCTGCTGACAGTAGGGTACTGTACACAGGGGCCCAGGCAGCTCTGTCCTTCAGTTTCCATGTATCCTATCATCCATGCAAAGGCACTGGCATCTCTCTGGTTATACTTGGTGATGATTATTAACAGTAGCTGTTTAGTCTCTTTCTCTGAGAAATATAAGCTGGGTTTGGGGACAGAAGGACAGATTAGAAAGGGTTGTGTTTGGGAAACAATAAAGAAGCTTTAAAAATGCAGTCCTGTTTTCTTAAGCTTGATGGAGCCAGGGGTATTTTTTAAAGTGTCTTGGGCATTGTTAGTGAACAAAGCATACTACAGAAAGAGCCAGAGCCAGTTGTTCAACATGCAAATGAATTTTATCTGATAAGTGGTGTTGTTTGGCTGCTTATAGATGAGTTGCTCCTGTAAAATAACAGGTCAGTGAGAAAAATAATTCACCAATGTAAATTCGTAATTTCCCAATTATTTACGTGATATAAACTCCACCCACAGAACAATTCCACCTCTTCTTTTCTCCTTTTTTTTTGACCTGCATAATAGTGCTAGGTTTGTTGCATTCATGTTTGGCAAAGCTCACACTGCCAGGACACGTTCACCAGAGGTGCTGTGGCCCTGGGGCCAGCCAGAGCCTGGGAGTGACATCCCAGCTCTGCTCCAACTGCTGCCAGCCATCCACAATGTCCAGGTCAGCCTGCCAGCCTGGGATCATTGCAGACTGTTAGAGATGGTTCAGCCATGGTCACTCAACAGGCCTCCCTCCTGCTGCTGCACCAGGGCCTGGGAGCAGATGTTTGCAGCAAAATTTAAACACAGCAGGGACTGGGAGCTTGGCCAGCAAGTGCAGCAACCTGCTTTCCCCAGCATTTCTTCCCTTTCTTTAAATAAATAACAATAATAAAAAAGACCAGCATATCTGGTCTATATAACACGGACTTCAGTGGTTTCCAATTTCAGTGGTACACCACTCCCTTCAGCAAACCACAGTTTGTGATCTTTAGCACTGCTGTATGAGTCTGGGAGTTAAACTGTTCTAAGCAATGTCTCCTGAAATAGCTGTGTACAAGGGACAGAATGGATAAAATAGATTCAAACAGGTAAAGCAGAAGTGGTTTGTTGACTTTCCTCTCACACACAAAAGGAACCTGAATAGACTAGGTCTGGTATGGGGAAAAAGGACTGTCTTAATCTCAGTAAGTCATTGTAAGTGTGATTTATGCATTGTGGGGATGGACAGCTGAGGTCAGAGTAGAAAAAGCAACAACGAATGATCTAACTGAGCAGAAAGAGCCTTTCTTCTCCCTCTCCTTGGGTGTTTTTCTTCCTGTGACCTTGCCTTCAGACCATTCAGGTCTATTTGAGTATAGTTTGCTACCAGTTGCCCCACCTCTGAAAACAGCCCTCAGACTGGCTGCCAGTGCCTCTTTGCACGCTCCGTGCTGCACTGCCCAGTCAAGGCGTGGGTACATGACCTTCTTTCTTCTCAGCACTGGAGCTGTTTCACAACCCCCAAGCCATGCAGCTGCCTGCCAGGTTGCCTGTCATTTGTGGAGAAAGTATTCCTGGGAACAGCAAGGCAGAACAGGTACAGTGCTCCTCAACTTGCTGCTTCCAAGCAGGGAAGTTGGCAGCTGTAAACACGTTTCCAGAGAATTGCACCAGTCTGGCTCCTGTTCTCCAGCAAAGTGCCAGATTGTCTGTGCTGCAAGTGTCCCAGGTTTACCTGCTGCTTGAGTAACTCCCTGCCACCTCTGCACCTCTGGATGAAAATCTTGGCTGAGCTCTGCTGGCAAAGCTGGGTAGGAGATTTCCCTGTCACATGGGGAGTCTCCTGGGTCAAGGCCAGGCTGACCACACGTGTCATGTAGACCCCACCTGAGGAGACACATCTGGAGGATGTGGACCCTGATTCTGATCATTCCCCTCTTGCAAAGGCAAAATGTGAACTGAAAGTGATAATAAATCGAAGCAAGTAAAAAAGTTAGGATTTCTGCCTCCTCCCTCCCCCTGTTCACAACATTACATTTCATTGCTTGTTTCTGAGTAGGAAGTTAATCTCTACCCCTTTAGATTTCAACAGGCATTTTCCCTTGTAGGAAATACTCAGAATAACAGTGTAAGTGAGACTATGTGATTGCTAATAAGCAGCTCCACCAGTGCTTGCCTGAAGGTACCAGAGTAGTCAGTGTTACTAATAAAGTTAATTACTCCCACTACAAGAGAAATTAGTCAGGGGGAAAAATCGGCGTGTATGAACAAGATGATTTGCTGCTGGTTTCACTTTTGCAAATATATTTAATCTACTGTAGTACTTTTATGCTGGTTAACCAGAGTCACAAGGTATTAACGTGCTCCGTCCTTATGAGAGAGCAAAGAATTACAAAACAGTCACTTCCGTTTCAGGCCCTGTCTGATGAACTGTGAATGTATCCAAACCCTCTGCACTTTTCTCTCTTTTAGTAATTAGTGCCACTTCTCCCCTGGCTATCAAACTGTAGACTGGAGGTAAAGTATTTCACAATTTAAAACATCTCTGGTGCTGACTTTTTCCAGCAAAAAATCTCCTCTTGTCCAGTAGGACATGTCATTTCACTTCGTGGTGTCTCTAAGCTTTATGAACATGAAATAGGAAGAACCCCCCTACCTCTCCATCAGGTCTGAGTTTTCATTGACTCCTGTGACTGTAACTGATTAATCTTCTATGAAAAAAACAACAATTGGATTCAGATTTGCTCAGCTCTGTTTTCTAATCTGGGAAGTGCATGGGCTAACACGGAAGGAGCCATGACAGAACTATTTGATTTCTAGGTGCTCCTTTAGTGAAGATCTCAAGGTTTTTTGGTTGGCTTTTTTTGTGTTTGCTTGTTTGTTTATTTTATTATTATTATTACTTTTCCTTTCTTTCTTTCTATACAGAAAGTAGGGAGAATGTGCTCTGCAAATAATAACATCCTCCTTCCCCAGGAGTTATATAACTGAGAAACATCAAAGACTTTGCTCTGAGACATTGTGTTCCACGCAGGATCTGCATATGTTATAAGAGGTACCAATTATTTCCAGTTCCTGTGGTATTTTTTTGCAATATGGATACCATCCAACCCAAGTCAACAAGGGCATCGTGCAAGCATCAGATGATGAAGCTTCTACTCATACTTATCATTAAGGATAGGAGAAGGGAGGGAAAATGTTTAGTGGCTTCCCATTTCTTTTGGTCATCAGCTTACCTTTCCAAATGGTTGTTTTTCCTTGGGTTTATGGTATTTCTGTGTGACACTTCCTCCAGCTAACTTGTTCACCATCAGGAAGGAAAATCTACACAGAGTGGCCAGGTAAGCAGGCACAGAAATTCAACATGAAAGTCCTCAAGCCTGACTGCTCAGAGAAACACTTGCCTGGAGGTGGTTCAGAAAGAGCTCAGGAACCCTCAGATGTCAGAACAAGAATATGATCTGCCTGTGGATAATTTGCAGAAAGAGAAATACTGTATTTTTTTAATTATCTCTTGAGGCTGAATTTTGAACTGGTGGTAAGATTAACCACTATGCAACTTATGATTAAACTTCTGAAGTGTTCAGGAATTATTATTACTAGTGTACTAATTACTATTTCCATTACTGGAATCTTTTTTAAAGGCTACTTTTTACATGTAAATCAGTTAGCCAAATGAAAGTGAGGATATGTTTTTGAGAGGGACCTCCTTGAGGGAAGTCTTAGATTAAGCCGTAATTTCCTCTTTTCAGAGTAATATGCAGTAATGTGCTTTGAAATGGGTGTACCTGTCATCTCCCTCTTCTTTGGAAGGTGTTTGGTAGGAATGAGAATCTGTTCCTATTTATTTTATTTACTTCTGTGCTCCTTCATGTTGACTTTTTTCCTAA
Source organism: Hemiprocne comata (assembly GCA_020745705.1). Classification (NCBI taxonomy): domain Eukaryota; kingdom Metazoa; phylum Chordata; class Aves; order Apodiformes; family Apodidae; genus Hemiprocne; species Hemiprocne comata. The sequence goes on along the minus strand of CM036588.1, from coordinate 118,922,030 downwards.
TTGAGTTTTTATACTCTTGTTCTTCCTTCTCTTTCACACATTCTTCTATGTTTTATAAAATCCCATCTTTTCACTGTCATTACCTTTCTCCTTTTTACTGAATACTTGAATATACAGTTAGGAGGTAACAGACTGTCACCATCAACAGCTACCACCCTTTTCCATAGTGTCAGAGATTCTCAGAATAATGCAGGATGAAAGTCATCTCTGGAGGGTATCTGATCTGCTCCAGTCCTTGTTCAGGGCAGTGCTAGCTTTGAAGTTAAGTAAGATTGTTGAGAGTCATGTCCTGCTGAATAAGTCTGAAGAAACACAACCTCTCTGGGCAACCTGTCCCAGTCTTTGACTCCTGCAATGTGAAAATTTATTTCCTTGTATCTAATCAGATACCTAACCAAATTTTCCTTGTTGCAGTTTGTGTCTGCTGCCTCTTGTCCTTTCCCAGTGCACGTCCAGAAAGAAGTCTGGCCTCCTTTCTAACTTCCTGCAAGGTAGTTGAACACAATTGTAAGATCTCACCTTCTCTTTCCCTTCCGAAGCCTGACTGACCACCCTCGGCCTCTCCTTGTACATCAGGCCTATGACTGCTTAGATGATTCCAGAGATCTGGAATGAGCTATGGCACTTGTAAGCAAGAGAGCACATCTACCAGTTAGCATTGTTCAGGGTCTTCTAAGAAGAGTCACTTAAAAAGCTATAATGAAGTGGAGGAATAAAAAATAACCATAAATTAGTTGTAACCTGAACAGAGTACAAAGTCTCAGAATTAACCATTGTTAATGAATGTTTTTTTCAGCTCCTTCATGATTCTCCAAATGATCTACATTATAAAAAAACTTTTCTAATGCTGTTGATCAGCCTTAACAGTTGAATGTGCAAAAGAGCTTGTGGCTAGAGCAATGGGAGTGTCATTTGTGATCTATACAAAATCCTATTGTATGAGACACTGTTTTTGTTCTGAAAAACAGTTTTATTTATGCACTGTGAGCTTGGTGGGGGAGAAATCTTACCTAAAGGAAGTGCTTTGATGGTTGGGTTAGGCGAGTTTTGCAAGAATTACTCCAGCCAGTCTATCTTTGGAGCTCCAGTTCTTTCCTCTGATCCCAGCAAATCATGGAAGAGGATCAAGATGAGCTCAGATGCCATGAAGTTTTTCAGGATTTTTGTCATTCCTTAATCACTCACAGAACTGATACAGCCAGAGCTCAGGATTGCAGGAAGGATTCCTGAGAAGTAGAAACCTTCATGTTAAACAGGAATCAGCCATGACACACCTTGATGATAGGGTGGAGATAATTTGTTTTGTTATTAATATTTGACATTCAAGTTCATCATGCGGAGAAGGCAACAGCACTGCCTGGAAGAGAGGCTGCAGGCAGCACAGAATCTTACTCACCCCATTGCATAAGGGGCACATTTGCACCCAGATCCTCGTCTGGTGATTAAAAGGGGTGTTACACAACCCAGTGAAAGAGTGAGTGTTGTGGGATGAAACCCGGTCTGCCTCTTCCTGAGCTCCGCCATCAACCCTCCTCCCCAGCTCTGTACGGATGGGTCAAGGATGTCGCGGTCCCTCTTGTGGCAAGGAGGTGGTTTGTCGTCGGAGAGGAGAAGGAGCACTCAGCCCCCGCCGCCCTTCCCACCACCCTGCCCGTAGTGGGGACCCTCACGACAGACGCCGTGACCCGGAGCGAGATCCGCAGGGCCCCGATGGCGCGGCGGGAGCTGCGAAGGGCGGCTCCACGCCGAGCGGGAGCGGGGTGTCATTACGAGTGCCTGCGCCTGCTTGCCAACAGCCCTTGGCCGCTGACCGCAGCTTGAGTCACCAGCACCTGAATGACAGAAGCATTTTGTTGTTGTTTTGTCCTTACCAGCCTCTGAAGAGCGCGTCCCGCCAGGAGGGCTGGTGGCTGGACCCTGCCTGCTGCGCCGGGCTGCGTCAGGCCAGGCCGGCTCCTGCGCTGTGCCCTGAGCTCATGGGTGAGGGGTTTCCTTCAGGTCAGGAACACACTGTGGGGTCAGGCAACAGGATGACACCTCATGCACACTGCACCACTGATCACCAATTCATACAATCATAGAATGGTTTGGGTTGGAAGGGACCTTAAGATCATCTAGTTCCAACTGCCCTGCATGGGCAGGGACACCTCCCACCAGACCAGGTTGCTCAGAGCCCCATCCAACCTGCCCTTCAACACTTCCAGGGAGGGGGCATCCACAGCTTCCCTGGGCAACCTGGGCCAGTGTCTCATCACCCTCACACTAAAGAATTTCTTCCCCATGTCTCACCTAAATCTCCCCTCCTTCAGTTTTAATCCATTCCCCCTTGTCCTCTCACTACAAGCCCTTGTCCAAAGCCCCTCCCCAGCTTTCCTGTAGCCCCTTCAGGCACTGGAAGGCTGCTCTGAAGTCTCCCTGGAGCCTTCTCTACTCCTGGCTGAACAGCCCCAAATCTATTTGATTCAGTCCCTCAGTTTCCCTGATGGTACTGGTGTTAAGGGGTGTTAAAGAAGCTTTTTATCCATTTTGTTCTCCTCAGCATGCTGGATGTTAAAAAGGAAGAGAAATACCTCTCGGCCCTAATGCTCAAACCACAGGAAAGCTCCTGCCTCATTCCTCATTTCATGTCCTGCTTCATATTATAAACAATGACCATTACAAGTTGCACCTTGCTTGCCCACTGTATTTTTCCCCATCCTCTTAAACTATAACTGCCATTCTCTCCCCGTAATTACGCCACCCTGGCTTAACGTGCAAATAATGGCCTTTGTTTGGCAAATAAAGGGTAGGCAGAGCTTTGAAGGAACACGTTGCTGTTCTGGAGATTCAACCAACATTATGTGGTTGGCTCTTCTTGTTTCTGTTAAAGCCAAGGATTCACTTATTTCCATCAGGGACAAGCAGGAGGGAAGGGCTGTCCTACAAACCAGAATGTCTGCTCTTCTGCTGTATAAAGGGGAGAAAAGATACATAAATATTTCATTGTCAAGTTCACAATGTGCTGTGAATGATGCAATGTAAAAGTGAGTACATACAATATGAAAATATTTTATGGTGTCTTTAAAAAAGTTTTAGGCATTTCAGCTGTAGCCAGTGAACAGGCTACATTGCCAGTTAATTTTTTTTTTCTGTAAACAAATTTGTATATAGACATTTTCAGACTTTGAATGAAAGAATTTGTAACCATAAAAATCCACATATTCCAGATGCACATTTTAAATGCTCTCAGGGTTTGGTTTAAGTTGTTTTTCAGATGTACACATAACTTTAGCATTTTAAAATTTGAAGACACATTAATAATTGTGCATATAATTTTACGTAAACAAATGTGCCTGGGGACTCAAAATGTAGCTTTCATTCCTGTTATTTGCATCTAATAAGACCAATTCTGAAGACACTGAATAGTCATTTATCTAGAGAGCCTTAAGTGCAAGAAGTTAATGAAGGTGCAAGATAGCTGGATTGCCATGGTGAACATTTTACATAGCTGAACTTTGGAGACTTACAATTAGAGATTTAAAAATTACACCGTTGCACACCTGAAGTCTAAATTATTTCAGCTCTTCTATGGGTTTCTTGAACGTGTTAAAGGTGGTTTCCTAATTGAAAGTGTCACTGAATCAAGAGTTTGGAATAGGAAGAAATAGGTGTGATCACAAGCAAGGTTAGTCCGGCCACCTTCAAAGAAACAGTCGCATCTTTTTGAAAAGACTATACAAGCAGCAGTGCTATCTCTGTACCAACACCAAGCTATTGGTGGATAGCTGGAGTCAGATGTGAAAAGAAGGGAAAACCCATTTAGATCAGGGGTTTCCCAACTTAGTATGCACCAAGGAATGCAGTGATAGAGACTACTCTCGCTTCTGGCGGTGGTAATGGGTGCATGTGGGACTGCTTGGGATGTCTTTCTGTTTCACTCTGTGAAGACAAAATGGTCGAAAGTGTGGTGCAAAGATGCTGCCCCTTTCAGAAACTATCATGGGTCCAGCTTGTCTACATAGGCTGGTGTGGAAGCTGTAGTAGGAGTACCTCCAAGCACTGGGACAAGGGCTGTCAGATGAAGGCCTCAGTGATGTCGAGTCTTGAACAAGGACTTGAGAATGGAAGGAAACAGTGGCTCCTGGAGGAGTATGGAGAAGGAGAAAGCTGATAACAAACATGAGCTGTAACAGCAAGAAATGGTAATGGTTGTTCTGTGTTTCCCTACAGAGAATGGTTCAGGAATGCCATTATCTGTAGAAGCCATCCAGGTCCCAGTATACAGTTTCTTCTTTGGCTAATAAGCAGAAGGTAGGGAAGTGCCAACTCTCTGTACTTGTACCCAGCTTCTTTTTTACCACATGAAGGCAGCAACAGCAATAGCTCCAATACCTGTGTAAGCACCCCATTCTCTTTCTCATAGAGCTGCATCCATGACACTGAACAGCCTAGACTCTATTCTGAAGTGATTCATACACTGAAGTCTGGGAATCTTCAATCTTAATCACATCCATTCTTTTTCTTTAGAACGACATGACAGGCTGTTTGGCCTTGGAGGATGAAACCACATGTAGCTTGTCTCCAGACTCTGTTTGGCTGAGGGACATGGCCAATCTCTTTCCCAGTTGCTTACCAATCCAATGTTTAGGCCTGCTCACATCCAAAACAGCCAGTTAGCATAGTCACTCTCTCTCCATCCTCTTCCCATATGATTACTTATGGCTTCTAGTATTTGTTAAGACATAGATTTAAGTCTTCATTACAAAAGAAAACCATTAGCTATTCCCAGGAGTTTTGAGAATGTGGAGACAAAACACTGACTAGCACAGCAGGAGTGGTTCAGGATGTTGTATTTTAGCTTTGTATCTCAAGGGTGGCAGAGGTTTAGGAAGAAAACAATTGTGGCATGTGATGGAAGTTTCCCAACGTGGGGCATTATCACAATACCAGTGTCCACCTTGTGGGTAGGAATAACATAACCGTGCCTTCTACTTTTAAGTTAAAATGTATCCAAAATGTCATATGAAAAAGGGTGCACCTTGGCAGAGCTGTTTCTTGACTGTAGAGGAAATCTCTGGAAAGTGTAGATTTGCTCATTATCTTGAGAACTCCCAAATTGGGGCTGATAGTTCTAAAGGAAGCCTGAGAAATCTTCTAAGCGTGCCCTGTTTCTTCACATAAAAGGTAAGGCTTGCAAACATGAAATTAGAAACAGAAACTTCAAGCATGTGGATCCATTAAACTAGGGCCTAGTTACCCCAGGAGAACAGGATTAAGAAAGCTCGATAAGACTCAGATTTATGGCAGTATCACTTTAGGCCCATTCTGTCTGATAGAAGCATGGAATTATTGGTATTCTACTACTAAAGGACACTTCAGTTATGTGAGCAAATCTAGTTATTCAATAGTTCACTTACACAGTGAATTCAGCTCTGCTGTTCATTAAATTATACCAAGAAGCACCCAGGCAAGCAATATTTACTTTATATATGTGGGCATCATTTTCCAGATAAACTTTTGTGTGTAGAGTACTATTTGCAGATTCTGTTTGTAGGGGGTGTTTGGTGTGAAACTCTATTCATATGTATATATATGTACATGCACATAAACATGGATATATGAGAGAGAGAGAGAGAGAATGTTGCACTGTTTTGGGCCTGCCCTTCTCAAACACTGAACCGTATGTGTACAGGTAAGACATCCTGGTTGCCCTTGTGCAGTGCCAGGAGGCAGCTCAGAGCACTGTTACTGCCCTGAGTTATGCTTCATCCATTCCTCATGCCAAACATCCACACATGTACACCATGCAGCAGCCCTATACATTATTACAGATGCTTACCTCAGCTTCACAGTCACCATCTGCAGGGGCAAGACCACAGAAAGAGGTTGTAAGGTCCTCATTATCAATGAACACAACACAAATGGTGAAAGTAACCTTTTATTTGCATGTGATATAGAGACATACACACTGCAAACACATGCCACACATCATAAAAGGACAGGATACTTGGGAGATCGCAGCAAAGAAACATTAGCATCTGCTTTTAATAACCAGCATAAATAGTACATGCTCTGAGTTTCTCATGGTGTTTCTGAACAGAATTCCAGAAGAGCTGTGCACATGGCACAGCCAGGCTCGTTAACACCACCCGCCATCCACACACCGCTGCCGAAGAGAACCCACTTCAGCTGCCTTGCTGCCACCCTGCCCACCTCTGCTGCAAGAGGAGTGATGTGCCAGGGACTGGACTCTCTCAGGCTGGTGAGAAAGCCCATGCCAAAAGAGCCAGAGGGGGGCTTTGGAGGAAAGATGGAGCTTTCTTTCTCCAGGGGTCCCACGGGTGCGACGTTGGTCCAGTGAGCCACTGCAGCTCGCAGTCTACAATGCAGCACAAACTGGCACAGAAATGCCAGATTCCTGGGATTACTATGCTAAGCACAACATGAAAATGCTCAGAGCATTGCTGTGCAGGCAGCTCTCACAAACTAAATCTTCTGTAGCTTAGGACATGTTCTGGAGAAAAGAGAAAGAATGCAGCCAGCTAAGTAAAGACAGGTGTGCGGCTCTGCTGCCTGGCATGTAAGAACAGAAATGATTGCTGGATGAGATGAAAGCCTTGCTGTGAGCACAGGTTGGCTTGTGGCAGCACAGTTGTGACTGGTTGTATGCAGTGCCATACAGCAAAACAAGGACTGAACTTCCTCAGCACACACACCCTGGGCAGTCATCAAACTCGCTGGAAATTCACGCATCTACACCAGTTCCCTTGCAATCATCTCTGGCTTCTAGCGCAGTGCCTCCACCATAAGGCAATTATTTTAACTCTCTTAAACATCTCATTTATCTTCATTGTTTCAGTCATTGGCTTCGTTTCTGGGTAAAAATCCCTAAAATGTTAGTCCTGTACAGCTTATGACCAAAATCATCGCACCTAGGACTAGTACATTTACCAGAATAGTGGAACCCATTTTCAGCATATCAGGACTTCCTCTGAGCTACATGTCTTAGTGATATGGCAAGACTTTCTTGCCCCTGTCACATCCAAGAGGTCTGTAAAGAAGGAAGGAAGAATGCTATATGCTGTGTGTTGTGCTGGGCCATGATTGTCCAATAGTGACAATATTTACAGCATGTCCTGGACTGGACTGCCCACCAGCATTGTTCACAAGTAGCAACCCCCCAAATATTATGAAGTGCTTGGAATTGCTTTGCTGTGCAGCCTGTTTTAATGGGTGGGATAGCTTTTACTGATGTGTTTACTTCATGAAACATTCAATTAGCCGGATTCATCACCAGCATATTTGCTTGTACTGCCTTTGTGCTGGGTGTTTCATCAAGCTTTTCCTCATGTGCACAGTTTGCCGTCTGCTTGTAGGTTGTTCAGAGACTGTGTGAAGATTCTCTCTCTCTGAGAAAATGTGTGCTGGTCCATTGAAGTATTTGCTAGTGATGCAATGGCAGCTGTTATCATCACGTCATATGTGTGCGGGTGGTTGCAATACATGGTATATAGGTTGTCAAAATTTGCCAGGAAGATGTGTTTTTGATTGTGGTATTGTGTGCATGTGTGGTACTGCTGAAGCAGCACGCATAGGACTTGGAATATTACATGAGTAGTATGCGTGAGTGCTATATAAACCACATACCAGAGTGGTTACATGCTGTATTGGGTGACAGTAACACCATATTCACACAGCTTTTTCACATATCTCTTTATCAGCTGCCCATTTTTTGAGTATTCCTCGGGGCCCTGCCTGTTTCCATGAGTGTGCTGGGCAGTGGTCTTCACTGAGCGTGCTCTCACATTTGGAAATCAAGTCTTCCTTGCCAGCACTTTCCTGGTTCTGGGTGCCAACAGTTCAGGCTCTGTGGGACAGTGGTTCATTTCCAGTGTCTGTCAGGATGTTTATGCTGTTTATGTGTAGGCCTTTGTCACCTGGTATTAATTGGATTGTGCCCTCTCTGCCTTTGAAGGCACAGAAGGCTTCCAACTCCTTTTTATTACACATGGTGCTGTGGCCTGTAATACTAATCAACTACATTTGGATACACCATGTTGTAAGTGTGGGATATGCTGCACCCCACTGCATCTTTGGAGATCAAATGGTCTCATGGTGGCTGAGACCTTGCCTGCACTTGTGACTTTTTCCTTTTGCTCAGAAACCTGCTGCTACACTTTTGTTTTGAGGTACCGTTAGCTAGACCTGAGCAAGCCTGTAACCACCACAAATTTTGTCTGGTTTCCTCCGTTCCTGATTGTGCAGAAGTGTTGGTTGCTCGGATGTCCTGGATCATTGCTTTGCAGGCAGATCACTGCTTGGCATAGCACACACTGTTTATGCTGCATCCCCTGCTTTATTTCTTCTCATCTGCAAATATTTACCTCTACTGGGTATTGAAAATGTTTATAATACTGCTTCCACTTAACTAGGCCAGACTCTGTACTGCATGGTCCGTACTGTTATGGACCTCCTGGCAAAAGTACCTGACACAGTGAGAAGGGTCCTAACAGCACTAATTAATGGATTACACTTTTGTCCTTCCTCTGGTGTTTTGCCAGGTGATGGCTGAGCTGATAAAGGAATTGTGCACACTGTTGCAGTGCCTGGCCTGCTCTCCTCTTGTCTGATCGATGCATCGGTCGTCACATACTGCAGCATGATCAGCAACATGTCTTTTGATTGCTCGTTAAGACTGCTCTGCATTTTTGTCCTTTCTTCTGGGTCGAGCAGCCCCGAGTCACAGCAAGCCATGAATGCCATGTCGGTGGGCACAGGCACTTGGAGAGACGTCACTGCTGCCTGTTGGGGCACAGAAGCTTGGGGCTGATTAAGTTTTAACTTTTGAGTCTGGAGCAATCTGTGTGGGCTCACAGCTGGGGACTACAAAGTGCTATATGGAATTGGCCCAGAGAAGAAACACACAGATCGCCTGCTGTCAGGACATCTGTGTCTTTTTATTTTGGGTACATTTAGCACTTACAGTGTTTCACATCTGTCACATATGCAGTATGGCACTGACAGTGGTTACCGTTATATTTACATTTTGCCTCCCTCACATTTGCTGTTGTTGTTTACTCTGTCTGCAAAGCCACCTCCTTGGCTGCACAGATTTCATCCGTTAGCATCGGGGGTGCCTGGCACTGAATGTTACCAGCAGTGGACTTGGTGACACACACATGGCATCAACAACATGGCATTCAGCTCGTGTTTCAGCCCTCCATCATTTGTATTCTCGTTACAAATCCCCAGTTCTACCTGGACCTGCATCATGTTGTCCTGCACAGCACTAGCATGGCAGAGAATAACTGAAGAACAGGCCTGTAAGAGACCCCAAGTGGTCTGCAGGCCACATTAGTGGCTTAGTTTGTCCCCTGCTCAAAGTACACTCACAACATAAGCTAGTCTGGACAGACATTTGTCTAATCTAATCTTTAAAAAGTCTAAGCTACTCTTGAAAGCTCTTAGTGACAGCAAATCCAAAATCCCCCTAGGCAATATTTTTCATTCTGTATGTGAGAACATTTTCTGTAAACTTTGGCTGGAAATGTAACTTGTCTTTAGGTGTGCAGCATGTGACTTCAGAGTGAGCTGCTGGTAAGTCAGACAGAAATTCCTCACTTACTTGACAACTTCCCTGTCATTTCAACCTCTAATCTGGAGTTTTGCTTAGGCATCACCACTGGCCATCATCCTGCATTCCAGGGTTTAGAGACATGAAGTTTAACTGATACAGACACATTCACCTTGTGGTCATTTGTGCCTTTGTTCCAGAATATGGCCAAGATTTTTCTTCTGCTTGCAAAGTCTCAGCCTTTATCCCTTCCTTTGTACATCTCATGCTCTCAGGTTTGTCCTTTCAGTGGCCATGGCATACGGTCCTTGATTCTGACTGCGTTGCAAACAGGTTGGGAATAAAGTATTGTCTTTTTATGCCATATTGCAATGACTGCTGCTCCCCTGGTAGGCTTTTGTCTGCACTTTGGCTGTCTCCAGTTGCAAGCACTCTGGAGCTTGCTGATGGGATCAGGAGGAGCAAGTGAGCTCACCAGGACAGCCATTGGATCACCTCTTAAATTGCCAGCCCTGAGGCTGGATGGGCTGGAAGGTAAAGATTAAAACCTGCAGTGTTTGCTGTGAGGAGAGCAATGAATCTCAAATGGGGTGGAAATTTGCCATTGCTCTTTCTAGAGCTGTTGAGAAAATTAGGGCAACAAGAGGATGAGATTCCTGGAGCCAAATCTGTCCTTGGAATATATCACATCACAAGCTTTTCTTGTGACAGAATTATTTCATTTTTATTTTTTAATTAAACCATCCTTAAAAATAATCCTTGCTTTTAAATCACAAGTCAAAAATGCAGATGTGAGCCCTGGGAACTCAAAAGTCTCAGGCTACACAAATTTCTCTCATCCCTGCTATGGAAACAACAGAAGATGAATACACAAGGAATGTCTGTTAAGGATAAGTTTTAATGATCATCTGCAACTTGTTATTCCATAATACATGCCATTAATAAACTGAATTACCCCCAAAAGTCTGTCCTGTGAGAAGTGCTATACTTCCTGCATCTGCTACATCTGTTTTATCACATCTCTGCATCCTTCTGAAGGCACTTTGTAATGTGTTAAAAAAGGTTCCAGCACAAAGCAATCACAACTCAGGTATATAATATCTCAGTCTTTCCCCTCCTTCCTTCACAGCCCTTTTATTTCACTTTTTACGGCTTCTGTGTGTGAAGAATAATTTCCAACTGAGAAAAGCTCAGTCTACCTTCCTTTCCTCTTTTTGATTGAAACTCTTTGTCTCAATTGTGGGTTCAAAACATGAAACCTCACCCTAATAAATGGTAGAGTCACCAACAGATTCAAGCTGTCATGTGGATTACTTTGCTCCAGGAGTTCTACTCCAAGGCCACTGAAGTACAATAGGATACTTTTCATTGCCTGCAGTGAAAACTGGCCTGGGCCTATAATCATGGATAATTAGTGAGTGGGAGATGAAAGGGCCATGTTACCTCCCATTCCCACATTTTTAGTGGAGTGTTTTCCCTACCCATGTGGCTGCAAGATTCTCATTCCAATCTGCTCTTATCTTGATTTGGGGGAAAACTGGTTCTCATCATGGTTTCATTCTGCTAAGGTATATATCCCTCTTCACAGAATTAAATTAACCCCTGTCCTGTTCAGATATACTATCATCGTCCTTACAGTAAAATGAGTTGTTTCTGAAGCAACTGCAGACAAGACAGCAAGCCAGCCCCTCTGGCTGCATTCCACAGGGTGAGCTGCAGCACACAGTTCCAGGGAATGTCTTGGGAAAGGCACCACTGCAGCTTGAAAAGCTCAGGCACGCCTCTCCTCCCTGATTCCTTGCAGCTGCCCTTCATGCCAGGAACCTGCTTCCTCAAGAAGGTGCTAGAGAGGAGGGCTGGTGAGGTATAGCCTTATGGTTACATACAGGAGGATCTGGAGGTCTCAGTTCCCTCCTGTGTCCCTGGTCACCAGCTGATTCCTCTGCTCCCTGTGTGCAAAATGGTTAGAATGTCTTCTGTCTCTTTCCCTTTTTAATTTCTCCAGTATGCTGTCCAACAGACGTGGCAACTCCACCTTCAATGCAAGCATGGCTCCCTAGAACAGGTTGCCCAGGGAAGCTGTGGAAGCCCCACCCCTGGAAGTGTTGAAGGGCAGGTTGGATGGGGCTCTGAGCAACGTGGTCTAGTGGGAGGTGTCCCTGCCCATGCAGGGGGGTTGGAACTAGGTGACCTTTAAAGTCCCTTCCAACTCAAACCATTCTATATTGCTATGATGATTCTATTACCACTTCCCTTTTCCAATTATTCTTTATTACATAGGGAATTTTACGATGGGGAGGTTCAGGTTGGATATTAGGAAAAATTTCTTCACAGAAAGAGTGGTGAGGCCTTGGAACAGGCTGCCCAGGGAGGTGGTGGAGGCACCATCCCTGGAGACATTGAAGAAACTTGTAGACATGGTGCCTTGGGTGATGATTTAGTGGTCACGGGGGTGTAGGGCTGATGGTTGGACTTGATCTTGAAGGTCTTTTCCGACCTTAATGATTCTCTGTGATATACTTAATTCATAATAGTTGCATGGTTTTGATATACTTAATTCATAATAGTTGCATGGTTTTCCTCTAGATAATGTTTGTATATTTACCACCAAATTGCACAAACATGAACAGTTTGATATCGATAAAGTTAATTTTGTTTAGAAAACCTGCATCCCTTGTCCCATTTTATCTTAGGCAAGTCTTAGTTTGGGCTTTCTTGGACTGAGAGCAATAAAACTCCCATTCTTTGTGTTTTAAGACTTTTTCTTAGACAACTGGCATTCTTACCAGCAAAAATCTGGGCAGGGACTGAACTTTTGTTGTAAAAGCACGATGGAAAGAAATGGGCTTTATTAGTGCAAAAAGCCATGACAGAATCCTGGATGTGCAAAAATTAAAGAAGGCTAAGGAATAAGTAAATATATATATGCATGGCAAATATATATATGCATACACGTGTACATAAAGCAAATTTCTTTTTCAAGGACAGGTAATGATTTCATTATGTGAACAGTTGACTTCATTACAATAAGACATATGGTTTCATAAATTCAGTACTTATTGTGGGGCATTTTGTTCAGATTTTAATGCCACACAGTGTTCTAAACTTACTGTGATGAGAAATACCAGCTGATGATGAGAAGCAGAGCTAGGAGTGCTAGATCACACCAAGCTTTGCAATGATCCAGGATAGGTGAAGCTGTCAAACAGTCACCAGGACGTTCCAGCAGACACCGGAGTGTGGAAGCCTCTTGGCTGCTCTTCAGCTCTGGTGGCTTGGTATGAATTTAGCATCATGGAACTGCCATTTGATCAAAACCACCATGTCTTTTCCTTACTGGGAAAACTCAAAAATGTCATTACAATGTAGGCACATGGAATGTACACGGGATGAAATCCTCTACCTGCTGTGATCAATGTGAGTTTTGGTAGTGGCTTCAAAGCTCAGGATTTCACCCAGAATGTTTTAGTCACCTTATTTGAAAAGACACAAACCTTTCTAAATTAATGATTTACTTTGGTTTTTGGAGGGTAATTATGCAGAAGGTGATCGCATTTTTGAACAAAAGTAAAAGAGATTGGAGTTTCAAGTGTTTTCTCAGGTTTTGATCTGAATTCTTGCTTATTGTTGACATTTGTCTGAGCTCTATGCTTGCAGGAGTGTGATAATATAAAACACCCACAGAGACTCTAACCAGAGCAGATCTGCTGATACTTACATACATATGAACTCAAACATACAGATTTAAGGAGCTCACCTGAGATATGTCATTCCCCTGCCCTCCTCCAGTTCTAATGTCTGACTTTTGAGCTACAAATGCCTGTTTTTTAGAGGCTTTCAATTAAGTAACCGAGGCAGGTGTAGATTTTAGTACATTGCTTCACAATAACAGTTTTAAAAAACTTTGCCTCTATTTCTGCTTGGGGATAAAGAATTGAAAAAGAGTAAGTTTTGTGCTGTACTGTGAATTCCTTTTTTTCTACTGGACTATATTTTTACCAGGGAACTATTCCATGGCTTGGGAAGAGGGCTCCAGATCGGGTGGAGAGACTGCAAGAGGAAGCCATGGGCTGGAAAAATGTTTGTCAGGGTTTAAGCAGGGCTTTGGTCTGCATGAGGGTTCCTGATATCAGGCTCCAATATTGACTACATTTTACATAATATTATTTAGTGAATGTGTTAGGTGAGTCATAAGGTTTTTAACTAGAGTTCACTAGAACTTTCATTTTTCAAACACTTGACTGGGACCTGCAAACACTGATTCGTGTGCTCTCTGTGCGTGACAGCGAAGGGGAACACCCACACTATGAGAAATGAAGTAGGTGCCTAAGTCTGCACAGGATCAGGGCCACAGAGGTGGGTGATACTCATTTCATACTTTTGACCCTAACTAAAACATTCCTTTTTTTTTTTTTTTTTTTTTTTTAATAGCTTGCTTCGCTTTCTTAATCTGTAAAGCAGTCTTTGGCTGGTGACAGCTGTGAAAATTCTGAAATCCATCGTGCACCATGGGGACCTTTTCTGATTTCTGTTGCCTTGTAATGCACTTAGAGCAGCACATGGAAAGTGAATAGCCAGAATTTTCTGTTGGTGAAAAGAAACAGAGTCATTGAGAGGAAGGAGACCCAAGAGAGCAAACCTCAGTCAGAGGAGGGGTCTCTTTTTGCTCCAGCAGTTCCTTCATGATTCTGTGAGCATTTTTCCTTATACATTTGTAGTTTTACCAGCTTTACATTGTTCCCCTGCAAACCTAGGAGGCTGTGTGGCCTGTATTTCATCTCCAGCATTTGGGAAGCCCTGTGATAAAGCTACAAAACTCTCCAATTCTTAAAGGGATTGAGATATTGTGGAGTCCCCAAATATGTTTCTCATACACATCTGTGGTTCCAATTTGTTTTTCATCACATAAGCATGAGTAACAAGGTTAGTTATGTTAGGTGTATTTGATGTAAAATAGCCAACCTTTTTAGTTGGTAGGGGGAAGGAAGAGACTTCACTGAGATTTTTAACTTACTAGCAATGTGTATTAGAAAGTGAAAACCAGACTCCACCTTGATGAAATGATTTAAAGTATTTTCATTTAAAAAGTGTGCTCTACAAAATTAACAGTGTCTGCCTCCTGTTCACAGGTACATGCACATTTGGAGCAGATAGAGGATTATCCTTCTGGACATGTTAGGGTTCCCTTTATGGCAAGGAAAATATTATTGGAATAATAGACATATCAGAATAGCTGGGCTGAGATATAAGGCTTCCTACTGAAAATGCTGGAGGAGGGTTTCCCAGATCAGTACACAAAACCTGGGAGATAATAATTGCTCACCAGGCTCCTGTGCTTGTTTTCTGGGACGAAAGCTTATGAATTTCTTTAGCAGCACAATACCCTTGCTCCACCTCTGACCTGTTCCTCACCTTGCAAACAATTGTTGTATAGTCACAGCCTTGAGAGACCTCCTGAGTTGTTGAGGAAGGCTCAGATGTGCTTTCTTATGCTACCTTTCCAGATTATGTCTTTACTGTAGATGGAGCCCTCCACAGTGGTTGAAGGTGAGAATATAAAATCCCTGTATCAGCCATGCCTCCATGGGGTCTAAATTCAAGAGAGAAGTAATATGCATGCCTCTCCAGCTCAGTCATCAGAGAAAAATAGTCACAGAGTCAATCCTTCTGCCTGGAGGATGAGTCATTCCAGATGTCTCCTAGATACCTGCTTAGGATGTGATTCACCTGTCCAACTTTACACATCTCTAGCTGTCTAAATCAGGCATGATTATTCAGGCTGCCTTTTAGTCCCACCCTAACATCAGTATCTAAAATGATTGGGGTGATTTGCCTCCTGGAGGCTCTTCCCTCTTCCCATTGACTATTACAAGACTAGTGTTAGAGTAAGCAACTCACTTGGAGATATTTAAACTGAAGTGAGAAAAAAAACACACCTTCAGTAAGCAGTTGGAATACAACCCTGTCTTATTTCTGTGGACTGTGTTACATGCTTCTAGAGTAGTAGACTGTAGCCTAGGAATGCCTCATTACTTTCTTGAATTTAAGTATCATATTACTCTATTTTATTCACTATAAGTGGTTGGAGAACAGGTTTGCTGCTCTAGAAAAGACAAAAGGCACTGTGGAAAGGAATGTATGTACAATACTGCACTTCAGTCAGCAACCATGTTTTCATTCCCTGACACAGAAGCATCAGCAGTGCAGAGAGCAGTGCACATTTGAATAATGTGTGAAAAATCAGTGAGAGCATTGAAGTGTGACCCTGGACAGACATTTCTCATCGTTCTCGCTTGGTGACCAGTCAGAATGGGAAGTCACCTCTGTAATTCAGCAGCATAGATTTACTTTTGCAAATGGTAGGAGAATTGAAAGCTCCCCAAGAGCCTCAATGCTGCCAGGGTTCTTAACTTGTCTGAGAGGGAGGATCATCTGCAGCCTTGAACACACTAAGTATAGACAAGAGGTACATAAGCAGCCAAAGATAACACCACTTCATATCAAGAGCTGCTATCCAGCCCTGCAAAGGAATTTGAACAACTGCTAAAGGTTTTCTAAAGTCTGCACTTGATTACTGCAGAACTTCAGCTACCCCCTCCAAATATTTATGATACTTCACTACAAATCAGTAGTTTAAAATAACACCTAAAAATAACGCCGTAAAAACTTCTCGAAGTATCTTAGATATAGAATTATTATTAGATTTGTTTCTGTTTTACAGATACATTCTTTGGCCCAAGCTATGTGTTTCAACACTCTCTCCTTACATCAAGGGCTCTTCAGGGCTTTTTCTGTATGTGCTGAAAGACACTTCTTTACCTGAGGCTACTCTGCTGACTCCTTTGAGTACAGGGTGTCTCATGGATAATTTAACCACATGAGGCACACTCAGAAGATTTGGCAGATTGTCTCAGGCATTTGGAGTTAACCAATAATAAAGTCCTTGCTCCTAATCCTCCAGATTTCTTCTAAGTTCTGCTTTGTTTGTTCTTAGTGAAAAGCATGGCATTATCTTATTACAGCAATTTGATTTTCTTTATCTAAGTAGGCTGCTGTGTCAGCAAAAAAGCAGCAATTTGGAAAGGATGGAAAAGACTGCGAGTCATGGATGAATGAGTGATAGGTGGAGAAATAAAACAAGATAGAAGAGGGTATGTTGAGTGATTGAGAGAGCTTGGGAAAATAAGAAGAGGCCTGTGGTAATTAGTTAAGAAATATGGCTTTTGTTTACATGGTTAAATGGGAGAAACCTGCATTTTCCTATCATATATAACCTGGTGGCCTAAGTTCAGCCAGAAGTGTGCAGTAAAATAGTTTGTTTAGAGAAGGCTAGCTAGTGAGATGTCTACCAGATCATATCTCAGTCATTTGACAAGAAAAACTACCCATCAAGGAATTGCCTACCACCAAGTCTTACTTCAAATTATGCTTTTGTGATGCATTTCCTCTTGCCACAAGAAGAGTCCTGGAAGGTGGGGAAAATCAATCTGTTACTTTTGAACCTTCATTTAGTTATGCCTACAGTGCTGCAGACATTCCTTTGGAGATACAAGCTTTCAAGAGATGATGGGCATGGACCACAGCACGCTCTTGTTGGTATGTAATTAGCTCCAATTTAAACAATTTTCTGGGCTGTCTTTAGTACTTAAAATCTATCATGTATCTTTTTCTATGTATAATCCAGTGCTCACTGAAAGCAATGGGGCTACATCTGCTGTAGTTAATAAAGTAAAACAAGGGCTATTCTCTGGCTTTGATGCCCAGCCATGTGGCACAGCTTATGTCCATATTTCTCAGCTTTCTTCTTCTTCCAGAAGAACAGGGTGGCCACAAAAAAAATCGCCATTGGGAATGACAACCTGCAGGTCTGAGCCCTGAGTGCTGCCTGGACAGTGCCAGGGAGCACCAGAACCAGCCTGTGGAGCATTCTAAAAATATGTGGGTTAGCCCTGTGCCAGTGCACCTCCTTTGTTTATTAAGGCTGAGAGTCTGATTGGCATCAGTGGACTACAAGTGGGTGAAAATGAGCCATCTCCTGTGATGGCTTTGTAATCCCTTGAGATTCCCAGAGCATATTGCTTACCGGTAAAAGGGACCTCCATCTGAAAAGAGAAAAAGGAATTTAAAAGCTGCTTTGGGCACTTTGCCAGCTGCATAGCAACATCTGGTTGGCATTCCGGGGCTTCAGGGACAGCTAATCCTGCCCTGAGCAGGATTAAACATCCCTGTTTAAAATGTGCTCTTGGTGTGTCTGATGGAGCCAGGATTTTGGCTGTCCAGAGCAGAGGAAAAGAGTGCAAGAAGGAGGGCCTGTGTGACTGTCACATAGCATTTCCATTCCCATTTAGTTTTCTGTGGCTTCAGAGCTTCACCTGATCAAAGAAAGAAGCACCATAGCTTTAGCAGCCCTGCCAAAGACTCATTAAACGACTGCCTATCTCTTCTTTATGACCTATTCTGCAAGTGAGAGAACTTATCAGCAGGGGATGAAGTTATTTACAGGAGTGTTGCTCTGCTTTCTCCAGCATAGGGGAGCAAGATGGTATTCAGCACAGATGCATGTAAGTCCCAGTCGCAGTTTGTTAAACTGTTTTCATGAATGAAATACAAGTTTTGTTTGGAGCAGGACTGTAGCACAACTCATGGATGAGCTCCTACACAAAATTCTCTTATGCTTTCCATAGTTATAAGCACGGAAGTTAAATGCCCTTTACTGAAAGTATCTCTGCTGACAGTGACTGATTTCTTAAAGACCAACTCTGCCGCTCTGCTCATCTGTTGGAAATCATGGGACAACACAGAAGTTTGACACTGCCTTACAAGTTCTGGGAAAACTCATGCTTTGGAACTGAAGTGCTGTGGACTTGTGAGAAGCATGGCAAGCCATAGCTCATCCCATCCAGAGTGCAAGGAGAATGGTTTCCTGTGGCTCCAGAGCAAGGGGCAGTATGAACACACAGGGAATTGCACACACCCTTTACAGCTTGTCCCCAGGCGTCTTTATGAGGAACACATACAGTTAAGTGCTTATTAATTAACAATATGTTCTGAACATGGGAAACACTTATGTTTACAAGCACAGTTTCTTCTCCATCCTTTCCTTTAAATTTGTATAGAAGAGGCATTGCTGGTAAACTTCTGCCTGGCACTGTCAGAGGCTGCTGCATAACTGCTGGTGGAAATTGGTTTGGCTCTGCTGAGGAGGCAGCTCAAATTACAGCTGAGTGTTTGGCCTGGTATGCTCAGATTTATAGATACCACCCAGGCTATCCTATCCAGGTGCAATATTTGCATACTTGCATGCAGCATTTGCATATTCAACGACAGTATTTGCATGCTCTTTATTTTGGATGTCGAGACTTTTGACAAATAAAGGAAACACTTCAAACCATGTCTTTATTTTTGTTTCCTACGTCTCAGATTTTCCAGAAAAATAAGTTTCCACATCCCCGTCTTTCATCCCTGAAAAGGAGCAGGAAAGTGAGCAGCTTTCCTGCAGCAGCAGCTGCACCTGCTGTTTACAGTGAAGTTGGGCCACAGCAAGGCTCCTTTTCTGGTCCACAACATTTCCTCTAGCAGTCAGAGCTGACACATCAAAGTGAAAGCTCCGAAGGAGAGAAACAATGTGACCTATTGTTCCAAAAAAACCAAAATAAATCGTTTGTAGGAAAAGAGTAAAAGCTCCTGACTGGGTTTTTAAAAGGTTAATATTGGGAAGAAGACCGCAAAGCAAAATGTAAATTAAGGTGTGGTTGTGACAATGCTAGACATGGTACAATTTCCAGAATTCCACTCTACTGTGACTCGATTTGTATCTGCAGGAGGAATGTGTGTCAGTGTGTGCAAAGTGTGCCATGATTCTTTGTAGATACACATCACAGCTCTAGATAAAAGACAGTGCTGGATCCTCTTATTTGCTTCTGTTTCCAGTTTTGGAAAGTCCTGAATTCTGAAATTCTTTGGTCTTCTGAGGTTTGGACCTCTTCTTGTATTCGTAGAGTTTCTTCTTTTGTTCTTCTTCCTTCTGTTGTTTGTTGTTCTTACGATGGAAATACCTTGAGGTTCCCACTGAGGGCCCCATTGTGCTAGACAATTATGCTGCACAAAGAGGTTATGATGTAAATAGAGAAACCAGTGTGGGGTAGAGGAAACAGAGACACAGGGAGTGGAGAATCAGCTTGCCTGTATCCTCCTGAAAGCTCAGAGGCAGAGGTGGTCAAAACTCAAGACTGGTGTTGCCCAGCTTGTAGATCCTTTTTGTCATGGAGGAAGCCAAATTAAGATGGTTTCACCAGGATGAGAAGGATTATGTTTTCTCAAAAGCTTAAAATACAACTTACTTCACTGTAAGGAGGAGGTGTAGAAACATATAGCTAAATGCCAACCAGGATTTCTTAAGAAACTAAATGCAATCTGGAAGATTGCCTGGAATTATATTATCCAGAGGCACTTGGGTTACCTCCCCTCTCAGCATAATCAAATTAGTTTTGACCTTGTGAACTAGATACAGGTAATAAAACCTTGAACTTATTCCAGTGGTAGAGCTGCAGCCATGCTGCTGTGGAATAACACACCTTATTTCCTGTGATCCCAGTTTGAGATTCTGACCAGAAAACTGAAGGCACAGAGATCAAAGTCTAGTCCCTACTTTCTGGATGCTGTTTAGGGTACCCTTCCATCAGAGAAAAGGAGACAGAGCAGAAAAGTCTGTCTAAAACTAGAGCTTCTCTGTGAGTTTACTTGAAAGAGTCTGGAGTAGCAGATGAACTGTATCTACTTCATTACCAAGTAACCATAACTTCATCACCAAGTAGAATAAAAGCAAGCACAGTTGTTTCATAAGAGACACAAATCCAGAACTTGACTCAGTTTCTTCCCATCCTAATAAATGTCCAGAGGAAATTAATGAAACCTACTACTAATTTAATGAAGAAAATGGAACCAGCCCGCTGCCTTGGTTTAATGATTTTCACACAAAACCCTCAAAGGGTTTTGATGTTCTGCCTGCTGGGTTCACAGCACCTGAGCCAGGTCTTCCTAACACTCCCAGGCTGAACAGCTGAGCCTCATGTTCTAATTTTAATGCACTGAACCGAAACATTTGCAAAACAAATACTGAAAATAAAGGACTTTGGATTGGTCAAGAGGTAAAAACACACTTTACAAAGCTCAGTGTAGAGATAACTAGTGAACTTTGATGGCCATTGAGAGGCAGAGGATCTGAGGGCTCAGCTCATTGCCTTTCTGCCACAGCCTTTATGCTTGTGAAACCATGAGGCAGGAGAAAGCCAGCAATTCTTAAAGGTCAAGCATATACACTCCTGCAGTGCACTAGCTTGATTAAAAACTCCAGCAGAGGGGTCCCTATTTCTGTTACTCTGCTGTATTTGATCACCTTGTGATTCAGAAACATCTTTCTCAGACTATGCCTTACTCCTCAGCAAAGCTAGACATTTTGTCTAGCGTTTCTTCACATTAGTGTGAAGAATCATTACCAAATATTTCAGAACTACTTGTACAGCTAGATCATGTGTCTTGCCATTAAGGAAAAAAAAAAGTCATCTTTATTAAAAGAATGTAGGAATTTATTCATAGTGCAGCATACATTTGTGTAATTAGCACACAATCTCTTGCAAATGATAGCCTAAAACTACAACTAAATCCTATCTAATCCTGGCATGGTTAGATATATATATTACCATCTAAGAATGGAGGGTCCACACCTAGTCTTTTTGCTGTAGGTGTACAATATTAGGACAGACAGGTGGGTGCTAAGGCTCTGCAGAAACATGCCAAGTTAAGCAATAATACAGAAATTATTTCTAAGGCAGCAGTCAGAAACAGGTGCACAACTCCCTTTGGTTTTCACTGAGGCTAGTTTCCTTCTAGTTTCCCTTCCATCCGAACTAAGATGTAAGTATCATGGGCCTTATCCTACCTTCATAGACCAGACAAAAATACTGGCAATCACCCATTCCAACACGTGAAAAAAAAAAAAAATCATCTTTACCTGGAGATGCCTTAAAAGAAACCTAAACTAAGACAGATGAATTCTGGTGAATCCGGCTGAAGTGCTTTAAGGTATTAGTGCCCTGCTGTCGTCTGCTGCTCTTGTAGCAGCTGCCCATGACTTCAGAGAGTCAGCACAAGGGGAGGAGGACCTACGCCCTGGCTGGTCCACCACAGAGATGAGCCCATTCACAGAGGGCAGCTTCGTGGCAAAATGGGTTTACCTCTTTTTGCTCTGCTATCCCGCTGCCAGGCAGCAATGCCACCAGACAGGCAGCCACAAGCAGCTGGGTTGCCAACATCACCCACTGTGAGTAAGTCATAATTCTTCCTTCCTTTCTTCCTTCCTCTCCTTTTTATCTTTTTCCTCCCCTTCTTTTATCTCTCTCTTTCTCATCAGCTTTTTCTCTTTCAGCTTTTCTTTCTTACTTTTCTCTCTCTCTCACCTTTCTGTCTTTCTTTCTCTTTTTCTTCACTGCAATACAAGAGTTAGGTCTCAGCAGGAAATCCACTTCCAGGCTCTCACTTCACCCTCCCAGACAATTAAGGATTTTTTCCCTCTCCCCATCCCCCACAACCTCTTTTTTGTTTTGTTTTGTTATTGTCAGCTGGTCTCTTGGATTAGGGTTTGCAGCTCTCTCTGGGCTCAGGGAGGCTTGGTAGCTTGGCAGGATTTCTTGCCAGATCACTGATCCTAATGTAAGTGCCAGAATCCTGCAGTTTGCATAATGCTAATTTGCTTTTCAGCCCAACTTGCCAACTCACATGCTGCTTAGCATATCAAGTAGCAGAAGGAATGCCATGTGCTCTACCCTGAGCGAGGAGGAGAGTAATTGGATATATACCCACTACCTGAAATTGAAACTAATCTAACCAACCCCAGCTATAAACCTTAATGCACTGTTGAGCTCCTGGTAAGAGGTTATTAGACTGAAACAGTTTCAAGCCAATTAGTTCCTTATTCTCAAAGCTCTGATTGTGGAGTTTTCACTGGCATAATAAGGTTACAAATGCTGCCTCGCTATGGCAATACTCCTTCACTGAGACCTGGACCCTGCCATCCTTACTCACTGTGAGTAAGGGCAGTAGAACTGGACCTTAATGCCTGTGTTAATGAAACACCAGACATGTCAGGGTGGGGCGATACTGAGAGATATCGCCACACCTGGGGGATGTTGCCACTCACTGGGCTCAGTGCCAAGGACTTTCAGTCGACTAGGTGTGGGGCTATCTCGTTGTGTTACCACACGTTGAAGTCTTACTGCAGTACTGGTTCTTTCGATGTAAAACAACACTGGGCTGCCTAGAAAAAAAACACAACAAAACAGCAAAAAAACCAAAACCAACACGCCACCTCTGTTTTCATTCTAAGCTGCACCCACGCTGATGCTAATGTAACTGCAGCACGAGCCCAAGAAGGTGGGACTCTCCTCTGACTTTATCTAGGTGTGTAGATACGTAATGTAAACAGGTTGTCCAGGCTCTCTCTCCAATAAATGGAGGGAAATGAGTACCTCTGAAGAAAGAGTGATCCTTTCTACGTGAAACACCTGCCTTAGATGAGATGAGATGGGCCACGCTCTGAAGGTGCTGGAATCTCTCCCTCAGCTGAAGGGCAGCCTGGGCAAGAGGCTCTGAACCAGGTCCTTTCAGTCAGCTGAAGTATGTGGAAGTGTACCTCAAACTTAATGTCAGAAATAGAGCCTGGTTTGCTTTCTGACTGTGCCTTGGTCACAGGCAGGGACTGCAGTCACAACTCTTGTGGAAATTAGCTGAGGCAACACTCCCAACCTCTCAGGACAGGGGCCATGTCTGTGAGACATTCCTCTTGATGGCTCCCGAGCAGCAGTGAATAACGAGGGCCCTGTGAGAAGCTGCTTTGATTTTCTCTGTTTGGTCAGTGGGGAAGCAAGGAGCCTGGCCCAACAGGCCATGCAGACACCCTCCTGGGAATGAACATTGGTGGTTTGTGCAATGGGCTCACTCACAGGTCTCTGGTGAGCAGCTTGCTGCTGACATTGTCCCAACGCCCAGCCAATGGCACCTCAGCTTGTGGAAAGGGCTTCAGAGGAGTGCTGAGCAGACAGTCTCTAATCTAGGAGGTGTGGAGATTAGAGGGAAATTGGGTAAGGAATTTACAAGGAAGGCTATGAAATAAATTGGCTGAGTGAGACATAAGCAAGAATTAATGACCAAATACTATTGCTTTAATTTCTTGATCTTCTGTGCTCAGATGTGGGTTTGTTTGGAAAGTGTAGAGGTGACATTCTTCCAAATTTGTCTCTATACTTTGTCCTCTGTAATACCTTCCCCCATGATCCTCTCCATTTGAATAAAGCTCCAAATGTGTGGAAGGGCCAGGATTGGAGGGGTTCATTATCCCTTCATCAAAGCAATGGCTATGCATTGAGAAACTGCAAAGCATTTCCCACAAAACACTTGCTCTACAGAAAGGCTGCTCTCTAGGAAAGGATCCTTTGGCATGGGACAGTATCAAAAGATGGGATGTGTCCTTGGTTCAAGCTAGTTTGGCCTGATCACTTGGGTTTGGAGAACAACAGGAAGATTAAAACTAACATCTGGCAGATCGATGAAACGGGAGTATTGTGAAGAGATCTGCACCCACTCTCTGGGGACTTTTGAGTCCTGAGAAAAAAGTCAAAGTCTAGCAGTTTGCTTCTACATTAGTGATCTGTTGTCTCATGGGACAGGGCTGTTGAGCTCAAGTCAAAGGTGAGAGTTTCTCCCACTGTTGAGGACTTCAGTGGGGGGACACTGCAATGGGAAACCATCCTTTCGTAGGAACCACTCTTTAAGTCACTGCCCACTTTTGCCTATTTAAGGCATGTGGTAGATGTATATGAAAAATATATTAGATTTTCAGCATGATATAATTTTAAATCATTCCAGAAGATGGGGCCCCAAAATTGCTGGCTTTCAAGCAATTGGCTTCATTGGGATGTCTGGATTTACTAGGCCTCCTCAGGTAGTGCAGCAAGGCTTGTGCTTATGGGAGTGCTTATGAGAGGGGAGTTAAATCACATTAAAAAAACCTGCCCAGAAGATGGGTCCCGGGGATGAAAACTCTTGCAGAAAGTGTTCTAGTTTGGGAAAGTATGGGGTCAATGATAAACTTTTAGAAATCTCTGTGGTTAGTTATGTTTCTGGTGAGTGTGAGGTTAAGAGAGAAGGAAACCCCATTGGGAACAGAAAATGATTTCTCAGGAATTGGTCTCAAAAGAAACAGTCACAGTAAAAGCTGCATTTCCTTTCAAGCATGCACACATTTCTTCTCTTTAAAATCAATGATTGTTCAGCTGAAGAGGGTGGTAATTGCCCACCCCAGTGATTCAGCATTCTGGGAATTTCCCAAAAGTGGTTTGAGTTGAGCTATGGTTTCTGCCAGCCTTTTCCAGCCTTAAATAGTTCTTTTCTCCCTAAAATGGGCAAACTTCAAATACAGAAAGGGCATTTGATTAACACTATCTGCTGATAGACCACGGCTGTCTGGTGTATGTAGATACGATTTTATCAGAGAGCTAAAAATGTTACTTTTATTGCCTGAAGAAAATACTGCTTTTCTACTGTATTTTATGTACTTGTGGCAAATATAGAGGGTATAGTACTAAGTTACAAAGCACTGTATTGTAGCTGAACAGCCAGGAAAACTAATCAGTTTACCAGAGCCAGAATATAAACACAGGAAAGAAAGTAACTTGAGTGGAAAGTAATGGAAAAGAGATGGTCAGTACAGTCAAAGATGCGTGTAAGTGACTTGTGAATAACTAAATCAGTCAGGCAAAGCACTGCAACGTTGACCATTCTCAGTTGCCATCTTCTTAAATACTTTTTTACCTCCTACTTTCTTTCTAGTATCCCCAAGCTACCTCTACACTGTAGTATTTAAATAGTGATTATTTTCCTTTTCTGTTTAGCTATTAAGATCTTTCCTTCTCCGTGCTGTGTGTCTATGTTAAAACTCAAGCTGGATATCGGGAGCTAAAAGAGGTTGTAAAACATTTTTCTTTTTCACTTGATTTTTAGGCTTGCTGGATCTCGTGTGTGCACATGTGTATGTATGCATGTGTGTAGGGCTGGCCTCTGGTACAAATTAAAGTAGCCACACAGAAGGACACCAAAGGCACTTAGCCAGGATGAAGGATCTGTCCCCATTGTTCCGTTGGAGTGTTGGATCCAACATCCTTTGACTCATAATATATTTAATTAAAAAAATAATAATAATAAAAAAAATCCTAGCAACCCGGCATTGAAACCATTGTCATTGCTAGAAATTGAATGTGCAAAGAATGAGGGAAGGGGTGTCTGATGGGTTACGATTACTTTTCAGGATATTGTAAGCTTTGCTCTCACTGATCCCAGTGGGGAAATTCCCAGAGACGTCAGTGATGCACGGATGGGTTCATAGCTCTTGCTCAGGGTAGCTTCCCAATGCAATCTGTAGGTGTGGATAAGCAGAGAAATCCTGTTGGAATGAGAAAAAAAAAAAAAAATTACTTCTCAAAGGTTATCAGCAGCATGAGCAATCTCAGTAAAGTCCTAATGACTGTTGTTAACAAACTGCATTTTATTAAGTTTCCTGTAAAACAATGTGCTTTGAGGGGGAGGGGGAAGAAGCAGGGGAGGTAATTGTCGTTCCAGTGAATCAGCTACTCTGGAAATTTCCAAAAGGTGTGGTTAGCTGGGAAGACTGTGGTGTTTGCCACATTTTTCCTTCCTCAGGCTGATCTTTGTAATTCAAATTAATTTGCAACCATTTAGTTTTGAACCTAGAGTTAATATAGTTGATTAAGCCCTAGTATTTGTAAATCCACCAAAGGCACAGACAATGGCAACAACTATAGAAAAAAGACTAGATATTAAGTGGGATCCATTTATTACAAATTCGGAGGTTTGCCAGACAGTTCAACACTCCAAATTTATCCAGCAAGAAAATGAGACTATCCAGATCTTGGGTAGAAGATGAAGCAAGCACATCTGCAACATGAGGGTGCCACCAGGCAGCAGGGAGAACACAGAAGAGGGACTGGCCAGATGAGTCCCTGCAGTGAACACCACTGAGGTTAAGGGAACTAGTTGCATGGAGACCAGAGCAGCCCCAAGTAGCCAGAGGTTGCAGTGGCTTGTTCATCTCCCAAGCGGGACAGATTCATACAGAAAATGGCAGCATTTCTCTTTCTACTGTGCATGTCTAACTTTTAAGAAAGGAAGTCTCTTCAGAAGTGTAGCAGAAGTAACATTTTAACTATTACTCATGTATATTTGACTAAGAAACTACTATTGTTAGCGTCCAAGCAACATGGCAAATTCTTCCCAGCTGTATTATTGTGTTATAGTAATTTTCCATTACAGAGGTGACTGTTGCTCCAAGCCAGAGTATGTAAAGTAGCCAAGATTTGACTCTCCAGGCTCTGCCATGCACAATGCTAAGCACCTCATGCATGATGCTGGTGTCTCTCCATAGTTACAGACTTCCCTGGGAGTTGAAGGCACTCAATACTGCCCGGGAGGAAGAGATCTGTGTGTAGCAGAAAATGTTAGCGTATTAGGAAAGTAAATGGAGATGATTTAATGATGAGACTACTGCTTCTCATGCTGACCAGCATTGTTTCATTGTTTCCTTGTGTTCCCTTGGTCGGCATCTATCTTGTGCCTCATGGTGAGTGTGGACTGCAAGGTCTCTGGGGCAAACACTGGCCTTTGGAGAGGTGGTAGTGGGGGGTAATAGCCAGGTGCCTCAATCACAGCAACCACAAGCTCCTGCAATCACACAACGGCTGCTTCCTTCCTTCATGTGATTGCTCAGCCTGTTTACATCTGTCAAGCCTTTCATAAAAGCTGTGCTGCTAGCAAGGGCTGTTTTAGAGCTGTTGGGTTGGTTTTTGGATTTTTTTTTGTGTGTGTTTTTTTTGTTTTTTTTTTTTTTTTAAATTGTTTTGAAGGCTCTTGTTAGTTAAAAAGTGTTTGCCACCACAGTTAAGACATGGACTGGATTAAAGTTCAAAACCAGCTCACGTCAGCAAGTGGATGGAAATTGTTACCATCTGACAGCTGGTGGCCTGGAAGGAAAATGTAAAAGTCACTGCATGAAGGATTGGTTCAGGGCAGTGCCACAAGAAGTGACATGGCTTTGTTTTATATCCTGGGAGTGCAGCTCTCTGTTCTGCCTGGGTTGTGCTCAGAGGAAGTGGGCATGGAGACCAGTGAAACTCACTGCACCTCTCTGGCTGCAGTGGCCAGGCCTCACAGTGGGTTAAGCCTGTGCAGGAGAAGTTGTAGTTTGTGCCACTGGTGATGTGTGGCAAGACAGCAAGGTGGCACGCCTGGTTTGGGTCACCAACACTTCTCTGCTCCCTTTCAACTCCCTAAGTCCTCTTCCCACCCCTTGTCTCATCAACTTCAACCAGCAAACAGCTGAATTAAAGAGGAAAAAAATCTTTTCTTTTCATCTCTGGCTGCTTTAATAATGGGTCAGCTTTATTATTTGATATAAGAATGCCCTAGAGATGCTAACTGCCAAAATGTCTCATACTAACTAGTGTGCGTTGAAGTAACTGTTAGACTCCACTGCCGAGTGTGTACCATGGGTAAGACAGACCAGATAAAGGCTGCAGAATTAACCAACACACCTGAGGTCACCCAGGGAATAAATGACAACACTAGGATGTCTTCTGGCCCCAGCAGTGCTGTAGCAGGATACTCCACCTCAGTGTGCCTGCCTCAGTTTCCCTTCATGATTCAATTGCTCTCTATCTCTCGATTTCACTGCCCCTGGCCTGGAGGGGAAAGATGCCCACGGGGAAGGACTGAACTGGTAACAACCTTGAAAGTACAAACAGAAGGCCAGGTTGATGTCTGTAACACCACCTGCTCTCCTATGTTGAAGAACATGGACCTCAGCTTAGCTACAGCTAGGCCAAAACAGAGGTGAAATAAGAATGAGCAGATGAACAAAAGAGTTTGCTTGATGAGAAAAAAAAGACTTTCTTTTTTTTCCCCTCTGTTTTCCTTTTGTTCTCCAATAGAGGATTTTGGAGGTATGGCTAAGAAGTTAAATGACAGCAGCCAATCACTTCAATTCTATAAAAGACTGGTCCCACCTTTGATTGGAGGGACTCCTGTACACATTCCCTAGGAGATGTGCTGGACCTTCTCCCCTCCAGCGGGGATGCCTGCTCGAGTGGTTACTCCTCAAGAGGTTGAGAGAAAGCGACACCAGACCAAAATAAAATAAAGGGTAAGAAATATCAAATCCCTATACATTAATATCTTCGTATCTTCAGTAGCTAGCTTTAAATCTTAAGAAAAGCTTTAACTTTTAAGCTTTGGAAGTTTAAGACTTGAGGATCCTTTTAAAACATTGCAATCGTTGTGTTATCACATTGTCCAGGTATTATTTTAATTATTGTTTTAAATCCAGTACAAGGCCTATTAATACATAAGTTTCTGGCATTCAAATGGTTAACCTTTATGTAATAGTTGCCAACTAACTGACTATTAGTTGTGTATTTTATTGTTAAGATATCTTCTTGCTTTCTTACCCTAATATCTTGTTTTGCCACCCCAATATCCTAACACTCGTATGAGCTGATTTATGCCTTTTAGTTCAATCTTTAAGAAGCTTTTACTATTTACAATGAATCTTGTTTTGTGCATATACACAAATGCCTGCTATCTTGCCCCATTTGGGACAAGTGCCAGCTAAAGAAGTGACTGCCTTGCACAGCTGATGTGCCAGAGGGTAGTGATGCCATCCAGAGAGACCCCAACAGGCTGGAAAAATGGGCTGACAGGAGCCTCATGGAGTTCAACAGGGGAAGTGCAAAGTCCTGCACCTGATGAGGAATAACCCAGGTTATTCCCATGCACCAGTACATACTGGAAGCTCACCAACTGGGAAACAGCTTTGCAGAGCAGGACCCAGAGGTCCTGGTGGATGCCAGGTTTAACAGGATCCAGCAATGTCACATTGCAAAACAGAAGGCAAGCTCTGTGCTGGGCTGCATTAGGAGAAGTGTTGCCAGCAAGCTGAGGGAGATGATCCTTCCTTTCCATTCAGCACTGCTGAAGCTGCACCTAGAGTACAGCCTCCAACTCTGGGATCCTCAGTGCTAGAGAGAGATGGACATCCTAGAGAGAGGTCAGCAAAGGGGTCAGTAAGATGATTAAGGTTCTGGAGCAAGAAATGGCAAAAGCTCAAACGACACACCTTTGCTGCTGCTTAAGACACCTCTAAGCAAAAGTGGGGACTGGAGCAGCTCTCCTGTAAGAAAAGGCTGAGAGACCTGGGACTGTTCAGCCTGGAGAAGAGAAGGCTCAGGGGGGATCTTATCAATGTACAGAAATATCTGAAATGAGGGTACAAAGAGGATGGGGCTCAAGCAGTGGGACAAGCTGCCCAGGGAAGTGGTTGAGTCACTGTCCCTGGAGGTATTTAAAACACATATAGATGTGATGCTGGGGGACATTGTTTAGTGGTGGACTTGGCAGTGCTGGCTCAACAGTTCTGCCTGAACATCAGGAAACACTTTCTTACTGTTAGGGTGACTGAGCACTGGCCCACATTGCCCAGAGAGGTTGTGGAGTCTCTCTCCTCGGCAATATTCAACAGCCATCTGGACATGATCCTGGGCAACCTTGCTCTAGGTTGAGCCAGGGTTTGCACCAGATAACATCCAGAGGAGGTGCCTTCCAACCTCAGCCACGCTGTGATTCTATTTCTGTGAACCCACACCTAGAATCTATGCAGCACCTTTCACCCTGCCAGGACACATTGCTGCCTTCCCAAAATGTACAAGCTAGCTGCAGATGCGAAGACTTCACAAAAAATATCAATCATAGTGAGCTGCTCTGTATTAAACAGCAATTTTCCAGTTTAAGGAGTAAACATAAGAGCATTTGAAGAGGCTGACTGAACAAGAGCAGGCCCCATCTGAAGTATTCTATCCAGTTCTGGAGCCCCCAACACAAGAGGGACATGGAGCTCCTGGAGAGAGTCCAGAGAAGGGCTACAAGATGATCTGAGGACTGGAGCAGCTCTCATATGAGATGAGATGACATAACAGGATGTGTTGAAATGTCCTAGAATGAAGGTACAGGCAGCCTGCTTACATCATCAGGCAGATTATATGAAGTTAGAAAGTACCTCCTTGTATTTCAGGAGAAAATACATTTTCTTAGAGGAAAAGAGATGAACGTGATAACATTTCATCCTGTATGAATCCCAAAATAAAGTTCTTTGGAATCCAGATCACCTTTTAATGATGAAATAAGAAATACCATAGGCTGTTTGGTCTGGTAACTGGCACATAAGGCCACTATTTTCTCGCTGCTCTCCATGTCCTGCTCACAAGTGTCTACAGGGTAGATGTTTATGTAAGTCATATTTGCATTGGGAAAAGTAATCCCTGCTTTTTGTGTGCAATCTGCTCTTGCAGAGGTTTGCATTCTGCATCGTTTATGTGTTTTGGGATACCCAGTATTTTAAAAGGCAGATCTCAGAATATTAATCCTAAAGCAGACACAGCTTATTGCCAGGGTTTTCTAATGAGGTGGA
The DNA here is from genome assembly GCA_020745705.1 of Hemiprocne comata. NCBI lineage: Eukaryota > Metazoa > Chordata > Aves > Apodiformes > Apodidae > Hemiprocne > Hemiprocne comata. Next base: position 118,890,894 of record CM036588.1, on the reverse strand, counting down.
CAAAAATATCTGGCACCTCTCCCTTTTTATTTTAAATAACAAATTCATTAAAAATACATGCTAACTTACTCTCCTTGTGCTACCTTACCTTCTGCAAAACCTAATGTCTTGTTTCCAGATTTGTGTCAGTGTCAATCAGTAATGCTAGATTGGAAAGGCAGGTTTGTTGTCCAACAATAGAATCATAGAATGTCTTGGGTTGAAAGGGACCTCTAAAGGTCATCTAGTCCAACCCCCCTACAATAAGCAGGGACATCTCCAGCTAGACCAGAGTGCTCAGAGCCCCATCAAGCCTGACCTTGAATGTCTCCAGGGATGGGGCCTCCACCACCTCTCTAGGCAACCCGTTCCAGTGATCCACCACCCTCATCTTTTTCCTCATGTCCAACCTAAATCTACACTTCTCCGACTTAAAACCATTACCCCTTGTCCTATCGTTACCTGCCCTTGTGAACAGCTCTTCCTCAGCCTTCTTATAGGCCCCTTTCAGGTACTGGAAGGTGCTCTAAGGTCCCCCCAGAGTCTTCTCTTCTTCAGGCTGAACAGCCCCAACTTCCTCAGCCTGTGAAAAGAAAAGAAGACAAGAAATTATTCGTAAAAGAAACAAAAAACAAAGCACATTATTTCCTCTCTGTGTATCATTTACTTAGTGGTGACTGAAGGTCATTGCTACCTGTAGGCTCCTGCTGTCTTAATTCCATTTCCTAATGGGAAAAAAGGTCTTAGAAAAATCAACATTAAACTTAATTTTAACAATCTCTTGTGTCTCCTGAATGGCTGGAAAATGGGATGAAAAATTGTCGGTGTTTTTCCCTTGAACAGATATAAAACATCCTGGACAGGGAAAAGGGGTTTTTCTCTCTGCCATGCCTTCTTGGTACATAAAGCAGGAGTCAGCACCTCTGAACATTCATAAATGGACCAAGAATGATACTTAAAAATAAGGCAATAGTTGAACACAACCTGCTAGGTACGTTTCTAGTCCAGAGGTGTACTGAAGATAGAATGAAAAGCCCATTACTGTGTCTTGTTTCTTTTACACATACTATGGTAGAGCCCAGGAGTAGTGATGCCTTGGCAGTGGGTGCAGAGCAGTGCCAGTGAGCATATAACAACTACCTGACAGGACATTCTAAACTAGTACTGCAGGGTCCATGTCTACCAAGGCTCTCAGGAGACCCAGAGTGCAAGGCCACAATCAGTTCTCTCTCTGAAAAAATGGCCATCCCTCCTCCTTTACCTCGTTGCTGAGGACAGTTGCTTGGGAAAAACAATTTGGGTGGTGTTGTCTCATCTGTTTGGGGACCTAAATCCACATCAGGTGCCATTCAAACAGCCCTGAACGTGAAGGTGGTGGAGAAATCTGCCATTTTATTTTAGGAAAGCTCTTCCTTGAAATAACTGTTTGTTGAGCAAGAGGTGAATAAAGCACAGCTCCAGTACTGAGAGCACTCACATGCAAAACGAGAGCCCTCAGCTTCATTATTCCATTCATGTCTTACCATTATATACAGCCTGATGAGCAGAACAGGCATAAAAGGTGACCTTCCTATACCAAATGTGCTACCTTCAGGCTAGGAAGTCATACTCATATGTTTGTTCTCCTTTTCCCCCTCTTTTGTAGAACTGAAGTTTGGCAAAGGTCAAGGACCTCTGCTAAAGGTAACGAAGCTCAGGTGCATCAGCAGCTGGGAACAATCATGGGATGGCACCTCCTTGAATCTCTTTAGAAGACTGACTCTATCCTTCTCCTACACCATTGCTCACCCACAACTAGACATAGTGGGGCGAAGGCGTAACTCTTCTTCTGTTGGCCATATTTTGGGTGGTGGGTGATATTTTAAGCATTTTCTAAAAGGCTGCTGGGGCGAGGATCTCAGAAGACCCTCTTTGCCCATCAATACTGAGGGAACATAATGTAGATAAGATCAGGGCAGTTACCACTCTGAGTACACAGGCATCTGGAGGAATTAATTGCTGAAAACATAGGGATTTAGAAGGCCTTCAGGATTAGATGGTGGCTTGCTGAGGGTGTTGGAGGTTGGCAATTTTAGACTCAGGTGTTTAAAGCCAAAGTTGAACATAGAAATGACCCTTCTCTTGTGGATTTAGCCTTCAGCTCCTCAGATGGGTTCAAAAGCCTCACTCAATGCATTCATGTTGCTGATATGTTTTTTCTTACTTATTTCTGTTTTTAAAAAGGGGGTGTGAAATGTACATGCAGGATGAGAATATTAATTTTCTGTTGGATTTTTAAAAAGTGACTAAGACGACTTCACAAATTATGAAGATAAAATAATAGAGTGTCACTAATGTTATTAATTACAGTGAATGCCACGGGAGGGTCCCCCGTGCAGAGTTCATTTTCTTTTGTTGTTAAATGAGTCTCAATGCTAGTTATTGTTAAACTGTGGGAATCAACATGGACTGCTGGCAAAACAGGCAGGCTGCACTTTCTGCATAGTGGTGTTGCCCCTTTTTATAAGCCCTTGACCTCACCTACTTGTGCCCTGTTCTATGTTTTGAAAACTGCAGATGTTAACTCACTGTTTAAAGAGCTTTTGATATCTGCAGCTGTAAGGGGTTGTAGAAATATAACCAAGGATGTTGCTGGTGTTGTCACAGAGGTGGTAAATGTCAACCACAGTCCAAATTAATATTTTAATTCTTGTTTGGAAACAATTCGCCTCACTCTTTCAAAGAAAACATCATCTTTTCTAAGTATTTCTATTATTGCTGGTCAGGCTGGAAATTCTTCAACGGGGAACACTGTGTTCATTTCCTAAAGCCAAAAGATCAGTCATTTTAAGGGGCATTTTCTAATGCCCTTGAGTACACAGTGTAGATGAGATACCTTTCAGCCAAGCCACCATTCCTCTCCCTACGTATCTGTCCTTCCACTGTCAGTGCTCCCAGAGGAAGAGGGGTGTAGAGGTCAGGTCTGAGACACACATCAAGCACCAGCACTCCATGCAAACACAACTGCTACCTGGGCACCTGCATGCAGTCCCAGAAGCAAACAGGCACTAAGAATGTCTGTGCATCAGTACAACAGTGCTGCATGTCTTATGGAGCTCTGCCAAGACCTGCTACTAGCACAAGGCCATTGTTCCACCCTTCACTTCCTCCCTAAGTACTTGTATTGCCTAATAACTTTTGTGGGCCTTTCTCTTTGAAGGCAATTATAGATGGACTAAGTAGGAATTTATCCACTGTAATGTTCCTAATATTTATTTAACCTAATAATTTCATTGCAAATACTGAAACCTATTATTTTGGCTCTACGCTTGGGCATGACTTCATGTGTCAGCACATAGCTCTTCTGCCTCCTACTTTTTTTGTGCTGAACATAGTCCTTCTACAATATTTGCTGCTCTTCTCTGACTCCTTTCCAACTAGCTTGTGCATATTGTGGTGCCCAGAACGAAATCCAATGCCCTATGTGAAGCTGGCCTACTGTGTGATCTAGATGCTGCTAAATGTTGTACTTCGTGTTGAGTTTTGCTCTTGCAACAAATTACAGGAAAGACTCAGAAATGTGATAAGAAGATAAAAATAGAATTAGAGCACTTTCCTCCTCCCACCAGCTTTGTAGCTGGCTAAGCAAGATAGGAAAATCAAGATGTCTCAGATTCACTTAATTTCCATGCTGAGTCAAGGGCATTAACATTGCTGTCCTGCACAGCACAGGCATCCATTAATTGCTAAATTGATCAGTCCCTCAGTTCATCTCTGCCCTCATGAACCCGAGAGGGATGAAAATTTACTGGGATAGTTTCAGCATCTGATTCTAAATTGGTAGTGATGCTCAAATCAAAAGACTTCTGAGTTTACAGGAGTCAGAGTCGGTATGAAAACATTTTCCTCAGTGTAAAGGTTGTCGAGGTGTATTTGGGAGGTTAGTGAAGAGGGAAGCCAAGTGTAGCCTTCCCTGCAGCATCCATGACTGGCTGCCAGCAGTAACTGGGGTGGCAGGTGGCCACTGGCTGATGTTTCTTGCTATTTGGAGGTAGGGAGGGATTTCTTCTCCCTTCTGGGAGGGGCAAGGGTTGCAACCTTGCTAGGATGTGGCACAGGCTGTTCGCAGGGATCACGAGGATCTTTGGACATTGGTGACACCTCAGTCTTTCCTGTCCTCTGCCTGAGGCATGTGGCACTTTAGAGAAGAGAATGCTTCAAGAAATAATTTTGCTCAGTACAGACCTACATTTATTATAGAGATATATAATAACTCTACTGTAGAGACTGAAGAGAGGATTTCACCCATCCTCTGGGCTCTAGGGAAAAAAAAAGTGTGGTACATTGTCATGTTACACATATTACACTGTCTGACTCCCATCTAGACCTCTTTAAAGAAGGCCTCCTGAGTTGTCACAGGAGTATGTGGTAAAAGTAAGAAATTATTAAAAGGTAGGTATGCCTAGGGAGGGTACTAAAAATGGGTGGGAAATCTAGAATTTCGTTTAGTATATTTTCATAGATAAAAAGAGGAGCTGCACTTTTTAACCTTTGGACCTCGCTTAATTAATATTGTACTGTACACTGAAAATGTTAGACTTCCAATAGAGGACGACCAATTCCATCAGCTAATATTTGTTACAACCAGCACAGAACTGACACAATGGTGTGCTGGCAGTGTAAAACCCAGCTCATGGCTTTAGCATTATACAAGTGGCCGAATGAGAGCAGAGGGCTGCCATTACTAAGCTCCCAAGTTGTAGCAATGTCTGAGTTCCATTCATGTATTTACTGTTGCCTTGATCATCTCCTGCAGGAGGAACTGCAGGAGGAGGAAATATACTCCAGAAGTAGTGTGAGTAGCTGTTTGTGGTTATCTCACATCATCGTCCCCAACTCACAAAGCCACTCAGACAGAGGATCTGAAAAAAACTTAATTTTAGAACACATGGACCCTTGATCACACAACTGTAGCAGCTGACTCTCACATAACCCTACCTTGGCTCACCAGCGAGTCTCTGTCTTCTCCTGCTGCCAGTGGCATTCCCATCCCAGCTGAGAGGACAACAGCAGACACAGAGATTCATTGCTAATGTAGAGAAGTCCATCTGGTTGGGACTAGGCTTCAACTGCAGAGCAACCTGTCCCTGCCTTTAGGGTGCATGCCAGGTCATGATGGGTATTCTGCATTTTATGATTGTACCACAAGTGCCAACCATGCATTAATTTCCACTCTTGTTCATATCAAGTTGGCCACACATGTTCTGTCTGCTGTGAGGAAATGTCTTGCTTTCCCTCTGGTCCTGCAGCAACCCCAGCATGTAGGAGTGGTGAGAGAGTTATGACTTTGGTGCTGCTGCAACATTCTTCCTTGGGGCAGGTGTATATTGTACATGAAGAAAAAAGGCTGTATCTACAGTTGCAAAGTTGCTCTGGAAGTAAGGCTGGTGAGAGATTTCCAGAGGCTGGTAGGGCAACAGAGGCAGAACAGTGGCAGGATGAGTGCCTCCATCCATCCAGTGCACAGGAGGTGGCATGGCTTTTGCAGCCTGTCAAGGGCCACAAAGACATCCTTGTCCTCTCCCTCGTTGTGGCCCCAGGCCCACAGTCACACTCTTAGTGCCCCACACCAAGACCCTGAGCTGGTCTTGTGGTAAGGTTGCAGCACAGGGGCTACCCATCTCACTGCTCCCTGGGACTCATCCATGGCTCAGCCTCAGGCAGCTCTCTTGATTTATTATCCCTTCAGCCAAATAATTCTGCCAGGAGCGTTAAAGTAACTTTAGCAAAATTTCTATTTCCATGCAGTTCTGTGTTGCTGTGAACTGCCTTTCTCTGGTAGGTATTTGTTTTTGCAATCATAGTGATGAAACACATTTACTGGTTGTGGCAGTTACAGGAATTCTAAGTAAATATCTGTCTTTGTTTAATTTCAGTAAATCAGACATTTCACTAGCATCATAATAACAGGGATTTGGGGAATACTACGTGTCCGTGAAATAATTCTTGAAGCAATTTATTCTTGCATCAGTGCAAAACCCCTTCAATTTGGGCTATTCCCAGAAGATAAGGGACTTGTTTTCTAAACTGGAGGATTTTATTCCTTATTTTTATTTTCCAGATTTTACTCTGGGTTTTGGATCTGTTTTGTTTTTGCAGCTTTGTTGTGTGAAAAGATATAATTGCAGTTTTCCATTGGATGGAAATGGTACTATTTCTAGTAGTTAGCCTTCCTAACCTCCAGGTTAGCTTCCCTCTCTGACAGGTACCAATACTGCTGGTGTGATCAATATCCCCTAATCACTCCCTAAAAAAAAATAACATTTTTTCATAATATTCCCTTTTGAATTTACTTTTTATGTCTTTCCAGACAGAAGGCTGAGGCTGTCCAGATTTATACCTTGTTAACCCTTCCCAGCTGAATGGGTGTGAATACATGTAACTGAGAGGTGAATGTAGGAGGGTATGAAGAGGACTGTAAAATGGTGGGAAAAAAACGTGACCTTCTTTATTTGTGCTTCTTCCTGCAGTGGTATGAAAGATGTTGATTTTATTCTGCCATTTTACGTTTTGGTATTTTTTAAATACTTGCATTATTTAAAATTTCAAATTTGTAATTTCAAATTACATTGCAAATGTAGAAAAGCTCTGTATTTGTGAAATACTGTTAGGCAATGTTGGCCATTTTCATGGACTGAGGCATTTCATTGATTTCATACATCTGAAATCCAGGGATTAGTTTCTGAGAAATCATTTCCCCACCACTCCCATTTTGATGGAAAGGGTCTATTGTTTTAGGGGCATGTCTGAGCACATGGGATGCCTGTTTCTGGGAGAATACTATCATTCAAATGAGATTATATGAAAGGCAGGGTGTGTAAACTACAGCTGTGGAGAAGCAGATTGTAGCTAATGGACACAGGTTTTAGCAGGACTTATCTGGATAACTTGACTCTGCGTTGAACTGCTGCAGACAACAGTTAACAGCCAAGCTCCTTTCCATGTATCTTTGATTTGGACCATTTCTTAAATCCGCCAATGGAAATTTGCCCTCCAAACTCAAAAGCAGCTAAATGAACTATGTAATTTCTTTTTAGGACAATTCTGGTTCCTAATGGTACAGAACATGGGTTTCAAGACATGCCTTTTATGTATTGGAGTCTACCAGTGAAATCTATGAGGGTTGTTCTGTGAGAAAAATCCTCAGGACCCTGCCTAAAAAGTTGCATGTTTTAAGGCTTGCAAATGGCGTGTATTAATAGGAGAATTAAATTTGTTTTTCTCTTCACCCTTCAATAACATGTGAAGAAAACAACATGGTCTAAACCTAAGTGGCCAACAACCCGCGATTGCGCCACACACAAAATTCCCATGGAGGTCAATGGAAGTGCCCTGAGCAGAGTGTCTCTTGGAGTGAGCTCCTTTTTGTGTGCCTGTAGATGTGTGTGTGTGTGTGTGTTGAGTAATAATTTTCCACACAAGAAAAAAAAACAACAAACAACACAACAAAACCAACACAACGCCAAACCCAAGAAAACCACCACCACCAACAAAAACCCAACAGAACTTTGTTGTCATGCTATCTTAGAAGGAAGAGAGTTTCACCCACACGGAGTTGAAAGCACATACCACTCTGTTCCAGCACATAAACACTGTTATCACGCTAGCTGCAGAAAGAGCACTGTCACTGGGACATTTTATAGGCAGGGGCTTTTATACTATTCAGCAAGCTATTGAAAATTAAAATGTAATTAGTGTAGCAAAACAATAGTTTGCATCTTTTAATTACTGCTCCATTTTTTTGACAGAATGTTTTAATTATTGTTTTTTCTTCTGTTCTGTTTTTATTGATTTGGTGCCAGTTCAATTGTGTTACCAAGACCTCCCAGTACTCAATGAATTTACCTCAGGGGATTCTGCCTTCTTCATTGTTTTAAAATAAACCAGATCTCCAACTACCTACAAAACAAAATTAGAAGTGGAAGAGGAATGAAAAAAGGCAGAAAGAATGAGAGAAAGAGAGAAAAAGGGAAAGAGAGGCAGGGAGGGAAGGAGGAAGGGCAGAAGGGTAGAAGGAAGGACAGAAGGATAAAAGAAGGGGAAAGATAGAGAGAAAATGAGAGAGAAGGAGAGAAGGAGAGAAAGAAAGAAAGAATGAAAGAGAAGAAAGATAAAAAGAAAGAAAGAGAGACAGAGAGAAAGAAAGAGAGACAGAGAGAAAGAGAGAAGGAAAGAGAGAAAGGAAGGAAAGAGAGAAAGAGGGAAGGAAGGAAGGAAGGAAGGAAGGAAGGAAGGAAGGAAGGAAGGAAGGAAGGAAGGAAGGAAGGAAGGAAGGAAGGAAGGAAGGAAGGAAGGAAGGAAGGAAGGAAGGAAGGAAGGAAGGAAGGAAGGAAGGAAGGAAGGAAGGAAGGAAGGAAGGAAGGAAGGAAAAGCAACAAGGAGCAAGAGGAAGGAAATGAGAGAAACAAATGAAAGGGAGGAAAAGAGAAAAGGATCTGCTGTTATTACTTGGCTGATTTTTTTATTTGTATGTGGGTTAGTATAAAACTGTTACCTAGCTACAGTATCAGATTTAATTTCAATTATTTGAGTTTAAAATGTTTTTCTGATTCTTTTGAAAAGCAGCAGGAAAACTCCACTCCCAAAGAAATGACAGTGATCAAAATTGTAATGTTTAAATCACAGTAGAAAACACACCAGAACCCCTCCCTCCCCCCCCACCCCCCACACACACACTTTGATATTTTTTCAATATAGTCCCTTGGGAAAGAAAAGACCCGTCCTGAGAGGCTAGGTTATGGTGGTACTGTCATTCTCCGTGGGTGTGCATGCACTCAATTTACTGCAGCCCTTTCAGCTGTCGGAAAAGTGCAAAGTAAGTGGGAAATGACACAGAGCACTGATTTAGAACACTTTCATCTCTAGATGGTCTGTTTTTGTTAGTGATCAAGAGAGAGGAAAGTGGTGGTTAGGCACTATCTGTACTACAAAGCCAGCGCTGCGGAGGCTACGCAGCACATGGTCTTTTGAACGACTGTGTACCTCTGACTAGAAAGAAACAAACACACAAAGCACTGTATTTATTTGAGAGGCTTTAATAGCTCCTTTGCAGCCATTTTGTACAAAACAGGAAGCAAACCGTTCCAATTTCCAGTGTGCTTTATCCTGAAGGGATGACCCAAGGGGTTAGTCACCACGTGTTTTGTCTTATTTTTTACTTCTTACGTATTTGTAAAATGTAAAAAGTCTTGCTTACTTCTTGCATATTTGAGCCTTTATGGGGCAAGACATTATTTATTTACTATGCTGCTATTTGATTACTTAATAAACAGCTCACAGAGCCAAGCAACAAGAAACCTAAACCCAAGAAGACCAACACAGCATTTTCAATAGCAAGATCCCTTGGGATCCAGGCTCTGGGATTTTCACAGCAGAAAAATGTGGTCATACCACTCAGAGGCATTGGTGGTGGCTGGGAGGGACTGGGAGGTGGTAGACATAAGCCCAAACAAGGAGGAACTAGTGGAGAAACTGATGAAGTCAGGAGGATTAACACCGTATCCCTCCTGGGGATTCATAGTTTTGAGTTCCTTTCCTTTCATGAAACATCTGGTTGCCTTTCTTCAGGGAGGATGGCCCCCAGTTGCCTCTCTCCAACTAAGTGAACGAGGTCCACTTTGCAACTGCTACTTTTTCAGGGAAAGAAAGACAGAACCTTGCTATTCCTCAGCAGTGTCTGCAGCCCCTGGGTGCAGGGTTTGCTACTGGACATGTCTTTAATTCTAAAGGTGTGAAATATTATCCTCAGTCAATTCGACAAGCATTTTTCTTCCAAAATTTAGCTGTCAAACCCACAAATATTGGCAGCAAGTACCACACAAATCTTTAAAATTGGGCAGTGGGTGGGACCTGCTGCTTTTAATTACTTTTAACCTTTGCTAAGTTGCTGTTCTTTAAGTTGCTGCTAAATTCCCTCTTTAGCATTATCAGTTGTTGGGGTTTTGTTTTGTTTCTTCTCGATGGAATGGTGGAAAAGCCATGTCACAGTGATACAACAGCCCTGTTGACATCGTAGTCATATCACAGCAGGCAGTCACCAGTTCCTGACACTGTTCCTGGTGATATTGTGGCTGTGTCACAGCAGGTAGAATGTTGGTGGTTGGTGACATGTCCAGCCCTGGATGGATCTAAGAAGGGCTGCACCAGCTCAGGCTGGCAGAGAAGTAGCTGAGTGAGCGAGGGCATGGAGGAGATGGTGATGGAAGGTGGCTGCTCCTTTGTTGCTTTTCCTGTAACAGGCTGAGAGACTTGGGGCTATTCAGCCTGGAGAAGAGAAGGCTCTGGGAAGACCTCATAGCACCTTCCAGTGCCTGAAGGGGCTACAGGAAAGCTGGGGAGGGGCTTTGGTCAAGGGTGTGTAGTGAGAGGACAAGGGGGAATGGATTAAAACTGGAGGAGGGGAGGTTGAGGTGAGACATGAGGAAGAAATTCTTGAGTGTGAGGGTGGTGAGACACTGGCCCAGGTTGTCCAGGGAAGCTGTGGAAGCCCCATCCCTGGAAGTGTTGAAGGGCAGGTTGGATGGGGCTCTGAGCAACCTGGTCTAGTGGGAGGTGTCCCTTCTCATAGCAGGGAGGTTAGAACCTGATGATCTTTAAGGCCCTTTCCAACCTTAACCGTTCTATGATTACAGCTGGATGCTCAGACAGGGATGTTACCAGATCACAGCACACTCCTGTGCTCCACGTCCTCTGCCACTCAGCTGGACAATTGTTAATGCTCTACAGGACAGATAAGATAACCCCAGCCTGTGCCCCATCACACTGTTGCAGGGGGCTGGAAGCTCTGCATGGCTGGGGACAGATGGAGATCCCCACCCTTTTCTGCAGGTAGCTGAGGGCTGTGCCCCAAGTGAGCTACTGGCACCCGCCCTAGTGAGGCAGTGGGCAGAACGCTGGTGGTGGCCCATGTCACGTTGGCGTTGGTGGGGCATGGTTGGCTCAGGACAGGTGACTCCTGCTGTAAAGGAGCTGTGGGATGGACAGCCTTGGTCTGAGGCTGGGGGAGCCCTAGGCAGGGGGGCAGGGGCTGCCCCATGGCAACAGAGGGGGCTGATCCCATTGTTGATTCTCCTGGCTTTGAGAGCCACAGCGCTGGAGGACACAACCAAGTTATAACACACTCCTCCACTTACTCTGCCACTCAGCTGGAAAGTGTAGCAGCTTTCTGCAAGGATGTTGACCTAAGGAAAAAGAAACACATGTGGCCACAGTCTGTACTCTGTCATGATCCTACAGGCAGCTGGAAGGTCCCCACAGCTGTGGACAAAGGGAGCTCCACACCACCCACCTTTTCTGTGTGAGACTTCTCTGTGTGCATCCTCCTCCCAAAAATGTGAAGGCAAACTGGAATTTGCCTCACCAAGAAGACAAATCCTCAATGTCATCAGCATTGTTTGTAATAAATTAATATTTACATAAATATATTTCATCAGCATTAAACATATGTATTGAGAGTCACTACAAACTACATACTGGCTCTACAATTTTTGCCTTAGCCATTTCCTGCTGATTTTCCAGATATTTGTTCTCCCAGAGAGTGTAATTTCTTAATATCCTTTTTTCAACTCTGAGGACATATTTACACTTCCCATATTTTCTATGCATAAAATATTGAAGTATAAACTAAGAGGCTGATTCTGCACATCTGTCTGGAGTGAATATCTTTCTGAAGAACACCCTACACCTCACTCTAGACATTTGTAATATAGGGGCCTATCTCTGAGGCCAGGCTCCCTTTATAGTCAGTGGAAAGAAATACTCACAGGAGATGAATCATCTGACCTCTTTTAGATATCTACCTTAGGACAGGATTAACCATGCCCTAGAAGTATCTATTTCCACTTCATTGCCTGTGGGAAGCTGGCTGCACTGCAAACATCTCCAGTAGGATGCAGTGAATCCTGCTCTTAGTGCAAATCCTGAGAAATCTCATGCTACTATCTGCCTTGGCTCCCTACCAACACCACAAACTTATAACCACAGCTCAAAAGCTGTAGATGAACATTTTAATAGCAACATCCCTGGATTTCTATTCATACGTGAGGCCTGCCCCCCATCTCCCCCAAGGGCTTGAGATACAAATGCTATGGATGTGGAGCTCCACATAGGAGAGCTTTTACAGGGCAGGAAGGTGGAGCAGCTCCTCTGCTGCCAGTGTGGCTTTGGAGCTCAGCCACATGTGTGTGTACAACCTTTGGATCTACGTGTCACCCCTCTACAGGCCATGAGATCATGCTGATATGCAAAGTCCTTGCATTTTGCATCCCTTGTCTCAGTCCACTGGGACCGTGAAATCTCTCAGAAGCCAAAACATATATTGTTATCATGAGGTACTTCTGAAGAGTATGAAGTTTGTACACGTACAGCCCCTGCACCAAATGACTCATGTGCCATTTGTCAGAGAAGTCAGAGAAGTCAAGTCAGAGAAGGTGGAGTAAAAGGAATCACAACATGCCAATGTTTTGATATCAATTTGCAGGTGTGAGGGCGTTAAAACTGGGGTGGGGTCGGAGAAAAATGAAATGTGATTAGAAATAATCCATTAGGTGTCAGTTTTTCATACCAGTCCCACCCATGCTCGGCAGAGTAAAAGCAAGTTTTCACCAGTGTTAAGCCTCACAATACTATGTTTGTTTTCATATCATTAGCAAGACAGCCAAAGTGGCTCCCTTCAACCAAGTGTGGTGTTTCTGGCTGGAGGTTTGCTCAGGCAGCTCAGATTGGGTCTGATGTTTATTTACATGCACTCTGTTGTGAAATTATTGCTCTGTCAACCGAGGTGCTGGAGAAACTGTGGGACTTTAATCAGCCCAGTATAATTATTGTCGTAAGTAGGCCCCAACTCTGTGGTCTGCTCAAGATGGGCCAGACCCCTGTGCTGGGGCAAAACACGAGGCAGGCTGGAGGTCTTACACAAGTGGCACAGCCAGGATGAGCTTACATTTCCGATTATGATTTCACAAATGTTTGTTTGTTGTTCTCTTTCCCAGAGAGCTGCGTTTGGCAATCCATGGAGCAGCACACAAGGACTCCAACAAGATGGTGTGATAGTGGCCAGGCTCTTTTTTTGAGAAATGGAAGCTGTGGTGTAGGATACTCCTCCTTCCCCAGGAGCTTCAGCATAGTGGTCTTTCCTCTCAAGAACGTTATCCTGGCAGCACCTTTCCTTGGCAGCAGCAGGTAAGGCTCTGCTTGCTTAGGAAGGATGGTCATTGTACTGTCTTTCTTCCTCTGTCCTGCACAGTGTTCCCAAGGCAGGTTGTGTCAGCAGCATCTCAGAACAGTAAAACTTGGAATAAATACCTACTGGAGATGGAAGGGAAGAGTCACAGGTCTGGAATGATTGGTTTAGGCTATCTGCTGACTCAAGAAAGCATATCTATGTCTACATCATAGGCTCTCCACATCTCCAAAGTGTTTTATTGAGCAGTAAAAGGTAGAAAACATTCAGAAACAAGCCTAAGCCTGATATAATTGGATGGTTCCAAAGCTGGAGCCCTGAACAAGAGCAGCTTGCTTAAATTCAGTCCCAGCATCCCCTTCACATGCAACCAATCATATCCTTGCTATATTACAATAAAACTTACATGTCTTCATGCAGTATGTCTGAAGCCTCCTGCATCTTTCCCCCTACCTCCATCTCTTTCTATGTCTCTGGTCCTTCATATTTTCTACAGAGGGAGTGCCTGATGTTTGGGAAATACTGGAATAAACTAAAATGAGGTTTGTATCGTGCTTATTCTCGTCATGTGTGTTTTTTTTTCCTTCTCCAAGTTTATGAAGGCCAGACCAGGATTAAAAGACTTAGCTTCACATTCCTAAAAGCAGTGCAAAACTTTCCATCCAAATTAGCTGGCAACTCCTCTTTGGATACCATTAAGATAAAAATATATTTTAAAACATGAACCATCTCTGGACCGGTCTGGTCCCAGTCAACTTGGTCCCAAGTTGCAACTTGGTAGCAGCACAGATAGCTCTCAAGCTCATTTAATTTATTGGAAGCACAAGAGGCAAATTCTCAGCAGGCAGAGCTGCCTACTTTTGGGCAAAAAAACAGCCTGTCTTTTTTTTTGCATTCTCCTTTTATTTTCTACTTGGTCTCTGTCATGGCACTCAAATAAATATCAAATACTTGGGGTCAATAGGAAGGACACAAAAAGCAATTGTATGCAAGTACCATCTAACTTCTCCTGGAGCCAAACGGTGATGGGGAATGAAATCTGCAATTCTGGGCAGTGCAGTCATTTAAAATGAGTGACCACTTTATTACATGGTATTAGTAAGTCAGCAAGGGACCTGGAAGCACAAGTGGCACTTCCTCTACTCCCTGTCAAGTGTCTCACAGCTCTTCTACAAATGCCTTACTCTAAGGACAGCATTAGTGCACCTTGTAAGTGTTTTCATGACTCCCAGTGCTGCAGGCTGTGAAGAAATCTACCCGTGAGGAACTGAGATGCACAAGGCTGGAGTCAAGAGGCTACTTGAGGTGAGATCCCAACATTTAGGCACCCAACATGAGACAGGCAGGGGTGCATTACAGTGAGTTTGAAACCCACCTGCACACCAAACCTGAGAGCTGAAACACTTGGGCACGGGGTGAGTCTGTAACTCTACCCCAGCACTATCCTGCAGAAGACAGGCTCCAGGTTGCCACAGAAACTTGTGAAATCTGCTGTAAAGGATAAACCCTGAGCTCCTAAAATTCTTAAAATGTGGGCCCCAGTGTCTGTCTTTGGGGTTGACAGATGGTCCAAGCTGTAACAAGAAACTGGCCTGAATGGCTGAGGAGCCTTCCAGTGCCTTGCAGCACCCCTGTGCCGCTGGGTGCTCGGAGGGTCCCCGAAGGATGGAGCCTGCTGCAAAGCTCAGCTCTTTTTACCACATATTTGCATGTGGCAGTCATTTAAATCTTTGATTGAAACAATCAGCTTGTCCAGGGCTAAGCTGTGATCCTCTGCCTCCACAAACAGCCCTGGTACATCAAAGGGAGGGCTGACATGAGTCACTTGCTTGTGGGCCCAAAATCTTAAAGAGCTGGTTGCTCCTTCCCTCCCGCCCCCCCTCCTTCTCTCATGTGGAGAAGCAGAAACTGAGGAGGGAACCCAGCGCTGGAGCCAGGGAGAAGAAGCCCAGCGTTACAAGCCAGGTAACCCACTGGTGACAGCCCAGCCCCTGCACCTCATGATCCACCTCCCTCTCCCCAAAGGTGTTCGGCACAGAGCGGCTCTTTAGAGCAACCCAAGCCCCGAGGGACTGAGGAGGCCACAGATACCACTTCCCCTGGGCCCTCCTTCTGCCCCAGGTGGTGCTTCACCATCACTCATCCTTGTGAAGTGCCCGAGCCTGAGCCTCATCCAACCTGGGTGCATCTCCTCAAATTACCCTGAGCACCTGGTATCACGTTTAGGCTGGTTTTTGCTGGGTTTCACCTGGCTGTGAGTGCACAGTTAATGCTAAGTCTGGAGCAAGGCCTGCTGAAAAAAGGTTGAGCTGTCAAAAAATGTTACCACATGTAGGCTGGAGCTCTAAGGCTGTGTTTACTGTACAGCTGAACTGCAGCCTTGGCCTCACCTTGTCACCCCCAGCTGCCTCCTAATTGGGCAGAGAGAAATAGATGTGTTTGTGGAAAGTTGTTCTCATCCTAAAAGGTGTATCTGAGAAATGGGAACCAAACCCCCCGAACGTGCTGCTATTTGTGAAGAAGCCTCAGGTGACTAGCTCAGCCCTGGACAGCCAGCTTTCAGGGGGCTGAAGCCAGCTGAGGTGGGATGCCCTGGAAGGCTAAACAAATGCCTTATACTGCAGGGCAATCTGTCCACCTGGCTCGGTGGCTTTGCTTTTCATTGTTACCAGATTCTCAGATGACTGTTGAAGACAATATCAAAACCACAGAACCACAGAACTGTCAGAGCTGGAAGGGACCTCTAGAGATCTTCCAGTCCAACTCCCCTGCTACAGCAGGATCCCCTGGAGCACATTCCACAGGGCTGCATCCAGGGGAGGTTGAATATCTCCAGAGAAGGGGACTCCACACCCTCCCTGGGCAGCCTGTCCCAGGGCTCTGTCACCCTCACACTGAAGAAGTTTCTCCTCATATTTCAGTGGCACTTCCCATGTTCCAGCTTGTGCCCGTTGCCCCTCGTCCTGTCCCTGGGCACTACTGAGCAGAGTCTGGCTCCATCCTCCCTGCACCCACCCTGAGATACTTGGAGGCATTCATAAGGTCTCCCCTCAGCCTTCTCTTCTCCAGGCTGAACAGTCCCAGTTCTCTCAGCCTTTCCTCATCAGGGAGATGCTCCAGTCCCCCAGTCATCTTGGTTGCCTCCACTGGTCTCTCTCCAGTAGTTCCCTAATACATCCATAAAACCTAATACATCAGCATGCACCGCTGATTTCTGATATCAACAGTGTTTTTTGTTCACTTTAAATGATCTGTTTGGAATTATTTTTAGTCTTCTATTACTGGTGGGATTTGTAAAGCTTGTTTCCAAAGCGATTAATGAAGAAAACAGTTCTTGCCAGTATCCCTTGTGGGAGCAGTTGGCATAAATTATTCTGTTCATGAGCAAATTAAGTAGCCACTGTCCCTCTGTGTTCTGAACATCTTCTGCATTCAGCATCACAAACAAAATGTATGAGTACAGGTTGTACTTTCCATATCCAATAGAAATGCTTCTTTTTTTTTTTTTTTTCAGTGAGCACGGGCAGAAATTGATTGTGATTAGGTAGGGAGAAATTGGCAGCAGCCTCAGAGCTTGCTTGGATCCATTTTCAATAACTTGAAGCTTGTCGAGATCCGTTTTCAACTCACAGAATGATCTGAGAGTACTTGAAATGCCTCCTTTGCCATCTATTCTGTGGGTTTCAATACTTGCTTTTTTATTATTATTATTTGACTGTAGTAGGATGCCAGTATCAAGACAGCTTGTCTCCTTTTGTTGAGTTGTGGGGCAGGAATTTGAGTGGGTGAGGTCTGAGGAGACATTGTTTAGCCTTGCAGTTTTGAAACCCTGTCTTCCTTAGATCTTTACTTTTCCCTTCATGTGTTTCCATTCACACCTGAATCATTCATTATACTGGCAAGCTGGGAAGATCCCTCTCTTCTTCAAGGTAACCACACATTTCTGAAGTAAATTATAGGTGTGGAGATTATAGAAATTTGTCGTCTAGGCACACACCCTGGCTCCTTTCCTTTTCCAAAGCATATAATAATGATTTGTTTTTCTTTTTTTTCCCCATAGCTAATGTATGCCTAATGTGGGAACAGTTGTTTTCTTTGTTTTGATGGAACATTAAAGCAGGCTGTGTAACAAGGGAGGAAGTTTAAGAAGTGGCATTTTACTTTCAAACACAGCTTTGAAACTAAGTGGCAAGTCAGTGATCCTGCTGTCTTGGTGGACAGCTGGACTGTCAGCTTGGACATAGATTAGGCATGGGACAAAAGCCCAGAAGTCCCTTTTGAATTTTGGACTTGAATGACAATGTTCAAGGTCACCTCTCCTTTCCCATCTTGTGAAGTTTTCAACCCAAGTTCTGAGTCCACTCTAAGAAAGGACAAATTAGCCACAGCCGTGTTATTTTGACCCAAAGCAATAGCAAAAATAGCTGCTTTTGTAGTGCTGAAGCCATTAATTGAGTTCTAGCCCTCAAACATGCTACAGAAAGATTCTGGTAGGATTGGAGGATGAAAACATGATGCCTCATTGGGAAATATTCATGTTCACAGTTACCATTCTTTTGCACTTCCCAAATTTTAGTGTCCCATGCATAAAGAAATAGAAAAGAACCAACCCACTAATTTAAGTACAATAAAAAGCACAGGAGGCAAAGCACCTGTTGGAGATGTTCCCACAGAAGTAGATGAGCTTCAGAAGAGCCAGATAATGAGATACTGGGGTGTAGTGGCAGGAGTACTTAGATCTTGAGAAAATATTCAGTGTTTGTAACCAAGTCTTGCTCATAGTCACTTGGAAGCAGCAGAAAGAATTGGTCTGCCAGCTCTCTCCCTCAGCCCTGTCTGTCAGACCTGACCTCAGCAGATAAGAGTGTTACACAAAGGATGAGGGCCAGGGCAATGAGAGAAGGAAACAAAACATGAGACTGAAGACAACCCTTGACACAGAACGTTTCAGAGGAAAAGTTTTACCTCCTTTTGTTCTCCACAGAAGATAAAAAAATAATGGGAAAAGGGAAATATAAAAGTGAAGCATCCAAGTCAGACACAGTAAAGAGCAGTTCTCAGTGCTCTTCTGATCAAATTTACTAAGCAAATAATAACACTTAGATGCAGTTTTTATTTGGAGAAACACGTTGGTGCTGCAAATCATGTGTATGAGCCACATCCTCTGCAGCTGTCTTTCTGGAAACCCCAAATTGTGATACCTGGGAACAGGCAAGCTCTGAACAGCCAGCAGCAAAAGCTTTGTGAGCAAATTAGTCCCAAGCCTTTGCCACAACAAAATGAAATGGGATATTTGAAGCCTAGAGGTAAAAGGGCACACAGCATACGGCACACTTCAGTTCTTTACTTCAGCAAATAATTGTTTCAAATCCTTTATTCCAGAAAATGGACCTTTCAAATCCTTCCTTTGGAGCATCTGTGATGACCTAGATGCATTTGCTAATTGCTATGTAATGGACTAAATGTGTTTATTAGGTTAAGTTCGTTTAATTGGGGGGGGGGGATAAAGGTTATTAAAGTTCATTGTAGCCAGGAATGAAAATTGCAGTTCTTTTTTCCTCCTGCTCTCTCTACAGTGATAAATTCCAGAAAATACATCTCAGTTCCCTCCAGCCTGAGCCATCTACAGATGCATGTTTTCTTTCTATAACCAGCTGTAGCTAATTGCATCAGTGCCGCCTCTACTGCTGCACATGAAAAAGAAACCTGTAATTTATTGCAACAGACCATACTATTTCTGCTGTACATCTTGCCCATTCTGTCATTCCAGGGAACGGATTTCTCATGGTAAATTGGCAGTTCAGCAGTGGAAAACAACCTTGCTCAGAAGAAAGCTTTCAGAAACTCCTCCATATGTTCCGTCCAGATATTGATAAAAGAACAAACAGAAAACATATTGTTTATCTGTAGGACCATGATTTCCTCATCAGCCAAAGAAATACTGAGTCAAATTCATGCCTCATGTACCTTTGTTGTAGCCAGCACAAGTACAGAGCCCACGATAATGACCCATTCATTTTATTATTGCTTGAATGGCAACATGGGGCCTTGAAAAACATGCACAGGTGAGGTGGTGCAAATTAGTGTCAAAATCCGTGGAGCTGGGCCAGTTTATACCAGCAACAGATCTGGCTCTAGTCTCTGCCTGAGGGAATGTATGAATCATAATGTAACTCTAAGTAGATCTAGTGGCTGTAAAATTCAATCCTGTCTTTAATAGCAGCGAGGCAGGAGAAGGCGAAAGGTGAGCCCTAACCTACTTTTGAAAGGGTCACGTCAAGGGCATGGAAAAAAGCCTTTTAATCGTTCTTACAACTCTGGGGAATGAGACTGTAATGAAAGGCAGTAAAATCTTAATCACAACGGCATTGCTGGAGTTAGGAATTAAATATAATTTTGCCTAAACCTGTGGTTTAACAATATGAACACTTCAGGGACTCCCAGTGGTGCAGAGACCTCCCTTCCCCTTCCTCTGTTATCAACACCATCGACATCTAGGTTCTAACATTCATGTAACTATGTGTGGGGCTATGTTGAGAGCTGGATCAAGGAACTGCTCCAAGTTAAAAAGAAGCCCAGAAAAAAATAAACTAATTAATAAGCTCACCGTATGCACGCTTAATAGCAGAGGGTAGCATTTGCAAAATGATGGCAGAGCCTCGTATGACTGGCGTTGTCTAAGTGCAAAGCACTCAGTAATTCCTGGTTATTATTATGTAGTGTTGCTATTTATTACTGAGGCTTCAGCCTCTTGTTTTCATCTAGGTGTGCATCAAAAAGACTTCGTGCACAGGCTGTGCAGCCAGGTGGTTGGCTCACAGCTATGCCTCCTTCCTTCACTGAGGTTGGCTCAGCTCAGACTTCCCTGTGGCCCAGCCACAACTGCTCACTCCAGTTTAGCAGCTGTAGAGGCTGAAGCCTCAAGTGTTAATTGGTCTATTACATTAATGTGAAACTAGAGGGATGGAGTGGAAAATCACAGCCATTGTCTTTTCATTTACCCTAATTGACCAAGCGACAGTAAAAGAGTGGCCTGGAGAAAGCCTCTTCTTGTAATACATTGGCATTAATTAGGAATTTAACAGAGGGGTTTTAAAAATTCTTTACATCCCCTTAGTACTGTAGCTTCAAAGCTATCACTGAGAGAGGGTTTTGTACCTTTTAGGTTGTAAGCAGCAAAAGGCAGAGGTGGCAGCTGTACAGCTCAACGTAGGCAGCAGGTCTGCAGCTGACTCTGGAGAAGACGCAGCACTGTTGATGGCCACAGCCATGCCCAAGCCATGAAGGCATTCTCCCTTCATATGCTATGTCTGGATCAAAGAGCAGAGGGAAAACTGGCTTCCTATGGGATGGAGCAAAGTTTGTGGCTTGCATTGTGTCACTGTAGCCCAGAGAATTACACTGTGACACATCCAAGGACTGCCCTTCAGACTAGAGGTATGTTCTTCCTTTAAATGTGGGTCACCAGCAAATAGGTTTGTATTTAAACAAAGATTCATGAAATATGTGATATGTGGCTTCATTATTGTTTATCTTCCTCTGTATATATATTCTTTTCCCCATATTACCTTAGGATTAAACCTTGTAGGTTTACTGTGGTGAGACCTCATTAGCCTCAATGGCAAGGGCTGTCTTTTCTGTGTCTTTTCTGTGTCTTTTCTGTGTCTTTTCTGTGTCTTTTCTGTGTCTTTTCTGTGTCTTTTCTGTGTCTTTTCTGTGTCTTTTCTGTGTCTTTTCTGTGTCTTTTTCGTGTCTTTCATTTCTTTCTGTGCTTTCTTTCCTTTCAATTAAAGACTAGAGACTTCTGGTTTGGTTCCTGCAGCACAGAGTAACTGGGCACAGTAACTCCATCAATTTGCCATGATCCACCACTGTCCCCACTCTACAGCCACACAACTCGGTGAAGGAAAAGTGAAGAGAAATGGAGTTCACTTTCTCAGATGCTAAACATTTCAGCTGTGCAGGCCTGGAGGAAAAATAAGCCCTGTATAAAGCTGACAGCTACTTGTCTCATGGAGCAAAGGGAAGACAGCACCAGTGGCCTGGAGCTTTGGCCTGAGAATGCCATTTGCAGCCAGGATGTGCAGTTTCAAGGTGGCCTTAGAGACACAAAACTACACCCTTCAAAACCATTACACCTCAGCAAATACAACCACTGATGGGACTCATTGAGCACAGTATCAAAGCAAAGAGACTATACACCAGCAGAAACTAAGTCAGATGGTGTTCCAATTATGTGTTTTATCATAGAATCATAGGATTGTTCAGGTTGGAAAAGACCTTTAAGATCATTGAGTCCAACCTTATCCTCACGCTATCACCCTATTTCTGATGACCCACCACTAAACCATGTCCCCAAGCACCACATCCAGATGACTTTGAAACACATTCAGGGATGGTGACTCAACCACCTCCCTGGGGAGCTTGTTCCAGTGCCCAACAACCCTTTCTGTAAAGAAGTTTGTTCTGATACCCAACCTAAATCTCCCCTGATGCAACTTGAGCCCATTTCCTCTTGTCCTGTCATCAGTCACCAGTGAGAAGAGACCAACCACACTCTCACTACAACCTCCTTTCAGGTGTTTGTAAAGAGTGAGAAGGTCTCCCCTCAGCCTCCTCCTCCCCAGACTAACCAGCCCCAGCTCCCTCAGTCGTTCCTCATAGGGGATGTTTTCCAAACCCCTCACTAGCTTTGTTGCCCTTCTTTGGACCTGCTCCATCACCTCCATGTCCTTTTTGTACTGAGATGCCCAAAACGGAACACAGTACTCGAGGTGGGGCCTCACCAGTGCTGAGTACACAGGCAGGATTACCACCCTAGTCCTGCTAGATGCACAGTTTCTGGTACAAGTCAGAATGTCATTGGTCTTCTTGGCTGTTGACAGTGTGTTTTTTATCATGGAGCATGTCCATGCCTTGTGTGTGCCACAATTAAATATGCAGTGCTGCCATGCAGCTTTTGCTCTCCTAAGAAAATGTGAAGAGGGTAGTAGAAGGGCTGTGTTTACAGCATAGCAGACTGTCTACTTGCTGCATGCTAGGCTTTTCAAATAACCCCAAGGGACAGGCTGCAATTACATCTCTTGCTTTGCAGTAACATATTGCACATTTTATTGCCTAACAGTTTTTCTTCTTTTAAGGAGGTTTGTAACGGGGAAGGTTGATCTCAAAGTTGCTAATTTAATGAAGACAAAATGGGCTGTAGTAGATTCTCAGGATATGTCAGATAAAAAGCAACTCTTGACTGGTCTCAACTCAAGGCCTACAAAGCACTCTTGACTATTTGCAGGGTGTAGTTCTTCAGAATTCTTCAACATTCTGTCCAGCACAGAGAGTTCCCACACTCTTTTCATACCCCACCTGTTTGTCCCTGTCCCCGTGCTGCTCTTGGCTGTATCATCAGTGCCAACTGGCAATGAAAGTGTCAAAGCAACTTTCTGAGGGCTGATGGTCTGGAGGGAATCCTAGCAATGACCCCCATTAAAAAATGAAATTCTCCATACACTGTGTTCTCAGGAGGGTGTTCAGGCCAGACTGGATAAAAACGGCCTAAATGAGATGGAATTCTAGTAGAGATTCCTGTTCTTACTGATAGCATCACGATGGATGAGAGATAAGCATGACCACTGGCACATGTAGAGATGCTGGATTTGGTTCTACATAACCACAAAGCTAACGCTTTTGATTTGACCTCATCCTGGCATGAAACCAATTAATGTGACTCGGAAGCACACAGGTGTCTAAAATAGCCACTCTCAAATTCACATTTCATAGAATCATAAACTCTGTCATGTTGGAAGGGACCTTCAAAGGCCATCTAGTCCAGCCCCCCCTGCAGTGCACAGGGACCTTTTTAACTAGATCAGGTTGCTCAGAGCCACCTCAAGCCTGACCTTGAATGTCTCCAGGGATGGGGCCTCCACCACCTCTTTGACCAACCAGCCATTTCAGATGACTATTAATTTTGCTGTGTGGATGTAACACTGGATGTGTGGGGAACACAGAGAAGAAAAGAAATCTTGGAAGATAAAGCAAGGTCCTGTGTCAGCTTGTGCATGGAGACCTTCCCAGGTTCTGCTGTGACTGGATGTGTGAGTCTAGATACCCCTGGATATGCCTGGCTTAACAAATGATCCAGCAATAGTGAGGATGCAGTGGGTTGGATACCTGTGTGGTTCAGCCTCTCGAAGAGGGGGGCAGGTTTGTGTTAAATCCCATCCTGTGGACAACTCACTGCTGTTTATCTTCAAGCAAGCTACAGTCCTATCTTAAATTTAAGTGCTCATGCAACCTCAGGCCCCATCACTTCATTTTCACAAGGATGAGCTGGAACAAACACAGGTGTGCCTTGACTTGTGTAAGGGTCCTCTTGACTCTGCAGCATATTCACACCAAGGAAGAACTTCTAGAGCTTTTACCCTTTCAGGAATTCTTTTTACAACTTGTAAAATAACTAATGTTTTGTAAAGATAGCAAAAATAATGTAAAAAGGTGGCTAAAAGGTTGATGTGACCCAGGGTAAATATGGTGATGATTATGCATGGAATATAAATAACTTACATAAAGGGTACCAATACATAAACCACATATTCTTCTTTAAAGAGAGATGAAGAAAATATTTCCTACCTTATTAAATCAAAAGAAATATGTAATTAAAAAACAATCACTAGCTTCAGAGCTCCAATAAGCCTCTTTATTAGGTATTAATAATTTTACTAGGAACTGGGTTGCTGGAGGGCTGGGACCATATGGGTTGGTAACAAACCATCTTGATCCATCATGTTCTTTCAGTCTTGGCAGTGTGACATTTGTTATGCAGGCACTAGGAAAGTTATACATCTGAACTAAAACAAGTGAAAAGACCCTACCAGTCCTGAAACCCTCTTACTGGCCTGGGCAGATTCATATGGAGTGCACAGACTTAAGAAGAAAAAATGCATTTTGATGGGATGAGGTGAGAAAAATGTAGCACAGAGTAAAATTGACTCCTGGTCAAGCACTGGAGAGGTCTGCTTCAAACCTTCTAAATGCAAGAGGGGTTATGGTCTGTGTTCTCTGTTGGTCAGTACAGCCACTCTTGCAGGGACAATACTTATCAGGTGGTATCAGTGTCATATGTTGTATGAAAACTGTTGAGATTTTCTATTAAGCTCTAGTTCTGACCAAAAAAAATGAGTCACAAACCAAAACCAGTCTGAATGTAGATCCAAACATGTTCTATGCAGTTCATTATTGCTGACGACTCCTGGGAAGAAAAATGACCATTAAGAACTGATCCCACACATTTCATCTCCCCAACTCCCTCCAACCATGAAAACAGATCTGGACATGTGGGCCTTCCCTGGTCTGGAAAAAACAGCTCTTGGTTTTCAGTAGGATTATGGCCCATGTATCCAAATCTGTTAGCAAGATGACATCAATGAATTTGAAATGTTGTTCTTATGTTAATGCTTCTCTAATTAGCAATGTTTGAAGTAGCTCTGCTAAACTAAGAACATATCCTAACCTCAAGCCAGAATTCAATCCAAGTCCTCTTTTGAAATTCAGTTACCATTATTTTGTCAACATTCTCTTCCAGAGCACAACCCACAACCCCCAAGAAAGAAGACCAACCGTCTGTAAGTACCTTTTGCTTTAATATAAAATAATAATGTATAAATTGGCCTCTCAAAACCTTTCTACAAACATTTTCACCTACGGCTCAATAGTTTCAAGCATTTTCAGCTTCTACAACTCACCAATATCTCGATGCAGTAAAAAGTATTAAAGAACAAAGGAATTCAACAACAACTCCTGTACCTCCAGATCAGTTTTTCTCTGTGGTAGGACTGTAACAGCAGCAGTGAGATAAAAGAACCAAATGACTGCAGTTTGGACTTTCCATTCTGGCAGTGGTTGTGGAGGTGGGGCCCTCTAGAAACATCCTCACTTGGGCTTTTTCATACAGACGTGTTTACTTTCAAGCTGATGTATTTCAGTATCTCTTCTATTAATACATCTTGCCAGGAGCGTGCTCAGGAGGTAGAGATGCAGAATAGACATAGTAGCTGAGTTTTTATAGTAGCAGATCAAGCAGAAACCTACCCAAATATGCAAAAATTACAAAGCTAAGCAAATCTGCCTGGCAGAAGGGTAAGAAAGTGACAATTGACCCGCTGTGTTGTCACGGAAGGCCACCTCCTGATGAGAGTAGCTCAGAGTAATATGAATTATAGACAGGTTGATGTATATTTTTTCTCCCTTTTGCTGTGGCCTGCTAACCATTCTTCTGGTAGTTCAACTTTGATAGAAATGTTGTGTTTCAAAACCATTTTCTCACATAGACTCCATCTCCTTTATTTTATAGTTCATATTTCATATTTTCTCTCTTTTCTCTCTTTTCTCTTTCCTCTGTTCTCTCTTTTCTCTTTTCTCTGTTCTCTCTTTTCTCTTTTCTCTCTTTTCTCTTTTTTTCTCTCTTTTCTCTTTTTTTCTCTTTTCTCTTTTCTCTTTTCTCTTTATATTTTAAGAAGTTTTTTGTTTAATCTCTTTGCATTTGTTGTTTTCACAGTGTGCCTTGTTTTTTCCTGCTTTTTTCTTCAGAAATTTGACATGAATGTGACAGTCTTGATTAGAGACAAAAATAAAGCAATGAAGTATTCAAGAGAAAGTGACCCTCTACCCATTATGTGAGATTTGCATAACAGGAAGATTTTAAACTTAAAATATGGATTGCCAGAAATCTGGAATCAGCTAGATTCTACATCATTGTACAAAGGGCATCAGCTCCTGGTAAGCCCACCTTGTTCTTAATAACACTTTCTTGACTTAGATAGGGTTTTGATTGTATTCTGAGGGAATATTCAGATCAGGTGTGTTGGTAATTAGTCACTTATCCAGGTTACAAAGCTGTGTATGAATGCATATGAAGATGTGCTCCACAAGTAACCAAACCGCTTGTCTAATTGTATGACAATCATTGTGGCAAACCATACACAATTGTTCAAGCCACTGCATATGTTTTTTTCCATAAAAACAAATACCAAGGAACATCTATTTTATGACACTGCCTTTCACAAGATTATGATCTGCAGCAGAAGCACTCATTTGATGGCTAAGTCATAACATCTCTCCTCATCTTTGGTTGGTTTTAGCCATTACTTACTTTAATCGTTAAGACTCACAAAGTCTTACTAATGTTAAAAGATACTAAACAGCTAGGCCAGAGGCATTTTATTTTCCAAAATCAGAAGAAGTTATTTCCTTTAACTTTCTGGAGTTCATTACAATCCCTTTTTTTTTTAAGTCTAGAGTTTCTCAGGGAAGTGCAGTAGCTCTTCATCATAGCCTAGTCTAGAAAAATGCATGTCTTAGAATTTGTCTGTTAGGGAACAGGCAGATCAGTTACTACTTCTGCTGTCGTCTGTGATCAGTCCTAGTGATTGTACACTTGCTTCACCTGGATGAATCAGGGAGCTTCCCTGAGCTTGTCAGGTTCCTGTATCTTCTGAGAAGAGAACAGCCTTCAGACTTGCCTCCAAAGGGCAAACCTGGAGAGTCTGAGCGAGCTACCTTCACTCTTCATCTGATCCTTACTGCAGGATGAGAGGGGGTGCACTGAAAGCCTGCCTCTCCCTGAGGAGAGGATGCCTGCACAAGTAGTTCACATGTAGACATCTGCACATGGTCAGACAAACCCCTCTCTGAACTGGAGATTCACAGACATCATGGTAAGGTACATGTACATCCCTGAGACTGAAACCACACACAGTTGGATCACCTTGTCTGGGATCCAAGGAAAGATGCAGCTGGGCTTTTGCATTCTCTGCTATCTAATCCAGGGAACTAGGAAAGAAACAGAAGAGATTCTGATGTTTTATCACAATTATGCTCTTTCTGCCATTGCTATCACAGTATTGGCACAGCACAGTTCCTTACTGGAGCAACTACATGGCAAATATTGTTTGCTGATGATTATGCAAAACTGTAGATCTTATTGGAGCTTTCATATTTCCTGATACTAAATGTGTGCAACTAATTTGACTCATGGCACCATGCAGATGTGGAGACAGTTATTCAAGTAATACCTGTCATCTTCACATTCTAATAAGTATACTTATGACTAAAACCATGCAGCAATAAAATTTACTGGTAGATTCAGTCACACCACAAACTATCACTTAGTCTCAAATAAACAGTAGAATTTGACACAGTAATTCCTGCTGTGGAGGGCAATAATCCTTTCTTGTTTACCAGAAATTACTTTTTTTCCTCTTTATTATTTGGTTGATCGTACCACATGTTAGAACAAGAGAAAAATTACATGGTTCTTTTCCTATGTGTTGACAAGTGAAAAGTTTCAGAGGTTCTCCCCAGTCATGGTTCCTATTTAAGCATCCACAGAAATTCTTTCCTGAGGATCAGAGACACATCCTTGATAAATGGGAACAAGTAAACAAACTGAGTCACACGTAATTGGAAACAAAGTTTATAATCCCAAATTAAACCTGATTAAAGTTTGTAAATCCTAATTCCATATCCTTACCCTGCCTTCTGCAGGGTGTTGTTTTTTTGTGTTTTTTTTTTTCCAAGCCCTCACATAAATTTTATCATTTTAAAGGCCAGTGCTATTAAGCAGAGTGAAATGTTCATTAATTGCTTGGATAGCATACATAAATTCCTTTCTCCTGGGTAATGACTGAAACATTGCAGGCTGATCGCCTGCCTGCCGATGGGAAGGAGGGAATGAATTCCCTGTTTTGCTTTGCTTTCACATGCAGATTCCTCTTTACCTCGACTCATGAGTTTTCTCACTTGTAACCTTCTGATTCTGTCCCCCATGCCACTGAGGGCGTGGGGATGGTGGGGAGCAAGCAGCTGTGTGGTGCTTAGCTCCTAGGTTTAAACAGCCACATGTAGGCATGGTCATGGGTAGACCAAATGTGAGGATGGAACGAAGCATTTCTAGCCTAGGATGGTTCTGGTGAAGACACAGGAACAAACAGTTTCCAGAAGCCTGCCCTTGGAAATATAATTAAATGGATTCCAGTGGTTTTTTGATTGAGACCCTTGTTCAGAGTGGGCTGACCAGAAACGATCAACTCCTCCTACGTGAAGACTTGCTAACAATCATGCACTTGCTGCTGGAAGTATGAACACCCTTAGAATAGGGTTTGTTTTTTTTTTCCTTTTACCTCTTTTAACTTGTAACAGGCAAGGGACAATTATGGCAAGTAATAATCAAAGTCACTGAGGTCAGGAAAGATGTCAGTAAACATTAGCTGACCAGGGGACAGCAATTCTGCTACATGACTACTTTGAGGTTTAAGAATTTGGTTTTGCTCCCTGTTGAAATGGAACCAGAAATGTTCTATCCACCGTGTGCACTGGTGGGATGAATGTGTCACTTAATTAGCTGGGTGGTGAAGGGACAGGGCAGGCATGTGGAAGACCCAGGTGCAGCTTCCTGCTCTACCTGATCCGGGACAGGGATTTTCCATTCTGCATCAGGGATCTGAACATGCTTCTCCCACATACTCACTCAGCACCATAGTCAACCAGCTTTGGAGTCTTTCCTTTGCATCTTCTCTCACTATGAAACTGGAAATCTTTTGAGAAGATGTGAGGAAGCTTTTTGAATAAGATTTTGGTTTCATCTGCCTTTCTTGCCTGCAAGATAAATGATGTTTGCAAAAAGTGATTATTGTTTGCAAATAAATTATTATTGCAAACTGGGAAAATGCTGAGAATGGCAAAGGCATCTTATCATCCTAAGAGCACTGCTCTATAGGTAGCAGTTGCAGAGTGTGTTTTCTGTAGAGGGCACATCTGGACAAAATTGTGGACATGTTGCAGAAGTTCCTGAAAATTCAGGACAAAGCTGCTGATAAACTGGAGAGGGAGGAACAGAAGTTTGCCAAGAGAGTTAGGAGCACATGATGTACAAGGAGACACTGAGGAAGCTGAGATTTACCGTGAGGAAGAGGAGGCCAAGGGGCAGTCCAGTAGTAGCCTACACTTGCCTGAAAGGGGAGTTACAATGGAGCCAAGCTCATCTTGGCAGCCTTAGACATAAACAAGAGGAAACAGCCCCAAGTTGTAGGTTGGGAAATTCAGGCCATTAGAAAAAGATATGTTTGTTTGTTTTTTTCATTAGGAAGGTGGTGCAGCACTTGAGCAAGTCACCAGAGAAGCTGCATCCTTCCACAGGGTGTCCAAGACTCAAAGAGACAAAACCATGGATGAGCTGATCCTGAGTGGGGGGCAGTCCTGCCCTGAGTGGGAGGCTGGACTAAACTGTCTTTAGAAGTCCCTTCTGGCAAACAGTTCTATGATTCTCTTCATAAGGCAGTGGAAATGCCCATGATGGTAAAGACTAGAGAAAACTCTGTTCTAAAGAGAATGAAAAGAAGCAGCTGGATACCATCTATGTGTGGTTAAAGTACCCTGAATCACCATCCTGAACTTGCCCAGTGTCAAAATAAAGGAGATGAAGCCTCTTGGTACAGAAAAGCCAGTTTAATTGCCCTCTTGGGATGCTCTGTGCTATGTATATTGGGGTCCTCCAGTGTCACAGTTGTAGTTAAAAACCTCTAGGTAACTCTCTGCAGGGGCACAACTTGGAGGACAGGAGTGTGCCTTGTGCTTCTCTCTCTGAGACCTCCCATGACCTAAACAGGTAATCAGCAACAGGAATGATCTCTGTTGCTCACAGTACAGACTGTTGTGAGACTCACAACTGTTAGCTGAGATGGGTAAGCAGCATAAATGGTTAACCAGGAGGGAATAGGACTGCTAACACTACTTACTGGATTAAAGGAATAGAGGCTGCATAATCATAGAATCATGGAATGGTTTGGGATGAAAGGGACCTTAAAGATCATCTAGTTCCAACCCTGCTCCATGGGGAGGAGACCTCCCACTAGACCAGGTTGCTCAGAGCCCCATCCAACCTGCCCTTGAGCACTTCCAGGGATGGGGCTTCCACAGCTTCCCTGGCCAACCTGGGCCAGTGTCTCACCACCCTCAGAGTGAAGAACTTCTTTCTAACCCGAATCTCTCCTGTTCCAGTTTAAAGACATTACTCCTTGTCCTCTCACTGCAAGCATACATATAAAGTCCCTCTCCAAATGACAATGAGAATCTCTGAGTTGGTTTGGATAGTCTGATGTGCAGCCAAGCCTTGACAACATCTCTGTTTTTCACAAAGGACTGTTTGGTGTCTCCCAAGTCTGAGAGCTGTTGGCATCCCCTCTTCACAGTGGGATGAGACCAGTGTAGTATGTCCTCTCTCTGCACCCAAGTCTCACACAATATATGATTCAATTCCTGGAATTTAAGATCAAAAGAAGTAGTCTACACAATGAAGTGAGCAGAGATGGACTGGACATTTAACTACTTGATGGGAGAACACTGTTCTAAAAGATACTGGGACACTGTAAGAGACATATAAGACTATAAGATGTGCCTCCAGTGCACACCATGCTGGACCTAGGAAGCACAGTGATGGGTCTCATGCCAGCAGCACAGTCATTTCAGCAGAGCTTTAACTGATCATGCCACTGAACTCATAAGAAGTGCCAGGCTGATAAGGCATCTCCCCATTATCTGATATCTCACAGAATGACTTTTCCAACCACCAGATGACATATAATTTGTTGTTTGGATTTCCTATCACGGGGTTCAGATTGAACCATCCCATCTTCAAGCCTAGGTGTTTAGATAAACCTAGGTGTCAGGAAGGTGTCGAGATGGTAGGAGAAACTTTCAGCATCCTGTGAAATGACTTCAGGGCTCTTGCTTCAGGCTATTCAAGATCATTCCAAAGTGCAATTTCTGCAGCAGAGCTGGAGGACACAGAGCATCCAGGCAGCATGGGTGATCCTGGCTATATTTTTCTCTGACTTGAACAGTGTTTCTTCCTGCTTATGAAACTACGTATGTGTTGATACCTAGCAGCCTGTACAGTTGCACCTGCATCTAAGTACCCATTTATTTTATCAGCAGTGACAGTTGTTTGTTTACCATTTATTTGCTGTCACGGAGATGACTGCTGTGTCGTGGGCTGGTCCCTGTGGGGTTAGGTGAATTACCGTTGGAGGATTTTATCTGAGTTTCTGTATCTTAATGGTAAGTGTCATGAGAAATAAAGCTGCAAGATTATCCTTCCTTTGTGTAGTTTGAAAGGGGTTGTGACTGTGGCGAGTGACTGTGTCTTTCTGTAAGAATGAACCACATCTGATAAAGGTGGCAATCACTATGGTGTTAGAAAGTTAACTGAAAAGCAGGATGATCAGCATGAGTCATGCTGTCAGGGGAAACGGCTCTACCCATTTCTTTTGTTTTGGTATTGGGTGCATCACCTTCTCAAAAGATATTCCAAGATAGTATACAATTTGAAAGATGACTAAGTGCATTCTGCATGCTGCTGAGTGCTCGTCAGCTCCCAGTGATGGCAGTCATTATTGAGGAAGCACAATAATTATCCAAATTTGGCTATAAGTCCATGGTGGCAAGCTGACAGAAGGACTCTTCCATTGTGATATGACAGCAGGAAACAGAATAACAGAATCACAAAATGTTTGGGGTTGGAGGGGACGTCTGGAGATGATCGAGTCCAACCCCACTACCAGAGCAGGACCACCACAGGATCTTGGGCAGGTCACACAGAAACGCATCCAGATGGGTCTTGAAAGTCTCCAAAGAAGGAGATTCCACAACCTCACTGGGGACCCTGTCCCAGTGCTTTGTAACCCTCACAGTAAAGAAGTTCTTCCTCATGTTGAGGTGGAACTTCCTGTGTTCCAGTTTGTGTCCCTTGCCCCTCATCCTATCACAAGGCACAACTGAAAAGAGCTTGGTCCCTCCTTCTTGACACCCACCCTTCAGATATTTATAGACATTAATAAGATCCCCTCTCAGTCTTCTCTTCTCCAGACTAAACGGCCCCAGGTCTCTCAGCCTTTCCTCATAAGGCAGGTGTTCCAGTCCCTTAATCATCCTCATAGCCCTTCATTC
This sequence comes from Hemiprocne comata, assembly GCA_020745705.1. Taxonomy (NCBI): domain Eukaryota; kingdom Metazoa; phylum Chordata; class Aves; order Apodiformes; family Apodidae; genus Hemiprocne; species Hemiprocne comata. The sequence continues at coordinate 118,858,700 of CM036588.1, read as the reverse complement.
AACACTGTCAAGTAAATTCCTGTCCTTCTTGAACTGTAGAGCCCAGAACTGGACACAATACTCCAGATGTGGTCTCACTAAGGCAGAGCACAGGGGGGAGGAGAACTTCCCTTGACCTGCTGGACACACTCCTCTTAATGCACCCCAGGACACCATTGGCCTCCTTGACCACAAGGTCACATTGCTGGCCCATGGATAACTTCTTGTCCACCAGGACTCCAAGATCCTTCTCCATGGAGCTGCTTTCTAGCATGTCAGCTCCTAATCTCTAGTGGTCCATGTTGTTATTCTTCCCCAGGTGCAGGACTCTCCACTTATTCTTGTTGAACCTCATTAAGTTCCTCTCTGCCCAGCTCTCCAGCCTGTCCAGGTCTCTCTGAACGACTGCACAGCCTTCCAGTGAATCAGCCAATCCTCCCAGTTTCGTATCATCAGCAACCTTGCTGAGGATACACTCTGTCCCCTCATCCAGGTCACAGCACGGAAACTGCCTTTTCCTTCTCCCTGCTGCCAGCAGGACTAGTCCCTTTAGGAACTTCTTGTCTTTTTGTTGCTGACCCTTTGAATCAGACCAGCAACTTCACCCCTGGGTGGCCAGTTCACAAACAGCAGCCACTTGCTTAATGTTTTTCCATTGGAAATCAACGGATGCCAATTCTCTTTTACTTCTACCCAGGGATGTGGCCTGTATACTTGCTACCTTCTTGTACAGCTGGCAGGAAAAATTAATAGCACGTGTTTTTCTCAAGGCAAGCAAGCAAGCAAAGAAGGAAAACCTACTAATTTTGCTTAATTTGCAGCTGGATTCCATCCTGTATTTTAAGGTCAGGATCCTATGGTCTTCAGAGAAGCTACAATGGTGTATGTCACTGATGTATGACAATTTAGTCCACTATAATTATTGCTGTCTCTTTTAATTTGCTTGAACTTTCCATGGGGTTTTTTTTAAGCTTTTTCCTGCCTTTATTTTGCAGCAAGCTTTAGAGCTTGCTAAACTTCTGTGTCTGTGCACAGCTATCATGGATTTGGGGGGAGGTTATGGATGCCTCACCCTAGAGTTTGTAGCTATTAGCACAATTTCTTTTCGTGCACATTATAGAGGAGTGAAACAGGCTGAACCAGAAAAATAATGGTATTCACAGCAGGTCTTGTCATCTTTACCTGTAACGTGCTTTAATTCCTTGAAAAATTATAGGACAGGAGAATTAGTTTCAAATAAGACTTCTGAACTTACAAAAATAGTTGTCTTGTTATTATTTGTATTTATTCCTGGAATTCCATGGAATCTCATAAAATTAGGCTGGAATATTTATTCATCATCAACTAAAATAATGTCTTTTCAGAAGGAAAGAAAGGTGCTGGCCACGTTCTAACCTGCCAATACAAGTGATATGCTTGCACAGGGCAGCTTGCAAATGCCTCATCTACTTCATTTCCCCTCTGAACTAACTGAGACTCACTCCAAACTGGGTTAGTAGAACCTGTGTAAATTCAACTCCATTTGTGGAGTCTCAGTGAACTGCAGAGATTAGTCAAAGACAGAGTTAGTTATCATCTGCCCTGAAGGAGTGGCAGCCAGGTTGGGTGATCTTTCCCACTGAAAATTCCCGCAGGTCCATGTTGGGATTCAGGTAGTGCTGATGGTGCACTGTGAAGCTTGGCTCCCTGCAAGAAGCACACTCACCCTCACTTCAGAACATGCCATTTTGTGCAAGGAATTGCTACGTCAGGGCTAACCAGTGATTCAGCTTCAGTCAGGTAGGCACCCCTCATGGCACACAGCAGAAGTCCTTCCCATACTGAGTAAACAGACTCCCAGTAGATAGTTCTGCTTTTCTCTGTTGAAACTGTGACACAAATCATACTAATCACCCCCACACAGGGCCAGTGGAGGAAGGAGGTTTTCCATGGAAAGCAGCAGCTGGATATCTTAATACTCTTGGGCTTTAGAAGCTATTTAATATAAAAACTAACACTATATAGCTTCACACTCTTTTTAATAAAAAAGACATTGGCTTCACTAGTGAAAATCAGTTACTGAAGACCCTTTGTTAATTCTTACAATCTTGCAAGTATACATGTGATATTAACAGAACCTCTTTGGGGTAAATGTGCCTGGGTTTTATGATAGGAACTCATGTAGGTGACATGTTCTGTTTTGTTAACTAGGCTGATAAGCACTCAGTAGTAAGTAGATGAGAGAAGAAACTACAGTAACATAAAATCACTGATTCTGTAAGAAAAAACCTCAATGCCTGCATAAGATATGTGACCTGAATGGTCAACAGCCAAAGAGTATTTGTTTGGAGTACCTCATAAATCCATGCCATGGTACTTGTAGAACTGATTTCTAGAATTGGGTAGTAAATCACTGCTGAGCCACTGTTTGCTTCTTCATAATGTAAAAACAGATCTTACTGATCTGTGTAGCAAAGGGGACTGCAGCTGTAGAAACTGCTTGCAAAAGGAAGTACTGGTGTCTCCCCCAGAAATGTAAAATATAACTGGACATAAGGAACAGTCACCTCACAAGCTAGATTCTGCAGTGCTTTGAGTGACCAGCTCTGAAATGGGTAGCATCTATATATTGCTCATACATAAAAATTCAAGTAGAAATGTTTGAGATGGGAGATTGTAAGAAATAATGACATTTCTCATTTTTTCAGTTTGAGAAAACCATAAGCTTTGTTCACTGAAGTGAGTAGGTAGCTCATTTTTAGAAAGATTACCAAATATTTGGCTGCTCATATTCCTTGTCTCTGCACCAGCCTAGAACAGATTTGGCTCTGAAGAATAAAAGAGTAAATCCACCTTCATTTGGAAACATTGGGGTATTTGTGAGGTCTGAATCTAGCTTGTAACAGAGCCAGAAAGCATGTTTGCACATCTCACAATGCTTTGCTATTTGTATTTATTCAATGCCAACAAAATTTTTGGAGGGGCTACCTACTGTCCCAAAGAATGCCCTGGCTAGTCCTGAAAAAGGAAGAGCTTTATTACTGCCTTTTATTTTCAGACTTAAAATTTTGTAATATGGCACTTTTTTCCCCTAAGTTCAACATGTGAACCTCAGTAGAGTCAACAGCAAGAAGGGAAAAAATAAATCCATTTGAACATTCATTACATTGTGCTACAAAAGGGAGAAAAATTCTTAATCAGTGACAACTACCTATTAAAACACAGCCTCTATATTCCGTTCTCTTAAAAACCTTGCAAGAAAGCCCCAAAGATTGCATGTCATGCTGGCACATCTATTTCTGTAAATGTTGTTTTGTTTTCTCTGCCTCTACTTTGCCAATGGGAAATCATGATTCCCCAAGGGAAAGTTATCGTGCATTGGGACATGCCAGAAGATGGGTGAGTAAAACCTCTGAGCTTGTCCACTTCATATGTGTGCAAGTCATTGCTTTTTGGAGCTCCAGATAGCTTGCACAACCTCCTCTTTGGTGGTTTTATTTTCTTAATAAAAACTCGTTTGGAACAAGAGCAGCATTTTAATTGGGGACTGGATCACATTAGAAATGGAATGCAGAGATGGGAGAGTAGCAGTCAACCTTGCTCTCTGAGCACCTCCTATCCAGCCTGCCTCCCTCCCCTTCATCTTGGATACCTCAGCTACCTACAAATTATCTCAAAACCAGAAAGCAGTTTTATTATTATGACTTTTCAGAGAGTGTATTATTAATAGTGTCTTGGTTGGAGGCAGCATCCTCACGCCCAGAGTTAATTGTTAAATCTTTCAAATGTTCTTTGCGCCACAGTTTGGATCCAAACCTTGGATCCAATGCCAAGTGTGCAGTGATTTATAACAAAGCACTCCATTCAGTCAAACCAAAGAGAAATTGAGAGATTCCATGAAAAATTCTCTGTGTATCATCTTGTTCTTTTCCTTTTTTCTCTCTCAGAAGTGCTAGTTATTGGATGTTCATCCTGTATCCCCCAGTTTTGTCCTGTCTATCTCCTAGGTAAACGTGGTACTGTCCATAGATGAGGGTCAGCACTTGGAACACTGCCTGGAACTACTTCTACATAGCAGCACATTTCATGTAATACAGGAAGTATTTAAGTACTCAGTACTTAAAGGTGGCCCACGTGAGAGATGCAGACAAACTTCTTAGCAGTGCCTGTAGCTACAGGACAAGGGGTAATGATTTTAAACTACAAGAGGCTAGCATCAGACTAGATATAAGGAAGACATTTTTTCCAATGAGGATGGTCAAACTCTGGGACAGGTTGCTCAGAGAGGTGGTAGATGCCCCATCCCTGGAAACATTCAAGGCCAGGTTAAATGGGGCTCTGAGCAACCTGACCTAGTTGAAGGTGTCCCTGCTCACTGCAGGAGGGTTGGACTAGATGACTGTTAAACATCCCTTCCAACCCAAAGTATTCTGTGATTCTGTGATCTTAGCTCATGCTTGAGAGGGCTATGAGCAGAGACCTATAGCAGATCCAGAAAAGTAATGCTGGCTTCTTTAACAAGAGTAAATCCTGATAATGCCAACAGGCTGTGTTGAGACAGGACTGTCTCAATGCCTCAGTCGAAGTTTGTGGAATCACATCTTACAGCAGTTCAGCTCTCCAAGATGCTCTTAAAGCAAGCAAACTTCTTTGACCCAGTTTTAATAATAAAATGACACAGCAAAGAACATATAAATACGTATTTTTAAAAGCTGCAATTTTCCCCTGGGAGGAGAAAGAACTTTATTTACATGACAGATATTAGTCATCTTGCTCACGTAACTATCATAGTCTGATATCATCGTGACGGGTACCATATAAAAACAGAACACAAAATCTGAAAACTTTCAAAACATATTTAGACTTTTTCTAACCTACTTTTTGTCTTACTTCTCATCTTTCTCTGTCTATTGATAGAGACAGGATTATTTTTTTTCTACAGTCTCAACACCATGGTATTTGAACACCTTCCAGAAATGGGAGAGCGGGGAGAATGCTGTCGCAAGCTGTGAACAGGAGTACTTCTTAATCTCTGATTGGCAGGTAGAGAACCAGAAACACAGAGAGGTTATCTGGTACTCACACATTCACAGAGTACATCTGTGGGAGAAAACCCAGTGCTTGGTTTCTTGCCCAGTGAGAAACTGTAAGAGCTTAACCATAGCCACCACAACATCCATCCGTGCCCTCTGTTAAATCTCTGTTCCTCCTTCCATCACTCAGCATGTTCTCATTTAACTGACAGTACCATTTCTTTCTCTGCTCCCAAGCACTCTCCCAAATATCATAAACACCTGTTGGTTTTTTTTTTACCAAAGACCATTTTACACAAGTTCTTTCCCTACTAAGTTATTCTCCTGTATGTGAAAGGAGGAGATCATCAAAGGTTGTTCACACCTATCACAGCCCCTGCAGGGCTCTGTACTCATCAGCCCTCGTGGTTCAGGTTTTCCACAAGTTTAATTGATTCTTAATGGATCACTTTATAATGTTTTGCTCCTTAATTTTCTGCTATTGCCACTCAGCAAATTGCTAGTAGAAAATGGTAGAGTTCTGCCACTCAGCATCAGCACTCCCTTGAATTGACTATTGAATTAAACTAGTTTCTTGAAAAATGTTATAGATTCAGTCTGCATCACACAGAAGTCAGAAGTTAACGTGACTTTCATGACTCCTAAACAGTTGCACAGGAAAGAGAAGAGATTAAAGAGGAGCTGCTCAATAAATACAGCTATTCTTAAACATCACCTAGTGGGGAAGATGCTTCAAGCTTCCATGAGTTAAGCTTCATCTAAGGTCAGAGATACAGTTGCAGAATTGAACTGGTGCAGAAGAACCAGCTCTAAGGTTCAGCTGTTCCTCATATGAGCTGTTTCTACACAGTGCATGAGCCATAGGAAACACCTAAAAACTTGTTGGCTGCCTTGAGGAAGTGGATGGTCGTGACCACATTTTGTTCAAGGGTTGTGTATTTAGTTTGACCAGAAGTTATGGTTTTGTGGAATTTCTAATTTATATCAACTTTGTCTTTTTCCTTTCTCCTTTTTAAATGATTTTTCACTAGGTTTTCTTGGGCTGCAAGGTTAAAAAAAAGCACAATATTGATGTTGGAAGGTTTACCTGGCTTGGCTGTAACTCGCTATATAAATCACAAGGATTCCTTCCTGTTCCCATCTTGTTTTAGCATTACTGTTGTAATGAAAAGGCCAAAATCTTTATAATCTCTGCTTATTTAAATAATTGAGAAAAGGTCATATTTTTGGGGGAATAAATGAACTTCATTTTTTCACATTTTTCCATATACTTTTTTTTTTTTTTCCCCAACGCATATTAGGAATTAGGGAAAAAAAGATGTGGTTTTGGAAGAAATACTGCTGGAGTACACAATTCATAGTTCTGATTTTGTTGTTACTTCAGTGCAGGGAATGGCCTTGATGATCAGTTAAAATACCCAGCAGCCCTTCTCCTCTCTGAGACTATGAATCTGTAATTTCCACTGATGGTACTCCAGGGTATAAGCTTACCATGGATTTTCTGTGAAGATACATGCAAATAAAAGTGGACCACTCGAATATTTGAAGAGAAGCAAAGACCAGACATAAAAATACAGGTGGAGAGAGTGGATTTTTCCCTAGAGCTGTACAGGATGCATTGCTAGTTTATTGGAAATCCAGATCCTGGGTGCAATGTGTTGTGTGGAACACTTGGTTGGTGTTTTTAATGACCAATTTACATCTCTACCCTTCATTAGGGCAGAGAAAAACCAGAAAATGTGGAGGGAGTGCACCCTAATGGCTCAGAAGTTAGAAAACAAATTGAAGAAGGTAAGGTTTTCTTAAAGCAATTCCCTGGATTTCCCTGACTCCTGTTTTTTAATATTTGGGAGTGACTGTAATGTCAGCTCGTCAAACTGTTTTGCTCCTGACAATGCATAAGTCAGAATTTTAGGAGACTGTAATGAAATGAACTGCATCCAAAAAAATCCAGACAGTTGTGCAAGTGCAAACCAGTGACCTGTTTGAATCTGTCTTATCTTAAATATATCATTTGGAATGTCAGCTCTCTGAGGTATTCTCCATTCCTCAATAGTTTCATTGACTGTCATCCCTCTGCCCGTTTATGAGCATAAGGAAAAATAGGAATTAGTGAATCACTGGCACATGATTTTTACATGGGAAAAAAAAACAAGTTGTTGCCCAGTGCACTCTTTTTTTCCCATAAAGAAAAAAAACGTTGGGAAATGTGAACATGTGGGTGCTGCCCACAAAAATGCAGTGAATTATCCCTCGTTCTCCACTGTTCTCTGTCTGAGCAGTTTAAAAGGTAATAAAAGCTCTACCACTTAAATCTTGCAGTGTATCACGTTATACATTTAAGTAATAAAATCTAAGTACACTTAAATACATATACATCTCTTTAATACATTTTATTGTTACGCTGAGCTTTGCAGCTGTTAACTGCTTTAAGTAGGAGTTTTTCATGTTATTTCTGGCATCTGTGGCTTTTTCCCATCAAATGTTACTCCTCTAAGCCACTTTATTAACATCAAAGGCAGGTGAAATATATAAGGATTAGAACGAAACACCCCTTGGTAGCAGTTTTTAATTGACTTCAGATTAGTGCTTTGGCACTACTTAATGTAGCTGCTGTAATAGAACTTGACAGTGGATGCCAGCCACTATGGACCTGCAAACCTATGATGGTCAAAACCAGATTTGCCATGCAATTAAAAAGTCTCACATGATATCTTGCTCTTTTCCTGAAATGAGGAGAAGAGGAAGGAAGATAGACAATTTTTAATGGAATAGAATCACAAGTCGGTGATTCATTAAATCCTGTTCTATTGTGTGTTCATAGATAGAAAGATGAGTCTCTGTGAAATGGTATCTCCACAAGTTTCCTTTTCAAGTGATAGTTCAAGTGAGTATTAAGTCCAACAGGTTCCCATTTGTCAAAATTTCTGAGGAACAGCTCATTCCGGTGTGAAAAATGACACAATTTGCAATCAAAACAGAACGCTTTTTAAAAGTAGCAGTGTCACAAGTTGGGCATCTTCAGCATTTCACAGTCTCAGCCTGCACTAGCAGGTGGTTTTATGTGTGTCCTTTGAAAGCACCGACATTTTCATCAAAAGTGGCATCTCAGCAACACGTTTTATAACTTCACATTTTTCCAGGAAACCTCCCTTGAACATTTTGACTGCTGCATTTTCCAATGTGGCCATGACACAGTTACACGAGATGCTGATACCTGAATCAGGCTGGTGGCAGCTATGGAGTGTCACAATTTGCATGCTGCTTTAGCTAAGCCACTTGTGAGGTCCTTTTGTCTTTCTTTGCTGTGAAATTCACCCCGTGGCTTGAACCAGTGCAAAAACTCTAGGGTACTCACATCCCACTTTACTTCCATGAGATCTGTACAGCACACAGGCAGCATAAGCCTCTGCCAAGGGCTCTCTGGAGTGTTTAATGAGGGCATGATCAGAGCTGCCTCCCTTTGTCAGAGGAGTGCAAGGTGGAGTTTTTGAGGCTAGATGACCAGTCACTTGTTGCATCTCTGTGGGAAGCTTGAGCTCATAACTGAAATATGTGCTAGCTGGCTTTGTAGCACGATTTACTAGGGAAGGTTGTACAAAACCAACTGCCATTTGCATGGGTTTTGGAAAATGGAGCTGGTGTGCTCACTTTGCAGTGCTTTGGGACATCCCCTCCTCTATTTGTACTTTGAGTTTCAGTATTGTGTGAACCTGAAAACTCAAAGTGAAACAGGCCACAGCCACGCAGGCATCATGGCTCTGTTGTGAGCAATGAATCTGGTACTGCTGGTGTAGAATGAAGTGTCTTTGGTCCCTGCCGGAGGCTCCATGGGAGCCATTTCCAGCCTCTGTGAAGAAGAGGCTTTGGCCAGGGATAGTCCTGTAGGTCAGCTGCCTTCCCTCTGCACCAGGTACTCAACATGAACACCCCCTGCCTTCTGCAGCCTTCCCATGTGTATATGTCTGACTTGTTTAAAGATGAGAGCTGTGTGGAGGAAGGGAATAGGTAGACTGCCCCACTACTTCCCTCTCCTCAGACCCCACTGTGTCCAGCTCTGGAGCCCTCAACACAAGAGGAACACAGACCTGTTGGAATGAGTCCAGAAGAAGGCCACAAAAATGATCGGAGGGTTGGAGCACCGCTCGTATGAAGACAGGTTGAGAGAGTTAAGGTTGTCCATCCTGGAGAAGAGAAGGCTCCAGGGAGACCTCATAGCAGTCTTCCAGTACCTGAAAGGGCTACAAGAAAGATGGGGAGGGGCTTCTTACAAGGGCATGTAGTGATAGGACAAGGGAGAATGGTCTTAAATTAGAGCAGGGCAGATTTAGATGAGACATTAGGAAGAAATTCTTTACAATGAGGGTGGTGAAGCAGTGGAACATGTTGCCCAGAGAGGTGGTGGAGGCCCCGTCCATGGAAACATTTAAGCTCAGGCTTGAGGAGGCTCTGAGCAACCTGATCTAGTTAAAAAGGTCCCTGTGCACTGCAGGTGGGGTGGTCTAGATGGCCTTTAAAGGTCCCTTCCATCCCTACACGTTCTGCAATTCTATGATTCTATGAAAAAAGTTTTGCTAGAGTCTTTTTTCAAGTCATTACAAATTGACAGGGTTTTGTTGTCCAGAGATAAAACCAAGGTAGGTTTACCAGCTCTGTGCTCTGAAGTATTTTTGTAGCTTAGTTAAACACAGAGATGTTTTTCATTTTGGTTAATTTTGGACTAATTTTTCTTAATAGAAAAAACCCTGAGTTGCTTGAAACTGAGCTTAAAAGCAACTACAACTTTAACAGGTTTAAAAAGCAATGAGATTACTTTATATTTAAACTAGTTTTGGATCAGGATTTTCTGCTAAAGATATAGAGATGTGTATAAGACAGACACGAGCATTGAGGAAGGTAGTTTTCTTTCTAAAAATCCAGTTAATATTTAGTCGATAAGAGAAAAGCTCATATAAATTAATTTCACTACAGTTTGTTTAAAGATTTCCCTATTTTCTAGCAAAAAAGTAGAGCAACTATTCTAACTTCCAGTTTTGTAACAAAGACTTGAAAACTGCTAACAAATGAAAGGCAATGAACAAAAATGTATGCTTTGATGAAAAATTATATACAAATAATTTCAAAGAAATCCACAGAATTGTGCTTTTTTCACCCAGCATGAATTTCTTACTCCAAATAAAGAATCCCAATTTATAGATAATGCTAAAGCAAGGCAGTATGACAAATTATGACAATTCTTCTACTGCTGCTTCACCATTTTCCTCCTGCAGTTCCTCAACAATCACTGTTTTTTTTCTGTCTTACCCATTTAAAGGAAAAGCAGAGAAGGAAAAGGAAGTTTCACTGTCAGAGAGGAATACCATTTTTCCCCAGCCTGTTAAACCAGGATAAACTATAATTGCAAAGCAAGACAACTTACAACTGAATGTCATTTGGCTACAGTAATTTAACTAGAAGGAATGTCAACCCAGTTTTATTCATCACACACCAAATTTCTTGTAAGTAGATGTGCATAGTTGCTCTGAATTTTGGCTCTGTAGAGATCAGGTGTGGAATTTAGCTCTTGGACTGAGTATTCCTCATATTTGTACATGTGCATATGTGAGACTTGCCTTTCTAATCAAGACAGAATAGTTCATCCTGCAGAGTCATTTAAGTCATCTGAAATAAAGGAAATCTGACCCATTAACCCTCACCTGCAAGATACCACAGATACTGAACAAGTCTGCCTTCTCAAACACTATTCAGAAGTCACCACATTTACTGCTATGTGACCAGTGGAAACAAGTCCAAATTCTTTTGACCCCCAGCACCTTATCTGAAGAAACTGGTATCTCCTGCTTGCATTTCACTCAGTTATTAGTGAGTAACTAAACACTTCTCTGGTTCTTTAGCTGATGGCAGAACTTTGGGGTCCCCTGAGCAATCTTGTTGTATTTGTTCATTCCAGAATTGAAATTCAACAAAATCTTTCACAGGGCAATCACATCTCAGGTCTGATTTCAGATAGAATGAGTACACTGTTGACCACAAGAGGTATCCAGACTGCACCCTGGAAACAGAGCAGGAGGGACCTGGTGGACACATACACACACATACACACACATACACACTTGTGCACACACAGAGGGATAAGCAGACACAGGAAGTACTAACAGAGCCCTTGGGAGCTTTCATTTCTTTTCAAGTTGTCAGGAAGTCTAGAGGAGAAACAGCCTGTAATTCTCAACCAACCAGAGAGTGGAGTGGCGGGGTGGGAAATTTTGTATGAGATGGAGTCAGACTCACAAGGCAGTCCAAGAATCAAGGTAGTCATGGGGAGGTCTCACTTTGACATTAATAGGTAAACGTGGTTCATAATGATCAGCTGAGTTTGCCATCACCACTACTGGTGGATATCAAAGTGGTAATAGTGCAAATCCAAAGCTATCATGCTATACAAAGGAAGACAAGAGTGTAGTTTGGAGGGGAAAGCTTCACATGCCTGTGCTCGTACAGCCACAACCATTTCCCATGTTACAGCAGTACAACCTTTCCAGTCCCTGTTAATGAGAGGACTAAAACCTGGCAGATTCGCACGTGATAGAACCATGTCCATCTCCTGACCTTTCTGCCTGATTGCACAGACCAACTGGGTTTGAACATGCAGAGAGAATCTTTACCATGTGATTGCTACTCAGACACTGTCTCTGTAACTTAGATTATGAAAGGCTTGTGGTGACTTTCAGGTTTTGTCATCAATAGCATGTTTTTGGCGTGGGTGGTGTAGCTGTGCCAAGCCCCATACTTCATGATGAGAGTGTGAACTACTTCAGGTACTCTGCTGTAACAACTTTGCCATGCTTAATTAAGTCACGGATTAATCCAGTAGCAAGAACGACGTGGAGTGTATCTCCACTGCTGTATCTGAAGTCTATCAAAATGAGAAGTCATCAGGTGTGGAAGTTCCACACATGGAGGCCCGACCTGTTGGGGAAAAAGGAGAAGGTAAGGTGCCCCTGGCACTCCTGCCACAAGGGGCATGGTCCTCTCCGAGTCTCATGGAAGAGCTATGTGCAAAAAAGCACCCTGCTCGTTCTCTCTGATTGCTGGTAGTTGTTGTTACTGTTCACACACAGCAAATGTACAACCTCCCCCACCTTCTCCTCTGAGGTACAAGTTTGTTTGGCCTAAGCAGTGACTTGCATGAGTCTTCTCTGCAGATTTACAAAGGACTCTTCTCCAGCTCACCCTTCCTCCTATCACCCTTCCTCCTATCACCCTTCCTCCTATCACCCTTCCTCCTATCACCCTGCCTCCACTAGGCTTTGCAATAGCTTTCCAGGGTGTTCCACCTGATAGTCTTTGGGTATTTAGATGAGTGTGCAGAGGTGCTCTTGGTTTGCATATATCACTGAAATCTTGGCTGTTGTTCCTACTCTCTTTTCTTCTTCCCCTAATTTCCAGTGCTTACTTTAATTTATAATGATAGAAAGTGCTTTAGTGGTTGGGCACTGAAGACCAGTCAGATCAGACCGGAGAACTCTGCATCATTAATTTAAGTGGAGGGTATAAATTCAATGCCATAATAAATCTGAGCTTGAAGATCAGTCCATTTCCTCTGGCGAGGTAACATATCACAGGGTAGAGCTGCTAAGCCCTGCTCCCCATTTTGAATGTCCATCAACTCCAGTGTATCAAAGTAGAAAGGAGTGGGTGACTCAGTTTCCTGCGAGCACAAACTTAATGACACTGCACAGTGCAGCCCAGAGAAATGGGAGGTGGCAAAATGCTCCATGCTTGACCCTTAATGGGCAGTGTTCAGGATGTTGGTCAATGCTCTTTAAACAAAAACAAGCTCCAGTTTGTGCTATAAAATGAGGAATGCAGCACAGAAAACTGGGTCTGTGCCACAGAAAGCCCAGGGATAGCAGTGACTAAGAATTTTATACTGTGTTGAGTAATAGTGCTCGACAAGGCGATGCAGGAGAAGGAACAATTTAGCACAGTGTATACTCAGATTTATAGAAAATCAGCTTCATGGAAACTGCCAGTAGAGCAGTACTGACAGGTTTGCATTATGTGAGCACAGCAACAAAGCAAAACAATGCTGGGAAACAGATTGGTTTTGTTCTCAGCTACTATGCACAGATGAAACTTTTATTAAGACATGTTGGCTTGCTCTGGCAGCAGCTTGAAAATTACCTAAAATTCTGATGGCCTAGGACTTGCTCCCTCTTCCATTGCAAATATTTGTAAGTCAGTGTATAGTGAACTGGTGCACTAAAGCTTTTGGGGCTTAGAAAGTGCAGGAACAGGCTGCCCACATGCTAAACTAAAGACAGAGTTGCTGTGCTCTTTCTTTCCAGTGAAGCTCCATGCATGAGGTGGAGAAATGTGTAATCACTACCAGTCACTTGGCAGTTACTTCTGTAAGTTAAACAGATAATTGCCGTGGTGGGCCATGCAGTCCTTGCAGTTTTTGTACACAGCTTTCCTTGAATTCACTCCTGGAAGGAGCAAGGGCAGTGTAGGATCACCCTTACACTTTCTCACAAGTAGAGGAGGGAGAAGAAATCATGCTTTTGCCTTGGCAAATTGAAACTCTCCCTTCTTCCCCAGCTGACAGCTGGGCTGTGTTTCTAGGGGCAGCTGTGCCATAAACTTGGGTTTTCACCCATGGGCTTTTTTTTTTTTTTTTTTTTTCTGAAAAGGAGTGAATTTGTGAGGAATCTGTTCTGAAAAAATCCAGTTAAGAAGATGTGACATACGAAGATCACATAGACTTGAAACAGTGAGTTTTTTTAGGCCAGATGTTCACTCTGGCCATTTCAAGAATGGAATGTGCTTCTGCAAATAAAGCAAGGAAAAATTGGTGGGGAAAGGTAATATCCTTTATTACACAAGCTGGGGAAAACCAGACAACTTCAAGGCAGACCAGTTATTTTCAGATACAAACACATTCATAAAATCTGGTTTATCATATGGCTGGTTGCATTCATGTCTCCTTTGTTTCGTTTTTCCACAAGCACTTTCTGTTCATCTGAATGCCTGTGGTGATGCCAACGTTATGATCTTTTTAGTCACATATGAACCATTGTATTTTGTGCCATCTTCAATTCTACTTTTAAAAGGAAATTACTCCAGAACTCACCTCAGGAAAAGAAAAAAAAACACAAGGCAAACAAAACCACTATTGATTTCTAACTCATCCATTAAGAAAAGAGTGAGTGCAGTATTACAGATGTTGTCTTCTCATCACACGTACACATATACTTACAAGACACATTGTGGCTTCTAAGTTCCTTGCAAAATCTACTCCAGATTATGCCTTTAATATTCAGAGAGACAGTGTGTTTTGGAAAATAATTCCAGATAACTTCAAGCCCAGGTTGGATCGGGCTCTGAGCAACCTGGCCTAGTGGGAGGTGTCCCTGCTCATGCAGGGGAGTTGGAACTGGATGATCTTTAAGGTCCCTTCCAACTCTAACCATTCTATGGTTCTATGAGTCTGTGATAACTTACATCTCTTTTGTAAACCATTGAAATACAATATATGTACAAATATGACAGTGTATCCTATGGGAAAACACTGATCCTTCTTACCTTGCTGTAAAATGAATTATGGCTCAGTATTTTCTGATGGTGGCACACAGTCTTACAGATTTCCAGCAGCAGTGTTGTTATTAATTTCCACCACGATAATATCATGTGGCTCCAATTAATATGAGAGCCTGTAATTAAAAATTACAATGGCAGATGCTGTGACTACACACTAAGAGACTTGTACTGGAAATCCTAAACAGCTGGCAGGAGCACATTTAATACAATTTACCCTAATAATTGTTGACGAACTTGTATGCAAAGGCTGGAGCTGTGGTCAAACCTAACTTTCAGATCTGGAGCTTAACTGTCTGTGTCTGCGTGACAGAAAACAATCTGTATTTCTGCACTTTGCATCTTATCACACTCTAAGATGATGCATTTTGTACTTACTGGGCACGCAGAATGAGAATGCCCACAGCTGAATTTTATTGTGCCTTTTTTGACAGACAACATAAGGTTTATTGTAAGTTCTGCCTGTGCAATCTGACAGGAGGGTCCTACTGAATTTTTTTGTGAATCTGTGACTGACAAATAACCATCTGACAGCTGGATTTTCTACTGACCTCCAGCTCATATCAATTTTGAATGCTCAGTTGCAGAAATATGTCCTCAACATACTTTTGAAAATGTGTGAAAAATCACAGATGAAATACTCATTTTGTTTCCACTTCTGCTACCATTTACAGCAGCTTGTGAGATCTTGAATTTGCAGATGTGTGAAATAACAGAAGGCTTTTAAATTAATCAAAAAATCTTCTTTGCACTGGCTGAGTACATCAAACAATTTTATTTTGTTTACTTCACTGAGTACTTATTTGTGCTGGTTCATTTTCTGTAACCTACAGACCTTCCTGATCTGACACTTCGTATATTCATATGAATACAAATGCCAGTAAAATTGAGAGATTAGAAATAAGCAGAAGGGTGAAGGGAAAAAGAGAGGGGAGGGCTGATAGACATTATTCATCTGAATTATACTGCTTGTGCACTGTATCTATATCCAGATATATACCATCAACTGCACTAATCATACTGTGTTCTGATATGGACTAACCCTTTACCATCTGAAGCTTCTGAAGATACCTTGGCCTTCAGCACATTAAAAAGACCCTGGATGAATGAAGCTTTATTTTCAATCACAAGTAATTTTTCAGAGCTAGCATATTGCAATTTATGTTCTTGAAAGGAACCAGATGAAGAAGCAAGCAGACCTTGACCCTCTGTAAACTGCATTGGTTCCTCAGTTCACATGGTGAGAAGGGACCAGCACACAGCATGAAAGAACAGCTCAGTCTCTGTTCCCATCAAACCCTTGACCTCTCTGTGAGACTGCCAACATGGATACCAGTTATGGAAGTAATTTAGTGCACAAACAAGTATTTACCAGGAATTAAACTGAGACCACCAAACACATTTCACAGTGGAGACCAGTCATTAGGCTGAGGCAATTTTAGGTCACTACCAACTTGGGTCTGATTCAAGAAAGCAACCTCAAGATAAAAGTCTCTACGTCTCATCATCCAAGTCCCTTAGGCATTCTTCAGTCCCTGAGTTCTTTTTCTGTTATAATTCCTGCACGAGATAAGAAGTTTCACTGTACATTTAGTAATCCAGAAAAAGATTAGACATAGAAAGGAAACAGAAAGAAAGAAAAAAAAAGGCATTTGGAACATTTTGCAGAGACAGAGAAAGTGCAGTGTTTGTGTGAAGAAGTGAGAAGAAGCTCCAGCACTCTTCCCTAATGCCAGAGTAGTTAATTACTCCATGGGGAAAACAGGGATCTGTCCACCAGGAGCTCACTGCTGATATAAAGCACTTTGTCCCTCCACAGTGCTCCCTTACTAACATTCCTACAATGAGTTATCTTGTCTTTATGTATTTGTTCATCTTTAAATACTTCACTTCTGCTTTGTTCCTGTCTTCGTTTTTTTGGTCCTTCTGTGAATCCAAAACTAAGGGTGAATTGCATCCTCCCAGAGAGTCCAACCTCCATGATAATGGGTGAGTGTTTTTAAGAGCACACTTCTTGCCCCATCCATGCAGCTGCTAGGAGGAGCAGCAACAAAGAGTACAATCCTGCCTGTAAGCAACACGTACTATCTTGGTAGTAGAAAAGTACAGAGTATATTTGCAATCCATTAGCACAGGACATTTCAGCTCTTGCAAGGAGCTGGTTTCTTGTCCTTACTTTTTTTCACTCACAAAGGAAAACTCTTCTGCCCCTCCCCACCATTAATATTTGCTTTCTAGACAAGGAGGCAGGGGCCAGGCAACATGACAACCTCCCTCCAAGAATGGGGTAGAGAGTAAATGTGTTTCTGACTAGGAATACAGTGCTGCACTCCTACAGACCGTTCAGTACCAGGGTGCAGCCCATCCCATGGGTGTAAGTACATGTGGCAGTAGTCAGAAGTATTAAAAAGATTGCTTACCTGATTCTGTGCCTGCAGATGAGCACACTCCAACATCTCATTTTAGCTGTCGTGTCATCAGTGCTGGAGAATGTCTCTTCATTGGCACTGGTGCTACCATGAAATGGATAGAAAAGACACTCTCAGTTCTATCTACCTACCTACCTACTTTGCCACTGAGACAAACTGTCAGGGACTATCCCCCACGGCATGGCTCATTCCTCTATACACAGTTATTAGTGGTAATAAGTTGGCTCATCTCTAGATGAGACTTTAAAGCAAGAGCAATTTCTTAGTGTAACCCAAGTATAAAACAGTGAGTATGATAGAGGTTTAGTTCTTATGTGTGATAATAGTCAAACCCAGCTCTTCAGTAGTGGTTTTTTGTTCAGTTCAAGTTAGTGTACAGTAGGTGATTTAGAGAGATGGGACTGAACCCTGACTCGAAACCCAAATATGGTCATTATACAATAGCAAGAACTAAGTTTTTGAATAATCATTAGTCTTTAATGTTGGGTTAAAAATCTAGAGTACATTAAGTTGTGCTCATTAATGGAGGTAAGTTGGAAGCCTGATTAGTATGTAAATCCAAATCTGGAGTTGGAATCCAAAGTTCAAAATCAGGCCACCTTTTGCTGTTGCACTGAGGTAATACAGATAATTTGATTAGGTAATATTCTGTGTTATTTAATCTAGAAGAAGGTATTCAGTGACTAAGGACTGTAAGTGACTTGTTAGTTCAAGGTCTTTATTCAGCTCCTCTTCTGGCAACAGGCATATTATATCACCAACTAGAGAAATGTCCAACATCTCTCAGATTCATGAGGAAAAAAAGTCACACGTGAGGCTGCTGGTTGGCCACAATGGTGGGGAGAAGCAGTTGGCTGTCCCTCACTAGAATGAGATCAGACTGGAAAAAAAGAAGCGACTAAGTGGATTTACAGAGAACAGCAATATAATCTTAGTATCCTATTTTGTGATGTCACAACAGATGATGATCATGGTGATATGACACATTCTTTCTGCAAGAAACCAAACTCTGGAGTGCTCACATTCTGCCAGGGCTAGTCTCTTCACAGTAGTTACCTCTAATTTTTTTTTTTTTTTTTTTTTTTTTTTCAGAATGAAGTCATAAAACAGATCATCTTGCATAAAACAATTTAGAAACTCTCTTCCTTCCTAGAAAATACCATTCTTGTAACTTGAACAAGTCACTGAAAGCATTTTTTTTTTTTAAACAGCACTTCCTTCCATTTGCTTGCTCGTTTGTGGTTGAAGTATATTTATTCACTTCGTAGCTCTCATCCTGCCAAGGAGCAAACATGCAACACAGGCCTCTAAAATAAATGAGAGAGCTACAAATGGCAATTTGTGTTATCCCCATGGTAAATCTGGAGGGAGGCCCAGATCCACAAGCTGTTTTGGCTCTGGGATTCTTGCTAGATGACCTCAGTGGACAGCAAGGCACCTGAACTGGAGTTAGGCCCCTAAACCTCTCTTTGGATCTTACCTCCACTAATGAATACAGACTCACACTGATATAAATCAGAATAGTAAGGAAATCAAAACCTTGACAAAGTGGACTACGAGATACTCCACTGCTATCAGTGTTTCTAGTATCAGAGTTAAACCTATTTGTTAGAATACAGGGACAAGAAAGACCAAGTGTGGTCTCTCTGCATAGCCATGAGGGATTTAGCTATTTCCGGGGACAAAGAATGATTTTTCTATGGCAATCAAATATTCTTCCCACAAAAGAGCGCAAAACTTTTAGTTGGCAAAGAATTTTAATGGAAATTTCTCCCTTGCTAGAACCTACCTTTGATGGTGTGGAGTTGCAAAATTTAGAACAGATCTGTTTTCAGACATTAGCATCCTAGTTGTTGGAGTAGCAAAAGGTTTCACAAGCAGCTTTGAGGCATAAACTGCCTGTGGCAATAGGAATGTCTCCCATCACTTGCCTTGCCTTTCTCCAAGGATTTTTAGTGGAAGTGCTGAAGGTGATGCCACCTGGCTCCTCCATGTGTTTCCCTCCCCCTATCACTGTTGGATGTTCACTGCAGTAAAGCCAAACCTTACAAACACACAGGCTCTGCCTCTGGGAAATGGCCAGTGCCAAGGGATGGCTTGGCCTGAACACACCTGTGGTGACAGAGTTCATCTGGAGAAATGTTTCAGTGCCCCACACCTCCCCAGACATAACACCCTCTGCCCATTCCATCTGGCGGCACCATGCTTTGATGAACAAAGAGCAGATGTATCTCTGTAGCAGGTGGACCCAAAGTTACACAAGGAAGAGTGTGACAAGACGTTTCCACCTTGCACTTATGTGGAAATCTTCTCTGCTACAGTCAGTTTTGCCACATACACAACCCTCGCCCTTCATGGGGTGATGAAGTGCAAGGCCCAGTGTCTGAGCAGGGGCCATGATTGAAAGACCATCACAGGGTGGTTGAAAAAGGCCAGCTGTTAAAAATTAAAGGTCTTTTTCTTCAGCAACACAGTGTGTTTGTTTTACATTGTATTTCACTGGCTTTCCCATCAGTATGTTTATATGTCCTTCCAGCTTCGTCTGTTGCACCAACAGGCAGAGCTGCCATGGGCTTTGGAGAGGTGGTTAGCAGAGCAGGAACACAGGTTCCTCCTATGACGAGGTCAGGGGAGACAAGAACAATGTCTGTGCCCTTTGATAAACGTCTGGGATGAAAAGGAAAGGCTGTGCTTTGTGTGCTTGCCCAGGCATGCTGCCAAATGTGTGCAGTTCAGCTCTCTGACTAAGAGAAAGTTAAGTGTGTCAGTAGGCCTGGTCATGGAAATGTGACCCTTCCAGAGTCACTTTTGCAAGAATGAGAAGACTTGTGGAAACTTCTTGCTGAGGTTGGGTAATAGTGCCAGGGTGATGAGGAGCTCGTGCGGAATGCTCTTGTTGCCCAGGATGGAACACTCTGTACCCTGATTACAACAGTATCAGGAAGACTAATATTGAGCATCTAGCTGAGGTTTTGAAGTTAGAGCCCCATGACATGCACCCAAAGGGTTCAAAAATCCCAAAACCCAGCCCCCTCCACCAACACAGAACTTGGCAAAGTGTGACAGGAATGCCTGTGCCAAGAGCGGCCACTAGAAAGGTAAAAGGGCCCTATGTGCTTTTGCCTGGTCCTGTTGCTTTCATGTTTTTCTCCTTTTTCTCTGCTTCCAGCACAGGTAATGCCAGCTCTCTGCATATTCTCATAATTTCTCTTTCCGTCTTCAGATCATCCATAAGGGCCTTGATGGGCTTGGGAGGTGGGCCCATGCCAACCTCATCAAGTTCAACAGGGCCAAGTCCTGCATCTGGGTCGGGGCAATCCCAAATAAAAATACAGGTTGGGTGGAGAATGGATTGAGAACATCCTTCAGAAGGACCTGGGGGTGTTGGTTGATGAGAGGCTTGACATGAGTTGGCAATGTGGACTTGCAGCCCAGAAAGCCAACCTTGTCCTGGGCTGCATCAAAATAAGCGTGGCCAGCAGGTCAAGGGAGATGATTCTCCCCCTCTACTCAGCTTTCATGAGCTCCCACTTGGAGTAACTGTGTCCAGTTCCGAAGCCCCCAACATAAGAAGGACATGGAGCTCCTGGAGAAGGGCCACAAAGATGATCAGACAACTGGAGCAGCTCTGCTATGAGGACAGGCTGAGAGAGTTGGGGCTGTTCAGACTGGAGAAGAGAAGACTTCAGGGAGATCTCATAGTAGCCTTCCAGTGCCTGAAGGAGATACAGAAAAGCTGGGGAGGGGCTTTGGACAAGGGTTTGTAGTGAGAGGACAAGGGGGAATGGATTAAAACTGGAAGAGGGGAGATTGAGGTGAGACATGAGGAAGAAATTCTTGAGTGTGAGGGTGGTGAGACACTGGGCCAGGTTGCCCAGGGAAGCTGTGGAAGCCCCATCCCTGGAAGTGTTGAAGGGCAGGTTGGATGGGGCTCTGAGCAACCTGGTCTAGTGGGAGGTGTCCCTGCCCATGCAGGGGGGTTGGAACTAGATGATCTTTAAGGTCCCTTCCAACCCAAACCATTCTATGCGTCCACGTTAGAGGACTCTATCTTGCCATCATGAGATCATGATAGTAACCCAGTTCTTGCTTTCATGTATTAGTGCTCCTTTCACAAGCTGCTCACCAAGCTGAGCTATTGCAACAGGCCTGGACAGGTACAGTCCCTCATAATTACACACCACCTCCCCACTCGGAGCAGTCACCAAGCCTCTGTGCTGTGCTGCTCATCACAGCAAGATTAAAATTAGTTTACAACGATACACCAAGTGCTGCTGAATCCCACTCTTCCCTCGTTAAAGGCAGATGTTCAGGCAGACTGAGTCAGAGAGAGTGACTTTATTGAGTTAAGTTATATGTATAAAAGCTTCACAATGACCAACTTCAGTCTGTGTTTAAATAGCCCTGGCAGTATTTAAGAAAATACTGTTTCAGTGTAGAAACATCCTGGTGTTTGGGATTATAGTGGTCTCAGGGTCCAGCCCTGACATCAGTGAAATCAGGATGGATAAGGAATAGTTCAGACCCATTTTAGGGCATCTCTTCCAATCTGAAGAGTATCCATGTAAAGAAGCATGACTTGTTATAGTAACAGGAGTTACTATAAATATCCCTTCATCCTGGCTCAACCCAGGACAATCCCTTAAAAAAAGTTCTAATTAAATAAGCCTTTAAAAGAGTTAAAAGTAAGAAAAAAGAAAATGTTCTGAGTATTCATGAGGTTTTAGGTAAGCCTTGTTTTCCCTTCTCTCACTGCTGCTCCCTGAAGTCTAAATCAAGAGACTCTCAAAGTCAGGAAGCCAGACAGACTTCCAAAATATGTGGTGACGCTCAGGGGCCTGTGAACCGGAAATAGATATTTACTGTCTTCTTTCCCAACCCATTTGGCTCCAAGCATCTGTAGCTCATGTTCTGGGATTTTGGGTTGTGGCCAGAAGACCTAACCTGAGAGACTGGGAGCCCACAAATCATGGAGGTCATGAGTTGGTTCATCTCCACCCACTCCTCTTGTAGGGAGAGTTTACAACACTGGCACTTTCACAACAGGAGAGAGGAGGGGGGGGAAAAAAAAAAAAAGAGGATGTTTTTAATCCATTAGACTGCTGCTGATTCAGTAATAATAAACATGAGTCTGTTTCCCTGATTATTCTGTACACAGCAAACATTTGTGTAATGTGTCAGTTAAGCACATGCGCTGCAAGGATCTCTCATTGAAGCGTGTCTGCGTCAATAACCAATATGTGAAAATGTGCCTTTGTGTGCGTTTTTGCGTGTCTGCATGAGCAAGAAAGAGAGCAAGAACTCAATTCCCAAGACCCTTAGTCATCCTCTGATCTCTGTTTCTGGGGGTGATCAAAGTACCAGCTTTTGAGGAGATGATTCCTCTCTGCTAGGCTGAAGATACTAAGGTCAGAAGATAGCCTGCTTCCCAACAGCCTGCTCGGAATGAGCACTGTAAAAGTTTGGGATGTTTGCAGGCAGCGAGAGGGGAGTTTGTTGCTGCTGCTTTTGCTGTGCCTCTTGCTGTGTTACAGACATCTTGACTGGCCTCAGTGATTTAATGATGAGTGTTTGTTGGCCTGCAAAATGCAAACACATTGCAAGACTGTTTGTACGCTCGCTAAACTTTTGCAGACAGTTTACATGCTCGGATGCCTTCTTTGCACACATTGATCTGTATTCCCAAAGTACCTCTTTCTCCCTCAATGCAGAGACTTTCTTCCACTCTTATTTCACCTTAATGTTGCAAAACACACTGAGGTTGCCTAACTTCTGATCATACGAGCAGCATAAAGTCAGTTACATGACAGCTAGGCTGCTTCACAGTTTGTTGAAAAACTGCAACTGCATTCAGAGACAAAATGGAGAGGACAATTGTGCAGAAAGGTCAACATTTCATTTTGAACCAGTTCTTGTGTTTCAGTATGAACCTCATGGTTTGTTTTTTTTTTTGAAAGACCTAAATAAGGCCAGGGCTAAATTCTTGATTTCAGATTAAAAACTTCAGATCAAAGAAAAATGAAATATTACATGTTTTCTGTTTTTCTTCCCTTCTCTCCAAGTCCCATCCCTGATTTTTTTCCAGCTCAATCATGGCCTGAAACATTTATCATTTACACAAGTGTATCTGATAGACTCACCGAAGAGGAAGCACTTAGGGACTTTGCTGAATCATGAGTTATATTTTACATTGGTGTTAAAGTAACAATACATAGGAGAATATAACATTTGAAAGTTTAAACTGAACTACATGTTGTGGCTGCTGTTGTATAATTACAGGGTATTCATATGAAATTAGGAGTAATAAGAGATAAAAAGAAATACAAGGACAAACAAATGCTAATTTTTCTTGCTACATTTCTTCAGAATTTTTTTTTACCTCCTCTTTTTTTAATGAAATCTGATCCCCACACTGTGTCTTGTATTTCAGACTCAGACTAGACCAGAGCTCCAGGACTGGATTGCTCCTAGCTGAAGGCTTTTAACTTTCCATCTGACTGTGCCGTTGCTCAATCCATTGCTGCTCTGTTTTGCCCCAGTTCTTTGAGTCAGGTAAAGTAAGAATGTAGATTTGAATGTGGATCCCAAATTTTAATGCCAGCCTAATTGTACTTTGACATTTTCTGAAGCCACCCCCCCCACCCCACCAAAACAATTAATAAAACACAAAGAGCGAAATTTTAGCCCTGCTTAAGTTTATGGTGAAACTCTCACAGACTTTAGTGGAGTCTGAACTTCACAAAAAATATTTATGTTCTGGCAATCAACCAAAACCTCTTCCCAGCAGCTTGAGAAGCCGTTTCCCCCTCTATCTCAGTTTGTCTTTCCAACCAAGCTTTGCCCAATAATGCATCTCACCCAGACATAGCGTGCGACTCCGGGTGATGTTCTGTTTCTCACTCCTGCCACTCATCCATTAGTGGCTGCAATTTCCATTGCCTCCTCCTGCAAACAATTTCTGCCTCCTTCCCCCTGTGGCATTTCCTATGCCAGAAAAGGACACATCAGACCCAGTCTCCTTTTCCAAATCTCTCCTCAGGACTCTTCTTTTTCGGTCTGCTGGCTCCTGAAATTAATTTTATTCCCTCATTTAGAATATTACTCATAAACTTTAATTACTGAAATGTCTTCATGAATAAACAAAAAAGCAATGAGTTAAAAATGCAGTAAGGAGTTTCAGGTTAGATGCTGGGGAAAAATAGTAACCTGGAATTTGCTGACATATCTCATAAATATTTGGAAGGCATTTTCTACTTCCAGATGTCATTGACTCTGCTGAGAAAGCTCTGGGCTAAGCTTTAGGTTGCAAGACAAGCCTCAGTCATAGCAAGGATAAAAGAGGGGAGGCACATGCAAAGCCTCAAGAGGGAACAACATTGTCCTCTCTGTGCCAACTTGCAGAGCCACACAGGAGGCAACGTCCTGAAGGTGTGCATGAGTGTCACACAGCCATTGTGTCCCTGGGGGCATGGGGGGCTTCCAGGAGAGCCATCAGCTCTGCACACCCCCATGTCTTCAAAATCCTGCTGACCTTAAGCCAACCCTTGCAGTGTGTTTCCCAGAGGTCGTTTAGGATTGGAGCAGAAGGTTTGCATGCATTTCATGGAAGGTGCAGGAGTTTGGGAGACCAGGCACCAGCTGAAATGGGAATTTCCGTGCAGCCCAGCAATCCTGCTGTCTTCAGCCAGCTGGACAATGCTTCTGGCTCCTTGGCACTTATGGCACATTTTTCCAGTAAGCTCTAATAAAACGCTTCCTATCATCCCATGTCATTGGAATGAGCAGGGTTCCCACAGAAAGTGTGCAAACTTGGCAAAACACAGTAAAGTCAATGTCATCCCAGCAGAGCAAACATGAAATAAGCCTTTCTTATCGTGTGATAATCAAAGGGCTTTTCAGATGACTCTGACACTCCTTTTAGGTACTGTGGGATAATGTGTTAGGTGCCAGACTGCCACATTTATCCTGAGTTCTCCTCTGAACTGGAAATAAGGATAAAAACTTGAATGACACTGTCCTTAGACATGTCTATGCAATATGCTACATGTCTAGACTGCTGTAAAATTACGAGGATTTTATGTGAATGACTTGTTTACATGACTCCCATAATAAATAACTTGAGTGTCCCTAGTTGTATTAAAAACACATTCGAGCAAATTCTATGCCTGATTAAACCACTGCAAGTCCACCATCAGCTGTCAGGAGTTACTGCTTCAGAAATGAATGTGTTTTGCCATGTTTGTAGTCACTGCTCTGATGAGAAGTATGATTCCCGGGTGTTGTATGGATTGGAGAATGTTGTATGTGTTGGGGTGTAAAGCTGGAGGAAGCCTAAGGTTTTTGAACTAAGAGGAGAGAATTAAATCAGCTTTTGACTTCATATAGTTACATACTTTATCTGTAATAGAGGTGATGCACAGGAAATGCAGAATATTGAAAGATTCCAGATGAGGGCCACAAAGATGATCAGACAACTGGAGCAGCTCTGCTGTGAGGACAGGCTGAGAGAGTTGGGGTTGTTCAGCCTGGAGAAGAGAAGGCTCCAGGGAGACCTCAGAGCACCTTCCAGTGCCTGAAGGGGCTCCAGGAAAGCTGGGGAGGGGCTTTGGACAAGGGCTTGTAGTGAGAGGACAAGGGGGAATGGATTAAAACTGGAGTAGGGGAGATTGAGATGAGACATGAGGAGGAAATTCTTGAGTGTGAAGGTGGTGAGACACTGGGCCAGGTTGCCCAGGGAAGCTGTGGAAGCCCCATCCCTGGAAGTGTTCAAGGGCAGGTTGGATGGGGCTCTGAGCAACGTGGTCTAGTGGGAGGTGTCCCTGCCCATGCAGGAGGGTTGGAACTAGATGATCTTTGAGGTCTCTTCCAACCCAAACCATTCTTTGATTCTATTATATGATTCTATGATTCAGCAACCAGGGCCTGGCCCATAGGAGGGCAAAAGGAAATGTCATTCCCAAAAACTGATGTGTTTTAGACTTCAACCTAAGGAGAAGCAGGCCTTGCAAAAGACCTGTGTCATCCTGAAGAAGATGGATGATTTGGTGGAGAAAATTTATTATTTCTTATGGTGCTTTTTCAGTCATCTTTTTGTTCTAAGCTTTGGCTGCCCTGCACAGGCTGCACTCACTCTTACTCAGTCTTGCAAGTTAAGCAGCTCAGATCTATCTGGTCCTGAATGGGGGAGTGGTCAGAAGTCCCAGTCACAAAACTCACAGACCAAGAATATACAACCAAAGAGTTGTGGCTGAATGTGAAGGAGCTGGAAAACTCCCTTGCTGTTGCCCCAACCTTGTTTAAACTGACAGCCAACTTCTACTTTGATAGCTACTTCCACACAGGAGGCTGTTACTCAAAGCTGTGTGCTGAGATTTGAGGGGGTCTCTCTGGCCCTGTGTATTTCTGCCAGGCCCATGAACTCTGAGGCAGCCTCTGCTGTGACACAGGGGGATGCCCAGAAGTATTTACCTCTAAACCTCTACCTTTCACAGGCTGATGTCAAAATGGCATGATTTTTCTTTCCCTGTGCCGTGATCAAGTTCCTTTGGAGTAGCTGAGTCAAACACTCAAAGCTGCCATTAGCTGACAGGTTTCTACATTTTTAGGCTCATTACCAGGGCTCCAGAGGGGCTGCTGAGGAGCAAGTGGAGATGTTGCCTTCAGACAGCAATAATTTTGCCCCAACACCACCCAAGCAAATGTGGCTTTGTGTGTCCAGCAGCTGCTGTCACCCCAGCTTTGCCCCCAGCTGCAGAAGCTGCAGAGAATGAGGAGTGAACAAGGCTGAGGAAGACAACTAGTTGGAAAAGCTGCTTCAAAAAAGGACTTTTTCTGAGCTCAAAAAACACAACTTGCTGAATTTGACAAAGCTGCATGCTGGGTTGAGGAAAGAAACCTCAGTCGGTGGAAAAGGATTGTGTTCCAGAAAGAAGATGACAAACTGTCACTGCAGAAGGTAAGGATGACACAGGCAATCTTCTAGGAAATCTGCAGGAAGCACAGCACTGAGCTGTAAAGGCCTTGCAGAAGAGGCAGTACAGTAATAGAAAAACTCTCTTATCTCTTCAAAATCATGAAGCCATCACCATCCTGCCTTCTGCTAACCAGGGCAGCTTGGGTAGGTTGCCTGTGAGGCCACCAAGATAAAAGCCTACCAAGGGAAATCTCTTCTTTGCCTACAGAGGCTTGTTTGCTGCCGTAGCAGCTATGCTGACATTGGTCTGGAAATGTGTGCAGTGCTAAGATCCTTGGGAATTCCCATGTCTTTTTCTCTGATGAAAAAAGCCTGGTGTGTGGCTGACAATAGTGCAGCAAATGACAATGGCTTCTTCTTGAAGTTCTACAGTCAGTGGAAACACTTGCAGAAACAAAGGCCATGATGGCACTGTCTTGAACCTGGCCTGGTGCAGGCACCCAGTGGGTGCCCAACACTGCCTGTGAGCCTGTCCCAAACCCAGCACCTTGGGTGCATGTCCAGAGGGTGAAGTGACATCCATTTGACCCGGGAGAACACTGGACACCTGCCTACGTGCCAAATTGAGCATGATATTAAGCCCATCTACACATGGCCTCAGTTAGGTTTCTGGCTCAGCAAGGAGCTGGCAGCTAACCCCTAAGTCTTCACAGGGAGCAAGTTTCCTAAATGATCCTATCCTGTGTAGCAGCTGCAGTTGGGAGCTGAGAGAAGGAGTCACCATTGCTCTGATGCTGGTTGCCATCACCCGACTGAGGCATTTCAGGAGAGGTCAGCTGTTCCCATGAGCCACCTTCAGTTTAACAGTTTAATTTGGCCTTGAAGAGGCTGGAGGTGCCTACAGCTGGTATGTCAAGTTGAACATAGGGCTTGTCTAGGTGGGATGAAGATGTGTGCCCAGGCATAGGACTAGAGTCCTGCTCCACTCCATTGACCTTATTTACAGGCACTCATCTTTGACTCCGCATGTGACAGTGCAAGTCAGGAAGCTAATATGAGCTGGAGAACTCAAAGCAAACTGCACTTGCAGGTGAACCTTTGTGATCCCAGTACAGCCAGTGAGTGCCAAACAGTACAGCCTTTAGCACAGACATCCATTTGGAGCCAGGTTGGATGCCTCAAGCAATTTGGGCATGGGATCTATGGCAAGCATTTTCCTAACTGAAGCATGCTCCAGTGCTTCGGTGAGGATATCAAGACCATGGGAAGGAGAGAAACTGGACTGATGGCTGCATATTTTCCACTGAAAGAGAAGATTTTCTTAAGGATATTAAAGACCTGAAAGCAGATTACAGGCTTGGGAGGATCTGGTGACACTCAATGTTTTTTGCACTAGCCACAGCTTTTTGAGGGGATCAGCTTTTCTTTCTAGGATTCTGTATCTGGATACTTCAGGGCATTTTCACTCTGCCTGATTTTGCAGTCCTAATTTAGTCACCAGCATGACAAGTCTGTATCTCTAAACTATCTTTACCATTAAAGGAGAGACAGACTAGTACTTTAGAACAGCTTAGAGCACCAGTTTATTTTGGGTACCCCTGAATCCCTCTGAGGTACCTCTAGATGAAGCCTGTAGTCTCATAAATCAGGGAATTGAATCAGTGTTTAACTTTATGTGATGTGAATAAGCCCCTCCAGGCCCATTTCAAACCCACTTCATAGATTTCACTGGAATTACTCCACGTTTACATCACCGTTTGTGAGATCAGAATTGGACATAGCTTCATCCTCACTCCAGCACCTCTCAGTCTTCATCAGGAGGCTGCTGGTGGGTTTGGGTTTGCTTTTAATGTCAGTGCACTCATTTGCTAGTTTTCGGTTTGAATGGATGTGAGCGTTGGCTTCTCTGAGATATCTGAGAAGCTTCTCAAGCAGTGGGGGCAGCCTCAGCAGACTCTGCTGCTGCTCTCTGCTTTCGCTTCCCATCCCCACGCCTCAGTGCAGCACCAAGCCAATTATATGAATTCTTTGCATCACATTTACCGAGGCAACTGCAGAGCAATTACACTAATCCTGAAATCCCCTCGGTGGCGTAAATACGGTTAAAGCACATGGATGCTGTGCTACGTGGCTATGTTTATATAGTCTGATTAGTTCTCCCAGTTCACTCTCAGGAGCAACAGACACCCCCCTGCATGGGCAGGGACACCTCCCACTAGACCAGGTTGCTCAGAGCCCCATCCAACCTGCCCTTCAACACTTCCAGGGATGGGGCTTCCACAGCTTCCCTGGGCAACCTGGGCCAGTGTCTCACCACCCTCACACTCAAGAATTTCTTCCTCATGTCTCACCTCAATCTCCCCTCCTCCAGTTTTAATCCATTCCCCCTTGTCTTCTCACTACAAGCCCTTGTCCAAAGCCCCTCCCCAGCTTTCCTGGAGCCCCTTCAGGCACTGGAAGGCTGCTCTGAGATCTCCCTGGAGTCTTCTCTTCTCCAGGCTGAACAGCCCCAACTCTCTCAGCCTGTCTTCAGAACAGAGCTGCTCCAGCCCTCTGATCATCTTTGGATGATCCTCTGGACTCTCCAGGAGCTTCATGTCCTTCTTATGTGGGGAGGTCTACAACTGGAGTACTGCAAGTGTTAGCTGCTACTGCAGTTAGTGCCAAACATTAATCATAGAAACGGTCAGTAGTTGTTAATAATGCCACCTATTTCAAATAAAGTCTAGATTTTGAACACAGACTGAGGTGAAATCTGTGAATTTACTAGAATGGGGATCAGTGTTTGTCATGAAGAAGCTGACCTAAAATCAGAAAACTGGGTTACTTCAAATGCTTCAAAGAGTTCATTGGTTAAGTGCGGACATCAGAACATATCGGGTTGGCTATCTGGTGGGCTTTTACAATAGGATGTGAATTGGTTGCGGGGGAAAAAAAAAACATCTAATGAAACTGTTTTTCTTAAAATAATTATTTGTTTGTAATGCAGTGTATGACAAGTAATCAACGAGTTTCATGGTAAGCTTGAAAACCCATCACAGAGTAGGAAGTCTGCTCCTTTGCGGACAGGGCCGTTATTATCACACTGCAAATCATTACGCTGCAGACGCTTGCAGAAATCAACAAGAAATTATGAGTAAGACACTGAATGGAATCTGGGAGGCTTTGGCATTTCCTTCTGGTTCAGCAACAGCCTTTCTGTATGACCCAAAAAAACTTCCTTGACTTTTTCGTTGCCACAGTTTTCCCTCAGTCAAATGGAGATAACAATCTTTCTTTCCCACTTCTTTTTTGCCTTTCTTTTCTATTTAGATTGGAATCTTCTTGAAACGGGGAATATCTGTAACTAGATTCATCACAACAAGCAAGGGAGCTCCAGCAACCACACTAGAAATAGTAAAATGAAGAAGCAAACAAGAAAAGGGTGAAAAAACCAGGATGGCTGGAAAAAAAGAAGAATGAAAAAGTGTCCTGAGTTATTTTTTTTTAAAAAGGAGAGAAGCACGGGAAGTAAAAGGGAAGCATGAGCTAGACAAATTGAAGAAACAAAGGACAGAAAACAGAAAAAAATTAAAAAAAAATCAACAGGGCAAAACCCCAGACTCAGGAAAACAGATTGAGGAGGAAGAAATAGGGAGAGGAAGACCCAAGGCACTGAAGGCTAGAAAAAGGATGGAAGGCAGAAATACGGTATTAAAAATATTTTTTATGTGATCTTAGAATGCATTAAAATCCTAATAATGAGGGAGAAAGTTCAGTATAGACTGACCTCTTGGTTTGGGTCCCCTGAATATCTGGGACATCAGTGAGTCAGCTGCAGTTTTGGGCCCTTTGGGCCCTTTTGGGCCATGCCTCGAGCCATCTGATGGAGGAGTGGTGAGATGTCAGCATTGCCCGGGGAAAGAACAATTTCTTGCAGATCACTGAAAATCAAAAGTGCTTTCCAGGAAGTAAAAACCTGGCCATTGAAAAAAGAACACAATCATGCATGAAGGATAAGCAAATAGAATTCACTTTCAAACATGTAGCTTAGAGTCACGGGGGAGTGCACACACCCTCTCTGTGCTGTGACTCAAAATACGATGGAGTTTTTTGCAACGTGACAGGAAATCTTGTGTCCATCTTGCATGTCACCTTCCCCATGAGGTTTGAAAAAGGTGAGACCTATTCCTCTGGCAAAAGCCAGTCCGGATATAAAGGACAGATATTTTAAAAACTCCCATTGTTTTGCTCTCATGCTTTTGCTCTTGGGGCCTGTGCCTTTCTCTCTTCAGGAGTGGTAAAAGTGGGTGTGTGTGTGTGTGTGTATGGAAGAGAGAGAGGAATGAAGGAAGACTAAGGCTGCTTAACAGTAAGGATGCACCACAAACAGCTCAGGAAATTCCCTATCCCACGTTCCCATCTCTTCTGTTACATCAGAAGCTTTGTATTCCAGCTTGCTGGGGCTTGGAGCTGTGCATTACATGGATGCCCTTTTCCAGAAAAGTTAAAAGAACATTAAGAGAAACAGGCCCCAGTAGCTCTGATTTTCTCTGTTTAATTTTTCAATTCACCTCTAAGATAATTAACCAGCAATACTATATTTACAGACTGCAAGTGCCAGAACTGTCTCTTTATTGAATCCGATGACACTTCTCCACAAGACTGAAGTATTTATTCCACATGCATAGTCTTTAAACACCACATATGTTAAGAAACACTTTCCTACAAAGCAGAACAAAGGAATCATTACATCAAACAAATGAAGCATTTCTGGATCATGCCCATAAAGACTTCAGCACAGGAATTCTTGTTGCTTGACACTCTACTGAAATAAAACCTCCTCCCTCTCTGGAAGAGTTTTCTTGTTCAGCTTTATTAGGACTTGTAAACTACTAACCTCATTCACCTATCACCTTTTCTTAACTGAAATATCGTGGCCATATTTTGCAACTTGATGCCTCAGCAAAATCACAAATATGTCCCATGTTAATGTAAGACAAAGGTTATTTTTGATTTTGAAAATATAAGCGATGTAGGAGATACGACTTTCTGAGGAAGGAATTAGTCACACCAGAGTGAGTTCTTTTATCCTGATGTACCACAAAACAGAAGTACCAGTAATACCTAAATCAGTTTTCAACTTCATGTATATTGTAATCCTAATTAAGGTAAATTGATGTGACTGAGGTTTCAGCCATTCTAAATGGTGCTTAAACAAAGTTTCATAGCGATTTAAGTAGCCTGGCTTTAAGTAAATCTAATTACACCTCTGCCAATTTTTAAGCATAAACAAGCCCTTGGTGATGGCACTATTGGATCTCCTCAGTTATGCCAGTGAGCACCACTACACCAGTAAGAAGCTGCTCACTCCTGAGCTGGTGTGCCAGCCCATCTTTGTGCTGGAGGAATAATCCATGAAGCTGAGGTTGCAGCTGGAGGCCAATATGTTCCACTGAAATGCTGGGAAATGGCCTTATGGTAAAGGCTTTTGCTCCACTGAAAGGGCCAAATCCTGCATGGTTGTCTGAGTGACAGCTCTGCCTGATTTCCATATAGCAAATATTTAAAGCTGGTGCTGAGATCTCTGTTCTTATATGTGGCTGCTGCTTGAGAGGTGTTTTACTTATTTTTCGTCTCAGTTTATCAGGCTTCATATTTTGGCAGTGAATCACTGACATCCAGCGAAGTACAATTTTTACTAGCATTGCCTGAACCTCAGATTGTGGGCTCAGATCCACATGCTTGAGTAGGCACGAATGATCTTCCAAGAGACAATGCTCTAAACTCATCAGACAATAATCTAATCACTTGTGCGAATGAAATATATTAAAAGATGGATAAATATGTATTCACATTAGCATTATTGCAGAGATTTTGTTTAAGACTGCAACTCGAAATGTACAAGGAGAGGCTATGCTTTTGAAGGGCAGTGAACAGTCCCCTCAGCTTCAACTTACAGACTGATGAAGCTTCAAATTACTGATCTTCTCTACATGCCATTGGAGAGGGAGGAATGATCCATGAAGTGGTTGTATTCCTTCTGAAGCCTGGGGGACATGTACACAGATTTGGCCACAGACTCTTTTGCATGAGACAGGTGCTTAGAACATCACCCTGTGTTGCTTTCCATAGACCAGAGAAGGACAGCTTTTCTGGAAAACAGAAAGTTAGGTGAACATTGAGCTCCCAGTGAACTAATTTCCAGACCTGCAGGGCCATACAGCAATGCATGCCCTTATAACAGAAACATTTAGCAGTTAAGGGAGCCAACCAAGCCACATGGCCTCAGAAGAAAGGTTCCAGTCAGGCTTCTGAAGGAATGTCAAAGTCTTAGAGAAAGGGTTGGGAGCTAGCAAAGATGCTTGAGGCTAATCACTACAGCTGTGGGAGTGAGTATTAAAATGTACAGGAACAGGTACCAATTAATGTTTGGCAAGGAGACAGAAAAGCCTCAGGAAGATGCCAGAGAATTTCAACAGCATGAATTTGAACAAGAACTAAAAAGTTCAAGAGCACCAGATGGCATTTCCAGAGGTATCCCCTGTTCAAGGCAAAGATAGGTTCATTGTTTTGCACGTGGGAAAGGAGACAGAACTGTACTACAATTTTCTGGGAAGAGAAAACAATTCTTCCAAACCCTTTTGATGAGAAAGGAGGGAAATCCAAGACATGTGGGTGAAGTGAAAAGTTCTGCCACCATCCCTTTGAATTTCACAAAGAAATGAGTCTTTCCGGAGTCCCAGCTTTGAAAAAATACTCTTAAAAGCTTGTTTCTAATGACAACTTGTCACAAATACATGTAGCAGGTATACACCAAGTTAAAAAGCAGTCCCATAACCTAAAGGACAAATGGGTGTACTGCAGTGCTACTTAAATTACATTGCAGGAGGCTACCTAGATTCAGCAAGGCTGGAACTGACCTGGATGATCTCAGCTGATTACACGTAGCCAGATGTTATTTCATTCCATCCTACATTGCCCATACAAGATCTTCCATTGCCTGGGTGAAAATCTGCCTCCCATTAACCTAAATAATGACAGCTGGCTGTACAGGGAGACCCTCAACGTGACATGGCACAAAGTGTCCTCCTCTTATAACTCTGGATCAGACAATGTTATCAACAGTCCTAAAATATGGTTTAAAGCAGAAACACTAATCGTTTGGAGACATTAGGTGAGAGATTTTAAAGCAACTCCCTAGGCTGACCTGCTATGACTATACTAGTAAATTAAAGAGTGTCAGTGCCAGGGACTTCAGTGCTGGGACAAGGTCATGCTATTCAAAGGTTAGAAAGGTCCCTGGGCACACTTTTAGCCCAGGCCTGCTAGCATGGCTCAGAAGTCAGCAAGGGTCATAGCTCGAGTGCCTCAGCTCCTGCTCCAGGGGCTGGCAGCATGCAACAGGGTGGCCATGGCCAGGAGATGCCCCAGAGCTGGAGAGCACCCCAGCACTGCTCCACTCCTGGGTAGAGATGCAGCTGTTTGGTCCTTCAATATGCCCACCTGAGGCTTCTACATCTCCTGTGTCTTGGGTGCTAAATCACTCTGTGTGTGAGAAAAGGATTTAAAGGCTTTTGATTCATCTGAACGAGGTACTGATTCATTGAAAAATAGTTCTTAAAAAGTCTTTAAAAGTTTCGAGAGA
The DNA here is from genome assembly GCA_020745705.1 of Hemiprocne comata. Classification (NCBI taxonomy): domain Eukaryota; kingdom Metazoa; phylum Chordata; class Aves; order Apodiformes; family Apodidae; genus Hemiprocne; species Hemiprocne comata. The sequence continues at coordinate 118,824,143 of CM036588.1, read as the reverse complement.
TAGAAAACATTGTATTCTGCCTGCTTTAGCCTCAAGTCCTTACAGGATGGAAGTTGCATTTATTCTGTATTAGATATGGGAGCAACCTGCAGATAAGAGCTGTGTCTCTTCACAGACAGCCCTGTAACATTATAGCTCTTTAGGGTAGATCAAAAGTAACTGAAAGTGGGGGCAATGGCTTTCCAACAGCACAGACCAAATCTCTGCACTCTTCATTAGTGCAAAGTTTCTGAGCCACTTCAGGCCAAAGAGACACCAAGACCATCTTGTTTCTGCTGCAGCCATGGGGAGAAGCAACTTTTGACCTAAACTAATGGGAGGCAAGTTTTCACAGCTATGCACTGAAGCTGTACTCAGATTTCAGGGATTTGCTTATTGCTTCTTGTGATGAAGTTCACAAAAGGATCCGATGCTCTCAGTGAACCAGGTTCCTGTTTTGAAAGAAAGAGGAAAGTGCAGAACAAGGCATAGATAACTTATCTGTGTTTGCAACTAATTTCTTTATTTTTTTTTCCTTTTATGCTATATGAGCAATAAAATACTATTTACAAGGCATCCAAGCTGCAGTTTATAGCTAGAAACGTGTTTCTGTCTGTGTTGTCTCAGCAAGTGTCAAAACAGACTTGCATTTCATACCAATAAAACATGATCTTCATGCCAAGAACAGCAAGAAACAAAACAAAATGAAGCTATTTCCTCAGAAAATAAAAATAAAAAAAATGTTTGACTCTTACAAATCTGCCTTTGATCCTGCAATTGGGCTGGTGGGAGCAGACACCATGGGAACCCATATAGCAGCCTGCCTGTGCAGACCCATTCCAGTAGGCCCCCCTGTAGTCTCCAAAACATACTGGGAGGGTGCTTCTTTCCCCTGACTAGTTCCTTAATTCTCAAGTGTTCCAGTTAATTTCAGAGAGCAAAGGGTTGCAAATTTAGCCCAGAGTGTGAAATCCAGAGTTATTGCTAGAGCTGGTTAAAAATTTTTCCAATGGAATGTTTTTTTTCCATCAGAAAATGCCATTTTGTCAAACCAAAACTGCTCTCTGAGGCATGCTGATTTTCACAACCTTTTGTTTTGGGGAAAAAAATTGGGAAGAAGTATTGTGAGAAGGTCAAAATATTCCATTTCAACATCTTTGGAGTGGAAGCTAAGGGGGAGGAGGTGCTTTTTTGAAGCTACTTTTAGTTTAAAACTGTAATTTGTTTTCTATCACAAAAAGCAAAGTATTGCGATACAAGGAATTTTTTTCAGCCGTGGCAATTATTTTGTTTCCATTCTGATTCAGAGCAAAGTAAATATTAATTTCCTAGAACTCCCTTGGAAATGGAAATTTCTTGCACTTTCACAGCATTATGAGGGCTATATTCTAGTTGTGAATGTACTGGGGATGCATTTTATCCATCAATCTTTGCAACAAGTGCTTAGGTGGTTATTTGATCCTAGCAATTTTCTTGGCTAAATGAAAACCAACATTCATACAAACAACACTTGGCTTGAATAAATGTTCACAGATAGTGAACAATGAAGACATAAAACAGGCAAATGTGACAGCTGATAGTGATTTGCCATAGTATTCTTCTACAGGTTTTTAACCAGTCAGACAGATTTCATGCTTGTTAACTCTGAAATGAAGATAAGTAGTAGGTCTTAAAATATTTTGAGTCATGTTTTAAAATGTGGCCCTGCTTCAGCTAGAAAATTAAACTTATCTTCAAGTTCATCCCAGATCAATTAGAATGTGCTTAATTAAACCAGGTCTAATTTTTCTTAGGTGGTCATTAAATTTTTTGCCCTGCCTGTGTTTCCTTAGTGTGCTCATTTTAATTTACTCATTTGATGTACTAAGTCTGGAAATCACAGTCAGCACAGAGGTCAGCCACAAATGAATTAAATGGATTAAACCCTCTGTTTGTTCTCTCTTCTTAGCTCTGAAATAGTATCTTACAGAGATCTCCTTATATTTCTACCTTTCTAGCTAACCTCCATCCCTTTACCAGTTGAATAATCCAGAACTGTGTGCTAACTTACACCATATTTGCACATCTGAAAGGGTGTTGAAAAACTCAGGGACCAAAGCTGTGAGAGCATATTGTGGACCTAAAACAAAGAGTAGCACCATTTGTTTGATCCTGTGAAATTTCTAACAATATCTTCCTCTTTAATAAGAGAGTAGAGTGACTCATAGGAATCTAGAAACTTGGCCTCAGCAGAGACAGATCTCCAGCACCTTGTGGGCAGGACAGACATGTCCAATGCTCTGAGAGAGGAGGTGCAGAGGAATGGCCTCTCCTTCCACTGCTCCTGCTTGCCCAGTACAAGTCAATGGCTTCCAGGCCTGCCAAGTTAGTCCACTCCCCCAAATCACAAGAGTGGCTGAAAAACTTCAAGGTCCTAAAAAAGGTCAGGTCCTTTTTTATTGTCTTTGAACCCTTGGATGTTTTGGTTTCATGTTCTGAAGACATGTCTGCAGCCCAGAGAGTGATGGTGAATGGAGCTGCATCCAGCTCGCATCCGGTGACCAGCGGTGTCCCCCCGGGATCAGCACTGGGCCCAGTCCTGTTCAATATCTTTATTGACGACCTGGATGTGGGGATTGAGTCCACCCTCAGTAAATTCACAGATGACACCAAGCTGGGGGGGAGTGTTGATCTGCTGGAGGGTGGGAAGAAGCTGCAGGAGGACCTGGACAGGCTGGATCGATGGGCTGAGGCCAATGGCATGAAATTCAACAAGACCAAGTGCAGGGTCCTGCACTTTGGCCACAATAACCCCAGGCAGCACTACAGGCTGGGGGAAGAGTGGCTGGAGAGCAGCCCAGCAGAGAGGGACCTGGGAGTGCTGGTGGACAGCTGGTTGAACATGAGCCAGCAGTGTGCCCAGGTGGCCCGGAAGGCCAATGGCATCCTGGCTTGGATCAGGAATAGTGTGGCCAGCAGGAGCAGGGATGTGATTCTCCCCCTGTACACAGCACTGGTGAGGCCTCACCTCGAGTCCTGTGTGCAGTTCTGGGCCCCTCACTTCAAGAAGGACGTTGAGGTGCTGGAGCGGGTCCAGAGGAGAGCAACAAGGCTGGTGAAAGGACTAGAGGGAAAGTCTTATAGGGAGAGGTTGAGGATGCTGGGGTTGTTTGGCCTGGAGAAGAGGAGACTCAGGGGAGACCTTATCACTCTCTTCAACTACCTGAAGGGAGGTTGTAGTCAGGTGGGGGCTGGGCTCTTCTCCCAGGCAACCAGTGACAGGACAAGAGGGCACAGCCTGAAGCTGCTCCAGGGGAGGTTTAGGTTGGATATCAGGAAGTACTTCCTCACGGAGAGGGTGATTAGACATTGGAATGGACTTCCCAGGGAAGTGGTGGAGGCACCATCCCTGGATGTGTTCAAGGAAAGGCTGGATGTGGCACTTAGTGCCATGGTCTAGATGGTGTGGTGGTGTTGGTCATAGGCTGGACTTGATGATCTTAAAGGTCTTTTCCAGCCTTGGTAATTCTGTGACTCTGTGATTCTGTTATTCTGTGATTGCATCCAGTTCTGGGCTCCCCAGTTCAAAAGAGAAAGGGAACTGCTGGAGAGAGTCCAGGTAGGGCAACAAAGATGGTTGGGGGATTGAAGCATCTCCCTGATGAGGAAAGGCTGAGACAGCTGGGACTGTTCAGCCTGGAGAAGAGAAGGCTGAGGGGAGACCTTCTGAATGCCTCCAAGTATCTCAGGGTGGGTGCAGGGAGGATGGAGCCAGACTCTGCTCAGTAGTGCCCAGGGACAGGACGAGGGGCAACGGGCACAAGCTGGAACATGGGAAGTGCCACTGAAATATGAGGAGAAACTTCTTCAGTGTGAGGGTGACAGAGCCCTGGGACAGGCTGCCCAGGGAGGGTGTGGAGTCCCCTTCTCTGGAGATATTCAACCCCCCCCTGGATGCAGCCCTGTGGGATGTGCTGCAGGGGATCCTGCTGTAGCAGGGGAGTTGGACTAGATGATCTCTAGAGGTCCTTTCCAATGCTGATAATTCCATGATTCCATGCACTCAAATGAAGCAGGACTGGACCCCAAGAAAATCGACATTATTTGTCCTTTCACTTTTGTGTGTGCAATAAATGGTAAGAAAACAGATTGAACCCAAAGTGTGATGATAGATAGATGACTTAGAATATCTATGTGTACATATAAATTAAGTATGCCAATTTCTAGAAAGTTTACATGTGTCCTTTTTGGAAGTATTAGCAGGATGAAAGAATCAACTACTGTAGTTAGAGAAAACTGATTTCTTTATAGTATGAACTATGTTGTAGTTTTTAAAGAGCATAATGTGAGGTTCTGTCCTCACCAGGCATTTATAGAGACAATAAAAACTACAGGAAAAATGTTTTACTCAGAGCTTAAATACACACTCCCTGGCCCTTTGAGGTTGCTTTCAGCATCTTCTTGCTCCTGCTGTCACTACACCCTCATATTCCCTCTTCCTGTGGCATCAGCACAAATTCCCTGGTTATGCTTCCGTTTCCTGTCTACCTCAGAAAATCCTTTCTTCACCCCTCCCTAGTTCAGCCTGAATCTGAATATGGACATTGTTCAGAGGTGCAGGGGTAGATTTGTAATCCTAGCAGGCAGCAGGGGGTCCATATAAATTGTAGTTGCTTTGTCTGACAGTTTCCTGGACTTGGGTGTTAGTTCCTCAGTTGACCTTCTGCAATTTTTTTTTTTCTTTCTTTGCTTGTTTTTGGTTTAGAAGAATGAGCTAGAGTGACCGTTTCCCTCCTTTTTTATATGCCCTATTGCCATTTGGGTTCCTAGATAATAGATCAAGTTCTGGGCTCTGTTAGAAACTGTATTTTTAAAATAACATTTTTTCTTTGGACTCAACCACCCATGCCAAATGCACAGCACCCATGGATAAGATGGGAGTGTCAGTGTTCTACCTTATATACAAGGAACGTGCTTTTTTTCCTCTGAGCAACGCAGGGATTAAAATAAAAATGTTAGTAATAAAAAGGAAGCATCTCAGAGGCTGTGTAGACATGCCTTCCATCAGGTGCAGACAGGCTGCTCAGCACGGGCTCCAAGGCAGCTGGACCTTGGCCAGCTGATCCTGACAGCATTTCTGAGGGGCAACACGGAGGAGCTCAGGCTCTCCCCCCGGGCTGGCTGAGCATGCAGGTGGAATGGCACCAGCCAGGGGCACCACCATGGCTGGGTAAATGTGCTCAGAGTCTTCTCCTGCCATTCAGGTTTTTTCTCCAGCCAATGTTTTGCCCCAGGCACTCTCTCAGGTTATCTCAGGACACGCTCAGGTGCTACTCTGACTGTGTCCTTGGTGCTCCTGTCTCTTTGAGACTGTTCCTGGCTGCTCCAGCAGGGCTGGCCCACCCAGCTGCTTCCATCCCTACTGCTGCTTCGTTCCCAGTGGCCTCTCTGAGCTGCAACAAGAGTGGGGCTGGCTGGCCCTGCTCCCCTCCCTTCCCTCCATTCCCAAAAAGAGCAATTACCCTTTCCCTCACTAGACCCAAATGGAAGAGTTGCTTCTACACCCACCCATTTAATGAGGCCTAACCCAGCTGGCTGTAGCAATGGGAACTGCCACAGACATTAAATACCTTTTATCCCCCCAAGTGTTTACTGCTCCCAGCTCATCCCTTGATTACTCTTTCATCAGATGTTCCTGACCCAAGTCCTGGGTCCTCTCATCATGTTAACAGGGGTCTTTGTGAGATGAGCTGACTGTTGGGGAACACCTGTGTGGGGAACGGACTGGTCCGTGACAACCTATAAGGGCTACAGGTAGAGGAGCCCTGAAATGCAGCCAGGACTCTATCAACAGCCAAATGATAAGATCAGTGGCAGTAGGCAAGACCAAGGATAAGGAATATTGTGTTTAATTGCAACATTCAGGACAAAAAACTTGGCCTATGTGTCTAGATGGGATTTATCCCACTGAAGAACACAACGTGCCTTCCTTAGATTGCTCATTTTCTTTGCAGTTGTTACAGGGCCGCAGTGCAACTCAATGCACAAATTTGTGTACTTGTGACCTTTAGAAGAGGTTCCACTTTCAGTCAAACAAATGCTTTCTTCTGCTTGCACTGAAGTCTCCCTTCCCCGCCCACGCTCACATACAAGTCTTCTGCAAACAGCATGGCATGCAGCAGGAATCTTCTGTTTGGTAGAAAGTTTTCCACAGTTACATAAGTGCAGCCTGAGAGCTGATGCGGAGGTAGCCGAAAATGTGAGAGTGAGATTTACAGTAATATATTTAGATCATTTACAGTAAGAGGGAATGCTCTTTCCCGCCTTAGGACGAATGCCATAGGAGCCTCCCGCTACTCCTCCTCTGAGTCATCTTTCCAGAGGCACTTCTGAGAGCCAGCCACCCTCAGGTGTTGAGCAGTGTTTGTTTGTGCTGTGGGTGAAAAATACGTACGCGCGCGCACACAACCCCAATTTGATTAAGCAAACAAGGGCAAAGAACCCAGAGGGCTGTGGTTTCTTTGAATGTCTGTCTGTCTGTCTGCCTGGTGACAGAGCCAATGCTTGCAGTCTCAGCCACAATACCTTGACTCATCATGCAGTCCAGAAGAAGGGCTCATCCCAGAGGGGACAAGAGCCAAACCACACGGGCACACCGGAGAGCAGCTGGGAGAACACTGACAGCCCTTCTCGAGGCTCCTCTTCCACTGGGAGTCCAAGATTTATCACAGTGGCATAAGCCAGTGCTTTAACTTTGGCCAGGTTAAATAACTTTGAAAGCACTGCCTTGGCCTAGGGACCGAAACACGTGGTTTGGAACAACCCTAAGCTCCCTTCCAGGCCCTGCCTGGGCAAGTCGTTTATCTTTGGTGTACCAGCAACAGAGTACTGTCTCTTGGTTCACAATAAATAATGGCTTGTGTGCATAATAAACCTTATCTACCTCCCAGGCATGCTGTGAGAATGGATGGATGTTTTTAAGGAGTTTTGTAAGCTGCCCATGAAAAGAGTTACAAGTGTGCAGTGTGTAATTGTTGCCCTTATCTTACACAACCATCCCGGTACTGAAGCAGCTCTGGTTTTTATCCATGCAGGCAGTAAGGGCAAACTGCAACACCAGACTTGCAGGAAGAAGAAAGTTTCCACTCCACTGCAGCTCCAGGTGAGCCTCAATACTTTTTCCAAGTGGAGCTTGGACTGATGTGCTTTTTATTCTATGTCAACTGGGTGAATTATAGGTACTGAGTAAACTACAAAAGCCTGGAAGCAGGGACCAGAAGCCAGACAGCTTTGTTCCACCTGACTGCTAGAGCCACTGGGCTACAAAGTCATGCCTCTGCTTCTGCCCTGCTTTGGTCCTGTTAGCTCCTTCCAGCAGTGCAGCACAGTTTTAATTTGACCAGTGCAAAGCGCCCTCAGCCATCCTGAAGGGATTTAGCATTGATGATGAAAGGCATCTAAAATGACAACAAAGATCCACAGAAATGGCCTGTGCTGTTCACCTCTGAGTCATAAAGAGACATTTTTTAAGCAACACACTGCCAGGCTCCAGCACAGCTGCAGAGAGAGACCAAGACAACTTCTGAGGCAAGTTCCATGTTCTGACATAACAGACTGACCTGAGTCACTGCAGGCTTGAGCCAAGCCTTCTTTTTTTGATTAGGAGATGCAGTTAGAGAATTACCTATAAGCAGTAGTGAGGACAGTAATGAGAACCAAGTCCTTGTGCCCACTTGCAAGAGAGTTATATACTCTGTGAGCTAAAAAAACCCTCAAAAACATTGGAGTGGGGCAACTACAGACTATGCCAACTGCCCTGCGCTTTATGTGACCTGTACAATTCTGAAGAATCCTGACATGGGTGTTTAAGGGAGGTTGTAGCAGATCTCTGGCTCCAAAGAGAGTGCTAACAGCTTCGTAACACTGAGGCATGCACAAGAAGGTGACTAAGCTTAAGATTTTTTCAGTTTACTTAAACAAGGTAAAAGAAAAGATGTAATATTCTCTTTATTTTATAGGTAAAAGAGCCAAAGATCACAAGTAACATTCTGGAGGTCATCCAGAAGCTTGCTGCAGAAGACCTGACTAGTGCCTTTTTCCTTCTCCTTGGGATACCTGTCCTCAGCTTTCAATCTAAGTGTGTTGATTCCTAAGCTAAAGTCGCCCAGCCTTGGAAGTGCACTGTGGACTATAAATTCAAAAGGAGAATGAGGGGGAGGCACGTTCTGTGTGTGTGTGTGTGAGATCTGAAAGTGTCTACAGATAAAATGAGGATGTGAATTCCTGTAGCTCAGAATAAGGAAATAACACTGATGCTCTCTCTGGGAGTGGTGAAGTGGTTTTTGCAGTGCTCATGTGTCTGCTTCTGTGTAAGTGAACTTCATCCCTTCCCAGGTAAATTCCTGCTGCATTTGACAGAACGTGTAGCCCACAGAAAGAGGGGAAAATCCTGGTTATCAGCAAAATCTTAACCAGTCATTAAGCAGTGATTATGTGAAAAAGCCCTTATACAGCCCCCGTGGGACAAGCATTTTTTAACACTGAGCTTTTACTGTAGTTTTTATGGTTGGTCTTTCAAAAGATAACACATGGCTCCATCAAAAATTACTGAATTTTTGATTATGCTTTAGACCTGGGGATCTCCCCAGGGCCTGAACTGTCATCCCACCTTTACAATGGAGGCACTTTTTTCTCATCAGTTCTGGTGTAGAGCCATGCTGCATGGTTGAGGGCAAAGCTCTTTGCAGTGAGAGTTTACTGCTGCCATCCCACCTCAGAAGCTCCTGAAATCTTGCTCTGTCTCCTCACAGCATAGAGAGAACCATGTCAATTTACAGACACAAAACCCTAATATATTTGCTCTGAACATCTGTCAGTCAGTCTGAAAGCACTCCCCCTAAGGCTAATGGCAATGAGATCCTTGGTTGCAGTGGGAACAGGATCCATTTTAAGCAGGACAACATGAAATTATGTGCAGTTTCAACATTTTGACTTCTCAAGTAGCTCATAGTGTCAGCCACCTCATTTGACCATGATTTTAACAATAAACTCCAGTTATCCTCAATATGACAGAGTAGCTTGCCAAGGAGGGGCATATTCAAATACAGAGAGAGTTAAATAAATGATTTTGCCCTTCACTGTTACAATATAAACAGCTCAGTATTAATGGAATACTCTTATATTGATTTTGGTTTATAAGTTTATTTTTTTGTATTGTATTTTATTTATTTTTATTTTATTTTATTTTATTTAGGTTTTACTCTATTTGTATACATTGCCAGGGAACAGAAGAGGAAGAAAGAACCAGGGGTCTGATTTGAGGTCACAGCAACCAGGCAGCAGACTTTGCTATAGTCTTGGAACATACCTCAAGTAAGGTTGTGTGCTAGTAACCAATACTTTGAAAAGTTTTAATTTAATCCCCAACACAAAAACACCCCTCTGTTGCCTTGTCAAAACCAGAAAAAGTGCAGGCAATTCATACTGCTTAAGCACCAGAACATGTTATTAGGAAAAGCTATACCAACCACAGTGATACTCTGCATGCCAAAGGTTGGCTTTTCACTCAAGTCCGTGGTATTGGTGGTAAAATCCAAGCCCAAGCTGAGAGATTTTTCTGGAGAACTCAAAGATGAGCCTGTGAGGTTCTTGTTTCTTGCTGAATAAATGGTCTGAGCGACAGACTCTATTATTTGGTGGGAAGCAGCACAGGCAGTAGGCTGTATTTTGTCTGTTTGATCCAAGCAGGTTAAAGTGTGGCTTGTCAGAAGGTCCAGTAGTTCTTAGAAGTGGGTCTGTCCTCTTTTAGGTGAGATGGCTGTGTTTTCTGACCTCTGGCAAAGAGCAGCTGATTTTACAGAAGAGGAATATGCAGAGTGAAACCACTGCAAACACTGATCCTACCAAAAATAACCAGCTCTTCCTTCCCACTGTTTAGAAATGGAGAGTACAAAAATTCCAGTGATTCATTCTCTTATCTACCAGAATGGGGAGAAAAAACCCACCTAAATAAAAGTGAAATGTTTTAGTCAGACGTATGGTTTTACATGAAATTCTGTTAACCTCTCACTTTGTGGTAGTTTGTAGAAGACAACGAATCCTGAAATTTCATATTCAGTTCCTTCCTAAGAATTCCTCTGAAGTGTGTGGGCTGGCAGGCTCTCCCTGACCAAAATGGTCTCATGCATTTCCCAATGATGTTCTTTCTAGATAAGAAGAGTGCTTTGATGGTTTATGCTGTCTGGGTTTTTTTCTTGAGAAGAGACCTGCCTGGGAGAGTGAGCCCTCCTTTTGCTTCCTCCTCAGCTATCTGGCAGAGAGCAGAAAACTTCCTCTTGTCGTGGGGGTCCTGAGCTCTTCTTTGTACTGGCATGGTTACAAGCAAAGGCAGAAGGAAAAGTCCCAACATTCAAAAGTCACCTTCATATAAATCAGTCTTTAAAACTGATACCTCACAGGAAGGGAGAACCTGATTTGATATTTTTTTATCTTTTCCTGCTCCACTAGTTACTGATCATTAGTTAATTTATAATATTAAAGTCCTGATGCTTCTAACCCAATTAGAGTTGTTTATTCCTTGCCCTTTTGATAGCTTGGTTCCTTCATTCATCAATCTGAAGTCAAATGGAATTGTTCTGTGCAAGAAGAAAAAAGGTTAAGTGTTTAAAGTGAATCATATCAATTTGTGTGTGAAACAGAAAACCACAAACCGCTTATGCCAGTACTGCCATGGGATTTTATTTCAGGTGAAATGTGTCCTGAATTCTAACTATTTTGCATCTCTGCACTATGGTTTTGATTGGGTTTTGTGTTGGTTTTTTTTTTTTGAAGCTGAGAGGAGTCTGATTATGCTGTATTTCATCAAGGAAAAGAAAGGGCTACAAACATATGATTTCATAATGTATCAGAGGGTTTGTGGCTATTATGCCAGAACTACAAAGCAAATACTGTGCACTAGTTGGATGTGAATGTAGATTAAAATGGATTTAAACATATGTATGCAATGGGTAGACACCATAGTCAAACCATCAGAGACTTGCTTAATGAGCCAGGATTTTTATGAGTCAAGGGAAAGCACAATGCAGACAAGCAAAGCAACTGAGAGCTTCAGCCACTGACCCGGTGACCACATCTCAGACACAAAAAGTCAGAGTGATCAAGATGGCCAGTGAAGTTCCCAAGCAACCAGATGCTGTGGTAAAAGTATCTCATATTCAGTGTTTGGTCTAGACATGAGTGAGAAGTGAGGAGGAGTGGGAACAAGATTTAGTAATTCTAAGGCCCAATGCATTGTCATACCAGGTCAAGCAGGTTTCAGCAGTCCATTTTATCAATGCCTGCAAGTATCTCAGGGTGGGTGCAGGAGGATGGAGCCAGACTCTGCTCAGTAGTGCCCAGGGACAGGACGAGGGGCAACGGGCACAAGCTGGAACATGGGAAGTGCCACTGAAATATGAGGAGAAACTTCTTCAGTGTGAGGGTGACAGAGCCCTGGGACAGGCTGCCCAGGGAGGGTGTGGAGTCCCCTTCTCTGGAGATATTCAACCCCCCCCTGGATGCAGCCCTGTGGAATGTGCTCCAGGGGATCCTGCTGTAGTGGGGAGTTGGACTAGAGGATCTCTAGAGGTCCCTTCCAGCTCTGATGGTTCTGTCATTCAGTGACTCTGTGATTTTCTCCTTTCTGCTCCTTGTGCATATTAAGGTCTTCTTCTAAGCTTCTGATGAGCTGTCCTTCTCTTCTTCATACATTAGCTGAGAGCTCAGCAGTGAAGTGATGACTTAGCACTCAGGAAAAGTGAATTTGTGACTGTCAGTCACAATGTGCTCTTAACTTTTTCAAAGATGTGTAGTATCTGCATACCCAGTCCTCAAAGTTTTATCACAGAATCACAGAATCATCCTGGTTGGAAAAGACCTTGAAGATCAGCAAGTCCAACCATAACCTAAATCCACCCACCATAACCTTTATCTACCCATTAATGCTCAAATCATGTCCCTAGCACCACATCTATATTTCTTTTAAATACTTCCAGGGATGGTGACTCCACCACCTCCCTGGGCAGCCTGTTCCACTGTCCAACCACTCTTTCAGTAAAGAAATTATTTCTAATATCCAGCCTAAACCTCCCCTGGTGCAACTTCAGGCCATTCCCTCTCATCTTGTCATTATTCACTGGAGAGAAGAGACCAACACCCACCTCCCTATAACCTCTTTTCAGGTAGCTGTAGAGAGCAATGAGGTCACCCCCCCCAGCCTCCTCCTCTTCAAACTAAAGAATCCCAGTTACCTCAGCCTCTCCTCATAGGATTTATTCTCCAGGCCTTTCACCAGCCTGGTAGCTCTTCTCTGGACACGCTCCAGCAGCTCCTATCAACTCCAGCAACAACTATCAACACCTCTAACAACAATTCCATCAGAGGTAACAGTGCTTTCCAGGAGGTTTCATTGTACTTCATCTTTCAGAAAAAAAAAAAAAAAAAAAGTAGACTATGCATATATATGTATCTACAAGTGTGTGTGTATGTATTGTGTTTGTATTGTTCACATCAGTTTTGCATGATAAGAAAATAGTTTAATTGATTGCTTGTACATTCACACCTGTAATGGAAGAAATACACGGAGTCACTTGGTGGTCATTGCCTAACTGCTTAGGTGGCTACTTGCTAAAACTCACTCAGCATTGATGTTAATTAGTCTACCCACTGGCAGTCTCAGCAGCAAAGCCCAGAAGAAATAATAAAATATCCTCCAACTTTCAGGGAAGGTTCCTCCAGGCTCATCTGACTTAAGCACAGAGTCCTCTGCATGAGCACGGCTATGGTACTGTTGTCTTTCTCCCTCTCATACATAGCTTAGGGACTTGGATTTGACCTTTAAAAGCTCTGTTTCACTTATTTTTAGGTATATGCTGCCCTGCAGTCCCTAAAGCTCTGACACAAGTCCCCAGACTCTTTGAAGAGATCCAAGAGGGTCAGCTCTGCATGCCTAACTAATAGCATTACTCCTTTGTTTACTAACTGGCTCAGTAATTAGCTCTGTACCCAGGGACAGGCATCCGCCCATTAAGATTTTTTCAAGAAGATTTCTGGAAATGCTTTCCACTCTCTGTGGAACTGATTGATACTTCTAGGTCTGCTCAGAAAAATGAATTAGGCAACGCAGAGCTCAAGGCCACGGCTGCTCCCTCTCTGGCTGAGGGGAAGGATCTGTTCCCTGGAAGCCAAAGCCAAGCTTAGTCAGCACTGCTGCCGTTCTACCCTTCCCCAGTTCCCCTGGGCAGGGAGCCAGCTCTCAGGGCTCAGCTAGGTAAAGACTAACCCTACAAAGAAAAACAATGCATTTCCAGCCAGCTTGGCTCCCTGGATGGGCTTGTGGTGAGGAGGGAGCAGAAACATGCAGCTGGAGTGGGAGACTTGTAGGTCCTCGTTAGGACTGACTTCCCTTTGGATCTGGAACTTCAGGCACATGGACATTTATGGGGGAGGATACCACTGAGTAGGGTTTGAAGATCTTACTTTTAGAGCAGTCAGTGTAACCTTTGGGTTTTTAGCCTTCATTCTCCAAAGCCCTTGACTCTTGTTTCTGCTCTACATTTCAAATAGACAACGTATTATTCAGCCAGTCAGGTTCAGGACAAAACTTGCCCCAGTTGCAAAGCTGTTCATGTATTTGTTCCTCTTGCTTTCAAAAGTCCTCATCTCCAGCTGTGATGTGCTTTACACTGTGAATCTGACTATTCTCAACTGTCTTTGTTAAGGAAGTGGCACAAAAGCTTCATTTGTAGAAAACTTGTGCATTTTAACCTAAGAGTTGCCTACCAGCTGGATGGGCCAGCCATGGAGAAATGTAAGGAAACTTTCTCTGCTTACATCCTTCATGAAAAAGCAGGACACAAAAGCAGTCCCTTGCCATGGGCCTGTTTTTTCTTAATGCCCTTCATGATGCAGACCACTTTAAAAGACAGCTGCAAGGCTCTCTTTGTCAAATTTCTAGTAACACATTATGGATCAAGTTTATTATTATGATTTTTTTTCTGAACCAGAGTTACCAACACTAATTGAAACCTGACAATGTTGCTGAGGCCAAATTTCATGAGAACAACAAAGTTACTAAAAAAAAAATAAAATAATAAATTTTTAAAAATGATTCATTCCCTACTCAGTGCACTGTCAGTTACTGGTACTCCCCACGCTTAATGCCTGAGGTAGCTAATGGCATTAACACATAAAAAGAAATCATCAACATGCTTTTGACTCCCATTGGAATCCTTTATTAAAATAGTCCTGACACTTTTTTCTCTGTTTGCAGAGCTGGTGTGCCAGCAGCCACACGACCAGTACTCTGACCAACGGAGTGATAATTCCCAGAAATACAGAATTTGTTTAGACTGCTCCAGACACAGCCACCTTGACCAGATAACCTCTGCTGGGTTTTGCAATGTTAAACGAGTATCCATTCTGGCAAGGCAGGGCCACGCTCCAGCAAGGAGCATGACTCTCCTGGAGCTGCATTTGGAGGTCAAGAAGCAACAAAAATGCCTCCTGTTTGTGGCCACCCTGTGCAGCTGCTCTGGAGAGTTTTCCATTCTTTTCCTCCTGTCCCAGGATGGACACGTTGGCAGAGCTTTGCCATGCTCGGTGGCCAGGGAGTCTTGGTGACCCTATGGAGCAGAGGGTGCCAGAGGGACTCCCAGGGCTGACTAGCAACAAACCAGCCATTAGAAAAAGCCACGCAAGGAAAAGTGGAAAATACAGAGAGTGGTGGTAATATTGTCTTCTGTGGAGCAAAAGTGGTGGTGACCTATCGCTAGAAAACAGTTCCAACAACTGAGTGTCCTTTCATCTGGAGAGGAAGAGAGGGGGACACATGGGGAGCTTTAGCCTTCTCCTACACTGTCCTTGTGTGCAGGCCCCTGTGGCCATGATGCTCACTTGCCCTTCCTACCTTCCTCCCCATGCCCTGCACCAGTCCTTTTCACCCAAAAAAAAGCATATGTGAGTGTATGTGTGTGTGTGTAACAAGAAGTGAGTCAATGGGGAAGGAGCAGGGCTTGCTGCAGGAGGCACTTTACCCTAATTATCCAAGATGTGGCATCACCTCCAGACCATAGGCAAGTGGTATTTATCTGGCTTCTGATCTGAAGAGTTGAGCAGGGAAGCAAGCTTTAACCAGAAAAAGGAATTACTTCGGGAAGATGCAGAGGTTTAGATGAAAGGTTGTGGCCTTAAACAACAAAAGCATCCATCCTTATGCTCATCAGATAGGAGTAAAAGCAGTGAATTATAATCTAAAATCATACAGCTCATTTGTACATAACATCTTGTTAAACTAGTGTTTACCTACTAATGTATTGCCTTCCTCTCTCATGGAGCAGTCATAACGTTTTAGTCCTGTTAGAACTGTAGCTCCCAAGATACATTTATGGTGTCAGCCAGGGCTTTGTTTAAAATGAATCCAAGACAATCTATTACCAGGAAAGTGAAAAACAATAATCTAAAAGCTGATAAAACACAACTAAGTCAGTGGAAGAGTGTCTAAATCCAGGACATAAATAGTTGAGCTCTCAGATGACCGGCTATTTTGGGACAGCTTGAAACTCCAAATAATTGCAAAATCTTACAATGGTGAATCTTGCCCATAGCTTCTCTGTTCAACTGAAATCCCTAAGGATTTGTGGGAAAGATATATTTCAGAATTGGATTTTTTTTTTAATATGATTTTTTTTGGGTCTTGGGTGGAATTAAAAGTCACATTTCCTGCGAAGCAAAAATTCCAAAAATTTCAATTTGTGACCACAGAAGCATTTTCTTAGGGTCTTACAGCTGATTTGCAGAGATTTGTACAGTCCTGTAAAATATTAGACAGTCATTGCATTGGCTGCATATTAAAGCTGTGTTACAGTAGTAATAAACCAATATACCATATTTTCAGGCATGCAACAATTTACCTTAAAAAGCCCCAAAATCATGCCACCATCATTTCCCCCCTGCCCTTCAGCAGCAAACTGGGCATGCTAAGAAAAGTAAACTTTGAGTTGCCTCCCCTCAAATAATCCCCCTCCCTCCGTTTCCCTCCTGCCTGCTGTTTAGAGGTGCTTCTCTGTGGTTGTGCCATGCTGCCCGTGTATTCCAGAGGCAGCTTGGAGTAACCCCACAAGAAGTGTCACTTCTGTGGGGAAAGAATACTTGATTTTCCAGCAGCCCAAAGAACTCAATTTGATTTCAGCAATTGGCTTGGGCACGGTTCTTTAGAAGGGGATTTGTCAGGAGCGCAGAGCGATATCCGATTTCAGCACTGCTCTGATTTTTAAATTCAGCTGCCTGAACACTGCTACCCAGTTTCCCCATTCCTTGAGTGTCTCCTCCAGCTGTAGCCATGCTGTGTCCTTGTGAGAGTGGTTACCCATGGGCAAGTGGCAGAGCCTGGGACACGTGTCACTTGCCCTTCTACAGAGCATTTCTTTTGCACTGCTTTGTGTTTGACCTGTTTTTGAATGCACGAGACCTATTTTTACCAGCCTGCATAGGCAGTGCCTATGTACTCTGAAGCAGCTCATGAAGCAATTAGCCACTTATTTGGGATATTAAGCAACCACAGCCCGGGCTACTATTTGTGCATGTGTGAGCCTGGCTGGGGCAGGTTTGTCTCGGCATGTATTTATTGCTGCAGCTGCCATGGCTAGCAGTGAACACAGGAGACTTTCTCTTGTTTTGCCTTCAGTCTTGAGATAAGGCAAGTGGCTCATTCCAGGACTCTGCATGGAGGTAATTAAAATGTCTGTCTACTTCAGAGATAAATCCCTTGAGGTAGCAGTGTGCATCCTTAGCTAGGAGATGGGGTCCACAGCTGCAGACCAGAGTTGGGGCAAATTGCTAACTCAGCTTTAACTTGCATCACCCCAGGGGCACGCTGGGCACTGCTCATCAGGAGCAGCAGGAACAGCTCTTCTGCTGTGGCCCCTCTTTCCTGTGACTCTGCCCAGCTCCCAGCCCTGAATCCTTGCTTTCCCATACTCTGCTACCCAGGGGAGTTGTGCCCTTCTTCAGGTGGCTTGTGCTGGGCTGCACCACACTGTGCACAGCCCCGTCCTGCCGTGGCTCTGCTGCTCCTAAGGCAGTGAGACCCAACCTACAAAGAGAAAGTGTGGTTTTGGTTTTGGACATGCAAAACACAGCTGCTCAGGTTTAGCCAAAACCACCTTTTCCTCTGCCTGCTTTAGCCTCCACTTTCATCTTGGTGTTCAGAAACGTATCCCCTCTGGGATTTATTTAGAGACGTGCTGTTGGACTGAAAAAGACACAAAAGACCTCTCACTTTCTTATTGGAGTATTGACAGAATAGCAACAGTAAGCAGTCCAAAATGTTCTTCTTGTCCTTTTGTTCTCTCCTGTCATAAGTGTTACTTTTGGTGGTGGTGGTTGCTGTTCATTAACCCCGCAAGCCTCAATTACAAAGTCCTGAAAAAAACACCAACAGTGGTGAAATTTCCAGAGCTGGCATTGTGTCCTTCTTGCCCACAGCACGTAGTGTTGTTGCTTAACAATCAACCTAAATACTCCTTGTCCCTTTTCTGCTGAATACATCACACCCATCTGACGCCTCCTCTCCTAGACCAGTTGGGCAGTTTAATTAATTCTGTACTTAGGCAAATGTCATCACAAAAAGTCAGGCAGGACGAGCTTAGGTGGACCTGCTGCCACCTCTGAGATTACTGCTTATCTGCTGAGGACAACATCTGCTGGGTGAAACTTGGTGTCTTCTCTTCCATGCTTACATAGGCTCCTGGGCCTGATGGGTGGTGGCTCTTTGTGGACTCAAATTCTGGTGATTTATGCAAACAGAGAAATTTCAGAATGTCCACCTTTCACCTCTAAATTTGAGTGGTCCCATAGCGGGCTCTGCTGGTAGCATTGGCAGTGCCTGAAATGGAGTCTCTAAAAAAAGGAACTCCAAAACCAAACGAACTGCAAAAAATAGATATCATCCTCATCCCTTTGTCACTTTCCTCTATTTGTTAAAAAAAAATAAAATTAAAAAGTTATGCAACTTATTCTTTGCTTAGTAACACACTTAATCCCCATAAAAAAAACAACCCCAAATGATTCATTACAGCTCAATGCTTTACCTCCTGGACGAATGTTCTTCAAATTAGGAATGGGTAATTGCTATGAGGCTAAATAACTGAGCATTTTGGAGAACAAACAGCCTTCTGAGAGACATGAAATATTGCTTTCCAGATTTTCCATCATCAAATCTTGGAAAAAGAAAAAAAAAACAACATGTGATGATTTGCAAAGCTGCTGACATGGTGCCGTTACGTTCAGGGTCTGAGTAGATCTAAGTGGAAAATCCATGCTTGCTCACAGGAAACAAATGCAGATTCCTCAACAGCACGTGAGTTGGATGGAAAATAATCTTCCACCCCCTGATTAAAGCATCTGATAAAAAAAACAACAAGGAAATACTTCCCAAAACAGTGTTTTAAAACAAGAGTGAAGAGGCAATTTTGCTAAAACTGTAAAAGAAAACTAATCCAAATCTGTCTGAGATGATCTTTACTTCCACAGTTCCTGGATTACAAATTTTTCAACAGAACCCTAATCAAAAGCTTTATCTATAACCTGCCTTTTTGGAAGCATAAATAGACAAGTCTAAGGGCAAGAATCTGAAAAGCAAAGGAGAATCTTTCATAGTAAACATTTATTAAATTATATTTTTCATCAGATATAATAAACTTTTTGCTTCTTCTTGTCAGGACTTCAGGGAAGGAAATGTAGTACACCCAACAGCTAGTTTTTATGTCAAGTATTTCAAGAATTAAAGTAAGTCTAAGGTACCTAATAACAAAGAAATGTAGAAAATTCTTTGCTTTCCAAAGCACTGAACTGGGAGATTGCAATTGTTCTTAGTAGCAATGTTCTCCTGAGCACTGAATCTCAATATTCCATTTTTACATAAAAATTTTCACTGAGTTATTATATTTTTTTTTTTTCCCCAGGAAAAAAAAAAAAACTAGTTTATGAGAAGATAAAAACAACCTTCATCCTCACTGTTTTCCTTTTGTGCCCAAAAAAGCTGACTCAGAGTACTAGATTTCATGATACATTTTTAAATGCTGTTTAAAAATCCATATGCTATACTATTCTAGCATAATTTCTATGTGTAATAACTCCACTTAAAAATGTGTTGCAGTGACCCACATTTAGAGTCAGTGCAGTGAATCAATCCACACATTCATAATTTAACATTCATCCTTGTCTTTTTCTAGGTTTGTTTAAAAATAACCCTTTTTGTCTTGCAAGTTCTGTACTTTACAAGCCTGCATAGCCCTTCAATAATAAGGAACGAGGACATCAGCTGTTACTGCATCTCAGTTTTTTATTAGTGAAGAATTGCCTTCTTTTTTATTTAGTGTTTCTTCTTTTAGTATCACCACCAACTGCTTAACAATTTCGGACCTTCCTTGTTCTTCTTACACGTTGGAAATATTTAGATGCTACCAGGTATTCTGGCAGTTTAAATTCTTCCTGTAAAAAATATCCTGTTTGGTGTTAATCCAAAAGTTGGTGCAGAAACTGTTGATTCCCTCTCCTACAATGCTCTGCCGATCTGGCTGAAAAAATGGGTGTTTTCTCTTGGAAAAGGACAACACAAAAGAAAACTAAAACAAAAGCACAAAAATTAGACTTTTTTTTTTTTCCTGGCACACTTCTCAGAGAATGTTTGGATTTAAGTTAACACTCTGAAAGGCAAAAGAGGCTAGCATAAAACTAAAAAGTGAAGTATTTTTACTTTGAAATGTGGCTGTAATATGTCCTAGGGGTTTAGTTTGTGGTCTCCATCTCCCAGGTTTTTAAATCTCTTGTCCACGATACTGTTCTGCAGGTTCTTGGACAACTGAGAAGAAAGGATGGACTTTAAGTTAACCACCCAAGAGTCTGTGCTTCCACTTGGAGATTTGGGGGTAGACCACACTGATGAAGCTTGAAAACCACTGATCTATAGCCTGGGACAGAGGTGACGGGCAGCTGCCCATCTGGACATCACCTTCTGCAGCAGGCCTAAAAGGGTCAATGCCATTTCAGTCGTGCAAGCAGAAACCTGGCACCTGGACAAATGCTGACTGACATGCTCCTTTTTTCCCCTTTTTGGGAAGCTAAGTGTGGGGAGCCAGCTGGGCTGAGGCTGCTGGCTGGCTGGGATATATTATCTGCAGAAGCAGCAGAGGTGCCTGGGCAGGCTGTTCCTGGGGGTCCCCTGCTCCTCACTTTGGCAGGCGATACAAAACTGTGTGTGTGAAACACTCAGGGAAGGGAGACAGAATTTCCATTTTGAGACCGTCTCACCACTTGTCTGGAAGTGGGGTAATTCTTACCTGGCAGCTTGGGAGCAGCTGGCACCGTGCTCCCTCCTGCTAGTTTTCCAGGAAGGTGATGAGAGGAAACTCCCTGCAGCCTTCCCCAAGGGCAGATGTGAGTCATGGGATCCTGCAGCTGGGGTCAGATCATCATAGACAATCTGCCTGTCTGCAACAACCATGCCTCCATAACCCAAGGCTGCTGCAACCGTACTCTCACCCCGGGAGAAGACAGCTTGTCCCAAAATAATATGGACTGGAGGCAAGAGTCAGATATGGATGGGAAAATCCTTCACAATAAATCTGGAAGGACTGTGCACAGAGATGCAAGCTCTCCAGAGGGGATTAGAGGGTAGGGATAGGAGTGATGGCCACCCAGCTGAGAAAGAAATAAGAAGCAGCCTTTGGACCTTCACTCTCACATCACATTTGCACACACAGTTCTGGAAAACATCCTCGGAGGAATCCAAATGGGCTTGAAACGGAAAGCTCTTTAGTTGATAGGCTGTAAATGGTTCTTCAAGCATTTAAGTGTGAATTGAAAAGCCTCGTGTTTTGTGTTTTTTGTTTGTTTTTTTCTTTTGAAAAACTTGCTTGAACTTTTGCTCTGTACAAAAAGTGTCTGAGGCAGAAGTGCCAAAAAGTTTTGTGGAAAAAAAAATAATTATGAAAATGTTCACAACTTCGCGTGCCCTGATGCTGAATCATTGTTTTGAATTACAGGCAGTTACTGTGGGTTGAGACGTGGGTATGACTTGTTCTTGCAGCAAAGTATTCCTATCTGAACAGAAAATATATTATGTCTTCAGCTTCTGTCGAATTCTGCTGTGATAGTTCAAAAATCATACGTTTTCTCCACACTGCTTTGGTTGGAGTCATTAAAAACTGTTATTATCTCTGGTGGCAGCAAAGCTCTGAACGTACTCAAAATATATATTCCCAGGAAAAGTCACACTGACTGCAAAAAGAAAAAGAATGGATTTTTCCCTGGACTACATATTTGTTTGTCATTGGCTTTGAAAAGGGCATCAATCATCTCAGAGGTCTTTTGCTGTTTTTAAAATGTAGCAATGACAGAACATCAGATGCAATGTTTTACTGAGCCTCCCAAACCCTTTCCCCTGGTAAATACAGGGATTGTGTGCTAGGCATAAATACAGTATCACTGAGTTAGGGGTTACCAAGTCAACTGAGGAAATCACACTTTACCCCTCCTCACCCATATCCTTTCTTAATGTTGTAACCTGAATTTTAATAAGGATTTATGTTTAAACTTTTTTTCCTGTTAATTTAAAGAGTGTAGTCTGCAGCGCTCACTTTTTATTGAATTCTTTCTCAGTAAGAGTTTCTAGCTGGAAATGCAAATACAGTGGTGGAGTGTGATTCCTGGGCCATGGACTCCAGCTGTGGCTGGAGAGGTTGCTTTTGCCAAGTGGGATGCTCCTCTCTCTACCTGTGGAGGCTCCTCAGCTGTTTCACTGCCAACACCCCAAGATGTCATCGGACCAGCAGTCACTTTGGGGCAAGAAGAGGCCTTGTTGTCGTTCACACCGTGTATTCCCAAAGTTCAGAGGCACTAAAGACAAGAAGAGGCTAACGGGATCTTTTCATACCATCAACAGCCATCACAGGCCAGGAATGACCTCCAGTAATTCCTGCTTCACGTGTCATAACCTGTGGCTGAGGTACAACATATATTTTCGAGAGAGGTGTAATCTTGATTTATTAGTTTGATTTTATGTCTTTGCTCTATTCTCCTGTGTTTATAATTAGTTCCAGCTATGTATTTTTGTTTGAAATGGGATTCCTAAATTCCCAAGTGAAGTCAACCAGGCATCAAGATGTACTGTCAGATGTATCTTGCACTACTGATCCCGGGCACAGGAACTGTGTCAATTCTTAGCCCTATCTATAATTTTTCCAGTATGTCCCAAAGTTTAAATACACGTGGATGACACAGCTGAGGAGGAACACTGTGAAACAGTCCTCTGTGATCCAAATACACCTGAGCTGCACTTTAAATTGTTTCTGGTTGCAGTGGGTCATAGTTGTAGGGTACTTCAGTGCTGTGGGGTCTCATGACAAGATAGATCACCAGAGTTTATCTGTCAGCTTTTGAGGTAACAATTGACTCCTGCCATGGGGGAAAGGAGAAGTTTTGGTGGTGCTACTCCTTATGGGTGATTTTATACAAGATGTGGCTTTTAAAACTCCTGTGTGGCCAGCTTTCTGTTACAGCTGTAAACCAGCTAAGGTTACTTTACAAGACTGCTCCCCTCATCCATGTCACCTTTCCAATATAGATGGGGGAATGTGATGCAGATAGCCACTGTTATTGCTGTGTTTTTTCTTGACATGCTGGTCTCAAAGAATACATTTTATATACACAGCAGTCTTACTGGAGTAATATTTCTCATGATCTCATGTGTCATATTTTACCAATATGTCTTTATTTGGCCCTAAGAGGAGAAAGCAGAATAAAGCCAAGAAAGTGGTAAGCAGTGTATACTACAGATATATTGAGAAATGCTGAGTGGGTGGGGGAAGGAAATTACTTCAGAGACTGAAGAGATGAAAAGAGGAAATGACTTCATTCCCCACATTGCCGTGCAATGTCTCAGCATCCAATCACAGGGAATGAGGCAGGTAAACAGGAAAGGAGAAGAAGAAGTAGGTCATTCCCCAGTGTGGTGGAAAAGGAGCACGCTAAGTAACTGCTCAGGGTGGCTTCAGGAGATGTCCTGAACAGTAAAAGTAAGAAAGGATGCTTGCAGCCTACATAAGGTTGGGCATAGCAGCTCCCTGGCCTTCCCAGCAAGCTATCTAAGAGACTGGGAAACTGTGGAGACATCTTACTGTTAGGTTTAGTCTTAATAATGTGATTTTGGTTCCGATTTTGAGACTTGATTTCATTCTTATGAAAGAATAGGCTTCAGGGAAAGCCATCCTTACATACATAAATCTTCTGCTAAAGATGAGTCTGCATAGGCTAACAAACAACACCTTTCCTTCCTACAGACACAGTCATCTTTAAAATCAGAATTATGGGCATCTTTTTCATGCCCAGTGCAGCTGAAGAAGCCCCAGCTGGTAAGATGTTACCAGCCATTAAGTATGAACTGAACTGCT
This sequence comes from Hemiprocne comata, assembly GCA_020745705.1. NCBI lineage: Eukaryota > Metazoa > Chordata > Aves > Apodiformes > Apodidae > Hemiprocne > Hemiprocne comata. Next base: position 118,800,699 of record CM036588.1, on the reverse strand, counting down.
GTCTGCTGGGGAGGCCACCAGCACCGCCAGGCCTGAGTCCATTTGGCTGCAGAGTGGGACAGCTGCACACAACCTGCCTGTTGGCCGTGGCCTCTGGCCCCACTAACCTTCAAGCTGTGCTCAGGAATGGTTTGGCAGGAGCCGACACCGTAGAGCAGAGGCTGTTCAAACAATTTAACAGAGGTTCCATTTCCAGTGCCTGGGAACATTCCCAGATTTATTTGCTAGTATAGACAGAGCCAAAGTGTTCCTGCGCTGAGCTGCGTGATGTGGCCTCGGGGTTTGAAAACCAGGGTCTGTGTGTGGGTCATCTCTTCCAATATCTAACATAATCTAGGGAAATTTCCTTGGCAGACAGTAGTACAAGTGGATTAGAGCCTGAACCACAAGAGTCTCCAGGGAATAGGTAGCACATTTGCAAGGCTCTCTCCTGACCTAGCCCAGCCAGTGGCAAAGATCTCCAAGGCAGATAGAGAGGTCGCTGTGCCTCCCCCAGCTTCCCTGCTCACCTCCCCGGTGACTCCTGCCTGAACCAGCCTCAGGAAGCAGCAGCCTCTGACTCTGGTTCTGTGCCAGCTCCTGCAGCCTTGTCCCACCCTGGCAGTGCAGGGTCCTTCAGGCCGCTGCAGCCTCTCTTGTAAAGCACGGAAGCTTATTATTATTCTATTATTTATTTATTTTTAATGTTCTGAGTCTTCCCTCATTTCCTCTGGGGAGTTTCGCAACAGCTGGATCAGCTGAATACCTTGGCTTGAAGATGCTCCATTTTGTAGTGATGTCTGTGATTACAATGACAAAAGCTGTGGTATCAGGCAGTGTTTCACTAAGGTCCAGAGAGCTATCCAAAAGAATAGTTCTCTGGGGGCTTTCAGTGCTTGTGCTGTATAATGTTGATGACTGTGGGTCAGACCTGATCTGGCTGCTTTATACAGCTCCACAGACAGTCCAGGTTTATGACTGGTTTGTATCACCAAGATGATGCAAAGCTTCCCAAGTACACCCATGAATGTGACCCCCTGAACATACCGTGTTGCCCGATACCTGGGGGAGATCATTGTTCTTCAGACTGCAATGCTCTTGTGATCTTGAGTCCTTTTTGATTGCAAACATAGGAGCCAGTACAGGAAAAGCATCCTTAAGCCAAGTTATCCCACTCATCCAGCTGTTAAAAAATCCCCAGAGGAAATGAGGGAAAACCCAGGTATCAGGAAAGCCTAAAGCTTTGTATGAGAGATGTATTAATAATTGATTTACTGTCCCCTTTTGGCTGGTTCTGTGTTAACTTTCATTCATTTTCTGACCCTGAAGCTATAATACTTCTATGCTTAAGCAGCCTGGCTGTGGCTCAGATCTGGATTAAGCATCTCATTTTTGGAGAAGGGGCCTAATCCTGACTGAGCCACTCTACTTTTTGATATGGATGTACCTCTGATCAACACCTTCTCAGAAGAAAATTATTTGGAAGGTACACAAAACAACTTGCTTTGGTGTTTTAAAATAGCAGCTTTAAAATGTGTGAAAGTTGCATCAAATAAGCTATGAAGAATGAATGTCCTTCCCCAAATCAACTGGATGAATGCTTTGCTGTAATCACCTGGCACCTTCTCCTTGTGTCCACATGCTGAGGAAAAAAATTCTGTTTGAACCACTCTTTTGCTTAAAGAGGGGGTTTTATGAGGAAAACCAAGAACATGCTAAATCATATTAAACTCTTGACAATTGCTTTCTGGCTGCACATTAGTTAAATATGCTCCTGGATCTTGTATTGGAGCAGTCATGCTTTTGACCACGTTTGCTTGATCTCATTCCTGTAAGCCACATAACGAGGAGGAAGCTGTAATGACTGGCTCCAGCTAAGCAATAATTTTCTGGAAAAGTCTGAGCCTTTGATACTCGAGACTTAAGTCCTGGGGGTTTCTATGGCACAGAGCAGTGGAGGGAGAGCATGACAGTGTGAGGGCTTGGGGAAAGACTGGCAAGAACTAGACCTATGTTAAGGTGCACTTTACTAAAATGCTGGGTTTGCTGACTAAGTCACTTCTTTTAAATCAAACACTCCTGTTCAGAAGATTTGCAAGGCAGAGGCATAAGACCTCTCTAGCATCCTTCTTTTTTTTTTTTTTTTTTTCCAGGCCCAACAACCCTGAATGCATCCCAGAGTTTTTGCTTAGATATGTGAATGGATTCTCTCTGAATATCCAACTCAAAATGAAAACACATTTGGCAAAAAGGACTCAGGATGTTATGGTGCTACATTAGGACACCTTGGGAACAACAGCTTAGGGCATGAGGCAGTTCTCTGCTGTAAATCTGTAAGAACATGCATGTAAAAATGCTACGAGAAAAATTATGGCCTGCCCAGGAAACCTGAGAGAGACCTTAGTCCATCTGTGGAGGAAGATGCAGCTTTTCTGATGGTTTGGTGTTGTCCTGACAACTGACAAGGCAATAATTAAGTCATTAGTGCTGTGGCTCTTTTGCATAAATTTCCAATGCAGAAGCAGAGTGCACTAAGTGTGCTTGTTGGGTTGGGTTTAGTGTGTGTCCTGTTGCAACCAATTTTTATGGATGTTTGGAGTATTTCCCTCAAACCACAGAAAAAATTGAGTAGTTTACCAAAATAAATGGGTAGTGATGATTTCACTACACTCCGTGTTTTAACAGTTGTCAAACATAATTATTAAATGAAAAAACTTGCTGATGCTGATCTCTCTGGACATCTGCTCCACCCTGGTTTACAAACATATGGGAAAAGTAAGACATTTCTTTAAAAAAAAAACACAACAACTTAAGGAAGTAAATTTTATAAATATTGCTTGATGGAAAAAAAAATAATAAAATCTTTTTCCCTGGATTGTCCAGCTGAATCAAAACCAGGCTAGATCACACAGTAGTAGTTGGCCTCTGTCTTTATCCGTGGGATGCTCACATCTTCCACCAGAGCCCCCATGGACAGTTTCCCACTGGCTGCCTGCCCCAGGCTCCCCTCCATGGCAGTAACTCTCTCTCCCTATGGAGCAGGAACCCAGGACTGTGGTGGGATTTCAGCTGGCTGAATGTAACCCCGAGGCAATCAATAAAAGACTATGCCACTTTGATCTCCACATCCAGAAGAGTTAACTGTGAGCAGCTTCATGGAAGTTGTCAGGGTGTTTCACCATAGAAAGATACCCTGGGACACGTATTGAACTCTGGCCACAGAAGGGTTGTGCTCCCCTAACTGAGAGCAGATTTGCTGTTCTGCTTGGAAAAAATCAACAGCAGAAGCAGTAAACAAATGGAGCCATTATCTTTAAAATAAAGGAAGGATTTCCAGTTGGCTGGTTTTCCCTTACAGAACTATTTATGGTGTGCAATTTTGTATATGGATGAAAATGTTGACATACAAGTAAGTCAGTTCTCTGACGAATGGTGAAAAAAAGCTTTGCTGATCATGCAACTAGTAGGTATTTTTTTTCTCTTATAAGTGGAAAGAACAGCAAAAAATGGGATGGGAAGTGGTGAGGAAGGTGAACAGTCTAAAGAAATGAAGTGATCATATATATTACAACTTATATAGCTCTCTATCCATATGAAATCCATATACCATGGTCTTCTTCAGAGTATGATGGCCCCTAAGACTCTCAGTCCTATTTTCAGCCATGTGAGAACCCAGGCCTGGTTCTGAACTGGGCTGAGGCATTAAAACTGTCATGACTTGAGGCTTTATTTTGTCTTTGTCATAGCCCTGTGGATCTGTACTGGCAAGTGCTGCCATCACTTTTGGGAGGTACCTGATCCAAAGACATTTATTACTAGTGGGAAGGAAAAGCCTGCCTCATCCTTGGGCTCAATCTGCTGTTCAGTATAAATCAGCTAAAAACAAGATTAAGCTAGTTTTACTCCCATTTTCAAATCAGTTTTTGAAATTCCTGTTTCCTTCCAACAAACAGATTTCTAAGGAAAACCTGGAAGAAAGTGAAGCCCTCTCTGTCTGCTTAAGGTGGATGGGCACCATAAGGTCATGGTGCCTTTGCCACCTGCAGCTCTCCCCAGGGCAGCCAAATGTGCCAAGTCACACTCCTCACCCTGCCTGGGGCTTTTAATTTTGTTTCTTTGTTTTAAGGTACCTTATTTCAGCCTTTCTTCTTAGCTGTGCAAGCAGTTGCTTCTGTGGCATCCTGAAGTATCTGGTTAACTTGAAGTCTTAGGAAAGAAAAATCAGGGCATTTTTTGCCCTATTTTCTATCAGCCCTAGGTTAGCCACTTTGGTGCTAGATGGACCTTTACCTGCTGCTGCAAACTGACTGAACTGTACTCGACACAGCTGGCTTAGCTATCCTGTACATGGATAGGAATATTAGCATACAAAGAACTCTCTTTAACCTACCACAAATTCCCTTCAGTGTTTGCTAGAGAAAATGAAGCAAAGCTCTTCGTTTCATGTCTCGCTGGCTCCAGGAATATACAGTTCTTCTGCCATTCTCATCTCTTGCTTCCATTTGGTCTCTAACTTGTCCTGCAAATGACATTTTGGTTGAGTTGCTGAGCCTTGGAAATCATATTTTCTCTTTGGCCATGTATCTGGACATGTGCTCTGATTCATCTGATTTACAGTATCCTTGACAGAAACAGAGAACAGCTGAGGTTGGAAGGGACCTCTAGAGATGGTCTGGCCCAACCTTCCTGCTCAGAGCAGCTTCAATAAAAGCAGGTTGCTCAGGGCCATGCCTGTTGGTCTTTAAGTATCTCCACAAATGAAGACTTCAAAACTTCTCTAGGCAATTTGTTCCAGTGTTTGACCACACTCACTGTAAGAAATGTTTTCCCTTATATTTAAATGCAATCTCCTGTATTTTAATTTGTGCCTGTTGTCTCTTGTTGTGTCACTGGACATGACAGAGAAGAGCCTTCCTCCTTCTTTGTTACTCCCTCCCACAAATACCCTCAGGTATTTATACACATTGATCAGATTCCCCCTGAGCCTTCTCATCTCCAGGATGAACAGTCCCAGCCTCTCCTCATGGAGCAGATCCTCCAATCCCTCAGTCACCCTTGTGGCACATCACTGCACTTCCTCCAATTCTGTCTTGTAATGGGGAGGCCAGGACTGGATCCAGCTCTACAGATGTATCCTTACTTCCAGATTATCCTGCTTGAACAGTTGGGTACCTTTCTGTAGCTGAATACAGGACATGGCATTCTTAAATATTAGCAAAGAATAGTTAGAGGAAAGTATTGCCAGTGGATGAGCTAAACATAAAACACTAAACCTTTGGATAGGCATTTCATTTCAAAGGAATCATATAAACTGTGTACTGGTTTACTCTCCTGATTCTGCACATCTAGAGACCACGATGCCCTCACAGTAAGTGCAAGTGCTTTTACAGAAAAGAACTGAGCATGATTCAAGTGTTTGTTCCAAGACCCAGGTGGCAAACAACTGAAGGTTTGGCTCTGCACACCCAGTTCCCATGTGAGTTAGTTCAATCCTTTCCCTTCCTAAATGAGATTAGTAGCAAAGTACCCTCCTGTAAACCATGAGAAGGTTTGTCCAAAAGGGATTGAAAAACCACGGTCTGCCCTATGGGGACAGTAACTGTTAGGAGAATGAGTAAGAAAAGAAGTAGACAGCAGATGGCTGAAAGGAAAAGAGCAGTTATGGAGCTAAATTAATCCCAGAGGAGAAAGAGCCTTCTCCAGTGTCCTCTCCTATAGACTTGGGCAGGTAAAGCTAAAAGAAACATTCCTATCAGAATACTGTCCTACCAGGCACAGGGATAAAGAGCTACCAGTTCCCCCTGCTGATCTAATGACCCTTCTAGTAAAGCACACCGTTTACAGAGCAGAGACTTCTTCCTACAACACGTCCAAGATCCAGCTGCTCAGCCCACAGACTCTTAAATGAACTTGCCAATTCCCAGCGTTTGCCTGGGGTGGGTTTGTTTGTAAACAGGGAAATAAGCAATAGCCTGTGTTCCCTTCCCAGGCCCCACGAGTCCTGGTACATAACTTTTTGCTGCTGTCACCCAAGTATTCGCGTGACTGAATTTTATTGCCTGAAATATTGGTTGAATGTTTTTTGTGGCATCATTTTGCTTCAGCATGAAACTGTAATGCGTGTCAGATATTCCCCTCTTCCTGCATATTCCGTGGAACCTTTCTGGAAACTGCTCCCTCTTCAACTTTATAGGAAAAGGAGATTTTACAATCTCCTGTTTGTTCATTTTGCCAAATGTGCTTGGAGAACTCCACCAGTCTGAGTAAGTGCCAAACGTGATAATGAACTTCTTCACCCTTCAAAGATTGCACACCCGTGGGATTCTGTAGCAACAAGTCCCTCTGAGCAACCCTCTCACAGACTAATGATAGAAGTTTTGTGAGCACAGACATCACGTACTGATGTTGACACTTGCTGGTGACTAAAGGATAAGTGCCATGCAATGCTGTTGCCTTGATATCCTGTATTCCGACCAGATTTAGCTCATCTTCCTGCCTAATTTCCTTTGTCTCGTTTGTAGTTCTTTTTCTCCTTAATTGCTGCTCTACCCTGTCTTTATAAATTGCATTCCTGCATGTTTACTTGTCAGGGGCACACAGTCACCATGTGACAGGACGTGTGTGCTCAAAGCTGACAACGTGTGTGGATCAAAGCCAGCAAGGCAAAGAAAAACCTTCATAAACAACGCTGTAAATAACATCTGGGCTGTCCAAATATGGAAGAACGTGGTGGTTTTCCCTCTTTGTTGTTGTTTTGTTTTGTCCTGGACATCTCCCTATAGACTCAAACAAGTCTGAAGTCAGTAATTATGGTACAGATTATTTTAAGCTAATTCTCATCAGCAAATGCATATAACAACACGCTGCAGACGGAAAAACCAGACAAGGTGAAGTGAAACTTCAGGAAATGAATGAACGGCTGCTGGAGAACAAAGCCAGAAAAAAAGAAACCAAGCCAATTAAGAAACACATGGAAAATGATGAAAAGAAACTCAGTTTAAAAGTCCTCATCTCATCTTACTACATAAGATATTGACACACAATTTTTCCAACTTATCTAAGTATCAGAAATTGGAATACAAACAAAGGAGAAATGTCCAAACCCACGAAAGAGTGGAGTTCAGACAAAATCAGCCCTGGGTCTGAAAACTCTCCTACTTTTGTTTTGTTTCCTAAGTCAGAGTTGGACTGGATGCTGCTTCGTTAGGATTCCTGGCTGTGGATGTTAAACCTAAGGTGTTGCTGTGGCTTTGACAAGTTGGACAAAGAGGTGGATGAGAAATTAATTCACCCACAGCCCCAAGGTTATCAGACACTGGCTTTTTTTCTGGACTCAGTGGAGAGAGGTGTGATGTGCAAATTAAACCCCTCTAGTGGGCAGTGGGCATATGGTAATGCTATAAAATGGGAATTATAATTCCCTCCTTCATTCCATTTACATTTTTAGCTTTTTTTATTGGGGACTTGACTTTTCTTTGTGCAGGGTCCAGCTCTACAGAGCCTGCTTTTGGTTGGAAACTCATAAAGGTAATGTTAAAGACAATTAACTTTAAAATGGATAAATTCATTTAAATGTCTGGATCTATGAATTCAAAAAGGCTTTAATCTCCATTAAGATTTTTGAGTACCAAAACAAGCTAGGTGATACTGAAATATGCTCTGGTTTTCAGCGTGCTCTCTTCAGAGGGGTAAAATGGATGCCTCTTGGACTATGTTAACTATAACCTAGGGTGGTGACAAGAAAAACTAGAGGCTGTACCTTTACTCAGTGTTTGTGGTCTTATATAAAGGGAAAACATAATTAATACTCTTTGTTTGTATATGAACAAAAGTTGTCATGAATATTCACAGCAACCTGCTCTTTTAGGACCTGATTAAAGAGACAATTGAGTCTCCCCAGAAGTTTAAGGAGACTTGTGCTGAGTTCAGATAGAGCTGACAAAATGTCATGATTGCCAGGAGAATGCAAAGTCACTCTTGACTTTGGTTCATTGCATAGATGCAGGGAGAAATTCCAGTTGTCACACATTTCCCCCTACAGCAGGCAATATTTTTCATGTCAAACTCTCTTCACTGCAGGCTGGCAATAAACTGTGCACAAGAGCCCCACTGAGGCTGTGAAAAGCTCTGCATAACTCTGGGGGTCTGATGCCCATCCCAGCTTCAGCACAGAACAAGGATTTACAGCTACTCAAACTGGTGGTGGAAAGGTCAAAGTCACAGTTTTCTGTTACGACCTGATCCAAATCTCACTGAACTCCAACAGAGGATGGTTTTAGACTAGGTCTCAATGTATCCCTTCATTTCTTATGAGCCCAGTAAATGATCATGAGTCCAGCAAAGATAATCTGTGATTCTGAGATTTTCTGGTGCCTAGTGTTCGTGATTTTTACGCAGCTAGTGCATGTGTTTGTAAGTAATTCTCCAACCATTAAAAACAGCTTGCCTCTCTTTCTGCAGGCAATGTGTTGATAACACATTTACAGGATGCCAATCCATATACAAATATGGATCTTAAAACCACATGGTCAATCCGGTCTAGACTTCTTGAGCAGCATTTCTAACACTGTCGAGCCAAAAGTATGTGCCATTTAGAACATATTCATGCTAATAAAGTAACACACATGTACTATCCCCCTAAATCTGCAGGCAAGCACTGTTTCAAAATGTTTTTCTAGCATAGTACAGATGCTGACCCTTGTAAAGTATAGTTATATTAAAACCAGGCGTAAGGGGGTAAGTGGGACATTTTAGAAGTGCAAAGTCTGCATGAGGCCAACCCACTGTGCTCTTCACAGATAGTTAACCTTGTTGGAAGACTGTATGTAAGAAGGCTATTTGCCTGCTTGCAAAATCAGATGCATGCAGCTTGACAACTCTTTCTGGAACATTTGATGCTACTAAATGCTGATTAGGATGATGAGTATTCGTATCATGTATCATTTGTCTAGAAGCATCTGGATAGAACAGGTATTCCTTTCCAAAATGACTCTATAAGGTAGGTGGTTCTGTCGTACCACCTACATACAAAACCAGTGTATTTATGCACCAAAGCCTCCTGAGGTTTTCCCATTTTATTGTGAACATTTTGCTTTCTTCCCCATACTGGTCAAAGCACCCCAGTTCTCAAGTAAGCAACAATTTACATGAGTCTTCAAAGAGAAGCAGAGTTAGGTTGAAATTCTGCACAGCACCTTTTAAGAAGTGCAGATGAGAACTTAAAAGCTAAGGGGGAGATGATGTTCCCATCATTTGAAGCCCCATGGTGCCTTCCCAGCTGTGAGCTGTTTCAGGTCCTCCTGGCACAGAATCATCCTGTCAGAGAACAGAGAGACATCTGTGAGCAGCCAAAACTGCGAGAGCCTCACTGGGCCATTCGACGGGCTTCAGTGCTCCCCAAGGTGCTGTTGGGCTGCTCTGAAGCTCCAAAGAGCCCATCTCTGCCAAGGACTTGAGCTTGGCCCACTGCAGATGCCAAAGCAAGAGATGAAAACCTCAGGAGGCAGCCTCAGGGCTGTCTGTCAAAGCCTGCTCAAAAGAATCCTCTTTTGGAGGAGACTTTGGCATTGCAGCTCTTCAGCATGACTCCACCTGGTGTGGAGGAATTGGAAGAGGAGGGATAAGGGAGTGGGAGAGGGGGTGAGAGAACTTGGTCTTGGAATTGTAGCATTCAGACATTGGATTTGCATTTTTTTTTCTCAGTCTAGTGTATCTGCCCCATGGCATGTTCAGAGGATGAATCACCAGGAGAGGAGATTCCAAGGAGTGTTGGAAGGAGATGGCTGGGTTTGGGCTTGGGCAGGAGAACCATCAGATGCAAACAGCTCATCCTCTCTTCATGTCAGTGGCACAATTTTAATAGGAGGACTTTGCCTTCTTCCTCCAGCTTTAAGCTGATCATGGAGGAGCATGACAGGAACAGTATTTGGAACTGTCAGTGATCAAACTCACCTTAACATTTACATTAGCATGAACATCAACATAAAAATAGTTATTATTGGCATCACATAACAAGAAACACTATAATCAGAGAAATTTTGTTTCATTTTAAACTGAGAAAGAGTAAATTTCTAGTGTTGGTAGAAAAGCATGGATGAATGAAACAGATATTTTTTTTGCAAGAACTTTATTTTATTTTCTTTCTTAAGAGCAGCCTGATGTTGGCATGTATCTTAACCAGGGCATTATTTTTCTGCATTCTTTCAATCTTCAGCCCAAATGAAATATTCCTGGAAATATATAATGAAAACACAACAGGAGGGTGCCATCTCATGTTACACCTAGAATATCTATCTTATTTGGTGACTCCATGGGAGCTACCCATCATGGATGCTTCCCTACCTGAGAAGAGTGATGGCATTCATTAAAGATTAAAATAAGAAAAACTATAAAGAGGAGAAAAAATAATTTCATTTTCATTACGAAAACTTCAACAAAACATGTCCTCCTAAAAAGAGACTTTTAAAATTATGTGCCTGTTAATCTTGCAGTCTGTTTCAGTTTCCTTTTTGGAGGAAAGCCAATGGGAAGCTTGTGGCAGGATAGTTATTCCCCTGAAATACTGATTTCCTTAAATCTGTTGATTTAGCTTATGAGCCTGACACCAAAGTGTCATCAATTATCTGTGTGCAGGAGACCAAAATGCCTACTAAGTTCTTCAGATTTGTTCTAGTCTTTGATATCAGTGTTTTGAAGATTTATTGATCTGCCTGCACTAGAGGTGGAGAATTTTGTTGGTGTTAAGTAGCTTAGTTCCTGTTTTCTCTAAGGAAATGACCAAAAAGCCACATTTTTTTTGTCCCAGAGACAGGGTACTTCAGGCAGCTGCTTATTAGCTTTCCTACACAGCACCTGCAGATGATCTCCCCAAGAATGGGTGAGGAGGGGATAACTTTTCTGAGGTAGTCATTTTGCTGATGATCTCCAAATACATTTTTCTATATATTTGATCTGGAGATACAGCAGGTAGAAAGCAGCTGGCTTGGGTGAGAGTTCTTTAGACTGAATCTTAGGTACGTGAGAGAAGATTCCTGTGTCCAGAAGTGTATGCCCCACTTGCCTCGCACCCACAAAATCCAAGTGTGGTCCCCAAGCTTGGCAGGGAGGGCCTTCCTGGCCTGTTTTCTTTGTTGTTGGTTGTTTTTTTTTCTGATCACCTGTGCAAGCATATTTATTAAAATAAGGAGAAGAATGTTTTCCTTTAAAAGTGTTGGTGCACACTCTCTCTTCTCACTGCAGGGTTGCTGCTGTGGACTTCTTGCCCATCCCCATCTTGCCTGGTTTCCTGCTACGTGTTTAAAGAAACAGAATATATATCCTCATTAAAGAAAAAAACACCAAATCTTTGGTTCAGAAGAAAGAATGTCACCATTTGAGTTAGCAGGGATATCTCCTTCTGTATCAAGAGGCCTGACTGAGACAGACACGTCTGACTTGGGATCCAGTGTTAAAAATGCAGATGCAGTTTTGACTTGAGGATGTTAAAAATAAGCCGGTGATAACCGGATAACTGTGTATTTTGAAACAATTATTTCCTTGGATACAGAGAGAGACAGTGTGTGTGCTTCTAACATCTGCACTTTTTCTTATTTGTGAGTGCATGAAAACAGGAAAATAGCATGAAAGACCTGAAGTGGAATTTTTGTTGCATCACAATTCTGCCAATGAACTTCCACTGGAAAGAAATGGACAGTTTTAATTGTGTTTTTAAAGCATGTTATATACAATTCGTTATTGTGTCATGCATCCTATGATTGTGAGATACTCTTTATTGCTCATTGTTGTATCAGACAACATTTCTCTCCTGCATACATCTGGTTTTATGTAGTTTTAGCAATGGGAAAAAAAAAAAAAATAGCACATGCTTTGTGGCATCTCTTCCCAGTTGAGTTTCTATTGCTTGCTTTCTAAAGGGTACTTAGCATTTGCTTGGAACTTGGTATTTTTGAGGCAAGTCTTTATTTACAAGTGATGACATTAAAGATGAATAACACAAAGAGAATAAGTTCAGCAATATAATTTTGAAGTCAATCAAGAGACTCACAGTAACTAATAGATACTTCATTTTAATCTCTCGCAACAGATGCATGTGCTTCTCTTGGCAGTTAACTGCTTTCAGGCACTAATTTGACACCATATGGGTGTCAGATTTCTGATCTCAACAACTGCTTAATTAATTGATGTCTTTATCTTTGAATGGGTTGTGTTGGCTCAGATCAAAGACTTAAGTATGCTATAAAATGGGAAATAGAGCTTTCCTTAGAGACTAATGCAGCATAATACCAAAAATTGGGATTTGTTATGTTTATGATTGATTTCTCTTGGATACCATGTTGCCATAAGTGTGAGAAAGAGAGAGGAGCCAGAAAACAAAGATAGTGCTGGGAAGCACATAAGTAAAGTATTGCTAACCCCTAAAATCATTTATCACTCTCCCTAATAAAAACAATTTAACAAAACCAAACCCCAGAGCTGGTTGTGAAAGCAGTATGCTGTAGAAACAGATAAACAGAACCTCCAGGTTTTAAAATTTTCTCTAGTCTATTCCAACAACTGGACCTTAACGTGACATTTGGGGAACCCTACAACACCAGTATGTGATTTGACATGAGATCCTCCAAGATCTGTTTCCACAGCTCACAGTCCATTGCAGTTCTCCTCACCCCATCTCTACAAGATACAGCAGAGGTGGAAAAGATGCAGACAAAAGGTTGACAGAGATGATGAGAGGTATGGAATCTGCTGCATTGCCTGATAGAAGGAAGGTGTCTAGGTGCTATAGGTGAATAGGCAGCATTTATTCACTGTTTCTTACCATGCAAGTGGGCACACTAATTGCAATTATGAGGCACAGCTTTAAAAAAAGAAAAAAAAGTAGTAATTTTTTCACCCAAAGCATAATTAACTCATTGTGACAGGATGTCGTGGAAGCCAAGAGATATAAATGGCTTCAAAATAGGAATACAGAATTATACAAAGAATAGGTCCATTGATGAACTTCAAAAACAATAGCCCAGATGCAATCTCTGGCTCAAATATTGTTTGAGCTGTTGATTGCTGGCAGTTGTGTGGCCTTGCCCAAGGAAGGGTCATTTGAGTTTGCCTGTTTTCTTCTGTTCCTTGCTAGCCATCCTCCAGCTGGCTAGTGTCAAAGAAAGGCCATTGAGCTAGATAGATTTGGTTGGGCTCATCATGACCTTTCCTTTTTGAAAAGGAGTTAATGAAAAAGTGGAGTCTTGCAGAAGTTCCATATATCTCACCTCTGTAAGTTGTGTCCTGTTTCTAACTGTAATCACAAAAAGGCAAATAAAAAAGCCCATAAGGGTCTGGGATGGAGAGGGGAATCTTGCTGGGAAACAGGTAGTAACTTCACACAAACTCTGCATGTTCACAAGAAAGAAATATGAATTCCATCAGGAGACCCAGAAGAACTATGATTTGGACCGTGATCAGGAATTGTTGCAAAGGCCTTGAAAATGCTGCATTTCAAAAACAAGTCTTCCTTAAAAAAAAAAAAAAAAAAAAGAAAAAAAGAAAAAAGAAAGTTGTTTCTTGTAACTGTAAAAATAAAAACATTACTTTGTGTCTTGTAGCTGTATCAGGAAGGGAATTCCCCATCTCTGTAAGGAACATTGAGATTTCTTCTGAGTCAGGCATTTTTCTTACACCACAGCCTGAGGACAGTAAAATTGAACTTGTGCTTTCCAGTCGAGTTTTAGTTTCAGTTTGAAAGGAGAATTCTGGATTCAGAGTCTGAGTTCTTGGCTGATATCTACCAAAAATGTCAAGCCAGCAGTCCGTATCGCCTTCCCTCCCGCCCTGCTCAGGAATGTCCATTTCTGCTTGCCTGTCGTATCGCTGCCCCTTGGACCTGCAGCCATGGTTAGTTAATTGCAAATAACTCCTTGCAGATTATAAACTTAATCTTGCTCTTTGCCAACAGCTCATTCCCACAGAGGACGGAGATCACTGGAAGCATCCTACACAGTTTGTTTAGCTACTGCTGCTTCTCCACCGGGTAGAATTCATGAGCTTCCAGAGATATCCCATTGCCAGGGGATGAGCCTTGCCTGAGGCAGGCAATCCACTGTGTTGGTTGTGTGTGACACTGCTCAGTGGGCTCACAATACTCTCAGTGTACCCTGAAGTTTAGGTCAGAAGTGACAGAGCTCCAGCAGAATGGTACAGAGATCATTAACTCACATCCTTGGGCAGAGAGAGAATAGGAACGGTGTCACCCTGCCTCTGGAGTTTTCAGCTTCTCTTTTCCTGGAGATATGATGTGGAAGCATGGAAAACAGATTTTTAAATGAATCTCAGAATGACAGAATGGTCGGGGTTGGAAGGGACCTCTGGACATCATCAAGTCCAACGCCCCTGCCAGAGCATGACAAACTCTGCAGGCAAATCTAGGGCAGGTCACTAAAACTAAGTAACTCCAATGTAACCTGCCTTACAAAGCACCACCAGAATTCCGTGTGGACCAAGGTGGTGTGTTAGGTCAAACATTCAGGGTCCTTAGTATGACCTTGCTTATGAGTTACTGCTTTAGAAAACACTGGCTTAGCTTTATGTGCAAACAATCTGGGGATCTTTGCCACAGAAGGAGTAGTACAAAAAATGAAAATGAAAATTCATTTGGGGTTGCAAGAAAAAGGAACATCCAAATTAAACAACAATTACCATCAGGTACTGAGTTACTCCAAATGATGCATGACTAACAGTTGGTGAAGTCTCAACTCTTCAGGTTTGTGGTTTCATCTGTATTGGCTATCAGTAATGCTAAAAAAAAAAGCAGAAGTGTTTTTTTAAAGTAAGACTTTTCTTACTGATGCTTGTCAGTGAGCACCGAACTCTGGCTGACACAAGGCATGAATCAATGAATCATAAGTATTGGAAAGCTCTAGAAATACGTTTGTCCCTTCCTCTATTCTTTCCCCTGGAAGAATGCTTCCTTTATGGTTCTCATCAATTGAATGGTAGTAACTGGTCAGACGTTGACTGCTGGCGGTTGTCGTGCAAGCTGTGACTGGAAATCTAAAAATGCACCACTACAACCTAATAGTGAAACTGTGGGCTCAGACAACTGATGAAGCAGAAAGGGTAGGTGTGAGTTTCTAGCACAGGCTGCCTGCTGACATCAATCCATTTCCTGCTCACCTTACTGACAAGAGTAGCCCTACTGAGATCAGCTAAATCAATCGGATAAGCAAAACAGCTTTTGGACGTCTTGCTTCTCTGCAGACATGTCCTAAATCAAAAGAAGCAGGCTAGTGATTTCATGTACAAAGGTGTTTTCTACCACCCCTTACAGTTTCTTACTCCTCTTTTCAGAAATCAGTTCTTTCCCTTTTCTTTTAACATTCCCCATCTCACTCTTTCATCCTTCCATCTGGTGACTGCCAGTGGAACAGTGATTTCTTGCCCCCAAATTAAGCAATATACTAAAAATGGAAACTTATACAGAGTGTAAGCAAATAAATATGATACAAATACTTATATTTGTATAATATAAGTATATATTCGATATAGAATATAGACTATAATAACAAATACAAAATAAAAAGGTGAAAGGCAGAATTTAGGACAACCAAAGCAGACATATATTGCAATGACTGCACAGGAAACATTAGTACACAGCACCAGCAAACAAGATGACTGATTGCATTTGGCCTTTTGTTTGGACTTGTTCCAGACACCCAGCCACACACATTCTGCTCAGTATCTCAGTATGGGATCTTAGAAAGGTGCTGCAGAAATTGCAAAATTGGTGTCCAGTCTGATGTAATCTTGTCTAATCGTTTTCCCACAGCTGTACATCGCAGCTCATGTTTCCTGAGTCCCATGATCGTGTCTCTCCTTCCCTTCCCCTTTTATCTCTATCTTTCTCCCCCTTGCTTCCTTTTCCTATTCGACTAACTCCTCTGCACCATCACCCCATCCTCCTGTTCTCCCAGACGCATATTCATCAGCTGGTCTAAATCAGCATCGATGTGTTGATGTCAATGGGAGCAATGTCAGCTAAAAACTTGGCTGACAACACTTGGTTAAAATGCAGAAATTCAGTCTTGCACCTCTGCCCCTCCTCACAGTGAACACTTTGCCACTGCCCTGAGAGCTTGTGCCCAGCACAGCCCCTCCTCTCCACCTCATCCCTTTAAAGTGTGAACCATTCACAGGGCTCTCTATGATGACAAGAATTAAGGTGCTGGGGCAAAAAGATCCTGACATCCCAACAAGAATAACTTTGTGTTGCTGTAACACCCCTCCTAGGAAATACAGACAACTCAGGCTGCAGTTCTGCAGTGCAGAGTGGCTACAGCAGGAACTTTAAACTCTCCCTGCTTCTCAGCAAGATGCCTCCAGCTCTCAATATTTCTGCTGGTCTTCCCCTAATTTCTGAAGTCCCCAGCAGCCCCTTCATGCAAGCGCATCAAGCACTGATTGCAGGCTGGCCGTCTTGTCATGTTAAGAAAACAATGGCTTAGGTCCAAGCTGGAGTGTTTTTCTTTCTGTGGGATGATCAAAGGGCTATAAACAAAGGCACAGAGAAGGTCTTCCAAGCAAGTTTCTGCAGCGATTGCACTGAGGTTGCAGACAATGGGCAAAGTGCAGTAAAGTCAGTGAAAGTGAAAAAGGACTGGTAGGGAAAATTCTCAGAGGCTCAGAGAACCCAGTCAGCTGATGAAAAGGTGATTTAGTTATGTGTAACTGGCCCCCTCCCATTTCTGATTAACTCAGTGACAGGCCTCATCAAGAGTCTGGGCTAGCCTGTTTCATTTTGATTTTTTTTATCTCTTTTACCTTATGACACTATTGTTCCAGCCCTCAGCCCCAGAGAGATCCCACTTGCTCCCCTCTGAACCATTGTAAGAGGAATGGTGCATCTAAGGGTTTTGGGAAAGCCTGTGGCTTTGTTTTGCTGTCATGCAAACCTGGCTGCATTATCATTATTATCATAGACTGACATCTTTCATTGCCTTTACTGTTTTCCACGACAAAAGAGCCAGCTGAGACTGGAACAAAGGAGAATACAGGGAAAAGGAGAGAATATGTCAAGCAAGAATAGTTTGCAAAGGGCCAAAAGTGGAAAAGGAAGTCTAATTCTAGCCTCATCCAGGGGAAAAAAGTTTTTTGAGAAATGTAAACAAATCAGGAAATCCTGGCACTTACTCCAGTTCCGATTTGGCGAAGCACACCAGCCCTTTCCCTGTGTGTGAGCTGCTGTTTGTGAATGAAATCCAGATTAGGTTATTCATTGAGCCCTGCCAGTCCCACAGTTTCCAGGTTTCCTTTTGCCTATGGCATAGCTTAAACCTTAAAATAATAATAATAAAAAAAACATATGCATGTTATTAACTCTCCATATTCAAATGGAAATACAATGCTATCATAAATCTCTCTTTTTTTTTTTTTTTTTCTAATGTAAATTCCTTTCTCCAGCATGAAGCTGCAGGAAAGCCATTGTATCTGCACAATCTAAACTTGAAAGGGAATTTTTGTTAAACTAGTTATGATAGGGGAAACATGTTTTTCACTGAGTTGAAAGATTAAAGTTGGTCATAAAAAGGGGTGGAGGGGCTGGGGGAGGATTATTGGTTGCTCAACTAACGATTAGATACAGGACTTCAAGGACAAATTAAGGAGCACAAAAAGAAAGATTTCTGAGGATAAGTGAAACCAGTTCCAATAATATCAAATAAAAGATGCCTTGTTTATCACGGGTTCTAATCTCCCCCAGGTCTATTCTACCCCATTAGTCTAATTAGACAAAGAGAGTGTAAACCCCAAAAGAGACAACCAATCTTTTGTAGACCTTGAAGTCTGCCCAGCAAATCTGTCTTCCAACTTGCCCTTCTTTTTTGCCCGTCTCCCAGTGGGGTTAATTTCCCTCTCTCTTGTGATTCCAGCTTAAATTACTTCTTTGTAACGTTTTTTTCCCCCTTGATTTTATTTTTGATTCCTTATAGAAATACAACACCAGTTGCCAAAATTCCATTTTTTCCTGAATTCAGAAGGGTTTCTGGCTCATTTGCACTGTCTGTGAAGGGCAGAGAGGGGGAGCAGGAAGACAAGAGGGGGAGCAGGAAGATGAGAGGGGGTTGAACACTGCTGCTCTTATCTCAGGCAGGGTTTCTCTGTGCTGCAGTATAGGGACTATTGAGGGAAAAACTGAAGGACAGGTCAGAACCCATAAAAATAAAGTACCTGGGAGAGGTGGAATTCATCGCCCAGCTCTAAATGGCCAAAACAAAGAAGTGTACCTTGTTCATGGAGAAATGAGAAGAAGGGTTAACTAAATACCAACTGGTGGCAGTGACAAGCTCCCATGAAAAGTTTCTCTGCACAGTGAATTGCAAGGCGTCAGGGAAAAGCTCCTAATCTGCCCCAGCTGATTTTGGCCCTACAGGTGGCTTTGGCTCAGGGCTGAGGAAAACAGGAGCAACCTCAGCCCTGCTCTGAGCTGGGTGCACATGCAAGGATGCAACTGAGATGTTGTCCCTGTGCTTTGCACACTCTCAGTCAAACCCCTGTGAAATTAAAACATTGGAAGAGCTGCTGGAATTGCTGAAGGGCTGGAGCTGTTCTTATTAACAGAAGGACCTTTGGTTCATAGAATCATAGAATGGTTTGGGTTGGAAGGGAACTTAAAGATCATCTAGTTCCAACCCCCCTGCATGGGCAGGGACACCTCCCACTAGACCAGGTTGCTCAGAGCCCCATCCAACCTGCCCTTCAACACTTCCAGGGATGGGGCTTCCACAGCTTCCCTGGGCAACCTGGCCCAGTGTCTCACCACCCTCACACTCAAGAATTTCTTCCTCATGTCTCACCTCAATCTCCCCACGTCCAGTTTTAATCCATTCCCCATGTTTGGTTTTGGTTTCTTTTTTACCAGGTAGATGTATTTTTTTTAGAGGTAGGAGCTAGAGCACCATTTTTAAAATTGACATGGCCTAAAATACAGTTCTGCAAAGTTTTTCAAATGTTACTTTTCTGGCAGTTTTTTTCAAGTACTTACATTTTCTTAGTACCAATAATTTTGTGGCTGGAAACTGGAAAGTGTTGCTACCCACCTAGATTTCCCTAAATTTAAAAGAAAAGCAAAATACCATAAAGAAGTTGGTGTTTTTAAGTTCTTAATTGGTTTAAAAACTGTTCCTGGATTAAAACCTGTTCCCCATTGGTTTAAAACCTGTGTGTTTAAAGACTGCCTCCAGCCCACAGCACAAAACGGCGGTTCTACCTGCTGTGTTGGACACAGCCCTCCAGCCTGTGAAAAATCAGTCTTTTCAAGTAGTTTGTCAACCAGCTGGACCCATGAATCCTGCAACCAAATGCCTGTTCTTCTCTCTCTGGTGGGCACTGCTCCTGGGGAGCAGGAGGAGGGAAGGAGCAGAGAAAGGTGGGCTGAGGCCTGGGAGTGCTCATTACACACCACTACGCTGGAGCCTGGAGTTCCCAGCTCAGCTCCTGCCTGGAGCCATGCAAGCCACAGGGACTGTCAGACAGAGGAATGAGAGCTTGGTTAGGGCCATCATTTTGGGGACCTTTCAGTGTAGGCAGGATCCTGACTCCTTTCACCTCGATGGATGGCTTTCCACCACCTGCAGAGGCAGGACTAGTCAGCTGGCTATTCTGAATGCTCCTGCATCTGAAAGAGACATCTGTAGAACCTTTAAAATAGATCTAAAATACACATTAATTTTTTGCTCTAACTTCACTGCTGTCAGGGCTATAAAACCAACCTTTTTTTTTTTTTTTTTTTGTTCTGCCAGGGCACGATTAATGATGAATAAAATAATCTGGAGAGAAATGAATTTACAGACCTGTGTCTTACTGCCTTCTGTTGCACTGGAAAAAAAAATTAGAATCAAATCTAGCAGATGTGTATGAGCACTCAGAGGAGTGCTTGCAAAAGCCATAGATGGTACATCTCTGTTACCCTGTCAAGGGAAAACTGCAGCAGTGCTATTAATCTCAGGCTGTTTCTGTAACCTGCATAGTGCTCTATTCTCCAGCGTGGAAAAGAAGGGAAACAGGTGCTCCATCTCCTCAGCATCTGGTTTGGATGACCACAATACTCCAACCACCTGCACTCTGCAGTCCTGCCAAGCCTTGCCTGCTATTGTATTAGGCAGGCCTGGCTGCCTAGAGCAATAAAGAACCTTGTTTATCAGTTGTACCATAGGAACACGGGTTGTGAGGAGGGGACAGAACAAACAAACCTGTAAAAAATACCTAATAGGAAAGAAAAATCTGCTCTGTAGTTTGAGTGCTTTTGACCATGAAAGGCCCTTTTTTTGTTGTTTTTGGGAAGTCAGACCAGCCTTGTGGCAGGTTTTCCTGTCTGAACTGACAGTTGGCACTTATGTTAAGAGGGTGATAGTTTTTTTAGTATCAGGTATCAGATTTTAGGACTTGAAGAGGAACTGCAGTTTCACATTTTAATACAGAATTGTTTTTGCAGACTGTGCCGAGTTTTATCTCTGTAGCTCTGACTATAAACATGATGATTCACATCTTACTAAGAATGGATTTAGGGCTACGTAGGATTAAAACTGAAACTTTGCCCAGAACCTTATATACTGCACTTTATTCTATTTTAGGTTTCCTCTTCGGGGCTGGCAAAGCCATCTCCCTGACTGTGAAACAACTGACACATTCAGAAAATCAAGTCAGGGCAGCACATTTCAGAAGATGCCATAATGTGAGTAACCCTAGTGAAGCCGATGGTATCACTTACAGCCTTCAAATCACGCACAGGACCTTCTTCAGATGACAAATTATTCGGTGCTAAAACAAAGGCTTGGCAGATGGTCTACCCAGATCCCGTTCTGGAGCCTGCAATAGTCTGATTTTCTGCCCTTGTGAAAGCTGCTTCATTTCGGGGCATTTTACATTTCCTTACCGTTAAAGCCGGGATGGTAGCGGTTAGCTCTCTTCCATATTCGCTTTTTTTTGCTGGGAAGAGACAGCCCCTCCAGCAGCGGGACCCGCAGAGCCGGGTCTCATCCCCTGGAGAAGCGGTGGGGTCGGGGTGCGACCCCCGGGACAGCAGCGCCGGGGCCGCGCAGCGGGAACCGGCCGGTCCCTTGGCCATGAGCGCCAACTAGTGACAGGCCCGCGGAACTGCGGCACGGCAGCTCGGGGCCGCTGCAGCAAACACGGAATGACTGAGTCGTTTTGGTTGGCAACGAGCTTGAAGATCATCACGTCCAACCGTTAACCCAGCACCGCCAAGTCCACCACTAAACCATGTCCCTCAGCACCACATCTACACGGCTTTTAGATACCTCCAGGGATGGTGACTCCAACACTTCCCTGGGCAGCCTGTTCCAGTGCAGGACAACCCTTTCAGTAAAGTTATTTTTCCTAATATCCAATCTAAACCTCCCCTGGCACAGCTTGAGGCAATTTCCTCTTGTTCTATCAGTTGTAACTTGGGAGAAGAGACCAACTGCCACCTCAATACAATCTTCTCTCAGGTAGTTGCAGAGAGCAGCAAGGTCTCCCTTCAGCCTCCTTTTCTCCAGGCTGAACAACCCCAGTTCCCTCAGAGACTCCTTGTAAGACTTGTGCATTAGACCCTTCACCAGCTTGGTTTGCCCTTCTTTGGACGTGCAGGCAAAGTGGGTTGCAGTGAGGAGAAAGCTTGCCTTGCCCCCTTGAACTGGGCCTGTTCCACTGGCCTTCACCTGTCTGTGACATTGGACTTAGACACCAAGGAAGAGAAATATCTTGTCTCTCAGGTTTTGAAAAGTGTTTCAGGATGAGGGGGAAGTTCATGCTTCGCAATGATGGCTTTGCTGGGAAAAAGCTCTCCTCTGACGGGCATGAGGAGCACTCTGCTGGCAGGAAATACTTTTGTGGAGTGGTGGACATGACGATATAAACAGGTAAAGAAGAGCTGACAGTGCTTATGCAAAGAGTAGAGCCATTAAGTACTCAGCTTGCAAACATAAAGGGACACCTGCAGGACAACATATGGAGCACTGGATTTTGTTAGATAACAGCTTTTTCTTTTTGACTGCAATGATCCATCTAACTTCCCAGTTTACTACACCTCACACATAAATGCCAGTGTTTAAGATCCACAGCTACCCGTCCAGAAGAATGATGGCGTAAGACATAAAGCTAAAAAAGGCTAAAACACAGAGTGGAAAAATGAGAATAGATGGGAACTATCGTTATACTCATCAAAGGGTTGATATAGAGCACACACATGCACCCACTGCTACACTCCATGGACATGGTTAAAGAGAAAAACCTGTGCTCAGAGAACTTTGGTGTTGCCACACCAGCGGAATTACAAGAGAAAGAAAGGAATTCCAGTTCCTTGGGACTCTTTTTTTTCTGTCTAAGCAGATGCATCTTCTCAGATTCACTCTGTTTTTACAGTAACCACTATGACTAATTGCATATTTGGATAAAGAATAGGGGAATCTTATTTCCAGCATATGAAGCGTGGTGATGAGCCATGGCTGAATTCAGTCCCAAGCCTGGATTAAGTTATGCTCTTATTGGCCCCTGCCTACAAATTATGACATTTAAGGCTAAGAAGATATCTACCCTATATTATACATGAAGGGAGAGAGAAAGAAAGATATGAGAAGCTGTGTATTTAACTGGTAGGAGCTCACATTTTAAGCTCAGGAGTTTGAGGAATGCTCCTGATATTAAAGTTGTGATTGGAGGCTGGTGTGTCTGCAGAATTATTTTTCAAATTGGTTAAATGATGCCGTTGCACTCAAAAAAGTTGTTAAACCAACTTCTGATCCCTAGGGATTAAAAGCACACTGACTATCGCTCGTGCAGCCAGGAAAATCCAGTTCTTAGCAATGACCACTTATTCCTGGTAATGATTAAATAGGTTCCACAGGATCATTTGAAAAGTGGTTTGTTTAAATACCATTTATTTGAAGGCCATTAAGTCTCTGGAGTTCAAGGGTAGCAAGGAAGATAATGTCAAGGCAATGATACCACATCTCTATTTTATGACACCTGCTGCACCATAGATCATACTTTGTACATGATTTAGGTGCAGAGAAAAGTGATTCTATGAATCCATCTTCTCCTTCACCTTCCATCAAGACAGTTCATATTAAGAAGGGAGGCTGGGAGGATAAGGAAGTTAGGACATGAGCCATAAGCAGTCTCTTTGTCAAAGGCTACAGTCAAGACACTGCAAAATCTTCTCTGCAGAGTGCACTCTCTTGTCACAGTGCCATTATGTCACACACCCTTGACTCACCATCTCCTAAAAAACAATTTTGTGTATTTGCTTAAAAGCAATCACCTCTTGTCTGGTGATATGGGGATGCTGCTTCAAGGCTCCCTCCAGAGATGCTGCTCTTGGAGGTACCACAACTTGTTTGTTTAGTAAAAAGCAGAGAGGGTGGAAGCCAGGCTCCACTGAAGTGGGTGGCAGAGCTCCAGTTGAAAGAATTGAGGCCAGGATCTTTTTCCCATGCTGTTCCCATAAAGTGAATTAAAAAAAAACACCAAGCATATATGTGAAAGTAGGACACAGCAGAGCTCTCCATGATCATAAATTTGCACCATATCCTGGTATTCATACACAGGCACCAGTGCCTTTGAAATCCCTGAGTCAATGGGAGCCTTGCCTGACAAAGAATTACAGGATTACATCCTCAAATTGTTGAAGTTTCATGTGCGTAGCTGAACACAATTTCCTTTGAAATGAAGACAAAAACCCTGGTAAGGTTAAAAAGTGAATCTGAATTTTGTATTTTTCTGAGTCTGTAGTTCTTGCCTTGGGTCTCATTTTCGGAAACACAGACTTGGATGGGACCCAAAACTTTTTCAGCACCTCATCATTATTAACTCCGTGTTTCTGCGTGTGTGTAAATGTTCCAGTCCTCACTGACTAGACAAGCAGACAAAGTTAAATCAGTCAAGGCATGCTTGACATTTCTACTACAGCAAAGGAAAAAGAGTGGAGGAGCTTTAAAAATGGGCATCAAAACACAAAGTAGTTAAAATGAATGCACTAACCCTACCAGGGCAGTATCAGACAATCAATTAAAACTATGCCTGCTAAGAAGTCTATAGGAAGTAACAGTGAAAATAAGACATTTGAAAGCAAGGGGATTTACTACAAATCAGCATTTGAGTTTACCAGAAGCCACGTGAACTAAAACAGCTGCTATGTATGAGAATGATACTCATCTAAATAGATGGTTTACCGTGGGTTTCCTTAGCTTACCAGGATTTTAGTGCGTTTATCTTTTCTCTGTGGTGGCCATATAATTTCTGACAAGAGCATCATACAGAATAAACTTTAATCCACAGAAAGAAATGTTAATCACCAGCTACCTATTTCTGACAGACTGACTCAGACAGGCATAAATCAACATCTGTTTCTCTTTCACCTTCGTGTCTCACCCAGATCTTAAACTGGGTGGACCAAGGCACAGGGAGGTCTGGCAACTAAGGCAATTGCACAGTAAATTGGTAGTCTGGGTGGGATCATGGCCTGAAAGTTTCTCAGTCCCCACTGGTTTGTAGCAACCACCAGGCTTTACAGCCTGCCCTTGGGAAGAAGTGGATGGAACTGAGCAGAGAGTGGGAGCAGCAGCTAGTGATAACCCGATAACTCCTTTTCAACACTTACTCTCATTCACTTAAAGGTGCCTTTATCTGAAAAAAAAAAGCAATGCCTTATGTGTCCATAAGGAAAGGTCCTCTGTGCTTATTTTCCAGCTCTGGCAAGGCCATGCTTTCTATCAGGAAAGCACCCCCCAGCCCAATCCTCATACCTAAGGTAGACACAGCCTCACCCATGAATATGTGTGACGACACACTGCCTGGATTCAGCCACTGAACTTTGTTCAGGAACTACTGTTTAACTCTTCCAGGCATGTTTTTTACACCACTGGCTCATCGCCCTCAGCCCTGCTGCTGAGGGAAGCCACCAAGCTCCCTTCCTGCCCCAGAACACTGTTCATAGCCTGGGCCTGCCCCCTTCCTTCTGTTGACACGAGCATTTGGGGGGGGAACCTGGGTTAGGGAGCTGGATCACGTCGTCATTGATCTGGCTCACTCAAGAGCTTTTTTAATTCATTCTTTCTGGACAACTCAGCTCTCTGCTGTGGTCCCACAAGAGCCTTCAGGGAGAGGGGAGTATGGAGCAGGAAGGAATGACTGAGGCATACACACAACCAATGCAAACCAAATTTGTTAGCTGTAGAGAGGTCTCAAAGGGTGTGGAGGAGAGATTAAAGAAAAAAGGGTTATTTGTGGCAGTTCCAAGAACTCAATGTGGCGTGAGCTCACCCCTCAGGAAGCATCAGAGAATTCACGTGGGAGACAGCAATGGTGAATGAATGCTTCTCTTGTGTGTAACGCTTCAATCCAAACTCACACCTTATGAGACATCAGAGAACCCCACCACAAGACACAACTCCTTGCAGACCAGGCTCCATTGGCTCTGCTGTTCACAGACCCACCCGTTTTACTCTTTGATAGGAGCTGGTGGTTCACTGCAGCCCAACCTCTGTGCCGCGGGCGAGCGAGCAGGAACCCAGTGATTGGAGGATTTTCGGCTCTCGCGTAACGAAGAGCAGCAATTCCTGCAGCGATGTCACGACTGGTAACCCTGCCTGCCAGGCTGCCACACCAGCAGCTTAGGAAAGATCATGATAGCACCTGCTGCCTTTGCTTTCATAGAATCATAGAATGTGTGGGGTTGGAAGGAACCTTTAAAGCTTATCTAGTCCAGCCCCCCCTGCAGTGCAAAGGGACCTTTTTAACTAGATCAGGTTGTTCAGAGCCTCCTCAAGCCTGGCCTTGAGTGTCTCCAGGAATGGGGCCTCCACCACCTCTCTGGACAACCTGTTCCAGTGCTTCACGACCCTCATTGTTCCCAACATCCAATCTAAATCTACCCTGCTCCAGTTTAAGGCCATTGCCCCTCATCCTCTCACTACAAGCCCTTGTCCAAAGCCCCTCCCCAGCTTTCCTGTAACCCCTTCAGGCACTGGAAGGTGCTATGAGGTCTCCTTGAGCCTTCTCTTCTCCAGGATGAACAACCCCAACTCTCTCAGCCTGTCCTTGTAAGAGAGGTGCTACAGCCCCTCTGATCATCTTCATGGTCCTTCTCTAGACTTGTTCCAACAGGTTCATGTCCTTCCTGTGTTGGGGGCTCCAGAATTGCACACAGTACTCCAAGTACTCCACGCTTACAAGAGTAGAGTAGAGTAGAGTAGAGTAGAGTAGAGTAGAGTAGAGTAGAGCCAGACCTGCTGGCCAAGCTTCTTTTGATACAGCCCAGAATGAAACTGGCCCTCTGGGCTGCAAGTGCACATGGTTTTCACCTATTTCTAACCTATGTCAGGTTTCCAGGGCTGGTTGCCTTGCTTCATTCTGAAAGCAAAATGAGGTCTTCATGAGAGAAAACGGTTGAACTCAATGATTTTAAGAGTTTTTTCCTAAATTCTATGAAATTTCATATAAGAAATAAACCAGGTTGATACTGAAATCAGTATTACGAAGATGTAGGCTTGCCCTGTTTGGGCAGATCTAATAAAAATGGCCATGCTTTCACACCAATTCCCGTGGGAGACAGTTCCACAGGGAATTGTGGATCTTACTGTAAAGACATTTTCCTGCTTATTTCTTCCTTCATTTTTTTTGCATACATAACTGCACTACCTAAAGTTCTCAATTATTAGAAATGGTCCTCCATTAGAAGTATATTTAATGCCTCTGATCTGTAAATCTTCTCTCATAAATAAATCTTTTCAGACCTTTTAGTTTAATCCAGTTTCAGTATGTATTTTTGCTTACCAGAGAAAGGAACTATTTCCATGACATCTGTCTGTGCCCTACAGCCAAAATTTGTGTTGGTCTCTATTGTTGCAAAATCTGGTTTAACTTTTTGTCCATAAGGGCTGGACAAAAACAGTAGTAATGATTCAGGGCAATTGTGGGGAAGACATACTGTCTAATTTCTGAGCTTTTGATCATCTCAGATTTCATTTTAGAAAAGACTTGGTTTAGGGTTTTGTTCATGTCCTCTCTTCTCTTTTCCATCTCTTTTTTTGTTTTGTTTTGTTTTTTCCAGAGAACTGAAAAAGAATAAAAGCTAGAAGGGCAAGAAAACTTGTTGAATGACTCATTTGTAGTGTTGTTACCCTTGTCTACCTGAGAGGGACTCATTCCAGAGTTACACTAAAGTCTTCTTTCTCCCCATATATGTAGTTACTAAAACAAATCAATTTTACCTCTACAGCCACTTTAAAACTAATTTATTATTCTCCACACTCACTAAGAAAACCTTCCACAAGCCCAGGTTATTTTTCTTCCTACTTACTACAGTCCTGTCCTCTCAGATCTTCCTGGCATTCACCTTGGCCTGTTCCAAATTACCCAAAATGCATCCATGGGACACATCAAAAAATAAATGGGGAATTGAAAAGTTAAACTGTAAGTATGAAAAGTTTATATAATATTATCTGGAAATTATTGGTTCCTGTTCGAATTGGCAAGAGAGATGACAGATGTTATAAGGGTGCTACAAAGCTGAAGGAGATGTAGGCAAAATCAGTTCTGGCCTGCCTCAGGAAAGAGGCTACAGCAAACACTGTTGTGAGACCTTCTTTAGTTAGTGAGGGATTTGTACCATTTCAATTAAGCCTCAACTATACAACTATAAAACAAAAAAGTTATTCATTGAGCATGCTGAGTTCAATACATGCATTTGGATTATGTGTCTCTTAAAACACCCATTGAGACTGACGTTTCCCCATTATGCTCTCCAGAACCTGGCTCTCAATCTGGGAAATGAATTTAGTTCAGCCCTGCCTTGTTTTTGGTATTTGAGTTGTCAGTTACAGGCTGGGAGATGTCCAAGGAGTAGCTGTAGCTACTGTAAATTTTGCCCTTGTAATTGTTCCCTCCTGTCTGCACCTTCATCGTGGGCTAGTGTGAGGTCAGAAGAGGCTCTTCTGCTGCAGCTCTTACTACCCTGACCATCTCTGACAGTAAAAGCTACCAGAGCATTTTGTGAAAATCATAGATGTCAGCCAAAATTCCCAGCCAGAGGCTTACTTCACTTTGTACATACTCTTATTCCCCTTCTTTCTTGCTATTCCTCCTGACCTTTCATTTCAATTATTGGCGGGGGGGGGGGGAAGAAAAAAAACAACAACCCAACCACAAAATCAAAACACCTACAGTCCCCAGGAGAAATGCAGCAGACCACGTAAGCACTGCCTGACTCACGTTATCCACCAGTCTCTTCTAGCAAAAGCAGGGGATAGAGAAAAAGTCAGGCAGACAAGAAAGCCCCGGGCCAGGCGCCTCCTGCACCCTTTCCCCAGGGCTGTCTGTGCCTCTGCCCAGCAGCCCACGGAGGACAAAGCAGCCAGACAACTCCTACACAAATTTGGCCCATCTGGTTGCATACATGCACTGAGAAAACTTCTCCTGTTTCTTCCTTCCAGGATTTCGGAGCCAGGGCACGGGGCATATACCACGGATGAGCGTGGGCTCTCTTTGGCCGTCGCCACACGGCGGTGGTGGCCCTCGTGGGGACTGCACACATCTTGGCATGAGAGGAATTGCAACTCGTCCTTTCCCACATCACCAAGTCGGGAGATGAAACTCAGGTCAGAAATGTGACACAGCCTCAAAACCCAAAGGCAAAGCCTGTTCTTACTGCCTCGGATAAAACACATGTATTCTCTCAAGTCACGTGGGCTGTGAGTGGAGAACTGGCTTTGCAGCCTGTCCCTGTGGGACAGGACATTTATGAGTGAGGCCTTACAGTCCTCCAGGATTCAAAAAAAAAACTCAGAAATGGGGAAACTGCCCTCAGTTCCCAGCACCCTCTCAGGAAACGCTCCATAAAGGACAGGCATTTGCAGAGGAAACTGTTCTGCCATGCTGCAAAGTGCCAACTGTGTCAACAGGATTTAGCCCAACACTAACTCTTTCCTTTCAGACCAGCCTTTAAATCAGGACTGGCAACTTAGCCACCAGACCTAGAAAAAATGCATTAGGCAGTGTATCTTTGAATAGGAAAACCTTCTTCAAAAAATAGCATCCCCATGCCCTCCCTAAGGCCTGCATTGTTGGACCTGCTCTCCTGACCAGCTTGTGGTCCTAGCCCATTGAAGAACGGGGTGTGCATAGAAACTTGCTTTGCAGGTGGTCTGAGATGGTCTGAGGCAGCTCTGCAAGCATCTCAGACAAAATCACTAATAATTTAACTTATTCCCAGGAGTCCCTGAGCAACATTTGTTCCAAACAGAAGGAATGGCAGAAGGGATGCTACTCCCAGGCTGTTCCCTCGGCCCAGACTTTCCCTCGCTAAGACAATTTCCCAAGGCATCTGTAAGGATGTCTCCCAAGAGAGGTTTATTAGATACCAAGAGAGCACAGAAGTGCTCTGAGTGCTGCTGAGTCCAGAGGCTCTGGGACCGGGCAGTTCTGATGAAGATATTAGTAACAGGCATCTGGGGAGTGTTTTGGCTGTGATTTTAAGAAGTGGAAGAAGCGGAGAGAAAGGTGAAGCCAGTGGGACAGCAAAAAATAGCTTTGGACCAACTGCCTACAAAGGTCAGAGCACTTCTGGAGCTTATTTCTCATCTTTTTAGACCCTCCCCACCCTATGAGCACCACGCGTGTGCCCCAGCATGCTAGTCCTAGCAGTTTCTAGGAGGAGATGAGACCAGCCCCACCATGCTGGAGGCAGGAGGCCAACCGTCTTGCGGCTCACCTCTCTGAGATTAGCCTCACACTTGCTTCAGCCCCAGAAGCATTTTTCCAGAAGCATCAGCATCACATTTGAAATCTGTGCCTCAGGGACCACACCTATTAATGCTTTTTGTTTGCTGCTTGCCTGCTTGGGCACAGTGGTTGTAGACAGTGCTTTTGCCCAGGCCAGGCTGATGGGACCAGGTTCTACTGGTGGGTGAGCAGGGGATGGAGAAGGGTGCCTGAGCAGCCCATGCTGGTGGACCTGTACCAACAAACAGGCACGCTTGCAGCAGTCTCCCCCATCTCCATCCTGATGTGGCCAGTTGCTCATCAAACATGGGGAGCCTGGCACCAGTGCAGAAGGGTGGCAGGGTGTCTTGGCAAAGCAGGGTCCAGGAATGGAGAGGGCTCTGTAGCTGTGTGGGTCCCACCGAATGGCAGTGGGGGGAAGAGAGCCCTGCCCCTAAACGTGGATTGCCTTTGGGATATGACTGGGGGTGCAAGAAGTAAAGAGGGCTGTTGGGGTGACAGTGGTTTCTGGGTGCTGACAGGGACCCTGTGACAGGATAACATGGACAAGGTCTGTAGGGATGAAAACAGTCAGTGGTGGACATGAGCTCAGTAGCATCTTGGCCATGGATTCACAACAAATAAAGCTCCTTTCACTCAAAGGAGAAGCTCTTTTGTTTTCAGCCAGAGGCTGAAAATCTATCTATAGCTAAGGCCATGTAAATATGCATTGCCTTTCTGCTTTTTAAAAAGATATTTCAAAAATCACGTTTGCAAGTACGCAAGAACTTGTGCCAAGAAACTTCCATGGGGAAAAAAAAAATTACTTCACTCGTTCTTTTAAATCCTAATAGGAAATGTGCCATAAGTTTCATTTATGAACACAACTGAAGAACATAAATGTAAAATGATGTGAACTTTGGCATGTGTCTGTTGGAGAGCTGGAATTTAGTTCACCAGGCTAGGGATGAGTGGATGGGTAAAACATTTAGGAATATCCCTTCTTCTTACTCCACACCATTACAGAACTTCTGCTTGGATTATCAGCTAATGGAATACTCTAATTGCTCTGATGACTAGCATTTGAGTAAGGATTTGCCTGCTGGGGGAGAGAGCAGAGGCTGACGACTGACTCATCTCATGAGATCCCTTTTCTAGGCAAGTATTTATCTCATTTTCCAATGACTAATTGCCCAGATTCTGAAAATAGAAGTTTCAAGTGTAACAGCACTGTTTCATTCTCGTGCTGAGGTCAGGAAAGCTACTGTGCATCTACTAGAGCTCCCCACTGTCCCTCTTGGCAACAGCTGAGCCCAGTCTGGCCCCTAACCAAAGGGAGACCAAATGGTTTGCAGCATTCTGGGCAAAAAAAAATAAGGCTAAAGTAATTAAATAATTGGCTGATAATGCTTCATGTTGACATTACCCTGATTTGCGTCCTTCTCACTCTTTCTGAATAGGGATCTAAGTCTGCTTTGGTGCCCAGGCTCACCAAAAGGCTTTGTTGCCCACAGGGGGTTCTGGTGTGGGCCCTGATCAAACCCGTGGTGGGAGGCAGAGAGGGGTCCACCTGCCCCCCCAGCAGCCAGGGCAGTCTCAGCACCAGTGAGACCAAGGAGGTCTGGTCTGGTTGTCCACCGCTGGCCCCAGAGTGCCCTACAGCACTACCAAACAGCCCAGCTTGGGCAAGCCAGCCCGTGCATGCCTGTTGCTGGAAAGGCCCAGGTCATAGGCAGCTGGATCCTCTGGGGAAGGTAGGGTGCCTGGGTGCTGAGCTGCCTCAAGAACAACATGGGTGCATGACACCCACACCTCGGCATCCCAGGGTCAGACATTCAGCCTTTAATCATCCCCTGACCTGCGTCTCACCTTACCGCGTGCACTTACCTGAAGAAACTTTGGTTTGATCTGCTAGGACATACTATACCTGGCTAAACAATGGGTGTCAAAATAAATGCAACCTTCTGAAGGATTTGGGGAAATCAGGGGTGAAATTTGTTGCCAACCTGTCAAACAAAGAGTAAACACTAGCTTATTTGTGTGTAACTGGGTTAGCGATTTGTTAGTTTAGCCCTGGGCTATGTTGCTAACTGTTCTTTCAAAACAGGGTGAACAAAAGTCTTAAGGGTAGAAATTACCCATATGGATCCAAACTGAGAGGTTGTGGGCAGTCAAAAGAATGGTTCAGAGAGTTACACCTTCTTATCTTAAATAACATGAAATTTTATAAGTCAAAAGTACCTTTTGACTTATGTATCCCTGTTTTTAATGATCCTCATGTCATTGACTTACTACACTGATGGAAAGTAAGATTTAAAGCTCTGATATTAAAAAGTTGGGTGTGTCTGGGGAAACATACAAAGTGGCCTTAGGAAGGAGAATCAATGAAGGGAACAAATGTCTACTATAAGAAATCCTTTCTGACATTAGCTTTTGGTGAAGGTGTAGATGTTGCATCTAGTGCTTAGAGTAGTTCTTACTATGCATTGCCAGTCTGAAAAGTGTGTTTAATGTTATCCCTTTCCAGCAGGAAGATAATCTGTCATTTCCATTGAAATGCTGAACTTGTGAGAGTTTTGAAAAGTCCTGCTGCAAGTGAATTAATTAAATCCTTGATATGGAGGCAGGCTGCTGACTAGGATTCAAATACTCTTATGTGCACGTACTCTGGTGGTGGTAATCCAGGAACCCAAAGAAGACAGCAGAGACTGTAGAATAATACACCTCATTCAAATGTATTTGAACCACCTTCTTTGACCTCTGTGTATTTATAATAACAGAGATTTGTTAGGCAGACTTTAACACTGACAGAGAGATGAAACAACTTTGAAATATGCTGGGTATTAGGATTATCTGGTCACCAGTGATCATGAAGGATTAAATACAAAAGCTCTGTTTGCCATGTAAAGTCAGATAGGAGATGTCTTTATGACATGAAGATTTAAAAATCAAAAATGCACCAGAAGGTGTATGGGTGCTGCTGGCGCCTTCTAAACCCACCTACTTGTTCATTTCTGTGCAGCTGATATCCTCCAAAACAAAATAAACCCCTCTTTCAGCATATTCATTCCTTAAAGATGCACCAGGTTAACTTGTCTGAACGATTGCTGAGAACTGCTGCAGATCAAATACTCAACAGGGTGTTTCACAGAAGAGCTGTGCTAATTACCAGATTGGATGTACAGAACTATGCTGTGTGAACAGGTTTTTAAGTGGTTTTCTTTCAAACTCGGTGAGACGTGTCTGATGCACCACAATCAGTTTATTCAGTTGGAAGATTTGTCTCGGGCTGCATGGCTACTGAAAGCCTGCAACAGTTTTCTAACCTAGGGCTGGGCTGGCCATTTTCATGCAAATGATCTGATTAAGTGAGACATACTGGGCACTGACACAGCCATCCTCCATTTCACTGGAGCTCCAAGCAGGGAGGAGACCTCAGTGTCTAGGACTTCTTCATCACTAGGAACATACTTTGCTTTTCCACTTGAGGAGGAATTGAACACCGTTCACCTTCCTCATGAGCATCTTGGCAGATTGTGCCTTCTCATCCAAATCAGTAAATCTTGTCTCATGCTCCCTTCTCTAAATTGAAAATCCATCTCCTTCTGCAGCTTCACAGTGTCTTTTAAAGGCTACTTCACCCACTTAATCTCCCTCATTCTTCAAGTTTGTTTGGAGATACTCTTCCTCGGGAAAACACTGCATTACCTTCCTGGTTGTTCTTCCAGGAGCCCCCAGTAAATTAGGGCAGGAGAAGCACACAGCAAATACTAGGCAACATAAATTATTTGATCTGCCTCCAATTTGGAGGATTTTGCAGTATTGTCCTAGAAAGTACTAGGCCTTCCTAGCCGTGGGCACACATCTCCAGTGTGCCCATGGCTCCATGTAACACCCCTTTTATTACCATGCTATAGCACCTCACTTTTACTTAAACCAGCACAGCTTCTGTGTGTCATCAAGCCCAAGCTGGAGCCATTTATGAAGGTGGCTGGAAATCACTCTACCCACATTTAGATACCTGCAAACATAATTCCTCTGGCCTATTTTAGAGATTAATGAGATGAATCAAACCCCAGATGTGCCCACTTCTCTTCATGGCTTCTCAGAAGAGCCTGAGAACTAACTCAGACGCCTACATGGCAGACATCTAATTTTGGACTGGAAGTCCCACCCAGTGCAGCAGAGCAGCAGATTCCTACATGGCTCCATTCTGAGCTAGCCAGGTCCACTCTGAAAAGTCATGTAGCTGTGCTATCATGGCAGCAAGCCCAGACTAATAAACTGTGTTGCTGGAGCACTATGTGGCAATAACAAAGTGGCTACCTGACTTCTGGGAGTGAGCTAGGTAGGGTACTGCCTGCTGTAATTATAAACAGAGTGAAAAGGCAGCTGTCTGCACTTGTTTATGTACTTTTTCAGCATTGTTTAGTCTTCATAAAAACTTGTGATTGGCACTGGATCTGTTCTGGATTTAGGATTTTGATTTAAGTCTCTGAATCAGGTGCTTTCTCCAACACGCTCATTAGGTAAATTCTACTGTATCACATCAGTGCAGAGCAAGTCAAGAAGCTTACACCTTGCCAACTAAAGTCTTATCCAGCCTAAGACTTAACAGCCCTTAAAAGTCTTGCCAGATTTGCTCTGAAGTGGGAAAAATTCACCTGAAGCACATAGTCATGCCAAAAGAACTCTAATGTCGATATAATTACATCTGCAAAAATATCCTTCAGCTAGTGTAGTTTATTTATGTCAATAAAAATAATGGTTGCTTAGAGCTATATTTAATATGCATCCTTGTGTATCCAGACACTCTTTTATATCTCATACCTAGACCAGCTGCTGTGGCACAGGTAGACACAGAACAGACTATCAGCAGTGAATATAAAGACTCTTCTGGAGGAGGATTTCTGAGCATGCTTTTTCCCATGTTTGATATATCCATTGTGCCTATGGAAAGACTGTACACTCTTCCTATTCTTTCTTAACAGGATACAGGTATAGTGTTCCCAGGGTAGGTTTTTATAACTTGTTGGGGGCTTTTTATACAAACTAATTTAGGTAAATTTTCCTAAATGAAGAGATGTAGGCTATTCATAGCTTTTCTAGTAAACTTAGAATGAAAACAAAGTATGGTTTGAGACTCAGCATCCAACCATGTGAGCATTTGAGTTTATTGGTTTGCCTAAGGCTAATTAGGGCCTGATCCAAAGCCCATTTGAAGACAGTGGGAGTCTTTCCACTGGCTTTAGTAGATTTTGGATCAGGCTTGGAGGGCTATAGAGTAAAAAAGAAAAAAAATATAGTGTCACACAGAAATGTCACAATTCAGCCAAACGAATGAAAGCATCTGTCACGTATCATGATTTGAAACAAATTGCATGGAAAATTAGATTTATGTCCCTAGAGATCTGATGGAATCTGGATTCACACACTTTCTTTCTCTTGTATTTTAAAATATTTCATTTTCACTTTTTTAGCTCATTTTCAAAAAAGAATCCCAGCCCCTTCCTTTAAAAAGAATAGCTCTGTCCTATAAGAGCCAAAACCAGAACTGATATTCGTGGTTTTCCAGAAAACAAATCTAATTCCAGCCTTGTTACTGTGAGAATTGCAAGCTTGTTTTTGCGTGTGAAAAAGAGAGGGGGAGAGCTGAGTAAACAACAAACACGGATGGGTTTCTGCTCGTGTCCAGCAGCAAAACTCTGCCCCTTCTGGCCACCAGGATCTGAACCCCCTGCGTGGGGCTTGAGGTGCTGCAGGCAGGGACCCCTCTAGCCCTGGGACCCCCTGTGGCCCTGGGACCCCCTCCTGCTCCCCACTGCCCGGGACCCCTACACTGAGCACTACCTACAGCCCTGCCACTTGGGGGGCACAGGGGACAGGACCTCTTCCTTATGCCTCACAAACCCCAGTGCTCCACCTCTGTTTGCACTTACACTGCTTACATGATTTGCTAAGTAAATAAAATAGATGGTTAAGCCAGCTTGGAAGTGATTTTTGAAGAAAATGAAGGGATTGCACATGCCTTTCTTGTACAGCCCTAGGAAATGGTTTCTAAAAAGCAAGAAAGTGAAAATGAAGGACTCCTTTTGATCTCGTTTTCTTGCCCAAACAAACAAAGCTCTACTGGGTTGTTTGGGACAGATCTTCAACTTGGGCCAAGCAGATTTGCTGACTAGTCTATTCACTGCCCTAAAAAATTACTCCACTTAAGCAATCAACAAGACTCATCCTGCCATTTCCATGTGCTCACTATCAAAGGAAGTGAGCTGAAAAGCCCTGTGTATGAGATGCATGTGGGGGATCCAGGGTGTCCTTCTAACAAACCATGTTACGACAGGCTTTTTGGTACACGGCCACATTCCAGCCTTTCCCTTATGAAAGGGAGACATGCAGCAGCACATCCTCCTGCACACTAACCCAGGAGCTGCAGCAAGCTCTTCATCAGGGCCCTAAACAAGGGATGGGTGAAATTGTTTTGCCTAGTTTCCAACCCACTTGAATGTAATGGGTTTTAAAGTTCATCAGCTTTGAATGGTTATTTGGTTTGCATTCCTCTGAGGTGAGGCTGTGAGGGTGGGGTGAAGCAGAGAGAGGTCCTGGATGAAAAATGGGGCAGAGGAGACAAACAAAAACAGAGAGACACTGAAAACAGGAGCAGAGAGGACAAAGGAAACCAGTTTAAAAAATGAAGCATGGCCTATAGGTATCCTCTGTAGGGCATCTTATTGTATGGGACAGACAGGAGCTTCAAAGCCACATTGCAATTGTATTTATGTTTATGAGACTCAGGGCCTTAGGGCCACTGAAGGGTTGAGAGAGAGAAAGAAAAGAGGGGAAGGAGTTAGACTTTGTAGAAATGTGGAATAATGGGCTTTCCCCACCTCATCAGATTGTTTTAGTATATGTAAACAAACTAGAGATGGAGTAAGGGAAAATTAAAGCATTAAAAGCAGGGGGAGAAGTGATTCCTTGGGATGAGAATTTCGTTCTTGGGATGGGACTTAGGAAGTGATTATTTGCATGGAAAGACAAGGAAGGGAGAAAAATCACAGGAAAAACTCCCATGGCAAGGGAAAGAAACAGAAGGAAGAAAGGGGAGGTAAAAATAGTGAGGGTAATGGCTGGAAGAATCTGTGGTGAATTGTCTGCAAGTCATGACAGTGTCTGCATTTCTTCTGCAAATTCTGCTCTCATGTGAAAGTATTGCCAGCTTGGAGGCATCAGAAGGACTCTTCCATGGAAGCCTTTTTCCTCTAAATTCCCATCTTCCTCAGGAGGAACAAAAGCTTGTGCTTAACTAGCTGAACAAGTTCCATCTGTACATGCAGAAATGTGTTTTCAAATTCTAGGAAAGGAAAGCTCTATCTGTCTCCTGACCAAGCCCTGAAAACTAGCTCCTTGTTCCCTCTTGAACATGACCTGGATTCTCCAGGGAGACCCCTTGGAGAACAGCAAAATGGTTTACTCCTGTTCCTGGGGAATCCTGTGGCCCCCACTGCAGGAGAAAAGAGACAGGGAGATGGCAGAGCCATCCTTCTGTCTTCTTCCCCTTCCACTTTCCCACTAGTGAAGCCCAGGGTGGCAGGAACAAAGGGCCATAGGTGCAGACCCTACTGAGTCACCCTCTGTCCCCTGCTGGAGCCCAGGAGCTGAGGCAGGATCTCCACCTTTCCTGCCATCCTTCCAAGAGCTGCCCCAGGGCCAGTGTAGCTCTGCACCACCCTCGTTGCCAGCCTGTATTTAGAGAGTACATGGAGTTCCTGGCTATTAAAGAAGGCCCTGGGAGGTGTTGTGTGTGCTGTGGGACATGTGCATGGAGCTAGATCACTCTTCAATAGCAGGAGTGTCCTTAGCAGCTGAACAGGTAGTGTGAGGTAATGAAACACTGCACACGTTTTTGGCAGGCTCCAAGGAGAGCTCTTGCATCACTGACACCATTTGGCTCTGCTGAGAAGGGTGGATCAGACCTTGCTGCTCTGCAGCCTCACCTGCAGCTTGTACTTCTCCTTGGCGTGTTGCTGCCCTGAGTGACATCGAGCTGTCAGCACCTTCCTTTGCTCTGCAGGACTGACAGACTACATTTTATTGTGCTACAGTCACCACAAGTCTGGAGCTTTCTGGTAGGATGCTAATGAGAAATGACAGCGAAGTGGGTGCAGTAACAGAACAACTGTTAATGGGATAATATCCTACTTTCATTAACTCCACCTGCCTTCTATATTCACTTACCTTCAGAGATAATCCCCAGCATTTAATTTAATGAGCTTTTGTGTAGGGTCACTAGCAGAATGCTTCAGATTGTGTTTTTAAAGCAGAAAACCATGCTCATCAGGCAGGATTTTTCAGACTCTTCCAACTGCAATTAAAATGTTTGCAGGGAAAAAAAAAAAATAATAACTATGTGGTAAGTTTCTGATGACATGCTTGTGGTCTGCATTGTCTTCTGGATTCCAAAAAACCACCACTCTCACCTCACATGATAAAACCTGACAGACAAGAGGATCTACACACAAGACCTTCCACAAATTCTCCAGAGCAGAGGCTTGAAAGCACTTCATTGTTTTTTATTCAGCTTTTAAAATGAAAATTTTAAAATTACCTTCACTTACTAGAAACTTTTGGGAGGGCAGAAAAAAATGACACTGTAAAGAAACTCTCTCTTTTCTTTGTCCTGCTTGATTAATGGGTATTTGCATAAACATATCTGTTGGGCTCTTGGCACTTTCCATTTCTGACATTTCTGTGCCTTCAACAAAGGAAGAACGTGCTTTTTTTTTTAAAATTACTAACTTCTAATTAGAAATCAGAAAGCCTGGCTAATGTATGGCATTAAATATGAAACTATGATGATTGTAGAGCTCTATAGTTTGATAGATAAATGTTTAAACTAGCAGTAAGGCAGATGGACTTAGGAGTCTCTAATTACTGTTACAGTAGCCTGGAACCTGGCATCACTGCACCTACAGCCAGGGTGAGACAGTCCCTGCCACAAACCCTGTGCAGCTGAAACGTGTCATTCCAAGGATGAGGAGAAAGGAAGGAATGCTAGTCACAGCTTCGAAGCTGAGACATCCATGGATGCCGTGTAAGAGGGTCAGCACATAAACCAGGACAGTTCCCCAGTCATAGAATCACAGAATCACAGAATGGTTTGGATTGGAAAGGACCTTAAAGTACATCTAGTTCCAACCCCCTGCATGGGCAGGGACACCTCCCACTAGACCAGGTTGCTCAGAGCCCCATCCAACCTGCCCTTCAACACTTCCAGGGATGGGGCTTCCACAGCTTCCCTGGGCAACCTGGCCCAGTGTCTCACCACCCTCACACTCAAGAATTTCTTCCTCATGTCTCACCTCAATCTCCCCTCTTCCAGTTTTGATCCATTCCCCCTTGTCCTCTCACTACAAGCCCTTGTCCAAAGCCCCTCCCCAGCTTTCCTGTAGCCCCCTCAGGCACTGGAAGGTGCTATGAGGTCTCCCTGGAGCCTTCTCTTCTCCAGGCCCAACTTCCTCAGTCTGTCTCCAGAGCAGAGCTGCTCCAGCCCTTGGATCATTTTCACAGCCCTCCTCTGGACTCGCTCCAATAGGTCCATGTCTTTCCTGTGCTAAGGGCTCCAGAACTGGACACAGTTACTCCAGGTGGGGTCTCACAAGAGCAGAGTAGAGGGGGAGAATCATCTCCCTCTCCCTGATGGCCACGCTTCTTTTGATGCAGCCCAGGACAAGGTTGGCTTTCTTGGCTGCAAGCCCACATTGACAGCTCATGTTGAGCTTCTCATCAACCAGCACCCCCAGGTCCTTTTCCTCGGGGCTTCTTGCCTCTTGCCATTCTGCCCAGCCTGCAATTGTGCTTGGGATAGCCCCGACCCAGGTGCAGGACCTTGCACTTGATGTTGTTGAACTTCATGAGGTTGGCATGGGCCCACCTCTCCAGCCTGTCAAGGTCCCTCTGGATGGCATCCCTTCTCTCCAGCGTGTCAACCACACCACACAGCTTGGTGTCATCAGCAAATTTGCTGAGGGTGCACTCAGTGCCACTGTCCATGTTGCAGATAAAGACATTAAACAGCACCAGTCCCAGAACTTACCCTTGAGGAACACCACTCATCACTGATCTCCATTTGCACATCAAGCTGTTGACCAAAACTCTTTGAGTGCCACCATGCAGCAAATTCATTCAGGTTGTGTCTCTTTTTTCCCCAACCATTTAATATCTCCTTAATAATTTGGGGGTATGGAAGCAGGAATACTGCCAAACACTTTGACATCCTAAAAGCAGACCTGAGAAATCGTGAAGGTTACCTGATGATGCTTTCTGCAGCCCATGATACCTCCTGGAGTTACTTTTTGACCAGAGGTGTTGCCTCAGACAACCCAGGGAGCCGAAAGTACTTGCTGCTGGGCTCCTCAAATGAGCAGATGTTGCTTACTGCTGCCCTCTCTGCCCACTTCCTATTTCTCACAGCAATTGCTGAGGATTGCTCCCCACCTACCAGGATGTGTCTGTGGCCTTGTTCCAGGCAAGTAAACAACACTGGACAGTTTGGGAATACCAGACCGGGAAGGGTTTAGAAGCACCATCACAGGCCGTCTCCTTCATTGTGTTACTGACTGAACCACCCAGTGCTTGTTTCCTCCAAAGAGCAGCCCTGTAATTGTTTCCTCTTGTCTAGTTCATTTTTAGAACTGTTTTAATTTTGCCTATTGTTGACCCTGCTAGTTTAGTCTACTAAGCTTTACATACACATGGAAAAAAACAACAGCACCTAACTTCCTGCCTTCCATGAGCCTCAGGAGTAACTCCTGGGGCAACGCACATGAGGAACCAGGAAAGACATATTTTAAGCTATGATACCACCACAGAGGAAATTTAGAAGGTTAAGCTGGGCAGGATTTAAGGTACATTTCAAAAGAATTTAATCTGATTTCTGAGCCATCTTCACATTAGCCTGTTATAAAGCTTTAACGGTGTACTGGCTTAAGGTTCCTTTCTAATCATAGAACCATAGAATGGTTTGGGTTGGAAGGGACCTTCAAGATCATTTAGTTCCAACCCCCTGCATGGGCAGGGACACCCCCCAATAGACCAGGTTGCTCAGAGCCCCATCCAACCTGCCCTTCAACACTTCCAGAGATGGGGCCTCCACAACCTTCCTTGGCAACCTGTTCCAGTGTCTCACCACTCTCACACTAAGGAATTTCTTTCTGATATCTAACCCAAATCTACCCTCTAATAGCTGGCCCATGCTGGAAAGAAGAGCTCATTTTTTTCATGCAGCTAATGGAGTAGCTCCTTCATGTGGTATACAACAACACCTGGTTTTGACTCCTATAGGCTTTGGATTGTGTCCTGGTTACTGGAGATCTGAGAGTCTCTCACTAGAGCTTTATGACCATCTGTATCCATGCCTGGACTCATCCATATCCAAATGCCCTCCTAGGTGACCTCCAGGAAACCTTCAGCACTTGATGACATGTGTGGTCCACAACAGAACAAGAATGCACTGAAGCAGCAGCCGCACACCAGTGCTAAGTGTCTACCACTTAAACAGAATGGTATTAAGGCCAAGGTGCCAAAAGGAATTTGCAGGAACTGGAGTTCCTGGCTGTGGAGGGGGACTTCATGATGCCGGGTGAGGTACCTAGGAGGCTGAATGGAGAGAGGTGAACACCCAAGAATGAATTCCCAGCTGAGGGCTCTACTCCGCATGGCAGGACTTCTGAATTAGACTATATTAAAGCACTGAAACAGAACGGAGTCAGGAATATTTTTCTCTTGCTTGGGTTTGGCACTCTGTGAAACTGGGCTTCTGACTCTCAAATGCTTTTCTGGACTCAGGGAAACAATGTTATGCCCTGTATTTCCTAAAGCCTGGACAAAGAAGAAAGTACACGTGCTCACCTTGTCCATGGTGCCATAGTCCCCCCATCCAGGAAGCAGGAAATCTGTCTTGTATCCTCAGCCTCAGAGGGCTTGACTCTAGAACTCCCACATCCCAGGAGAACCCTGAAACCACCAGATTGGTTCTTCTGGGAGAGATAAACCTCCGCCCTTCCTGCTGGAGATCAGTCAGGGTGAGCTACGACAGGTCAAGCCAAAGGTCCAGAAAGAAGGCAAATAAAGAAACACTTGATGCTGTGCTCTCCTGAAGAGGACAGGCAGTGGGGAAGGTCCCAAGGGTATTCCCATCTGCTAAAGAGCCTTGGGTACAGGGTCCTACAGTGGAGAGCCCCAGCAGCAGCAGTTCACTGAGAACCTTCCTTTTCTGTTCAGAAAACTGGTCCCAAAGCTAAAGCATTTTTGTTGCAAACACTGTACTGAGTTTTGGGTTGTTTTTTTTCCAAGTAAAATCTGTTTTCAGTTAACTTTACACAAAAATCCTGGATGAAGCTGTAAATTCTAGGCCTTTATTATACATAGATGAGCAAGCATATCATATATAGACAGAAAGAGTGGGAGATGAGATATGATACATTTGTATACTCTTATACAAAGGAATTTTGTCACCAAGAAGGACTGTAATGACTTGTAACCTTAATGACCTTCCCTTGTATACAATAGGGTGACAAGAAATACACACAACCCCCTGTCTTTGGTTTTCTATATGTATTTCTCTTTCTATCTTTTTCATGCCTTGTTGCTTCCCCAAAACCAGAAAGTGAACTGAAGTCTCCAGTTCTTCTCAACCACATTTTCGTGATTCCAATTTACTTCCTATGTTTATCTCTTAAAAGCAACACAAAAACAGCCATGAATGTATAAAAATAACCACGGTCAAACTAAGGTTCTCTCTGTGAGGAAAGGCACAGGTGGAAATGAGGGACTCTTGTCTCTCTTCCATCTACTTCACCCACTGCTGGAAGCATGCTTCAGTGGCAGTGGGAAGGATGCTGAGCACCATTAGATGGGAACACAGAAAAGATTCTATCACTGCTTGGATTAGGAAATGCAGCAAGTTTAATTCATGCTGATACAGGCTAGCTAGCACTCTAGCTACAAGCTGTACAGCATTTTCAAAACAGTGTTCCAAAAATATTCCCATAGAAGACAAAAGGACCTTTCTTTCATGTGTGCCAGTGGCATTGCTGCCAAGCTCTGATTCAACAGTAACGCATGCACGTTTCTGAGAACTGCAGACTTACTTAAAAACAGAAAAAACAGAATTACCAAGGCTGGAAAAGACCTTTAAGATCATCAAGTCCAGCCTATGACCAACACCACCACACCGTCTAGACTATGGCACTAAGTGCCACATCTAGCCTTGCCTTGAACACATCCAGGGATGGTGCCTCCACCACTTCCCTGGGAAGTCCATTCCAATGTCTAATCACCCTGTCCGTGAGGAAGTGCTTCCTAATATCCAACCTAAACCTCCCCTGGTGCAGCTTCAGGCTGTGCCCTCTTGTCCTGTCACCAGTTGCCTGGGAGAAGAGCCCAGCCCCCACCTGACTACAACCTACCTTCAGGTAGTTGAAGAGAGTGATAAAGTCCCTTCTGAGATTTCTCTTCTCCAGGCTAAACAACCCCAGCATCCTCAGCCTCTCCCTATAAGACTTTCCCTCTAGTCCCTTCACCAGCCTTGTTGCTCTCCTCTGGACCCGCTCCAGCACCTCAATGTCCTTCTTGAAGTGAGGGGCCCAGAACTGCACACAGGACTCGAGGTGAGGCCTCACCAGTGCTGTGTACAGGGGGAGAATCACATCCCTACTCCTGCTGGCCACACTATTCCTGATACAAGCCAGGATGCCATTGGCCTTCCGGGC
Source organism: Hemiprocne comata (assembly GCA_020745705.1). Lineage (NCBI taxonomy): Eukaryota > Metazoa > Chordata > Aves > Apodiformes > Apodidae > Hemiprocne > Hemiprocne comata. Next base: position 118,757,215 of record CM036588.1, on the reverse strand, counting down.
CACCTGGGCACACTGCTGGCTCATGTTCAACCAGCTGTCCACCAGCACTCCCAGGTCCCTCTCTGCCAGGCTGCTCTCCAGCCACTCTTCCCCCAGCCTGTAGTGCTGCCTGGGGTTATTGTGGCCAAAGTGCAGGACCCTGCACTTGGTCTTGTTGAATTTCATGCCATTATTTGCCATTATTTTATTTCTATTTCAGGGTGCTGCATTAATTTATCATAAAGTACAAATCATATGACTCCAACATTTATTCGAAGCACAAGGCGAAATCTAAGAGTTCCCAAATGCACTGAGGTATCTCCTCCTCTTTTTTTGTTTTCCATGTTTATCTCATGAAATACTTCTAAATACTACTGCATATTTATTCCAGTACTTCTACTTGAATGAAACATAGGACTCAAAATAGCAGTGAATTCTACGTCAACTTTCAACATAGATTTTGCTGTTATCAAACAATACTCTAGTAACAATAGCAGAGCCTCCCAAGCAGGAAATAAAAACCTGGAAGCTTTCAAGTATTTTGAAACCAAATTCATGAGGCCTCAGATTAAAATAGGGACATACGGTTTCTCTGCTCACCAGTCATGCTTTTACCTTCATTGTAGCTACATTGCTTTTAAGAAAACAAGGCCTCCTGAGCTCTTCACAAAGACAATTGCCAATAGGTAGGTATTTCAGCTGTTTGAAAAATTGCAAGCATTAACTGAACTACAATTCTTTAAGCACTCCTGAAACTCCAGTGCTTTATCTGCTGTTCTGAACAATGTGAGCAATGTATCACGTAGAGCAGAGTGCCAGTGTTTGCTAACATTCCCATTCTAGAAAGCAAGAGGAAACCTAACCCTAAAACTATCCTGACCACACCATTTGCCTGACTGCTTAATTTTCAAGGAAGGGAGAGCTACTGGGTGTTTAATTGCATATGCTTGCATGCTGCTGCTTGGAGAGTAATGCATGAGAGAAAATCCATTTATCAAGACTCTGGTTGCCTATTAGGCTACCCTAAAAGTAAATACATGCCAGCTTCTCTCTGCTCTCTGTGCCAGCTGCTTTGGCAACAATACTGTTTACCCATCTGCATGTGGCTCAGCACGTTATACAGCCCATGCCCTGCTATCATAGCTGGGCCCTGTCACTTCAATGCCTGTCGCTGCGTTCAGCGACACAATGAAATGAAGCAGAAAGGCTGAGGTGACAGTTCTCAATAGGAAGTGTTTATCTCTGTTCCATCAGTGTTTAATTGACTTGCAAACCACTCAGGACTGTACAAACGTGAAGAGATCTTTAGCAGACAGTAACACTTCACACGAAGTGTCTTTAAGTACACTTGTTCACCGAATAAATGTTCAATAAATAACACGTTTTAGATACACACACTGTGAATATTAACAGTGACATTTATCTTTGAGTTCCCTTATCTATATAATTGAAGGGAATTTATGCTTAGCATGCTAAAATATTTATGCTGTTACACAGTGAAATCTCTACTTGCCCTTATTACTTTGCCTGATGTTATTCCAATCTGTACTTTAGAGTCTTACAGCTGAATCATCTGAAGTTTGCAAGTAATTGTCATGACTGCATTAAGTAGCACAGTTAGTGTCTATCATGAGCTGTTTGTTTTCATGTTCCCTCCCCAAGAGGAGAGGCATTCAGTGAATTGTTTGGTTTTGGTACAGAGCTCTGCACTTTTTTTGCCTTCCATTTGTTTTTTTTTAATATACAGATTACTATGTGGAATCTAAGACTGTCCCACAGACTGGGATACAGAGAACAGGCCTAAAAGGATGCCAAGCACATGTATTCCACATGTCTCTGACTACCACAAGCCATATATTTGCCAGCATACCACAGAAAAAAAATATTTGTAAAGATTCTTGCAAGATTTTTTTGCGTCACAAGAAGGGAGCAAGAGAAATCAAGATTACTTACAACATCGAATCCTAGAATGCCAGGTTGGAAGGGACCTCAAGGATCATCTGGTCCAACCTCTCTAGGTACTACTCTAGTTGATATGAGGTGGCTCAGCACCCTGTCAAGCTGAGACTTCAAACTGTCCAATGTGGGGGAACCCACCACTTCCCCAAAACACTATTCCAATGTTTGACTGTCCTCCTGGGGAAAAATTTACCTCGTGTCCAATCAGAATCTCCCCAGGAGCAACTTGTGCCCATGACCCCTTGTCTTTTCCATGTGACTCCTTGTAAACAGGGAGTCTCCATCTTCTTGGCAGCCACCCTTGAAGTACTGGGACATGGTAATAAGGTCTCCCCGAAGCCTTCTCTTCTCAAGGCTGAACAAACCCAGTTTTCTCAGCCTCTCCTCATGTGACAAGTCCTCCAGTCCTCTGATCATCCTTGTAGCCCTTCTCTGGACCCTCTCCAGCCTGTCCCCGTCCTTTTTGTAGAGCAGGCACCAAAACTGAACACAACACTCCAAGTGTGGTCTGACCAGCGCCGAGTAGAGCAGGATGATGACTTCTCGATCTCTGCTGGTGATGCCCTTGTTGATGCAGCCCAGCATCTTGTTGGATTCTTTGCCCTGCAGCACACTGTTCACTCATATTGAGCCTGTTATCCACCAAAACCCCAGGTCCCTTTCCACAGGGCTGTTCTCCAGCCAGGTGGATCCCAGTCTGAACTGCACTCCTGGGTTGCATGTTCCCAGGTGCAAGACCTTACACTTCTCCCTGTTGAACTTCATGAGGTTCCTGCTAGCCCACTCCTCCAGTCTGTCTAGGTCACCCTCCCTTTTAGAGGGACACAGACATCCTGTCTATGTTTGCTGCTTGGCTTGCTCACAGGGTTGCAGGAAATTATTTATTTGCCCCTTGTAAAGAAGCCCCCACTGCCTCCCAAACACCCATGTGCCTCACCAATTTGGCATGAGGGAAAATATGTTCTTGATCCCAAATCTGGTGATTACTTTATGGACCTAGGACAGCAGGTTGGATCCCCAACATATCCTGCGTTATATCCTTGGTCTTACTGTAGATGATATTTATTGCTGCAGAAGGAAGCAAGGAGAAAATATTTTTTAAACAAAACAAATTGGGAGCCAAGTTTTATATCAAAGAGAGAAAAAAACTTTGGTCTCTGCAAGTGGTCAGCAGAACCCCTATGTTAATGTGACACAACTCACCTCATGAACAATAGAGATCACATCTGCTTTCGGTGCTGCTCAGAAGGTCCAAATATGAAACAGCCAAAGTCTGATGGCTCAAACATTAATCTGTATGCTAGAGTCATTGTGTCTTGCCTTATATCCCATCCATAGATTTATCTTAGAAGGAATTTTGGATTCTTTCTGCCACAATTCTATTTAGAAAGGCTATTTCAGAACCCACTGTTTCAACGGTTGAAAAATGTTTTCTAACTTCTGTTCTAAATCTAAGTGTCCCAGGCCCTTGGAAGGGAAGTTGGTGGACTCCAGAGGAGTTCATTCATGAGTCTGACTATTTGTCTTCTGCAAAGATTGTCATCCTTATTACACTTAGGTTCACTACAGCAGAGGAAAGTTTTTGCTGACCATGGTCTTCACCTCAGAGCATGAGGAGCTCTTGGTTTATGCACGTAATGGCCTGTAGAAGCTGGAAAAGCAAGATTTTCAATAGCTCCATATAACCTATGTGCTCCAATGCCCTGTGCCTTTTGAAGTTTCTTCAGCACCAAGCTCCTGTGTACACCACATTGCTGTACCCCAGCAAAAGGACATAAATAGTCAAAGACAGGTCATCATCTACTGAGATTAGATGGAAACTCTTCACCGGGCAGAGATGACAGAGAAGTGGCTGTGTTGTCAGTAAGGATGAGGAGGAATTCAAGAATATTTCTAGATGGCAGTCCAAATCAACCTATTAAATCCAATAAAATTATTTACTATGGCTACAAAGTAATAAAATTCCTTTCCACCATCCACTCACACAATTTCTATCATGGCTGTATTTCACATCAATCACTCTTTACTCCTAATTTGACCTGTCCAATAAATGGGCTACTCTTGTAGCAATAGTGCAAAAGAAAGGTGGAAGAGATGTAAAGATTAGGACTTCTTCCAGTGAGATATTAGTTAAAGTCATTGACCTGAAATCCTACCACTTCTCTCAGAGAAGACAACAATGATTTTGTTATAATTTCAAAGTGCTAATCACAGGGTCTGGGGGACAGAAATGCAGGCATATCCCTCTAAGCATTTTTCACTGGAATTATGGAATAACCCATAATTTTAACAAATTGCCATTGGAAAAAGTAGGTTTTTTCTGGATCTAAAATATTGCTTTCAGGTAGATGGGCCTGTAAATGGCATATAACCCCAGATTTACAAGTGGGGCACTGGAAGGCTGCCATGTGGTCTCCCCAGAGCCTTCTCCTCTCCAGGCTGAGCAATCCCAGCTCTCTCAGCTGGGATAGGAGCTTCACAGGAGAGGTGCTCCAGCCCTCTGATCATCTTCATGGCCTTTCTCTGGACTCATTCTAACAGCTCCATGTCCTTCTTCAGCTGAGGGCTCCAGAACTGGACACAGTTACTCCAGGTGGGGTCTTACAAGAGTGGAGTAAAGGATGAGAATCACCTCCCTTGACCTGCTGGCCAAGCTTCTTTTGATGCAGCCCAGGATGCGATTGGCCCTCTGGGCTGTGAGTGTACATTTTTATTCAAGACAAGGAACTCAGGTTCTTACCCCAATGTGTAAAACTCTCTGCAGAGAGATGTTAACTTTCCCAGAACTTATATATGTGAACAGAAAAGCCTGTATCCCCCTCACCTGCTGGTTGCCAGGCTGGTGACCCACCCAAGTAGGTGTCAAGAAGACCCTGTCAGTGACAAACACTCCTAGCAGCAAAAAACCCCATTGCTGGCACATGTGTGAGAAAACTCGTGGGAAAAGGAGCCACTCGTGGCCCAGCAGCCCCAGGCAGAGCTTTAGCATCCAGAACACTTTTCTCATTTCATAAGAGAATTTGAGCAGGATTTTATGTCCTAAAAGCATGTAGCAAAATACTTTTCTACCCTAAATTCCAGTTCCAGGTTAGTGAAGTTTCTTAGTACTGCACATTTTTTTAGTACCTGATATACCCCATAATAGCACGTTATAGCAGCAATGTGAACTCTCATTCTATCAGCTATGCAGCTCCTTCTGAAATTATTTGTACTGCAAACATAAACAGCCACTTTTTTATTGCTTAAAACACCCCTTTCAACTTTCATTGTCACCAAGGCAAACTGGCTTCAAACAAAAAAAAAAAGTCCCTCTAAAACAAACAAACGAATGAAGGGTCACGAATCCTCAAAAATAACAATGCCACAGGTCTATTTTGGTAATTCTCTTGGCAGGGTAATATGGAAGCTTCTCTCAAATGAACTGCTTCCAAGTTTCAAGGGAACAGGTCATAAATAGATTGCTCAGGAAATTCACAAAGTTTGGGTACGGTAACGAGAAAGTAGCTGATTAAAAGCAAATTTTGAATTTATCTATCTGACTGAGTTACAGCAGCAGTGGACTTGTCCCCCAACAGGGCACCAGCATGTTTCCTTTTCTTAACCCTTTATGTGTTGTGTTGTTGTTTTTTTTTTCCCTAAATTAAATCTCCATCCTTTTCTTAGCAGAGTCTTTATCTCCGGAGCCAGAGATAGCCTTTGAGCCAGGCAAGGAGAGGACACAGCACAATAAAGGACATAGAGGTCTTTGTGATGACAACAGGAAAAGCTCAAGGAAGAAAAGAGAGTGGCGCTGAAGGATGTGTGCCAGAGAGGGATGGAGGAGGGAGGGGATGCCGGGGCCAGAGAGGGAAGAAGGTGAAGGAGTCCTGGAAGTGGCTGTTATTTCAAGAGATGGCACAGATAGGCAGAGAGCAGACTACAGAGCGTGGCTGCTGACCTGTCGCCAGCTTCATGTCACAGCAGCCACCGCCTGCCAGCACCCACAGAGCTGGTCGGTCTTCACCCTCCTCCCAGACACACTCCTCTCTCCCAGTTTCCACAGCTTCCTGTTTTAAACCCTCTGGTTATTCAAGCAGGCTGCGTTCCCTCAGCGTAGAGCTGGCAAGAGTTTGGCACCACAGGATAGCAGGAGGAAAGGAGGTTTTGGTTCCTTCACCAAAACACGGCGGTTTATCTGTAATCATTGTGAAAGAAATCCAAACGGAAGTCTGAAGCCTTTGCAACTCTCCTCTTCTTATCAAGGAGGAAATAGACATTGGAATGATGCCATTGTCAGGAAATAATTTCAAAGGGACAGAAATTATGTGGGAAGACTTTCTCTTCCTTGTCAAAACTTTTTTTCTACTGAAGAAGACTACAGGTTTTAAACCCTTTTCTGTACAAATATGGAAAAACAAGCAATTCTCAGTTATCTTTCTATTTTAGATTTTATACAAGAAAGATTAACTTTCTTCTGTCCATTTCTTCCTATATATATATAAAAATGAAGAAAAAAAAAGACATAAAATTATTGGCATTGTAAAGGTTTTTACATTAGTGATAAAAAGAAAATTACATATTCAAACTTGTCATGTTATCAGAAGCAAAAAATTGACATTAGCCAGGATGCTTTCTCCCAAAGGATCCAAAAGCACTTTAGAAAAAAACTCTTTGGAGTTTTAGGATACAGTGATGATTTGTGTCCAGTCAGTCATTCTTCTGGTGAAACTCAGCACCTTGTTGGCAGGAATACTCATGTAAGACAGGAAGTGAAATTTAATTGCAGGAATAATATATTGTGGCCAGGGCAATACTTTGACACGGCACTTGGTCATGTCACACATTTAATAGCTGTGTTATTGTGACAAGGGCTATGCAATTCTCCACAGCCTGAGTGGTCAACACCATTTCATCTGGATGATGAAATGTATCTAGTGCTACACTTCAACAGTGCAGCACTACCTCAAACATCAGCTGGGACACTGATTCAGGGCTGATTCAGAGGGGATGTGCCCACATGCTGAATTACAAACATTGTTCTCCACACCATGTGTAGAAACATTTGGACAATGCCATCAGGTACATGGTGTGAACCTTGGGGTTGTCCTGTTCTGGGGCGGGAGTTGGACTCGGTGATCCAGGCTGTCTGAGGAGGTGGTTGAGCCACCATCCCTGGAGACATCTAAAAAGACAGATGTGGTGCCAGGGGACAGGGTTTGGTGGTGGACGTGGCAGAGCTAGGGTAGTGGTTGGATTTTATGATCTTGAAGGTCTTTTCCAACCAGAATGATGATACTATGATACTATGTGTTACCTGGACATTTTCTCCTCAAAGCAGGGTACATGTTAAACTTACTAGTTTTGAGAACTGAAGAAGAGCTAGTATGTAGAGTGTGAAAGTCTCCTTCAGAGAACTGGAGTTACTGTTCATTCTTAGTTTGCTCTTCTGACTTGTGTAGGCTGCAAAAAAAAACAAAACCAAAATGGAAAAACAGTGCAAATCCTGTGAGATTCCAGCACTCATTTTATTGTAGTCTGGATATAGCCTCAAAACAACTTTCACTCTATTTTCCAGAACACTTTTACAGAGTTTGTTCTTTTTAGAAGTGGGACAAATAGCAAGTTGAATCTTGCAGCTAGAATTGTTCAGACTTGGATGTGACTGGCACCTCTGGTGAACACAGACACACAGGCACTGCAGTGGGTATCCCATCAAGAAGGTGCAGGGCAGCTTCTTGTGATCTCAATAAAAAGCCCGTTGTGTTTGTTGTTGGGAAGCTTTTTGTATCTTTTGGCTGTTCCCTTCTCCCGGAACTGTTTGCTGAGGTATGTGAAGAAGTATGGCCTCTTAGTTACCTCCCCCAGCCCGTTGTGTGAGAGTAAGACAAGTTAATTGTGCTTGACGATATGGATGACCCTTTCAAGTCATGTAAAATGATACTGCTCTGCTTATCACAAGCAGATAACCATTAATATTACGTGTACTGTCTATGGGAAGAGAAAGGGTCTTGTTTGTTTTGAATGTTTTCAAAGGTAGGAAACAAAGGGTCCTGTGGGGACACCAGCACACAGCAGACAGTGCAGCCATACAAATTGAAGTTAAAAGACAGGAACCTGCAATAAAAATGGGTGAAAGACAAAGGCTTCAAAAGGCTAAGCCATTTCACTAAGGTGTTCAGCAGTACAGAAGTAGAATAATGTCACATTTAGCTCCTGACTGAAGCTCTCTCTTGGTCAGTCACTGTTTTTACTGAACACAAGCCTCAGTTCTTACTCATTTTTAATGGGGTTCATGTGTGTTCATAAAATCTCTTAAAATAGTGGGCATCTCTCAAAATCTGGGCCAGAAATACTTTGCCCAGATAAGACCCAAAGAAAAGGGGGTCTAGAGCCTGAAGCCTTTGCATTATTGTAACACTAATCATTACAGCTTAGGAGCTCAGATCACAGTCCTTAAATCTAACTATAAACAACACATCTTGGTACAAGGATCCTTCTTTGCAACCATGGGCACCACTCAGCTTATATTCCATAGAAGGGAAAAGCAGGATAAGGAAGAAACTAGTCAGCTGGGTAGGTCACAGGAGAATTTATGAGCTTAATTTTACATTGGTGAAATATTTAATAGCCACAGAACGGAATTTTCAGCTTGATTCAGCCTTATGAGACCAGTGGACTTTGGAGCTAGCCTTTAAACTGCTTGTTTAGAAAAAATCACACCACAAATCCTGAAAAAGCCTGAAAGTAAAAAGCACCTATATCTTTGTAAGGTGCACTCTGAGGAACCACATTTTTAAGGCAGAGGAAGATGTCTCATTAGCTTGAGCTGGCTTTGCATCAAGCTCCTGAAGGTTTTGAAAAGACGTTGCCAGCATCCGAGGCCTTCAGCCAGAAGCAGAATATAATAGTTTCCAATGCTATTTTGAAATTGTATAACATGCACTGTATCAATTGTGGTAAAACAATATGATAAAAAAAATCAAGTTTGTATTTCATTTGACAGATTTTGTGTTATCTGTAAAACAAGAATGTCAAGTATAGAATTGCCAGGCAGGCAAAGAGCTGATTGAGGAAAGGGATCTCTCAACAGAGCTCAGTGGAAACACCGTGTCTCAGGGAATAATGAAGATCCCAGACCCTCAGTGCCTCCCTCATTTGGAATAATTAGGGGTTCACTTACTAAAGGTCAGATCATCTCGTTGACCTCTAAACTTTCTGATCTTTAGGAACCTCCTCAACACAGGCAGAAATCAAACAGGAAGGTACTATCTGACTTTAAAGTGACTTTTAAGGAAAACTATACGATTTCTCTGAAGTTAATTATAACATTCTAAAGGGTTTTGGTTTTGAACCTTTTGGTTTTGCCTTTCAAAAAGGCAACTGTTGCCTCAGTGGAGTGAAAATGTAACATATTTCTTACATCTCGCAGAGAATAAATCCCTTTTGAAACTGATGCTTATGGGGAAATCAGCATTGCTAGATGTAAAACAACACATTTTTCAGGGCAAATATTTTTACACGTTGACATTCGGTTTTCCCTGTGGAAAAGCTATCCCTTGGAAATTTTTGGGGAAAACCGAAATGTTGGGGGAAGCAATCCAAGTCACGGGGGTGATTTGTTTTGAAAAAAAACTGCTGAAATGTCACAGTGCAAGTTACTTGACAGTAGGCACATATAAAACCTAGCGTTGATAAAATATGCCATCTGAGGAAAAATAATTAGGACAGTGAAGTGGGAACCAATGGTTGAGTCAAAAGATTTGGTTCATTTGTCTTGCAGATACAGTCACTGAAGTGCTTTGAATCCTTTCGACTCCAACAAAAGACCCCTCATTCTTTTTTACCAACCACAGAAAAATCTCAACATTGGATGGTTTGACACACTTTCATAGCATGTCTGTGAACAAAGCGACACCAAAACATCATGAAGCTGAAAATGAATGTTTTCCTAATGCTACAAATGCATAAATAAAATTAAACACCTGTTAATGAATGTGTTCACTTGACTTACATAAGGTTGCAGAAAAAAAACCCCCACACCTCATCACAAAGGATTTAAAGAGCAATAGAATTCAATATTGATACTGCAGTGCTACATTTGAGCAATAACTTATTGTGATGACTACATTATTTTAGATCATTTGTAGCATGAGACACTCAAGATTTTAACTGGAAAGAAAATTAATACCACTGTATGCTTATATTTTCCCCTGTGTTTTACAGAACAGCTGGATCTTCTGGCTTTCTTTGGACACTCCTGATACTGCCATGGAACTCCTCTTTAAAGTGTTACACGAAAATGTCCTTCTTTTCAAATAATTGCTGTAACAATGTGCTTACCTTCTTCTGCTAATAAAACAGAATATTAAAATAGCAACTTCAGAGAAACTAAGAATTTCTCTGCTACTCTGAGAAATTAACTTTTAAAAAGAAGCACCAGAACATAATGAAAGCCCCTTGACCTTGCTACTCTCTTGATTTTATGTAGAGGACACTAAGATTGCAGGGATGCTCATGCACCTAGTCACTCTGAAATCATGATACTTCTTAGGTGCTTAAATACCATCAAGTATTTAAGCTTTACACTCCAGTGACAGGCTGTAGTGTGCAATTCTTGGACAGACAGCAGCAGTGTTCTCCCAAATCCATTTTGCAACAGTATCAGCAGTACTTGATCACTTTGGTATTCTGAAGTAAAACTGCTCTTTAAAGCAGTTTTCATGTAAGGTTTCATTTTATCTACACGAAAATCCCCAGATTTTTTGCTGAATCCTTTAGCAAAGGCTCTGTTGACCTACGTGGAAAATAATTTGCAAGAAAACACCGTGAACATAAATTTTAGAGCTCTCATAAAACATTATGCATGGGACAAGTGAGGCCATATTACATCGAAAAATGGACTCTGTCCATGGAGTTATCAGTTAGGTTAGTGGTTAATATGTAATCTTCAATCTACAAACCCTGAAAAATGAACCCTACGCACTTCATATCACCTCGAGAAATGTGTGGGTATCCTCACTTTCCATGATCTCATCACTTTATCACTGATTTTGCTCACTTCACACTATGAAGATGATCAAAAAATTCTCCTTCCATCTATTTTTCTGCCACACAGAAACTTTTCATGCTAAAAAGCTACTGTAATGGTTCTCCTGCTACACGCAGTTTTATTGTAGCTTTTACCTAGATAGAGCATTGAACCTGTTTTATGTCTTCCTAAATCAGATGATTGAAACCAGTGACAAAGAAATAAATGAACATCTAGAAGATGTATTTTATTTGGCTTATGCAAGGATCTCATATGCCATCTTCTATAAGATCTGTCCCTTCAACCCCTACCATTCTGTGATTCTCTGATACTGGGATCATGTTAACAAATCTGATCAAGTAAGGTGCCACTAGCTTTAAAATTTGGTATTGGTTTGTTTATGTGTTTGTTTTTTGCTAATATCTTTTTTAAAAGCTAAGCTGTATTATATCAGCCAAGCCTGATTTGAATGCTGAGCTTTTTACTGTGTTCTCCTCTCCTCACAAACCTTGGGAGATACACATAGTGCAGAGTTATACATAAACTTTTATAAGTATTTTATTTATTACTGCACACTAGAAGTCCCATAAAATTACTATTTGTGCTAGGTAAGGATGGATTTGGCTATTTCCCTTTAGTGTCATCCATATCCAGAGGAAACAGCTACTTAAATAGAAATAAGACACATATTCCAAGCTTCAGGGGGACATTGTGTTCCCTAAAAACCCTAAATAAAGACATTTTCCCTAAATTAAGACCCTATTCCCAACAAATCCTGCCTAAGAGACTACGGAAGTGACTGAACTTTTATTGAACCTCAAAGTTTTGGCTTATCTCTTGGGCAATGGCTGGGCTGGTTCTTATTTATATCCCTATTTAAAACAAGCAGATTCATTCTTGGGTTTGCTTTCAAATTTAGTCACACATGGAATGTCTTAATTGTTTGTTAAAGGAACAGCAGGTTGTGGTCAGGGTCAAATGCCCTTGTGCTCAACAGATTTTAACTTTGCATAGTGCTAACTCTTAAGTCTTTGATAAGCAAGCAAAGCAAATGTAGAGGAAGATCTTCATGCTGGATGTGAGGGAAGTGCTGACTGTGCAGGTAGGTAAGCAAGGGCAGGGGAAAGGGAGAAGGGGACCTGAGTCCATTGGCATTTTTACCATGTTGGACAGTGTAGTATGTAATGGTAAGCAGGCTTTCAGTGCATGCATGTGGGGGAGTACAGGATTCTGCAAGATTAGTAGTAAAACAATGCAAGATGTCTCTGCTACAGAGTTGAATTGAGTGTTGGCAGAAGGATTTAGATACATGGGCTGGAAATCGGGTTCTGTGATTACTCCTGCTAGTAATTCATCACCTGCTTTGTAGTGGAGACACAAGCTGGACCAAGCACCTGCTGATGGGCTCCCAGTGGTACCATTCCAGAATTTTCTGTTTTCCTAGAAAGTCTGGGCTTCTCCCTGAGTCACTGAGAAAGGATCAAGTGGTTTCCTCTAACACAGCACAAAGTATCATGAGAATTCTGCTCACATATGGTGAAGATGTCTTTCAGATGTACGTGAGGAAAAGCAAGGTTCTGGTGGAGTGACAGAACCCTGAGGTATCACAGAAGAGCTGCCCATAGGCATGAGGCCACGTTTGGTTGGACTAGCACAGCTGTGAAAGCCATGGGCTGGTTGGGTGTTTTTGAAGGCAGAACCCCACTGGGCTGGGGCATGAAGACTCTCTTCATCATTTCCTTGCTGTCCTTCCAAACCTGATCGTGCCCATTCAGGGACAAATTACAAGGGGGGCCAGAGTGGTTGCATGGTAACAGGTAAGACAGGGATAAGCAATTTCTTATATGACATGTGAAGGTTCAGGCTCAGCTGTAGCACTCCCTGTGATCATTAAGTCTCTCTCCCCGCTGGTAAGCAAATACTCCCGAAAAGGAGAAATTAGCAGGAGTAAATAAGGGGAGCTCAACCTTCCCCTGCTCCAGCAGGCCAGAGGAAGTGGACAGCTCAGCAGGCAAACTGCCTGTTCCAGCCCGGTGCTTGGCACAGCATCTTACTTGCATGTCAGGCAGCCTCCAGGGAAGAAAAAAGGGTTATTTTAACTCAAACACAGTTTCAGCTCTGTGCTCTTCTGCAAGGAGAAAAGGGAGGGATCTCCTGTGTTTGGGACCAAGGGACTGGTTCTGTTTGTTTTCCCTTGGAGAAGACCGACTGCCAACTTCTCCACTCCCTGGAATGAGAGAAGCTGGCTTAATTTATTTTCAGCACCCTCCAGGAAATTAGGCTGTTAGGTTGATTATCCTGAAGCTAGAAGGCCAGTTTAGTTTCTTTAGTAGGTGTAGGGGCACAGTTACTAAATTTACTGCACTTTTTCCAAAGGGTTGAGCCTTGGAGCACGTCTGTTATTCCCACTAATTACTTGATGCCCTGATGTCTCTTGGGCTGCAACTTGCCAGCTCAAACCACGATCTGCCAACCATGAGCAAAGCCCTTATGCAGGCAGCAGCCTTCTGCTAGTGCTGGTGAAAGAGAAATGCTAAGAGCTGTGCAGAAATGGGTCTATTTCCATGTGCCTGAGGCTGTGTCTGTATGAGATGGGGCACAGGTTGAGAGCAGCGAGTGCACAAGTGACTAAGGAGGCTGGTTTACAGCAACATGCCAGTCTCCTGCAAGACAAAAAAGAAAACCCAGGTAGCATTACACAAGAGAAAGGTACATTTCTTTCCCTGATCTCTTTAGTGCTTACAAGATTTAGATAACGTGCTTATCATGGAGCAAATGGAGATATTTTGCAAGTTTTACTTGGTGTGGTAACAACTATTACCCTTTATACCTTTGTAAATACCCTGAAGTTTGCAAGCGTAAGGGCATAAATAAAGTGAACAAAAAAACACAGCCTCACTCCAAATACCTCTTGGCTTCTCACACACATCCCTAATTAAACGATGAGGGTGAATTTTTGTGAGGCTGTAATAAAATAAAATTCTTTAAATAAATATCTGAACAAAACAGCCATACGGCCAGAATAAATTACCATCATATTTTTAATTACTGAAGTCAGTTTTGGTGGGAGGGAACGAATAATGTTAAAAGATTTAATTAGTGAATTCAGAGAGTGGTTATTTACAGTGCTAACATCAACAACATAACATGTAACATAATTAGGGATCCAAAAAAGCCTACTACAACACTAACATCTAACATAATTAGAGATCAAAGAAAGTCTACTAGGCAAGCAAGACCCTTCTTGCAGAAAAAGATGTGGTCTCACAGTCTTTAATTATTGCTTTTCTCTCCTTTAAGTTTCTTTCCCAAGTACTTTTATTTCCTCTAGAATATTTAACTATGGATAATTAAACAATTTTTGCACGGGATCAAATAACCTGCAGCAGTAGCCTGCTGTTTCTACAGAAGCTGCTGGGTATTGACTTCACCTTACCACTACACATGAGAGGAACAAGGCAGGGGAAAGCAGGACATGACACTGTTATTTAGCATAAATACTGATTTAATTTTTTTCCCAAGATGCCTAAAGGGTCCTTCTGACCTGGGTAATGTCAGCAAAGTTATAAAGTCATTGCCTTGTTCTGCCCTGTCCTTGTCCTGTGCTTTTTGACAACTCTCAGGCATGTGCAGGGTTTAGAACAGGACTCCTGCCAAGAGGTAAAAATTAATTAGATTCATTAGATTCAACGAATTACAGGAAAGTTCTTGAGGATTTTATTGGTAGAATATTCTTCCAACCAAATGTGTCATACCTATTTCTGCAATTTCTCTGACTTGCTCCATGTTTCCTGGCCATTCTCAGAAACATGTTCCCATCAGTGAAAAGGATGTCTCCTCTGTCTAGACTGAATGTAAAGGAAGAACATTGCATAAAAATGTTCAGAAGATGAATTGACTTTCACAAAGATTGTCTCAATTTCTCCTTCCCTTCATTTTCTGTCAGAATTCTAAACCCTATGAATATAAATATTTAAAAGAAAGAAAAAAAAAAAAAACCTTGCAAAAATTTCATAAAAATTTCCAGGTAAAGACAAATGTTAAACTGGTTCTAATGTGAATTGGATCTTTGAAATTTCTGTTCCTTTGAAATTCCTACACACTCCTCCAGGAGGAAATAACAAAATACATAAAAGGCATTAATTTTCAGTAATATTGTTGTAACTTGAGAAACTTAAAATTCATCTCCAAAAGTGATTATTTACTCAGTAAACCACTTAGGGCTTCTGTACCAGCTCCATGCTACATTAGAGTCTGTATCTTTAAAAGTTTTGGTGCTAGGATTTAAAATTAGTTATTAAAAGCTTTTATTATCAATAGATCACATTCTGGAACAGGAGAATAACATGCCCTTGTTTATCTCCAATTTTCTGTGGGCTCCAAAGGGCTCTGCCCTTGGTCCCCTTCCCTCCTCCCTCTGGAGAGGGCACATCCTTTTGGGGGAAGCTCATCTGTAAACCCAAGCCCAACTGCTCAGGCTGATGACTCAAATCCACCCGTATGCTCCCTTCTGTCCAAGCCCAAAGCTCAGCTGCTTCTCTCTGAATGTCTCGCCACCAGCTCAAGCTCAGTATGGCTCACCAGATGTCTTAATCTGTTTTCTAAGCTCTCTGCTGCTGCATTTTCCAGTGACTGTGGCTAACATTGCTGGCCTGTCTGCTACTTGGGGCTTGAACTTGTCAGCATCTTCAGACTGGGACTTTCTCCACCTTGTCTTCACATATCAAGGCTCTTTGTAAATCTTGGTACATAAAACTTCAAAGCTATGACTTTCCTCATACTTCCATACAGCTAAAATTACCAGCCCAGCTTTCATCCTTTCACCACAAGATGCTTCTCCCTGGTTTTGACAAAGCAAGGATCCCCCTCTTTCCTCTGTGCCTACAGCTGCAAGCAGGTTCCCTTTCTCCTCCCATCTTCCCATCAGCTCCCCCATAGAATGATAGAATCATAGAATGGTTCAGGTTGGAAGGGACCTTCAAGATCATCAGGATCCAACCTCCCTGCTATGAGCAGGGACACCTCCCACCAGACCAGGCTGCATAAGCCTCACCCAACCTGGCCTTGAACACCTCCAGGGAGGGGACAGCCACAACCTCCCTGGGCAACCTATTCCAGTGCCTTACTGCCCTCATGGGGAAGAATTTTTTCCTGATGTCTCACCTGAATCTCCCCTCTTTCAGTTTAAAACCAATACCCCTTGTCCTATCACTGCCCATCATGAAGCACAACATAATTCTCCCCCGTGCAGGTTGCAGCCCCTCTGCCATCTCTGACAATCCACAGCTACAGCTGCCACGGCACATTCGTAAACCTTTCACAGCAGTAAAGTCCTCTTCCTACACTGCTTGGCCAGCCTGGGAGGAGCTCTCTGTAAACATATGCACCACTCTGCCATTATGCACCTTCAAAATTTCCCTGGGGAGCTTTCCTTTTTCACCCTGCCTGCAAAAAGCAGTTTGGTGGCACGCTGACAGTGTTGCACGCACAATGAGCAGTAATATCATATTAGTTTCCTCCACTTCCCTGGATGTAGCTACCTGTTGGTTTATGGTTTTTACTTTGATCATAAACATTAGATCATAAACACATCAAGCATCTCTACCACGTGGGCCTATGTGGAAAAGGGCACAGAGAAGCCTTGATTGACATTTGAATTGCACAGACACTGCAGTACTGGAAATAAAAAGATTTCACGTTCAGCTGCACAAATGTTTGGAATACATTGTTCAGTTACAGGACTAGGTTTAACTCATACTCCTTCAGAGGGCAGGCTAAAGTTATCCCTGAATATAAAAAAACTATTGGATTCTTTACACATAAAATTATCCAGTGCCTACCAAAATTCAGTGCCTTTCTTAAAAGGCATTTCTGAAATTGATTTTTTTTTTTCTTTCTTCTTATTTCTGTCTCCATTGTGGGATTCTAGTGACGATATTTAAAATGAACTGGTTTATAGGGTGGCTAGATCACTACTGTGTATGAGAACCTTGCACATTGTCCAAAGTAGTTTGCACAGTTTCCTTTCCTTTCCCCTTTCCTTTCCCTTCCCTTCCCTTCCCTTCCCTTCCCTTCCCTTCCCTTCCCTTCCCTTCCCTTCCCTTCCCTTCCCTTCCCTTCCCTTCCCTTCCCTTCCCTTCCCTTCCCTTCCCTTCCCTTCCCTTCCCTTCCCTTCCCTTCCCTTCCCTTCCCTTCCCTTCCCTTCCCTTCCCTTCCCTTCCCTTCCCTTTCCTTTCCTCTTCCCTTCCCCTTCCCCTTCCTCTCTTTCTCCCTCTCTTTCTCTCTTCTTCCCATGTATCAAGAGGTTTTTCTCAAAGGCATGTGCAAGTCTCCCTTGGAATCACATTTCTGGTGCTCTGCCTCTAAAGTCTTTTTTTTCTGCAGGAATCTATAGTTTCTATAGTGTTATAACCCAAACCAAATGTTTTTGGAGGCACACCAGAAAGCTCTATTTCTCAGCTATTTGAACACATGCATTCAAAATGTATTAAACATGGGTAGATGATGGCTGCAGAAGAAGATATTTCTAGATGTAGAGTCTTTTAAAAGGAGCTAAAACTGGTTTCCCTTCCAAGAAAAATAGATCAGTTTCCCTATGTTTGGTGTATTTCAAATTCTGTCAGCAAGCCATAAGCTGTTAACAGGAAGCTGCCTTCTGTTTTGCTGGCTGCCAAGATTAGGGGTGACATTCCTACCCTCTTGAAATCAGTGACAAAACTTCCTTTGACTTCAACAGGGAGAAGATTTCATCCAAAGCAAGAAAATTATTACCCTTACATTTTCAGAACTGGAAAAGAAGAAAAAGCCTCCTTCCAATTCACACTTATCTCCAGTTTCAGATACTACCATGTAAGAATTATTTCTAGTAATCCTTTTCAATATAAAGGTTCTCTTAGTTGGGTTTGATGCCTGAAGACAGAAATTAGCTCACAAAGTATTTTTGCAGCATACAACAACAATAACAAAACACAGTTTGGAAAGGCAAAAGCAAACACATAAACAAAGCACTTTTCTTTCAATTTTATAAGAATGGATTTGCTATCTTTCCACACAAAAGAATGAATAAAAATTCATTAGACAGAAAGTGATGGTTAGAAAGATAATTGTTTTTGCAGAGTGATGTTTGGTGGGAGGAGATGGAGGGAGGGTTGAGTCAAAGATCAGTGAAGTAGGTGGGGAAAAAAAGCAGATAGAAAAACTTCTCTGGACTGTGTTGGTTTTATGTCACACCCTTCACCCCTGTTAAAGCTCAACTCTTTCTGACTTTCCTGCAACATCCTTCCTAAGAAGAACAGAAAAATACATGAGTCATGAAGTCCCAGCTAATAATACATATAATACACCATAATCTGGTGCATAAGTGGACAGTACCTAACCTTGCAAACTCTGGAGGTCTCCCTGAAAACTTATTAAAAGACCCAAATACACCAAATTCAGTGCAAGCTGACTATTGATTATCTACCCAGAGACAAAAGGGCCCAGATTTTCCAAGGTGATCTTTGTTCTCTGGCAAATCCTTCTTTTAATGGCCAACTGTTATCAGTTTTAAATTGCAGAATAAAAATACAGCATCAATTAAAAAAAAACCACCTTGGTCATCAGCCTCTCCTAGGATTAAAATTTTGTCCATTCTTCATTTTACAAGGAAGGTCACTGCAGAAGGACAAGGTGCACCTAAAACACCCTAACTTTCATCTGTTTGAAAAAATTCCTTCAAAGAAAAGTTATTTATAATTGGGAGTAGTTACACTGTGATTGGCATGTTGATACCCATATGTCAGCTTAGATATGTTATTAGCCCATAATCATGGTTTAGATTGCCTGCCTGATTAAATACTTTGAAATACTACTTTGCAATTGCTGTTCCATACTAACTGCCCATGTGGACATCTCTACAAGTCTTAATTGACTTCACAGCACCAGGAGTGTAAGCACAGCAATGCACAACCCCAGGGAAAGCTAGAGTATGATTCTGCACTGACATCAATGCACTCATCCTGTCCCACGGTGCTCAGAGCAGTTTACCACAATTAAATATTGCTTTATACTTTCAAATATCGATCAAATGTACATCGTGTAGAAGTTTCTGTAACTGATATAATAAAACCATGTTTTATGTTATGTAAGCTGCTTGATAATTCAGCTCAAAAAACAAGCAACCTTCCAACTATCCATAAAAAAACCCACAATTTTCATAATTAATATGTACAGTAGATTAACGTAATTCAGGAACCAAAGATTCACTGAAAAGCAAGAGGACTTAGAGTCAGTGGTTTCAAAACAGAAATCCAGACACTATCAGAGTCACATTCCTCTGAAACCCGAGTTACTTGTACGCCTCAGCACATGCTCCTGAGAGTGAAATACTGAGCTTCTGCTGACACCTGTTGATAAATGCCTGAACAGCAGAACTGCTGTCTTACAAATAGGTACAGGAAATAAATATATATATATAAAAAGAAACAGGAGTAAAGGTACAGACCTGCCTTCTTTCTATAGCAAAAAAGTTTCCAGTCACTGCTAAGTCATAATGGCATAGGGGCTGGGGAGAGGACGAAAAGGAAAGGGAAAAACAAAATTTGCTACTAGATTTTTTTGGTCAGATCTTCCCTGACAAGGATGATGAGGTCACTTCCTACTGAGTTAATCCACGACTTGCAGTGAGTCATTGTGGAGATGCTGACTAAGCTCAAAGAGATTTGCTAATGACTGGATGATCAGCAGAAGTATAATTAATATCAGCAGAGACCAGTATCTGTTTTTCCAACGATCAGAGTCATGCTGACATGGGGTGTGACGAGATTACAAAGACTGGCGGGACATTTTCAAACTTTTATTTTTTATTTTTTTTGTAATATAGGTAGAGAATGTTTTGCTTCCTCAGTAGCTTATCCTCAGAACTCAGTAAGTACCACGTCTGAACTCTGCTGGGGTGGGTTTGGCCCAAGAAGAGGTAAAATTTTAATAGAACTTTACATTGTTGCTACAACACTAAAGAAACCTTCAAATCTTCAGTAATGGTACAGTTCTAACACTGATCATTTTTAATTTTATGTGGTTTATCTTTTTAATGTGTTAAGCAAACACACTAAAAACCACCTTTTATAATAAGTATTTCTGTTAACAGATTGCACACTGCACTGCCTTTCATTTGTACAGGGGGTGCACGGTCCCTGGCAAGAAAAACATGTTTTGAGCAGTATTTTAGGCACTATGTAACTTGTATGAACTGCTTTTCTGATAAGAAAAGTTGACAGTGTAGATGTGCTGCTTTTGCTGTTCACACGCGATCGTTCTCTCTTCCCCCAAATAAACAAAGGAGGAATTTACAGCAAAGAGAAAATTCACTTTCTGTCCCTGGTGCTCACCTTTGAAAGAAAATTATTGCTTGTAAAAATACAGGCCCAAAGATCTTATCTGAGACAACCAGGTAGTTGGGCTTCTTTGTATATTCCTGCCTTCTCCGTATCCAGGATGAACTGGAAGGTATTGTAATGGATAATTACTGTGATTACTGGACGCTTGCCAGCCCATTCAGGAATTACCCGGCCCTGGATTGAAAGGGCTGCTGAAGCCTGAAAAAATGCGGGCAGCTCCCTCTGCCAGCTGCTCGGTGGTGTGCAGCCAGGCTGCCCTCTCCCGACAGACCAGACCCCTTCATGTGCCTCGAGCACAACTGCCCAAAACTTCCAGGGCATCTCAGCTTGGCTGCTCTCTCAACATGAAGCCGACCTACAGAGAAATTGAGGAAACGCCCGGAAGATTTGGGTATACGGCTGCTCAGTCAGATCTGCTTGCAGGTCTGACCGAGCTGATAAACATCCAGAAATTCTGGACAAATGTAAAGTACATTCATCCCAGACAACACCTTCAAGCTGAAAAAGAATCACAAAATCATAGAATGTGTGAAGTTGGACGGGACCTTTAAAGGCCATCTAGTTCAGCCCCCCTGCAGTGCACAGGGACCTTTTTACTACATCATGTTGCTCAGAGCCTCCTCAAGCCTGACCTTGAATGTCTCCAGGGATGGGGCCTCCAACACCTCTCTGGGCAACATGTTCCACTGCTTCACCACCCTCATAGTAAAGAACTTCTTCATAATATCCAGTCTAAACCTACCCTGCTCTGGTTTAAGACCACCATCCTTCATCCTATGGCTACACACCTTTGTAAACAGCCCCTCCCCAGCCTCCTTGTAGGCCCACTTCAGAAGACATTTTCTTCATGCACACTGTAGCTCTGAATCAGCTGCAAGACCTCAGCTGAGTGTGAAGTGAACCTGCAGTTGAGACTACTCAAAACTCTCAGGCATATAGTACACATACAGCTTGTTTGTGTAGCACACAGCCAAGCCCAAGGCTTTACAGAGGGATTGAGCTAATTCTCCATATGATGCAAATTAGTGTGCATAAATAATGATGTCCGGGAAGCTCTAGACAGAAATGTGGCAGCCTTTGCCTGCCAGTATTTACCTGAGCAAGTTGCTCAGACAATTAGCAAGCTTTTATGAGCATTGGGCATGTCAAGGCATTGCCATTAACCACCTTGCTGGTTGCATGTTCTGAATGCCAGAACAAAAGGTATATTCAGCAGCTGTGCTGCTGCCTTGCTAAGAGAAAAGATTAACAGAGAAATCAGGTAAGAAGAAAAAATGATGAAAAGAGAAGGGACAAGACACATGAAGTTACGTAGGCATTGCTGAGGATGTAAGTGAGGTTGATGAACCCAGTTACATCACTTAGTAATAGTGATCCTTATGGGGCTGGCTTATTTCCTCACACACACACAATCCTCAGCCTTCCCACAGGATGCCCAGTTAGAGATGGCAACTCTTTCCATTAAGAGTAAGCAATCAGTGCACATTTCTGAGCTGCTAACCACAACATTTGATGCCATTTATGAAATGTTTAGATCATTGTAATTCTAGGCGGTTACTTTATTTGCAACTGTGAACATTCTTCAGGCCACACACAGGAGTTTTCCCTGGATAAGCTGCCATGATGTCCTCTCCAGACTGACAGGATGACATGGTGAGGGCTGCTGGTGACAGCTCTGAAGCAACAACTGGTTGGAAGAGCAGCGGTTCAGTCACGTTGCTGGCAAAGAGGACAACACATCCTCTGCATGTTTCCAGTGTACCTTGGCTCACTATCTGGAAGGAAAAATGTTAGCAAGTTTTGCGACTCAGGAAACTCTATTGTAAAATAAACACCTGGCTGATGGTCACCCACCTGAAACACCTTGAGTGGGTGGACATTCATCCAGACGGGCTGCTCAGGCCACAGCCCTCCCTGGTGTGGGACCAGAGCCTGAAGCCTGGGGTGAGCTGGTGAGTGCCAGCTGGCTGGGCCAGTCTACAGCAGGACTCAGTGGCCAGCTTGGCCTTTGCTTTTGGGGTGAAGGGGATCCTCTGGCAGCTTGCGGAGAAGTGCTTTGGACAGAAATGTTCTGGAGGATTGGGCGGGCCCAGCCCCGAGCCCACTACCCATGAAACAGCTGCTGTTTTCTAGAGAGCTCTGCGGGTCGGCCTGAGCCTCTCCCCACGCCCGTGTCACAGTGGAGAGAAAAAAAAAGGGGGGGGGGAAAGGCTAAAACCACAATAATTTTATTTTATTTTTTTAAACGGTTACTGTAAGGAGGATGAACCTCGTAGGCTGCGTGGTGAGGGGGAAATAACCCCTGCGCCGGGGCAGAGTGCTCCGGGAAGCGAGAACCGTGCTCGAGAAGTGCCCGCACAGCCCGCGCCCCGGCACTCCGCACAGCCCAACGCCCGCCCCGCCCCGGCGCCGCCTGCGAGTCTTTGCGGCATGGTGGGTGCGTGTGCGGCGGCTCCCTGCAGGGGACGCTGTGCCACTTGGCCTTCCCTCGGCGGCCTCTCTTGGCTGGGGCGGGCGGGCGGCAGCGGGGGGCGGGTCGTATGGCGGTGCCGCTCCGCCTGGGCCGCGCTGCACGTCTGCTGCTTGCTGCCGCTACGGCCCGAGCACCAGCCGCGCGGTCGCCTCAGACCCTCGCTTCATTCTCCTTCTCCTCTTCTTCTTCCCGCCTCTCTCCGCCACCGCCCGCCATGCAGGCCTTCCAGTACCCCGAGGTGTACCGCGACGAGACCGCCGTGAGTACGGCACTCGCCGGGGCAGCCCGCTGGTGTGTGGCGGCCGCCGGGCCGGGCCGCGGGGACAGGCTCTCTCTCCAGCCCCTTCGGCGCTGCGGGGGCCGCCTCGGGGCGGGGGTGGTGCTTTCTCGGCTTTCAGGGCTTTGTTCGCCTTCGGGCGTTACGGGTCCAGCGTGCTCCCTGTAAAGTGTCTCAGGTTTTTAACGTCCGTGGCGGCCGCTGGGGATTGTTAATAGCAGAGGGTCGGGGCTGTAGTGCTAGTGCCTGCGGGCACGCCCCGCCTGTGCGGGGCCAGCGCCGCCGCCCGGGGCCGGCTGCTGGGCCCGGAGTAGCTGATCTCACGGTCGTGCCGGGTCGGGAGTGCTAATCTCGGAGCTTTAGTAACTCTGCTTGTTGCAGGGAAACCCAGGCCTCCGCTTGGGCTGGAGCAGCGTAAAACAAGTGGTGTGTTTTTACATGATGGCACATCTGTAAAATAGTCCATCTCCTCGTGTTCCAGCCCTAACTCGATAAGCAAGGATTACTGTGTAACTTTGGCTAAAATGGGTTCAGTTCTCTTCTCCTTCCGTGAAGGACTGTGCGTTGGGCCAGCCCAGGAATTAATACACAGCTAACATCACTTTGAACCCAAAATATTAGCCGACGTGAGCCAACATTGGAAAAACTTAAGAATTTACTTTCATACTTGAGTGAAAGGCTGAACTGTAATTCCCAACAGCAGGTATCTAGTCGTATGGTGTATGCTTGAGGAAGGAAGCAAATAAATTCGACCACGTGGGTCTTTTGTCTTGGTTGTGGGGTTTTTTTTAGTTAATGTATGCACTTTGCTTACGTTTGTGAGCAGCAGTAGTAGGGCGGGCTAAACCAGAGACAGTTGCCTAGCCAGAAACTACATTTTAAGTGCATCCAGTAGTTGCATTTTGTGATTTGGCTTGAACACCTGGATTTGGAGGGCGTTGGGGGTTGTTTGTGTTTTGGGGCGGTTTGGCTTGTTGGTTTTTTTAAAAAAAATACAGATGTATCTTTCTGGAAGGAATTTATGTTCACGTTCTGTGTTTCTCTGGGACTTTGTGTTTTTTCTGAGGACAACAATGTCGATGATCAGAGGGCTGGAGCAGCTCTGCTACCAAGACAGGCTGAGAGAGTTGGGGCTGTTCAGCCTGGAGAAGAGAAGGCTCCAGGGAGACCTCAGAGCACCTTCCAGTGCCTGAAGGGGCTCCAGGAAAGCTGGGGAGGGGCTTTGGACAAGGGCTTGTAGTGTGAGGACATGGGGGAATGGATTAAAACTGGAGAGGGGAGATTGAGGTGAGACATGGGGAAGAAATTCTTCCCCATGAGGGCAGTAAGGCACTGGCACAGGTTGCCCAGGGAGGTTTTTGATGCCTCCTCCCTGGAGGTGTTCAAGGCCAGGTTGGATGAGGCTTGTGCAGCCTGGTCTAGTGGGAGGTGTCCCTGCTCATGGCAGGGAGGTTGGAACCTGATGATCTTTAAAGGTCCCTTCCAACCTTAACCATTCTATGAACTCTGCTGCCTTGGTGCCATTACTAAAGAATGGCAGTATTAGCATCTCACCTGGGAACAAGGTGCTGCTTTTTTCTTTTTTGCTTCTTAGCACTGTGTGCGTTTATGAAATTCCAAATACCCTTAATCTTGATGACTATCGTTCCTTTATGAACAGAATTTGCTTGTGTGCATGCCTTTTTTTTTTTTTAAAGTTTTGTTTCTTATAAATTCAGGTGTTGGATTACCATGGGTGTAAAATAAGTGACCCGTACTGCTGGCTTGAAGATCCTGATAGTGAACAGACAAAGGTAACCTCTCTTTGTATCCAAATGGCTGTTTTGATATGATATTTTTTTTTAAAGCATGTGCATGGGTACTCTGATTTTTGAAGGGCTTGCCAATTCTTTTTGAAAACTTACATAGTGAATGTAGGGGTGGTTTACATTACATCTTATGGTGCCAACATTATTTTGTACCTTTGTGTTAATGGGGGAAAGACTGGAACACTTGGTATAACCTAGATCACAGAATTTGGAAATTGTAGGCCTTGTTTATCTTGCACCCAGTTTTCTTAGACCATTTGAGTGCTCAAGGGGGTGTTGTTGCACTGAAGAGAAACACTGATTTTAGAGCACTTGATCCCCTGGCCTAAGTACATCTAAATATAAAATAAATAGGAACAAGTAGAAAGAAAACTCCTTTGGCTTCCCTTCCTTGTACAGTGACAAAGTGAGTGAATGTTTTCTTTTTTACCCCTCTTAAAAAAAACAGAACAAAACAAACCCAAAACATTTTCCTCCTGAAGTTAGCCTTTGTTAGTGGCTTTTATTAGAGATTGCAGATGTTGCAGTGTTTTCAGCCTGCAGTCTGGTATAGCTAGACTGTGCTGCTGGAAGGGGTTTTTGCTGAGGGAGAATGCTTAACAATAATAAGGATGACTTAAGAGCCAGTTTGTCTGATATTTGTGGCATAGGGAGTTGCAGGGGGGATGGCTAGAAAGTGGTAGGTGGCATTGTGGAGGGGATTTCCACTGTAATGGCTGATGATTTTGTGGCAACTGTAGTTCCAGATCTAAACCATTGTTGCCTGTCTAGTGTGCATGATTGTGTCAGAAAGATGATGATGGGAAGGATTTAAAAATATCCTGCAGGGTGGCTTTCCGTTAGTGATACTCTCTCTGGGTTCTCTGGATTTCAGATCAGGTTTTGGTGGAAAACTCTACAATGGATGTTAACATTGAAAATTAGATATTTGATAAGTGGGAAGTGTTTTGTTTGTTGTGTTGGTTTTTTTTATTCTGGGATCCTTAAGAAGTGGTACACAGGATAGTTTTTGTGCCACATTCAGAGGGATATATATACGTGTGGGGAGGCATGGTTATGTTTTTATAGAGGAGAGGCCTAAATACCTATTAAAGTGTTTTTCAGGATCCTGTGGAAGAGTTGTGATTCAGCAAATGCCAAGACCTGACTTTTTGTGTCCCTGTGTTCAATACTCTGGCCACATACTGTGGACAGGTTGATTGAGAACAGTTGGAGGAGTGTGAATCTCATTCTCCAGAGGTTGTAGTTTGAACGGGAGGCAAAGTAAGGAATTGGTGACTATAACTTCCTTGTAAAAATGCAGCAGCTCAGGCACTAGATGTCACATTGGTGGAATAAAAATACTGTTAGTTTCCTTGCCTACACTCTAAAAAACATACGCCTTGGCAGAATTTTGCAGCATAGTGGTAGTATGATGCAAAGAGTGGAGAGAGTCCTTGCATGTGGATGTAGGTAAATCACCTTTTTCCAAAGTGCCAGGAGTTACTGAACGAAGGGAATGAAAGTATTTTGCTGTTCTGCTTGTTTTGTAGAGAGGTCAGAAGGAAATAATCTTGAAGTCCTTAACTCCTTTGATCTGCTTCATCACTCACTACTTTGTGCTCTACAGCAGAGGTTTCTGGTGACCACTCTTTCTGACTAGCTTTTCTTAATAGCTTTATCTCAGAGTTAGCCATTCTGCACCTACCAGATCAAAGAATAACCAGGCACTGGTACAGAAGCAATTGGATAACTGCAGGCTTCAGAGAGAATTTGGAACATGCTTTGTATATCTTTCAAGCCTTCAAGTCACTGATCTTGAGACCTATGTGCTTCCTATTCTCTTTCTCTCTCTTTAGGCAATCCTTAATATCCAAAACCTCCATTTGTTTTGGGGAAAAGTAAAAATACCCTGTGTACACTTCCAACAGTAGGCTACCTTTAATTTTCTATATTTAAGTGCAGAACTAGAAGAATAATTCCTTGGACATCCATGCTCATCTGTACTGAGAGAGCCCCTGTTCTGTTCCTTGTTTACAACATGGTTGCTTGATTTGAGTATGTGTAACAAAGAAAATTCTGTTTTATCCCAAGAGTGAAGAATGAACATAATTCATTTATTAAGTTAGGAATCTTTTCTCACACACAAACAGTCAAAATGACTTGGCGTGTGCTGTCCAGTAGGTACACTGATATGTTGGAACTCTTCTACACTTAGCCACAATAGTCATGTCAACCACTGGTGTTGTCACAGAAGATAAATGGGTAGGCCTCACTTTGTGTTGATGTGAGCCAGTCAAACATCATGTTTACTATTTCTTGAAGTATGGAGAAAGAAGCAAAGGCAGGTGAGATCGGTTTTAACTCTGGAATGTTCATGGCAGTTTCACCTGATGTCCACTGTAGGGTTAACAGGACTGGGACTGAAAGAATTTACCCACAACAGCTAGGAGTATAGTCCTACTCCTTTTTCCTGTGGCCAGTCCAAACAATCTTGTGGGGCTGTTATAGTGAGCAGCTTACAAACAAGTGAACACAGAAGGGTGGATTTTTTTTGGTAATTATTTTAATTAGGTATTTTTACAGTGAGAGTCTCTCTGCCCTCCCTCCTCTTGCTTGCACTGACCTGGATGTCTCTGTCTCTCCCTTGAATGGGTATAGCCATCACAAGGTGATGTTCTGGAGGGGAAGCCTCTGGTGGGTTTGTTTTCTGTTGGCACACGCTCTTAATCTGGGTCACCCCAAGGCCACATGATAGTTGGATTTAAGATGGTTCAAGAATGTGATCTTTCCTTTTCTAGCAGCCCATAGCCTACTTTTAATTAGGTGAAAGTCTCAAAGAGGTCTAGAAACTTCACAGCCAGGTCACTAGAATGGTCTTATTCTATATGGAGTATATATATCTGCTATAAAAAGGTTATTGAAATCTGCAGGTGGCTAAGCAGGACTTTTTCCTGTTAAATGCACAGTCCTAGAGCTGATTAAACCATCATCAAGCCACATCCTCAGTCTCCTGTGGAAAAGCAGTTGTTCAAGGAGTACACACTTCCATGTTCAGAATTAATTCAAATGCTTGCTGTATCTCTTTTTCCCTGTGTGTGCTTGGTTGGAGTAGTCATGCACAGATATAAGCAAAGAAAACCCCTTTCTCCACATACATAAATAAAAACTGAGCCCCTGATCAGATGAGGAAGTTCCTACCTCACTTTGGAGAGAGGAAGAAGCTGAGTTCATGTTCTGCTGCTGTTTGGCAGTTTGAGACCTTTAAGACAGACTGAGGAAGTGTCCCCAGCATAGCTGAAATGTTGTGCTACACTGGTAGAATGCTTTAATGTTGTCTTGGGTTTGGCTTGGTTGGACTTCTCAACTTCTTGGGGTTTTTTAACACTTTGTGATAAATAATCTCTTTTTTAGGCTTTAGACAGCCACGTCTTTTGCTACTGTATGTGTGTCAGTTGTATACAGAACCTTAACTTACAGTGTGGGCAGTAATGGTAGCTTGTTTCAAATATGAGGGATGGACAAGGGATGAAAGAGCCAGGATCCTGCAGCATAAACAGTTGAGTTTTGTGTTATTATGAACAGGTGTGTGTTTGGATTAAGACCAGAAACTCAGAACTACAGTCAGATGGATTTGTATTTATAATTGATCAGTGTTTCATTCACATGTTTTGATACATTTCCAATTGCACTTTGAATTTTTATTTGCAAAATGCTAACGTGAATGGTAGAGGCAAGGCACCAGAAATCTGCTTAGTTTTCTTCTGTAATACTTCAAGGTGTGTGCCCTCTTGTTGGAGTTGCACTGAACTGCCTTATTCTGAGAAGAGAATTAGGAAGATTTTGTGGCTAACAGTTAAACCATAAATAGTTTACAGGTTAATAGCAGTGACTGGTAATATTAAAACAATTTCTATCCTAAGACTTCTCCTTGGAAAGTATACTGTGAGTGGGAATCAGTATCTTGAGAGAATAGCTTAGTGGCATACTGAAAGCTGGTGGATTGTAACAAAGCATGGCTAAATAATTGTCTGGCATGTGGTTCTTAGAATTTAGTTACACTTTTTTTAAAAAAAATAACAGTTGGTTTGTTCAGGAAATGGCCAGACACTTCAGCCTTGAGTAGAACATCCCTACTGTTAGTACAACACTTGAGACATTCTGTTGCCTTTCAAATTACCCTATTTTCTGAGATACCCATAAGCATATGCCTTGCTTGGGTCCTTACTGGGTCCTTTTACTTCTGCTTGCAAATTCTGTCGTGGTTCAAGGCTTATGATAGATTGTCACATGGAGATTTCTACAGTCAAATGAGAATCTTTCTCTACAGCCTCGTGAAGATGCACAGGTACTGCTAGCCCTATAGCCTGGGTGGCATCTGTTTAGCTCAGCATGGTAGGTAAAGTTGTTTACTGTGAGAGTTTCTGCTGACAACATCTGTTCCCTGGACTTCACCCTGAGCAATACTTCAATTATGTATTGCTTTTTGAATATGAGTATGACCTCATGCTCAAATGTGTAAGAACAGAGAGTTTCCAAACTGGGCTGGATTCTCCTCAGTGGAAACCTGTAATTCCTACCACCCTTTTGACACAGCAGTGGCATTCCCTTTTACAAATAGTCCTGGAATCCTTGGTGCTTACTAGGCAGAAAAGGGAAAAATACATTAAGTTCCTGTAAACGCAGAATTACTAGTGATTCAGTTGTGAGTGCAATAATTAGTATGTCAGCATGCTCTTGTGCAACGAGTGCTTGTGAAGAAAAGTTTGTCTCTCCTATTTGAATACCAGTCATGAAGGCAGATGTGGTAAGATGTGACACTGCAGTTAAAAGTGAGTAGTACTCAGTTCCAGTGTACCTTGCAGCAGTGTTACCATTTTGGTCACATTATTGATAGACAAATGTCCATTAAATGCAGCTGGAAAGTGCTTTTGCCTATCCAACACAATGGATGGTCTTATACATGTTTTTATAATTTTTTTTTTCTGAAAATGTCACTGCACTTTGAGTAGTTATTTATGTAGTATGCATTGTCTAGGTTTTTGTGTATGTGGTCTTTGAAACTGATTTGTTTCCGTTTAGAGAAAACAAATTCAGATACACATAGTTCTTGGGTAGATTTGATTAAGTTCTTTCATCATCTGATGGTGGAGGAACAGTTCTAGCAGTGCAGTGTGGAGGCTGCATGCCGTTCTGACTTACCACTGGGATGTGCTGTGCTGCCATGCTCTGTGTTCAGGCTGTCTGTGCCAGTGTGATCCTGTGCTGGGTGTTCAGGCTGTCTGTGCCAGTGTGATCTTCAAAGGGAGAACAGAAGCAAAAAAAATGGCCCTCCCTTGGCAATACATTCACATCTTTGCTTTTTCTCAGGGGATCGTTTCCTGGTTTGATTCTCACTGATATGTAGAGTCTAATTTTGAGTAAAGATCCACCTATCATCATTGTTAGCCTCCTCTATCTGTTCGTTTTCAGTGGTGTAGTGCTTGCTTTCTTGTGTCATCCTTGAGTGGTGATTTGTGTGTAACCAGCCCACGTGTTCTTAAACTAGTATGTTTCAGCACTTGGCCAAGTGCTCTTAGGAATTACTAATTCTGCACTTGGATGGTTAAAGCTTATCAGTTTCTGTGTGCTTTGCTAGACACGAACAAATACCCCTCAAGGGCAGACTGACCATAATTAATGCACTTTCTCCTTCACCTTTTGGCCTGACAGGTCTCTGAAAACACAGCTCTTGGCCATGCACTGATGTGTCAGCCAGGCACATGGGAGGGAGAGTGTCCCTCTGCTTGCACCATGTGCTCACTTCTCACCATGTGAAATGCTACTGCATTTCATGTTGTATTCATTCCTCTTTTTCACCTGAAGAATTAATAAATGAGTAAGCTGATAGCAACTGGTAAATGTGTGCCAAGTACTCTGTGCAGAAGCTGGCTCTTCTTTAGAGCTGTGAAACACAACTTGGGGAATATGAATTGCAGCCCTGAAGGTCACGCCCTGCTGTGAGTTGTAGCTCTGATGTTGTCATGCATGGATCTGCTTGCTGTGGGACAGATGCAGGGCAGGTAGAAACAATAGCCTCTTCCAAAGCAACTGAGAAAGAGACCTGGGTAAGGAAGAGATGAGTGGGCAGGGTTTCAGACTGGGGTCCAAGAGTGGTACTGCAGCCATCACTGTGACATCTGGCTGTGAATGAAAGCCACACATGCTGTCTTCTGTCTTCCTGACAAGAGGAAATGGGGTCAAGTTGGGCCAGGGGAGGTTCAGGTTAGGTATTAGGAAAAATTTCTAAGAGTGGTGAGGCCTTGGAACAGGCTGCCCAGGGAGATGGTGGAGGCACCATCCCTGGAGGTGTTAAAAAAAGGGGTAGACATGGT
Source organism: Hemiprocne comata (assembly GCA_020745705.1). Classification (NCBI taxonomy): domain Eukaryota; kingdom Metazoa; phylum Chordata; class Aves; order Apodiformes; family Apodidae; genus Hemiprocne; species Hemiprocne comata. The sequence goes on along the minus strand of CM036588.1, from coordinate 118,725,982 downwards.
GTTTCATAAGATGGTTTAGTGGTGAGGGGTTGTAGGGTGGATGGTTGGACTTGGTCATCATGAAGATCATGTCTGCTTCCTAGTAGCTGTGGGTCACCTTAAGTTGCTTAGGTATTAATTTTATGCTAGTGTACTGTGCTATAAATAGGGATGGTGAAATACCAAAAGAGCACCAGTTTTTTCCATGCATGCCATGGGAGTGGCAGCCTCTAACAAACAGCTGGAGTGGTAATGGGTTTGGCCACTATCCCTGAGTGTTTTGACCAGGAGGTGGAGTGTTTTCAAGAAACCAGACTCCTCAAAGTTCTCAGGGATTAGGCATTCTTGCCTTTTGTAACTTTAGAATTGATTTGTGGGCAGTACTTTGGCCTTTCCAAGATGTGTAATCATGTGTCTTACATTAATAGGGTGAACAGATGGTGCACATAACATTTGGTATCATCTTGATCTGGGCAATTAGCTGAAAGAAGGTTGTAGGGAGGTGGTTGTTGACCTCTTCTCCCAAGTAAATATCAATAGGACTACAAGAAATGGCCTGAAGTTGTGCCATGGGAGGTTTAGACTAGATATTAGGAAGAATTTCTTTACTGAGAGTAGTGAGGTACTGGCATGGGCTGCCCCAGGGAGGTGGTTGAGTAACCATCCCAGGGGGGATTCAAGAAACGTGTAGATGTGGCACTTCAGGACATGCTCTAGTGGGCACGGTGGGCTTTTTCTGGGTTGATGGTTCGACTTGGTGATCTTAGAGGTCTTTTCCAACTGTGATGATTCTGTGATCTTCCAGCCCTTCACAGCTCCTGAAATGATAGTGCTGTCTGTGGGCAAAAGGGACTCTCCTCTATATCCATTTCCTAGTGGATGTTTGTGGTGAAGCGTGAGAAGATGGTATTTCCTAGGTAGGTACTGTAGATTAGCTTTTCTATGCCATTTAGGCAAGTATAAGGAGAGTTTTTAAAAGCATGAAGTTTGGGTTGTTGTTTTTGGCTTTTTTAAAGGGGAATGGCAGGAATCTGGCTTGTCTTTGGCTGAACCACTGGCTACCCCGTGCCTGCCCTGAAGAGATGTTATTCAAGATATAAGATCAGTCTTTCTACAGCATTGTGGCATAATAAAATATGTAAGACAAATATGTATGGCAAATAAATATGTAAGACTTCAGGTGTGATCCTAGATGGGGTCTGTGATGCATTGCCTCAGAAGAAAATACTGTTCCCTGTAGGAAATACACATTTTGACTTGAGTTCATGTCTGTTTTTGGGGGGGATTGTTTTCTTTCAGGCATTTGTGGAGGCTCAGAACAAGCTTACAGTGCCCTTTCTGGAGCAGTGTCCTGTCAGAGGGCTGTTCAAAGAACGAATGACTGAACTCTACGATTACCCTAAGTACAGTTGCCACTTCAAGAAAGGAAAAAGGTATGTGGAGAATGTCTTTGTAGGTGGTGATGAATGTGCAGCAAGTCAAAAGCAACTACTAGTTAGGAAAACAAATTATAAATTGTACTTATTCCTTTATACTTGGGAAGTAAGAAAATTAAGCCAATGTTAATATATATGGTAGCATGATGTAGAGCACAAGATGTTTGACTGTTTCCTGTTCCCAGTCACATTATCTTCTCAATCTTTGTTGTCTTTTATAGGAAGAATTGTGATTTTTATCAAAACTCAGACAACTTTATAGCATAACTGTTGTAAAAGCAAAGCTTTGAGGAGTTCCTTTCAGGGTTGGTCACTGTTGGTATAGGTAAAGACACCTCATCCTAAAAACAGCACAAGTCTGTGGTGTGCATGTTGTTCTAAATATTTACTAAAATACTTCTCTTGTGTTTGTCAAACTTTGAGCAGCTGTTAAGATTTTTGTTTAGTCATAGCCAGTGAAGAGCAGTGGGAATTCCCTTGTGAAAAATGGCTCCTGTATCTGCAGGGGATAGGGGAAAAATCATTTGGAGGAGTTAAGGCAACTGATGCAAAAAGATCTGTCTTCTAAAAAAGAAAGATACCCTGTTATATTCCAATACCTACCCTACTTGTATCCCTGTTTTAATTCTGTGGCTAGATAAAGAAATGCTGCTCCTGGGGGGGGTCTGAAGGCTGTAGCTGCTGTTCAGTTTTATGTGACCTCTTTCAAAAACACTAGCTGTCTCCTAGAGAAAGGGAGTAAAGGGGTGAAACTGCTGGTTAACTCAGTAACATCTAAAAATTGGTTTAGCAGTTCAAAAAGAGGTAGTGCAAACAACCAGTCATTCTTAATCATGGGAAACACAAATACACCAGGTGTGTTTTCACTGTCACCTGCATGAAAGAGCAGATGTCTCATTGCCTTAAGATTTCTGCACAGATAGTGAGGGAGATGTGCTACTCTTTAGTTACCTGTCTTGTGGTGTGAGGAAGGTGTGGATACTTGTAGCTAAGGGAGGAAAAGTCTGTACTATGTGGGTTTTTGTGAAAGTATATTGTGGGGAGTGAACCCAAGCTGATGTTGATTTAGGTTCTCATGGAGGTGGCACAGCACATCAGTGTATGGTGGTGTGAGTTTTAAGCCCAGAAGCAGTGGAGCTGTCTAGAACAGTGCTGCAGCTAGGGAAATGAGCCTTGTTGAGCAAGTCAGGCAAAGCTGCTTAGTTTGTATGTGATGTTCATGCAGAGGCAGCTCTGCTCAGTGTGGTTCTGGAGCAGGCCTCTGGGTTGTCTGACCCATTCTCCCTGTGCAGTGCAAACATGCCTAGGTGTGGTTATCTTCAATGCTGATAAGCCTTGATGTTGCAGAAGTACTTATGGCAGTGATGAATATAGTCTCCACTAGAGATTAAAAGTCTTAATTGGATGCAGCTGACTGTCCTCCAGGAAGACCAAAATTTATGCCAGGAGCTCAACGGACTTTAATGTATGACACTTTACTTTGATTTTAATAGATACCTTTTTTGTTTTCTGAGTGTTACTCTTTTTCTTGGCACGTGCTGAACTTAAATCACTGGTTTTAAAATCATACCAAAGAAACAGACATTATGGTATTTGAGGAGATCAAGAGGACTCTACCAAGTTAAGTAACACTTAGGAAGGGGAGGAACAATTCTGTTTGAATAACTGTCTAAACTTCCCATAATGCTTAGACAGTTTTCTGCAGAAGAATTGCTGCTGAAGGACAGTGTTTGAAGAGCTGTTCTGTAGAATCTGCAGAAAGGATGAGTTCTCAGGGAGGTGTTGTGTCTGTCACATTGTTTGACCTTTGCTTCCCAGCTTACTGCCCAGCACTGCAGAGCTGCAATTGGCTAGGAATTGCATGGTCAAATGGAAAATCACATTATCTTTTTCTTCTATTCCTTTAAATCTTTTGGTTTTGTCACTCACTGAACTTCATTGTTAATATTTGAACATATTACTGGTTCAGATTGTTAGCCATCCCTCTGGGTTTACCAGATTCCTGTGCTTGTATCCAAGTACTGGACGTTCTTAGGGAATATGTGAACTGATGTTTAGGTTTGAACATTACCCATTAATTCCCTTTTTCCCCAGATGAAGCTGCTATTTTATTTGTTAAGGTGTGGGTTTGTGTAGTAAAACTTGGAAGTCCTATGAAGGAAGAAAAGTGTAGAATCATAGAATGGTTTGGGTTGGAAGGGACCTTTAAAGGTCATCTAGTCCAACCCCAGGGCAGTACCTATGAATTGCATAGAATACAGTTCCTCATTTCTTTGAGCTCCATAGTGTCTTGTGAAGTGTATCCCTCACTAAAGACAGTTCTGTAATTCTCTGTTCCTTCAGCTTTTTCAAGGCACACACAGTTTCAGGGTCTTTGGGAAGTACAGATGAAACCATTTCAGTTCAGTTTCATTTGAACATCTGTCTGCCACTCGATACAAATTGAAAGCAGCTAAATTAATGCCAAGCTTTAAACATAGGGGATGGGAGCTTGTGCCAGTGCTTGTAACAGAGAAACACTAAGGCTGCCAGAGCTGTTGAGTATAGGCAGTTATATAGAATTTATAGTATGCTTAGCTTTGTTTGAAATGTACTGTGGCAAATGCAGCTTTTATTTTTAAAAGATGGTTTGGATGCATCCAACAGTCTCTTCTATACAACCTGTATCACATTGGGATGAGATTCCTCTCATTTTTAGAGAGATAGAAATTGGTGTCTGGGATTCCTCTGTACCAAGGGGGGAGAGAGAGGCGCCTTATGTATCCCTGATGGGCACAAGGGAAGCCCTGATTCCTACTCTACTGTGAACTTGTGTTTCCCTTATGTATTTATCTGTCTTTTATTTACTTCATGGCAATCTCATACAGTTTCTTCTTGCTTGCCTAACTGAAAATCTGAGTTCTTCCTGCACATTTTTCCCTTTCCTTTTAGGTATTTTCACTTCTACAATACAGGACTGCAGAACCAGCGAGTTTTATATGTACAGGACTCCTTGGATGCTGAGGCCAAAGTTTTTCTGGATCCAAATAAGCTTTCTGATGATGGCACCGTGGCTTTAAGAGGTCAGTGAGACAGTTCCTGCTGAGTAACTCTGGGTCTTTGGCAGAAATTGAAAATTATTTCTGGCTCTTCACCTCTATGGCTAGAGTGGCTTGTTTTAGTCAAAGCAGTCACACTGGTCATATGCAGATCTGTATAGTGTTTCAGAAGAGCACTTTTAAATTTACATTGTATTCACAGTTAACTTGGTTCAATTCCTCAATGGCTTTTTTTTTTACAACTCTGTAACAGGTTTCCACTGAAATATGTGCAGATCTCGAGGCTGCCCATAGCAAGGAAAAAAAACTGATGTGTTTATATTGACTGATTCTCTTAAAATTGTGGTTTGCATCTTTAACACAAGCCAGCAAGTTAACCTAAGGGACTGTGAAAGAACGTACCATTAATCCTATGAGAATCACAAAATTACTTGTGTTCCCTAAGGCTTTAGCTTGGGTTAGCTGTCCATTTTCCCAATCACTTTTGGCTTGTTGTAGAACCAAGACTCTTGGACCTAAAAGTTTTCTAAGTCTGTTCAAAATCAGTTGATAAAAAACAGAGAAGAGATTTAGTGGATGTTTCTTTAAGTATGACTCAGTTGAAAAGAGTCAATGTGGCTTTTTTTTAGTGAGAAGTCTTGCCTTAAACTATGGATATAAGGAGTTGGGTTCACATAATCTTTCTGTATTTCTAAAAAGCTTATGACAAAGTCTTTTTCCAAATGCACTTAGAGAAACAACAGTGATGGAACAAGAGGGGAAAATCCCAGTGTTGATTATTGATTGATTTAAGGGCAGGGACAGGAATAACTCATCAGTTGGTAAAGTGGGAATTGCCAGTAGAATTCCATCAGGGACTATGCTAGGACTTGCAAAATTCAATATGTTAATATGTATTGGAAAAAGGAGTGAGCATTGAGTTAGCAGAGTTTGGTGATGATGCAAAGTTATTCCAGCTAAAGGGTGAAAAATGAAGAGCTGCAGGAAGACCTTAATGATAGTGAGTGAGCAGTAAATTAACAGGTAAAAAAATCTCTGTGCAGATAATTAAGTGATGCACAAGGGACAAACAATCCTAACCTCATTGTAGAGGAATGGATGGAATGGACTCTGAGCTGACCATGACCACTTGGGGACAATCTTAGTTTGTAATAGATAGTTCCATGACAAGGTCAGCCTGGTTCTTGGTAGTGGCCAAACAAGCACATCGAATATCCAAAATTATTAAGAAGAAAATAGAGAACTAAAGAGAAAATGCCATTATGTTAGCAATCCAGGGTTTTATACTGTAGCATCAAACACTAAATGTAGCTCCAGTCCCCTCAGCTCAAAAGGGGCTCTGAAATACAGTTCAGAGGAGAGCAGTGGGAACAAACAAGGGTATGGAGCAAAGGTCAGAAACAGCTGAGTGTGCCCAGATCAATCAGCTTGGAAAATGGACAATTTATCAGGAGTATAGTAAGAGATTCACAGAATAATTTGTGGCATGCAGTAGCATGGAGAGAGTGAACAGAGGTTGGTTAGTCACCATTTTATCTATTACAGGAATGAGGGGATATCAAATGGAGGCAGTGAGAGTCAAGTCCAGAGCAAACAAAAGAAGGTGATGGTTCATACTGCGAGAATTAGATTTGTAGAACCCGTTGCCTCTTGATGTTGGTGATGCAAAACCTTACTGTGGGTTTAAAGGCAAGGCAAGATGGACAAGGTCAAGGAGGAGGGAAGCATTGAGGATTATTAACCAACTACTTCATGGAAAGGAAGTCTCCTAATCTAAAAATGGTCAGAGGTTATAAGAATACTTGAGAGAAGTATTGCTTGTGCTAGCATTGTTCTTGCTCTTCTAGGAATCTCCTTGTGACTACTCCTGAGGACAGCCAGCTGGAATCTTGTTCTCAATCAGAATGACCACTCTTAGTTCTTATGGGGGAGAATATGTTAGGGTGAAACAGTGGTGTCTCTCAAACCTTTAATTTCTGTGGAATACAACTTTATTTTGTGGTTTTTTTTTTCTTTCATTAGTTGCTTTCAGATCTGTACAGACCTATGATAATTCAATCTCTTTGCTTAGGTTTTTTTGCAAGAGTGCATTTGATCATTATCAACTAAGATGGAAGTTCCTCTGAATTTATTTCAGAATCGTATTTTCCTCAGTTTGTGTAGAGTGACAAATGTAGCAGAGGTCTTAGCTGAGAGTACTGGTGATTAATCCATTTGCATGCTAGTGGCAAATTCTTCCAGTTATTTCAGTTTTCATGGATTTGGAGGATCTAGTTTTCAGTGACTCCCCATACTGAAGTGGAATTTGCTTTGTTTCAGGATGCATTGCTTGCATCTCAGTTCCAGTTGACTTCTTTGGTACTTTGTTTCTATCTTAAAATCTCACTTGAAGTTCTCTAGCTGTGCTTGTTTTCAGTCTCCATCTCTTCTCCCCAAACTCAGGGAAGTGGAAGAATTATTGCTCAAATTATAATTGAGCTGCTGTGTAGAAAGGATGTTACTGAACATACTTAGTGAGTATGCATGCCTGAGCTCAGATCTGTGAACTCTACTTGAGGAGTTCACAGAGACTGGAAAAGTGCTGCAAATCCCCAGGGATAGCAGATGGAGCTGCTTGCACTGTCTTTTAGAAAATAACCCCTCTTCTCCCAGTCTTCTGTGCACACAGTTCTTTTAACTGATTCCCCAATTTCTTTCTCTGGGATTTGGCTAGCATGAAGTAAATAAAAAAAAGCTGCGTGGCAAAAAAAAACCCACAACACTTTTTTGAGAATATTGATTCCTTATGCTGGTTCTTACTTCATCTGGTTTGGTTCCAATTTCCTAGGTTATGCATTCAGTGAAGATGGTGAATACTTTGCATATGGCCTGAGTTCTAGTGGCTCTGATTGGGTTACTATCAAGTTTATGAAAGTAGAAGGTCCTGAGGATCTTCCAGATACACTGGAGAGAGTTAAATTCAGTTGCATGGCATGGACCCACGATGGAAAAGGCATGTTCTACAACTGCTATCCAAAACAAGATGGGAAAAGTGATGGTAAGTGTGGCTGTAGTAATTGCATGCTATGGGAACAAAATAACCTTTTCAGTAAGTTAGTGCAACAAATAAGTAGGTCTAGTAGTCTATACTGAAAGAATGAGCTATACTAGTTCATACAATTAGATATCAGATTATGCCTTGTATGGTTAAAGCCTCTACTCAGTTAGGGTGAGTATCCCCTTGTCTGTCTGTCCCTGTCTTCCTCTTAAAAGTCTGCTGCTCCTTTTTTCTTTCTGTGCACTGATTTCATACAGGATGTTTTTGGCTGGAATGTGATGCCTGGGGACAGCTTTCTTAGGTCTTTTCCCCTTATGCATCTGTGTGGGCATGGGTGAACTGGCTTGGGAGGCTGACCTGAGAAACAGCAATCTGGGGCATCAAGTTTTTGTTATTCAACCAGATTAATTAATCTGTTGTTCACAGCACAGCAACACAAAATGTTTATGCTAGCAACACTCAAGGAGCAGCACACAACGTGGAATAAATTGCTGAGGTGTGTGACTAGGGAAGGAATTTAGCAGCTCTTACAATAAGGCTGTGCTACTGAAAAGTTGCTTCTGGAGTTAAAGATTGGAGAGAGCCTGAATTTTGCCTCTCTGGTTTTGCAGCCCATCACTTTGCCATACTTGTAAGTTAGATACCCACCTCGTGTTTTTTACTTTTCAACATGTTTGTATTTCAGAAGCTGAAGTGTTGGGAAATGTTGCAAGCACAAAAATGAAAAAAAAAAAAAAATCAAGTAGCATCTCGTGCAGTGTTTTAAAATACTACTCACTTATTTTCAGCTGATGGAAGGATGAAGGTTTCTAGGAATGTTAGTTAGCAATAAAGCTCCCCTTAGTTGCCCAGGGGGAAATGAGAGCACAAACATCATTAGAGGGTGGGAGGGATTGTTGTTTTTCTTTGCTTGCTTAGTATTTCTAGAAAGCAAAGCTTAAAATGATGAACCTTCACATTTGAAGAGTGTATCATCAGCATAAAAGCAAAGGGTAAGTGAAGAGATTTGTAGTGTGGATTCAAGTTTTGTTTTGGAGAGTGGTGTTTTTTTGGAGGAGAATGCTTGTAGACTTGAGCCATTCCTAGTTCTCAGCTGAATTACACTTAGGTGCAGAGGGTTACAGAAGGTTTTAAGGGGTTTATTTAGTGGTTGTATTTCTTTGAGAACTAATTGTTTTAAATTATCTGCATGTCACTAGGCACTGAGACGTCCACTAATCTACACCAAAAGCTGCATTATCATGTATTGGGAACTAACCAGTCAGAAGATATCCTGTGTGCTGAATTTCCTGATGAACCAAAATGGATGGGTGGAGCTGAGGTATGGTAAACCCCCTGCAGCTCATTATCCTCATGTTAAGTTTTTCACATTCTGACAACTGGCAGTAGGTATAACGTGGAAAACATTTTGTTTAAAGAATGCTTTTTGTTAGTGTTGCAGAGTTAACCATTGAACTGAGAACCATTGATTAAGAATTGCTGAAAATAAGACTGTCTAATTTGCTTTAAATCAGTCCTCAAGCCTGTAACTACACAATTACACACTTTTTCTTCATTGAGGGCATTCTGCCTGATACACATTTCAGGACAGAGAAGGATCATTTGATGGACAAGTGTGTCACACTTCTTTTTTTTTCTAAGTCAGTGTTGAGCCCCCAGCCCTTCACTTCTGTGCAAAAAGCTTATTCCAATAATTGGCATACCTGGATATTCCCTGCCATGTGTTTTTTTGTTTGTTTATTTTTGTGATGTCTTTCCTGAAAATCAAGTAGGTCTATTCTACTTACTTGAAGAATGGAGACATATGGGTTAAAATCTGTTAATACTGTGTGCACAGTTGGAGATCTTTAAGTTGCCCTACAACAAGTTTTATCAGCACAAGTATGGTGTGGACTGTGATTGGAGATGGAACAAGTGACTGCTGGAATTGATTTCTTAAGCTTGTTTTGTTGAACTCCTATATTGTGCCAAGTCCCAGTGAACAAAAATGATAGGTAACCTTGCTCTCTTCTTCTTTACATGAATTGTTCAAAAGACCCTAGATTTTGTAATTAGTGTGTGTTTTATCCTTTATGTTAGATGTAACAGAGTGCACTGGCCTAAGAGCTGTTGGAATGTAGTGGTGGTCATTCTGTTAATCAGGGAACTGATGGTTTTTCCAGGATAAAAACCTGTTGTAATTCCTTATACTCTCCTAGCTGCTATGTTTAATCAGTACATTTTGTTTCTCTACAGCATCTCTTTTGGTCTGACACTTCTGCTAAATCTGAGATGTTTTTACCTTGATTTGTGGTATTTGGTTCCTTAGAACAACTTCCCCTGAGAGTACCTCTGTTTTTAAAATGTGCTCATCAGTCTGTGTCACTTTTCAACACATGAACCCATGAAAGTGTTGGGAGTTTCTTTTCTGTGGGCTGCCAGAAATGAAAAAGTTATTTCAAAGAATTTGAACAGTGGGGTTCAAAATGAGACAGTGAGTGAGAATGTAAAGGGCTCCCCAGCAAAGTGATCACACTGAGCTTTCTGTATGCAAATGAGACTTAGCTGTAGGTTTTGTGAATAAACATAACCTTTTTTACAGAATCTCATCTCTTCATGAAACATACCTTTAACTGACCTGAATTTCAGTGTAAACTTGCAAATGGGGCTCGGGAATTTTTTTCACTTTACAAAAACAGGACAGTTCTGTTGAGTTTTAACTGGCAATAGAATGGAATTTGGAAGTCATCCGTATTTTTTCCCTAGTTCATAAATAAATGGGCTGTTTGTTGGTGACAGATGTCGTGCAGTGATGTATCCACTGATTCACAAGTGATGCATATTAGTATTATTATTATTTATTATTATTGCTGTGCAGTATTGTGAGCTGAACTACACGTTTTTGTGAAGGCAGGTTCATTTTCTGTGGGCAAGGGCTGTTGCAGACTGATTCATGAGACTACAGCTTTTTTGGGTAGTGAAAGTTTGCAGTATCAGGGTATTTAATCCCATGGAAATGATATCTGCTATAATAAGTAGAGGTAGACTTGTTTTATAGGCAAGTCTAATAGCAAAACCTTCTTTGAGATAATAGCACACTAGCAAAGCCTTTCATTGTCTGAATTGAAGCAAGGCTAGAGTATTTCAAGATCAGAAATACAGAACTGAATATGAGGAGCACCATGGAAGAGAATTCAGAGGTCGGTGCTTGTAGAATCACAGAATGGTGAAGGTTGGAAGGAACCTTCAAGATCATCAGGTTCCAACCTCCCTGCCATGAGCAGGGACACCTCCCACCAGACCAGGCTGCACAAGCCTCATCCAACGAGGCCTGGAACACCTCCAGGGAGGGGGCAGCCACAGCCTCCCTGGGCAACCTGTGCCAGTGCCTTACTGCCCTCATGGGGAAGAATTTCTTCCTGATGTCTAACCTAAATCTCCCTTCTTTCAGTTTAAAACCATTGCCCCTTGTCCTCTCACTACAAGCCCTTGTCCAAAGTCCCTCCCCAGCTTTCCTGGAGCTCCTTCAGGCACTGGAAGGTGCTATGAAGTCTCCCTGGAGCCTTCTCTTCTCCAGGCTGAACAGCCCCAACTCTCTCAGCCTGTCTCCAGAGCAGAGCTGCTCCAGCCCTTGGATCATCTTCGTGTCCCTTCTCTGGACCCTCTCCAACAGCTCCATGTCTCTCCTGTGCTGAGGGCTCCAGAGCTGGACACAGCACTCCAGGTGGGGTCTCACCAGAGCAGAGGGGCAGAATCCCCTCCCTGGCCCTACAGGCCATACTCCTTTTGCTGTAGCCCAGGACACAATTGGCCTCTGGGCTCCATCACTCACTGGAGGCTCATCCAGCTTCTCATCTACTACCACCCCCAAGTCCTTCTCCTCAGGACTGCTTTCTAGCCATTCTCTCCCCAGCCTGTATTTGTGCCTGGGGTTGTGCCAACCCAGGTACAGAACCTTGGGCTTGGCCTTGTTGAGCTTCATGAGGTTGACATTGGCCCACCTCTCCAGCCTGTCAGGGTTCCTCCGAAGGGCATCCCTTCCCTCTAGGGTGTCAACTACTCCACACAGCTTGGTATCATCAGCAAACGTGCTGAGGATACTCTCAATCCCTCTGTCCATGTCTCCAACAAAAATATTGAACAGCACTGGTCCCAGTACTGACCCCTGAGGAACACCACTCATCACCTGCCTTAAATGTCAAAGTATCTTCTTTTTCCTGATACCAAATGTCTCGGGTAACTTTTGTGATTAATGAGAATATATATTGCCCTTATGTTAAATGATCTAAAGGTCTTTAAGATGGGAAGAGGGGACTGGTTCTAGTAACTCTAGCTGTAGAATAGGAGAATAATATAATGTCGTGCAGCTACTGGTTATGAAGCCACTGGAATTGAAACAGCCCCATAATTATTGGGAAAGTGGGGAGGGCAGTGAATAGAGAAACACCTCACTACTGGGGGTTTTGGCTTAATAAATTTATGTGGCTGCTTCTGCTTGCTTGACCTCTAGGAGGCATAAACTTCCAGAGATGTTGGTATTTAGAAAGAAATTTTATTTGAGGAGGAGTGGTAAAGCAGAGATCCATGTTGGTAAATAGTCATCAGCTTATCTAAGTGAAAGGACTTTTAAAAAGCTGATACTCTGGGGCTGTGCTGTTAGCTCCAGCTGTAAAATGTGGCCCTGTCATCCTGATACTGATGAAAACTGTTCTTTAATGGTCAGGAAAAAACATATGCTGCAATTTTAAAAAAACAAAAACGCACAACAAAACAGTGCAATTGTAAAATGTGGTTTCAGCCTTGTACAATAGGTCAAAAGTCTTCTTTTTAGGCCATTCAGACAAGTTTTCTGGTCAATTTTTTTGAAGTGTGTGTTTGAGAAAGTGGCAGACCACAAAGTAATCGGGGAAAAATTAAAATATCTTTAGGAAAAATCAAAGTATATGGCTTATTGGCACTGTCCTGAATATTCTTACTTGGTGCTAATAGGCTGCCACAGATTCAAAATACAGCTTTGCCCAGCTCAAGGTTAAAGTCTGCTTTCATGTATTCCTGTCAGATTAATAAACAAATGTTTGTATTTTACAGGGCCCTGCTGGGTCAAGGAGTTTGAGATCTTTAGTTTCTCTTCTGTTTGACACAAGCTCCAGTGCAGACAGTTGAGTTATGGTGTGGGTGGTCTAGCCTCAACTACCAGACACTTCTCTGTCGTGGGGGCAGAGCTTGTACTTCCATGCTCGGATGTAGAGCAGAATTTGCAGGTCTCACAAGTGTTGGGTTGAGGGAGAGAAATACTTTGCTTTCAAGTTAAAAGCACCTGGCAAGGAGATCCTTTGGAGGCTGCAAAAGTAGTGATGTTGCCATGATACTTCAAAAGAAGGATAATCTCAGGTGCACTGTAGGGAGTCGATGTGTGTTTTCAGTGGAGAGAAGAAACTAGGTTACTGATCAGGATGAAAGAGGCTTGTGTAAAATTTTGTCAGCTGAATACGTTTACAAGACAACATGCAAGAAAATAACTTTTGTTGGTTTGTTTTTTTTTTTCCTCATTACTCATTCAACACCAGCCCCAAGTATGCTTGATTTAAACAAAATCTGTGGTGCTGAAAATGGTGTTGGCATAGAGATATAGAAGCATTTCCGATTCCTCACTTGAATGGATTGCTTCTGAGGAGAGAAAAAAAATATCTGTTTATTATTTGTCAGCTATGTAAGTTTTGAAAAAGAGGCTGTCAGATCCTTTCCTGAGTCTTAAGAAAAGCACATGTATTGCTGGTACAGATTCTGGGGGAGCTGGGAAGAGCAGGGATGATTTCAGTAACATCCCAGTAGAGGGCAGTCTGGTCTGAAGTTTTTTGAAACCCTGGCAATGTCAAGTTACTCTGGAAAAAGAGGAGCTTCCCATGCTTCTGTTTAAGTGGCATGTTCTTGCTTCCTCTGCAGACTCACAGAGCATATCTCTCTTTCACAGCCAGGCTGTTGTTCTCAAAGTTAAACAATGAGTTATATAAGAGCCTTTCACAGTTGGTAGTGTTAAAAGTCTCTACGGTACTGTCAGGAAAGTAAACAGAAGAGAAAGGAGGGGGAGTGGGGAACCTTCCCATCCTAATTCTGCCAGCAGTATAAAATAAGTACCATGTGTCATGCTGCTGTCTAAAAACCATTGTGCACAGTCCCTGAATAATTGACAATTCTTAATTTTTTAAATTTTTAAAAATACGTGTAGAGCTGTCAGTTAACATCAGTGGTTTTCAACCAGGGAGGGGATCTTGCAAATGGAATTCAGAGCACAGAGGAGTCACTTGTGCCAGATGTGTGCTGACTGTGGTGTGTTTTCACTGCAGGGACGTGGAAGTGCAGCATCCTCAGGGGAAGAGTGAGCAGCATGAAGGGGAAGAGCTCAAAACATTGTCAGTTTGCTCCATTGAGACTCGCTGCTGGATAAAACAGGGCTGTGGGAATGTTTCTAAAGCCTTACACTGTCTTTGTCAAGGCTGAATCTGGAATAGGAGCTCACTATGAGTATCTTCCTACAGCCCTGGCAGTAAGTCTGGAGAATTTCACCATTAAGGAACAAGCAGGCAATCTTTCTGGCTACACACAGGACTATGGTAGACAGGAATCTCTTACATAGCTGGGTTCCTGGTGCTTTCATTGCACTCAAAAACAATCTGAAAGCCACAGGAAAAATCGTGTGATGTTTGTCTGTACTCTTAAAAGGGTACCAGTTTTAGTCAGTGCTAGATTTAAAAAACAGAATGCATGTAAATATGTACCTCCATATTGCTATGTTCCTCTTCTGATCAAGGCTGTCTGGTGTCCTGTTGTACTTGAAACAGTTATAAGCACAATGATCTAGGGTCAAAATTTCAGTTTTCTGGCTTTGGTAGGTTCCTTCAACCAGTCTCAGCAGAGGCTCAGAAGGATATGGTCAAAATAGAAATGTTCTTTATACTAGCATATGGTATTTGAAATCCAAGAATAAAAACCGGTCTAGTTAAAAAGGTCCCTGCACACTGCAAAGGGGCTGGACTAGATGACATTTAAAGGGCCCTTCCAACCCCACACATTCTGTGATTCTGTGAAAAACCTGCCTGAAATGGAAAATGGAATTCATGCCCAAAGTGATTTTTCTAACCTGGAAAATGGATGGATAGAACACAGCAGCATGTTGTTTACATGTAACCAGTGCATCTCCTGCATAGAGTATCTCAGTTCTGCTCCTCACAATGTACTAAGTGGTGTCTGTTGGACCTGTTTCTGAAATGATGCATTCTGAAATCTAGATGATGAAACCAGTATGATGCAAACAGAAAACAAAGCCAAGCCTCAGAGTACCAGCTTCGGGGGCCTTGGATTGTGCAGACAATCCCAAGAGGTTGCTTAGTGAAAGGGAGTTCATGTCCCAGTCATCTCCTCAGAAGACTGCTAGGACATAAAATATGCTAGGAGTGATATGCAAGCTTCAGGCTTAGTCAAGTCATTCAGGTTCAGGGGTGTTATGTAAAGTTCTTTGTGCAGGGTGTAGCTAAGGTTTAGGAAGTAAAGGCTGTCATCAGTCTGGTTTTTTGTGGTGACTGAGTAGATTCCCAAGGGAGGTTGTTTGTTTTTTTTTAAATCTAGTCAGTCACTCTAGGTGGTTTTAAAATGTTACATACATATAGCATGTAGTGAAAATGGTAGCAGTATTAAAATGTAGCTTATTGATGCCATGAGGTTTTAATTCCTACTTGTTAATGCTGTGCGTTGCATGGTTGCATCTCTGTTGGCACCCATCTCATCTTCTCTGGATGTTTGATCATCCCTTGACATGGAGTCCAATTACCAATTGACCATTCGGCTCTGAAAGTTTTGGGTCTGCCTGTGCTTTTTGTGAGCTTTGATTTTTTTTCTTTGGTGTGTGATTCATTTTCTCTGTTTCATTGGAAACTTGCTAGACAGCCAGGACAGTTGCCTTGTTCCATATGCAAAGGGGACTAGAGCATGAAGAGCAGCAGCTTGTAAAATAATCACAGATGCAGATCAGGTGGTAGGTTGTAATAGTGTTGAAGTCTGCAGTTAAAAGGGAAGTTTATTTATCTTTTCCTCAATACAAGCATATTATAACTGAATTTTACTTATTTACTTTTTTAATGTCTTATGCAGAAACAAATTACACAGTGATTACATTTTTTCCACCTTGATAATAAAAAGGGCGAAGGTGGTAAAACTACTAATTGTTTAGCTTAAAAAGGAATGTTGTGTATCTATAGTTGCCTTAATAATACTGTGCACTCAAAGGGCCACAATTTGTGAACTGGAAACACAGAGCTCTTCCTTACCCTGAATCTTGCAGTGGTGACTACCCAGGTAGCACTCAAAGAACTAGCTTTAATATTGACTGGGGTTGCTGTCATGCATTTTACTTGGAACCAGAGCACTTTTATGTCTCTCCTGTTGATGTTTTAGTTGAGGAATGATACATAAAGCCAGGAAGTCTGGAAACCCGACAACCTTCTTCTGTTCATGCTTTTTCTTTTTTTGTTGAATTATGTATGAATTTTTGGTCAGAAATGTGCTGCTAGTAGACAAAATATTTAACTTCATTTTTGCTGTGGACTCTCATAGGTGGTTACTGGTATAAATGCAGAATATGTAACCCTTTTGGGTTCCTTAGATGGCTTGCATGATGAATTAATTATATTTTGTAATGAAAAGAAAAATTAAGTAGTTGGAAAATTCCTTACTAATTAGGCTTGAAATATTTTTTCTTCTTTTGGTATTCATTGACTCATTGAAGTTACAGGTAAACTACTAAGCAGTGGTTACTTTTTCTCAAAATAGACAGAACTGGTAACATTGAAACAAAATCGATGGTAAAACCCAAAAAGTGCTTCACTAGGAATCAAAACTTCTCTATGAAGTTTTCAATTTAAAAGGTCTAATCCATGAAAGACTAAATAGAATAGTACTTGGGAGCACAGCTATTGAAATGATACCTCTGTGTGTTTGTATGTTGTAAAGGTGGTTACAGCAAATATTTCAGAAGTAATAGATCTAATAAATTCAAAATTTCCAAGTGACTGGCAACAGTAAAACTGCAAACCATGTACCAAGATCAGCTCTTAGAAATCATCCTTCCTGTACTAGTGCTGAGTTAGGAAACAGGGCTGTGTTATGTCAATAAAACCATTGCTGTGCTACAAGTTTTTAAAATCTCCAGTTGAAAGGCTACAGGATTTTTTATGTCCTATTTTGACAGGACCTAAATGTCATTTTAAGATGTTCAATTGCTTTATAAGCTCCTTCCCTTCTAACAGTGGGTGTTGTTTGAAATAATACAAATTATTTTCATGATAGAAATGTGCACTGACTAGCATTCCAGATCTCTCTCAGAAATTCTTGAGATGTGTGTTTCCTTTTCTGCTTGGGTGTGGGAAACCAGGAGATTTTATGTCTGGTCCAGGTGTCAGTTCAGACTGCACAGCTGTCTCCCTTCTGCTGAACCATTGGAGTGAAATGCTGGTATGAAATTTCAGTTGATGAGTTTGGGGGCTGAGAGCAAGGATTGCAGTTCAGCTCATGAAGATGGTGTAGCAGCGCAAGGGTAACTTAAATAATAGGTAGGAAACCCTGTTCCCTTTTGCCATCCTGGAGCCCAGACTCCTGTTTGTTTACAGCAGAGCAGAGTTAGTGACACTCAGGCTGTGATTACACATTTGGCAGTGCTGCCATCTGAGCTGCCTTAAGCAATCTCTGCCTCTGGTAGTCATCTTTCCAGCTGCTTGGTGCAGTGTGTTGGCTCAGCCGTTTGTGCAACTGCACAGAGAACTTCCTGAGATACTAATACAGCAGAGGGACTTTTTCTTTTACTCTGTTTCTTTTTTGTGTGTTTTGTTGTTGTAGGTTTTTTTATTTGCCCTCCTGGATTCTTGTTTGTTTGGTTTTTTTCCTGTATTCTTCTTCTGGTTTTTCTCTTTTCTTTTGGTTGTTTTTTTGTTTAACGTGCTGTTTTTTTCAGCTGGATCACCTCTCCAGTCTGGTTTACCACACAAATGGTAAATGCTTGTGCTGACATGACATAAGGAATTAACTTGCATGGATACAAGCAGCCAGAGCAGTAGGAAGAACTAGAGGTGGAGACCCCTTAAGCTGGTACTGCTGCCAGTATTTGTCAAACTGTGACTTTGCAATGTGGATGTCTCACTCTGCAGTCTAATACTAAATATTTCAGCATGCTGCAGTCAACAGGGTCTTGTCCTGTTTTTGTCAAATTCCTTTGGGTTAGAGAACTCACTGATGTAAGAACAGCTTTAGTGACAGAGACAGACCTAATTGGCATCCCACCAGCAACGTGCTTTGGGAATTCCTACTTCAAATTAAACATGAACTGCTATCAGCTCCTCACTAGTCCAGCTGGGAGTGTGGAAGGAGAAACTCATTAGATGTACCCAGATTTGCTGTCATCAGAAGTTCTGAATTGCCCTTCCAGCAAAAAAAATCAGAAATTTGCAAATAAATTTTCTTCCTTGGGTAAAGCAAGCAGTCTTCTGTTAACTCACAGCATCAAAGAACAACTGTATGTGGGTTCTGACTGTGACTGAAAGAATTTTGTGTGTCATACGCTTGAGTTTAACTGAAATTTATAGTTGTATATACCACGTGCAATTGTCTAACATGTTTTATGAGTTGGTGAGGAAGAGAAGGAAACTCGGTGCTTTTACAAGTATGAACAGTTGTTAAAGCAGCATATTGCAGTTACCAGGTCAATTAAAACTGACACCTGCAGTTAATGTTTGTCTAAAAACACTGAAGAGGCACATTTAAAAATGACTGGGGGAAGACAGAATGTCTCCATTTTGCAGGTTGTCTTGTTAAAGCTATCTTAGATGTTTCATATAGTTGATTTTTTTTTTTTGGTCCAGTGGGAATCTTAGGTGTTCTTTTCTATTTGCCTTGTGGGCTTTCAGCTGTAAGGGCCTTTTTTTTAGTGGTATAATTAGTTGTTAGCGAAATGCTTGTTAAAAATACAACCTGGAAACACTCATTTGGGTTGAGGGTTTTTTTTGTTGTTTTTTGAGGAGTACTTGGTTGTTGGAGGGTTTTTTGTTAGCTTTCATGTACTGAGATTTGGCTCTGTATTTTACCAAGTCCCCTTTTTGTGTCTTTACAACTGTGGATCTAAAACTGGGGGGGGGGGATGTGGGGGGGGTGCTTTTCACCAAAGAGGGCAGTGATAGGACAAGGGGTAATGGTTTTAAACTGAAAGAGGGGAGGTTTAGGTCAGACATGAAGAAGAAATTCTTCCCCATGAGGGCAGTGAGGCACTGGCACAGGTTGCCCAGGGAGGTTGTGGCTGCCCCCTCCCTGGAGGTGTTCAAGGCCAGGTTGGATGAGGCTTGTGCAGCCTGGTCTGGTGGGAGGTGTCCCTGCTCATGGCAGGGAGGTTGGAACCTGATGATCTTGAAGGTCCCTTCCAACCTGAACCATTCTATGATTCTATGATCTGTTTGAATAGCAGTATAGTTAGGGCTAATTCTTCTGAAATTAACTTTGCATGACTAATTATACAGATATTTTGCATAACTAATGTTATGAATAGTAACCAAAGTAAATCTTAGTAGTAGTTACAATATATGAGGAAGATTTTTTTAAGATGTTTTTTAGGGCCAAATGGAAAGCTTCCGGAACTCAGATTCATATTCTGTGACTAGAGGATTAAATTTCCATTAGATATTGTGATATTAGAATGTGGACAGGAAACAGCCTTCTGTGTCAGCTGTTCATAAAGCCTCTAAATCTGGAAATTTTGGAATATGTTCAAAACAGCTCAGTCAGGAGAGGGAAACTTGTAAGTTGATGACTTCCTATTACCTCCTGCCTTTCCTTGATGGACTTGTACTTTTCAAAAGCTTTGCCAGGAAACAGGCTATATTTGCAAAGCTTGACTAGAAAGAAGGATTCATTGATGGCTTTAAGTACCAGTAGACACTGTTTTGGAAGTTTTATGATTTGGATATGTGCAAAGGCAAACCAAAAAGCTTAAGGGCCAAAAAGATGATCCGAGGGCTGGAGCAGCTCCACTGTGGAGACAGGCTGAGAGAGTTGGGGCTGTTCAGCCTGGAGAAGAGAAGGCTCCAGGGAGACCTCAGAGCACCTTCCAGTGCCTGAAGGGGCTCCAGGAAAGCTGGGGAGGGGCTTTGGACAAGGGCTTGTAGTGAGAGGACAAGGGGGAATGGAGTAAAACTGGAGGAGGGGAGATTGAGGTGAGACATGAGGAAGAAATTCTGGAGTGTGAGGGTGGTGAGACACTGGCCCAGGTTGGCCAGGGAAGCTGTGGAAGCCCCATCCCTGGAAGTGTTGAAGGGCAGCTTGGATGGGGCTCTGAGCAACCTGGTCTAGTGGGAGGTGTCCCTGCCCATGCAGGGGGGTTGGAACTAGATGATCTTGAAGGTCCCTTCCAACCCAAACCATTCTAAGATTCTAGGAAGCTTCATGGGAAAATTTATAATGTGGTTCCAGCTTATAATGTTCATTTAACAACAGCATTAGATTTTTGTGTTTGTAAACCTAATGAACTTGGCAAAAATGGAAACTGTGTAAGCATCACCTAGTTTGCCACAATAAGCAGAAGTATCCTTAGAATGACCAGCTTGGATGGCTTCTATGACATGTCCTGCTGTTTTGTGACTGAAAAAACACAGAAGTAATTTGTCACTTGAGAACTTAAAGGAAAATTTGCAGTGAATTAAGTGACTGTCATTCAGATGGACTAAGGTGGCAGCCTTTTTCCACTTCTGAGATGGACTGGCAGCAGATGCCTTTGGAAGCTCATTGAAATAAGGCAGCCACAAATCCAAAGCTAACCTCTACCACTTGGATAATTGTTTACATTGTACTGGGAATAACAGTATGAAGGAGGTGAGTATTTAGCTATTTAAAAAAAAAAAAATGACAGAGTAGCTTTGCAGAGCAAGCATGTTAGCCATATGTTAGTGCTGACTTGAGGGTTTTCACTGTCCTACCATTATTAGCAACTAAATTTTAGTTTTCCCATTCAAATAACAGGTATTGAATCGTAGAATAGTTTGGGTTGGAAGGGACCTTTAAAGGTATCTAATCTAAACCCCCCTGCAGTGAGCAGGGACATGTTCAACTACATCAGGTTGCTGAGAGCCCCATCCAACCTGACCTGGAATGTCTTCAGGGATGAGGCTTCTACCACCTCTCTGAGCAAACTGTTCCCTCATTGTAAAAAATGTTTTCCTTGTATCTAGCCTAAATGTACCCTCTTTTAGTTTAAAGCCATTACCCCTTGTCCTGTCACTACAGACCCTGCTAAAAAGTCTGTCCCCATCTTTTTTTTTTATAAGCTCCTTTGAAGTATTGAAAGGCTGCTATGAGGTCTCCCTGGAGCCTTCTCTTCTCCAGGCTGAACAGCCCCAACTCTCTCAGCCTGCCTCCAGAGCAGAGCTGCTCCAGCCCTTGGATCATCTTTGTGGCCTCCTCTGGGCTCTCTCCAACAGGTCCATGTCTTTCCTGTGCTGAGGGCTCCAGAACTGGACACAGCACTGCAGGTGGGGTCTCAGAAGAGCAAAGTTAGAGGGGCAGAATCACCTCCCTTGACCTGCTGGCCACACTTCTTTTGATGCAGCCCAGGATATGGCTGGTTGTTCAGATTAAACTCGACTGCTCTGGACATAGTACTGTGGTGGCCTGGGTGGAGGTGTGTGTGTGTCAGCAAGACTATCTTACAGGGCTTAATTCACCAGGAGTGTGAATCTAGATTTGTTTGATGAACCTGGGTTTTGTTGTATCTTGGCCATACACAGGCTCAAACACTGACCGTGTTGGAATTGCTAGAGAGAGGAAGCATGGTGAGGAGGCAGCAATCAGTGCATGTGGACCTATAAGATGCACTGAGGGCCCATTTTAACAAGTTAATGACAAGGTCTTTTCAATAGGTTCAGTTTAGCTGACAGGTTACACAGTAAAAAAGGAGGGAAAAGCAGGTACCAAAATACCTGCAATCAAAATTTGAGATAAATGCTTCTGTCACTTAAATAATAATCTCAGCAGCACAGTTTTTCCTTGAGGTAATGAGCAAGTGCAGTCCTGGTACAACTCTGCATGTCTTAAAATGCCTTAATTAATGTGTATACCCCAAATTACTGATTTTCAATGAGATACATGGCACTAGTCCTTCTCATGTCACTGCTGGGCTCCATTTATTTCCATAGGATTTGGGGGAAGACAGGTAAATTTCCTTTCGCCTGGAATGGATAGCTTGATAAAGGAGCTTGGAAGTTCAGAGGTTCTGACATCACCCTCACAAGAAACTCAAGATTCTCTTGGACAAAAACCACTGGTCACTCTCAGTCTTTACAAAGATGGCTAAATTAGTGAATACTCTTGCACAATTTAACATTTTATTTGAATGCTGACATTACAGTCAGTGTCTGGAGAGAAACTGGACACCTATGTGACCAGATGTGGCTGCCTCTTAGGGGTTTTGTGAGCAATTTCTATTGAGCTACACAAAGCTATGTTGTTATAGGAGTATTCTTTTTGGGTACTAGAGGTTAGTAGGAGCCTGGCAATTCAGCTGATCACAGGACTAAACAGTGCTTTATAGTCAATAAAGTGGATTCAATGAAACTTCTCCATGTTGAAGGCATTGATTGTGAGATATTTTTAATGTGGTTTGTGTTTTCGGTGGGTGGTTGGTTTTGGGGGGGGGGGGTTTGTTGTTATGGTTTATTTTTTATTTTTGTTTATCTTTTCTTCTTGCCAGCAGGTTGTAGTTTTAGACTGTTTGTACCAAGTCCTTTCTTACTGAAGTATCAGGTTAGTGCTGTACATTAGTTGTTGTATTTGGTTTATGTGGCAAGGTTTTGGTACCAGGATGGGGGCGTCCTGCAAGGATGGGTTTTGTGAGAAGAGGCCAGGGCTTCCCCCATAGCAGACAGAGCCAATGCCTTCTGGCTCCAAGATGGACCCGTCACTGCCCAAAGCTGAGTCTGCCTGTCATGCTGGTAGCACCTCTGTGATAACTTATTTAAGAAACTGCAAAAACCTCTGCACAACAGCTGTGAGACAAGAGTGAGAATGTGTGAAAGAAAACAACCCTGCAAACATCAAGGTCACTGAAGGAGGGAGAGGAGGTGTTTCAGGTGCCAAAGCAGAGATTCCCCTGCAGCCCATGGAGGAAACCATGGTGAAGCAGGCTGACCTTCTAAAGCCCATGGATGTCCACGATGGAGCTGATATCCAGCCTGACTCATTTAGATACCTTTTTAGTTGAAATACTTCTAATGATCATAAGCTTTCTTCTTTTAATCTACAATGGAAATAAACAGATAATGCTGTTTGGTTTTGATCTCCTGAAATGTCAGTAGACTATAATGTTGTTTGTTGATATAAACAATAACTGTGGGTTCTTGGTGAGTTAGAATCATAGAATCATGAAGGTTGGAAAAGACCTTCAAGATCACCAAGTCCAACCATCCGCCCTACAACCCCATCCACTAAACCATCTCCCAGGGCACCTCGTCCATCTGTTTTTTTAACACCTCCAGGGATGGTGCCTCCACCACCTCCCTGGGCAGCCTGTTCCAAGGCCTCATCACTCTTTCTGTGAAAAAATTGTTCCTAATATCCAACCTGAACCTCCCCTCGTGTGACTTGACCCCATTTCCTCTTGTCCTATCACTGGTCACCAGGGAGAAGAGGCCAACACCCACCTCACCACAACCTCCTTTCAGGGAGCTGTAGAAAGCAATGAGGTCTCCCCTCAGCCTCCTCTTCTCCAGGCTGAACAGCCCCAGCTCCCTCAGCCTCTCCTCATAAGACCTGTTCCCCAGACCCCTGGTCAGCTTAGTTGCCCTTCTCTGCACCCTCCAGCACCTCAATGTCCATCCTGTCCTGCAATGCCCAAAGCTGCACACAGTGCTCAAGGTGCAGCCTCACCAAGGCTGAGTGGAGGGGCAGGATCACCTTCCTGGTCCTGCTGGTTACACTATTCTGATGCAGGTCAGGATGCTGTTGGCCATCTTGGCCACCTAGGCACACTGCTGGCTCATGTTCACCCAGCTGTCATCAACACATTCCATACACATCTGTTCACTCAGCTAACTGTAGCATCAATTTATTTTTTTGCTAGGGCTTTAGGGACAAACTTTTCAACTTGGTGGTTTGTTTTTTTTTCCCCAGAGGATGAATTATCTGATTTTTCTGTAACTTCTTACAGGTGTCAGATGATGGTCGATACGTCTTGCTGTCTATCCGAGAAGGGTGTGATCCAGTGAACAGGCTGTGGTACTGTGACCTACAGAAAGAATCTCAGGGTATATCAGGTCTGTGGTTTGTTGCTTTATAAGCTTTGCTTCATATATTTAAATGTGGATTGTTTAATCTCTTTTTTTCTAATGCAGATATCCTGAGGAAATATGCACCACTTCTACTAGCATTTCATTTTCTGTTATTTATATCACCAAATGGAAAGCTCCATTCTTAGTTCTGTGGTTTAAAAGGTCACAAGAAAAACCTGAAATAATATAAGCAGCCTTACCAGTGTATGTTCCATTTCTTTCTACACCACTAGCACTTCTCCATGTTTAATTTTTTTACATTTAAAAAATCCACGTGTCTCCCTTCAAGCACTAATCTCCCTTTTTAAAAAAAGTACCTGGTTATAGGTAACATTATTTCTTTCTCTATATAGTACTAGGAAACAAACAAAAATCCTCTTAATATTTTAGTAATATAACTTTGCTTTGTAGCATCATTATTATTACAGCAGAAGTACCTACTTATATTTCAAATACACGTTCATGAAATGCTCCTTCCTTGCCTTCTAGTTGGATTAGCATTTGGCTTTTGTGTATTTGGCTTTTTAGCCTTAGTGGTATGGGCTGAAAGTGTGGTGCTTTGTTCCATGTGGCTATTGTTGATGGTTGGCATAGTTAGTTGTTGTAATGATTGGTGGGTTTATATTTCCAGACTATGTATTACTGAAATCTTTTCCTCAATATGTGGTTTGCATAAAATACAACTTAGCTTTTTTTTTTTTTTTGGTGGCTTCTGTCTTTAGAAACTTCAGAAACAATAACTACTTCAGTGGCTGTGTGTTAAATAAAGGATCTCAAGGAACTAGTTCTCTTGCCCATAAATAGACTATTCAAGGCTTGTGAGCATGATGAGAACTGGTAGCAACTCTGCAATATGGGGTGTATAGTTCTGTTTCTCCCTGCCTTTATTACACTCAGTGGTTGTGTGGTCTTCCCTTAGCTCATCAACAAGTCTTAGTACAGTATTCTGAATTTCAGTGACTTAAGTGTTAGTGATGATAGTTAACAGTTTTACACTCCTCTCTGGGGGATTACTGTTTTTGTTTTGTGGGCATCCTTTATAAAGGATATTTCTTGATTACTTCTAAACCTGTCTTGGACAACTAAGTAGCTATTTAATGTCCTCTTGAATGTAGAAAATGGCAAGCCTAATCAGATCCATTAGAGATGCTTCCCATGCAACTTTTTTTACAAACATAAAACTGTAGGTAAAAGTGTTTAGTACAGTGAAGCATTTTTGTAAACCATCAATTTCATTGTTGTTCAAGTGGACACTTTCCAGCTGGAGATAGACTACATGGAAAGCATAGCTCTCCTCCCATATTCACCTTCCCATTTATAGATACACTGGACAACCTTGAAGGCAATAGCAGCCTCGAGCCTTGAAAGACCATGGATTAGATAATGAAGCTTATCTTTTGTACTACCTAGTATAAGGTAAAGCTAGAGTTTAACCAATTCTGGGCTTGGAAATGATCCTCTAAAAAAGTTTTTTCTCTGAACCACTCTTTGATTTGGCTTCATGTTTGTTTGTTGTTGGTTAGGAGTTGTTCCACCCTTCCAACTTCTCCTTTTTTGCCTATAAAGATCTAGCTGTAACTATTGCTTGCATAAATTCTCTATTGTATAAATGTAGGATCTTCCCATGTCTGTCTCACTAAGTTGCCAAATGCACTTTCAGTACAAAAACTCTTATCTTTACCCATATCTTTCTACTTACATGTTAGTAAGCACAGACCTAACAATAAACATCTGAGGTGCTTCCTAGAGTTGATCTTGCATGCAAATGTAAACACCCTGAACCACTGGTCATTGAGGTGATCAGGTTGAAACCTTGTTGAGGGAGCAGGCTGAAACTACAGAAGATGTAGGCAGTCTATGTTCAAGAGGTAGCTACCTCTGAGATATCCCAAGATTTGCAAGGAGGTGGTGTTTTTTCTATAATGGCATAGTGTGGAGAACACATACTGTCTTTGATTTGACTGTGAATGTTCTCTCCTGGAAAGAGACCTTGTATTCACTCCATACTTTGCCTTGAGCTGAGGTTCTTAGCTTAGATATTACATATATTTTAATCAAATGATAATCTGAAAAGTGATGTTTTAAGTACTTGAGGAAAACACGTTTCTTGTGGAAATAATCTTCTGGGACCTCTGTCACTTTTGTGCAGTTCAGTACAGTATTGTAGGTGTCAACCAACACGAAGTAAATTGCTTTGATGTAGGGGGAACCTCTGGCTTAACTTGCTCACAGGTTGTCTTTCTATGAAACGTGGTTTGTCCAATATTTACCACTTCATTATTGCTTTAGTAATCTTGAGTTGATGCATTTCATTAACTTCCTGCAGGGTATGAACTGTGTTGTAAGTCACGTGAGGAGGTAAAGGTATCACTAAAGACTGGTGCAAGCAGAATGTTTTATTAGCTCTGCTGTACTGAGGGCAGTTTTCTTGTGCATTCATTGATTCTTGTTATGTTTCAGGGGCTGTGGACCAGTGGAAGTTAAATTGCCCTGTGTTGGGCAGGAAATGATCCTGACCAAGTAGAGATCACATCTAATAAATGGGAATAACTATTTCTAAATGTTTAAGAAATGTAAAGATTTGACTGGCTTATTTCTATACTTGAATCTTTTATGTGTGTCAGATGACCCTTCCCCCATTCCTGTATGTGATTACTCACAGTATTTTATCAACAGGATAAATTTATAAGTAGGATAAATTGAATTTTTAGTGCCACTTTCTGTGATAATCCTTGTCACTTTTTCACTGGAAGATAATCTAGACACCAGTGTTTCTGTTTCTTTCCACGAACATTACGGGGAGCATCTGGGCATCTTTTCTCTTTCTCAGGTTAGTTAAAATGTTCTTTGTTTCCCTTCCCCCCTTTACAATCTTTATACTGTATACAGACTGAGTCATTCTCCTCTGCAAATATTCAGGTTGTTTGCTAGGTTTTTAAGTGGGCCGTTGTGAGCTATTTGTGCCAAGAATGCTCCTTTTTGGAATAGAAAAATCACTATGCTAAGTGACTTACAACAAATATATAGCTATTTTTTAATGAGAATTTTAAATGAGTCTGAAAGGATAAGAGGTTTGAGGGATATTGTTTCCCCTGCTACCATGTGCATCTTCTGAATCCCACCAGATTAACCCAGTTTGTGGCTTAGTTACTGCAAAACAATTTGTGTTAGAAATGACCAGGTTTACCAAGTGGAGTTTTATGTTTACAACTAACTTAACCAAATACAAAAAAAAAAAAAGCTTTTATTGTCTCATATCAAAGTGTTTTGCAAATACTGCAATCCTCAAGAGTAGATACCTGTGGGCAAGACAGTACTGGGAGAAGACACCACTGGGAGAAGATGGCTGGGCTGTTCTTTAAGCTTTTGGGGGAGCTCCCATGCTACACTCTGCTTCAAGCAGCTGTGGATATGAGAGCTTTTTTCCTTCATAGAAAGAGAATGATCAAGATTAGAAAAGACCTTCAAGATCATCAAGTCCAACCATCCACCCCTACAACCCCTGACTACTAAACCATCTCCCGAAACACCACGTCTACCTGTTTTTTGAACACCTCCAGGAATGATGTCTCCACCACCTCCCTGGGCAGCCTGTTCCAAGGCCTCACCACTCTTTCTGTGAAGGAATTTTTCCTAATATCCAATTTGAACCTCCCCTGGTGCAACTTGACCCCATTTGCTCTGGTCCTGTCGCTGGTCACTGAGGAGAGGAGGCCTTGTCTCTTTGGTTACTTACGGTGTGGAGTTTAGAAAGATTAGGAAGAACTAAAATGATGGGATTCTTGTCAGGATTTCACCACTCTTTGTCAGTCACTGAACCAACTAATACAGCTTAATGGTGCTTTATGAAATTTCAGTAGCAGAGATGTAACAGCTGTGCATTGTGTCTGGAAGGACAGCACTGTGGGTTCATGTCAAGGGTTATCCCTCATTCAAGACTCCAGATTTCCCTACTTACCTTGCCAAACTGCAAGGAGGATTTTCAAGCTTTGACTGTTAACAAGAGACATTTAAAAGCAGTCTAGTGCTAAATATTTAACAAACACACACACGTTTTCCCAGTAGCTGAGCATTGCAAGGAACAATTTTAAGTAGCTATTTTATCAAACTTGTCTTGCAGAAAACAGCACCCAAGTTTGCTTGCATGTTGAACCAGTCAAACAAGAGAACTTCTCTCATTAATCAGTTTGCTTAACTGTTGCTGTTGATGTGCTTGAAAATGCTTCACATTAGCCAAACAGCTGGCTACACAGTAATCAAGCAATTATATCTTAGCAAACCTTACAAAGAAAAACTCACAAAAACCCCCAAAACCAAACCAAAAGACAGCAGTGCTTTTTGTGTAGCATGTTTCTTACTGTTTCTGTGCCTCGTAATAATTTTTTCCCCTTCTCTTGAGAAATGAGATTGTTTGTTTCTCTTCAACTAAATTTTCAGCCTTGACTGTTCCTTTGGTGCAGGGAAGAGGTGATTTAGCACAAATCTGTTGGTCTGCAACAAGAAATAAATGAAAGCTCTTTATTCAGCCTTTACTGTGAACATAAACCCACATGACATGGCTGATTGGTCTTGTTGAAGTTGTTCTTAATATTGACCCTTTTCTTATTTTGTATTATGGTAGCAGCAGGGAAGCCTAATAAACAAGTCAAGATCCTTTTGTTGTGAGCACTGTAGAGGTAATTTCACTGACTCAGAGCTCTGGGCAGAGCCCCACTTTACTTTTCATGGGAGAGCTGAAGCATGAGAACAGAGGGGAAAAAGAAGCGACATAAGGCAGCATGGGGAAGATAAGAGGTAGCTCTCATTTAACCTCTGGGCACATAGAAACTGAAAGGATGCTGTGACTTCTGGAATGCAGAAGTTGAGAGGGAACTAGTTGGCTAGTTGGAAACCACAGTCTGGATTGTTGGATTGGAAGGTATTGCACTGGCTAGAAGCTAAGCACAGGTTTGTGTGAGTTGGAGGTACAAGGAGTTTGAGGAGAGAGGTCAGTCAGTGGTAGGGGTTCTTATGCTTAGGTGCTGGGCTGCTTGGAGATTAGCAGTTTGTGGGAGGTGGTAGGAAGATGTGGATAGCAGAAGAAGAGCTAGCATGACATGTTTGAGAACCACTGGCTTGGAAAGATGCAATGAAAATGGAGCAAAAACTGAAGTTCACAGCTTGTTGGTTGCTCAGTGATTGTCAGCTGGAACTGCTGTGTACTAGACTGGCAGAGACAGGTTGCAAGAAGGAATTTAAGAGCAGGGTTATCAACCATAACAATTTTTTTATATTGCTTTGGTTAGAAGGTGGTTCTTCTGTTTCCCACACTGAAGAAAGCATATATGTGGCTTGAGGGCAGATGGAAAATCAGAGGTGATGTTTGTCTTTTTGCTGTTGAAAACAGGCTTATCTGGCCTGTATTTTAGTATAGTCTTGCAATTTATAAGGTTCTTTAAAAAAAACAACAAACCATAAACAGCTAAAATAAATAAAAAGCAATGAACAGTGTTATATAGAGTAAAATCAAAGGAATGACTCAGTATGTGCTGCATAGCCTGAAAAAGTGGATCAAAACCTTTATAATGGAAATTAAGAAGAGAAGGAGGCAGGCTTTAGCTAGAAAGTGGAGTGTGGTGGGAGGGAAAGTGTTCCTTTTTTTTTTTTAAGACTTCTGTGATTGAAGGAACTTCACAAAATACTTTTTTTTTCATAAACAAGTATTGAAACAAAGCCATTATATCCTAGTTTCCTAACAAATAGGGAGAAAAAAATCATTTGTGTCTTGGAAAATATGTGAGAGCCTCAATAATAGTGTTTACTTTAGGAAAACAATTTCATAGCCCTTAAATGGCAATTCCAAAGAGTTTTGCTTTCAGTGTCCTTTTTTTTTTTTTTAATTGGAAGAAAATCATTAGCAAAAAGGTTAAATAGCTTGCAGTTAATTTGAGTAAGGAGATCTTGATGCTGCTCATGTCTGACTGGACATTATATTTATAAATAGTACTCACAGTGAAGTTATATTTTAGATTATGTATTTGTGCTTTTTTGTGTATATTGGAGGAAGTGTGGTGTGAGAGAGAGAGAGATCACCTTTGGTTCCTGTTTTTCTGTTGCTGTGTTCTGCTGCATGAGGACAGAAGCTATAAACTCTCTCAAAACAAAACAAAATACAGTCTCTTCAGTCTTTTGAGTGATCATCCTTATGGAAGTAAAATAGAAGTCTTGAAACTAATGGAGAAATCTCTGCTCATAAAAGTGCTTGGTTTCTTTCTTCGGGGCTAATCTTTGATATATCTCTATGTCTCTGAACTTTTTAACTCAATAAATACTGCCTCCTTCCATTTGTTTATTTTTTAAGTTGCAGATACATTAACTTTTCATGATCACTGAGTAATCATCATCTGCAGGATGAGTGGTGCTGAGACCCCTCTCAGTACAAACACAACAAAGTTGCATTCTTTTCAGGGATATCTTAATATCTCCTCTCCAGTATTCCCTCCCTCGGGTGTTTGTTCCCAAGAGATGAAGACATCTGACTTTCAAAGAGAGTCCACGTTGTTTGAAAATCTCTCTTGCCTTTGGAGACCAAAGTGAGACTCCTAATTAGGTATTTGTGGCTGTGAAAAGAAAGAGGCAAAAAAGCCATGAGTTCTTTTGCACAGCTGCCTGGGTCAGAGCAAGACCTTGAGAGCAAGCTCAGTTTTGCATGATTCAAAAAGAAATTGGATCCTGATGTGGAGGTAAATGTTTGAATGAAGAGCTGTGCTCTGCCATTCATTTCCCAGAGTACATTATGAACATACCACTTGAAACAGGCTCTCCCAGTTGGAAGCACACTCTATACCAGGAGATCATCTTCTGTTAAACATAAAAGGTATTGTGGGTTAGTACTGTGGCAAACTCCAGAGAAAATGCCTGGTTTTCAGAATCTCCTCTCATAGAGGATACTTGAAATTTGGAAGCCTTTGAAGGTATGGATTTTCAGGGTCTGAGAAATCTTTTAAGTAGATGTTTGCTGGATCTGACTTGCTTTAGTGAGCCAGGATTCAGCAAAGAAAATGTGCTTCTGTGGGAAAACTCAGATACATTTTACGTGGTGACTTCACCCTCAACTGTGCAACCCTGTGCAATTAGGCTGATGACTGGTACGAGTAGCAGTGGTGAAGACTAGAACGTTTTCACCTGCCTGTCAATGTAATTTTTACTTTGGCAGGTTATAAACTTCTGTCAGTCAGCATATTTACCTCTACCCTCTTGTTTGTTTGTTTTTGTTAGTATTATTCTTGAGCTCTTAGATTTTACTCTGTTTTGGGTACTGACAGGAGCAGTTTTATGAGACAAGCAGAGCCACACTAAGCAGTTGCTGCCACAGAAAGAAGAGATGTCCCTTCTATCTTCTCATGCTCTCAGATTATCTGACACCATCCCCTCCTGTTCAGTCAGTCAGCATCTTCACCCATCTGACCCTATGGTTATGTGATTGCACTCAGTAATCTGTCATGGGGAAAAACGCCCTGTAAATAGAGATAAATTAGTTTTCTTCCAGGTTAGCTAATTTAATCAGCTTTACTATTCACTCAGGCAAATGCCAAACCAAGCATGAAGGTGGAGACATGCTGATGGAGGAGGGAGAAATGGGAAGGTGCAGTTTTGCTGCAGTCAAACTTATCTTACAGCTCATTGCTAATGGAAAATGTTGTTGCTCCTCTTCAGCATCTCTCTCTGCCACAGCCTCTGCGTGCTGCCTGCCGTGTACGTAGCAGCACTCCTCTGCCCAAGCAGTGAGCTGGTTCAGCCAGTGAAAGAGAACTTCATTTTGTGGCATCGTTATTTTTTAGTCATTTAACTAACTGAACCATCTCACTGCTGGAGCAGATGTGTAAAACTGAAGCAGCAGGCTAGGACTCATGTGATGAAGGGCAAACTCCTCTGATGAGGAGTTAGCTCAACTTGTCAGCAAGGCTGGAGTGCTTGGTAGGGGGGCATGCTGTGCCCCTCCTTGTGCTGCCACTGGTGTGACCTGGGGTTAAATGGTCCCCCCCAGTCAGTTTTCAGCCACATTAGTGCCCAGTGAACTGGCCATACTGGTTACCAGGTTGTTGTTCCTAGCCTAAAGGAGAGAGCTCAGCAGGGTGATCTAAGGCAATGCCAGAACATCCCTTTCAGTAACGGGCCACAACAAGGGGAGCTGCCACCAGCCATGAAGATGCATCCCCTTATGTCTGATACCTGTCTCACTGCAAAGAGTTTCTTCCTCTCACTGGAAAACTACAGCATGTACTCTGTACAGTAGTGATGCACCTGATCTAAAGATCTCTTTGAGCTGCCTGTAATGGCTTTGTTATCACCTCTTAAGTTAGACTAGATATTTTTACAATGGTTTGTAGTGAGAGGACAAGGGGGGAATGGATCAAAACTGGAGGAGGGAAGATTTAGGTGAGACATTAGGAAGAAATTCTTGAGTGTGAGGGTGGTGAGACCCTGGGCCAGGTTGCCCAGGGAAGCTGTGGAAGCCCCATCCCTGGAAGTGTTGAAGGGCAGGTTGGATGGGGCTCTGAGCAACCTGGTCTAGTGGGAGGTGTCCCTGCCCATGCAGGGGGGTTGGAACTAGATGATCTCCAAAGTCCCTTCCAACTCAAACCATTCTATGATATTTAGCCACTTCAGTGAGACAATGGTTTAGAGATAATTCATCTGCAATATTTGTCTTCTAAGGACTATGTAACATCCACTTTAACAAGATGAATGCTCTTGATTTTGTAATAACAACTTAGTGTATCCCAGTAGATACACTAAGATGTAGATCCCAGTAGATCAGCCCTCTTGCTGCTTTACTAGCTGTTGATTTGAGAGCAGATCAATGAGTTGCAGGACAGCAATGTAACTACTCCCTAATGTCACACTGCTGTCATTTTTCTTCATGGAATCCAACTTTTGTTGCAGTCATGGAGACTGCAGTTACTGTGCACATTTGCCACTTAAAAAGCAGGTTTGTTTCAACAGTCTGGGGATTAGGTTTTATGAAGTCTTGTTCCTCTTTCATAGGATGGTTTCATTCTGTCAGATACTAAAATACAAATGTTCCAATATCATGGTGTTATACTGCAGTTAAGTTTTATTTACTAAAAAACTTGTGCATGTAACTTGAGGTCTTAAAACATTTGTTTCACTGGTGTGTATCAGAGTTTCTGTAGGCTGGATTTTTTTCTTTACTGGGCATCAAAGCAGGTTATCTCTGTAGAGCTCTGAGCACCTGGAGGGACTTAGGATTTTTCTCCAACATTAAATCTCTTGAGGACAAAACTTTGGATCTCAGCAAAAATCAGGATTTAACGTGCAATTGATTCATTCAGAGACATGATACTAAGTTGACTGGATTGTCTGGGAAGTTTGTGTTACAGCAATATTAAAAGTAGATTTTAATTGGCTGATCTATCATTTTGCATGAAGAGACAGGGAAGTTTTCCTTAAACCAAAACAGCAATTAAGAGCTCTGAGCTTTATGAATGTACTTGGCCTGGCCATACTCTCTTATTACATTTAATGGGTTTCAAATGACCTTAGCCATCTCACTGCTTCCTCAATTATTCTGTTCTTTTTTTAAAACTTACAGTAATTACAGCTCAGTTATGATCTACTTCCATTATTCTGCTCAGCTTTTAATATTCTAAAATAAGCTGATGAGCTTTTTTTTATTGATGCAAACATTATAATATAAAGTTTCATGAACAGATTTATGCACAGTTTGTTTGTTTATACTGAAAAGCAAAGACCCAACCTTTAGTTTTAGGAAAGAGGCAGAGAGTGGGCCAAATGTTGTTTCAATATAGAAAAGCTCTAATTTCACATCTTAAGGATTTGGTTTTTCAGCAAAGCTAATGTATGATGCTTAGAATAGTATGTTTGCTTGATAGGTTGGGTTGCAGATATAAAAAGGATATTACATATCTGATCTAGCCTTTCTGCTTTTTCTTTCTACTAGCCTCCTAAACCTATTGCAAAACAGTAAAATGTGAATAAAAAGTAGTGGAGTCTTTGAGTCCCAATTCCAGGTTGCACCAGAGACTGAGACTGTGGTACAGAGTGAGGAAACTGAGGCAACTCATGTTTGAGAGAAGTGCACTCCTGTTAGTGAGTGTGATATTCTAGAAGGTTCGTAGAGAAAATGCAGTTTCATTCTTTGGAAACCCAGAAGTTAACATTTCAGCCAACCATCTGTGGTTGTCCTTTGGTGGTGACCACCTTCTGCAGAACAAACTTCAGGAATACTTCTGAATTAACAGGGAGATTCCTGATATTGAAGTTCATTGTACTCATATTCAAATAGCATCCTTTCTCTTCTGTGGGCAGCTACAGGCTTCCTGTATGAATGGACAACTTTCCACTTGAAAAAAAAAGTAACACTTTTTGCAGAAAGGAAAAAAAAAAGCTTTATAATTAAATAATATATTTTTAAAGCTATTAAAATTGAGCTTGAAAGCTTAGTGCAGAGTCCTTTGACTCAGTTGCCAGCCCCCATTCAAAAAAGTCTGTAGAAGTGGGGGCTTGTGAGCTCAATCAGCAAAAGCATGATGTTCTCATAGAATCATAGAATGGTTCAGGTTGGAAGGGACCTTAAAGATCGTCATGTTCCAACCTCCCTGCTATGAGCAGGGACACATCCCACTAGATCAGGCTGCACAAGCCTCATCCAACCTGGCCTTGAACACCTCCAGGGAGGGGGCAGCCACAACCTCCCTGGGCAACCTGTGCCAGTGCCTTACTGCCCTCATGGGGAAGAACTTCTTCCTGATGTCTAACCTAAACCTCCCCTCTTCCAGTTTAAAACCATTACCCCTTTTCCTCTCACTGCCCTCTCTGCTGAAAAGCCCCTCCCCAGCTTTCCTGGAGCCCCTTCAGGCACTGGAAGGTGCTCTGAGGTCTCACCAGAGCCTTCTCTTCTCCAGGCTGAACAGCCCCAACTCTCTCAGCCTGTCTCCAGAGCAGAGCTGCTCCAGCCCTTTGACCATCTTTGCGGCCTTTCTCTGGACCCTCTCCAACAGCTCCATGTCTCTCCTGTGCTGAGGGCTCCAGAGCTGGACACAGCACTCCAGGTGGGGTCTCACCAGAGCAGAGCAGAGGGGCACAATCACCTCCCTCGCCCTTCTCAGTCAGCATTGTTGGCTGCATGGCAGTGTGGTAGAAGCTCTGTAGCCAACATCTGAGCTTTCTGTCAGTATTCTGTGTCTATTTTACTAGAAGTTCCTCAAATCCAGTAGTTAACATGTCTGTGAGCTGGCAATTTTCCATTGCAGCCTATTAATCTGGATAATTCCTTGTGAGTTCTTAATACTTAGAACATATTCAGCCCTTTTCATAGCTGTACCTCTTCTGATCACTGCTGCTGTTTGAGAGCCTACATAATTGTCAGGGAAAACCTTTCCCTCAGGTGTTAAAAAGGTTTTTGTCAGGAGGTTTTTATACTGTATGTTTTGTTTTTGCAGGAATTCTTCAGTGGGTGAAGCTGATAGATAACTTTGAGGCTGAATATGAGTATGTCACCAATGAAGGAACCGTGTTCACTTTCAAGACAAACCGGCATTCTCCAAATTACCGGTTGATCAACATTGACTTCAGTGACCCAGAGGAATCCAAGTGGAAGGTTCTTGTCCCTGAACATGAAAAAGATGTTCTAGGTAAGAGTACAAGACTTTCTATTCTGCTTTCTTTCAAATTAATTCAGTAGTAATTCTATTGAATTATCTTCTGCAGACCTTCTTATTTTTTCCCCTGTGTTTAAACTTTATTTCAAATTCGCTATTAAAACACCTGCTGAGATTTGAGAGATCCAGGATCCATTCCTGTCTCTCTCTTACATTCTGTGTGGCCATAGTGAAGTTGCTTCATCTGTCCTTGGTTTTGTTCTGCGTTTGTAGGGAATGAGGGGAAAGTATTTTTCCTGCTTCTTGTCAGTGTAGTAAACATTTACTTGACAGTGAGGGTTTACAGCAAGAGGGACTTTGTAAGCAAAAAGAAGGGAGAGAGCAAGCCTGGCAGTAGTGCAGCACTCCACAGACCCCACGGGTTAGAGTTTGAGGCAGGATTTTCTGTTATTCCTGGGATAAGAGGAGTAGACAACACTTGAAAAAAAAGCCTTTGGAAAGTTGAAGGGCATGGAATTCTCTAAGTATACAAGCAAGTTGAAAACATAAATCTTTGGCTTTGAAATAATTAAAATCCCATCATTTTGGGAAAATTCTGTTAAAACTTAGAATTAATTTTAGATAATACCAGAAAACCTCCTCTGAGCTGTTTTTGACAGATGCTTTGTGTACATTTATGTAGTCTGTTCTCTGTACAGTGCAAGATACAGCTATGATTTGACTGGCATAATTATAGCTATTATAGCTATTCAAAAAGACACGAGTTTTTGGGGTTTTTTAAATTAATCCATCTTTATACTGATTAATTCGTTTGCTAATTTTCTGGTGAAGAGCTGCTTTGTAGAATGAGAAGAATTACCTCTGTGTCTGTGATTGATATGAGTATATACAGTAACAAACCTATTTTACTACTACTTCAGGTTCTTAAGATTGTACTTTTCAAGACACCTAAAAAAAAAACCTCTTAGTTTCTATCTGCATTTTGCAATGCATCCTGCATGTTTTCTGGTACAGCCTAGACAAGGTATGTCCTCACTTGGGCCATAAATGGTTCCTCTGAGCATGGCCAGAATTTTAGTGATGTGGCAAACAACTGCGATCTAGAGTATTGCAAGAATTTTGATCAACACAAAAGCAGCAAATTAGAGCTTGGTGAGACACAGATCTTTTTCTTAAGATTGTGAACTCTTTGAATCAGGAACCACCTGCATGGTAAAATGAAGTGCCTTTCACATCCTGTCCTGGTTTAGTGGTCAAGGTGAACCACAAACCAGAAGGCAGCATTGCTCTCGATTTACACACCCCCCCCCTCTACCCTCCCAAGGGAAGATAAAAGGGGAGTAAGGAAGAGAGACTTAAGGGTTGGAAATTGAAACTGGAACAAAGCAACTGTAACAAAGAAAGGAGAGTAACACCTGGGGTGAAGATCAGATATATACACTTATATACAGATATATACAAAAGCAATCTTGGTGATGGCAGGAATGGTTGGGTGACAGTCCGTTGTGGCAGGGCTGCCTCAGCAGAGGGGTCCACAGCTCCTCACAACACCCAGTGGAGTTGGATTCTGGAGGGCACATGGCAAGTTGAAGGAGCTCTGAGCAGCACCAAGGATGGAAGGTGCAGGAAAAAAGGGCTGAGCTTCCAGTTCTCTTGGCTTTTATAGAGTATAGCAGGGAGTGGGAGGGAATACTGACCCCTCTTTGTTCCAACCCTCCCGGGTCCTTTGGGATCCTAAAGACCCTCTCTCTAGTTCCTCTTAGAGGTGTCAACAACCTGCCAGGTCAACTTAAACCATAACAAGTCCTAAGCAGAAAATAAATAATAGGTGTAAGTGGAAAAATTGCTTCTAAGTCTAATTTCTGATTGAGTGCAAATTTGCTGACGGTCTGTGAAGGCATGCTCAAGTTAGGAGCAACAGCAATCCTTGAAGTGTGACAGAGTTGAAGAGTTGACTTAGAGATGATGAGTGTCCAAATAGAATGGGACAGAAACATATGATTGACATGAAATGTGTTACCATGTGTGAATGTACCTGAGACATGGTGTAGAAAGCCAAAGGAGCTTTGACCAGTGGCTTTATAAGCACTGGCTACATATTCTTTCCCAGTAAGATAAAAGCCACATCTGGTCTTCACTACACTGTGGTATTTAGCTCAACTTCGTTTTGGTTTCATGCTAAAGGCAAAGTCCAGCTGGGTTCATGTTCCTGTGCATGCAAAAAAAAAAAATATGAATGCATGCAACACTCCTTCAATGGATTATATGTGACAGCTTGGACTGTCCAAACAGAACAAGAACTGCACTGAGAAAACTGAAAGTTCAGATAAATGGGTTTGCAGGGGGCATGGGCCTCCAGACTGTAAACACAACAGGCATTTAGCTCCTAAACACTTGAAGGCAAAAACAATCTGTCATATAAGACCATCACAGTGACCTTCAGGAGTCTATTGTGTGTCATTAAGCCTCTATTTGAATGTGAAGCCAGAGTGGGCAATCATATGTCCACTTGTCTCTCTAGCTTTTTGGAGTGGGATGTACAAGATGAAATTAACAAATGGAAGTCTCTCCATGAGAGGATGGTTTATAAGTAGATCTTAGCACTACAGTAAAGTACGTTTGAATT
This sequence comes from Hemiprocne comata, assembly GCA_020745705.1. Lineage (NCBI taxonomy): Eukaryota > Metazoa > Chordata > Aves > Apodiformes > Apodidae > Hemiprocne > Hemiprocne comata. The sequence continues at coordinate 118,687,914 of CM036588.1, read as the reverse complement.
GTTCAATTGCTTCTTGGTGGCAAAGGCTTGCAAATTAGTGCTGCATCCTCAGTACCAACCTAGGGAGTCTTCTCATGTTCAGGAGGTTGTAGCCCTGAATAAAGGAAAAACCCACTCCTTCACTTGGTGAAGTCAGGCAGCATGCCAGTCTCCATGTCATGTTGTTTTAATCATTCCAAGATTTGGTTTAGAAAGATGTAATTATAGCAGAAGGCAGTTAATAATTCATTGTCTTGAAAACCTTGCAGTCAAGTGGATTTGATTTTGTGTGATCCAAATACGACAATGCAATGAAATGCCTACAGCAAAAGCTAGGAGAGCAGTGGTTCAAAGGGTGAATGAGTGTTGCTGCTGTCCAGTTTTACATGTGTGGGAGTGACTCTCTACCCAGATGTAATTAGCTGTATTAAAACTTCTTTATAAACATTATAGTTAGCAATGCTCTAGGTCTTAAGTGTTTCTTGTACTGTTAGTGGAATATATAGATACTCAGCTCAAACGTCTCCTACTCTGGTGTGATCTACCTGGTAGAATCATAGAATCATTTAGGTTGGAAAAGACCTTTAAGATCATCAAGCCCAACATTTAACTCTATTCTACTATGTTCACCCCTAAACCTTATCCCCAAGCACTACCTCTATATGATTTTTAAGCACATCCAGTGATGGTGGATCAACTACCTGCCAGGGCAGCCTGTTCCAGTGTCTGACAGCTCTTTCAGGAAAAAAAAATTCCTCATGTCCAGCCTAAACCTCCCCTGGTGTAGCTTTAGGCCATTGCCTCTTGTCCTATCACTATTTACTTGTGAGAAGAGACCAGCACCTAACCTCCCTACAGTGTCCTTTCAGGTAGCTGTAGAGAGCAATAAGGTCTCCCCTCAGCCTCCTTTTCTTTAGACTAAACAGCCCCAGTTCCCTCAGCTGCCCCTCATCAGACTTGTTCTCTTGTAGCCACAGCCTTCTTCATTTCTGTGTGTTAATTTAGATTCAGTTTCATCAAAGTTGCACCATGCAGTGTGACTGTGAATGAACATGCTCCTCAAGATAGACTTTTTTGTTGGCTTTTGTTGGCCTTTTTTGTTTTAAGCACTCTTTATAAATGAGCTAATTTGGGAAATACAGGGAAAAAAATAAACATGTTCCTGCACTGAGGTTCTACATACACCTCATTTACAATTCTCAGCAGGGGTTTTACACAGAGTTGAGTTAAATTTGGATCTCTATTCTGTGAGCTGAGAGGAAGAAATAAGTGACAGTTATTTTTAAATTCAATTTTAAGGGAGGCCTCAGAACATGTTGGGGTGTGATAAGATTCATTTTCCCTCCCTTTGGAATTTGTTCACAGAGTGTTACTCTTCATTTTCAATGAGTCTAAAATAGAACTATAGGAGAGAGTCACACCTGATGTTGAGGTGGTGGTTTAGCTGACCACAGAGCTGCTAGTGGATGTGCTGAGTTAGTTACATGACAGCTATGAAACTGTTAATGCAAACGGATCATTACAGACACTGACACCCTGGTTTTAAGGCACAAGATAAACCTGCTGTATTTAGAAGGTTAAATAATTAATTTTGAGAACTGTGACACCCCTCCTTCCCCCAAAGTGCGCAATTCTGGTGGAGCAGGGTAAGCTGAGAGCAGCAGTTACATCCAGCCCTGCACTTGTGACAATTGAAAGAAAAATCATAGAATCATAGAATCCTAGGGGTTGGAAGGGACCTCGAAAGATCATCTAGTCCAACCCCCCTGCCAGGCAGGGTCACCTAGAGCACATCACACAGGAACGCATCCAGGCGGGTTTTGAATGTCTCCAGTGAAGGAGACTCCACAACCTCCCTGGGCAGCCTGTTCCAGTGCTCTGTCACTCTCACAGTAAAGAAGTTTTTTCTGATACTCACCTTGAACCTCCTATGCTCCAATTTGCACCCATTACCCCTTGTCCTATCACTGGTCATCACTGAGAAGAGCCTAACTCCATCTCCCTGACACTCACCCCTTACATATTTGTAAACATTGATGAGGTCACCCCTCAGTCTCCTTTTTTCCAAGCTAAAGAGACCCAGCTCCCTCAGCCTTTCCTCATAAGGGAGATGTTCCACTCCCTTAATCATCTTTGTGGCTCTGCGCTGGACTCTTTCAAGCAGTTCCCTGTCCTTCTTGAACTGAGGGGCCCAGAACTGGACACAATACTCCAGATGCGGCCTCACCAATGCAGAATAGAGGGGGGAGGAGAACCTCTCTTGACCTACTAACCACACCCTTTCTAATGCACCCCAGGATGCCATAGAATAGAGTCCTGAATAAGGAGGGCTGGGAAATAAGACTCATTCCTCACTGTGTCATAGATGAGGTGAGTGATCCTGAACCACCTCGTTCAATCTGGTTTGGCCATTTAACAAGCAGGGACAAAGCTGGCAGTGCTCCTGTACCTTGTGCACATCACACACCTCAACACAGGGCGTGTAAAATGCTGTGTTTCCCTCAGCTAGGTTATGCTCTCCAAGTGAAAAATAATAGTTTTCTTAACACCTTTAACCTGATAGCTGATTCATAAATGTTTAGAGAGTTTGAGGAGGAGAGTTACTGCAACTACAGTGTGTCTTTTGGCACTGTAGTGAAACCAGGAGGGAAAATCTGGAACGAGTAGTACGGAATTGTTGATCCTGAATGGCAAGGATGTGCATGGGTGTGAGTAATCAATCCCTCCTGTTCCTCTCAGCTGGCAGGAAGCTTGTGCACTCTGTTACCCTCAGTTGTTTTACAGAGCACCCAGAGGTTTACACACTTGGGACTTCTGCTTGCAAAGTGGGTGCATGAGGGATTGTGTGACAGTTCTAGTCGTGTGACCTTCTGTGTGTAGCCCAGAGGAAGCACCCTGTGGAGATGGCTAGCACAGGAGCCAGGCAGAGAGGAGGAAGTTGGTTGCAATGTAAACAACCAGATTGGTAAGCTTCTGCTGTCAAATGTGGAGAAAAAAAAACAACAAAACAAAGCTGGGATGTTTCCCAGCAACAAAAAGCAACGCCTAAAGGCTGGTCAACATGGGGAAAGGATGTGGTTCAGATGCATGTTCCTGACTGAAGGTTTTATTCTGCTCCCCTAGTATGGCTTTTGTGGCTCTGTTTCACTCTGTGTACTGTGGAAAACCTGCATCAGATGATGTAGGTCTGTAGGTTACTTACAGAAACGTTGCTCCTGATGTTTGCACCTTCAGAAGATCTTTGCCCCACCATCACCACCTTTGTCTCTTGTTTTTGTGTCTCTCAGAGAGGATATGGGGTATAAAATCCTTCTCTTGTTGAAACTGGTTGGACCTTTTCCATTAACTTTAACATGGCAGGCTGTCACTGGGGATGGTGTCTCTGAGATAAGACATGCCTTTTCATATGTTGTGAGGAGTTACCAACATTTACTCACATGTTTTAGGATGATTCATGTTTTATTCTGCAAATTACTCATGTTTAGCTTGCAAGTCTACCCATAAGTAGCCTTGAGTGGTAGTTACAGGTCATTTTAATTGAGATCAGCATGGAAACCTATTAACCTGCAGAGACACTGAAGTTTATGGTTGCTCTCTGTGATGACTGAAGAAACCAAAATGACCTTCCAAGTCTATTTTCCAGCAAAAACTTTCCTGCCCATTAGAGAAGGCATTGTCCAATGCTGGTACCTTGCCCATGACTTAGGTTTTCAGTCTGACTTGCCAGGGGAGAAGTTGCACATACATAGTTGGAAAAGGACAAAAATCATCACCTCACCTAGTCCTACAGACAAAAAAAGTGTCCCTCATTCCCTGTGTTTTGTCTTCTTTGTATTTAATTAGAGAATTAATGAGAAGCAGTTGAAATACTTCTGTTGCAAAGGAGGGTAACTGGTTTCTTAAATGATACAAATACTAAGAGACATGAAAAGGTTTCAGTCTTTTTCCTGTGCATGAGTAAATAAATGGATCTCTGGTTAGAGATCTAAAACCAGTGGCACAGGAGACAAGAGAGAATATGTTACATGATACATTCTGGGTGAACTGGAGTCCTGAAGAGCTTCTGCTCTTCACAGGATATAAAGATGGGAATTGAAGTGAAATGGCCTGTAGAACTGCAGGGATTTTTGTAGACATTGGTAGACCTGGCTTTTTTTTTTTAAGTAGCTTGGATTATCCAAAGTGTAATTTTAAAAAATTAGCTTTCCATTAAAAAGTTCACAGATCTGTGGGCGTTTTTTTAAGCTTAATTCTTCTGAGGAGGAAACTGGGAATGTGAAAGGATAGGAATAATGGAAATTAACCTCTGCAGAGTGGTGTGTTCCTGGGTCTTTTTGTCAGATTGAGTTCACTGTGCTGTATCTTGCTACCTTAGGCTCAGGAATGCTGTTTTACCATTAGCTTCTTGAATTAGTGTGAGGTTTTTTTAAATTGCATGTTTACCCAAGAGGCCAATGCCATCCTGGGGGGCATTAAGAAGAGTGTGTCCAGCAGGTCAGGAAGGTTCTCCTGCCCCTCTGCTCTGCCCTGGGGAGGCCTCCCCTGGAGCACTGGGTGCAGGTCTGGGCTCCCCAGTTCAAGAAGGACAAGGAACTACTGGGGAGAGTCCAGCACAGGCCACTGAGATGATGAAGGGACTGGAGCATCTGCCTGTGAGGAAAGGCTGAGAGAGCTGGGGCTGTTCAGCCTGGAGAAAAGGAGGCTGAGGGGGGATCTCATCAGTGCTGGTCAGTATCTCCAGGGGGTGTCAGGAGGATGGGGCCAGACTCTTCTCAGTGGTGCCCAGTGACAGGACAAGGGGCAATGGGCACAAACTGGTTCACAGGAGGTTTAACCTGAATATGAGAAAATACTTCTTGACTCTGAGGGTACCAGAGCCCTGGGACAGGCTGCCCAGAGAGGCTGTGGAGTCTCCATCCCTGGAGACATTCCAAACCCGCCTGGATGTGTGATCTGCTCTAGGGATCCTGCTCTAGCAGGGGGTTTAAACTAGATGATCTCCAGAGGTCACTTCCAACCACTACTATTCTGTGATTCTGTGAGAATATCACCTCAGAATAGCCCTTTTCTTACACCCAGTAGAGCTTGCTTACAAGAAGAGTCTCCTCAATGCTTAGGCAATAACAACAAAATTAATAGTCACCTCTAGGTTCTATGCTTTCTGTCCCATACAGGATCACAAGTCTTTCTGTTCTTATTAGTTTAGCTTTAGTCTAAATCACAATGGTTGTTGTGGTTTTCTTGCAACTCCATAAGTTCTGCTTGCAAAGATGTGTGTGTTGCTCGGGTTTTGCATTGAAATAATTTAAGAACAGTATTGATGTATAAGGACCCCAAATGCACAAGCATATATTGTTTAAAGAATTTTTTTCTGCCTAAATTAGCTTCAAGCACCATGGTCAGTGCATTTCCACAGAATCCCAGCCTTTAGTTTTGGGTTCATATTTTTTTTGTTTCAGAACACAGGTAACTTTTAAAACTTTAGGTGTTAAAGTCAATGAATGTTAGAAGTTCTGGTGTATGTATTCAGGTATGCTAAAGAATTGTAGAATCAGATTATAACTGTTTTCTTTCTTCCCATATTTTATTTTTTTTTTACTGCGTTTTCTCTGACTTTATTTTTCTTCCCCACAGAATGGGTTGCTTGTGTGAGGTCCAACTTCTTGGTTTTGTGCTACCTGCACGATGTGAAGAATATCCTACAACTTCATGACCTAGCTACTGGTGCTCATCTCAAGACTTTTCCCTTAGAGGTTGGCAGTATTGTGGGATACAGTGGCCAAAAGAAAGACACGGAAATATTCTATCAGTTCACTTCCTTTTTATCTCCAGGTAAAGTTCCTTTTGTCCCTGAGTTATTGGTCCTTTTCCTGGGAACAGTATCTTTCTCGTTTTCTGCTGTTCAGTAGTTACTAGATATGTCTAAGATGCAAATAAAACTGCTTCCCCCCATGTAGTGAGTAGTGGTTGTGCCCTTCAAAAAATATACCAGTCCTTGATCCATGAAGCCTAAATAATATGCCTACAAATATTTGAGAGGCATGCCTTCAGAAATTACTCAAGACTGGCTTGTACTAGAGCTGAAACTGTAGCATTCTCTTAGCTCTTGCCTCATGCAGCAAGATAAAAGTTTGCAAATCCTGTTGAAGACAATTGTTAATGTATTCAATGGAATTTTCCTCACAATTTTGAAGAACATTAATAGAAGACACAAAAATTCTTTCTTACAGCTTTGTGATTCATCTAGGCATAGCCTCATTAGAGTGAATTAGCATACTGGTGTTTAATACTTGCAACAAAAGTGATAGTAAATATATATATATGAAATAATGAATAGAGCACTTCTGAAACCATAGATGCTGCCACCATAAAATGATTTTTGCTCTTCCCTGAAAAATATGGTTATCCCTGCTGTCCACTCCAGTCACACACCTAGGTGAGCACTCTGGTGTTTTGAATTTCTTGAGCACCCGGCAAAAAAGTGCAGGCCCCAACATTACCATGTTTTTGGATATTAACTTAAAACTGGAGGAGGGGAGATTTAGATGAGACACTGGGAGGAAATTCTTGAGTGTGAGAGTGGTGAGACACTGGGCCAGGTTGCCCAGGGAAGCTGTGGAAGCCCCATCCCTGGAAGTGTTGAAGGGCAAGTTGGATGGGGCTCTGAGCAACCTGGTCTAGTGGGAGGTGTCCCTGCCCATGCAGGGGGGTTGGAACTGGATGATCTTAAGGTCCTTTCCAACCCAAACCATTCTATGATTTCTATGAGCTGCCATGGCTCTAACAATAGAACAGAACAAGAGCTTGAGCAGGGGTTCAGTTACACATTACTGAGACATTAGATTGAGTCCTGAAATGCAGTCTCTGACTGTGCTTATGCTTCATCATGTGGTTCCCTAATATGCAGCTATTCTGCCTGCTCTGTGTGTAAAGTTTGCCAATACATTATCCAGCTTGGGCAGGTGTATATATATGTCAAATGACTGCTCTGCCTGTGTCTGACTGGTGTGTTTTCCTTTGTGCTTCTGCATCACTTTCTGGATCCTAATTTTTGAGTGAAGTGCTGCTTTAATGCTTGTTTCTACCTGTCACCCTTTGTTAGACTTGCTATTCATTTTGTGACAAATGAAGGAAAAAAGTTCCAAACATATCAGAGTAGTCCTACTTTTATTCCCCTGTTAATTCACCATTATAGAAAGAAGCTTAATCAGTTATTAGAAATCTTGGTTTCCATCTGTGTTCCTTTGCCAATCTGTATCTTTTTGATTTTTCCTCAGTCTGTAAAAATGATTTAATGAGACAATTGTATCAGCTATATTTCCTCATTATTTTGTGTTTCAATATAATTTTTTATAGCTATAACCTCTGTAATAATTACTTCTGGTTTCCTGAAGGTTTCTAAAATACACACAATACAGCAGTATTTCAATCAAGTTCTGTCCACCTTGGGTGATTTTATTACATTGAGGCTGCTGTAGAGGGCTTGTTGCCTTAACTTCTAGTGTTCTTTTCCCTAATATGTTTAAAATTTTACAGAGACCAGCTTGTTGTAAAGCAGAAAAACAATAAATAATTAGTTGGTTTTATGTATCCTATATATTTGTAGTATATCCATGAATTTTAGGATTTTATAGTATGTTGTCTAGTGTGCAAACATGATAGTCACACTGTATGGCACGTGCTCAAATGTTATTAGGGTTGAATGACAGGAAATGTGATTTATAGTCTAAATGCAAAATTCTTCTTGGCCAAATACACATCTGTGGAGTGTCTAGATTAATAGTTTCTGTCATTCTGCCTCTGCTGCAGCCTAGAAATTCTGTATTGCTGATAGACGTATTTTCTCATGTGCACAATCCTTGGAAATCATAAGTGCAAGTCAGGCAGGTGAAGTTGCTTTTAAACCTGCAGGATCAGAACATCAAAGAAATTATACGAGACCGAATCCCACTCAAGTTACACGGGCAACCCGTGCTAGTCTGCCACCATTTCAAGTGGCTGCTCAGCTCTTCCCATCATCTGGGAGTCTATTTCAATTGTAATTTCAAAGTATTTTATCATAAAGAGAAAAATGTTGACTGAAATTCTTGATATATGTATTGTCAGTTGGGTGGCTCTAGAAGAGATGTTTTAAAACTGACTTTATACATCTTTCTTCCAACATGTTGTTCTCAGTAAGTGCTATGTAACTTGATGAAAACAAATAATTTTTGCTTCACCCACATACCTGGCTTTGTGTGGGCAGTGGGAATTATTCTTTCTGCACAGAAAGGCTTTGTGCCCTTCCTAGATGAAGTGTATGTGTGTAAGTGTTAAATTATGTATTAACTGAAAGAATGTGTCTGGAGCTACTGGTTTTCACCCCACGGAGTTACCTTTGCCATTCAGTGCTCCACCAGCATGTCTAAACCAGCATCATTTTAATGCTGCACATGCACTAAGCTGACAAACTCATGCTCTGTTTTAGGTATTATATATCACTGTGATCTGACCAAAGAGGAACTGGAGCCAAGAGTTTTCCGGGAGGTGACTGTGAAAGGGTTTGATCCTTCAGTTTACCAGACAATTCAGGTAATAAACATGAATCCTTCTGTCGTGCTGTAATCACTTACATAAGCATTTAACAAAATGGCATTTTCTAAGGGTCAGAGTGTTTTGATTATTTCCTGAGTTGCCAGTCTGAAGGTCTGTGTGTGTGTGTTCTGAAGGAATTCCACCAAGTCATCTTGTTTTTAGGAAGGTTGGAAGATGCTACTGCAAGTAATGAAGCAGGCTCAATCCTCAGTCACCCTACATTATAATGCAGTATGTTCTGTAATTTTTTTCCCATGTGATAGTATTCTTTGATACTTGTTTTAACATCAGTCTGCTGTTTTTGTTTTTCCATGTTTATATATTTCTTCTACCCAGGCAACTTGCTGTGGCTCCAGTAGGCAAGTGTGTGATAGAGCAAGGCTTGTAGGCAGTGGAGAAATGTGTTTTTACTGCTTCATTCAAATTCATTAATGGGCTTCTGCAGGATAACTTCAGGGCATGGGGAAGCTGATAAAGAGAAAGAAAACAGCATTGTCTTTAAGAAAGAAATTGGTACAATAGTAATACTGCCACCAAGCTCAGAAGGATAAAAATGGAAGACAAATACCCATGTACTTAAAAAGGGTTTAGAAGGGGTTGCCTTAAGTTAGAAATAATGTATTTTTCTAGTTATGAAATAAATGTCCAGAAAAACAAAGTCTTATTTTACATTTAAATCAATTATGTGCTACGTTGAGGTAAAGCAGAACAGAAACACAGATGATTTCAAGGAGGAATCATACTGATGCTATGCCCTTGGAAGTGTTCACTTTGTACATGGCTGGCAGGGCTTCACTGCTAGGCTGCAGTGGAGTGGAAATCTCTGGCACTGTTTCTGGTTTTCTCCTTACACACTCGTGCTCAGTACCAGCTCTAGGGAAATGCGGCCTGTGTAGTTACACTGGGACCAGTGCTTATAAAGAGCTCCCCACTCACCTGGGCTTGCCTTTTTATCAACAAATGATCTCAGTGTGGTGACATCTTGGAAATCAGTTTCCCCTATCATTCAGATCCTTGGAGAAATCTCAGTTGAGCTGTGGAAGAGGCTGTTTGTCAGGGCTGGGACTGCCTTGTCACCTTGTAGTTAGTCAGGCTGCCAGTGCTGCACAATTTTGCCAGACTCGAGTCCTCGTTTCCATTTGTGGGGTCCCACTTGGACCCTTCATGATGCTTCTGCTTGGAGGAGGGAATGGGAGATGGCAGCTTATCAAAGCAGTTTGTCAGTGGCTGCCAACCTAGATGATAGCTTTGCAGAACCGTTGCAAAACTCAGGCGACATTGCAGGGAATTGTGAAAGGAACTCAAAATTAATAATGCAAGAAATATACTGAGAATAGGCAAAGGTTGCAGCATTCATTTCATAATTTTAATTTCCATCAGAATTATTAAGTAGTAAAGAAAAATGTTGCTGGTTCTGTCCTGATCCATGTCCTTAATGAAAGGCCAGTCTCCTGCCTAAGTTCTTCCTTTATTCTCACGTAACTGAAGAAGTACCTACTAAGATTAGCAATCTTCCTAGCTTTGTCTGCATAGCATACATGAAACTGTAATGAGTTGTTGTTCTTCAGCAGTTTTTGAACATAACTGAGTTAAGAAGATGTGAACTGAAGTGTAAGGTGTCATGTATGTGAAACCTGAATGAATGGCAGTTGAAAAATGCCACAGTGCCTGCTTTTTGCTCTTTTCCTCTTTACAGTATTTCACAGATGCTGTGCAGTGCAAGTTTGGACCAGTGATAAAGTTTACTACACTAGGTAAATGTATGGTAGAGCAGCTGCTTTGTATTACCTGAGGTTAAATTCTTAGCCTTTGGCAGCCCAAACTAAGAAGAAATTGGCCAACTTACCTTGCACTGAAGGGAGAGCTCTTCCAACATACCTGACATTTGCACCAGGGTAAGAGCGTGCCCATGGGTTGCTGACTGTACGTGGCACCCTGCAAATACATAGTCTAATGCTTGTGCATGTGCCCATACCTTGAAAGACTCTGTGTTACCTTCCTGAAAACGTCAGACTGTTTAAAATGCCTATCACAGAATTACCAAGGCTAGAAAAGACCTTTAAGATCATCAAGTCCAGCCTATGACCAACACCACCACACCATCTAGACCATGGCACTAAGTGCCACATCCAGCCTTGCCTTGAACACATCCAGGGATGGTGCCTCCACCACTTCCCTGGGAAGTCCATTCCAGTGTCTAATCACCCTCTCCATGAGGAAGTACTTCCTGATATCCAACCTAAACCTCCCTTGGAGCAGCTTCAGGCTGTGTCCTCTTGTCCTGTCACTGGTTGCCTGGAAAAAGAGCCCAGCCCCCACCTGACTACAACCTCCCTTCAAGTAGTTGAAGAGAGTGATGAGGTCCCCCCTGAGTCTCCTCTTCTCCAGGCTAAACAACCCCAGCACCCTCAGCCTATCCCTGTAAGACTTTCCCTCTAGTCCTTGCTTGCCAGAGTATCAGAAATGTATCCTGGCTACTTTTGTTAAATGATATATTAAGTTGCATTAATAACTTTTCCTCTGCCAAACGCTTCTTGAAAGTTGTCTTTGCTTCCATGCACACTTTCATCGATCACAACGACAGAGTTTTTCAGGAAATAGCCTTGGGTGGGTTTTACAGGAGGAAAAAACAGTTGTGCAGGAACTTTCAAACGACTATTCCTGTAAGTTCTTTACCTCATAAATAACTCAACTGCTGCTTGAAATAAAAAGCCTTTATTTTATCTTAACGAAGTTGCTAGCTAACTTCTTATATGCCTCTCTGTCTTAACACCTCTCAGTGACACTCTAATAATGGATAAACAGCCTTCTGGCCTGCCTCATGACCCACCTACTTTCAGGCTGATACGCAGGATTATAAGTGTTGAAACTGCAACAATAAAAACGTCACTTGGCTCCTTTTGCCATTCTTTGAATACCTTCCACTCCTGTCCCTAACACAACTTGAGATGAACCAAAAATAGATGTTGCTATTGACAGATGCACTTGGAATTAGCTCTCACAGAAGAACGGTGAAATTCACAACACTTTTACAACTTTGTTTGATTTAAAGGCAGCTGCTGTTTAGATGTTTTTGCAGAGACGAGTCTTAAAAAGGATATTTCTTTCTTGGGGCTGGGATGAATTTCCTTCTCTTTCTTTTGCAGAAATTATTTTTACACGTGGAGTAATTTTCATGAAGTTTCACATTGTTCAGTCTTTCATCCCCATCATCAAGCCCTTACAGCATTGATTTCACGTTGTTGACAGGGAAGATTTGCCTACAGTCACTCTTAATTCCTAGTGGAGCTTTATGCCATACAGTTTTGTCACAAGGGTTCATCTCTGTTTCAGGAAAATGCTGAGGGAAGATGAGTCAGACCCTAGGTTGATTGGCAGAGCTGTGGGAGAAACTTGCGCGTAGCACCTGCCCACGCTATTCCTGGATCTCGCCGTTGCTGGTGGTGTCATTCCATGAACACTAGATTCCTTCATCAAAATAAAAAGTAGCAGAGGGCAGAAGAGGAGAGGAGAGTCCCATGAAAGCTGTATTAAGCTCAACCTGCGTAGCAATGCAAGAGCTGATGGCATCACTGCTTTTTTCAGTGGGGATGTAGAGATGGTCTTACTGCTGTTTCTTTCCCTTACTGAAGTATATATGAATAGGTTACTAGAGTTTGGAGAGAAATTCAGGAGCTCTGAATTTATCTTTGTTATGAAAAAGCACTCTCATACCAGAGAAGATTCTGAGCAGAAGCAAATAATTCTCCCATTTTCTTCAGGGAAGTAAGTTGTTTTGGCATCCTTTTCCTCCTCCTGCTGAGAATTCAGCACAGCCAAAAGGGGATTAATTTTTGAGGTATTGGACTTCCTTGGTTCTAAGAGTATTTGGGGTTTGAATCCTGCCTCAATCTCATGGGATGGGAGAGAGGAGAGGAATTCATACCTGGGGAAAACAAGTTGCTTATTGTTCTTTGTTTCTATTTTATCCCTTTTATATCCTTGTGCTTCCATATTGCAGTGAGGAAAAAAATGAAGAAATGTGGGGGCAGGGGTTGTGGAGAAATGCACCAGTTTTAGTGCTTGCCACAGTGTGGCAGACACCTGCCCTCTTGCAGGAGGGAAATGAGCTGTGAGCTGCATCCCTCAGAGCTCCCAGGAAGAAAACTTAAGTCTTCAGCCCTGGTCTCTGCCAGTGTTTTGGCAATGGCTGTGGGGTTGGCGCCAAGACAACGGTCTCACTCTGGAGAACGTCAACAAAATCACAGTGACAACTGTGGCAGTGTTGGCTGTTTGCCAACGCGAATTTAGCATCTTGCACCCTTGGCATGGGACTGTTGCAAACGCCTCTTCAATCTGCCATTACCTCTTCTAATTGCAGGTCAGTAAAGAAACACTAACTGAGAACATAGTCCTCTCATTTCAAGGCCCTGTATTTCCTGAAAGCCAAAAGATTGTATATTAAATATGTTCCGTGTTTGCAGCCACATTACACTCCATTTTAAGGCGGGAAATTGTCTGTATGAAGGACTTAGTGTCTAGAAGAGTATGAAGTGAAGCATTTCCCATAACGACCTTACATGCTCTTGAACTCTGAAATCCTTATGCCTGAGCAGAGGAGTAGCAGTTGACTCTACACCCCTTATATTTAAGCAGCTCCATCCAATGCACTTAGGATAATTCACACCAGTAATTCTGGCAGACCATGATATTCCCTTAACTGTCTGAAGTAGGAACCAGGTCTCTCATTCCAAGTAAGAGGATGAAGTGATAGGATTTTGCATTGCTTTCTTCTCTGATCCAGTTCAAATCCTTCTTTAAGGTCTAAATGTCTGGGTCTGCTTTATCCCCTTCTTCCATACCACAGAGGATTGCTGCACAGTTTAGGATGTTGGGAGATGTTGTTCAGCAGAAGGCACAACAATGGAAACATGGTTTGGGATGGAGGAGTACAGAGCTGCCAGAAGAACTAGCAGACTACCAGGTCACACAGTGTGAGGGTTAATCCTAAAATACATTTGGAGTGTCACATAGGCTTTGTGATTCACTACTTCCAAGCTTCTAATATATGATCATTTATTTTTCTGCTAAGTGTGCAGGGAATTGAAGAGCTTCTTAAAATGTTAGAGTCTGTAGATCCTTCATGCTCAAGATATTATAAAAACATCCATTTGTTTTAAGCCTACGAGAGAAGTCATTGTTCGTTGTATTCTTATGTCTTGTTCAGTAGAACTTCTGTTTGAATTTTCAGTGGTTTGTTTTCCACTTCTCTAGTAAATGGAGATGTTAGTTGACATACTTGATCCCAAGCTGCATTCTGTGCTCCATTTCTTTCTTGGAATTACTTAAAACAAGATGAAATAACATTAACTGAAACAGAGCTGTAACCATTGAACGTAGTGTAGAGAATCCCTTTTTACACACAGGAGTTTTAAACAAGAGCTTAAGCAATTGTAATGGACCTTAAAGGGTTGTTTTACAGCCTCTCGTGCCTTAAATGATTGGATTGATAATTGTGAATAAAAAGTCGTTTTGATTTTTACAAGAAACGGCAAAATACATTTTGCCATTAGGAAAAGGATTAAAAAGTCATTCACTCAGACACCTTAAATGCACACGTGTGTTGCAGCCTTCAGGAATCTCAGTAGGTAGATTCTTTGCTGATATAGAAAGACTAAAATGAGAATGTTGTTGTAGTGAAAATGCTTGTTTCTTGCCCTCTTTGAAAGCAAATCACTGAAGATTTCTTCCTTTCTCTTCATATTCACTCCTGTGATTGATCTCATCTCCAGTAATTAACCATGAACACATTACTATTTTAATTAACTCCCTTACTCACAAGATAAGTAAGAATTCTATTTAATAATTCTCAGTGGGAGTCTTTTATTTCTCAAAGGTAGTGAGTGTTATTAGCTTCATTCTACAGGAGCAGAAACATTCAGGATGAAATTTGTCCATGGTTGCACTCTGATGAGGTGTTGCACTGGGAATACGTTTTGATGGTTTGCTCTTCTAATGGCAGTGGTTTGCTCTTCCTCTTTTTGCTGATCCTCAGAGTTAAGTCTTCAGATGTGGCTTGAAAACTTAATCAAGCCAGTTATTAAAGTTGTCCTACACAAGTAGCAGTTCATAGAACATCAGCATTTGGTGGACTTGGCAGTGCTCAGTTAATGGTTGGACTTGATGATCTTAAAGGACTTGTCCAACCTAAAACAATTGTATGATTCTACGGTTCTGTTCTGTCAATTAAAAGACCCCACTCCCAATATCTCCAATAGTATTAAAGGCTGGTAAAAAACTGTGGTTTTGTTAGCATGGTGTTTGTGTGTCTTGTACAGTGCCACTTCCTTCAGTGGCGGAGGATTAAACACTACAGGATGCTTCCACAAAAACCTACTCTGAAGCTTCTTTGAGGCTGTTCAATTCTGGCTCAGACCAACCAGTCATAAAAATGGAAGATGTCAGCACACTGAGGACTGCATTGCAGAGTCCTCTAGTGAAAGAAAGAAGTGGTAGCTACCACTTTTCCCTGTCCCTTTTTTGAGGCTGAATGTCAAACCTGGGCATGCCAGCATTGTTCAGAATGAGAGCGCTCCCTTGCAAGTGTGGGAATTTTTTCTGTCCATCTGCCCATCCATTCCTTTGCCTCATGGAGCCTTCTCAGGAGGGTGTTGTGATCATAATGCTGCATCGAGGACGGGTCACTCTGGGACCACAATCACCTGTTTTATTCACACAGCTGGCAAAGGTCCCTGGATGATTGCAGTTGTCAGTCAGCACTGGGGTGTGGCAGCATTTGAGCTATTGATCTTGCAGGGAAATGTGATGAATTCTGGTACCTGGCCACCAAGACACCCAGACTCTTTTGGTTTTCTTTTTTGGTACTGTGCTGGCAGTGTCATGTCAGTCTGTTGAGTAATCTTTAGGTTTCCAAAGAAGGGGATTTGCATTTAGTAAGAGTTATTTATGCATGTACATATCTGTCTCTGTCACAGAATGGTTTCTAAAATTAAGCAAATTTGCCAGACAATAGTACTTAGTTGTTTACTTGTTAGAGAAACCCATGGTACTTGAGAATAAAATACTATCATAGAATCCTAGAACGGTTTGGGATGGAAGGGACCTTGGAGATCATCTAGTTCCAACCCCCCTGCATGGGCAGGGACACCTCCCACTAGACCAGGTTGCTCAGAGCCCCATCCAACCTGCCCTTCAACACTTCCAGGGATGGGGCTTCCACAGCTTCCCTGGGCAACGTGGGCCAGTGTCTCACCACCCTCACACTAAAGAATTTCTTCCACATGTCTCACCTCAATCTCCCCTCCTCCAGTTTTAATCCATTGCCCCTTGTCCTCTCACTACAAGCCCTTGTCCAAAGCCCCTCCCCAGCTTTCCTGGAGCCCCTTCAGGCACTGGAAAGTGCTATGAGGTATATGGACAAGTTATAAAATACTCTTTTTAATTTTAACATTTAAACTTTTAATATTTAAATATTTAAACAGTTTTCTGATATGTAACTAATACAAAACCTCAGTGTAAGTGCTGAATTTTTGAATTTATCTGTTTTCACCAGCTATTCCTGTAGATTTTATTATAGATGCACACTCCCTGGACGACTTTCACATCTCTCAACCAATTATGTCTCTGTGAAAGCTAGAAGGCAGCAAGAAGGGGAGGCACTTGTTCTGTTTCAGAGTCTCTGTCTTCTGTGTTTCTACTTTGGAAGCCCCTCTTCCTGAAAGCATATAAAACATGGGTAAAAGCAATCTCAGAATGTTGATTGCAGCCCAAGAGGTAGGATACTGCTGTTACTGCCCAGCAGGTGATGTAGCAGTTGTGAACACAGAATCGTAGAATCACAGAATAGTAGTGGTTGGAAGTGACCTCTGGAGATCATCTAGTTTAAACCCCCTGCTAGAGCAGGATCCCTGGAGCAGATCACACAGGAACACATCCAGGTGTGTTTGGAATGTCTCCAGGGATGGAGACTCCACAACCTCCCTGGGCAGCCTGTCCCAGGGCTCTGGTACCCTCAGAGTCAAGAAGTATTTTCTCATATTCAGGTTAAACCTCCTGTGAACCAGTTTGTGTCCATTGCCCCTTGTCCTGTCACTGGGCACCACTGAGAAGACTCTGGCCCCATCCTCCTGACACCCCCTGGAGATATTGGTCAGCACTGAGGAGATCCCCCCTCAGCCTCCTTTTCTCCAGGCTGAACAGCCCCAGCTCTCCCAGCCTTTCCTCACAGGCAGATGCTCCAGTCCCTTCATCATCTCAGTGGCCTGTGCTGGACTCTCTCCAGTAGTTCCTTGTCCTTCTTGAACTGGGGAGCCCAGACCTGCACCCAGTGCTCCAGGGGAGGCCTCCCCCAGGGCAGAGCAGAGGGGCAGGAGAACCTCCCTGACCTGCTGGCCACACTCTTCTTAATGTCCCCCAGGATGGCATTGGCCTCCTGCCTGCAAGGGCACATTGTTGGCCCCTGGTCAGCTTGCTGTCCACAGAAAAGAACAGAAAAACCTGTGGCAGAGCTGCTGTAATAACCAAGGGACAGAAAAACTGGGAGAGAATAGAAACTACAGTGCCTGAACATGGTTGGAGGTGATGGCCACATGGGCATGTACCCGTGTCCCAAAGCTGGCCACTGTGTCTACCAAGGCTAGAGCATGCTGGGCTCTGTGACAGGTCACTTCTGCTTGTACCATTCCTGTCTGGCTTTTGTCTGCCTTGTGCTTAAAAGCCTTCAGGCTCCTTAGCCAGTCTGTCCCAGTGTCTCACTGTATTTACTGTTAAAAAGCTTTTGCAGGGAGCGGGGTAGGGTCCTCCACGAGGTCTCACCTCAGTTCCCTCACTGTATCACAGAATCACAGAATCAACCTGGTTGAAAAAGACCTTGAAGATTATCAAGTCCAACCATAACCTAAATCCACCCACCATAACCTTTATCTACCCGTTAATGCTCAAATCATATTATTTCAGTGCTCAATCATATATTTCATGCTCAAATCATATATTTCTTTTAAACACTTCCAGGGATGGTGACTCCACCACCTCCCTGGGCAGCCTGTTCCACTGTCCAACCACTCTTTCAGTAAAGAAATTCTTTCTAATATCCAGCCTAAACCTCCCCTGGTGCAACTTCAGGCCATTCCCTCTCATCTTGTCATTATTCACTGGAGAGAAGAGACCAACTCCCACCTCCATATAACCTCCTTTCAGGTAGCTGTAGAGAGCAATGAGGTCACCCCTCAGCCTCCTCTTCTTCAAACTAAACAACCCCAATTCCCTCAGCCTCTCCTCATAGGATTTATTCTCCAGGCCTTTCACCAGCCTGGTAGCTCTTCTCTGGACACGCTCCAGCACCTCCCAACATCTTTCTTGTAGTGAGGGGCCCAGAACTGGACACAGTACTCAAGGTGTGGCCTCACCAGTGCTGAGTACAGTGGCACTGTGGTTGAAAGACATTGCTTTGTGTTCCTCACAGACATGGGTGACAGGTAATTCTCCTAGTTACAGCATCCTTCTGCATATTTTGAGGCACTAACTGTGTGTCCCCACGATATATTTTTTCTTTAGACTAAAAAAAAAACAAAACTGTCCTCTGTTCAGTTTTTCTGGCAGATTGTATTTTCTGGATCTCCTGTCACTCTTCCTTCTTCCCCCAGAATCTCTTTAGATGGGCAGCATGTGGTGTGCCACGTTTTAAATAACTTCATACATCTTGTGGGTGAGACTGTGACTTACATGTCCCAGTGTAGGGGTTGCTTTTTCCCTAACAATTCATTGTTTAAGCTCAGTTTGGTGTGTAATAAAACTCCAAGATACTTTCCTGATTTGTTTTTTTGGTCAGTTGTTCCCTATCCTGTAGATCCCTGCACCTGTTGGAGTCTATTGCATTTCTGGCCTTACTGGGTTGCATTTTACTATTTTTCAGGTAGTTTTTTGCATGATGTTTGTTTCTCCTTCCAAAAAGCACTCCCATGTCCCTTCTTTTCTGCAGTGCCTCAGTGTTTCCTGTTAGCAATTAAGCTTCCCCTCAGCTCCATATTCCATTTAAAGACTTCACAGTGGATGCATCTCTTTATTATGAATGGTGTCCTGTAGGCTGCCAGGGAGCTGGAATATTTACAGGATAGAAATGGCTCTGACAGAGCTGGGAGGTTTGTGTTTCAGAGCTGGGAGGTTTGTGTTTCAGAGCTGCAGGCCTCCAGGCACACACAAGTTGGTAACTAGTTTATGCAGTCATTTATTAGGCTTGCCAAACAACTGATACAAGGAGGTTTAAGGAAGTAGATCAGCCTGCAGAGAATAAAATAGAAGTTTGTTGCTCCTTTATTTACTTGGGATGTAGCAGCACGTTCACCAGTGTGGTGGGAGCATTCAGTACAGGCCATTGCAGGGCCTTCACCCACCACAGCTTGGAAGCAGGGCAGAGAAATAAAGTATACATTTGGAAGATTAATAATGATAATGATGCATTAACTGCACACAGGAGACAAAAACAAATTGTTACTATTTGTAATATTTAATGAAAAATGCAGATAAACTTCTACTGTCTATCACAACAGCCCAGTAAAATTCTACCAGGACTAGAACAGCTTGGTGGATTAGGGTGCTTGTTGTTGTTAATTTGCATTCATCACTATGGTGGAAAACAGATTAATAGAGTTGAGGGTGGTGAATATTAATAGAAAATAGCTATTTCAGATGTGGTTGAGATCTTACATAAACCTGATTCAGACTTAGATGAAGTTAATCATAACCTGGCATCCTCTTCAAATTAAATGAGGCTGTGTGGCCACTGCTTGGAGCAGACTGCAATTTGAAGGAACATGGAAACTCATACGAGTGGAATCATTCAGAAGACTTCCCTCTTGTCCCTAAGTATAAGATGAGAGGTAGTAAAAATTCTAAAATTGTGAAATATTGTGACATTCTAACATAATGTTGCTGGTTTTTTTCCAAGGGAAAGGAGGTAGCAGTTCAATTTCCACCCAGAAACAGTTCATTCACTAATTATGTCAGCTTTTTTCTGGTTTTGTCTGCCTCTGATCCAGTACAAATTCATCAGTGTGCAGTTTTATTAAGGGTAATCTAGTTTACATCTTCAGTTAGGGGTTGATTTGATTTTATCAACACTGGCCAGAGGTACAGATAGAGTATCATCTTTTCTTAGGTTAATTATTTCTGCTCTATCCTTGAGACATCTTGCAGGAAATTTATGGGACAAGGGAAGCCTGCTAGAAGTACCATTATTATTCACAGTAACTAGTTTTTCAGCTGTGTAGATGACTGATACAAATAAATAGGTTGTTTCCTTAGTTGTGGCTTGTTATTTTCACAGACAGGGAAAAATTGATGCAGAAATTCTCCCTGACAGCTCCCTGAACTGATTGCTTTTCAGCCAATTTGTTAATTATATTTGAAAGTAATAGTGCACAGCGATCACTGCTAACAGCCAAAAATAGACAAGATGTGGAAAAGCTCCATAGCATAATGGTAGGATCCCTAAAATCAGAGAATCTTTTAACAATATGGGCATCCATTACTTTTTCCTTCTATTTACTGGTGTTTTTTGAACTGTTAAGCAGTCAGTGAAGTTGACATCCTTAGGCATTTGATCTGTTGACTTACAAGTAGTTGAATTCCTCATGACTGATACAAGTTTTTTTAATTTTGCTGTCTCATTTTGCCCAAGAAGGGATTGCTGCAAGCTGTCCTTTGCCTTATAACTTAAAAAAAACCCCAGGTGTTCCTCTTTTGCTGTTGCTCCAAGGGAGGTTTAGGTTGGATATTAGGAAGCACTTCCTCACAGAGAGGGTGGTTAGACATTGGAATGGACTTCCCAGGGAAGTGGTGGAGGCACCATCCCTGGATGTGTTGAAGGCAAGGCTGGATGTGGCACTTAGTGCCATGGTCTAGATGGTGTGGTGGTGTTGGTCATAGGCTGGACTTGATGACCTTAAAGGTCTTTTCCAGCCTTGGTAATTCTGTGATTCTGTGATCTTTCTCCTCTTTGTTCCAACAGTATGATAGGGATGCATCAACACACTTCTTGGTGTTCTGTTATGAAGTACCTTTAAGTCTTGGTTATGATGTCTGTCTGGAAATTACACTATCAAGTGACATTTTTGCTGGATTACTTTACACTAGCTTTGGTTTCATTTTTCCCTAAGTATTGTTACAACAGTGTCACAAAAACTCCTTCTTATAATTCTCTTCTACTTCTTGCTATTCGTTGGGTCATTTTTCTTCATTGTCCAATGAGTTCTGCAACTCTGCAAACAATAGATTGAGCCTCAAATACTGTCTCCACAGCAAGAGGGTGGTCACCAAGACACAACTGTTGAAATCAATAGCATCTGATGCTTAGAATTATTTTGTTCTAAATCAGTACCCCAAGCATTTTCTAAGACTTCAGTTTATCATTGACCATCCTCAAGGGATTTTTTTTTTCTTCTGCTGCGTTTTGGTTTTTAAATCATGTAGGGGCACAAATGGGTAACTTTGAATTCAAGCCTAACCCTCAGAAATTAACTTACTTGTAGCTGTAATTTAAGTGAGAAACTGCACACAGAAGTGCTTCAGAGTACTTGCAAGTCATCTGTTTATTTCAGTAAGTTCTTCAGAATAAATATTGGCAGGATAAGTGATCTAGGACTGATTTTGAAGAACATCTCAGTGAAGATGTTCTTTTCTTTTCAAACCAAAAAGTAGAAATTAAGAGTATCAACTATTTTTCCAGTCTTGTACTAGCCACATGCAGAAATTTTGTTGGTGTTTAGTGATTTATAATGCCTCTGGTTTTGGGTAGCCACTTACCTATAAACATGGTGTGATTCTCTAAGGAAGAGAGAGCAGAATGCTCTGAAATTGCCCAGCTAGTGAAAGTCTTTGCAATGGAAGTGGAATATGGAGATCCTCTTAGGGCTTTGACACAAGCTAGGCACCTTACATTACCAGTGTCAAGATGGAATTTGTTCTGTGCAAGAATTTTTGGATACAGTTTTGCAGGTGAAATTTGAGCACCATGTAGATGCCCCTGCCTTAGGGAGAAAAACCTACAGGGGTTGTGTCATCTTTTTGAAGCTCATAGAAGCTCAACAGTGGGGCTGTGTTGAGATAACCAGGCAAGTTTTGAGCAAAATGGAGGCAGAAACAGAAAAGCTGAATTAGCCAGTTACTGTTTTGAGTGAATATATCCCTTTCTCAGCTTGTTGGTTTAGATATGTGCACCTACCACAGCATAAAAGCATAAATAAGAATGTTACTGTGGTGTAGCTTGCATAAGGTAAGTTCTCCCCCTTGCTTACCCCATGGTATGTTGCCCCTACATTTTTACTCTCACAGTATTTGTCATTACAACTTGAACTGATCTCCAGCATGGGAAAGATGAGTGGAGTTGCTTTCTAATGCCTACACACTAGTGCAGTGGGTTGTCTCCTGTCAGAGCAATTTTCTCAATGAAGTAAAGCTTGATTTAGTGAAAGAAATTGCACTAACCAGCAGCTGTCACTTCTGTTTGTATTTATGACAGTGTGCCACTTCCATTGAGACAGCCCTTTCTTTGTCTTGTGCTGTACTGCTTCATAGTAGTAGATTTCTTGAATGTCTAAGCACAGAGGTAATTCAAGAATGTTGTCCCTGGGATTTTTCTGTTTAACATGACTACAATGTATATTTAGCTCAAAAGGTAAGGGTTGCCTAGCTGGTGTCTGTCTGTCTCTGCACTGTACACTAAGTTTTCTTTAAGGCAAATTGATAAAAGAAGAGGAATAACTGTACATGGTAGATGCTAATTATTCCGCTGCAGGAAGCTCTCAGATCACACTGAAAGGGACAGAAGATAAACGTTTAGAGAAGAGACAAGAAGTCTTTCAGGTTGGAGAAGTGGAGTAAAGGGGTGTCTCTGAATCCCCTTTGCCACTAAGGCTGTGTGTAAATGGAATGCTGCCTTTTAACTAATCCGGAAAAGTGAGGTTTAAAAGCAATTTCTGCCATGCTGGTCCTGCAGTATTTCTGAACTTTGGGCTGTTTATTTTCTCTTGCCTTCCGTCCTCTGACCACCCTGCAGTCATTTGCAGCTAAGCAGCTGACCTTGGTAAGGAGGCATTTCTTCTACAAGATCATCTCCTGGCACTTTGCCTCTGTCAGCATGAGGCTGCTTTTTGTCCTGGCGGGCGGGTGGTGAAACAATTACTTCTAAAAGGTTTCCTGATTATTTTCATAGTTCTTTTGCAGATGTCTGTAGTGAGTGTTCTTCTTTCTTGATTTTACCTGCATGAATGTTTACTGTACTGAGTTACTTTGGCCCCTGTCCAGTTCTGTATTAAGCAAGCTTTGCAATCCGCACCGAATTGCTTTGAAGCTAATTTAAGAGGCTTAAAGAAGATTGATGAGGATTCTCCTCTGCAGAAGGGAAACCTCAGATCCCGTGGCTTTGCAGTGTAGTGGTAATAATTCTGTATTAATTCTCCTGACTTCTGGTTCAGCCTGTGTGCAGGAATACAAAAACTGGTGCTTAGTATGAGCTGCTCTTACAGGTGGCCGTTGGCTTTCTGCCAGGGCTGTCTGTGGGCCACTGGTGGTTTTATCCTTGGGTCCATGTCACTGCTGCAATAAGTAAGGCATTTTGCTTATGATGTGCTAGATATATGGTCTTTAGCCACAGACTGGTATCAGGTTTTTTTGTAAGATCAGAGGTGGTGAGGGAGATGTTGTCCACGGCAGCACATGATTTGTTAATGATTGACATGAGTCAATGAGATTTCTGCCTTGGTATTTCAGGGGAAGGATTTCTCCCTGCCTGCCAATGCTGAAGCATTCAGACTTGCTGGTGTGAAGGCAGGGTCTTGGTGACTTGCCTCTCTGAGGGACTGAGTAGCAGCTCTTAGGACTTGACAGCAGGAGGTGTTGCTATGTAGCATTGTGCAGCCTCGGGTGCCATTGTCTCTGTACCTAAATACAGGTTTGGGCACCTTGATGCCACCATTTGTGTAGGAAAACTTCCTCCATGGACTGCTCCCTTAAGCTTACTCTTCCAGTCATCTATCAAAGGCAGGATTTTTAAACTGGGGAGTCTTTCACAGAGCATTTGTGATGTTTGAGGAAACATGAGTGAGATTAAGTCATTTATAATTAATTCCTTACACTTTTCTTCCCCAAATCTCAAAACACAAATGTTGGCGTGTGATGAGAAATCTTCCTTTTAAACTTATTGAAGGAAATACTTTATGTGAAACCGAATGCTTGAAAGGCAGTTACAGGGAAGAAAAACTGAAGTAGTTCCTTTGGACCAACTGCTCAACACAGCCAGGCCTGTTCACTCCTGCCTGTGTCTGCTGGGACTCAGCAGGACGCTGTGCTTCCCTAGCACTGCTGGGAACTTTGTGGTGGACACTAGTGGAATCACAGCAGCCATGTGTGAGGGCAGCCAATCTTACCTAGAAACAGAGAACAGATGCTAAATTTCACAAGACTCCTACATCCCGTATCTGTTCCGGATGAAAAGGAATAATCTCAGTTAAACCAGTACAGAGGACACTGGAACAAAACTCATTTTAAAGGCTCTTTCTTGGTGTTATTAAAGCTTAATTATTGAACCAGCTTTTTTAACAAGGAGTATTCTAGCATTACTTATATGCCTTTTTAGTTGCTTGTTGTAAAATCCTTCAGCATGATTTTACACAATGAATGTCAGGCTAATGACAAGTGTAACTTACCTGGTTTTGCTCAAGCACACAAGGACATGGAAAGAATTGATATCTCTGGTGTGTAGTACTTAATCTTGAAAGAGAGGTTGAGAGACATTTTTAGAATCACTAGCAGCTTTCTAAGAATAAGTAGCCTACTGTGACTTAGGAGGTGCTTTCAAGTCCCAGAAGTCAAAGGTTTTTTTCGTAAAATAAAGCCAAAATCAATACTTGTTAGTTGGATTTTAATTCTCTTTTCCATTAATAAGTGAGTCAGAAAAATTATAAAAGCTTTCTAGACATTCAGATACTGTTCACAGCTTAAAAATTATATGCACTGTGTCTGGATAAGATTAATTTTTACTCTGTGTTCTACAGCACTATTTCAAAACCCATCTTGAATCTTATCTCAATAAGTTAATTTTAAATCTGTACAGGTTTGAGGTTGTTTTGTACTTTAGAAAGATTTTTGGAGTTGATAATTTCAGGTGTTACACGCATTTTTTCCCTGAACAACTGCAATTACATACATCTTCTAACCTCTTCATATATAAACAGAGAAAATATTTATGAAAGGGAGAAAAAGTGAAACTGAATACTCAAAAATTGCTGAGGTTTTTAATTTTTAAAAAATGGCAGTTCCTATTCAATTTCAGTAGTTTTAGATATTCCTTATTACGTGGCACAATGTGAGTATTCAGCATATTAGTTTTATATCTTCATTTCTTGTGAAGATTGTATCACTACCTTTAATATCCAGAGGTGCTGATTTCATATTTACTCACAAGGGAAGTGCATAATGGATGATTGCCAAAATTCTTTTTAGTTATGTGTTTAAGTCTCTAATGTCTGACTGTATTATCTCTATAGACAAATGAAAGAGAAACTTCATCTTCAGCCTCTCTCAAATCCTTTTAGCTTTTCAGAGTTTTGCCTCCTGGTGACTTGAGGTGGAGAGGATGCTTCTTGGCATTGCAGAGGCAGAAGTGGATGAACTTTGAGTCTTTCTGAATTGAGGTCTGATCTGCAATGCTGGCAGGTTGTTCCCATTTTCCCCAAGAGAAGTTTTACCTGATATAAATACTGTACATTTAAAACAAATAACAATTTAAAACAAACCTTCCCAGAAGTGAATGTACAGAACTGTTTTACCTACTTAACTCCTAAGGAAATTTACAAATGCTTTCACACAGCCTTTAACTGTATTTACTTTGTAAACTGTCTTGGAAGTAAACTTCCAATGCCTTTTTTAGGTGAAAATTGAGTGTAAATTGCTTTCAAATGCTAAGTTTAAAAAAAAAAAAACACAGAAAAATCCACTGTATAATATTTATATTATGCACTAGAGAAGAATGACTAAGATTGTGTAGTTTATAGCTTAATCTTCATGGAGTTTATAGTGATGAGTAATTGTGTGAGCAGTGTTACTTTCTCCCTGGGTCATAAGAAGAACAGGGACTATAAGTTTATGCCTCAGGTTGTGGCATCTAAATTGAAAGTGATGGTGGCACTGAGACCTCTCTGCCATGTGACAGGGACATCAGTGTGAGATGGATTTAGCTACAGCTGTGTGAGGGCTGCTGTACTGCTCCAGCATATGGTCCTAGAATAACAGGAAGGGCTGCATGCAGCAGGAGTGCCCTGTCAGCCACTCAGCATTGCTGGTGCATTCCCAGAGGCTGAAAATGTATTTTTTATCATGTCCCTCCTTGAATGATGAGTTTCATCATTCATAACGATATGCCTGAAGCAATGTCCCCAATCCTTTTACCTCCAAAATCACTTTGCTAATTTGTAGTCCTCTTCTGTGTGCTAATGACTGTAGTGACATGAGAATCTTTATTTGGAAATATGTGAGCAATGAGGAATAGAATGTGGCCAGTACAAGTGGATCACTCCTAGCTGTGATAAGGCAGAAAACAGTAGTACCCTTTTATGAGCATTTACTCATGTATAAGCTGACAGCTTCTAAAATTAGGCATGAAATACCATCATGGGAAATTCTTTTTAGGACTCACCCTTTCCAGGTTACCTTAATCTTTGAGATAGAAGCACATCCCTTTATTGGTTACATGAATAAACCATTGGACTTGCTTCAGAGATAACACCTAATTTAAAGGTGAGATTGAATCCGTTGTTGAAAATAGACTATTTGGAGAAGCTTAAATAGCTTCATGTATCTCAGTGTCTCACTGGATTGATTTCTGCCCTACCCCCTCTCCTGTTCTTTCATTTTGGAGGGAGAGGTAATTGTTATTTTAGCAAAGAAAACTGAAATTGCAAATGTCACCTTGACATGCATCTTTTTCTTGCTGAGCTTTCATTTAAAAGTTTAATTTAATGTTATTTAATCTTAACTGATGATGATAAAAACCCTCCTGAAGACTGATCTGAGGGAGATGTTCACAAAAAAAAAAAATAAAAACCCCCTTGTTTAGAAGGAAGCAGGAAAATTGGTGTCATCCTTTAATCATCAGGGAAGGACTGACCAACAGCAGTGACTGTAAACATAGGAGAACCTCGTGCTCACCTGGAGTGAATTGCAAGCAGCAACTGGGGATGGATGGCATTTTAGAGAGGAGGCTCTGTAACTCCTCATCACCAGCCTCAGCAGTACTTCTGTCCATCTGATACTTTATTTGTTTATAGTAATTAGCTAAATACTAAAAATGAAAGTCCTTTGTATTCTACTGCTGTGAGTTCTGATGAGTGCTTTGTCAGCAAAGATACAGCAGTGGCAGTGGTTAGAAATAGTGATTTCATCTCTGTTAAAATGCCTTCAGGCTGTTTTGAATTTTTCTATCTGCTGGGAGCTGTGAAACACTGAATTTTACCTGAATATGTCTACAGGTTTTGGTGAAGCCCTCAGAGGTGGATGCCGTTTCCTTTGAAATTTCTCACATTTCAGTAGCAATGATTAAACTGAAATTAAATCTGATTATTTTGTCTTCAACAGGCCATGTGGATTTACATGTTTCACATTACAGGCCATGCTCAGAATAAATGTGTTGCACACGTTCATATTACTGTTGAGGTTCATGTGTTATAAAAATAGCTCCTCTTGATCATGTGCTTTATAAACCTTGGTAGGTCTGTTTCCTTTAAAAGTACAGAGGTTGTAAACATGCAACAAAATAGCAAGAATGTCATTCTTCATTTACTGCTACTTTGTTCTAATTAGACTAGAAGCTGCAAATTAAGATCCTGCAGCCAAAGCAATGAAAAGTAGTCAACCAGAACTTCAAGACAAGCCATAAACTGCATTCACACCCTCATGTTTTGCTTGACTGGCAAAATAAGACACACTGGGTCCTAAATTAGAGCATGCAGGCCAGACACATGCATCAAAATGAGGTAGGGGGTCTGTGGTAAGCAATTGCAGCCTGTGTTTGTGTCCATGGAATTTAGCTTTAAGTTCACACAGTGTTGTGGCAGTAGCAGACACACAAAAGCACGTGCTATGTTGACTGCTTTCATATATGATGGACCATGCAGTTCTTGAAGTTTCACAATTGCTGCCTTCCCTTGCAGAGAACTGTATTGTTTTTTTTGTAGTATTTTCTTTAACTCCCTTGTATGTAGAATTGATGGATAAGATACATCAAAATGATACTGTCATACCCTTAGTATTGTCTCATTTTGAGACATTTTGCAGAGCTGTTAAGCAACCAAGCTGGTGATGGCCATTACTGAACCTGACCTGGGCAACTGGTGCAGATGGCTTGGCAAGTTTTACCCACTGGACACCATGGAAGTGATCACCTCTGATTCTTGCTAACAGCAGATGTGGAGTTATGACAGTAACAGCATTTCAGATTTCTTTTTCTCTTGCCTTAGGTTTTCTACCCTAGCAAAGATGGTACTAAGATCCCAATGTTCATTATTCACAAGAAAGGAATTAAATTAGATGGTTCTCATCCTGCCTTCTTGTATGGATACGGAGGCTTCAACATATCAATTACACCAAGCTACAGGTAAGCAGGGCAATTTATATCTTCTTCTGCATTATCTGGTATTAACAACTCTCACAGACTGAGGGCAGGGGGGACTATGGATCTGACAGAGTAATGCATTCCAGGTCTCTGAGAAGCAAGATGGGGGCCATAAGGACTGCACATCAGTGTCCAGGCATCATTTGTCTGCTTTGTTAGTTCTGAATTCAAAGATTTTCCCATGGTCACAGAGAAAATCTGTGTCAGACCAGAGAAGTGCTGTGCTCTTCTGAGGTTTACAGCAGGCACCCTGCCCTTTGGGTTACACCTTAACCTCTTCCTGCTCTGTCATTGAGCAGAAAAGCATGTGGACATATTACATTAAGAAAGTAATTAAATTCTTCCCCATGAGGGCAGTAAGGCACTGGAACAGGTTGCCCAGAGAGGCTGTGGATTCCCCCTCCCTGGAGGTGTTCAAGGCCAGGTTGGATGAGGCTTGTGCAGCCTGGTCTGGTGGGAGGTGTCCCTGCTCATGGCAGGGAGGTTGGAACCTGATGATCTTGAAGGTCCCTTCCAACCTGAACCATTCTATGATTCTAAGTCCTTTTTAAGCCCTTTGCTGAACTAACAACATAGGAAGATTTCTTTTTTTCCAAGTTATACAATTACCTATGTCTAAATATTAGAGAAAATGGAATATTTGTTTAAAATTAATGTAAATAATTAAAATCTAGGTGTATTTTCATCTTACACTTTTGAGGAGACTACATCAGAAACAAAATCCTACTATGTTCCCAGATAATAAGAGGAGAAATTATTCTGTCTTGAGATGCACATGATGTGGGCTCTGCATATACAAAGCAATGCATTGTAAACCAAAAATGCTGTATGCAGAACAGGATTTTAAAGCCCAAAAAAGCCATAAGCTTTATTAAATAGGATGATCTCTTTAAAGAAAAGGCTTATTTCCTCAGCAGGGGAACTTCAATAGACTTACCAGGAGGCAGTTATGGTCTGTAATACCTAAGAATTGCTCCTGGGAGAGGCACGGGAAAACAGAAAGGAAAGTAAGTGAATGGAGAGCAGCTTTTTCCAGATAATAGAAGAGCAGCTCACTGACACACAAAAAAAATCTATTATGAAACCATCCTATTAAGTTTAGGTGCTAGCAGTTTTGCTTTGGAGTCAGCACACTTCATGAAATCTTTTGTAGCTTTCTCTCTTCCAGGTCACTGTGATTGTATTTCTAAATAGCATTTGGAGTTTCTCATCCTTTCAAGGAAATGCCTTTTCTAACAATGGACACCTTGTGTTCTCTGATTATGTGAATGTTTTTCATCTGCCTTGTACAGCTACATTTTTAATTTCCTTTGCAGTTATACAACCAGAGTAATATCAAAATTCCTGTTTAGGTTAGGCTCAAGCACTGTTTTATTGCAGTTTATTGTAGATGCTGAAAACTGTGCTAACACTTACCAAGTTTTCTTTTTTAAGTAATTATTATATATCTATTGATTTAAGGTAAAATTTCACATAGTACACAGCTGACATGAACTGGCTGGTGGCAAAAGGAGAAGGTATCTCATAGTGCCTCCTTCCAGCTCCCATCCATTGGCCCTGGTGCTTGCTAGAGCCTTTGCTAAACTGATTTACCTCACATGGATGGTAGAAAACTATCCCAACAAAAAGGAGTGGGTGGTTACCTGCCCTTTTGGCAAGTTCAAAATTGACTCTTACTGGATCCCAGCAAACAGCAGCAAGAGGGTGCAGCTGACAGTCAGAAAAGAGGAAGATGGAAGCAGTGGCCTATGTCTTCCTGAACCCTATGAAACCTTTATTATACAGCTTGTAAAATGTCATCTGCAACAGTCCCTCAAAAGTAAATGCACAGAGAACTATCAGCCATCCCCAGATCAGAAAACATGATCCCACTGACAATGTAAATGAAACACAATTGGCACACCTCCTTCCTCACTCTCTCCCTGTAATTTCAGTGCATCCTGTCTCAGCCTTTCTCTTTCTGTAGAAAAATAAGAAAAGACAAAACCTTCACATGCATCTTCATAGTTTATAACTGATAATTGAGTACTTGTTGAGGAAGTGTGTTCCAAAAGTAGGGTGGGCAAAATCAGAGAAAGGAAGTTCTAATAGAGGATTTATGCCAGAAAGGTGGGGCATCTAGTTTGCCCTTTACCTGGCAGGTTCAAGTGGTGTTTGGCTACAACCCTAGTACTGTGTACTGCAATATTCCATCAGTAGTTCCCAGGTCCAAGTGCTGCTGCAGCCACAGCCCAACACCACAACTGGATGATGTTTTTTTGTGGATAACCACAGGCATGAGTGCAGGAAAGCAGCCACAGGATGGGCAGGGCTGTGAGGCTTGCCACATCATCCACCTGATCCTGAGCTGAGACATGGCTATGGGAATGCAACCAAGTAGTAGCCAGCTTACCTTCAAACAAACAAACAAGTTTCTGCATAAATATTCCTGATTTTTAATTTTAACTTTAAGCTCTTACAACTTTTCACTAAGTGCTCCATCTTCTACTTTCCAGTGCTTCATTTCTGTCCTGTATTTCTTCAAGGCAGGACAAAGTTTTGTTGCTGGTATTTCACACCCATTACCATGAGCCAGTTCTCTGGCTTGGGGAGCTTATTTCTGCTTAATTCAGAAACTGATGCTGCTTTTCATTTTTTCACCAACACAAAAAAATAAAGTCTTTTTCACTGAAAGCAATAGTAACAAAGCAACAGGTTGGAGGATCCAGAAATTAACTATGAGAATGATGGGCCAAAGTCATTAAGTCAGTTACAATAGTGGTTTATTTTTAAATCAAACATGCATCTTTCATATGCCTCTCTGGACTGAAGAGCTGTGTTTGGTAGCATTTTGAGTACTGTGCCTGCTAGAGCACTGTCATTAATTATACAGCCTGCATAATGAGTGCAAGCTGATGAGCACCCATCAGTGGCTTGGCAGAGCTGCTGGGGAATTGCCACCCCAAACCCACTGCTAATGCCTTGGATTCAGCTTGTTCTAAGCTCTAGGCACATCTGCCTCAAAGCATTGGGCAAGTTAGGACTCACTTTACTACTGACCATACCAGAGTGGGTATTAACTAGTAGTCACTGGCAGTGACATTACTAGATGTGTATGTTTGGGCATATGGGGTAATGTTTTCTGAAGCACCTAAATCCCAGTATTATTGCTGAGAGTAAGCATAGATCTACTAAACCCTGCTTGTAATTTGGGCAATATAAAGATTGTTACCAAACTCTGGACTTTATTCCATTGAGAGTCTGTGCAACAGAAAAATTGTTTGCTTGTGAAAGTGGGGACTAGCTTCCTATAATGAGTACTGCATATCCTATGAGATCTTAAGTCACTTAGACCCCTCCAGAAATTATCAAGATGCCATCTCTGTTAAAGGAGTCCACAGACAGCATAGGATGCACTCAACACTTTGGTTTTACATTGCTCACAGATTCTTTGCTGGTTACATATGCTGGTCCCTCAGATGAGCACAGTTTCTTTCAGCAGATAGAAGTGGATGGACTCTGTTCTGGATTTTTTTATTTAAAAAAAAAAAAATAAAATTCTCAGGCAATATATTTGGGTAGCAAGCTCATAGCTTATCTGCAATTCCTATACTTGCTACCTTTGATTACCAGGAGATCAGGTAAGTTTGGACCAAAAAGTTTCTATTGATTTTGTGTGGGACAGAGACAGGGAAAAGAAGTGCAGAATGTTCTGGGAGGTTCTGTGGCTTTAATATACCAAAAATTAAGAAGCCTTGATCTCATGAGGCAAACTACTGTCAGCCTACTCCCCATGGGCTGTGCAGCAGCCTGTCAAAATTAGGTATCCTGGAGTTTGACAGCATAATGCTCTCTGACCTTTGCACAGTATGCATATAGAATATCAATCTTGCATATCATCAGCATGTCACAGAATCACAGAATCACCAAGGCTGGAAAAGATGTTTAAGGTCATCAAGTCCAGCCTATGACCAACACCACCACACCATCTAGACCATGGCACTAAGTGCCACATCCAGCCTTGCCTTGAACACCTCCAGGGACGGTGCCTCCACCACTTCCCTGGGCAGTCCATTGAAAAAAGCCTGACTACTCAGGTTCACCCCAAAGGGCACTTCATTCACGATGTCATCCTTGTTTTTTTACATCCTTGATCCCCTCAAAGTATTTTTGTAAAAGCTGTCGGGATATAAAAATGGGAAATTAAAGACCTCCTCTTACCTGTTTGCTTTTTCAGCGTGTCAAGGCTTATTTTTGTGCGACACTTGGGCGGGGTTCTGGCGGTGGCGAACATCAGGGGCGGTGGGGAATATGGAGAGACCTGGCACAAAGGTGAGTCAGTTCAGGCAGAGGAACAAAACTGCAGGTTTAGCAACGAAAATGACGACATTTCTCTCTTCATTCCCTCTTCCGTACTCAGATCTCCTTCTGCCTTTTACTTATTCCGCGGAAAATTGAAGTTAGGTTAGATCTGTATGTTGTCCAAGTGTTACCTGATGGGTTTTGCTACTGGTTTTTTGCATCCTACCTCAAAACAGTTTTGCAAAAACACAGTATTTTGCAAAAAAAAAAAAAAGTATGGTGTTTTTTTTAAGCAAAACGAAGTTGCCTAGACTTAAAGATTTGAAAGTGCAGCTGTTTCTCTTGAATTGGTTTTCTAAAAACTGTGTATTGCAGGAAACTGAGCTTGCTTTAAAGTGCCTCTTCCATGGTCTGCACGTGACCCCACAGTTGTAGATCCCCCAAACAACAGCACTGACTATTTAGACTCTGTCAGTACCACACACAAAAATAAACCACTTGCAGAACCTTACAAAAGGTGTGAACTTTTGAGTTCAGAATGTAACTCTTCCAGGTTATTTTTGCACAATTTATGAATAGACTCTTTTTTTATTATATATTTAGTGAGTGTGATTGAAGTTCTTATGAAAACAATGAACTCCACGAGTGCTGTGACATGTCACCCTCTCCACGCTTTCTTAGGGAGTCCAACATACTGTAGGCAGGCATTTCACCTTTTTGGTCTCTTTTAAGCTGACTTTGCTGCAGGGAAGCCAAGTCTGTCACTACAGAACCCTGTCAATCTCTTTTTCCCATTTCTTAATACCTTTGATGTATTTTATTTTCTCCATCCAATCCTTGTCTTAATCCTTTGAACGCTTGCCTTATTGTGGACAATTTTCTGCATTCCTTCACCAGAGGAAAAAGCTGGGAAAAGTCTGACTCATCATTATTTAATGGTGATGCCTTGTTCCTATCTGAAGAATCTGGTGGAGATGATGTCAGCAAGGCAAATGTACCAAAGTAGTGGTGTTTATGATGCAGCAATTTGCCATGGGACTAATCCCTAATAACTTTATTTTTTTCATCCAACAAAAGAGTATTCCCAGATCATTACATCTTTGTTTTACTCTTTCATCTGTGGTAGCTTTTTGTCTGTGTCATTTCCTCACAATTGAGTTAAATATGTAATAGTTTCATAAACAGAAGCTAGACATGCTTGCAGATACAGGATATTATTGCTAAAAATGAAGTATCCTTCATTAATTTTAATTTGCCAATTGGCTTGTAATAGGTTTTAATAAAATTTATCCTAATACGATAATGCTTCTTTGGTCCATCTATTTCCTGCTTAATTTTGACCCAAGTCTTTTAGTGCAGTTGCATAATAAGATATGTATCTGTTCTTTGTTAATTCCAGAAGCAATTCCAGAAGTCTGTTTACTTAGGTTTAATTTTATGGGTAGAATTCTGACCTTACACCAGACCAGAACT
Organism: Hemiprocne comata; assembly: GCA_020745705.1. Taxonomy (NCBI): domain Eukaryota; kingdom Metazoa; phylum Chordata; class Aves; order Apodiformes; family Apodidae; genus Hemiprocne; species Hemiprocne comata. The sequence continues at coordinate 118,653,947 of CM036588.1, read as the reverse complement.
TTGAGCAAAGACTAAGATTTGTTTCTCCTTTATTGCCACATATTTGAAGACTTTTTCGTTGTCTCAATGTGTTTCTTCAATGGTCTCATTAATTTGAGAATTGTGTGTATTTATTAAAATATTTAAAATATACTGGTCCAAATTCCACAAGATCTGGAGGACTCCATGCCAGAGTTACCTTACCAAACTTTTGCAGCATAGAAATGAAGCACCCAGTGTAAACTGGGTGTATAGGATCACTGGATGGACACCTCCACATTATAGTTCATGTCACTCCCTTTAGGGTAGAATGAATTGTCCTGGAGATTCCTGAACCATAGTGGGAACCTTAAGCAATTAGCTTAGTATGAACATCCAGCTTTTCAACAAAGTAGAAGGAACTGGTGTTCCACTTCTGCATCCACTGAGTCCCTCTTACCTGGCTGGACCACAGCCTTTGCTACAGGAATATGCAGATTTTCTTCCTATACTTCCCATTTCTTACTAGCATTTAATTGCCTGAGAAAGAACATACCAGGTCTTAAGGTAAGACAATCTTCGAGGAGAAGGCAGTTTTAGTCTCTTGCCAAACAACCATCTGAAGTGGGAGGACTGAGATTGGGTCATCTCTGAGTTCTGTAGGTTGATACTCTTCTGCTCAAACAGTTGAAAGATTGTAGGGCAAAACCATCCCTTTCCATCCCTAGCCCACCCTGCAGAATTTTTTGTTTTGAGAACTGGAAGTCTTACCAATAATGTCATCTGGACCAGCATTTTCAGTCATGATTTATTCCTCATACATCTGATGACATTTGGAATTTCTTTCAACAGGGTGGCAGCATCTTAAGCATTTCTGTATTGGTCATTAATTAATAAAATTTCAAACCAAGATGCAATCCTGAAGTCCCTTTTTGACCATAGCTTTATGTCATCTGATTTGAAAACAACTAACAGGAAAAAAAGAAAAAAGTAAATCACCAGCCTAATATTCTGTGTCCAGGAAATCAGAAGTGCTGATTTTATATAGCTAATTTTATAAATTGAAGCTTTCTTGCCTTAAGAAACTGTCACTGAGTTTAAATGCTGTTAAAAGCCCATTAGGTCAAACCTCAAGTGGCTTGTCTGTGGTCATTTTGTATATATTTTGCAATGCAAAGCTTTTAGCTTTGATTTTACTGGTTAGGAACATTCCCTGGCACTCCCTGAACAGTATAGGTATGTATTATTCAGAGTTTTTGAAAGCATTAGAGTTATTGGCAGAACCATCTTATACCCTCTCTGCGTTGAAAGAATCTTTCATTTTTGCTGTCCTTCTGAGCTGCATCAATTATTAAAATGTTCATGAAACTGGAATTGTTCCCAGGTATTTTTGCACACGTTTTTCTGAAGAGATGGTATCAGATGGATTTTATGGCATCAACTGATTTGTTTTGTTTGTGTGCTAGGTGGCATCTTGGCCAACAAACAAAATTGCTTTGATGACTTCCAGTGTGCTGCCAAATACCTCATCAAGGAAGGCTACACATCCCCCAAGAAGTTGACTATTAATGGAGGCTCAAATGGAGGCCTCTTAGTTGGTAAGAATTGCTCATGTATTTTCTGGGTTTGGTGCTGGGTTTATTGAAGTAACCAGACAAAACATGACGAGATCCTCTTTTCAAAAGCTGCCAGAATGTCAGTGCATTAATATGTACCAGGTGTCAAATATATACAGTTGTACTTCATTTGCTCTTTGCATAGGACACTGGGATTCTGCAGTTTCTAGCCAAGGCTGACTGTTAAAAGCCATACTTAAAATTACTGTCTTGTGTGGTAGAGCTAACCCTGTGGTAGAGTCACACAGTAAGTATTATTTGGGTTATTTTCTTTTTTTTTTTTAAGGCTAACCATTACAAAATAATTACTGGATAACCAGAAATCTGTTACGTAGCATCAGGAACCTTGGCATGGTCTGTAGCATAAGTTAGAATCCCAAGTCCTACCATCAGTTTCTCCTTCACTCTTTCTCTAGTCTTGCATTCTTGTTCTTAGTGGGCAAATGAAAACATGACAGCTCTGCCTTTCAAGCCTTTGTACTGGGGCACATAACAATTTGAGTCTGCTTTCATTGTGTAGTTAAAACATGACCACAGATAAAATCATGAATGTCTCTGGTGAGAAATGTAAAACACAAGCACAGCTATGAAAAAATGAGGAGCTTTTGAGGGAGTGTGTAAATACAGCACTTGGTTACAAATGCATCTTGTTCACATAATTCACTGCTCTGTTCTTAAATTCAAGGAAATTAACTGCCTCCCCTTAGAAAAGCTTGTCACAAAAACCTCTCATAGTCTTAAGTATTTAAAGAGCTACACAATTTATTTCCGATTAAATCCCTGTATCTGAAAGTAGTAGAAGAAAAAGGGAGGTGATTTTGTTCAGTTTTGAAAGGAGAAGGAAACAAATTAATATTGGGCCTTCTATTTTTTTAAACAGCATGAAAGGCATGTGACAGTAGGACAGAGTTGAGCTCCTCATATGAGAAGAAGAAAAAAAAGACATTTCAACTTCATAAACCACTAACTTGTAGAAAATGAGCAGATTTACTAGGCCCACTCTTTGTTTGCTCTTCTTTTTATACTTCTCCCTATCTATCTGCTGCTGACTACTGGCTCTATTGATTTTACTTTATTTTCAGTGAACTAGCATCCAGGATAAGGAACAGGATTTGGAGTTATACAGATCTTTGGTCTAAGGCATCTTGGCTATTCCTGCATTCTTATTTTTAAAAATGCAATTGTTTTAAAGATAAATAACAAGTAGATGTAGGTCTGTTTTTGCTTTCTGCTTATATACTTCTGGGTTATATGTGGCAGGAGGTATTTCTGTATTGTAAATAAGAACAGCAAGAGAAATAGATTAATATGGCAAAGAATTAAAGGGTTTACACACCACTGGGAGTGCAAGCATTGCACGAGTCAGCTGTTTGTGATGGTGAATATGTACTTGGAAATGCAGTTAAACTTTCAACATGTTACATAGCTTCTGAAAATACTACTTTATGGTCACATGTACTTCAGCTTCAGTCAGGATGAGATTCATTCTACCCAGCTTTAGTCATCAAAAGCCCCTGTGTTCCTGGCTGAGCGAGTCAGCTGGGCTCCTTGTTTAGGTAAGGGGAAGCAAATGACATCTGCAGAGGTCACGTCGTCCGGGTAGGAGACAGGTGGTGGGAACCTAGACCTCCCTGCTCTGAGAAATCTGGTTAGAAATCTTCCCTTGCACTCACAGATGGATTACAATCCAGCTGGATTTCCATACTCTTGATGAGCCAGACAGGGATTTTGCTCGACTGGGTAGAATGAGGTGAATTTGGGAAATTCTTTTAAGCGTTTTTGTCAAAGCAGAACTGAATTTTGCAACAGCTGCTCATGCAACACAAGAGATCATAACTCATACCCTGGGTGCAAGGACCCACTGCCGGATTTCCTTGGTTCTCATTTATTGAAGAAAAAAACTGACAAGGAAGAGTATTGTCACTCTTCCAAAATACTGTTTCCTTTCAGTCGGACTAACAGGAGGTGTTTCTGAGGAGTGCAGAGCCCTGAGCTCTTGCCTCCTTCAACTGCAAAACAAGCCTCCCTTGTCCTGCAGTGTGATCCCAAAGCTGAGTAGAGCAGCACAGCTGTGAGCTGAAAGCTTCCTTCATGCAAACACAGTGCTTGACCCCTCCTGTTTGCTTAGACAAACAGTTCTGAGGTTTGGAATTCTTAATTTTGTGCTGAATTTTTAAAGCTCAACATATTTGTAGAGGAGGAAAATTCACAAATAAATTGTTGCTGCAGGTTACAGTTCATTACTGCATATCATTATTATGGCTAATTAAAGGGGTGCAGTGGGAATGGATGAGTGTCTCCATAAGGTGTTTCTTACTGAAGTAACTACTTAGGGAAGCAGGAGCAGCAATTTTTTATAAAATCCTGAGCAACAGACAGTACTTCAAGAGATGCTTTGTGATAAAGAGTACTTAAATTAAATGTCATTATAGTTGTTTTGGCTTTTTTTTTTTTAATATATGTTCCTAAAAGAAAATACCGTGAAGGGGAGGGATCTGATCAAAAGCTTCAGTTAAGAGAGTAAAGAGCTTTTACACAGCAGCTGCTTATGGCACTATATATACCTTATGAAAATGGCTCAGAAAGGCTTTAGGTAGTGTTGTTACATATCAGAGATGACCAGAAGTAAAATCACATCCTTCAGAAAATAGAAATCACATTTAAATGAAGAAAATGGGGTAGAGCCTGAACTCTGGCAGAGACTGAGGGACCACAGGAGGCTGATGGGCAAATCGTTTCCAATATAAATATAAGCAGGGAAAGCTTTCTGTGCACATCGAAGCAGGAAGGTGGCCAGGGAGGATCTGTGGGACTTACAGATTAGTGAGGTGTAAAAGGAGCACAAAGGAAAGATAATGGCAAAGCAGAACAACTAAATGGTCTATTTGTATTGATGTTCCCCCCCGAGGAGCGTGGGGAGTTCCCTGCACCGAAGCCTCTGTGCATGGGGAATACTCTGAGGAGCTGACTCAAGCTGAAGCATCAGCAGAAGAGGTTTTGGAATAAATCAATCAAATGGAAAATAAGTGTGTTGCCAGGACCAGATGGTGCACACACAAGAGCCTAAGTGAACTCCAGTCTGAAATTGCAGGCTACTGAGCCTGGATATCTGAGGAACAGAAGGGGGCAAATGTCGTGCCAATTTTTAAATGGTTCATGGTGATCCAGGAGCTGCAGACCAGTAAATCTGACTCCTCTAATAGGTGAACCAGCTGAATCCAATAAATAACAGCTGGCACACAAAGAAGAATTTTGCAAGCTGAAGTTGTATTTTGCAGATCTGTTAGAGCCATTTGAAGGAGCCAGGGAGCATATGGTGCTTGTAACAGTGATGGAGGTGAGGAGTTATTCTTGGATTTTCCAAGCTTTTGACTAGGTGGCTCCCACGAGGCTATGCAAGAAGGTTCTTGCTGAGCTGGAATCAAAGTTGTGTCATAAGAATATCCTGGTTAGGAGGAGGCAAAGAATGGAAATAAATAATCTGTTTTCACAATGGACAACAAGAAGGAAATTGAAGAATTTGGGGAAGTGTATACCTACGTGTGGATGCACAGTGATTGGCTCTGAATTAAGAAAGGGATTCTGGGATCCATTGCAGTAGTTACGTGAAAATCTCAGTTGTCTTATTTCTTAAAATTCAAAAAAAAGCAGGGGATTTCTAAAATCACCAGGCAACAGATTTAAATCAAGCAACAGAAATTGGAATTGAAGAACTTATTGCTACAGGATATGACCAACTCTGAATGAATAAACACTAAGAAGGAAATAGGTGCATTTATAGGATATATGTTTTGATGGCAGTTTAATAGAATGGCTGGAGATAACTCCAACTCAGGGAAAACCTAAACAACTAGTTTAAAAGCTGATGATGTACAGGAAAAATCTCCTAATATTTGCTTAACAGCTTTTCCCAGAGCATCTGCTAGTTACCACTCCTAGAAACTGAACACTGAGCTAGATGGGCCTACTCTGATTCTTTTTAAAACATGAGGCAAGTATAATTCTTAAAGCACTTATCCATTCCAGTAGTAGAAAGATAGAAATAATAGTAAAAAATATTAATTTGCTTTATTAAAATGAGATTATTCCTCTGATTTTGTAGTAATCTGCTTTTATCAAAGCTCTTTTCAGATGATTTTGTGTAGTTATGGAAAAAGACTTTCACCAGGAAATGGAGGGCTTTTGCTCCTTAGTGCCCTTTTGTTTTGTTGATGCTAATACTAACAGTTTAGGCAGTGAATGGATTAGGAAACTTGAAGTCAGTAGTCGAAAAGCTCACATATTCTAAAAGTGCATTTCTCCTTTAAACCCAGTTTCCTAGTGTGGAAGTGTCCTGGTTTGGGCCCTAAATAACAAAGAAACAGCCACTCACTCAACTCCTCCCGCCACACAAACTGTGGGATGAGGAGTACAAAGGCCAACTAGAACCTCATGGATTGAGACAAAGGACAAAGAGGGTTCTTCACCGATTAAGGTCCCGGGCAAAACCGACTCAACTTGGGGAAAAAATAATCATTTAATTTCACATTAGTCCAATGCACACAGGACACAGACACCACACAGAGCAGAGCTCACATACGTTACCCCCACCCCTCCCTTCTTCCCAGGCCCAAATCACTTTGTTCCCCATTTCTCTCCCTCCTTCCCCCAGCGGCACAGGGGGATGGGGATGGGGTTTAGAGTCAGTTCACAGGCTGGTGGTTCCTGCCGCTCCTTCCTCCTCAGGGAGGATTCCTCACAGTCCTCCCCTGCTTCCCCACGGGGTCCCTCCCATGGCAGAGAGTCCTTCCCAAACCTCTCCTTCATGAGTCCTTCCCAAACCTCTCCTTCATGAGTCCTTCCCACGAGGTCCGGAGCAGCTGCTCCAGCACAGGCTGCCCACAGAGTCCCGGGCTGCTCCGGGAACAGGCACCTCCCCTGGCGCCGGGCTCTGCCACAGCTGCATCAGCCGAGTCCCCTGGCAGCAAATCCGAGTCCCCTGACCACAAAATCCAAGTCCACTGGCCAAGTTCACTCCTCCTGGCGCCTTCAGGGAATGTTCCACCACGTTCCTCCATGAACGCAGGGGGACAGCCTGTCATCTCGCCATAGGTTGTAGGGAAACTTCTGCTTGGGCACCTTCTTCCCCTTCCTCCTCATAAACCACCGGGATCTTCACCCTAGCACTGCTTCTCACCTCTCCAGCACAGCTCTTTTTTTTTTTTTTTTCCTCCAAGTGCTCTCTCTGCTCAGCTCTTATCTCAGTTCTTTCGTATGTTAATGGCAGAGGTGCATCTATTGTCCTTCTAATGGCTCCTTGGCCGGTTTTGGAGCTTCTCAGCTTCTTACCGGAGCCGCCCCTGGGGCCCTTCCCCCGCTACCAAAAATCCCGCCAAACCGAACCCGCACAGGAAGGCAGTTTTCAAAGAACAGCATCTTTGCTGCCTGAAGAACAGGGAAATAGCTCTTAAGCTCTTTCAAACATACCATCTTTGGGATTTATAATATTTATCCATTTGTGTATTTGCTTTCAGTTCTGCTTAAAAGTTTATTTTACTTCATCTTTACTGTCAGTCTTCTCCCAGTGCAATTTGGCTTATATCAGATGTTCTATACTCAAGTTTTTTTGCTCCAGATATTATATGGTAATCTGTATTTCTTTTCATATTGTTTTAATTTAACAATTTTACTTTTTTATTTTTTAAGAAACTTTGAGTTTCTAAAACACAACTATTTGGAAGTAGGTCTTTCATTAACCTGGCAGTGGACCTTTCATAGAAATCATAGAATGCATTGGGTTGGAAGAGACCTTAAAGATCACCTAGTTCCAACCCCCCTGCATGGGCAGGGACACCTCCCACTAGACCAGGTTGCTCAGAGCCCCATCCAACCTGCCCTTCAACACTTCCAGGGATGGGGCTTCCACAGCTTCCCTGGGCAACCTGGGCCAGTGTCACCACCCTCACACTCAAGAATTTCTTCCTCATGTCTCACCTCAATCTCCCCTCTTCCAGTTTTACTCCATTCCCCCTTGTTCTCTCACTACAAGCCCTGGTCAAAAGCCCCTCCCCACCTTTCCTGGAGCCCCTTCAGGCACTGGAAGGTGCTCTGAGGTCTCCCTGGAGCCTTCTCTTCTTCAGGCTGAACAGCCCCAACTCTCTCAGCCTGTCTCCAGAGCAGAGATGCTCCAGCCCTTGGGTCATCTTTGTGGCCTCCTCTGGGCTCTCCCTAGGAGCTCCGTGTCCTTCTTGTGTTGGAGGCTCCAGAATTGGACACAGTACTCCAGGTGGGGGTCTCATAAGAGCCAAGTAGAAGGGAGAATCACCTCCCTTGACCTGCTGGCCATGCTTCTTTTGATGCAGCCCATATGTGGATGCTAATGGAGTTGTTTTTCTGTCAAAGCTGCCTGTGCTAATCAGCGCCCTGACCTATTTGGTTGTGCTATTGCCCAAGTGGGAGTGATGGACATGCTCAAGTTCCACAAGTACACCATTGGCCACGCTTGGACCACTGACTACGGCTGCTCCGACTCTAAGGAGCAGTTTGAATGGCTGTGCAAGTAAGTGCCCTTTAAATACTTCTGTCGTTGTTAAAATGCATAGTATGCTCAACAGTTTGAGGTTGTGGTGATCAATATCTACTCTGAGAATTATTCCATCCTTTCCCACACTGGCTTTGGGGAGTTCAGCATTTCCTTACAAGTCACTTTTGCATGAAAGACTGTCTTCAAAGCCCTGTTGAGTCAAATGGTCATATTTTTGAAGACCTTGTTCTACTAGCATCTTGAACAAGTCATATGGTTTTCTTTCTGAATAATGACTCCAGGCTGTCACAACAGAATATTCTCAGTTGAACCACCACATAAATTGTATTTTTTACGATGGAAGAGAGACAAGTCATTATGAATTCTGTCACATTATGTGGATGTGATATATGTGATTATGTGTAAGAATTGAATGGCAGTAGGCCATAACAGGATATTAATTCATCTCTTAACTCCTTGCTGAGAAGTCTGGAAAGATTATTTGAAAAAAAAAACATATATATGAGGGAGACAGAAGTGTGAGAACAGAAATTATCTGCATATTGGATCTGGCTAATAATGAGTGTGTTATTGTAAGAGCCATCATTTTAAAATATTTTTTGAAACCTCGTCTTCTGTTTGTATGCCCTTAATAATGAAGCTTGACATTCCAGGAGAATACATCAAACACACAAAACAGTTTGGCTGGTCTGAAGTTTAATAGAGTGTTTAGGTATTAAAAAGTATCTGCTCTGCAAGTGCACTGAGATCTAACTTGATCTAAAGCATTTACTAAATTAAAAAAAAAAAAGAATGTCAGGTCCCAATACAAGATGATCAGTTGGGCCCATTGTAATTAGATTGTTTCAGAACCTCCAGTTATCTAATTTATGCTTGCGGTGGCAAACACATTTTTATAAATACAGTGCACAAAAAACAACATTTAATAATTCATATTTTATAAATAGATAACTTTGATCTTAGATAAGAGATAAACCATTAACTGTTATAAAAATGATCCAAGTACTCTTCATTATTTTGGACACTGAAACTTGCCTGCATATCTGTGAATTCAGATGTTCTGAAGAAGTAAAGTAGAAGGAAAATTTTAAATTAATTCTGTGATTAGGAGAAATGCATCTGAAGGAAGGAGTCACTTTTTGCCTACTTGCACACATGCTTACTCACAAAATCTCAATGCATAATTTTAGAAACATCTTATATGGCTGTACTGAAGTATTTATTTGCCTCCTGTTCAACAGCTGGCAATTGCTTATCAAATGTAGGAAGATAGAGATGTTAATGTTTCTAAGATGATGCCTTTACAGATACCCCAAAAATATGTAAGGTGAATAGAGTGGCATGTAGTGACTATCATTTAACTTCTTCTCAAAACAAATGATAGTCTGCAGATTGGCTTACGTTGTTCCTTAGATGGAAATGAGGAAGCCAAGAACCTGTTAGGTTAGACATTCCAAGGTTGTCTTGTGTTCTCAAAAGTGATTTGGACTTAAAGGGTACTCCTCCAGATGGGAAATCCATGTTAAAAAAAGGCAAAACTTCCTTCTGTATTTCCTGTCATGAAATAGGGAGGAAAAACAGTATCATACTATTGATATAAGGAAGGCAGCATTATTCCTAGGTGTAGCTTTGTTTGCACAAAAAGGTAAGATGGGATTCTTTGTGATTTACTATTATGTTTATTTTCTAATGCTAGAGAGTACTTCCTGTTGAGATACGTAGATACAACTTTTATGTACTGTTACAGTAGCTAAAAGATGTAAATTCTTCTGCAAAGAAAACAAATTTTGGAAGTTAGGTTATTAATTGCTAAAAAAATAGGAATCAAGGTCATCTGTTGAAAGCAGAAAGCCCCCTCCCTGGTGGTGTTTAAGGACAGGTTTAAGAGGCCTTGCATGTCCTGATAGGACAAGGGGTGATGGTTTTAAACTGGAAGAGGGGAGATTCAGGTTAGACATCAGGAAGAAATTCTTCCCCATGAGGGCAGTAAGGCACTGGAACAGGTTGCCCAGGGAGGTTGTGGCTGCCCCCTCCCTGGAGGTGTTCAAGGCCAGGTTGGATGAGGCTTGTGCAGCCTGGTCTGGTGGGAGGTGTCCCTGCTCATGGCAGGGAGGTTGGAACCTGATGATCTTGAAGATCCCTTCCAGCTTTAACCATTCAATGATCCTGTGTGTGCAACCGACTGCTATCAAATGCCTCTGTGATGGTTTTCTTATGAGACCACCTTATTGTTGGGTCCTGAGGAAAAAAATACGTCAACATTTGTGTGTTCTCCTCAGGTACTCTCCACTTCACAACATCAAACTACCAGAAGAAGATGGCATCCAGTATCCCTCTACGCTGCTTCTCACAGCAGACCACGACGACCGTGTGGTCCCTCTGCATTCACTCAAGTTTATTGCAACTCTGCAGTACGTTGTGGGACGAAGCCATAAACAAACCAATCCACTTCTCATCCATGTTGACACCAAGGCTGGGCACGGAGCAGGAAAGCCAACTGCTAAAGTTATAGAAGAAGTGTCAGATATGTTTGCTTTTATAGCACGATGCCTAAATCTTGATTGGATTGAATAGGCAGAATGCTTGTTACTGTCTCCTTCAGAAAACAAGGGCTTTAACACCATTTAAGACCGACCAGACTGCTACTTGGTGTAGTACTTACATTTAAGAACTGCAATTTAATATTTTATTGATCCAGCCTGCTATGGAGTTTTGATCGTCTGTGCTTCCCTCTTTATGGCATTTCTTTGAATTTCGTTTCTACTGCATTCCAAAGTACACTTTGAAAAGCATGTTCAAATAAATAGCTGAGCTACTGTTGGTGCTGTTGTGAACATGTAGATTCCAGAGTTAGTGCTTAGCTGAGCTGCTTTCCTGTAAACAATTTTAATGTATTTTGCACCTACGAACGCATCCAGATCATCTGTAATTAAATGTAAGTACTGTCCACATACAAGAACTCTAAGCATACTTTATTTACACAGTAACTTATTTAAAAATGTAAATTGAAGGTGTTCAGTGATAACCATGAAATACTGAAGAGACAGTAATCTGGGTAATGAAGTCAAATATTATTAAAAAGCTTATATTACATGGTGTTCATAAGTGTGTTACTGTCTATAATAATAACGTTGCTAAATTGTTCTTTCTTTCCAAAGGGACTTCAAAATGTCACCACTTTTCTCTTCTGTCATTTATTTCCACTCAGGAGAGAAAACTGGAAGCTGGAAAACCTGAAGATTTCTTAGATTCTCACTGTAATCTTTGTCAGACTATATAGATGCTTTTCAACAACCTGTCTGCTGTTAACTCTTGGACTATTTCTGAAGAGCAGGCCAGACACTAACAAAACAAAACCAACAGCCCTCCCCAAAACAAAAACCCGAACAATCCAAACCCACAGCTTTGTCCAGATTGTTCAAGTTCAGTTTTTCCTGATGCCTTTGACAGAATGTTCTCCAACAAGCCAAAATCTGAACACACACCTTTATAACCTAGTTCTGGCTGCAGAACAACAAGAGCTTGTAGTCAGATTCCCTAATGCTTTGACACAGGCACAGTACTTGAACTGCCATTTCATAGCTCTCCCCATCGAGGCTGTAGAGAATTGATTTGAACAATCAGAGTAGGGAGTTGAGGGATGGCTGGGATTTTTTTCCCTTCAGGCTGTGAAAACAGGGTTCAGGTTCAGCACCTCCTTTTTTCCCAGAGGTGTGTGAACAGCTCTCTGTGATCATCTGAGTTTCCAACAGCTTTCCTGCACGGCAGAAACATAGCACATAAAGCAGACTTGAGTATTTGCTGTCTAAACCCTGATGTACTGCAGCAATTAAGGTTTGATTTTGCAGAGCAAAGTATTCTGTCAGTTATTATTAGTCTTGTTGCTCCTCCAGAAAACACTGCTGCTTCTCTTTTTTGGATAAACTGATACATTCTGCCAGAATCGTGCTTGTCATTGTATTCATATTTAGACCCTAAGGCCTGGTTTTTAAACTCTAGGCTCAGGAGTGTCATCTCTAAACAGTGCCTCACCCCAGAAAAAGGAGGGAGTAGTATTTAAAAGAGGAGTAGGCTCCTGGAAACAGCAGCAAAACTAAAAATAAGTTTGCACCAGATTCACTTTGTGTTTCTCTCATGCTTTGGGGCTTCTGCTGATTCCCTCAGCAATCCAGGAAGGAGCATCCCTCCCACGCCCTTATTATGCATAATTTAATTTTTTTTTTTGGGGGGGGGGGGGGATTTCTAAGAACTATGAATTTCCTATGAAATACCACACCTAAAACCTGTATGTGGTCTGGGTTTTATTTGTGATCCATAGGCATTACAGATTGACCAGATACTTTGTGGACTGATGCATTCAGATCACAGCATTGATTTAAATAATCAGAGCAGGGAGTTGAGGGAGGGTTGTGTTTGTTTTTTTTCCCCTCCAGGCTGTGGAAAACAGGGTTCATGTTCTGCACCTCCTTTACCCCAGAGGTGTGTGAACTGCTTTGTGTGATCATCTGAGAGTTTCCAACAGCTTTCCTGCAGGGCAGAAACACTGCACATAAAGTGCCACCTGTGCTTGTGACAACCCACAGTTGTGGCATCTAGCCTTTTAATGAACATTATGGTACCATCAAGAGGGCAGAGCTTCACCTGTGAGACAAGGGCTTTGCAGGGTAGGGTGTGTGGAAAACGTGGTCCTCAGGTGTTCATGAGATAGCACTGGCCTGTGTCAGTGCACTGAATTGCAAAGGCTTGGGCACAGCCACCTCAGTCATCTCCTCAGGTCTTTGTTCCTAAAAAATGCTTTTCCATGTCGTCCAGCTGCTCAAACACTAAACTCCTGGCCCAGGTTAAAAGTCATTTTCCTGCTGAAGCTTCCTGCTGAAGGAGTTCCCTGGATGGCTCAGTATCCAGGCAGATGACCCACAATATGAGGAGTTTGGAAACGATTTCTCTTTGAATGGCAATCAGTAATACTGAAGGTGGAGCTGGGTGCTGGAGACAGCATTCACCAAGTCAGTGTAACAAGACACTACAGCAAAGTAAGTCTCCCTCACAGAATGCTCTGTTGAGAAGGCATTGTGTTTCTGTAATGGGGTCTTAAGGTCAGCATTTTCATTGATCTTATTCAGGTATGCCAAGTCCAGGATTCAGGTGCCAAAAAAGCAATGTTGCAGAGCTGTCCTGTTAGCTGAGTTGCTTCTTTGGATGCAGAAAGAGTCACATTCCAGCAGGGATCCGTAATTAACTGTGGGTAGCGCCCTTGTAATACAGTGGGATTTAAACCTTCAGAGTTGGGATTAAATAGACCTGCAGCCCAACTATTCCTGCTGCATAAAACCTAATGAAATCTCTTTTAGTCTGGTTTCAAGGTTAACTTCTTTCTTCTACAGTGGAAATGCTCTTTTATGAAGAGGATCTATGTTTTGTACCTTTGCTTTCCAGTACGTGAAGCAAAATTCACCAGTTGAGCAAGGTAACCTCCTCACAACTATCTGCTTTCTCAAAGTGGTGTTTCTTAGAAAAATAGATACCAATGTTCTGTGCCAAGATCGAAACTAGAAAAACCTTTAAAGTCCTCTAAGAGGCTTTTAAGTGGAAATAAATGAACTATTTACATATTGCTCCTGATACTCTTCACAACTAATGTAAAGATACTTCAGTTGCCTTTGCTCTCATGAGAATAAGTTTGCATTAGAGTTGATTTATGTGAAAAAGGTCAGAAGTATTTTAGGAGCTGAGAATCTTCATATTCTTCACAGAAGGAGATATTTGAATTCCTTTGCATTGGAGTTAGTTTACATTTTGGTAGCTAAAAAAAAAAAAAAACACAACCAACGAACAAAAGAAAACAAACCCCTGACTTTAACTAAGTGCTGCAGCCTCCCCTGCAATATAACCACCAAGATCTAAGGGTGGAAGAAAGGCAGCTGGCCTGTGGGTATGTAAGAATAAAGGACACTCGAGGCAGTTTGGAGACACCTGTTCCTGGCACCTAGAACTTCTCCTGTTTCACCAGGATTTTCTTGACGTGACTCTACTTTGCCATCTGTCTGTAGGAAGGCAGAAACATGAGCAGCAGTACTTTTGGATTTGATACGGCAAGCAGCAGCTTTCACACATCTATGGTGTCAGGTCATTTATTTATTTTTAGCCTGAGGTAGCCCCCCTCAGGGTTGCCTAAAGATCTGCTTATAGGCTCTTGCTGACAGCCTCTCCTGTGAAAGGGGTTTTCCAAGCTGAACAGGATGTAGGGGGGAGGGCCGAGGGAGGGACTTGGAAGCAAAGCTGATAAACAATCACCCGATTTTCTGCCAAGCTTTTCTACTTTGAAAATCTTTAGTAGACACTTTTGTGCAATTGCCTCTTTGTGCAGACCTCTCACAGGGCTTGGATAGCCTGTGCTGTTTGAACAGCCAGGTTTGGCAACTCGGTTCATTTCTCCATATGTTCTTTTAATTACTTCTGCCTTTCTGTACTGCATGCCAGGAAAAAGAAAAGCATTTCTCTGGCTTTTTTTTTTTTTTTTTTTTTTTTTTTTTTTTTTTTTGGCTTTGCTCTTGCAGGAGTGGGAGGTGGTGGGGTAGCCTTCCAGTTCTCACATCTCTGAAGATAACCAAGGTGTGTCCTCAAGATAACGTTATTCCTGAACGGCCATTTCTGAGTAAGATCATGGCTTCAGTTTATTCATGGCAAAGAAATCCCAGTGGTGGAGTCCCTCAGTGGAAGCTGGGCTAGCTACTGGCATCTGCAGAAATGAATTGATATTCTGGCCTAGGAGGAAGGCAATGTGGGCATTTCTCCTAAATTTCCATGAGAAGATTAACTAAAAATTCAACATTTAAAACCAAAGCTGAGCAATAACACGTCAGTGAGAATTCTGTTCTGTGGGCCCCTGCCTTGCTAGCAGGAGTAACAGAGGCACAGAACAAACATGGTGCTTGTGCCCTTACCCATAGCAGGGGAAGTTTCATCCTGAAAGTCTGAATGGCACAAGTCAGCTCGTGGTGATCTTCACTAAACATTTCCAGTAGATGCAGCACAAGAGCTGGAGTCAATGGATGAATGATGTCTGTGCCAATGTGACATTTCTAGCCTGCTGTGTGCTGGTCAGAAGACTCCAATTTGTGCATGTGCTTTACTGTCAGTGCCTCTCAGGTCTCCTCAGTGCAAAAAGGAAGCAGACTATATTCTTGAACCCTTAAGATGGTAGAGCACATGCTGTTTTAAGTAACATGCATATTAGGTTGGTATCTGATGGTGCTAAAAAAAGTGTTAAATATTTGTCTGCACCTAAACAGGGCAATATTAGGCCCAAAATACTATGTATAATTTTAATCTCGGCATCATTGTCAAAAGACTTGGGAAATAATCAGAAGAAAAGCAATAAAAAGGGCTTGATTTTGTTATATTTGTGTTGATTTGACCCTTTCATTACTTCAGGAGGCTGGGTGAATGTTCACTGTGTGGGTGACTCCATTTCAGTAGCTGGGCCAAGCTGTTAAGCACCTCCTATTTTAAATATTTAGTATTCATTAACATTCTGCTGAAATTGCCCTTTGGTTTAGTTTAAAGCTTCTCAGTATGGAAAATGTGTTTTCATCATGAATGGCATAAAGCTGTAGACCTAAGACCATTCATTGACACCCAAGCTTCAGCTCTTGTATGGCTTACTTTCCACTAGGTCGACACAGGTGTAGGAGAAATTTGCATTACAGTAGAAAAAAGTGACACTTCCATGATCACTGCCCCTAAATTGCAGAGCTTGGGAAACCCGTATTGCTGACGGTCCGTAAACAAACCTCCAGCTGTATTTTGAAATTAAAGGAATTTCCTTTCCTGATTAGAGATGCTCAGATTTCCTCGAGCTTCGAGGAAGTGCAGATCCAAATCTGATCTTCTCACGTGCACCCGTCACTCAAAAGGCCTAAAAGCAAAAGTTCTGGAAACTCCATCTATTCACAGTGTGGTTGTCCTCTAGCACTGGCTTCCGGAGCTTCAGCTGCCAAGGACAAACTGGAAAACATCCTCCTCTCACAGATGACAGTCACTTGCACAACAACCCAGTCATTAAACAGTTTGCTGCTGTGGGCCTGCTGCCCATTCTTCCTGCCTGGTGGAGCCTTCCAGGGCCTCTGTGCTTGCCAGAGGAAGTCAGTTGAGGGGGAGGGGTATCACAGCTACAAAATCTCTTCCAGCTAATGAATTAGAAACCTTATTGAGACCATTTCATTAGAGGTTTTGGACAGCTTTTGTTATTTTTGATGCTTGTTCCCCTTGGTGAGCATCAGGCAGCCTGTTCTGCCAACTGGGGACAGCAACGCTGGGCCAGAGAAAGTCACCATGATAGTGGACATGACCCGGAGAGGCATTCTGCAAAACATGCTTTCTGGTCTCCAGGGTTTAGCACCAATGTGCACTGATAGCTGCTTTGCTGATCTAATTAGGTGCAAGGGGATATCCATGAGAATGTCAACTGCAGGGGGGTGTTGTGGCCTCTTCAGTTCCTCAGAGTGGCTGGGCAGGACGAGACACCCATTGTAGCAGGACCTGTCAGAAACATGGGGAGCAATCACCAGCCAAATATAGACATGTCTCTTAGTGGATGACAGGATAAGGATTGCATATCTGTGTTTTCAGATGCAGAGGCCTAGAGAGCTCCTCCTGTTTATGGAGCTGAAGGGAGAGCCATTCCCCTCAGTTGTCAGAAGCCAGTTTTGAGACATGTTGGCTGTAGCTCATCCCAAGCTCCTACTGTAGTCACTGAACCATGGAAGTTCTCTACTTGGCTGTTATTTTGGGAGCCAAGGATGACGTGCCAGTGACTTGAGGAGGGATGTAACAGATTGAATCCTTTAACCACTCAGCCATTTCGCCCTGCTCTTCACAGCTTGGTGCAGGTAGGCTTTACTGGGTTGCCTACAGGCCAGGGTGCCACAGGGTGGCCTCCGCTGGTGGCTGAGAGCAGCAGAGTTGAAATGGCCCCTGACATGGCAAGCAACATACCAGGTCCAGGGTCCAGCCATGGGCTCTAGACAGGAGCAGAAGGAGATGGGGCCAGAGACAGAGCTGGCAGAAGCTACAGTGCCCACCCAAGGGCTCCATGGAGGAGACAGGCTACCCACAGCACTGATACAATAACGAGGGCCACCCAGCACTTGACATTAACATGTGTAGGGCCAGTTTTACAAATACAACTGAGATTTATTTCCCAGTCACTGGATAAATAGAGGCTCCTACTTTCCAGAAGCAGACATTGGATCCTCTCCTAGGGAAAAAATGTGGTGTTCAGCCCTGAAGATGGTGGTGTCAGTGCCCTGAGTGCTGCACGACTTTAGACTCCCAGATGCCTTGTGATGTAAATATAACAGTAAGTCAAAGCTTATTCCAGGGATCTCCCATTTCCCAGTAAATGCTAAACTACACTTACTTGGGATAAGTGAAGAGTGAAAAGTTTTGTACCTCATTGAAGAAATAAATCCCTCTTCCTCAAGACAGCTTCCAGCATTGCAGACATCTGGTCAGACTCAAACAGCTGGTGATAAATCATTCTGGAAAAAAAACCCAAGCATTTATTTTCTTCCTCTACTTTGTGCCCAAATGTGATGTTCTCCCAGCTGACACCAGCCTCAAGGCAGAAGTCTGGTGTTCATCATTTCTGCCTGGCAGCTTTGGTGAAATCCAGAGGGTCTGGCAGGGCTGGGGGCACATATGTCCCCTCCTCCCCCCCGGAGCAGGCAGCTGCTGGCAACCCTCCCAACAGGCAACATCACCGGGTGAGGTGGAAGCTCTGGAAGGCTCCTGTTGGGCTCTGCAGTGCCCAGCCCCAGGAGGACTCCACGCTGAAGGGCTTTCAGCACCGTGGCTCTGTCTGCCAAGGCTGGAAGGCCAGCAGCTGCTGCTGCCAGGGTGTTTCATACCTCTGCTGTCATCCAGGTGAACACACTGGCTCTTGGATGGGCTGTGCTGTCTGTACATGTGCCAGAGCAACACCAAGGCCTCACAGTCACTGAATTACCTGGGTTGGAAAAGACCTTCAAGATCATCAAGTCCAACTGTTAACCTAACACCAACAAATCCTTAACTAAACCATATCCTGAAGTACTGCATCTACATCTTAAATACCTCCAGGGATGGTGACTCCACCACTGCCCTGGGCAGCCTGTTCAGCCTGACAACCCTTTCAGTGAAGAAAGTCTTCCTTACATCCAATCTAAACCTCCCCTGGTGCAACTTGAGGCCTTTACCTCTTTTCCTATCACTTGTAACTTCATTGGACAGCCCAATCCCCACCTCTTTGCAGCCTCCCTTCAGGTAACTGTAGAGAGTAATAAGGTCTTCCCTCAGCCTCCTTTTCTCCAGGATAAACAACCCCAGCTCCCTCATCCACTCCTCATAAGACTTGTGCTCCAAACCCTTCATCAGCATCGTTGCCCTTCTTTGGACATGCTTGATGTGGGTCTTGGCTGCAGAGGAAAACGGGCTTATGTGGGAACTCAGGAAATGTATTTGGAGCATGAGGTCTCTAGGACCACCTGCCCTGCCTCAGGAGAGGGCCTGAATTCTGTCAAATTACCGGGGCAGCCTTTCTCTTCCTTTAAATGTAAACATCTCCTGCACTCAAAGCTGTTTTTTGTTGTTTGTTTTTTTTTCAACTTCATTAGCATACTCATCTCCTTTGTGGGTTTTCTCCACTGTTCAAGATGACAACAGATGTCTGGGGAAGATAATCACTCTGATGTTCAGGCCCTAGAAGGCTGGGCAAGGCTTTTAGGAGAGCACGTCATCCTTATCTTCAGCAGAAATGTTGTTGAAAATGCTAGTTTAGCCTAGAAGACAGCTTCCCAGGAGCCCTCCTCTTCACAACCAAAAAATGGAGCTAATCTCCTTGCCTTGCCAGCCTAAGACCCACAGAGACCTATAGATAACTGAAGGGTAGAAGCAGTAAGCTAGGAGACCCCACAAACCAGCAAGGGCAGCTGAGGCAAGGGAGCTGAGGAGCACCAACTTCTCCAGGACTTGCCAAAATCCTACCAGCAGCTTGTTTGTTTGATCTGTCCTGCTGTGCTGTAAAGCAAGAGGCTGGCAGGAGAGGAGGCCCACAGGAGCCTGACCCTGCTGTTGAACAACCAAGGCCTGTCAGTCAGTGCAAAGGAGAAGTCCAGCTCAGGTCAGGGCTTGGGCACAATGGAGACCTTCAGGCACTGAGGAAGCTTTCTGGAGAGAAGCAATGAAATGACAGGGTTTTCTGAACTGTAGTTTCAGACTTCAACATCTAGAACCTGTCTGGCATAAATCCTATTGACTCTGAGCCCGTATCTTAGAGCAGCAGCACCATCCTTCTCATTCTCCCATCCCATTCTCTCTGCCCTCTGTTACACATTACAGAAATACCTTTTTCACCTGCTTTGAGCTCCACAAGATGCTCTCATCTTTCCTAATCTTAATACTCCTGCTCATTTTTCATTCTTCAACCTTCTTGCCATTTTAAGCCTGCCTACACCTTGAATTACCTAGAGCTTCAGGAATCACTGCAAACCTTCTGGCAAAAAAATAAACAAGCTACAGGCACACACACACACACACTTTTTGCTTAATTTTCTCTCTGCTTGTTCCAGATCACTTATTAGAAATTCAGAAATCCCTTGAGCCCATTTCCGAAGACTGGCTGTTCTGCTTGGGTGACATATGGTTCCCACATACGTGGCCCTCCAAAGGACTGTGCTTCCCTCAAGTCTGATTTCTGGGATGCAACAGGGACTTGAGACAGCATGCTTGTTTTCCACAGACAACTGAATCTCACCCCTGGGGAAGGTTTGGTACCGCGTTACAATTCCTGTCCTGCCCTCTGGTTTTAATCCCTACTTTCACTGTGTTTTTACCATCTACTGCTAACTCCAGCTGTTGGCCTTTTAAGAAACACTTTGTGAACGTTTGTCATGGCTCTGACAAATCTTCTCTCCGGGTGCTTCTGTGAGAATTGGATGTCCCCAGTTAACAAGCAGTCAGCACCACCTGACACCCAAGACATTAACACTGCTCTGAACTTCCCCCTGGTCTCTCTGGTTGGAACTAGCTGTGGTTTAGCTTCTGTTGTTTTTTCCTTTCCTTGGTTGTTTCACCACGGCAAGCTGTCCTACAGACTGCTGCCGCCTCGTGTGCATCTCCTTCATCTTCTTCCTTCAAGTTGCCAGAAAAAGCACTTTGTAATTTTACTTTCCACGCTGCAAGGCACGCAGCTCACAGAGCTTTCAGCCTTGGTGGTGGTTTCTCCCCTGCAGCAGCCACTTGTCCCAGTAACAGTCTCAGAGGCAAAGGCCCCCTGGACAAGTACTCCGTGCCATCTGCGTTACTGTGTCCTTTGCAGGGGCACAAATCATGTGTCTGGCTCTTCATCTCCTTATTCTCATTTCAGGTCAATGCAGCCAGCGTCCTGGTTTGGTTTGGTGGGTTTTTGGTAGCAGGGGAAGGACCCCAGGGGTGGCTCCTGTAAGAAGCTACTAAAAGCTCCCCGAGCTCAGGTGGCCAAGGCCAAGCCCTTAGAGAGGCAATAGATATGCCTCTGTGATTAACATATGAAAGAACTGCTCTAAGACCTGGGTGCATAGAGAGCAAGGGAGAAGAGCTGAGTGGAGAGGTGAGAGCAGTGCTGGAGTGGAGATCCCGAGGTTGGTGAGGAAGGGGAAGGAAGTGCCCGAGCAGAAGTTCTGCTGCAGCCCATGGTGAGATGGCAGCTGTCCCACTGCACTTATGGAGGAACATTCTGGAGCATCCCCTAAAGGCACCAGGAGGAGCAAATGTGGACCTGCAGCCCGTGGACTTGGAACTGCAGCCGTGTAGGGCACTGTGCCAGGGGAGGTGCCTGTTCCCGGAGCAGCCCGGGACTCTGTGGGCAGCCTGTGCTGGAGCAGCTGCTCCGGACCTCGTGGGAAGGACTCATGAAGGAGAGGTTTGGGAAGGACTCATGAAGGAGAGGTTTGGGAGGGACTCTCTGCCATGGGAGGGACCCCGTGGGGAAGCAGGGGAGGACTGTGAGGAATCCTTCTCCCTGAGGAGGAAGGAGCAGCAGGAACCACCAGCCTGTGAACTGACTCTAAACCCCATCCCCATCCCCCTGTGCCGCTGGGGGGAAGGAGGGAGAGAAATGGGGAACAAAGTGATTTGGGCTCGGGCAGAAGGGAGGGGTGGGGGTAAAGTATGTGAGCCCTGCTCTGTGTGTGTCTGTGTCCTGTGTGCATTGGATTAGTGTGAAATTCAATGATTATTTTTTCCCCAAGTTGAGTCTGTTTTGCCCGGGACCTTAATCGGTGAAGAACCCTCCTTGTCCTTTGTCTCAACCCATGAGGTTCTAGTTGGCCTTTGTCCTCCTCATCCCACAGTGTCTGAGGAGGGAAGGAGGGTGAGGTGGTGGGGAGTGAGTGGCCACGTGGCAGGTTCTTTGTTGTCGATTTAGGGTCAAACCACGACAGCCAGCAAGGACTAAACCAAACAAAATCCAACCAAATGCAGGAGTTCAGGATTCCCTCAAAGTGAACCACCATCCCCTTACCTCAAGGTTTTCAGCACTGGAAGCTGAAAACTGCCCAGCAGCAGAAGTCCAAAACAACAACAATTGGTGCAAATCTTCCCATTTTGGCAATGAAGTTTCAGATCAGACCCAAAAGTAGCAACAAAAATCTTCATACTAAAGTAATTTTGCAGTTGCAGCAGAGATGGTGCAAATGGTCCCCCCAAATACCCGTAGAGATATTTCAATATAACTTACCAGGGCAGTTCTGCCAATGCTGATTTTGGGTCTGTATTTAACCGAGTCCTTGAACGATTCTGGGAATTGCAGGTCATTAATTATCACAACCAGGCTCAGTGACAGGGTGGGCAAGAGCATGCACTAGGGGGAGGCTGGAGAAGGGTCTGTGCTGTGGGGAGGAGGCTGGGGAGCTGATGTCCTGCTGCTCCTCCTCACTTCAAGCCCTGGGAAGTCCTAACCTAACCTATGCACTATCCAGTAAAAACATATCCACAAATACATTTAGAATTAAACAACCAAACAACCTAAAACCCCCCAAACCCCAGCACTGCTAAGGAAGAGGAGAGACATTGAAGATATTAAGCCTCCTCTGAAATCTAGCATTGAACCACGTTGGCCCTACTTTGAAAAGATGGAGCAAAAAAAAGAAAGCAGATATGAAAACCAGCCAGTGTGTTGAGACTGAAAAATTAGGAATTTTTCATTCAGAGAAAAGTGAAACGGGAGGGTATGAAAGATTTATTGACAATACACACTGCAGAGGTGGTAAATTGGATACTGAAATCTGCACTTTCTCTAGAAACAAAAAGGCATTAAAAGAAAATAAAGAGGCAGAGGTTTTACAAACAGTGAAGGGGAAGAGTTTCACACAGCACGTGATTA
The DNA here is from genome assembly GCA_020745705.1 of Hemiprocne comata. Classification (NCBI taxonomy): domain Eukaryota; kingdom Metazoa; phylum Chordata; class Aves; order Apodiformes; family Apodidae; genus Hemiprocne; species Hemiprocne comata. The sequence goes on along the minus strand of CM036588.1, from coordinate 118,631,449 downwards.
ATCTGCAGCACTGCCTGCCACAGGATGGTGTTGGGCCTGAGTGCTTAGCAGGGTGTAAAAAAAAAAAAGCAAGCTATATTACATGCTAATAAAAACATGTCATTATCTGTGATAGCTGAAACTTAGGGGAAAGTATCTGCAGAATTTGTAGGAGGAAGCACAGAAGGTAGATGACAGTGGTCCATGGAGATAACTTTTCCACAAAAATGTGGACAATTCCCTCTGAAGTGGAGCTGATCAGTTTTATGTACAAGTTTATGTACAAATAGGAGAGAAAAAAAAAAAAGTCTGAGCATTCTCAGGTCTCTATGACCCATCCTGAGGATTATTCAGGATAGAGAGATGGTGAGAGAAAAGTGAGGCAGAGGTTATAAAAAGCAAACACTTGGCTTCCTTTTAAAACCCTTTTCAGCCCTTGCGATCCCTGCCAGACAGAAGAGCCATAGCAGAAAATGACTGAAGACATTTGAACGTTTGAAGGAAGGAGTTCAGGTTTTCTTTGAGTGTAGTGCCCCACCACTGACCAGATTTTTCAACCCAAGGACTTGCACGTCTATGTGCAGTCCTTGTGTTTCTCCATCCCCTGTGAAGACCTGAGGTCGTTTTGCCAGCCCGTGGGAAGGTTAAGCAGGACAGTGTTTTGGAAGAGAGGAACAGGTGAAATGCTCAGAGATGGTTTCATGCAAAGGGCTATGTACACACCTCTGCCTTGCTGCTATCTTGGATTTATGCAGGGGTCTATCAAGCAGTTTCCTGAGCTCTTTGCTTTCTGAACCAGACAGAACTAAGCTTTTGATGCCAGTTCTTATTACTGGAAATGCCTTCAAACTGCCTACGCATCTTTTGCTCCACTCGCACCTCATGAGGAGCTCATGTGACAACTGGCAATTAACCTGGTTTCCTTTCTTTCTTATTCCTTCTCTCTTCTAACTTAACTGACTGTGCTATAGATGCTAATTCTGATGCCACTGCAGTGTTGGACTCTGCCTTTAACTTCCTTTTTCCATCCCTCCTACTTGTGCAAAACATGATTTTCAGTTTTCTGGCCAAACTCAGAATAAAGGGATCAATGTCTTCTTTTTATTTTCTCCTCACTGAAACGTCTGCCCCAAACTCATTTTTAATTGATGAAAACGTGTCATTTGTCCAGGAGGGAGAAAAAAAAAAAAAAAAAAAGCACAAATATTCCAAAAGAAAAACAATTTGAAAATGAAATCACTTGACTTTGCCAAAATTTTGGAAGACTCTTTTCCAACAATTCATTGAATTTGTCATGAACACATCACTGTGTGGTCCTAAAATATGGGGTCCCGTTTGCTCCCATTGTTGCCCTTCACAGTCCTTTGTGCACTGAACAATCCTACATTACCATAAGACTTCCAAGCTTTTTCTAAAGCATTTGTAAGCTTGTGAGAGATTTTTTTTTGTATGTTTCCACCTTTACTTTTGTAAAGCTTTCTTAAAAAACAGGTCTGCTTCTGGCCCTCTGGTTTTTCCTGCCGGGTTGCTGCTAAAAAAATACAGGCTCTCAACAGGAGCTAGTGCACAATATCATCTATTAGTGTCACCCCCCAAATTCCTGCCAGTTTCTCAGAGTAGCACATGGGGGAATATTTCTCAGCCTCCATTCATAATCGGTGGCCTCTTTCTTATTTTTGCTGCAGTGACAGTTTTGCTGGATCCAGAGATTTTCCCGTGTGCTGCAATGAATCTCACAGACACATCTTCAGAGGGAAACGGAAAATATCTTTTAGTTTGCCAGCAGCAAAAAAAGTTAAGATCAAGGGCTGTTCTCAGCTCTGTTAACAATGTCTTTTGCAGATCGGTCCAATCTCTGTTAGTTTTATTTCCATGCATAGTGAAGTAATAGCTATTGTCTCTGTCATAAGAAAAAAATGCCATTTCTTTGGCAATGGGCTAAAACCTGAAAAAGAAAAATTGTCCTTCATAATTCCTGACAAGATTCCATTATACTGAAAGGGAAAAGTGATCTTGTATTTTACATAAGCAAAAATGAAGTCTTAAAGGCTGTGATGCTTCTGATACACAAAGAATATTTTTCCACATCAGTGCAGTTACTCATGGGCACCACATCTACCACTGCCCTCCAAGTCTGTCTTTCTTACAGTATGGGAGTGTGTTCTGGGGAAGACACACGAGTTTCATGTCACATCAGAATTAATGACAGTATCACAAAGAAAATACATTTTTTTTCCTCAAACCCTTTGAACATCATAAATTCTCAGTGTTAGTCTGTGGCTTTTAATAAGCAGATAATTCTTAACCATCTGAATAAACTCCACAACACTGTTCCAGCATATAGTTTTGCACCTCTGGGGTATTACAGCAGAGAGAGCTGAAGGAATCCATGACAGCTGAAGATGAAAACACAAAACCCTTCCCTAATATAAAGTCTCCTAACTTCATCAAACTCAAGCAAGCTACAATGATTTACACTTCTCCAGAGTGTTTTCAGCACTGTTTCTTTCATAAATAAAAAGGTGAAGGTGGGAATAAGAAAAGGCTGAATTATGGATAAATAACACTGAGAGTGGAGACTGCACAGGCTTCTCACCATCTCAAATGGAACAGCCTTCTTACTTCTAGCTATCTGAAACCTGCCCCTGGCAGGAAAATAGCTTTAAATTAAGACACCTAAATTTGTAGCCCATCTTAGGTGTTTGGGGGTGTCTGAGGGTCTACGCAGAGCTGGTGAATGGGACCCAGGCTCTACAGGAGACCCACAGGACTTGAGAGGCAGCTGGAGCTGGCCAGGACACCCCTGGGGCATCTCAAATGGCCACGGGTGCCCACATTTGGGCACATGGAGGCAGCCCTAGGTCTCCACTGACCATAATGAGAGCTTGAGCTCAGCTCATAGAAGTACATCCCCAACACCAACAGCAAGGCTAAAGGCCCTCTGCAAGAAAAAGTCTCTAATTGCCCAGATATTAGCTGCCCCAAGAAAAGCTTAGTTATTTTTACCTCCTTTCCTAGAGCAGGGTTTGAAAGTGGATGCCCAGTCATACCTGTGCCACCCAATATCCCTGCCTGAGGAGATGACTCATAACTTTACAATCCAAGTGTTTAAATATGTTTTAATACTACCCTGCCACAAATACAGAATTTATACTCACTCTCTTGGCTTCAAAAATTGAAACTGTCCAGTAACTGCAAATATAAATAAAGTCTTTATCAGATGGAGTTTTGTTGTTTTCAAGTGTTTTTTTGTCCTGAGATGACAACAAAATAAACTTAGATATCAAATTAACTCTTTTCACGGGTGAGGTCTCAGCAGCTGAAGTTTTGTAGTGAAAAGCTTTTTGGTTGCCAATGTGAGTATGGACTTGAAGGTGGTTTTGGAGTTACTTCAAAGATTGGAGCTTAGTTCATCCATTCAGATGCTGACTCTTCGCTGTCAGACTTTATTTCATATGCCCGTTTTTCAGTGGAAACTATTTATGAATGCTCTGCAGACCTGAAAGTGAAGTTGTTGTTTGCTGGTTCCCAGGGATACAGGCTTGGTTTTTTTGAACTCATGTTTTCCGTATTCACCTGTTCCATAAAGGAAATAGTTTCCACAGGTTCAGAGGAAGTGGAGATCTCATCCTAATCCTGGTTAAAAGTCTCCTGTGCTCACTCCACACCTGCTTTGATGTGCCTCAAACAGCCACAAAAAAGAATTTGAGGACCAAGCTCTCCCTGCCTTGTCTCTGCAGACCCCTCAGTCCAGTGCTTAGACACAGAATCCAGAAATTCTTGCTTGGATGGTTTCCAGTTCTAGCATGCAAGCACCTTGACTAAGCTGCCTACATTTCTTAAAAGCCATCTTTTGGCTTAAACTCAAACTTCATTGGGTCCTACAAGCCAGACACTCAATGCCTTGGATGTAGAAGTCATCTGGGACATGTTACCATAGCACACCCACCCTGTCCCAGGTGTAAGACAGGTGAAGGCAGCAGTGCCTTCTTTCCAGGTGCTCTCTGAGAAGGGCTGGCATGGTGTCCCTGCCCTGCTGACTGACAACAGAGTAAGCAACAGACTAAAAAGTCCTGGTCACTTGCTCACCACTCCAATAAATAAGTCTTGACTTCAAGGAGGGGGGAAGGGTGGGCCACACTTCTTCCTACAGTCTACCCTAAGCCCATGAATGAAGGAAGGACTGAATTGATGTCCAGCCACATCTCACAGGGGGAGGTGAACAAGAGCCAGTGGGTAAGAAGAGGACTGATGCCACCTCCTCACTTGACTTTGAGGCAAATGGTTCCCTTGTGAGAAGGAGTAAGCTCTGGTACGTATCACAGCCTCATAGCAAGGTAGCCCAGCCACAGTCAGGTGCCTGTTTGGTAGCCCTAAATCCACCCAGGTCTCAGGGAAGAACGTGGCTGTCCTGTTAGCATTTCTCAGACAGCTCCAGCAGCTTCCCAGATGCTGTGCTGGGCTCTGCCAGTGGCTTTCTCTGGTGTCTGCACAGAGAGTAGGATCACACAGAGTCAATTCCAGACCCAGAAGGTGCCAAAAACTCACAAGCCTCAATGGTTTGCTATTTGGAATTGCTGCCCTATATAGTTATTCTTCTGCTGGTATTTGTGACAGTGATGCAAAAGGCCTCTTTGTCTATTTTCTCAGAGGTTATTTCACAGAGGAATGATGAGTCTATTTAACAAACAGTGCAAGGAGCATCTGGTCTATACAGAAGAAAACAACAAGATAATTATAAACAATTCTGTCTATACCTCCTATTCCCTATTTTTTAATTCCTTCTCTGTTTTAATTTCATTTTAGTATAGTTTCAGGGAAATAAGATCTTCTTCTTTAAGACTTCATCTGTTCTTGCTTGTCATAATTTAGAAGCTAATAATCCTCTTCATGACATCACACACACTCACTGAAACCCATTATGCCAAGGACAAAGTATGACAGTCTCAGGCTGTGGGGAATAAGAACAACAGATGAGAGACAGCAACAGATGCAAATTAGCTGTTAAAGACGAAGAATTATATTCTGCCCTTCCACAAAAAAAACTCCAGGAGGAAGGAAAACAGCCCAGCAGTGCTGTCTGTACCCCAGGGATGCTTTCTAAAATCCCTTGCCCATCATTAGCAGCAACAGAATTGGTCAGACCAATGCTTCTCTTCTTCACAAAGGAAATGCAGTGGGCTAACAAATGGCAGCTAAAGCACGTGTTCCACACAGCCTAGCACTTAGGGTAACCAACTCATGGTTAGCCTTAGGCTGCTCTTACTACTAAGTAGCAGCATGGCTTTACTCCAAGTCACAATTTTACTGTCTTTTCCCATGCAATTTGAAAGTATTATAGAACCATAGAATGGTTTGGGTTGGAAGGGACCTTCAAGATCATCTAGTTCCAACCCCCCCTGCATGGGCAGGGACACCTCCCACTAGACCAGGTTGCTCAGAGCCCCATCCAACCTGCCCTTCAACACTTCCAGGGATGGGGCTTCCACAGCTTCCCTCTGGGCAACCTGTGCCAGTGTCTCACCACCCTCACACTCCAGAATTTCTTCCTCATGTCTCACCTATCATGCTGCATATTTTTTAAACAACTGTGTTTTCTTTGATAATTTCTAAAGGATAGATAGCTCCGTGAGCTGAGCTGGGTAGGACTGATGAAGATGATCTGGACGTTTTGATAGCCCCCAAGCCTGTTCAGCCTCACATTTAATGTGGCTTTGGCCAAACGAATCCCATGTTTACTGAAAGACCTAATGCTGTTGATAGCATTGCAGTGTACTGCAGCCAAGCTGTGGAAACGTGTTCACAGACTATGGTGGTCACAAGAATGGCTTGAACTCAAACGAGTGGTTCCCCATGAGTGCCCTCACCTGGGAGAGACAAGGAAGGAAGGTGGGTTGGGAGAGTGCAACAACAGGCTCAACTGTAAAATGGAAAAAATAAATACCATGTCAGTCTTTTCAATATAGGCATCTGTTTCCAAATTGCAGATCAGGAATTCCTTATCCTTGGCCAAAAACAGTTCTGTTTTGGGGGGGGGGTGTTATTTGTTTTTGTTTTGTTTTGTTTTGTTTAATTTTATACCAGCTGTTTGAAACATAAGGGCAGAAAGATTCATTAAGGTGGTGCCTTGTCTTCAGCAGTGACTGCAAGCAGGTGTAATCCAAGGGGAGAGTACAAAAACATGGCCAACATGCATGGTCCTGCTACCAAGGACATTTGCAGCATCCTGTAATCCTCAGCATGAGTTTGTCTTGTGCCCTTTGACTCCATGCAAACTTTAAGCATCCATGATGTCTGTGAGGAGAAATTCACAACCCAAGGACAATCTGGGGGTGGAACAACCTCCTGTGCTGTCACCTGAACCTGCCACCTACTACCTTCATCTGACAGTGCCCCTTCCTCTACCAGAAGAAATGTGTCTTGTCGATCTCCTCTTTCAATGCCTTCCATGATTTCAAAAACTTCTGTGAAGCCCCTCCTGCCTTCAGTTGTCTCTTTTTCAGACTTGTTTCATTCCCTTTTCTGATTGTGCTACCTACAGAAGCAATTTCATAGTTTTGATCATAGTTGTTGCCCTTTGCTGAAACTTTTTCAGCCTTTCTATGCCTTTTTGAGAAAGAAAGACCAGAGCTGCATGCAGTATTGAAGGGATGAGCAAATAATGGACTTATACAGTGGCATGATGATGACAGCCAGTATTCTCTTTCTTTCCTGCAGTTGTTAATACTTGCTTTGCCTCTTGGGTTTGTTTTGAGAGCAAGCATGAATAGTTTTCATGGAGCTATCTATCAAAACCCAAAGCTTCTCCTGCTGAGGGAAGCAATCAGCCCCATATTTTTATATATGAAGCTCAAATTGCTTTTTCCCCCAGCTTCGTATTTGTCTACATCAAATTTCATCTATCATTTTATTGCCCACTCAATCTGGCAAGCTCCTTCTGCAACTCTGCACAATCATCTTTGCTATCCTGAATAAACAATTACCTTTGTATCACAGCAAACCTCCCTCCTCACCTCCCTTCCATGTCATATACGACTGTGTTGAACAACATGAGTCCCAGCACAGATTCCCTTGCAGGGTTGCCTTTACAATCTCACTTCACCATGAAGAATGTCCATTTTCTCCCACCCTCTGCTTCCTTTCTTTTAATAAATTATTTATCCACACACAAACTTTCCGTCTTGCCACACGGCTGCTTTGCTTCCTTAAAAGCTCTTGGTGAAGGCTGAAAGCCTTTTGGAAATTCAAGTAGACAGCATAGCCAGCTTTTGTCATACTCAGATGCTGTTGACATCTTCAAAGACCTGAAGGTCTGAGAAGGCAACGTTCATCTAGAAAAGTTTTAACAATTTTTCCCTAGCAAAAGGGTTTGCTATGACTCCAGCCAGGAGTCACTTCCTCAGTGAAATGACAAAAGAGGGAATCCAGTACTGATAAAATGAATAATTTTCTTAGGACATATTCCCCAGCACTCATTTCCAGAGGAAATCAGCCAGGTCAAGAAGGCAGCAGGATTCACAGGAAGGTCAGGCAACCACACTCAGAGTTCTGGCTTGTTTTCCACTGATGTTGGAAGTGATATTGAAACATATGAATCAGGGCTTAAGTCATTATCTCAATATAAAATATCAGGACGAGTTCTAATGAAGCTTAGTAGATGATTGTCTTGTTTTCTGCACACTCCTTCATTTGAACCTCATCTGACAAAAACTGGCATAAAACTGCTAGGGTGTGTTAGCAGGAGAATCAGAGATGGAGCTGCAGGCTATGGAGCTGGTCAGAGGAACTACCCTTCTGCTGCAGCACCACTTGTTTGGCCTGCACATGAGGATAAAGCCTAAGACTAAATTATCTGCAAAGCTTTTCAACAACTTACTGATCTTCACTTTAATGCTGGCACTTAGGTTATAATACAAGCTATCAAAGTGCTCAAAATCTTCATTGAAATTGCAAAATATCACATTTGTAACCTTCATCAAATAATGGTTAACACTGTAAACCAAGCCAAATGTTTGTGCTTGGTATGTTTCCCACATTGGTTTGCCCTTCTTCCCTTCCCTACCCTTCCCTTCCCAGCAATTCGCAGCAGGATGAGATTCTCAGGCTGTTCAAGATGAATCTGGTGATATTTGGTGCATTACAGCCACTGCTACAGCATTTCTTAATGATAAATATAAGAGCTGATCATAGTGGGAAATACTTTGCAGCTCTGCAGACATAACACTGTCTGCTGTTTTTTCTTTGTTGTTCCCTTCCTCTGATGACCCTATGGTAAAAGGTAGCAAGGTAAATTATGTTTCCACTTTTTATTCTGTGTAATAGTTTGTATCTGGTGCAAGTTATAACCAAAAGGAAAATATTAACCCTCTAGGTTCCACCTTGCTTCTCAAAAACTTGTGGTCATGATTTCTAGTGCATCTATGAGCCCCCAGGACTGAGCTGGCAGAGACAGCTCTGAATTAGCTTCACACTAACTAGATACATCCACTTTACACCTTTTGCATAGAAATACCCTAGCACAGGAAATTAGCCTGCTTGGAGAGCTGGGATTTGAAAATTAGCTTGTGTAGCTCTCTGACGTGGATCTGTCCACACACGTTTCCTTCAGAAAGGTATCTACTCTTTAGCAGAGAAGCTGGGGTGTGGAAAAAAAGCACAAGGTATTTTTTTTATTTACTCCTCTGATTTCCATATGCAGCCCATCATGGTAATATCTGAGCATGTCCTCCATGTTCAGATCCTCTAGACATCATTTGCTCTGCAGGTAATAAATGCGTAAGCAGTGCAATTTTCAATCATGGATTCCTTAGTTGTGTGCAGTGATAGACAGCCTAGAGCCATTATGGCAGGCAATCTAGATTAATTAACAGAATGACCTTCCCAAATTTCCAGCCTTCAAGAACACAATTCAATTGTCATTTTCATAAATACTTCCAAACAGCTTCATTTTGGAGAGCAATCACGTTTTAGCCTATGTGTCTGCAATGAGATCTGAGTAACTCTCTTGGCTGAAAGTGTTTAGCCAAAACATCCACTGCAAATTGTAAAGGTATTTCCAGAAAAGAGGAAAGGAAATAAAAACTATATTCTCAGTTGCTATATATAGGTGCAGGCAAACATGCCTGAAAACAGATTATGAAAAGAGTAATTGAGATAATCTTTTAAAGTAATTAAGCAACTAGGGGAGTTAACTCAATTGAAAGACAATATCCTTATTAAGGGAGAATAAGATGAAGGAATATGTTGAAGTGGATGATGCTTTCCAGAAAGAATAAGCTATTTCTTAAATCCCTAAATTGAATTTCAATTGTTATCCATTTTTCTTATCTGAGCTGGTATGTGTGCCCAGTGTCAGTACATGTATTAAGAACTCCATCCTCCCTTCATGTATTGATTTTCCCTCCCACTGGGCTGGCTCAGCAATATATTTGTGCTGCCAATATACAGCAAAGGTGCCTGATGTTGCTCAGTGAGAACATCACCATGTTCCTGTTTTTGGGGAAAAGAAGTCCTCAAGCTCTGACGTACCAACAATCCCCGCTAATCTTTCATATTCTGCTGGACTTGCACCCTCCTGCTGATTTCCATGGCATAGAAATATGTTTTTATAGTCATAGTGGAGCTCATTAACCCAGTAATTGCTTCTTTGCTGGCTGTTTCCCTTCGCTGGTCTGGTCCTGCTTATGGGCAGGGTCTGGGTGAGCATCTGGAGGGGAGGAGGAGAGAGGGACCCGCAGGGACGGTTCAGAAGCCAGATACTCTCTGCTGCTCCCTAGGTGAGGATTTTGGAGGGAAAAGGCAGCTGTCCTGATGCTGCACCACACAGCCAGTGCACTAGCACTCCCTTGCTTATACATTTTTTTCATCTGTACCCAAATGAATGAGGAAAGTACAGGCAAACTCAGGCGTCAGGAACCTGGTCACAGCTGCTACTTCAGCCTACTGAGCCTGGTGAGCCAGAGGCTTCTTGGCAGTAACAGGGGAAAACAGATTTTGCTGAAAGAAGCTGAGCAGCTTTCACAAGGACCACTCTGGCCAAGCAGCCCGGGGAGCTGGTGCCAAGTCAGGGCCTGGCTCCTGGGGGAGCTGGTGGCCTCCCTGCAGCCAGCAGCTCTGCCTGCCCGCGCCTCGGCTCAGGGATCGCAGCCGTACCCAGCTCTGCCCAGACAAGCTGACTCCAGCAGCCTGCCAGGAGGGACTGAGGGAGGTCGAGGTCTCCCCAGGAGCCTTTTCTTCATTTTTCCCTGCCTCCCTGCTGTGCAGCCCACGGGAGCTGCTCTCTCTTCACCTGGCAGGATTTGGAGGCACTCATTGTCCTCCTGGCCTGCATCTCTCAGCCACCCATGGCAAGTGCCTCATCCTGGCCAACCCGGCTATGGGATCTCCTGGCTGGATGTGGCACAGTCAGTGCAACAGTCAGGACATGGAGTTTTGCCCCATGTGAGGATTTTCAACAGTAGGACCTACCCCAAATCCTTCCTCATCCGGAGCTACACCTGAGCTACCCTGAACTCAGGGAGAGTCTCCTTTTCATAGAATCATAGAATCATAGAATGGTTCAGGTTGGAAGGGACCTTAAAGATCATCAGGTTCCAAACCCCTGCTATGAGCAGGGACACCTCCCACCAGACCAGGTTGCTTTTCTGTAATGGATTTGGAGATGACCGTCCCAGAGCAGCCACATTTGGTGAGCTGCCTGTGTGAAAACAAAGACAGGTTTGAACAAATAAAGAGGCATATTAATAGGTGAAGGAAATTGTGCTTTCTTTCCTGCCTTCTTTTTTTTTTTTCAAGTGTCATTTTTCCCACATGTAAACATTGCACTTTGAAGAAAGAGACCACTCTCAAATGCAGTCAGCTCTGGTTCAAGCCCTCTGCCTTTTCTTTGTTGTCCAAAGCATTTATGAAAGAGTGACATTTTAAAACCCCTTATTTTCCTTTCTGCAAGTTACTGGTTTTGTTTTGCCACAGTCTACCTACAAGATCACTCTGAGCACTTCTTTTTACTAAACTTTCACTTGATTTTTTTTTTTTTTTAAGACAGAGAGTATTAAAAGAGTCTGGATGTTCTTCAGAATTGGATTTTAGTCTTCAACTTTCATTGATTTTGGCTAACCTGTACACCCTGAAAGCACTGTGTCTGACAGCCAGGTGTGGTACATTCCTACCTACCTCTGCCCCTCCTTGTATCCTGCCACTGTGAACTGGTCTCTTCACAGTATGCAAGCTAAACCATACTAAACTATTTCTCCAGGGGTTGTTTCTTTCCCTGTAAATGCACAAGTTGACTTACTAGATTAAAGTAATCTGCTTCCTGACACCTAAGTAGATGGGTCTATGAACCAACATCATGAATGGTCTTCACTGACATGAAGCCCACCGGTGCCAGGGACAGGTGGCAGCCAACATTTTCTCTGTGTCTTGTGCTAGGAAGCCAAAAAAGGGAAACCTAAGCTCAGGATTTGCTTATTTAATTTCAGTGCCAAAGCATTTTTCTGTGCCCGTGGCCACTTCCATTAAATCAATCCTCATCTTTCAACAATTATGTGAATGCCATTATGCAAATAAGCAACTGCTTTTCAGACTTGCAGAAATGATGACACCTGTACAAAGATATCTGAGGCTTTCTGGCAGTCACTGCTCTTCATAAATACCAATTTGGAAGTACTGCATTCAGTGAGAATGATTTTTTTTTCTGGGAGGCTGACCACTTTTAATGCCATGTCTCGAAGCTGAGAACAAATGGAATGTTTAATATTCTGGAATAATTCACCTCTGTGCATCAGAATGTTGTAAAAAGTCTCCCATCTGATGACACCTGTAGCTGGCACAGTACACTTTGCATTTATCACAGTGCTTCAGACAATATTAGTATTTAATGGCTGCATTGATAAGCTGAAACTGGATGGATAGACTCTCTTCCATCTCATTCTGCTTAAGGTGACCTGAACTTTCATTTATGTCACAGCCACTTGCAGCTGTTCAGATACACTCTAAAAAGGCTGAAAGGAATACTCCATCAATCCACAACTTCATGAATGACCATCAGGAGCCTGTTCTCTCACTGTCGTTGGATTGCTTTAATAAAAGCACTTGTATTCCAGAAAGGAGGCAAGAATACAATTAATCATTGACACAACTAAATAGGCTCATTGTCTAAGTGATTCCTTGGGAAGCAATTTCAAGAATATTTATTTTGACTATATATATTTTATAATTCATTAGCAACATAATAAAGTGAAAGCTCAGAAGAATCAATTTCCTATTTTTATACCTTTGCAGTAAACATAACTGCATCCTTGCTATCTGTGACTCTTTCTGCAAAGCTTTGTGCCTGAAGCAAAATGCAAAGACAGGGATTGTGATGGGTACAGTTGGTGATACTGGGAACCTGTACTTGCAGGGCTGAAGTCCCTTTTGTATTGGTAACCACAATTCAAAACAGAAATACGACATACATGGTGAAATTCAGACCCACAATTTAGTCATACAACCTCAGCAGATAATTCTAGAACTAAATGAGTGCTCCTACCTGGAGCTAGGGCTATACTACAGTGGCTTGGTATGCTCTGTTGTTTTTCTTTCTTTAAATGCTTCAAGATAAAAAGCTCACTTTGAAGAGGACTGTTTTTTGACAAATATCTGAGTAGTATTTCTTAAACTCCATAAGTCTTCATGGCAAGTCTGCCCACTTGGGCTTGCCTTGGTTCAGTTCACCACTGGGGCTTGATGACAGATGCTACCCATAGTTTCCACCTACAGTTAATCTAACACTTTTTTGAAGATGTATCTTCCTAACACCAAGAATGAGAGCTAGAGTGGATGAGGGCCACAAGGTTGGTGAAGGGTTTGGAGGGGATGCTGTATGAGGAGCAGCTGGGGGCCCCTGGTCTGTTCAGCCTGGAGAAGAGGAGATTGAGGGGAGACCTCATTGCAGTTACTGCTTCCTCACTAGGGAAGGGGGAGGAGCAGGCACTGACCTCTTCTCTCTGGTGATCAACTATAAGACCTGAGGGAATGGTAGGAAGATGTGCAGGGGGAGGTTTAGGTTGGACATTAGGAGAGGATTCTTCACCCAGAGGGTGGGTGAAGCACTGGAATAGGCTTCCCAGGGAAGCAGTAATGGCACCAAGCCTGACAATATTCAAGAAACATTTGGACAATGCCCTCAGGGACATGGTGTGAACCTTGGGGTTGTCCTGTTCTGGGGCAAGATTTGGACTCGGTGATCCAGGCTGTCCGGGGAGGTGGTTGAGCCACCATCCCTGGAGACATCTAAAAAGACAGATGTGGTGCCAGGGGACAGGGTTTGGTGGTGGATGTGGCAGAGCTAGGGTAGTGGTTGGACTTGATGATCTTGAAGGTCTTTTCCAACCCGAATGATGATACTACGATACTGTGAAACAAGAGTTCAATAGTATGGTATGTGGGACAAATGAAATTGGTGCAACTTTGTTTTTAACATGAAGATGGGCTTCCCCAGCCAAGCAGACCTCCTGCATTTGCTGGCACATCTAGTCATCTGTAGCTTTCTAAGCAAAGATAATAATTATTTAAAAGATCTTTATCTATTCTTAATGACAATGCTTGTGAAAATAGCTTGATTGGCATGGACTAAGACAGAAGGCTTCTGGGAAGAGAAGAAGGGAGAGCTGGAAGAAGGTGAAAAAGAAAAATGAGTGGTGAGAGTATAGAGTTAAAAATAAGAAGTGCAAATCTAAAATCCATTTAAAACATTATATAACTACTAAGCTATTTGACATGAAATCTTAGGCTGGGAATTACAGGTTTCCTTCCTTTTTCTAACAACATCTTGTAGGAGGTTGGTGACAACTCAGAACTTCAGCAAGAGAGAGTATCCAATACTGTTATTAAAAACCAACTCTATGCCGGAAGAGTCTTTAAACATTTCTGATGGAAAGCATCTGCTTTATTCGCCTGACTATAACATAACCTTCTCCTTTTCACAGTTGATGTCTTCCATAGTTACATAATGCTTTGAAGAGCTTTTAGATTTACACTCTGTATTTTTAACTTTATATTCTCACTCCTGAGCAGACACCTTACTCGAGGGATGGCCTGAACTACAGCTCTGAACTACATCTGAACTACAGCTCTGAACTACATCTGAACTACAGTTCTGAACTACACCTGAACTCTACAGTGCTGCAGACATCAGCCTAGAGGAACACCTTGTCTCCCAGTGGTTTCAGCACCCACTCCTGCTGTAGTGCTAGTTTCCAGGCTTGTTTCTGCACTTGCCATCAAACTGTATATAGCTGCAAAGTGGAAACAGTCTTGAGAAACTGCAGGTCTCTCCTCTCCCACCCTGAGTGCCCTTTAGCACTGGGCTTTCAACCCAGGTGATTTTTGCACTCCTCTTCTTGGCCCGTAGAAATCTTGGACCGTTCTCTGGTTCCTACATTTGACAACAGCTGAACTTTGGGTGGGGCTCAAACCTTTCAGGTGGAGAGAGGCAGGCTCTGAGCCTGCCCTTGGCCCTGCTATGGTCTGGCACAGTGACTCAGTGGCTGTGGCAAGTACCCTGAGCAGAGTGACTCTGGCCACATGCAGAAACCACAGAGGGGGTCCTTCTAGAAACCTAAAGCCAGGAGAGCACTCACTGAGGGAATTTAAACATCTCCAGCAGCAGCAGCTACCAACTGGCATTCACACATTTTTGTTAAAACTAACTCCTAAATTGGAGTTCCACCTCTTCAAGATGCTGGTGTCTGAAATGAGCTCAGGTTGGGAAGAGCCAGTTTCCAGAAGAGAAGTCTCTTTCTCAGTGGTCAGGCTGCTTCAGAGTGTGAAATCACTTGGTCAGGGAACTCTGTCCCTCACACTCTTGCTTATGGAAACCCAGGTGGAGAAGCAGCTAAGGCTCTTCACCTTAACTGCAGCTGAGAATACTCAATTCCAAGTCTATTATCTGAAAGCCTTTAAAAGTGAAATTATAAAAAACTTAAAATGTACTATTTAGCATTTTATTTGACTGATGCATAAAACAAGGCCTTTTGCCTAAATTAAAACTATTATCTCTGTACTTGACAGGGAATGCTGTAAAAAAAAAGGTTTCCAACTTGAATTCTGCTCAGTTCTGCAGGCTGCATATGATCTGATCTACAGGATTATATTGTGTTTTGACATGACTGTTGATGTCTCGCTTGTAAGAATTAGCAATAAAACCACTTCACTATACAAACCCAAACCTGATTCTTCTTTCTTCAGTTCTACCCTCAAATGAAGGACGGAGGGAGAACTACACAAAAGCTGCTAACACCTTTTCAAAGTACATAAAGAGTTTCATTCTCTTTCCAAAGTGACTAAGAGTTCCTACACAAGAACTCTCTTGCAACTACCTGAAAAGCACAATATTACATTCATGGATGAAAAGCACATCACTTCTTAAAGAGGTAATTAATCATGTCACCTGCTACCACATCCACCTGCTTCATAACTTATTTTTATTGGCCAAGGACAATGCAAGGAAAGAAAACTTCAGTTGAGATTTATTAAACATCAAAAAAGTCTAGGAAAATATAAAAAATCTCCGTCATAAACAGAATTATTGATAACTTCTTCTAAAGTACAGCATGATGTAAAAAATGCCATTACTTTACTTCAGAGATAATGGAGAAGGCAACCACCTGATGTTGTAACTAAGTCCCTCCTTAAGCAGCTACTGAGGAAAGAGATGGGGCCGTTTTCTAGACGGTGAAATCCTGCACTGAGCTTTTTTGTTCCTCTGTCTGGGGGAAACCACCAGCACCCCCAAGGGAAAGTCTGGAGCCAGCACTTTGGGGGCATTTTGGGTGTCTGTTTGGGTAACACTGCCTTGACTGCACCAACTCTCTGAGCAGTGTCTGGAGGCAGGGCTGCCAAGAGGCTGACAGGAAGGCAATCTGCACTATTTTTATTGGAGCTGTCAGGCTTCTCGTTGGATGGATAGTGCCCAGAGATAAGTGCATCTAAGGTACTCCCATAAATCTAATAGTGAGTATGAGTAGAGACCTGTTTACAACCAGCCAGAAACTCAGGCA
This sequence comes from Hemiprocne comata, assembly GCA_020745705.1. Lineage (NCBI taxonomy): Eukaryota > Metazoa > Chordata > Aves > Apodiformes > Apodidae > Hemiprocne > Hemiprocne comata. Next base: position 118,615,427 of record CM036588.1, on the reverse strand, counting down.
GTCCAGTTTCATGGCTGAACAGTGGGACTGGCCCAAAGACACCAGTTCAGTTGTTCAGGTTCCTGGAATGACTCTTGCACTTTCTGCTGTCTCTTCCCTTGCTGGCTCCTCAGCCAGTTCTTTCCCATCCTCTGCACGGACCATTTGCCACAGCTGAGCCTCTCCCTAGAGACCCAGGACCACAAAGTCCTCTACAGCTTTTCAGGTCTGGTACTGGATCTCTGAGTCTCACCACAGGCTCTCTTGTAACTCTGCCTTTAAGTCTGACCTTTATTTCTTGCCATGCTGCTGCAAAGAATAATATTGGTTATAACTTGGTTTTCCATTTATTATATTATTTGACCTTTTAAGAATGGTCATTTAATAGAAATACCACATGCAGTTTTAAATATATCAAAGCTTAGTCCAACCACTTGAGTGGCTGGTTCAAAGCACGTTGAGCAGAGCTGGTCTCTCCTCAGCATGAGGTGGCTTAGCCCTTTTATAATTGCCTTCCTTGGATCTCTTAACCTTGCCCAATTTTCCAGGCTAGATTGAGAAGGGCATTTGTAGTCTTAGTCTTACACTGCTAGACAATATTTGTTGTGAAGTAAATCGAACTAAAATAAAAGTTATTGAAGTAAAACTGCTCCTTGGTGATCTGTATCTGCAGAGAATTATGATGCCTTGACAGCTGCTTCCAACTAAGCACAAGTCAAAAAATATCATACAGATATGCCATCAAAAATACACCAAATTTCTTGCTCCTTTTGTGATGATCAGGAGGAACATGATCTCATACTGGTTTATTAGGATAATGTAATCTCAGTAGACAAGTAGATCAAATAATAAACTTCAGCAATCTTTCCTTTATTACGCATTTCCTCATCCCTTTGCTAATTCCAACAAAGAGTTTAAAGATAATGGGTAAATTTATGCCTAATGCAACTGGGGATGAATCTGAGTAAGTGGTTTGGTGCTTTCAACTCCCAGTACAAAGAACAACAACAACAAAAGTAAATCAGCACTGCCTCAAGTTTGCCAGTGTAGAAATTGCTCAAATGATACTGCTAAAATTAAACAAGTTGTAAAGTATCATATGCAAAGCATATCTGAAAGGTTTTTGGAGCAACACTGCAAACACCTTTAAATGTTTAATTAACTACAAGAGCCTTAATACATACTTGATTAGATTTATAAAAAGACTTCTCTCTCTCAAAACTAATAAATATAAAAATAACTATACTGCAATCAGATAATTAACTTATTAATATGTGGAACTCAGGATATATTTGGGTTCAACTCTTCTGGCTGTTAGTTTTCCCAAGTTTTAGAAGACTCGATTATTCCAAAAGTTCATGCACCTTCTTCCTTGGTAAATATGGGGCTAAAATCTTAAAAAAAAAAAAAAAAAAAAAGAAAAAAAATAAATCACTTGGGAAAGTAAGTTCACAAATGTGTTAAGAAAGGCCTTAGTCCCTCTGTCTGGAGCATGACAGTTTGCTCTGTCCTTTTACCTCTCGGGAAGTGCCCATCAGTGCACTGCCCTGCTGCACGATGAGAGTGCCAGCCCACCGTGGGACCTCAGAGCTGGCCACCAGCAGGCACACACGGGTGTCCAGGCTTAACGTTTGAAATGTGTAATTGCTCATGCAATGAGCAATGGTTATTGGGAAACAGCTTCTGTAGTAACAGGAGCTGCACGTTTAATATACCATGATTTCTTGCATATGAACAACTTGTAGGTCTGTCTTCTTCAATCAGTATATTCTCTCACCCCGAGACATGAAGTGATCACCAGAACAAATGCACGGCTAGCAGAATCACGGAATCGTTTGGTTGGAAAAGACCTTTAAAATCACCAAGTCCAACCTGAAGTGCTTCAGGATGCTGAAGGGCATATGTACTGACTGACACTGTAGCAGTTCTTCTAACTGTACTCGTGGTGAGGCATATGCTGCTTCTGAAACAGTGACTGAAGCTGGTGTAGAAACAGGTGCACCCGTCAGGTAATGAAGGCAACCCTGAAGGCACGTGTCTTCCTTCCTAAGAAACATGCTTCATGGGTGAGTAGATGAAAGAGCAGAAAATTGTATTTTTATTTATCCCAAACCTGCAGTTCCAGACAATCTAACCCGAGGCAGGAAAGCCAAAGGAGACAACTTCCCCGGCGTGTCTGAAAAGCGGCGGGTTTTGCGGGCAAGCCCCAGCCAAGCCCTGGGGCTGCAGCCACAGCAGGTTTAAGGTGCACAAGCTGAGCTGCGTTCCAGCCGCGGCCTCTGTCGCCCCGGAGGGCTCCGCAGCCGCCGGCGCCGCCTCCTCCCGACCCGCCCGCCCCTTCGACGCCTCCGGCGCCCACCAGCAGCGCGGGACAGCCGGGGAGCCCCGCGGCGGGACCGGCTGCCGGGGAGGGGGGAGCCGGAGGGGCGCGGCAGGACGGGCTGCAGCTCTCGCCGCCTCGGCTGCCCCGGGCTCGGCTCCTCCGGGGTGGCCCCGCCGCCCGCAGCCCCCCGGGGCGGGCGGGAGGCGCCTGCGCGCTGCGGCCGCTCGGTGCCGGCCCCGGCGCTGGCGCCGCCCGCAGCCTCCCGCCGGCTTCTGCCTATTTTAGTCACAGCGGCGGCTCGGTGGCCGCGGCGGGACGTGGGGTCGGCGGTGCCGGGAGTGGCGAGGAGCGGCAGCCCGAGCCCGTCCCGTCCGGGCGCGGCGCCCGGGAAACTTTTCCGAGGGCGCGGACAGGAGCAGGTAAGAGGCGGGGGCCGGGCCGGGCCGTACCGGGGCGGGCTGAGTTCCCGGCGCTGCCTGCGCCCGCCCCCGCCGGCGCTGTCCAGTCAGGCAGCGAGCGGAGAGTCGTCCCGCTCTGCCCGGGGCCGGGGGGCGAGACGCAGCCGGGGTCGCGTCCCACCCCGCCGTGCTCCCCGCTGGGACACCGGCCTCGGGAACTGCCTGTCGGGGAAGGGGGGCGGGAGTATCGGGGCCCGTATCGGGGCGGTCTCTGCTTTGCGAGGGGTGCGCGCTCCCCTGCCCGCCCCGCCGGTGCGGACCGGCGGCCGTGACCGGAGTGCCCGAATTCAGGCTCGGCGAGAAGTTGGAGAGCATATGTCCCCTTTATCAAGGAGCGGGGCACACTGAAGGGGAGGCTCGTCTTCCTGTATCTCGAGTTTAGGGTGTATTTCCGAGGAAAGGGGGGTTCTGGTTTCTCCTCGGGTGCAGCTGCAGCCCGCTCTGCTCACAAGAGCTGCAGGAGACTCGGCGAGTCTCCCTCTACTCTCACAAAACCAACGACGATTTCTTCCACTGACCAGGGCTTTTCTTCATAGGCTGCCCTTACTTGATCCTGCTCTTTCGCCATCAACAAATATAAGAGCAGATGAACCCTGAAATTACAATCTGGTTTTGCATTTGGGGCTGTTTCTTTCTGAAGATACAACAAATGATGCAAAACACTTATTTTCCTCAAACTATAATACGTTTTTCCAAACATTTTTCCAAACTGTGATGTTTTACCACATTTTCTTCTGCTGTTCTGTAAAGCTTTGTGCGTGTTTAGGGTGTCAATCACTTTATGGGCAAATATTTTGTATAGCTGATCTCTTGTATTAAATCATGGACCACCTGGTAGTGTTATAAAGATGTAATTGATGAAATCTGGCTTCCAGAACTAGGGCTTCTTGGCACTCCATTGATTAATGGGAATATGTTTGTATGCTTGCAAGTCAAAATGTCTCCATTGACCACAGCACAACAAGAAAGGGTTTCCACTTATAATAATTTAGATTATAGAAGACCTTAAGTATCATCAAGTCCAACTGTTCACCTAGCACTGCACAACTGCTGCTGTTTAGGCTTTCCACGAAGTTCTGACTGGTGCCTAATAATGAAGTAGCTTAAAATGCCAAGTTTTTAAGAAATACCTTGCCTGCAGAATAGCAAGTACACTGCAAGTCCTGTAGGGAGAAGAGGAGATTTTGAAACAGAAGGAAATGCAATACAAGTAATTGTGAAGGCAAAGTTTGTGACAGGAAAACCTTTTCTGATGGAAGTTGAGAACAGGAAGTTCATTAAGAATTCAATAAAAAGCTTGTTAGCTGAAGCTATATTTAATAATTCTATTAAGTGTGCCAGCTCTTCAGAGATGAGATTTGATTTTATCATTTTAGCGTGTTCCGCTACCTTGCAAAAACAGCCTCTGACCAGGTGTCTCCAGGTGATGACACAGGACCTGCAACTGGACATGCTGTGTTGCTCAAGCACAAGCCAGATACTGTACAGTGAGCAGAGCCTCGGTTTGTGATTGTTTTACATGATGAAAATAAAAATATTCTGGCTCTCACAGGAAACTAATGCAAGTGAAGCTGAACCTGTGCCATGTGCATGCTCCTGCCTGCCTCTGCTTTGTACATAAAGCTCTGTGACATGCCCAGCAAAGCAGAGACTAGAGCTGTACTTCCAGCCCCAAACACTCCTGTAAAGATAAACAATTTGAGCAGCTCCATCAGGGCACCCTCGCTGTCTCTCAGTGTGTTTCACTCTGGTTTAGAGCTCACAGGGTACATCAATGTGGTGTTCCATGACTCAGGGTGCTGTTGATGTGTTTGAACGTGTGGCTCATGGCCCTGCTTCTCTGTAAGCCAGTTGTACGTGCAGGGGCAGTGCCACGAACCAAGCCTCTGTGTTTATTTCTGTTTTGGGAAATGAAGTTCACAGCAAGTGATCGGTTTCATGGCAATACATTCCTGTCCAAAGGCACAGCTACACCCAGCAAACTCACTTAACCTGGATTCTGCAGGGTTCAATCGTAGTTCTTTAACACAGTTTTAAAGCATTTGTGAAACGTGCATTGTAGCTGCTTTCTCTGTTACTAATTTAAAAGTTGAACTGTGGGAAAGCTTGAACTTGTGCTTCACTTTACAGTTTTTATTATAAAACACAATAAAACAGAACCCAGCATTGTTTGGCCAATGCTGTTCAATATAAAAGAGCCTTGCTCAAGTTTACTGAAGTGCTGGCAATCCCATAGTTGGTTTAAAAAATGCCTGACTCTTCTTCCATAGTCATGTTTCCCAGGAGCAAAAGACCTTAAAAAAAGGAGGAAAAGGATTGTTCTTCTTAGTGTTGCAAGAATACCACATGTACTTATGGTAAATCAGTTCTGATTAAAATTGGAAGAAAATCTGTGTTTTTTTTTTCATCTCAGATACTGTCTAGATGATAAAATAGATGGAATCTTCAGTATTGGCTTTGCAACCACAGAGGATTCCATTGTATATTTTACAGTGACAAATGACCAATCCTTCAAGTCCTGTAAGCTGGTCTTTAAATATTTAAAGACTAAATAATAGCAGCTTCACTGTAGGCGTGCTTCTAAGGAACCTTAAACTATTCTGTATTGCTGTGGGTTTTCTTTCTCTCTTGATGCCCCTCCCCCTGCCCAGGTTTTTTATACTTAAAAAGATTAGTAGGGATTTGGGCAAATTATAGGTAGAATCAGGCCTTCCCAGCTGCAGCCAAACAAGCTGGGTGAATCGAAAGTCCCATGACAAGGCTTCTGTTGAAGTGTTCTGCTTTGGAGGAGAGAGTTCTGCATCTGCTGTTGCAGGGAGACAAGGAGGTTGTCCTCCAGCCTCGTGCTGTTGGTGGGTCATTGATGTCAACATAGAGCTGGTGTTGGGGTGTCTCCAGGGATATGCAGCAGCTGACTGAAGAGGGTTCTTGGTTGAACCTTGAATGTAAGAGCCTTAATTCTGCCAGACCAGAGCAGGATTTTGGCCCTGAAAAGTCCTGCTTGGCTGGTGGTTATTTCTCAGAGGTGCCCTGAAGGCACTGAAGTGCTACTGATGGTTGGATGCATCCCAGTTGCTTGTTTTGTAGCTCTCAGCATTCCCAGAAGGATCACTCTCCCAGGAGGTATCACTTCACATGGATGTTTCTGGGGGCAGGAGTCCAATTCAGCAGCCACAGCTCACACAGCCCAGGAGGCACCAGCAGGGCTGGTTTGGGTGTGGTTTGAGGCTTTGAGAGGCTTTACCATCCACGTGTCAGCCTGCACTCAGTGCACTGATCCAGGGGCTGAGACAATGATGAGACATCAGTGAGACACAGGATGCCTTCCTCAGCCCAAGGGAGTGCAAATCCATCTTCCTTGCTCCCATGAGGGTGCCTCGAGTGATGCATTTTGGCTCATGCTCTTCTTATTTAAGCTGGGATGTTGTGCAGAAAGGAGAAGGAGAGAGGGAGAACCACGTTGCAGTTGTTCTCTGTTCTGTCATGGGGACACTTGCCCAGGGAGTGGGATCCCGTGGCTTGGCTGGCGGGGTTGCATCCATGTTTCATGTTAAAGCATTAATTGAGAAAATGTCCCTTTCTTTGAAAAACATTGCCAGGAAGGGATGCTGGCTCTACATGGATAATGGTTTCTTCTGGAAGGTCTGTATGAGGAATAATTTCAGAGGTACACCTGTCTTCAGGGTTTTCTGTTGTTGTGAGTAGCTGCTTGGTTGGTATCTGAGATGGGCTTCTAGATTCCACTAGGAAGACCAGCTATGTCACTGTCTAGGTATATACAATTTTTTTATATTAAGTAATCTAAGACAAAAGTCCAGAAGGCATCATTGTGATCATGTAATCTGACTTCCTGTAGAATAAAAAATAGAATTGTAGTAAGTTAATTAGTTTTTTAATAATAGCATGTCCAGATTTATTTTCAGTACCAGACAGCATCCTGACTTCCTTAATTGCTAACAAAGGAAATCTTTAAAGCCATTCCATTAATTAATTACAGTTGCTATGTTTGTGTGTCTCTGCAATCTGCATAAATCTAGTTTTATATTGATAGATTATCTTGATACCTTTGTCTTTTGGATTGGATACTCCTTTTCTTCCTTATCCTCCTTCCATCTTCTTGAATAAATATCATGGATTGTGATGAAGCTACTTTAGCCTTCTCTATATTGTGCATGCTGTGTGTTCTTAGGAAAACCATGTGTTAGAGGAAGTACGTGCTAAAATTAAGGACCAGCTTCTTTTTATACATCTAAATGATGGCCAGACCAGATGTAACTTGCCAGCCTAGACATGGTGCTCTGTGCTCACCCCTCTAAAAAGGGGATGATCGAGGCTGGGAGGGTCCTTTGGCCAGTAGCTCATGTATAAACACCTACACTGTAAATGGCTAAAACCAGTGAGACAAATCCTGTGAAATCCAGTATAATCTCATTTTGTACATGAAAGCATATCTACTGTAAAGGCAAATCTTCCCTTTGGCTTCCAAACCTGCAGCAAACACTTCACCCAGGCTGGTTGCATGACCAGCATGTGTGGCTCTACGTCCTGTCAACATGTACAGCATGAAAGTGCTGAGGGCTTCCTGGCTGAATACTTGGGATAAAGCAGCTAAAGAAGGGAGTGTTCAAACTCTGAATAGCTTTACTTCTGACTTCATTAAAAAGACCAAAGAGAAAACTTGCTGGTGGCCTCGGGGCTTTTGAGGTTTATTTTTTTGCAGGAATTATTGTGCTCCAGGCACAGTAACTAATACTCAAACTTCTCAAAATTGAATTTGAGTAATCGGTGACAAAAATGGGTGAAGGACCCAGTTCTCAAGCAAATTAAAGATTTATGTAATTGCTGATTCTTTGTGGGAATAATCCAGTGTATGGGGAAAATGCCCATTTGGGGAGGGGGAGGTTGTACTATGTGCATTTAAATTACAATATACATTCATTCTGGTTTGACTGGTTTAGTATATTGCTTATATAAGTTTTATAGTTTTATGTGGCTGGTGGGTATTTATTGTGGAACGTGTAAGTGAAATTCTCAGTTTTCTGCTTTGAAGCTCCAGCAAACTTGCTGATTTTAACACTTTCTGATGACAGCTTAGCCCTTTCAGCAGTGGGGTTGTTCGTTTTAAAGAAGTCCATGCTGCTGTATAATGCTCACATTCCTAGTCTGGGCAGCTTTTCCCCAGCACTTCATCTGCTCCTGCTGGAGAGCATGGGACATGTGGTGGGGCAGCAGAGTCAGAAGCATCTCTGTAATTCAGCCTGTGGAGCCTGGGGAGGACACCTCTCCCATTCTTCAGTTAGTTTAGTGGTGGACTTGGCAGTGTTACATTTATGGTTGGACTCAATGATCTTAAAGGTTGTCTCCAACCTAAATGATTCTGTGATTCTAGGCACCTCTGGTTCTGGCAGCCCACAGCAGAGGCTGTGCTTGTGCATTGTAGTCCTTCTTAGGCAGGGATGGAGTAGAGAGAGTATTTAACACTTACTTGGCGAAGATACAGTTCTTCAGACTTATAATCAAAGATAGCTGCTTGAAATACAGCTTCACGTTGAAGCTGGCTTGATCATCACCATCAAATGAACCTGTGGAGATAACTGTTCACCACAGGGCAGCTGAAACAGAACATCAAACCAGGCCATGTCAGTTGGAACATTCCCTCTCCTGGCAACTAAAAGCACCAAAGCATCTTGGTGACAGGATGGTCTCTTCTTTGGGTGCTTTCAAGTTTGGTAATGCTGTGCTACTGTGGGCATTTTGCAGACAGGTCTTCAGTGGTGGGTGACTCACAGTTGGTGCCACAGCTGTTTGGCTTTTTGGTTTGGGGGATTTTTCTCCCCCCCCCTCCCGCTCGCAGTTGATGAATGACTTAAGTAGAGTGACTGTTCTGAAGCCCCTCAACAGTTAATGTGAAAATGAAAAAATGTAAAAGAAAATGTGAAAGAAAAATGTGAAAGGTCTTGTCTAGCACTAGATACCAATCCAAATTAGAAATTTTACTGTCGTTAGGCCCATATATACTGTTGTCTCTGCTCTATTTAGTACTTCATTAGAAAAAATACCAACACTTTTTAGCTCCCAAATCTTAGAATAATTTCTTCATTAATGACAGGTGACTCGTGTCTTCCTGCCAGCAGCTCACGGGCAGCAAGCATGCCTGGTCTTCACCGTAGCCCTGAGAAACCAGCTCCATTTAGTAGAAGGCTTTGCCAGCATTGCCAGAGGGTTTGCTTTTGCCTGCACACCTTATTGAGCTCAGGAGGAGGTCATGTTGGGGAGGCTGTGTCCTGTGCCAACACTGGCCTCCCTCCTTTGCCCACCCTCGTGCCCAGATGGAGGGAGGCCCTCTCCAGCCTGGGTGATGCTTTAGCACAGAAGTTGACATTGTGCAGAAGTACTGAAATAAGTGGGAATTTTGCACACAGTCTGTGTTGCATACTGTCTTTGTGAAGACAGGTCCCATTCAAAAATAATCACAAGACTGTTTTTTCCAGGGCTTTGGCTTTGTGTAAGGTGACCCTCTGTTGTAGTGCTGTTCTTTCAAAATTATTTTCCTAGAATTATATAATGGTTTGGGTCAAAAGGGACCTTAAAGATCGAGTTCCAACCCCCCTGCATGAGCCAGGGACGCCTCCCAGTAGACCAGGTTGCTCAGAGCCCCATCCAACCTGAGCTTGAATGCCCCCATGCCAGAGAAGAATATCTGGGTAAAGGGACAAGCAGCAAAGCTCATAGCTACAAAGTACCTCGTTCTTGCAATGCTGGTTCTTCCACTACACTAGGATATCAAGCACTTTTAATCTGGAAAGGTTCCTTGCCCTTCAGCTGTGATATTTTTCTGGGTCAGTGACTTCCCTTTCCCCACTCCCAGAGAGGCAGAGCTCTCCTCCTAACCTTGTCTTTGGAACTCTGCTGCTCAGTTGCTTTGAATTCTGTGTCTTTATTTAGCATTCATAGTTTTGAATCATGGAATTGATTTTGTAGATGGAATCAACTTAAAAGAAGTAAAGCTGTAGCAGCTAGGAAGTGTGATACGGTTTTGCTTTAGGAATTTCTTAGATCTGTCACAGGAGAAGAAAACAACAGTGAAAGCCCTGCTGAACAATGTTGGACGCTTCACTGCACCAGCAGTACTTTTTAAGTTTTGACCTCTTGGAAAACAAACAAAAACCTACCTTTGATCATTCTAGAGAATCTAATAATTTAGATGGTCAGGTTTTGTTAGCTTCCCTGCTGTTTTACCAGGACAAGAACCAGACATTTAAAGACTTTGTGTCTTTTAATTCTGATTACACTACTGGTAGACTCTGGCTTTGCAATTTCTACTAAGTCAAATTTCACATTGAAGCATGTCTTTTACTTTAAAAGAGAGACACAGAAAGATGGGGTTTATTTTTTATTTATTTTGGGTTTTTTCGTGCTTTTCAATTTTGTATTTTACTGTTTAAACTCTTAGGAATACACTATAATATGGAGGGAGGGGGGGAAATAGCTTGTTTAACATTTTACAGTGTTGAACAATAAAATTATGTATTCCATGGCATGAAATTACACAAGGTAGAACTTTGAATGTCACCAAATTGCTTTGTAAATGCCCTTTGAGAAGTATTTTGCAGGACTACTTCATGTTCTAGTAACATAATTTGTATAAAGCTGCCTTTAAGCTTTGCAGTCTTCCTTATACATGACAGCTTTTTGCTTGTCATCCTTGGAGTAGAAAAGACCATCCCCTCTGATACTTGGGCTTCTTTTACTGTGGTGTTTGGGGATGTAGTTTGTTGTCTCTGGGGACAGAGCAGCCTTGCTGAACTCATTGATGATAAAGGCAGAGGAAAGAAAGGAGAGTGGTTTGACAGAAATCCAAAGTGAGATGGAGGAGGTGAACAGGGGCAAGAGTTCACTGTCTCTTCTGCTTGAGGAGCTAGGTAGGGCATTAAATGAGGCCCACCAGCAGCATGTTCAGGACCAGCAACTGCAACTACCTTCTCAACAGTCAGGCTGTGACAGGACATTGTGGATGCAATGTGCAGGTTTCTGTGGATTCAGCAGTGATTTGGCAGTTGCTACAGGGATCACAGATACAGAAACATGATCTCCTATTGAATGAATGTTAAGGTTTGATCCTGAAATCACAGGGCTGCAAGGGAAATTGGGTGATTGTAATGCAGTCTGTGGTTTTAGACAATAAAAGCTTTGATCGAGTTTAATTGATGAAAGTAATTTTATAAGTAATTCCTCTCTTCTTCACTTGTCCAAATCAGGTGAAACTATGGATGACATGGCCAAAGTCAAGACCAGGCATGAATTGATGAGAAACAGCATTGCCTTCAGAGATCATTAGCCTCTTAGTTGCTGGAAATCCTCAGTGCAGCTTCACTACCAAAAGAGACCCTGATGTTGTGTGATCATTAGGCAGAGTTTGCAAGAATGGAAAAGGAAAGGACCCCACTAGCTGTGTCACAGAAATAAAGATTTCCAAGATTCAGCCAAATTGAAAAATTATTCCAGCCATGGGAGAAAATGCAAGTTTTTGGGAAAGTCTGATATATGCACATCCTACCTGTACCACCTGGAAGCAAGAGGCAGAGGGATCCATCTACCACCTAGCCAGTATTCTCTTTGTTGTGGGCTTCATGGGCGGAAGTGGATTCTTTGGGCTTCTCTATGTCTTCAGCTTGCTTGGATTGGGCTTCCTCTGCTCTTCTGTTTGGGCTTGGCTGGATGTCTGTGCTGCTGATATATTCTCCTGGAATTTTGTACTGTTTGCCATATGCTTTGTCCAGTTCATTTACGTTACCTACCAAGTTCGGAGTGTTTCCTTTGACAAAGAATTTGAGGAACTCTACAGCGCTCTCTTCCAGCCCCTGGGAATTTCCTTGACTGTCTACAGGAAGATTGTCTTGTGCTGTGATGCAGAAGTGGTTACCCTGGAGAAGGAACACTGTTATGCCATGCAGGGCAAAACACCTATTGATAAACTGTCCTTGCTTGTGTCAGGCAGGTTTGTATCAGTTTGTTCAGACTGACTTACTGCAAATTATATTTTTTTTTTTCCTTTTTCCTCCTCTTTCTTGAAAATGAAAGCCAAAAAAAAAAAAAAGCTTAATATGTGTATTGTTTGTTCATTTTCCAGTACAATAGATTAAATATTAATAAAAGTAACATAAATATTAATAGGCTAAATACACTTGTCTGGGACAGCACTAGTGTAAAAACACCAAGCACAAAATCTGTAATAGCTTAAAGAAAAGGATTTTCAATATTTCTTTTCAAGAGCATTGAATCATGTAGCACTACAGGTTATGCAGATCAAGGGAACAACTGTGTGCTTCAGTCTTCAGGCTGTGGTTTGCTATCTGTCTACTGCCTAGCTGATGAACACAGCATCTTTCTTATTTTTCCCTGCCAGTATCATCTGAAACAGGATTAAAAGGTAGTTATGAAACTGAATAGGCTGAGATAAACTCAGTTTAATAGAGATACTGACTTTGATAGAGATTGTATTTGGTTGCTTTCTAGGGGTGGGATAGGGGAGGGAGTAAAGGAGAGAAGACCTAGAAATGCCCTACCATTACAAGGGAACATAGTTGAGCCCTATCAAGATTTGCAGAACTGAGTCTCCAGTTACTCTATACTGTGCAGACCCTGAGGCAGTAAATCCACCTCATTGTACTCCCTGCTTACTGGAGACCCTTCTGGCAACCTTGCTGATACTTTCCTGAAGGGAAATACTGGCTTTTGTACTGTATACAAAGTGGTGTACAGTACTGGACCCCACCACAAGAGTAGATGGGATACCCAGAGATGATGGCCATGATCTGTCTTTGGTGGGTTTGGTGGGATGCTTTGTAGGTACGTTTTGACAGCCTGCTGCATGGACAGATGGAATTTGTAGGCAGCTTGAAGCTCAACTGATACAGGACTACCTGCAAGGAATGGTATGGATTTTAGGTGGTTAGTCCTGGTGACACTCTGCTTTGGAGCATTCTTGGGAACTGCCCAGCTTTTGGTTGTAGCCATACTGAAGGAGAGATGTCCATCCTCGTATGTGCCCAACCATCTAGTAATTGTGCAGGGAGTTTCTGCTACACTCCTTCATGCAGAACAGAGCAGCTTCTTGCACTTTTTTAAGAGGCATTAATCTCAGTGCAGAGCAGAGGCAAAAAGGGCGCTCCTATAGCATGTGGTTTTCCTTTTAGTTCATGAGGTTCAATCATGTTCCCTGCACGTGGGCCTTCAAATTTAAATATTTTTTTTAAAGTAGCAAGAAGACATTCCTTTGGCATCTGCAGAAGGCCACAGCATTCACACAGAGATCCCATACCTCCGTGCTTTTCTCTTGGCTCCAGAGACAGTCCTGTGGCCATGTAATTCCTGAGGTCTTCCACCTCTCCAGTGCACACTGGCTTTTTCATGACAAAGCTTACACGGAGCTTGCGTGGACTTGCCCCAGAGAGGATAACATGATTTCAGTAAGGCCTGGGAAGATTGTCTCGTATTCTCTTTCAACTGGTGTAATCCAGCTGTGTTAAAAAAAAATAATTAGGATACTGTTGGCCAGTGATTCCTTTTTCATGCCATCAAAGCTATATTTAAATGCCTCACGTAGTAGAAATAACACAGTCTTGTTGCAATCATTGCTGCTGTACAGGTAGTACTAACATATTAACACATCTTATCTTGGTAGGATCAGAGTGACAGTTGATGGGGAGTTTCTGCATTATATTTTTCCTCTTCAATTTCTGGATTCTCCTGAATGGGATTCGCTGAGGCCCACAGAAGAGGGAATTTTCCAGGTAAAAGTGGAGGGGTTTTTTGAATACTATGAAAAACTGTTGAAGTACTAATTGGTAAACTTCATTTAGTTGTGGGTTTTGTTTGTGAAATTACACAAACAAGTGGCATTCCATTGATTTGGGAAGGGAAATCCTCTTTGCCCGCTGGACTGGTTATGCCATTTGTATCTTTTTTCTGTTTGCATCTTGTTGTTTCAACAAACTCAGTTTTTCTGAAAGCTAATCTGGGAGTATCCTGTTTGTATTCTTTGGCTGTGCTAAAATCCAGCCCTGGGAAACCAGGTTTGCAGGAGGTGGGTGGAAGTTGGTGCTGAAGAGGCTTCCCTGAGGGAGGTGAACCAGAGAGCACGGGCTGGGGAGAGGCTGAGGAGCCTGGCGTGAGGGGACAGTGCGGGACGTGGTGTCTGTCCAGGCTGCCCCTGCTGATCCCTCAGCCCTCCCACTGCTGTCACTTGATGCCGCTGCCTCTGTGGGATCTGGTGTCTAGTGTCACGAGGGCAAATGGCATTTGTGGAGAGCTTTCTTTAGACCTGCCCTTCCAGCTGGGGCTGCTGAGAGCGGGCAGGGAGCGCAGGGCCGGGGCACGCCGGCAGCCTGCGTCCTGACAGGGGCTGCCCCTCGGCCTGGGCACAGCCATGCTGGGCCAACAGCACACAGCCCTTCTGTCCATTCCCAGTCAGCCTCCTCGCTTGTCTGTGACAAGCAGTAGACCTGGCAAAGCTCTCGGGCTGGATGAAAAGGCTTTAATTGCAGCAGGTGCAAAGACGTGAGGCGCGCGCTGTGGACGCAGCCCGTGTGCCTGCTGAGGGAGAGGGGCTGATTTCTGAGCAAGAGCAGCAGCGGCGAGATCACTGCCTTACAACTCGGCTAATTTTAATTTTGTGTTCTATAGGTAACACTTACAGCAGAGACAGATTGTCGGTACGTGGCCTGGAGGAGAAAGAAGCTGTACCTGCTGTTTGCTAAGCACCGTTTCATCTCCCGCCTGTTCTCCATTTTAATTGGGAGCGACATTGCTGAAAAGCTGTATGCCTTGAATGACAGAGTGCACATGGGGAAAGGCTTGAGGTACGACATTCGGTTACCCAACTTCTACCACGTCTCACTGCCTGAGACCCCTTCGGTGCAGCCCTCCCACCACCTACAGAGAGGGTCCCCCCTGCACAAGCCCCCAGGGGTCACAAACTCCTTCAGCACACAGTCCTAGGAGGGAAAACTCTGCCGCAGCCATTCCCCAAAGCCATGAGGGGAAGTGCAAAGCAGAAGAGCAGAAAGGTGGAGCAGAATGAGTCCCAGACAAGCCAAATTTGACTGACAAGTGCCATTTACTTTCATTGGGGTAACTTGAATTCTTCTCTCTAGAGCCAGCGGGTTGGCTTCTGCGTTTCGACTGTTCGTGCAATATGTTTAGTTTCTGTTGATTCTTTTGTTGATCTTCATCTCCTTACTTTTGGAGGAAAACCAATCACAACAGGCTCAAGTTTTATTGTAATCCTGGTGGCCTGTGTGTTATGTTTTTTTAAAAAAACAGCAACCCCATGGTATTTGTAATTATACTTTCTCAAAATTATTTGCCATAATGAAGTATAGTCAGTGTAGTCAATGAAAACAAGGAAGTTGTCTTCAAAATACAGCAACTTGCTTGTAGCATTCATATTGATGCCATGTGAACATTGTCTCAATTAACATGAAGAATATTCCAGAAAAAGACTAAAAGATCAATTGTAATTGTTTTGTTTTTCAAAGAAATGAAAGATTTTGACATGCACAGGAAGATTCTTTAAAAACAAACAAACAAACAAAAGAGAACAACAAATTCTGTCCTGTGAGCAATTGGTTTCTCTCCAGCTGTCCTCAAGAGGTATTATGTGAAAACAAACAGAAATGTAATTGCTGGCATTAGGAAAGTAAAGCAGCAAATAGAGCTTAGAGAAATGATTGTGTAGTGGTTCTGATAGAATGTGATGCTGTAGGACCTGGGCTTCCACAGTGTCAGTGCCATTCGTGACATGTACAATAAATACTGTTATTCAATCAACTGCCAAACCATTGGAGTTTGTTTTACAGTATCCTTTTTAGCCAGGTTTGTCAGGAAGAAACTAATTAAGAAGCCGCCACAGCAATAAACACAATTTTTAACAGAAACATTCTTGTTCAGCTTCTGGAGTCACTTCTCTATGGCTATGAAATTACTGATTTAAAAGGTATTCTCTCCCTAATTCTGTGGTGTTTTAATGACATAAGGGAGCACCAGCTCACACTTTGGTAGGAGAAAGCTGGTTTTGAGCCTGGAGGTCACTGTGCCTATGGGGAGAAGTGTCTGAATGCCTTTGCTAACTCACCTTCCTGCTGCTATGCTTGATGCCTGCCAGTAATCAAAAAATAAGAAGCATTACTATTTTATGAGACTGTACTGCTGCTTGATAGATCTGGAGGTAGATCACACTTTTAGTATTTTAAAATTGATGGATGTTTGGTAGGACAACTGTTGTGTGTATGTGTGAGCATACCTATGAGTTTAGATCTTGCGAGTTGTTGCCGGAGGACTTTAAAATAATTATACAACTGTGTGCTTGAAAGATAATCGTGCTGTATGTATAGGAAAGCTATTAGAAGTGATACAAAACACCACCTGTTTGGAGGACCATTAGTGTAGAACAGATTGCACTGTAAGAGTTTTGCTTTTAGCTTTCTTTCCTTTTCTCAGAGAGGAAAATCTGCCAAGCGTAAGTACCACAGCATGCAACGTGGTGATCCCCAAACCCTGCTAATAACCCCTCCTTGCCATGTGTTCTGTAGGTATTTCTTACTGTGTCAAGTCCCTGAGTCACAAAGGTAGTTTGTCTTGGTCAAAAGAGAACTGAAAAAAATGTGAACAGGAAGTTCATTGATGGGGATTAAAGACTAGTCCAGGAAATAACTCAGGCACCAAGTGTAGAGGCTAGCGCTCTAGGATCATAGAACCATGGAATGGTTTGGGTTGGAAGGGACCTTAAAGATCATCTAGTTCCAACCCCTCTGCATGGGCAGGGACACCTCCCACTAGACCAGGTTGCTCAGAGCCCCATCCAACCTGGCCTTGAATACTGCCAGGGATGGGGCTTCCACGACCTCCTTGGGCAACCTGGCCCAGTGTCTCACCACCCTCACACTCAAGAATTTCTTCCTCATGTCTCACCTCAATCTCCCCTCCTCCAGTTTTAATCCATTCCCCCTTGTCCTCTCACTACAAGCCCTTGTCCAAAGCCCCTCCCCAGCTTTCCTGGAGCCCCTTCAGGCACTGGAAGGTGCTCTGAGGTCTCCCTGGAACCTTCTCTTCTCTAGGCTGAACAGTCCCAACTCTCTCAGCCTGTCTCCAGAGCAGAGCTGCTCCAGCCCTCGGGTCATCTTTGTGGCCTCCCCTGGACTCTCTTCAGGAGCTCCATGTCCTTGTGTTGGGGGCTCCAGAATTGGACACAGTACTCTGGATGTACATCTGTGTGTACCCTCTTCCTGTACTTTTCATCAGGTCACAGTTAAGGGGCAGGACCCCTTGATATGACTCAGCACTGTGATTACTGTTCTGTGTTATTTTTCGGTGGTGCCCGAGGTGGGTAAGAGATTCATCATCTCTCATGGATGAGATCCCTGCTCTGCTTCTCCCAGCCGAGCTGCCCCTGCTGACCGTGCCACATGCTGAAAACCTGACACTTGTTTTTAACAGGTGATTCAATAATAGCCCCTCAGTCTCTCATTCTGATGAAATTTCTTGTGCTATAAAATGTCTTGGACCAATAGGAAGTTAATGATTAATGTTTTACGTGCTCACAGTCTGCAAACATAAAAATATTATGGCCTAGAAACATAAAAAGGATAGTGTTCTAGACTTAGGCATAATATAAAACATCAATTAATGCTCTCCTCAGTTTTCTTGAACATATGAACTTGTCCCATATGTGTCTATCAGAAAACTTGCCTCAGGGTAAGCATTTAATAAACTAGTATGATATGATCATCTTCACCTTCAAAATAAGACCAAGGAGTTTTGCCCACCCCATTTCTGTATCAAGCTTATTTATTCTTTTTAAACTATAGTATCCTGCTTAGAAAGATACCTGCTCTGGAGTGATGGGTGCTTCACTACATACTTAGGTACTTTTGTCTTCTTCATGACTGATGTGTGCCTTAGTGTCACCTTGGTTTCCAACCACAATCCTCTGTGATGCTTTTCTCTGCTGGAATCAGTCGCTATCAGAAATCCCGACTAGGAATGTCTGAGTCAATATCTGAACATGCTCTTAGATAATCTTGTTTAGCTTTTGCTACTGTGCTTTTTGGGCTTTGAGTCACTTTAAAAAAAATCATTTCCAGTTTTCCAGCATCTGTTTGAGTCATGACTAGCAGAACGTTTCAGCTGTATAATTCGGGGCATATATATCTACAATACATAAGTACACACAAAAGGACTGAAAGTGAGACAGCAAGCCCTCGCCACCCATTTTTAAAAATCTTGACAGCACTTCTAAAATGTAAAAATGTAAAATATGCTCTGGTGTGTGACTCATACACCAGTGTTTTGGGAGACTTGTATAATCTGCCTAAGTAAAGAAGTGCTCAGACTGGTGTCTGTGAAATAATACAATCTTTTGGGATATCCTCTACACCCAGGCCTTAGAGAGTTGGGATTCTTCAGCCTGAGAAGAGAAGGCTCCAGAGAGACCTTATTGAGGCCTTTCAATACTTAAAAGGGGGCCTACCAAAAAAGATGGGGACAGACCTTTTAGCAGGGTCTGTAGTGACAGGACAAGGGATAGTGGTTTTAAACTAAAAGAGGGTAGATTTATACTAGATATAAGGAAGACATTTTTTACAATGAGGTTGGTGAAACACTGGCCCAGGTTGCCCAGGGAAGCTGTGGAAGCCCCATCCCTGGAAGTGTTGAAGGGCAGGTTGGATGGGGCTCTGAGCAACCTGGTCTAGTGGGAGGTGTCCCTGCCCATGCAGCGGTGTTGGATCTAGATGATCCTTAAGGTCCCTTCCAACCCAAACCATTCTATGATTCTATAATTATTTATAGGTTAGTAAACATTTGGGGCTAGATGAAGCTCTGACTTAAGCAGCATCCAATTTATGTCATTGTTATTACTCAGCAACGATTATCAGTGGGGGGGTGATCAGGCTACTTAATAATTGGTTGAAGTCAATGGATACTTGAGTCTGTACTGCTTTGTGAATTGAGTAGAAAATCAGTGAATCCTTTTCTTGATCTGCAGTGATTGCCCATTTCTCATGTTTTATGTTTTTAACACTTCCCTGATCTCCTACAGGGTTATGTTGGTGTGTACTGTGACAGGTAGAAGTGGCAGAATCTGGTGCACGTGATGATTTGCTCATTCATCAACATCAACTGATCTTCCAGAGTTTTTTAAATTGTGAACATCATGCTGGAATTGCCATTTCGGCCTGCAGAAGGGTTCAGAATTATTGCACAAGCTAAAAAAAATACATGGCCTAGGACAGTCCAAAGAGAAAAATAAGACAGCAGCAGCCAACTTGTTAGAGGTTTTATCCAGGAGAGGCTTGTTTTAAATCGGGTTGGTGGCAAATTAATGTATTGGATGCAGAAATGCATTGTGAGGGCTTCAAAGTGTGTCTTGGTTATTCAGGGGCCCCAGTGGCAGGTTCACTGTGGTCCCACACAGAACTACCAAGGCTGGAAAAGACCTTTAAGATCATCAAGTCCAGCCCTTGGCAGAGCAATCCTCTGCTGATAAATGCCTTAAATAAGCATGAGACTGACCCTGCAGTTCTTTCAGTAATACTTGATTGATTAACTACTAGTAGTTTCTACTAGTAGTTTCTACTTCTATTGATTAACTACTAGCAGATTCGAAGTGATGTTTTAACTCCATCATATGACTTCACTGAAACCTACAGAATAACAAGACAGAATATATCCTAGTGTACCATTACAATTAATATTGTTATGCAAGGCAGATTCTAAGTGCTTGATGAAAAAGATTCTTTGATGTGGTTGCCCATGATAATAGAGGCTGGACTTGGGGATCGAGGAGGGCCATCCCAGCCCTCAGTTTTCAAGAACTGCCCTGCAACAACCAGCAAATGTGACAGTGATCAAAGTAAACTCAGTTATGGAAAGAATGATGGCAAACTATACATACAGATATATGACTCCTGCTTGGATAAAGCTGGGAAAGCAGAATACACACTTGGATGAAACTGTATTGCCACACCACAAAAAAGGCATTTGCTTGCAGTAATTAAATAATACGTTGATGCTGCATTTCCAGCAAAAAAAAAAAAAAAAAAAGCAGCACTCTACGGTTTTCAATTATTGTAAATGATAAATATAAAATGTATTCGGGCTCAACACACATGAAAAATTAAAATACAGTGTTGTACTGCTCATATAAACAGGTCTTGCAAAGCATGTGTTAAAAATTCAACAAATCTGTAGCTATTTAGGTAGAAGAAAGCTATTTAAATAGAAAAGGAAAAAATGAATAGCTATTTTCTGAATGCAGACATTAACAGATTAGATATTGTTCTTTTTATTCCTGTAATAATTGAATGCATAATCTTGTGCCCCAAAGTTACTGTATAACAAAGACTTTGAAAATACCTCTTGAAAATACTTATTTTTATTACATTAATATGCATAAAAATATAATAGGTTCAGGGCTCCCAAGGGAAAACCCCCCGTTGTTTTTTTTTTTCTGTTTGTCTAATTCACATTAATGTTCCTTTCTTGTAGATTTTTCTTTGTCTGCAATTTCAGCTTGATCTAATTCTGCTCCTGTGTGTGTATCAAGAGTTAATTGAACTTAGCATGTAATTGAAGCCACCTCATCCTGATGAATCAAACCGTGTAGGTGGAGCTTGATCAGCAGGAGTGTGTAGGAGAGAGGCAGCACAGGCACATCATGTGCAAGCCCCAGGATTCAGGGTCATGTCCCAAACCATGGCTGGCAAGGCCCTCCTAGAAGGTGGCTTTGCAGGTGGTTCTGGCAGCAGAAGCTTTGGACCCAAATCATCACTCTGCAAGCTACAAATGCTGTTAAATGTTACAATGAACTGGGAAGAAGACTGGACATTCCCAAAAGCTTGTGGGAGCAGAAGGGTTTTAGAGCAGTTATTCTTCTGCTGTGGATTCCCAGGCATTTTTATTCAGTTGTCAGTTCCACCACAGCTCCTAATTTAAAGGATCTGTGGTGTGTTGTGAGGACAGGACTACTGCTCTACCACAGTGGGGTTTTGAAGATAAACGATGATAAAAGATAGATGATTAAGAACTCAGACACTGAAGTCATATAAAGAAACAACTGCTGTAAAATAATTGTGGTAAATATCTACTTTAGCAGTGAAGTCCATAGTTTTCATTGTAGTCACTAATAACTCTCCACCCAAACTTGTCTAAAGCTTGGGAAGATGTAATAATTTTCAGGGAGTAAGTTACCTTGGGCTGAGAAAGACACTGAAGCCAAAAATCCAATGTCATGGGTAACTGCTCTAACTATGTCATTGTCTACAAGTGGGCAGCACCACCACCTCCTGCAGCAACTGCAGGTCAGACCTGAGAAAGGAGGTGAGTGGGTCCCTGTCCCAGGCAGGGATTCAGACTGGATGATGCTGGAGCTGGGGCTCAGTGGGGGTGAGGAACACATCTGTGTTCAGCACTTCCCATGTGTGTTTTAGGGACTCCTAAGAAGTCTACAGGACAATCTAGATACCCAGCACTGGGTTTGGACTTTCAGGAACCAACTGTAGGACATGGCTACAAGGGTGTGATACCAGCAGGTAAGCTCTGGGATGGGTTTAAAACACATTAGATACGACCCTGTATCTTCCCATATGAGTTATTTTATCCTGGGGAAGTGCAAAATAATTTATCCCATAGCAAAAGTGAGGCAGCCCAGTTCCCATCTGCTAGGATACGTGAGGATGAGTTTCAGGAGTTACCATGAACCAGCTGGAAATCCTTAACTGCACTTTGTTCATTTAATTCGCTCATGTTAAAATCCTTAACAATTTTACTGAATCCAGTTGTAGAAGATACTCTATTTTACTAAGAGATTTAGCTTAGATGAAATATTTTGAATACTTATTTTGAATATGAAGCAAAACTGTTCTGCTTTCATTTACAGAAAGGTCGGGTCCTCTCAGATGGTATTTTTAAGCAGATCTCCCTCGTGAGGTGATTGGAAGCACTTCTTAAAAACCAATCATTCAGCACTGTGCTCTGGTTCTTACTGGGTCTCCATTTTCTTGTTTGGTAATAGCTTCTCAAAAACATAAGTGTCCTTTCAGTACATATGTTCTTCGTTTAAAGAAGTAATGAGTAATTATTAGTGGGATAAAATACAACAAATACAGATATTCTGAAATCAGATATGGAACATAAAACATTTTTTTACTGGTTTTGAATTTGCCAATTGTTAGTACTTTTTTCTTTACCTTAGTCATTGCCATTTTAGTTCTGAAACTGCTTTATACTGTGGTATGTGCTTAAGCTAATGCTACATGCAAAAGCAATAATCTTACATATATATCTGTATGTTTATTGCAGTCTGTACCCCTGTTTTTAACCCTATATATATATATAGGGTTTTGTTTGTTTCTTTTTTCTTGACAGAACAAAGAAGTGTAATAAACATTACTCAGAAGACTGGTCTGATTTATTCATTGAAATTAGGTGAAAGTGTATTTTTTTTTAATTCTGTGTTTGCCTTTACTCTCAAAGATCCCAGTAGCAAGAAGCATTTGAGGTATCCCAGAACTCTGCACACATTTTGACAGTCATTTACTATGTGCACAACTGAGTCCAGCATCTGGAGGTACAAAGCAGCATAGATGAGGAGCACAGTAAATATGGACCAGGTGCTCCTGTTTGTTTGATGCTGACTTTTCTGAAATGGCAGAAGAAGCAGCTAAAGCAGAAATTGGGTGCTTAGTACCTCAAGGTTTATTCTCAAAATAAGCAGTATTTCAAAGATCCTTATTTAGGACTATTGTTTAAACAAGTGCATAAAAATACCTCTGCTTGATACTTGGGCTACATCAACTCATTTCTGTACACTTAGACCTACCTTGTGCATCCCTGATTTGCTTGTTGCTCTTGAACTTCTGTTCTTAGCACTTATTTTGTCTTGCTTAAATTCCTGGTATCAGTGACCTGTTTCTTCATGAGATTATCTGTGTTCTCCCCACTCTTGCTCTCCTCTCTGTGTCTTTTTGCAAAGAGAAATTTAACTTTAAAAAAGCTACTTGGTGCCTATTCACAGTTCTGAGCTACTCTATTTACCTTTCTTCCCTCTCAGAGTGTGAAGTATTTTCACTCTCAAGTCCTACATGCTTTTTCTGCTGCTTTTTTAAATAATCCCATAGTCTTCTGCCTGCCCCCCCCTTCTTCTCTGTCCTTCTTCAAGTATTTAAGTAAGCTTTTTGTCTGTCCTTCTGAATGTATTAAACACTTGTTATTTAGTTCCCAATTTATATTGAAATAAAATTCTAGATCCTTTTCAATAATTTACAGAATTGCTAAAAAATGGTAGTTTTTAAGGATGCAAATATACAAAGTCCTGGAGATTCAAGCCTAGCTTTCGTTTCTCAAAACCAGCCACTGGTGAATATTAAAAAGGACTAATATTACAACAAAACATTAATTGCCATTGTACCAACACCCAAAAGAACATGTACATTTATACCC
Organism: Hemiprocne comata; assembly: GCA_020745705.1. Classification (NCBI taxonomy): domain Eukaryota; kingdom Metazoa; phylum Chordata; class Aves; order Apodiformes; family Apodidae; genus Hemiprocne; species Hemiprocne comata. The sequence goes on along the minus strand of CM036588.1, from coordinate 118,592,168 downwards.
TGACAATATTTGCAGTTCCTTTGGTTTATACAGTCACACAGCCTTACATAAATTCACAGAGATCTCTGCAGAGGGAACATTGTGAGCTGCAGTTGAGATGGATTTACTTGAGGATTAGCACAGACATCTTTGTGTGGTCATTTTGAAGTTTCTTTGTGCATGGAAGTTGGCCAAACAGGGAACAGAAAAATCACAGCCAGTTCTACTGGCGCTGGCAAATCCCCTGTAGAGGGGACCCCTGAGAAATGGGCTGTCACCCAACGAGGGGACACATGCAACATGAAAGTGCTGCTTTATTTCTTGTCTTCCAGCATGTTTGAAGTAAGAGCTGCCTCGTGTTCACTAAGAGCAACGTGTCGATAGCAATGGGAGTGCTGGACAAGTGACGTGCTCAAAACCTGTCCCCAGAGTTCCTTTATTTCCAGAAACAAGCAGAACTGTTGGGGACAGGCTCCCAGTTATCCCTGCCACTGTTAGCAAGTTGCACCAGCAGAGCAGTGACAGGTGCCCATGACCCCAGTCTCAGGAAATCCAATCACTTTTGCAGCCTGGAGAAGAGAAGGCTCCAGGGAGACCTCAGAGCACCTTCCAGTGCCTGAAGGGGCTCCAGGAAAGCTGGGGAGGGACTTTGGACAAGGGCTTGTAGTGAGAGGACAAGGGGCAATGGATTAAAACTGGAGGAGGGGAGATTGAGGTGAGACATCAGGAAGAAATTCTTCCCCATGAGGGCAGTAAGGCACTGACACAGGTTGCCCAGGGAGGTTGTGGCTGCCCCCTCCCTGGAGGTGTTCAAGGCCAGGTTGGATGAGGCTTGTGCAGCCTGGTCTGGTGGGAGGTGTCCCTGCTCATGGTAGGGAGGTTGGAACCTGATGATCTTTAAGGTCCCTTCCAACCTTAACCATTCTATGATTCTAGGATAGTGTGGGGATTTTTTTGGAGCCATATGATTTAGGTAGCAGTGCTAGAGCAAGCAGAGCAGGCCCTCCAAGAAGCAGGCCCAGAAAAAGCACTTGCAAGCAGATCGTAGGCTTGCATATATTGATAGAAATCATCCACTGAGCAATTTCAGATTAAGCACACACAAATTAAATTGTCAGCAGGAGACTGCTCACACATAATTTGGGAACAGGGATAATTGCTAAGTGTGATTGAATAAATTGTTTACTGTGTACAGTTTAGATAACTTCAATAGCAAATCATTTTACTCTGCCCTTATGCCTCAGGATTGTGTATCCTTTGGATAAACTTCTATGACAACCAGTGCATCTGTTAAAACTTGGATACTTTGATGATCATTTTAGAAGGAAGTTAGCTTCTGGCTCTACGTTTACAACAACCAATTACTGTACTATCAGTCAGACACTTGAAAGCCCAGGGCTATGATGTTTTACAGCTCAGATTCAGAAAGGGTTCACAGCAGATAGCCCTTCTTGTATAAACAGGAGACACCCTCCCTGCAGATGGGGCATGGGAAGAACTGCCAGACCACAACATGATACATCAGAAAGTGTCCATCAGAGTCTCCCAGGTAAAAACACACCAGGATGCACACACTCCTCTTAAATAAACCTCCAGTATATTACAGAGCTGAGAGAGTCATTATCTTCCACAATCTTTCCCATACAAACTTCCTTCTAATAAAATGTAATTCTCGGGGAGGCTTTCAGGCAAAACCCAAATAAATCCTATTTTTCTGTGGAAAGGATGTGTAATTTTTCAGTTATATGGCCCATAATTTCAGCATCTGGGACGGGATTTGTCTCACTAAATTGTGGCAGTTCTGAACTATGCTAGCATTATTTCATCCCATTCCAGACAGCTGCCAAACACACACAGGAGTGATTACTTCCTAAAAGATCCCCCTTGCATTGTTTGTAGAGGGAGTTTAAAAAGATCAGTTTAGAGGAGGCATCGTTTAGCCTGTAGATGCTGAGTATGCTCCCTGAAACTATAAATGGAAACATTTCATGCATCTCACCATTGTCTGAAAATAGCCCTGTCAGCCTGGCACATCTGGGATCCCAGAATACAAAGCATTTGTTCTCTTTAGTGAAAACCTTGCCTAAAAAAGGCTGCGGAATCGGGTTGTCATTTGGAAGAGGCAGAGCTCTTGCCATGTTACAAAAAGTTATTGTCTGGTTAATAAAGTCTTTTGGAGCCTGGCTAGGCTGAGCTGAGAAGCAGGAGAGGGAGGCCCTGGTCTCAGCTGTCCCCTGTAGAGCAGAGGAGCAGCCAGGCACTGGGAAGCTCAGGTGAACTGTTGAAGAGCACAAAGCAGGTCGCTGGAAAGAAGAACAAAACCGAGTGATTTGCAACACCCCCAGGACATTTCCTGCTGTGGACCCTTACCTGGGAAATTACTAAACACTTGGAGACAGTACTTAAGCCATCAAGACTTCAATCGAAGAGAAACACAACAGAGAGAAACATGCACCAATGAACAGCTGTTACACAGTCAGACCTGCATCATTTAAACACAAATCTCTGAAAACTGACCTTACTGTTTGAAGCCAAAGCCTCATCAATGTCGATGCAAACAGTTTTTATTTCTTGCCTCTCTCAGATCGACTTATCTCAGCAGACTTCAGTGAACTTGGACTTTATTGACATAGATAGAAGATTAAACCAACTCTTTAAATCTGTACAGTGGTTTAACAGTAGGACATGAAAGTGATTGAATTAAACCAGACCCCTCTCCTACAGTATATGGGACCTTGGTTTAAGAGAAAAAACTCTACTTAATATATTCCACTTCTACTACATATTATCTATATAACTAAAGGTTATGCAAAATTCTGGCCATTAATATCTGCATAGGACTGTGTGCTATTCTCTAGATAAACTTGATGCAAATCTTTCTGTTAGAGAAAGGAAGTTTTTTCTTCTACATGCTGGTGCACCCTGTGGTGTAAGTGTAGACCCTGGCAGAGCCATGTTCTACACTCTTCATCTGCTTATGGCCCTCCTGGAGGGTCAGAAGATACAGTGGCAACTCTCAGATCCCATCTCGTTTCTCTCTTTCTGCTGACAGCTGTAGTAGATACCACCACCCCTGTTCCCCAGGTAGTCTTGGTATTGCTCCACTGCCAAGGGGAAGCGATATTTAATCAAAAATATACCAAAAGATAAAGTTCCCAAGAGACTGGCTGCAATCTGGACAAAGTTCTCCACCTTCATATGGCTGCAAATATTATTAGATCATTGCCAAGCATTCCTAACAAGGATTTTCTGCACTGGGCTAAGCAGTTGCTGTTTATCACCAAGGCTCCCCACAAAAACTGAGAAGAGCTGGAAGGTAACGCAGGAAGTACAAAGACTCTACAAAAGACACAACTAGAGCAGCAAACTGTTTCTCCAAGGCATAACATTTAGTAATGTGCTTGAAAATACTTACATGTCAGTCTAGATTTGAATAGCAGCTCTCTGACGGGCTGCTTTGTGCTGCTTTTGGGAGATACTTGGCCTTGCTCCAGCAAGCATAGCTGAATATTATCAATCTCAAACACATGCTAGATGCTATCTTCCATGATCGTTCCTGTGGCCATGCTATCTTGACTTGCTCTTCCTACCCTCTTTCCAGCTCACTTACTCTGCATATCTTGGGAAAGAGCTAATACATCCGTAAGAATGACTGGCCAGTCAGAGGAAACACAAATCAAGTCCTCCATAATAAATTCATAATATATTTTTGAAAATTTGGTCTCATACCAGGCATCAGGATTCATAAAAAACCCTGTTCATATGGCACACATCACTGGAAACAACCAGATCTCTTCTCCAAGATGGAAAGCCAAGAACAACCATAACTAAGCTGGAGCCTTCTGGGACACATGTTGATGTGTAAGAGTGTAAACAATTACTTCAAAAGTGATTCAGGATTCTGCACTTTTCTTTCCAAACATATTTAAGTATAATGCTGACCATATGCTCTTGGCTGCTGAAAAAAAACAACCCCTCACTTTGTAGCTAGCTCATCAGAATGTATTGAAAGAGATTTTCTGCCTTTGCAGTCCTCATTTATCACTGACAGTCAGGTTTCGGGATGGGCTGGGATGCCCACAGGCTGTATCTGCAATGTCTTTCATTGCTGGATGACACACATCAGCATCCTGGAGATGAAGGCAGGCTTCATGGCTACTTTGCCCATCCTGCAAGACTGGCGCTGCAGGAAAGGGCTGAGACAGGACATTGGCAGAGCAAGGACACCAGTGGCTGCTTTGGAAGCATGCCATTGCTGGGAGCTGTCAAACTGCCACACGAGCAACTGGGTGACATCTCTTAAACATTATGCTCGTGACAAAGCAACCACAGCAGGTGCCAAGCTGAGCAGTTTTATAAAAGCTATTGTGGCTCCTTGAGTCACCATATAGGGGAAACACAGCTTGCCACTCGTTTAGGGGAGCATTTGGCACTTCTAATTTTACCCACCCAAAAATGAAGCATGTTGTCTAAGCTCTGGCTTCACTCTACAGCCGATGGAGGCACCTCTGGGGAGTGATTACAGAATCACAGAACCACAGAACTGTCAGAGCTGGAAGGGACCTCTAGAGATCATCTAGTCCAACTCCCCTGCTACAGCAGGATCCAGGGGGGTTTGAGTATCTCCAGAGAAGGGGACTCCACACCCTCCCTGGTCAGCCTGTCCCAGGGCTCTGTCACCCTCACACTGAAGAAGTTTCTCCTCATATTTCAGTGGCACTTCCCATGTTCCAGCTTGTGCCCGTTGCCCCTCGTCCTGTCCGTGGGCACTACTGAGCAGAGTCTGGCTCCATCCTCCCTGCACCCACCCTGAGATACTTGGAGGCATTCATAAGGTCTCCCCTCAGCCTTCTCTTCTCCAGGCTGAACAGTCCCAGCTCTCTCAGCCTTTCCTCATCAGGGAGATGCTCCAGTCCCCCAGTCATCTTGGTTGTCTCCGCTGGACTCTCTCCAGTAACTCTCTGTCTCTCTTGAACTGGGGAGCCAGATTCATCCCCTCCCCGGGTTTTAGATGCCCAATCTGGGCACCGCTCAGTGCTCACAGCCTTCACACCGGCCGGCAGTACTCGGAGGCGGTGCTCGTGGTCAAACGTGGGCAGCGAGAACGGGGCAGGGCCCCAAACCGCGGGGTCTCACACACCCGCGACCCCCGCCCCTCGCCCCCGGCCCCTCAGCGCCCCCTGGCGGCTGCGCCTGGCCCCGCGGCCCCGCTGCCCGCAGCCCCCCGGGACGGACGGGAGGCGCCTGCGCGCTGCGGCCGCTCGGTGCCGGCCCCGGCGCTGGCGCCGCCCGCAGCCGCTCGGCGGCTTCTGCCTATTTTAGTCACAGCGGCGGCTCGGTGGCCACGGCGGGACGTGGGGTCGGCGGTGCCGGGAGCGGCGAGGCGCGGCAGCCCGAGCCCGTCCCGTCCGGGCGCGGCGCCCGGGAAACTTTTCCTGGGCGCGGACAGCGGCACGGGGCAGGTAAGGGGCGCTCCTGGGGTACCGGGGGGTCGGGGACAGCCCCGCATTGGGGAGGCCGGCGAGCAGGGAGCGACCGGAGGGGCGGTTTACCTACCTGGGTGGCGGCGGCGGCGGCTGGTGCTCGCGGTTGGCCGCGGGTTCCTCTGCTCCCGGGGCCGGCGGCCGAAGCGGGGGTCGCTGGGCACCGGACCGGACCGGTCTGTGGTCATCGCGGGGACGAGCCCCCTGCCCCCGTCTTCACGTTCCCATTTCGGGCACTCGGGGTCTCGCAGTGTCTCGCTACGGGCGGAGCTGCCGGGCACGGTCCTGCCCGCCCAGGCCCCGACGGGCGCTCTGGGAGCGGGGCTGCGCTGGTGACCTTCCTGCGGGCGGGCACTGCCTTGGAAACGGCTCTTCGGGGACAACGGGGCGGTTGGCTTGACTATTTTAATTTATCTTAATTATTTTATTTTTGTGTGTGTCAGCGGTGGGTTCGGTGTTCGCACGTTATAGGTTAAAAAGAAGCTCGGAGGCAGGGGCGAAGAGCGGGGCTGCGGTGCCAGCTGTTGTTGCGTCCCTCAGCTTGGGCTTTCCGCTCCCTTGTGCGGTGTATCCCAAAGGGAGAGGGAGCAAAAACGCAGTGAACAAACTTCCACCGCCGTAGTACAGCCAGGCTGCTGTTAGGGCGAGCATATCTGAGAGAGTTGCTCGTTGTACGGGTATTTTTGTTACCTGTGCAGAATGAAAATGTTAAATTTTGTCTAGAATAAGGTGTAGAGTAAGAGTAACAAATTCCTGTAGTTGATGACACGCGTGGTGGAAATGAACTTGCCCCAAAGAGTATACTGAAATACATCTTTCCTTATGCCATTTTCCCATTCACTGCTACTCCATTATGAAAAGGAAATTGGTAACTTAAACTGTAATTAAGTAAATTATGCTAGCACTAATATTTTGTCTTTGGCTCACAAAAGCAAAGAAATTATTGATTGTCTAAATTCTCTAAGCAGCTCTTGTGCTACAAGACCAAAGAAGGGTACTTAAAGTTCTGCAAGTATGATTTAATAAAAATCTCAACTGTTGAGCTTGATAGTTTTTAATTTTTTTCTTCTCTTCAGCCTCACAAAATCCATCTACAGGAACAATGGACTGTAAAGTTGCAATGACTGCAAAGTTACATGAACATACTCAAGCAAAGCTTTAAGAAGCTCACTTGAATCATGTTGAACAGTAAAGCTGTGGGGTGTGAATGATCTCCATAAAGTGGTGTTTTTTCAATATTTGTTCTCTTCTTGTCCTGTTTCGACAACAAGTTGGCTTGAGCTTTCAATCAACTAAGTTCTTAAGCTCTGAGTTTGGTAAATCCAAATCCATATGAAGGAAAAATTATTTTACTGGATATTAAAAGTATTCTTTTAATTATTTATGCTCCATAAAGCTTTCGTTTCAGTTGACAATATTTCCCCAATTTTTCCAAATTTTTTGCTCGTGTTGGTTTGAACTTCTGATACAAATACACATCTTCATGTATTCAAGACTCAAGACTTCAAAGTCTTATGCTGTATTAATTCTTAGAGCACATAACCCTAAATTAAAGTTTTAAAGGCCTGATTCTGTGCTTCCAGAATTAATTTTTGGCTCTCTGAGGTAGCAGGGAGAAATGACAATTGCTTGTTCATCTGTTGAGCATCAGATATTTTGCTAATTCTTCCATATTAGTTGACAACAGTAGGCATTAGGACTAAAGAATTGGAACTAAATATTAGGATTTTTTTTCATATTTGTCTTTCTGGTGTTACCTGTGACTAAACATTTTAGGTTAAAGCTTGAGTTCTGCCTGCCTGTTTTGTTGGTTTTGAGGTGAGCTCCCTCATTGAAATTCATGGGCAGTTTTTCTTCAGAGTCAGTGTCACAATCTGTCCTTGTGTCATTTTGCAGATAGCATCGATCTATTGCTGCCAGCTTTAAAATACCACCCTGACAGATGCAGTTCTGCAGCTTTCTGCTGTTTTCCAGTACATCAGGAGTGCTGTGATGTTTGTATGTGAGTAGGAAGTTAAGTTCAAATGCCACCATATCAAGACTTCAAGGTATTGAAGTCTTAGCTTATATTAAAAAGGGACATGGCTAGATTTGGGTTCCTGGGTCCTAATTTAGGCAACTAAGTAGGTGGCCCAGACTTCCAAAGCATTGAACACACTGTTGTTACAACTGTGGACACTTTATTGTCAAAGGCTGTCAATTTATTGTCACTTTATTGTCAATTGTTATTGACTTAGTAAACTCTTGTTGGAGAACTGTCTTCCTGATATGACTATTTATGGCTGGTGGGTTGTGGCATCAATATCTGTGGCTAGAGAGGAAGGATGTTTTGGCTGGGTTGTGAGGAGAATGAGATTGTCCTGTGCCACATAGTCGATTTGGCTCATTGTTCAAATGTGTGATGCTTTACAGCCAAGCCTTAAAGAGCAAGGATGTTCTCTCAAGGATACAGAGCAAAATTTTGCTATTAAAAAAATCAAGCATCTGGAAAGCTTGTGGATTTGTAGTCAGATGCAGCTGAGGTTACTTCTAGCCATTGTTTTTGATCTTGAGATGAGTTGATGGACTTACAGCTGGTTGTGTATCTGTGTGGGAGTTTGGTTGTGTTGTCTTGTTATCATAGGATGGGTTGTAATGTGGTGCTTTTATTGGCAGGTGACTAGGGAGTGAAAAACCAAACGTAGGTAGAAACTCAGCTGATAACTTCTTGCAAAAGATCTCCCAGTGTAGGGAGTTGATACAGTTTGAAAGCAACGGGAGCATGATGAGGAGATGTGTAAGATGAACACACAGTTGCCCAGTTAGCAATTACCTTCTGCTTATGAGCTCATTAAAATGCCAGTCCTGCAGCCTCCCACGGGCTCATGCTTTGGCTCCCTGTGTGAGTGGCTTTGTCAGGACAGAAGCTGCTCTTCTGGCTCTGTCACTTAAATTCATGAGAGAAAGAAAATAGGAGTGTGTTTGGGTGGGGCCTGTGATACCTGGACAGTGTGTTTGTTTGGACACCGTGGTTATTGGTAACAATTCAGTGTGGAATTTGTTTATGCCGAAAAATCGCATTTTAGTTAACCTTCGTGAATAAGTCATGCAGGAATGAAGAGGGGAAAGTGAGCTTTTAAGAAATAAGTGAATTACATATTTTGATAAGAATTAGATAACTTTACTCTCTGAAAATCATTTCTATCCAGATATGGATAGCACTGTGTCCATGCCAGTGTTTGATCCTGTGCCCGCCTCTGCGTGTTCTGTAGGATGCCTCAGCTGGGACAGGCTCTGGGCATCCGAGAGGAGCTACCAGAGGGCTGAGGTTTTCTTTCTGATTTCTTTCTTCCCACTGCTTTAAAAAGGGGTTGAAAAGGCTGATTAATTTCAGAAATTGTCCAGCTTACTTGTGTACAAGGCATAAGTTGATTGGGGGGGGAAAATAAGAAAAAAGAATGGATAAAAATGAAGCAACTTCACAGCCCAAGAAGCACTTTCAAATAACAGAGAAACGCTGAGCATATTCCAGTCTGCAGGAAATATTGAGAGTGTTAAACACGATGCAAAAGTCAGCTGGGCAGACAAATTACATGGCAGTTGGTAAGCACACACAGCAGGGACGTGCTCTGTCTCTACAGAATTTACTTGAACGCAAATCCCCCCGCGTTGCACGTTGTGGATCCTGTTTGCTCACTGATGTTTCCTTGACGAGACTCAAGTGGGGCTCTGTGCAGTGGGGGAGCACACGTGCCTTGCTGGAAGCAGGGTTCTCCAGTGTTTCTGGCTAAGGACAGTCGTGTCCCTGCAGCTGGGAGCTGCTCAGGGTTGAGAGGGCAGTCCAGGCTGGTCACAGCACAGCCTGCAGCTCCTCACAGATACTGACTTTAAAAATTGTTAAAGGGCGTGTCTTGAAATCTTCCCATTTCTCTTTGCATTTTGTTTTTAGTAGTAATTTTTCACTTGTCTGGGGGAAGATACTTGCCAATAGATGTATTTTTTTCCTTTTAATTGGTGCCAAAGGAAAATATGCCAGTTTTATTATTACAACAAAAGCCTATGTATTTTTAGATTAGAAATCAGGTTTTTTTTCAAGTGTCTTATTTTCTCCAGGAGTTTTACAGGCAAGCAAAGGTCTTGTAAGCTTCCTCATTCTAGGTAGATCAAGTGACTTCCCTGAAAGAGTGGCAACCTTGTCCTAACTTAACAGCCTGGCTATCTCCCTTTCTGATTTCATAGCCTCTAATCAACTAGGAGGAGGAATGGTAGTATTTATTTCCAAATTCTGAAGTGTGCCCTTCTTTAAGCCTAACTCTTAGGTGAAAGAGATGGTAAAGCATTACTGAACTATAGATCTAGCTTACCCTTTTAAAGCATTTGTATTTTTTTTCCATGAATGCTAAAGGAAAATATATCCTGGGAACAGAGAAAATAACTCTAGAAGCCATCTGTATGTCTAATATATTTAAATTTCATGCACAGTGATTTTAGAATTTTTTCCATCTCTCTGTCTCATTACAGGAGTCTCCAAGATGAGTACTACAACAATTAGCCCACTTACTGTTACTCCACTAGGTTTTACTCCAGGCTTAAAAAATGCTACCCTTGTGCCTTTCAATGAGACTGCATGTGAAAACTGGAAAGAGATTCATCATCTTGTTTTCCACGTGGCAAACATTTGCTTTGCAGTTGGATTGGTTATTCCTACTACTCTGAATCTGCACATGATTTTTCTGCGAGCCCTGCTTACCATAGGTAGGAGAATTATTCTGGGGAGATTTGCAACCTTCCTGTGGCAGAAATAGCAGTATGTGACCCTTATTGAGCTTTCTCCTGATCCCTCTAGCTTACAGTGAAATTCCAGCATATATTTGTGGTCACTGTACTCTGCTGAAGGTGTTTTTGGTGTACGTGGGAGTTCATTCTGACCCTGACAGACCTTTTCTAGGAAGTTTGTATGTGCCTAAGCTCTTAAAATTTCCCAGAAATACAACTTACAAGTTCAAACCTAAGTAGGTGTCAACTGGAAAACAAGTGGACCCCATTTACTTGCAGACCTGGCTGGCTGCTTAAAATTCATTATGTTCCAAATCATAGTTTAGTCTGTGGGTCCTTAGGACCTTAGTTTAAGGCTTCAAGTAAGTACTGGGACTGTGGATTGGCTGGTGCCCTGACTTAGTGTATCTACTACAGGTGAGGTGTTCCTTGAGAAGCCTGATGTTGGTCTGTGTGTTCTTTAAATGTGGGTTCAAACACACGTGTCACTTGTGTGCCCATGCAACATGTCTGCAGTCTGCTGCTAACCTGCTCAGTGCCTGTTGGTAGCCTTGTAGGGGTGAGCTACCAGGGCATGCATTGATCCACAGAGCCCAGCTGCAGTTAAGCTTGTAGAATGTATATTGCATTTCAGTGTGATTACACCCACTGTACACAGTCTTGATGGCTTTGGGAGAATGGGTTTAGTGCTCAGTGAAATTTAACTTCCTTTTTTTAAACGTTTACAGGATGTGCATTGTTCATCATCTGGGCTACACTCTACCGTTGTGCCTTGGACATCATGATCTGGAATTCTGTGTTTTTGGTTGTCAACCTTTTACATTTCATATACCTAGTGTACAAGAGAAGGCCGGTATGTATAACAGCTGCATTGCACGAGCAGTCTGCTGACATGCATGAAACAGGAAGTTTTGCCCCTGTTTGCTGGACAAACCACTGAGTCACACAGCAGCTCTTGAATTAGACAGGAGCTCTTTTGGAAGAAGTCAGGTAGCTACTTCAGGAGGGATCCAGACCATAGGTATGATCTGATGCAGCACCTAATCCTTTCCCTGAAATCCGTATTATTGTTTCACTTTAGAAGTTAGCAGTGGCTGGTTTTGGCTGTTTCATTTGGTGGTAAGGAAGGGGTTACATAGTTTCTTTGCAGAGACACCAGAAATGGTAGATTGGGTTTTTTTTTGTTGTTGTTGTTAGTTTCTTTTTTTGGTCATTTTACCCACCCTCCCACTCACAAGAGTACATGCATACAGACCACCTGAATAATATCCTACTAAGATACTTAAAATCAAGCATTCCGGGTCAGTATTTTTTTTCTTTAGATTAGGAATTTGGGAAGGATCAAACTTTCCTACCTCACTTTTTAGTCTTGAATGTCCTCTGTGGTGGGGAAGAAGACTGATAAATGACAAGTGCCTTAAGAGACTGTTATTTCAGCATAGAAACAAATGCTGATGTCCATTTATAAGTGACCTTCACACTCTGCTATGCTGACAAGTGCTTTAGCCCACATGCTTTGTACTGCCACATGCCTCTTAAATGCAAATGGAAGGAGAGATGCTACTATCCTTCTTGAACATCTGTGGGACTCCAAGATAAGCAGCCCAGTTGACTAAGGTGTGGGAAGAGCTGCATCAAATGAGAGGATCCTTCTACTGCATTCATTGAGTTTTGAGGGTCTTGTCTGGGAATTTTGCAACTCCTTTTATTGCCTTCAGAATTGGGAGAACTTTCTTCAAATGCACCCTCAGAATATATTTGAAATGCTTTCAGCTAAGTGTATATCCAATAGAAAATAAATAAATTTTATTATTATTCATCCAGAAGTGTATTCTGTTTCTGGAAAATTATTAGCAACCCAGCTGTCTGTTGGTACATGCACATCAAAACCAGATCAGATTTAATATGATAGCTGCTATTATGTGCCAATCAAATAGTAATTAAGTGCTAAGTGTTCAAAATGTTAATGTCACATTCTGTAGTCTCCCAAATCTAAAATTCATAATGGGAAGATTACAGGAATATAAATGGGGCTACATTATCAGTAGAATCACTCTGCTTTTGCCCCAAATCAGATGCATTCTGGAAGTATGTAATAGCTGGTAAAAAAACCCGAAACAACCAAAGGAAACCTGGCTGGAAATAAGCTCTCCACCAAGTCAAAACAGCCTGTGCAAGAAAGCAGCTGGGAAATTGGCAACCTCCTCCTTTCCTGGCAAGACAGCATAAAGCTTGACTTCAGTCTTGCCTAGAGAACAGCTTAAAACTAGCTAGACTGATCTGCTACAAGATGTTTATAGAGGTGTAGTAACTATTTCTAGTCATTTAAATTGCTCTTGGAGAGTAATCTTACCAGCTAAAGGTAAGTTCCTCTTTAGTTTGTATTGCCAATGCTATTATTTTAGCTTGTGTAATCAATTTCTGGGTCAGCATCAAGAAACAGCAGCAGGGTGAAACTGCACCCTATTTCTGGTGGTCAGCCATGGCTGTGCTGCCCAATGCACTGCACAGAGGAACAGCTGTGATAATGTTGGGGCCAGCAAAGCCAGATTCTACATGTTTTGTGTCTGCTGTTAGATATCCTGTGCAGGTTTTTAATATGGATGAGCTCACATTGTGTTCTTTTCCCTCCACGAAGCTATTGAGTTAGTAAGTTCTGCTTCCCCTCCACCCTCCCACCAATTGAGCCTTTTAGAGTCATCTTGAGGCCTCTAGTCCTTTGTCAAATGGGCCAGGAATTGGCTGACAAAATCAGACATTTTTGTAAAAGACAGGAGTGCACAGCTGGTATAAATGAATTTCCCCAGAAAACCAAGGCTTAAAACTTATCTATATTTTTAAAAGTGGGTTGTGGCATGTGTCCTTAAAACGTGGATAGTAGTCCTTGGGTTCGTACCCATCCAACCCTTTCCAAAGTTATAAATAAAAAAAGTTATTGGACATACTGTTTTGTGCTTGAGTGAAAAAAAAAAAAAAAAAAAATCACCCTACAATGTGTAAATCAATATTGGATGAAGAAAGAAAAACATTTTCTTCAGTGATTACAGTTATAGACTAAAAGCTGTGTTACCATAGACTGGGGGTTTTTGAGTGTTATAGTATAGACTGTGCCAGCTATTTTCACTATATCCTCTAGTAAATTTGTTAGCAGAATTATTTGTAGGAGTTAGGGTAAGTGATAGAAGTGGATGTAGTGCTCTATAGGTGATTTTAAAAAGAAGGAATTCTGTAAGGACATGGAGCTTGACTGATAAACCATCACTCACCAAAGCTGTTAAAAAAAACCAAACAACTGCCTAAAAGAGAGGAAGGACTGGAGGACCTGCCCCTCTGCTCTGGTGAGGCCATGGCTGGAGTACTGTGTACAGCCCTGGAGCCTTCAGCACTGGAAGGACTTGTAGCTCCTGGAGAGAGTCCAGAGGAGGCCACGAAAATGATCCAAGGGCTGGAGCAGCTCTGCTAATGAAGTCAGGCTGAGAGAGTTGGGGCTGTTCAGCCTGGAGAAGAGAAGGCTCCAGGGAGACCTCAGAGCACCTTCCAGTGCCTGAAGGGGCTCCAGGAAAGCTGGGGAGGGGCTTTTCAGCAGAGAGGGCAGTGAGAGGACAAGGGGTAATGGTTTTAAATGAAATCGGGTAGATTGAGGTGAGACATGAGGAAGAAATTCTTCCCCATGAGGGCAGTAAGGCACTGGCACAGGTTGCCCAGGGAGGTTGTGGCTGCCCCCTCCCTGGAGGTGTTCAAGGCCAGGTTGGATGAGGCTTGTGCAGCCTGGTCTGGTGGGAGGTGTCCCTGCTCATAGCAGGGAGGTTGGAACCTGATGATCTTGAAGGTCCCTTCCAACCTGAACCATTCGATGTAGCTCTTCCCCACTGGCTGTGGAATCACAGCAGAATCAAGGTGCTTGGCACTCAGACATACACGTGGTACAAACCCACAGCTATCCTTGTGTGAACTAGAATTGTAGGCAAAGAACATTAGAGGAAAATAGATTTTGGTGGTTATCTTCTAAAGTGCTGTGCAAGTTAAGGGCTTCAATTTAAGCAGAGACACAGCAATCTGTTAGAAAAAAGAATTTAAAGGACATGAAAGAGAGATGGTAGAAAGGCTAAAATCTTCACAGTACGGGTGAAAACAACTGCAGAACAAACTCCAGTAGGCAACCACAGCAATATAAAAAGAGGCCAAAAGTTAAATTGCATCTGTCTACAACAAGTTGTTGTACAATAAGTATGTCCCCTTGTGTTAACAAAGGAAGGGTTCTATCTACAGTGGTGTTCCTCCAGTATGGAGCTCAGCTTCACCCAAACGTTGCCATCTGCAGGGCTGTGTGAGTTTTCAAACTTAAAGCTTAGCCAAGAATTAGTTCTGATATACAAAGAAACAGCACTAAAGGGCTAGTCTGTTAAGACTTAAAATAATTTCAGTATTTTTCTTTCTAGAAAGCTTAAGAAATTACAGCATTTATGAACAATTTCTGTTTTAATTGGTGCAATACATAATATTTTCAGTAATTATTTTCAAATCAGGTTTGTGTTTTGTTTTGTTTTTTAAAACACCCCCTTACAGACCTTAACACGAGTTCCTTTTCAGGTTTAGTTCTCAGCTCACTATCCAACTATGAGATGATATAGAAAGATCTTTTTTTCAGAAAGACCTGGAAGAAAACTTAGTGTAAGATTATGTCTTAATTTTTTTTTTCTTTAGAACTTTTATTCAAGGCACATAATATGGGCAGAACTTCCAAGAGTGAATAGTAGTTAAGTTGCATAATGGTTTTGGGTGAGTCAGGATGAGAAACACTGGAATAAAAGGACTATCCAGGGTTAGGCAAGTCCTGCTTAAGGAAGTTTAGTATTTGGTTCTTGTTTAGAGCCTACCTAAGTACTTCCTATGTCCTGGCAAGAGTGGCAAACAGTTCATTGCACCCAACTTGATCCATGGTGTGGAAATTGTTCAGACAGTCACATCACAACTTATCTGGCTCCTGAATGAAACCAGAGGAGAGCAGGACTTCTGAGGGGGCTGGAGTTCCACCTGCAAGCTGTGCTGCAGCCACTGAAACCTAAGATGTGGTTCAGCCACGGACTCTGCTGTTTCACTTCTGCTGGAACATCAAAGGAGCACTTGCACAGCTGGATACCTCTGGGAGCCAAGCTAATAGGTCTGGCATTTACCAGAGTGCAGTGCCTGCCACAATGTGCTCATGCTTGACTGTGTCCAAACGTGGCTACAACATCATCAGGGGACTCTCCTGGCCAAGGTCCTGGGCTTGTGCTTGCACAGCAATGTTTAAATAGTCTTTGTGGAGGTGTTTTTGGACTATTTTTTAATGTTCTGATCTGTCTAGTTCTTTGCATGACTCCAATCACTCAAACCAGGACAGTCTGATTATGGCTTTGTGCTTTACTTCAAGGTAATGTCTATACCAACTCACAGTGGATGTAAAACTACTTGTTTCACCTTTGTTACTATCTGACTTTCTGAGCTGAAGCTTTGTCTGACTGTTCATGGCAAAACAGACCATTCTTCCATAGGAAAGGCTGAGGACAATTTTTCAAACTAAAAATAAAATAAAATGTTGGAGAGATCTCATGAAAACTGTCTTGGATAGGGACAGTGCTTTCAGTTGTCTTAACAAATGACAGATAATACATAGTTGAAGTCATGCATTTAAAATACATTTCCTGAATATAAATATGCCAACTTAACATATCCCACCTTGATCAAAATCTGGTTTTCCATCAATTCCATGAACAGCAAAAGTGAAGTGGTTGAATTGTAAGTTTTGTGTGTCTTATTTGGTCATGTGAAACCTCTCTGTCACATGTCACTGTCATTTAACCCTGACCTTTGTAGGTGTGCACACTCCTCTTTCAAAATACATCTTTGTGGTGGCAAAGCTTACAGCTCTTAGTTCAGATGAATGCCTCCAGCTCCATACTCCAGATCTTGCACAAAATGAGGGCACTTGCAGGAACAGTCATCCATGTGAAGACGTCCTAGATGTGCCTTCTGGTGAGACTGGAGTTTCTACCAGAAGAGCTGCCCTAAACCAATTGTCAGTTCTCTTGACTCTAAAATTAGTTACTACATCTTGACATTCTCTATAATTTTGGATAGAGAACAAAGTAAAGTCATGAAACCACCACCACAGATGCCTTTACTGTATCTCTCTCTTTTTTTTTCCTTCATCTTCTGCAATATTGAGCTGCTTTCTGAAGAGAAATGTGCAGGAAATAAAAACAGTGAAATGTAGGAGGAATATCTAGTACTTTTAACTGGGAAGTGCCCCACAGAGACACTGACTGTTTGCTTAGGTAGTCTCAGTCACATTCTGAAATACTTCATCATTCATGACATTGGTGCTCCCAGAAATTAAAAGCCTCTGAGAGGAAACACGTAATACTTGAATCTAACAATGAAGAGCATTTTCTAAGACTACAAATAATTATTTGTGGTCTCTGCTTCTACAACAGTAGCTTTACCTTATGAAATATGAATTGGAATCATATTGTCTCACGCCATCCAACTCCAAGTGAAACATCTAATTTAAGCTGGGTGTCCAGTGTAATTCACTGTAGTTCACCCACCCAATATCTGTTTAAGATGTGATGGTGACATCTCCCTCCACTGGCTAGAGAAGAAGCCTACACAACCTTTATTAACTACTAACCTAGCTTTACATAGTCACAAGTGAGATGCTCTTCATTGCTGCTGCCTGGAAGCATGAGCAAAAAGAATCCTAATTCCTTCATGCTGACCTAAACTGTAATGTGGTGGAGAACTGGAGTCTGGCTTTCAGAATTGTATCCCTACCACTGGAGCTGTGCTGTGGGAACTGTGGGCACTCAGCTTCTCTGGACACTGGGCTTTCAATACCTAGTAAATTATGTGAATTTAAACAGTAGATGAAATTATATGGAATCAGGATAATAGCCCAAATAATATATGAACCTCTTCGTTACAGACTGTGATCACCAAGCTTATTGAAGTGATGCCTGGTAGTCACAAATGTCTTTTTAGCTTATATATTTTGTTTGTTATGAACTTGAAGGCTGTTTTGAAGTGGTTTTCCTATAGAAAGCTAGAGAATGCAAAAAAAAAAATAATTCTATGGAACTGATTTTGAGGGGATTTTCTCTGTGCAGCTATTGTATTGCCCATCTCAAAATCATTTGTGATGATTAAAAAAAAGATTACTTTTTTAAAGAGAGAAATAATGGAAGAATAATTACAAGTTAGTTATATTACAAAATGAATAATTGATATGTTGTTAAATATTCATTTTATTAAATGGAGTATGAAAAATAGCAGCAAGTTGCTTTTCTGACCAGGAGATTATTTCTACAGTTTTGACTCCCTGGAGCTTTACAGATTTGTTTTTTTTCAGTCTGAGTGGAAGCTGAAGGACTCTAATCAGTGTCTCTGCAGAGCTCTGACTCTCTGCTCTGGCAGCATCCCAGAATCTTTCAACCACTGCTGAACAAAACATTACACCTACCTGTATGGCTCATTTGGAATATGACCCACAAGCATGACTGGAGAAGCAGTCAGCTGTGTTTGTGAAGGGTGAATAGTCTGTTATGAGGGAGAGCATCTCAGATAGATCCACAGTGTCCAACCAGATCAATCTTTAAGGAAGTGGTTGTCCCTGCTTTCTCTTTTTAAGTGTTACATATGAGAGGAAGATCATGAAACCTGAGTTATGTGCTAGTTAAGGGATTGCATTAGCTCTCCAGGGCCAAATCCTGTCCTCAGGTCTGTAGGCACTATTTTGAATTCATGAATCTTGGGAGCTACTTGTATGAGAAAGGAAAGCTCATACTTGTGGGAGCTACTTGTATGAGAAAGGAAGGCTCATACTTGCATGAGCTACTTTCATCTGAGGAAGGAATTTATGTCTTTGAGTTGCAGTGGTCATGTATAGAAAGAGATGCAAATTAAATTGGTATGGCTGTTCCAAATGAGGGAGTTCCTGGAGAACTGGTGGGCAAAACCAGTTTTCATCTCATTTCACAGGTATATGGAATGTATTTGCAAGACAAACATTTTAGAGCAATCCCCAACACAAGATAATTTCTCTTGTCAGTTTAAATATAATCTTTATTTTGTCCATGTAGATGTTCTCCGAGGTGTTAAAGACTGTGGCATAAGGAACATAAAAAAATTAAAAACCTCTGTTTCAATACAAACGTAGTTACTGGTGGAAAATTTTATTAGTAATTGATTCAGTGTGAAACCAGGGTAACTTGAGGTCAGGTGATGTACTGGGCATATGTAGGTCCATGAGCTCTGATGGCACACATCCATGTGTGCCAAGGGAGCTGGCTGATGTCACTGTGAGGCCACTCTTGATAATCTTTGGGCAATTGTGTTGACTGGGAGATGTGCCTGAGGACTGGAGGAAAGCAGATACTACTGCTCTCTTCAAAAAAGGCAGGGAGAACCCAGGGAATTGAAGGCTGGTCAGCCTCGCATCAACCCCTGAGAAGGTGGTGGCACAACTAATCCTGGAAATTATTTTCAGGCTCATGAAGGACCAGGAGGTGATCAGGAGCAGTCAGCATGGATTCACCAAGGAGAAGTCTTGTTTAACCAGCCTGATAATGTTCTACAATGATATAAGTGGCTGGGTAGATGAGGAGAGAGGAGTGGATATTGTCTATCATAACTTCAGTAAAGCTTTTGGCACTGTCTCCTGTGAAATCCTCTTAGAGAAGCTGTTGAAATATGGGCTGGATGAGAAGACCATGAGATGGATTGAAAACTATCTGGGTGGCTGGGCTGAGGGTGGCAATCAGGAGTATGAAGTCTAGCTGGAGGTGTGTGCTGTACACACAACACCGGGCCCAGTCCTGTTTGATACCTTCATTAATGATCTGGATGTTGGGCAGAATGTACCCTGATGACACAAAACTGGGAGGAGTGGCTGATAGGCCAGAAGGTTGGGAAGCTAACTGGAAGGATCACAACAGGCTGGAGAAATGGGTTGATGGGAACCTCATGGAGTTCAACAAGAAGTATGAAGTCCTGTACCTGAGGAGGAACAACCCCATGCACCAGCACATGCTGGGGGCTGTCCAGCTGGAAAGCATCTTTGCAGAGAAGGACCTGGAGGTCCTGGTGAACACCAGCTTGAACATGAGCCAGCAATGGGCCTTTGCAGCAAAGTGGGGCAACAGTATCCCAGTCACAGGACCAGAAGCAATGGGCACAAACTGCAACACAGGAAGGTCCATCAGGAAACACTCCTAAAGGTGATGGAGCACTGGCACAGGTTGCCCAGAGAGCTTGTGAAAGCTCTATCCTTGGGGATATTAAAAAACCATCTGAACTTGGTATTGGGCAACCTTGCTATAGGTGATCCTTCTTGATCAGGGAGGTTGAACCAGATGACCTCCAGACGTCCTTGCCAACCTCAGCCATTCTGGCATTCTGTGACTTTATGGTTAATCTTGTCTGAATGTTTATATTCTAGTCCTCCTGTTCTCAGTTCTGCTAGCATTTCTTAATTTAAATTAATTAAATGCACAAAAATCCTTGTGGCTTATAAACTTGCTTTTATTTTTCATGGGTTGAGGCTGTCTGGGTAAAAAGTGAAGTCTGCAGCCTTGGGATATCCTTTTGTTGAGCTTTTGTGCATGTATAAAGAAAGGCTGAGAAGTCATGAAATACCCATGGCAAGGTCACATAAGCAGCCTTATGTCTTCTTAGCAATTTAATAACAAACTGTGTGTTGTTTCTGTGGGATTAACCCACCCTCTCTGCCCACTGGATTGTCACTTCCAGAGTGATTTGCATGGTGTTCCGTGGCCCAAATGTGGGATGGATTGCATCATTGCCTGAGGCTGTGTGTGAAATAATCCAAATATGGTTCCACACGTTAGAGAGGTTCTGTCTCAGCTCAGTTTGTTCTATATATATAGAAACTTGAAATGTAACAAGGAAACCTTCTCAGGTTTGCAAAAACTTCTTGTTACACTTGGTTTTCTGTTTGTCGCACACAGGTAGTTCTACTGAGTACAGCTCAGGGAGGATTTCTGATGTAGAATGCATACTTCTTTCAGGGGCCAAAGACTAATGTTTTCACCCTACAATTCCCTCCTGGGGAGGGAATAGTTTGAAGCCCTTATGGGCCTCAGACAGCTTGAGACCTTCCATGGTCATTCTGCATTTCCCACCTCCTCCAGCCACAGGGTGACCAGAAGTGTCTCAGTTCCCACTGTTTGCTACTGTCAGCTGAAAAGTGACTCCTGTGCTGCTGTCTTCTCTCCTCCCCTGTTTTTAATATTGAAATACAAAAAAAAAAATCTAGATAATTGTGTAAAGTTGGAATATTCTCATTTGTTGCAGTGGTGACTCCTCTTTTTTTTTCCCTGCCTTTTTCCCTTGGCTGCTTTGCCTTATTCTCATCCTGGGTATATTTTTATCTTTTCATTATCTGATGCTTATTGTTCTAATTTGTTTTCCTCCCAGCAAATATGTTCAGGCTGCCTCTGCTTTCGGGGAGGCTGGGACACTGTCTCATTCCCTGCTTCCTTCATTCAAGAGAGACTTCCAGGCCTGGGATTTCAGCCAACCTCCTTTCTCTCATTGCTGCTGCCTGAGTTTGGGTGGGCTCCTAGATGTGGGAAGTTCAGCTGGCAATGTTGTTGTGGTTTGCTTTTTTTTTTCCCCTCCCTCATCACATGTGGTTTCAATATGATGGGTTTGTTTTTCAGGACTCCTAGTACTGCTTTTCTACTGCAAGTAAGCCAAGAAGCTCAGGGATGAAAGGGGCTCCCAGGAGAGCCTGAGGGATGGCCAGAACAAGGGGGGCACATGGGATGAAAAATGCAGGCAACCTCATTTTTTTTTTTCCTGTGTAATTATGGTCCAAGTCCCATTTGCTGTCACATCAGCCCACATCTCAAAAGACTCCTTGTGTCTGATTTCATGTGCCACTTTGATGGAACAGCATCCTAAAGCATCACTGTGCCAGCCTGGCTAATTTTAGTTGAGGTTTAGGTCACCCTATTACAGGCAATGTCTGTGGATAGATGTCACATTTTTACCAGTTCCTTCTTTGACTAAACATAACAAAGATGTTCCTCAAATGTAGCAACTAAAACATGCACACAGTCTTACCTTTTTTTAACTAGTTCTTCTGTGTTTATTGATGTCTTTTGTTTTTGCATCCTAGATCAAGATAGAGAAGGAGCTTAGCAGCCTCTACAAGAGAATGTTTGAACCTCTCCATGTGCCTCCAGAGCTCTTCCAAAGACTAACTGGACAATTCTGCAACATTCAAACTTTAAAGACAGGTCAAGCCTATGCTGCAGAAGATAAAACATCAGTTGATGATAGGCTAAGCATCCTGCTGAAGGGGAAGTAGGTTCTGTAAAGCCTGGGGACTGTTTTATGCTTCATGAGATGGTTGAATAGATTAAAAAGTTGTGGGGGTTTTGTTGGCTTTTTAAATGATACTGTTTGTAGCACCTGATGGTCTATAGATGAATATATAGCCATAGACTACTTTGTGACACTGTTTTCAAATGATGTTTATGGCTCTTACTGGAAGCATATTTTGTCTCCACTTGCACAAGCAGCTGTGTGGATTTTAGTGGGAATTCTGTCTCTATAATGCCAAAAGCAGTATCTTTTGGAACAAGCAAGAGATTTGTTTGAGTCTTAGATATCTAAGTCATCTTCTCACTGCATTCTCAGGTTTTAGAGTTAAAAAATGTTGTACATTAGGGAAGGAAAAAAATATCCCTCTAGTGAACTTTAAAACCACAGGCCCATTGGAATTGATTCATTGTGCATCTGTGTGCAAAAAGAGAGGGTAAAACAGAAAGGGTAAAATAAATGCCCACGTTGTCCTGGAACTCTTGGTAAGTTCTTGCCAGTATTTTAACCAGTTTCTGTTGATGGCAACAGGTGACATCAGGTTTCACCAATTTTCTTTGAAGTCACTAGCTGCTCATTACTGCACAGCTAGTTATCTGAAGGAAGCCTGACACTGGTCTGGCTGTATAGGATAACCCATCAAACCTTTTTCACTTTGAACAGCAAAGTTTTGAGGATGTACATCATGTCCAGCAACTTGAATTGGCTGGCAGCCTCTTCTGCTGGCAATCAGTGGAGGTTTAGGCAGAAGATAGGGCAGCTCTGGGGCTGAAATTCCAGAAGATGAACATATTTTTGCCTGAAACCTGGTGCTTTACCACTGCCAATAATCACATCCAAATTTACACTAACATAATCAACCTCCATGACTTTAAAATGCTGTTTCCTACATTTTTATTTCCAGAATGAAGGTGTCTTATCGAGGACATTTCCTGCATAATATTTACCCCTGTGCCTTTATAGATTCTCCTGAATTTCGATCAACACAGATGAACCGGGGTGAGAAATTCCAGGTACACTTTGTTTTGAATGTCACTGCATATGAATGAATGAGATGATAAAAAAAAAAACAAACCAGAGCATAAATATTTGAGCAGCAGTGAACTATTTGGCCTGCATAATTTTGCTAGCTTCCTCGTACTGGTGCTTCATGATGGACCCCATCAAAAGGATCTTTGAAAAGGAAATGGCTGCAAAGCAGCAGATGGTGTTCACTGGCTTTTGCTGTTCTGGTCTCTTTTACTGTTTGCAAGTTTGTTTTGTGTTAAGAGATTATTCAGGACAAATAATTTAAGAGAGAGGTTTACTGGAGAAGAGATGATGTGAGCAGTCTCATCGCTGGTTCAAAAACAAAAGGAAAGTTAGTTATTGTAGTATTTGGTGTTACTAAAATGAAGGACCAAAAATTTCAGGCTGTAGTAGTTTGAAATTGGTGTTCATCTGAATGTATTAATGCTTCTGACATTTGGAAAGTTGTTAAAGCAACATAAGCTGAAAGAGATCCCATTGTTTTGAATAAAAATACTCATATGGAGGGCAATAAGGGTGTATGTCTCCAGCAGTGTAATTATATTGGTATATTAAAGGGTATCTCATACTATAGCTTGTGGGGAAAAAAAATACTCTCAGGGAAGTTGTTTTCACACAGTACAAAATGGCTATTTTGCTGCCTCTTGATGTTTTTTGACTGTGTATGTGTAGTAATGACTGGGGAGTGGCTGGCTGGGTACAGATACCCTGGCAGAAGGAGAGGGAGAGCAATGTAAACTCCAAAGTCAGTGGTGGATGTTATATATTCCAGTCAAACACTAGGCATAGTGCCAAGGAGAGAGCTGTCCAGCTGTGTTCCTTGCACAGCACTGGGGCATCTGGCAGCACAGCCTACCTGGTGGCACAGCCTGTTTCTCTTGTGGGCGCCTGGATACGATTCGGTCCCTCTGAAGGGAAAAGCCTCATGCTTCAGCTTCTGCCTGCCTTAAAACTTCTCGTAAGCCAGTGCAGTGTGCATCCTTCACTCCTGAGTTCTGCTTGGTACCACCATGTGAGCACTCTCAGCATTGCCACTGCAAGAGGACACGGGCTCAGTCTTAAGGACCCCATCTGCTGGCAACGCTGGCAAGTTCTTCCTCAGCCTGTGTGCTTGTATTACAGCCCGTGAAGCTAAAAATTCGTGAATATGTGACAGTTCCACATTATTTCTTAGGCTTTTTATATTTTTTTTAATTTTTCAGGAGGTAATGTTAGCTTGAAATAGCAGAAAGCACCTGGTTTCTTCATAGATGATGGACTTGCCCTTGCAAAACACGCCGCTGGTTGTCACCGAGCGGGGCAGGTTTTGTGTGTCATTGACCTCTGCTGGCACAGGGGGACATGCCTGGCAGGTCCAGCCTCCCTGGAGAGGTTGCAACCTCCTCTGAAACTACCCATGGCTGAGTTATCAGTAACTGAGCAAATGGAGCCTTAGCTCAGCTGCTAGCAGGTGGTACCTGTGGGATCAGCAGGGCTGACAGTGAAGAGAGAAAGGTGAAGCTTTTGATAATAATAATTTAAAAATCACTAAAAACTCTTTGATGGAGACCTTTGAGTCATACCAGTTGTTTGGTGACAACAACATAAATTAAAACCAAGCAACATGTGGGCCTTTTGGGATGCAAGTAGGGTCATCACTGTAGGACTGACTTTATATGTAAATCTTCTCTAACATAAATGCTTTTACAGTTTGGGAACTTACAAGAGATTTTTTTTTCCCCCTATTATCTCCCTCCAGTTTTTCTGAAAAACAAGCTGGCTAGCTTGTCATTTTAAAATATTAGCATAATAAATCTCTGAGATGTTTGACATTCATAAATACCACGTTCTGAGAGATGGCAAAACATTATATGGCTTTAGGAGTTATTTCAAATGGAGGTGCAAATAAAATGGTATCATTTATTTTAAAGCATGTTTAAATGTGCTAATTTTAAAACACTATAAAATGTGCTAATTCTGAGCATGTATTTTCTCAGGTGACCATTATTGCAGATGATAACTGCAAGTTCCTGTGCTGGTCCAGGGAAAGGCTGACTTACTTTCTGGAATCTGAGCCATTTCTTTATGAGATCTTTAAGTATCTTATTGGCAAAGATATTACAAATAAACTTTATTCATTGAATGACCCGACCTTAAATGACAAGGTAAGCTACTGAAGTTTCATTTGGGAGTTTTCCT
Organism: Hemiprocne comata; assembly: GCA_020745705.1. Lineage (NCBI taxonomy): Eukaryota > Metazoa > Chordata > Aves > Apodiformes > Apodidae > Hemiprocne > Hemiprocne comata. The sequence continues at coordinate 118,567,356 of CM036588.1, read as the reverse complement.
CCCACACACCAATGCATTGTCACTTCAATTTTAAATCCTCTTAAAGCACCTTTTTTTTTTTAACCTGCTGCTATCAGTTGCTGAATTCATGCTCACTGCCTTTTAGTGCCCAAGGATGAGTCAGTACAACACTTCTGTCAGAAGCAATATTGCTTAGAGAGAGCACAGAAATGTGCAAGAAAGATGAATAACTGAGATTCAGAACTGGTTGGCTAGTGCAAATATTTCTAGCCAGCTAGTAGACATGATGGCTGGTAGCTAAAGTGGTTCTTCTCCCTGGTATCCTTTCTCATTAACAAATGGGTGCTTTTGTACAAAGAAGCTTCAGGGTTTTCTCTCAAATAATTTGCTTGCTGGAGTCAAACAACTGGGTTATACTGATTGCCAAGAAGAATAGTTTCAGCATGTGTTTGAGGGCTGCAAAAAAGGAACATTAGGTTGATGCAATATAGTTAGTGGAAGGAGGCATGAAATACATATAAAATATAAATAAATATAAAGGCAAATAACATATTTGGTGCTCTGAATTTAACTCATTCTTTCCATGTAGAGGGAGCGTGTTTCAGGTGTCATGGTCAGTGGTCTGGGTGTAGTCATGGACATGTCAATCATCTTGCTTTATTTTCATTTTGTCTCCTTACTTAGTTACATGGTTTTTCAAGATTTGGACTGTAACTTGGCAGCTGGTGGTTTTCTCTTATTATTTATGTTGTGGCTGTAGGGTTCTCATATATAATTTATGTGAAGAACTTCCACCATCATTTATGGAAAGCTTTATGATTGTATAAAACAGTATTTTCATATTCTGTCTGTATTGATTTAATTCACACTAGCTCAGAGCAAAAATCCTTATCAGATTGCCCATAAATATCTCATATATTGGTTAAGTAATTGCTTCTGCAAAGCTGTGAATTTAGTAGAAAATTATCAAGAAAGGAATGGCTGCCACTGCTTCTGTACCACAAACTTCAACAGGCTCAACTTGTGTCTTCATGGCTAATTAGACATTGTAAGTTTTCTCAGTTGTGTAATGGCTATAGAAAGAGAACAGAAGGATTTGCTGGAGGAGCAGCAGCAGTCAAGCCCTGCTGATTCTACCTTCTGGTCAGTGAAGTAGAGGAGGAATCAGCTGCTCAAAGCTTTTTCAGATCACTTTGCATCTTACTAATGCAGTAAGATAAAAGTGACCTAGCAGGAAGGTACCGTCTATAAAATGCATCTTATGAAGTGTGTGGTTAAAGCTGCTTTTTTTTTTTTTTATAAAAAGGAATGACAGGGGGGAGTTCTGTAATAAAACCCACATCTACATAGACAAGAGGTCATTTCTGGAATATGGCATCTGAAAGGAACATGTAGCAACATGCCTCCTGTGTGTGCTGGGGATTGTGTTCAGCTTTTCCCTCCTGGCAGACTGTTCCTTGCCTTTTTTTCTTCCCTTCCCCTTCCCCTTCCCCTTCCCCTTCCCCTTCCCCTTCCCCTTCCCCTTCCCCTTCCCCTTCCCCTTCCCCTTCCCCTTCCCCTTCCCCTTCCCCTTCCCCTTCCCCTTCCCCTTCCCCTTCCCCTTCCCCTTCCCCTTCCCCTTCCCCTTCCCCTTCCCCTTCCCCTCCTCACCCTTCCCCTCCCCTTTTCTTTTCACTTATTTTTTTTCGGTTTTCCCTTTTCTCTTTTCTCTATATTATTTTCTTCTTTTCTTTCCTCTTTCCTTCCCTCACTTTCTTCTTTTACAGATGGATGACACCATGAGGCTGTCATACCTAGTATAGAAAGCCATCTGCAACACTCTGGTGCTGCTGGATTCTGGCACTGTAGAGCTTCAGCACTAGTGTAAATACGTCTTGAAATGGAAGTACAATGAAGTACTCATTGTAATGTTTCAGTATGTTGCTTTTAAGTGAAAAGTCCTTATCATACCTTCTAAGTATTAAAAATACCCACCAAACTTCACCCTCCTTGGACTTAACATCTCCACACTCCAACTTGTGTACCAAGTCTTTATTTTCAGTGACAAAAGTGACACGAATTTAAGATTGTTGCAACTGTTGTATCACAGTAACTTTTGAAAATCTATGTTAAAAATTTGAGAGGGAAGTTTTGGAAAATTTGTAGTACCTTTAAATTCTTCTTCAAGTGAAAATCCTGTTGCACAAGCCCTTCCCACATAACATGGGACAAGAACTGTCAGGTAAATTCTCCTTTATTTCCCCATTGCCAGCATCCTGTGCACATCACTCCTCACAGGCTTTATTGTCAAATACATGCCTGGTGTCTTCAATGCTTTTTAGCTGGTGGCAATCTCAACAGAAAACTTTGTAGCTGACTTCTGCACCCAGGGGACATGCAAGAGAACAACTGAAACAAATTCAGTATAGATCATTTGTAATCAAGGTGATAGTCAGAAGCTAAGAATATCAATTCATTGTATGTTGGAAAACAGAAAAGTATCTGTTTATTTGTACAGAACCTTGTGGTTTTCTCCTCCCTAAGGACACGTTCACTACTGCTGGGAAAAGAATCATTCCTCTCCACATGAAATGGGATGCTGATTCCTGACTTTTAACATTCATTGAAGTGGAGTTACCCATTTTGCTTTTGTCATTGATTGCTGCCTTTCACATACACCTAAAATAGCATTGTGACTTGCAGTAATACTCTCATTGTCCCTTGTTATGGTTTGTATAAATATTACAGTACAAAGACTCCTCAGGTACACTACTCAAAGCACATGGAAGCTCCTAAGACCATTGGACAGGCAGAGGATAATGTTAATGTGATGCATTCAATCTGTCTTCACTAAAATCAAGAGCCAAATGATCATCTACCGTTTTCTAACGTCATAAATTGAAAAAACCAGGAAAGTGAACAAGTTTCTGGTCAGGTAGAAATTGCTGAGCTCTACTTGTAGCATGATGTTTTGTTTTGCATCATAAAGGCTGTACTTAATTGCAGAGCATCCTACCTAAATAATGAATTACCAAATAATAAAAATCACCATTTCTGTAGGAAAATACATCACGAGTCCAGTGCAAAACAGAATTAAAATGGAATAATTCATCTGAGGTTTCATGGTTGTTAATGTTCCAATTCCATTATATTACTGACATCTTCTATTTTCGTTTAAAACTATTTACACTGCATAGAATCTTCTGATCTAACCAGTTTCTTGATTCATGAATAGTCGTGGCTGAGACCAGAGCACCTACTACAGAGGAATTTTTTTGTTTTCCGTTTTTATTTTAATTTACTAGATACCTTTTAAAAAATTAAAGGTTTTTTGTGGGGTTGTTTGGGGTTTTTTTTTAGGCTTCAAAAAAGATTGATCGCCAGCCAAGTCTTTGCTCACAGCTGTCGGTGATGCAGATGAGAAACAGTATGGCCAGCAGCAGTGACAGTGAGGATGGCTTGCAGATGTTTCTTCGTGGGACTTCCTCTGCATCCTCTCTTCGTGAGTGCTCCAAAAAGTTCATGCCAGTTTTGAGCACAGCTTGGTTAATCATGAGAGACCTTTGCAGGGCTCCTGTTGCCTTCCGTGAGAGCAGCCTGTAGCTTTTTTGGGTGCTGCTGTGCATCAGCTAAGTGGAGGGACCAAACTGTAAGGGGTTCATAAGATGGATAAGGCTTTGTGTGCTCACTGAAGGTACCTCGTGTAGATACTGGGAAAAACCCAGCATGTGTTGGAACAATTTTTGGCATAATGTTAATGTGCAGACATGATATGGAGTGATTATAGGAACGGGGCAAAGCTGTTGATGTACAGAGCCTGCCACAGTAGCATCTCCTTTGGTCTGTGACTGGTGCTTGTAGAAATTAAAAACCCAAACCAAAGTTCTTCCCTCAGTGCCTTGGTGCTCTGTATTCCCTCACTTTGTATTGGCAGGGTCTGGAGAAATGTGGTGTACAGTGAATATTTTGATGCCACCTGAAAAATCTCCAAGGACCCTGTCAGGCTCTCCTCTCCTGTGCTTCTTGTGAGAGGAGTAGTAGAGAACAGATGAAATGAGGGAAGAAACCATATCTGACCTTTTTGCTTCTCCTCTGGGAATGAATTCCTTTATAGAAACCTTCTAAATTATTCTTTCCAGGCTGCTGGTTTTTTTCACTTCAACAGTAGCCTGAACTCTGAAAGCAGCTTTTGAACAACGACAACTAAAAAACCCAGAAGATCCTCAATTTTCTTTTTTAGCATAAGTTGTTGGTTTAATGGAATTTAAAAGGATAATATAGGAGTATTTATTTTTATTTGGGAAATACTATTATTTAGTAATTAGCATTCAAATATGAGCAAAAAACCCACTCCAGTTGTTACGGTTAAACTCTCTGTTAAGAAGAGAAAAGTATTTTAAAGTATTTGCACTTTCCTGTTTAATTATGTGTTTTCCATTGTGTTCCTCACAGTTCTTCTCCAGAAACTCCTTCAGACTTGGAGGGCCTATGTGTTTTCAGTCCTTACCATTGGTATAGTCTGCATGCCCAGACAGATGGAAGCAAAATCTCTGCTAGTGTTCCACCCTACTAGAGTGTCAAGAGGGACAGCTGAGATAAGGGACATTTAGAATCACAGAGCAGTTGAGGTTGGAAGGAACCTCTGGAGATTGTCTAGTTTCTCAGGGCCATGTCGAGCCAAGCTTTGAGTATTTCCAAGGTGAAAGATTTCACTGCCTCTCTGGGCAGCCTGTTTCAGGGCCTTACCATCCTCATGGTGAAAAAAATTTCCCTTATTGCAACTCATGACTGTTGTCCTTTGTTCTTTAGTGCATGCCTCCGAGAAGACTCTGGCTCTGTCTTCTTTATAGACTTCCACTAGGTAGCTGAAGACATCAGTAAGATCCCCCAGGAGTCTTCTGTTCATAAGGCTGAACACTCCCAGTTCTTGCAGCCTCTCCATGTACGTCATGTGCTCCAAACTCTGACCACCTTGGTTGCTCTCCACTGCACTTGCTCCAGTATGTCCATGTCTTTCTTGTATGGGGAAGCCCAAAGCTGGACACAGCACTCCAGGTCCTGTCTCACAAGTGCCAACTAGAGGGGATTAATCTCTTCCACTGACCTACTGGCTGTGCTCTTGCTAATATGGCCCAATGTGTGCTGCTCATATGGCCCAATATATGGATGGCCTTTTTCACTGCGGGGACACTGTGCTGCCTTATGTTCTATTTTGTGTCCACCAGGACCTTCAGGTCTGTTTCTGCAAAGCTCCTTTCCAAGCAGTTGGTGCCGAGGCTGTACTGCTGTGTAGGTTTGTCATGTCCCAGGTGCAGGAATTTCTTTGTTGAATTTCATGTGATTTCTGTCAATTCGTTTCTCCAGCCTCTGAAGGCCCATTCTTACTGGCTGCCCTACCCTCTGGTCTGTCAACAGTTTCCTTCACAATTTGGCTGCTGTCTATGAACTTGGCAGGAGTGCTCTCCATCCCATCATCCAGGTCATTAATATATTGACATTATAGGCCTTGGTATTGGCCCTCAAGGGACACTGCTGGTGACCAACTGCCAGCTGGGTTTTGTGCTGCTGTTCACCACCCTGTGACCTCAGCAGTCCAGCAGATTTTTGACCCAAGCTGCACTTCATGTGTCCAGTCCATTTCTCACCCATTTGGCTAGAAGGATTCTATGGCAGGCTGTGGAAGGCCATGCTGCAGATAAACAACATCCACTGCACTCCATTCACCCACAGAGGCCATAGTCTCACCACAGGAGGTGGTCAGAGTGGTCAGGCACAGTCTGCCCATGGTACTTCCAAGCTGACTGTTCCCAGTCACCTTCCTGTCTTTCATGTGCTTGGACATGGCTTCCAGGAAGAGAGGGCTCCATAATATTCCTGGGGACAGAGGTGAGGCTGATAGGGCAGTAGTTCCCTGGGTGCTCCTCTTTGCCCTTCTCAAAAATAGCCATGACACTGGCCTTTTTTCCTCTCCCCTGATGGCTGTGACCTTTCCAAGATGACAGAGTGGGGTCTTGCAATTGCATCAGCCCACCCTCAGCACCCTTGGGTGCAGCCCGTGTGGTTCCACAGCCTCGTGTTTGCCCTGTTGACTAAAGAGGTCCCTAACTGAGCCTGGCTTTCCTGTAAGTCAAGTATCACTCTCCCAGTCTCTACCACTAGATTCAGAGAGCTGGGAGACCTCAAGACAAGCCTGTAAAGTAAAAACTGAAGCAAAAGAGGTATGGAATATCTCAGCCTTCTTCATGTCCCTGGATCTCACTGAGCCACGGCCCCACAGTTTCCCTGCTCTTCCTTTTGTTGCCAATGTATTTATAGAAGCCTTTCTTGTTGTCCTTCACTAGATTCAGGTCCAGCTGAGCTTTGGCTTCCTTAATTCCATCTCTGCATGCTTGGGCCATGTTTCTGTATTCCCCTCAAGAAGCTCATCCCTGCTTTCACTCTGTGTGTGTGAGTTTGAGCTCTGTCAGGAATTTCCTGTTCATCTATGCCAGCCTTCTACCACGCTTGCTCAAATTTCTTTACACTGGAATGGACTATCCTTGTGTTTTTGAGGAAGATGTCCTTGATGATCAACCATCTGTCCTTGGGTCCCTTTGCCCTCACAGGCCATGTCCCATGAGTTCCTGCCAAGCAGAATCCTGAGCAAGCCACAGTCCCCTGTCTTCAGGCCCATGGTTGTAATTCTACTATTTGTCTTGCGCACGTCTCAGTATCTTAGACTCCACCAGCTCCTGGACAATGCAGCAAATATTACCATCAGCCTTCAGCTCCCTGATGAGTTTTTCCTTGTTTGTCAGTGACAGGTCCAGCAGAGCACCTCCCCTAGTTGGCCCATCAATCACTTGTGTGAAGAAATTGCTACGTTCTTCAGAAATCTCCTGGACTGCTTGCTCCCAGCTTTGTTGCCTTTCCACCAGATACTGGGGTGGTTAAAGTTCCCTGCAAGTACCAAGGCCTGCCATCATGAGGCTTCATCCAGTTGTCTAAAGAAGGCTTCCATCTACTTGGTCTTCTTGGTCAGGCAGCCTGTAGCAGATACCTGCCATGAAGTCTCCCGTGTTGGTCTGTTCTCTGATCTTTTTCCATAAGCTCTCGACTGCCTGTTCACTCGTTCACAGCAAAGCTCCATGAGACTGAAGCCACCTCTTTGCATAGAGAGCCCTTGGACAAATTTGCACACTCAGCAGCCTGAAAGAAATTGTAAAACTGTTTGTACAATTAGCTAGAATTAACATTTGTCTTTCAGGCTTAGCAGCAGAACACATCAGTATTGCAGCTTTGGGAGAAAGTGACCTAAGTGCATGACATGTTCAGCTGTAATGACATTAATCCCTGGAGATGCATCCATGCTTAGCACATACTTGATAAATACACTTTTCTCTGTTGTACTTTTTCCTTGTGTACCATATTTTCTGGTGTGTGGGGTGTACTTTCCTCAACAGAGGGGTTCAGGTGTCTTTTATGTTCTGGAATTGCTCAGTCCAACAGTGGTTGGTGTAGTTGATACTGCCACCCCACTGGCAACAAGATGTGTGGCAGCAGCCTCTGGAGTCCAATACTTCCCTTGCTTTTGGGGAGACAGGGGGGGGGTTTTACAGCAGCCCTGTACCCTACACCCTGGGAAATACTGTCATTTATTTCTTCTTTGCATTTCGATTAATACAAAATTGCTGACTTCTGTAAAAGGTTGATAACAATTCTTAATGCAAGGTTATCTGTCTCACTAAACTGCAATGCTTCGACCTTTCTTTTTGCCAAGAGAGCTTGTTAGTTACTCCTGGGTACTTGTCCTCACCAGTGAGGGCTTTGCTACCAAGGTGAGCTCTGCTTCAAGATTTGTATTTGGTGTGGATGGTGGCCATGTATGCACTTCTTCTCAGATAACAGGGAAAACTGAACAAAAAAGCTGCTGTTTACCTTACCACTGGTGTGTTTTCAAAACACTCTCCTGGGTGCTCTCAGTGTAGCAGTCAGGTTTTGTTGTCTTTTTTTTTTTTTTTTCCTTGATCTGTTCTTTAAGCTTCAGTATGAGGTACCTGCTGAGGTGTCATGTCCCAGTGCTGTTCCCCTGAACCCTCCTTCTGCAATCATACATTTGTTAGTTTGAAAGCAGACAAACAAAATCCAAAAACCCCCAGAAGATTTAGTGAGGCACATACGGAAATGACAGAGTTTCTCTTATTAATTTCTTCTTCTAATTAGAAAAAAACAACTGACCTGTACAGGAGCTCTACAGGAATTCTGTCTTGTCGTTGCTAGGTGACTGACTAGTGTGTGGATGAAATCTTCCCATTACAAATATATTTGACTACTACAATACTAATAAGTTTTATTCTCCTAATTGCCATCTTCTCGAAAAAATTGAGCATTTATATTTTTGTATAATCCAGACTTTTAAAATTATGGTTTTATCTGTGCTACAAACAATAACCTTTGCCTCTTTTTCTCAAGAAATTGATATAAAGCTTTTTTCAAAGTGTTTAGTATTGAAAGGGTGAAAAATACTAATTGGTAGCTCCCAAACTATGATTACTAACAAAACTGTGATTTGAATTTAATTAACTAAGAAACCCAACTAACTCTTTGCTTTTCTATTAAGGAAATAACCAACAAGAGTTCTATAATGCTTACGGAGTGAGCCGTTTGCAGCATGATGTTTTCTGTTGATAACATCACATTAACTCAGCAAGCATCCTCAAAAAAGGTATTAAAGTGGGATTTGTTTATCATGAGATAATACATATATCACGGGATATACTTGTGCTTGACATCCATGATCCATCTGTATGTGCAATGTTAGTAAATTAAAGTGATGTATCTCGTTTTCCAAAATCTGAGTTAAGGAGAAGAAGTTGAACCTGATCACAAGGGTAGCTTCACCTGACTCTCAGTCCTTCAGAAAACATTCCTGTATTAATTTCTGTTCAATGATTCTACTGCTTGATAGTCATTCATGTAGTTATTAGCAAAACAGTTTCTTTTTCTGTGCTGCTTGGTTTAGATCACTCAGATTTGCTGGTCTGTGAATCTGTAGTTGCAAACTTCAAAGCTGAGCAGGAACATCGAGAAGTTTTGTGTTGTTAATGCTTTTCCTGGCATTCCATGTGGTTACAAGCAGGATGGGGTTTCATGGGAAATGCCATTTTAATAGGTATTTGGGCTTAGGTCCTGGAGAGAGAGCAGAAGAGTGGTGTCTGGAAGGCCTGGGTTTGAGGGTCTCTTGAACATCTGTCCAACACTGGATAGAGGCCTCAGTAGTCCAGGGTTTTGTATTGGGAGTAAGTGAGAGCGTGTCTTCAAACCAAACAACTTGACAGGATTAGACCTTATGTTGGATCCTATTGAACAGACTTGATGGCTTCTTACTTCTGATTTCTGGAGAGAACTAAGTACTTGTAAACAGAAGAAAACTCTTCTGAAAAGGGCAGTAAACTCTACTAATATTAACATCTTAAAAAAAAAAAAAAGCTGAAACAGTAATTCAGCATTTTCAGGCATCCTTTCAACTTTAAGTGTAATTTGTTGGTGTCTCCTAACAAAGTCAACCTGATATCCAAGTGTACCCACAAACTTTGGATTTAAACAATGAAGTGATAAAGTCACCACTTGCTTAGGTCCAGAGGAGAGCAACAAGGCTGGTGAAAGGACTAGAGGGAAAGTCTTACAGGGAGAGGCTGAGGATGCTGGGGTTGTTTACCCTGGACAAGAGGAGACGTGGGGGGGGACCTTATCACTCTCTTCAACTACCTGAAGGGAGGTTGTAGTCAGGTGGGGGCTGGGCTCTTTTTCCAGGTAACCAGTGACAGGACAAGAGGGCACAGCCTGAAGTTGCTCCAAGGGAGGTTTAGGTTGGATATCAGGAAGTACTTCCTCACGGACAGTGTGGTTAGACATTGGAATAGACTTCCCAGGGAAGTGGTGGAGGCACCATCCCTGGATGTGTTCAAGGCAAGGCTGGATGTGGCACTTAGTGCCATGGTCTAGATGGTGTGGTGGTGTTGGTCATAGGCTGGACTTGATGATCTTAAAGGTCTTTTCCAGCCTTGGTGATTCTGTGATTCTGTGATTCTGTAAAAACTCATCTGTGGGAAAAGAACTGCTGAACAATCCCAGTGTTTAAAAATGTGTTTGAGTAGCCTTGTATCATGCCAGTTAAAGGAGTTTTTCAGTGTCATAAGAAAATACTAACACATTTTTAACACAAAAACTTCTAAACAACTAATTCCAAAGAGTGTTTCTGAGAATGTGACTTCAAAATGCAGGAATACAATAACCTGCTGGTCTGGCCTGTAGCTGTTTTGTTCTCTGTGTGCAACACATGCTGTGCAAGGGAGTCCCTCACAAACAGGCTTCCTTAGCAGAGCAATTCCCTGGATATCTGAGAAACTGCTTTTTTAAAGGAATAAGAATAGCTCTGCAGTAAAGTATGTTATGGCTGTCAGTATTTTCTTCAAGAAAACCTGAATTTTTAGCTCATATACAGGCAATCTGTCAGACAGGACAACCACCTCTTGCTCTTTTCTCCTAAAATGGTGATTCAAAGATTTCCCTAAACTTTTTGGTCATCATGTGCTAGTTGTTCATAACCTTGTACCGTTGTGGTGGTTTAACTCTAGAAGAGGGTGCCAGGAGAAAAAAAACAAACAAGTGCAGAAGTAATTTCAGCATGAGCAATGGGAAATAATCCTGTTTGGCTGATGTAGAAGGAGCTCTGTGGTTTAACCCTCATGCTGAAAATTTAACTATAGCAGAGGTCATTTGGAGTGGTAACTGGCACAAAAACTTGGTCACTGGCTATGGCTGCACTGTGCACCCTGGCAAGCTCTGAGTGAGTGCTTCTCCAAAATCAGAGAACCATAGGATGGTTTGGGTTGGAAGGGACCTTAAAGGTCATCTCGTTCCAACCCCCCTGCATGGGCAGGGACACCTCCCACTAGATCAGGTTGCTCAGAGCCCCATCCAACCTGCCCTTCAACACTTCCAGGGATGGGGCTTCCACAGCTTCCCTGGCCAACCTGGCCCAGTGTCTCACCACCCTCACACTCAAGAATTTCTTCCTCATGTCTCACCTCAATCTCCCCTCCTCCAGTTTTAATCCATTCCCCCTTGTCCTCTCACTACAAGCCCTTGTCCAAAGCCCCTCCCCAGCTTTCCTGGAGCCCCTTCAGGCACTGGAAGGTGCTCTGAGGTCTCTTCAGAGCCTTCTCTTCTTCAGGCTGAACAGCCCCAACTCTCTCGGCCTGTCTTCGTAGCAGGGGTGCTCCAGCCCTTGGATCACCTTTGAGGCCTTCTCTGGACTCTCTCCAGGAGCTCTGTGTCCTTCTTATTTTGGAGGCTCCAGAATTGGACACAATACTGCAGGTGGGGTCTCACAAGAGCAGAGCAAAGGGGGAGAATCACCCCCCATGACCTGGTGGCCACACTTCTTTTGCGTGGCCAGCAGGTCTTAGAGCAATGAAATCACTGCCAGTCAAAAGTTTCATGGCCTTCATCTTGTTTCTCTGTGGTTGCTTATGGGGGCATGATATTTTCCGTAAGTTGTACATTATCATGCTTGTAAGGCAGTTTGGGCTGTGGTCAGGTACCCACCTGAGGTTTGCTCAGTACCCTGTGGAATTTTTTCAAGGCAAGTGTGCAAATGTCTGTTCCTTTTGTATTGAACCTTTCATGTCATCGTTTGTGGAGAAGAACTAGTGGGTGCGTGTAACGGTGAGGAAACGTGTCAGGGACACAGTGCTGGGCACCTCATGCAGCCAGGATTTGCCATGAATTTGGGGGGAACATGGTGCCTGTGGCCAGCCATGGGGTTTCAACCTCAGAGGCATTGCTGGTTCCTAGCAGTGTGGTTGTCCCACATCTAGGATTTCCTGCTGCCCGTGGCCAAATAGCAAAGAAACCTTCACTTGTCGAATCCTCTTACAAGTGAACGAGGACAGGAGCACCAGATTGTGGACACTTTGTCACAAATAGGTCTATGTAGCAGGTATGTGTTGTTTAAATAACAGATAATTTCTTTGTGACTGTGGCAGGCCCAGGCCGGACATCTCCCTACCTGAGAACTTCAGCAAAAATGAAGCCAATAGAAGAAAGTGTTGAAGATGATGTCTTTGAAGCATCATCTGCTGATAAGCTTGAACTCCAGCGGCTGCCTTAAACAGATGTGTCTTCAGGTGTATCAGAGCTTGTACAAAGCTCCAGTGCAAGAGGAAGAAGTTGAATTTGGGAGGAATCTGAAAGCTAAAACCACCTCTCCATGTTTGAATTTACCACGGCATATGTCAGTGGCTTCTAGATGGAAATGTCACATTTTATTTTACTTCTAAATAAATTAAAAAAAAAAAACAACAAACTGAACTTGTGTGGGTTTTATTTTTGTTTTCTGGACATGGGTATTTGCTTTATTTTTACTTTGTCTCTTGCCATTGTACATTTAGTATTAAGTGGCTGACTAGCCTGAAATGTCTTGAGACTTACTCAGTGCAAAATCCCCCCCAGTTTCATTTCCATGAGGCTCTTAACAGCCTGGATCTTAGTGTTCTTCGTGGGAGATTTGCAAACCATGTTGCCAAAGCCATGTTGAAGTTACCTACCATCATTGTGCTGAGAGTCTGATGTGAAACAACACACACACTCTTCTGCACCTTTTGGGAGGTATTTGCCACCCAACTCTCCAGCCTGTCCAGGTCTCACTGAATGGCAGCACAGCCTTCTGGTGGGTCAGCCACTCCTCCCAGTTTAGTGTCATCAGCAAACTTGCTGAGGGCACACTCTGTTCCCTCATCCTGGTCATTGATGAAAATATTGAACAGTACCAATCCCAGCACCAACCCCTGAGGGACTCCACTGGTCACAGACCTCCAAGTAGATTCTGTCCCATTGACCACAACTCTCTGACTTCTTCCTTTCAACCAATTCACAATCCATCTCACTACCTGATCATCAAGACCACACTTCCTTAGCTTATCTACAAGGATGCTGTGGAAGACAGTGTCAAATGCCTTACTGAAATCAAGATAAACCACATCTACCGCTCTACCATCATCTATCCACCTAGTTACTTCCTCATAGAAGGCTATAAGGTTGGTCAAACATGACTTCCCCTTGATAAAACCATGTTGACTGCTCTTAATGACCCCCTCATCCTTGATATGCCTAGAGACAGTGCCAAGAATAAGTTGTTCCATCACCTGTCCAGGGATGGAGGTGAGGCTGACCAGTCTATAGTTACCCAGGTCCTCCTTCTTGCCCTTTTTGTGGACTGGCATGACATTTGCTGTCCTCCAGTCCTCAGGCACCTCTCCTGTTGCCCACAACTTACCAAAGATGATGGAGAGTGGCCTAGCAATGACCTCTGCCAGTTCCCTCAGCACCCGTGGGTGCATTCCATCCAGACCCATGGAGTTATGGATGTCCAGGTTGCTTAACTGATCCCTAACCCAATCCTCATCTACCAAAGCAAACTCCTTTATCCTGACTCCTTCTGGGGCTTTAGGGATTGGAAGGTTTGACCTGCGTTGTCAGCAGTCCTGCTTCTGGGACTTTAAAGCCTGTGTTTACTATTACATCAGTATGTCTTGTGGTTTGGTCAGTTCTGCATTATAAAAAATGTCACACTGAGGTGAGACCAACTTACTGAGTTGTGGAAATAGATGTCAAATATATTTATGCCACACATATGCAAAAGAGAGCACACTGGCTTCTGTTGGAGTTGATGTTTGGCATCTGAATCTGTGTTGATGTTGTGTCTTTATATGTAGAAAATAGAAAGTCAAGTCCTTCTGCAGCCATTATAATTTCAGCACAAGTGTTAATTGGAGCAGCTTTCAGAACCACTGGTTTGATAAACCAGAAATGTAGAAGTTATGAGTCTGCTGGGGCACAACTGGGATTCAGCAACTGAAACAGAAACGTATATTTAAAATTAAACTACATTTTTAGTAGCTGACTGTCAAATATTAGCAAGTGAACAGACTACACCATGAACAAAAATACAGTAGAAAACAAGAACCGAATGTATTAGAAAAATATGAAACATTCTCCATTGTTTTGGAGAGCTTGCTCAAACCAAAACATCCATGCAATAAAATGTGTACCCAAGGAGAAACGTGTATCCTTACACCTCCAGCAGCTGCTTGGTGTAAACTTGAGTTTTCTGATGTCCTGTTTCTTTTAATAAAAGGAATACCTGCAGAACATTTCCATCAGATAAATTATAGAGACTTATTAAGGTTGTGACTGTTGTGACTGGTGCAGGCCATCTGATGCAGGTGCCTGCTCAAAGCAGGGTCAAGTTACAAGGGAGTGGAAATGTTGTGATGTTGGAGACAAAAATACGAAGAAGCACTGTTGCAGGAACGTGGCTACATGTGAGGGTCATGTGCCTGAAAGACTTGCCTTCATTTTGGATCACAACACAGCTAGACTTCGTAAGTAAAACAATTCTGTGTATTTTTTGAGCAGCTCTGCTCTGGAGACAGGCTGAGAGAGTTGGGGCTGTTCAGCCTTAAGAAGAGAAGGCTCCAGGGAGACCTCAGAGCACCTTCCAGTGTCTGAAAGGGCTCCAGGAAAGCTGGGAGGGACTTTTTACCAGGATGTGTAGTGAGAGGACAAGGGGGAATGGATTAAAACTGGAGGAGGGAAGATTTAGGTGAGACATTAGGAAGAAATTCTTGAGTGTGAGGGTGGTGAGACACTGGGCCAGGTTGGCCAGGGAAGCTGTGGAAGCCCCATCCCTGGAAGTGTTGAAGGGCAGGTTGGATGGGGCTCTGAGCAACCTGGTCTAGTGGGAGGTGTCCCTGCCCATGCAGGGGGGTGGGAACTAGGTGATCTTGAAGGTCCCTTCCAACCCAAACCATTCTGTGATTCTATTATTTGAATTAAAAAAATAATAATAATGTGTTGAACTGGTTTGCAAATACTAAGTGCTTAATTCTTTTCCTATACCATTTCCCTTTAAAAAATAAGTGCAGCTGCACTATAGTCTCTTTATGGAAAATAGGTTATTTGATACATGGGCTAAAAAGTAGAAGAAAGATCTAACAAAAGAGACCCTTCAGTAAAATAAAGGGTAGCACTGCTGGTACAGTTAAATTCAGGGGCTCGTTCTTCAGGACATCTCCAGCATCCAGGTAGATCCTGCTGCAAGAAGTAAAGACTTGGAAGTCTCTTCCCATGCAGAAGGCAGCAATTTCTTGAGCAACATTGTGCATGATAGGCCAGTACAGATACACTCACAAATCGTTTGGATGGAGTTTGGGCAAGTGAAATTGAAGTGACACATTTTGGGCAAGTGAAATTGAAGTGACACATTTTAACATTATTACTGGAGTCACAGCAACAGTTACTTTAATTATTCTTTCAGAGATGCAGTCATAGGAAGTGCCTCAGAGTAAAATGTTATTTTTCTGTCCCTAGTGCCATGTTGGTCACAGCTGCTTCTGATTAAAGGAGAACGTGTTCTCAGTACTTAGGGGATTAATAAGACAAGGTAAACCATCTTAATTAATTAGCCCTGACATTTAAACTTCCTGAGTGCTTGGTGGTGATAATATCAGGGTCATTAGGGAGAGCAGAGAGGCAATATGAAAGCAAAAGTTGCAGGATTGCTCAGTAAGGATTGCAATGTAGCCTCTATATTTTTGTTTTTAATGGAGAGGACTCCAACATGGCTCAACAGCATGGCAGAAGTTGATGGGCTCTTGTTGGGCCATTTAACAGAACAAATTACTTTTCAGTTGATAAAGTTATTATGGCTACAGGTAAAATGAAACTGGAATATTAGCTGAATTTTAGTTCAGAAGAACATTTTCTTGGCCCTTAATGAACAGAAAAGAAAGTCCAAAACGTAAGTTACAGCCATGCCATGCCTATGTGTTGGCTAACTATCTGTAGAGGCCTGAGGGCTTTCTTTTCCAGAAACTTCTTTAAGACCTCTAAGTCAGAGCTCTGGTAGAATTTAGGGCTTTGCACAGGGATGGACATAAGCTGTGTTAGAGTCTCTGGACACCTCCTGTAGCTACTGATGCCCAGCCACGGCAATTTACCCTCCTTTAATTCCTCCTTCACTTGTTCCTTGGGGATTAATATCTGTTGTGGCCACATCCTGATTTCCTGTGCAAAGTGCTTTTGGGATAACAATTCCCTGTCATCCTTTGTAGCAAAGAACAGACCAGAAGTAATGCCTCTTGATATTTAGCCACTTGTCTGCCACTGCACAGATGCTGCGGTGTTCACGGGTACTCAGTGCTCTGTTCCAGAAAACTAAGGGATTTAATCATAGCTCAGCCATTGTCTGCCAAAACACTGTGAAGAAATATGAATCTTCTACACTTCTAACTGCTGAAGAAAGCATTCTGTCTTCAATTTAAAAAAAAAAAAATAAATTGCCCTGATGATGCCCTCCAGAGTTTTACACTGTGCTTTTTTTATTGCTCAGTGTACTTGGGCTTCTCTCCAAATGCTGTAAAACACACAAGCAGGAGGCAAAATGGCTTGTGATGGAAGGAGGAAGCAAACCTGACAGTATATCAAATGCTCTAGCAGAAGGAAAACACATTTCTGTTTTTATTCCACCCATGTGGGGGTGACTTAAGCTGGCAGGTTTAGTCCAGATAGAAATAAAGGAAAATCTGGGCAGCAACCTGATTGCATTGGCTCAGACTTTGGGGGTTCAGATACTGCAGAGGTGCATGTAAATGGCAAAAGGGTGAGAACTGGCCCTAAGGAAGGTGTTGCTCAACACAAACCCATGCTCCATCTTTTTCTTTCACTGTACTAGCTTATGCTTGCTAGACAAATGAGTTACTGTGGTTTGAGGAATGGATTTCTCTTTCTAGTAGACCTCCAGCTCCTCCCCCCCCTCCTGCCCCCTTGCTGGGGTCTCTGATCTAGGACATTTGTGGACAAGGAAACAGGTCCCATCTCTCCCTTGTACTGAGCACCCCAGACCTGAACACAGTCTTCCAGGTGTGGCCTCAGCAGTGCTGAATGGAGGGGACAGTCACCTTAACCTGGTGGGAACGGGCTCTTGAGGACTGCAAGAAAGTCCTAGCTACAAGAAGAGCAAGAAGGAGGATCTAGAGAACTCCAAGATCATCAGCCTCATCTCGATTTCTGGGAAGCAAATGGAGTGGATAATCCTGGAAACAATTTCCAAACATTAAGGGCAAGAATGTGACTGAGACTGGCAAATATGGATTTCTGAAAATGAAATCCTTCTTAACCAACCTCATGGCATACAGTGAACTGATTGGCCTGGTGGATGAGGGACAAGCAGTGAATGTTGTTTACCTTGACTTTAGCAAGACCGTCTACCACAACATCATCACAAAACACATGATGAAATATGGGCTACATAAGCAGACAGTGGTCTGAACTGTCAGGCTAAGAAGAGTTGTGATGGCAGCCAGGAGTACCTCTCAAGTCACTGCCCGAGACAATATTGTTTAATATCTTCATTAATTACCTGGATGATGGGACAGCATGCACCCTAGACAACCCTTCAGACTATACAAAATTGTGAGGAGTAGTTGATAGACCAGAGGGTTGTGTTGCTACTCAGAGACACCTGCATGGGCTGGAGAAACAGGCCAACAGGAATCTCCTCAGTTTCACAAAGGGAAGCACAGAGTCCTGCACTAGGGGAGGGACAATCTCATGAACCAGCAGATGCTGGGAGCCAACCAGCTGGACAACATCTTTGCAGAAAAGGATCTGGGTGGGCACCAAGGTGAACATGAGCCAGCCATGTGCCCTTGCAGCAAAGAAGGACAACAGTATTCTGGACTGCTTTAGGAAGACCATTGCCAGCATGTCAAGGTGGGGGGGGATCCTTCCCCTCTGCTCTGGTGAGACACATCTGGCATGCTGGGTCCAGTTCTGGGTTCCCCAGTGCAATAGAGACATGGAGATGTCAAACCAAGTCCAGCAAAGGGCCACAAAGATGAAAGGGTTGGAGCATCTGTCCTACAAGGAGAGGCTGAGAGAGGTGGGACTGTTCAACGTGGAGAAGAGAAGGCTCAGATGGAATCATCAATGTGTATAAATACCTGATGGGAGGCAATGAAGAAGAGTGAGGCTCTTTTCAGCGGTGCCCACTGACAGAACAAGAGGTGATGGCACAACCAGAAATAGAGGAAATTCTATTTAAGCATAAGAATAAAATCATTTACTGTGAAGATGGCTAAACGTTGGAACAGATTTGCCAGGAGACATGGTGACAGTCTCTGTCCTTGGAGGTATTCAAAACTCAGCTGGACACAGCCCTGACCCTGCTTTGAGCAGAGGGGCTGGATTAGGTGTCCAGAGATGCCCTTCAGTGTCAGCACACTCAGCTCTCCCATTCCTGCCACCTCTGAGCTGCCTTAGCCCTAAAACTGTGTTCATTGTTTTCCTGTCATGTCATTCCTGTTTTCACCATCTACCCAGGTCTTTTATGTATTCCTTCTCCATCTTGGTTTCACAAGTCGTGTTTTTTTATGAAAAGCTTGTACAGAAAAATCTTTATGAAAAGTTTTTCTTTGAAAACTTTTGTTGGCTAAAAATTTCCAGAGTTTAGTCACTCATGCCTGAAAATACTTTGTGTGGCTTTCAGAAGGAACCATTTCTGAGGACTAGTGCTTATTGACAGCTGACTTAGAAAACCAAACACAAGCTTCTCTTTATCTTTCCACCTTTTCCTCCTCATACAATTTTCAAAAGCTGTCACAGAACTATGAAGAGGTGATAAGGAGGGAATCCCTTTCAAAAGCCTCCAAATTTTATTTGCTATTCAAGTCCAAACCCTGGTTCCTTGGGCTACTTTTCCATGCAGGGGTACCCAGGAGAGCTGGAGGGGGGCAGTGCTCTTTGGCTGGGTGACTGGCTTACATTTGGAAAGGGCATGTGGCACCCCTGCTCCTGGCTACGTGGGATACAAAGGTGGTATTGTCCTGATTTCTAAGGGCTTTGGGAGGAACGTGGTGGTATGAGGCATGCAGTCACTTCCAGGGGAGTGAGACAGAAACCCTCTGTACCACTCAGAGGCTGGACTTTAAAGAGATCTTTTTAAACATTAGTTAAAGGTCTTTAAATCGCAGAGTTTTTGTTCTATTGACAATGTCCCATCACACCTCCACCACTGTTTCCCTCTCCTGGAGGAAAGCCAAAGCACAGGTGGGACCAAGCTGAGCTGGGGGAACAGGGCTTTTTCCTCAGCATGGGATTTCCATTAGGACCAGCTGCAATGGGAAAGCCCAGGTGGAAATGGCTGGTTCATTTGGCTGAGCAGGAGCAAATCAGCACATGGGGGTGGGCAGAGGTGATTTCTGGCAGAGGTGATTTCTGTCTTCTTGGAGTTGAGCCAGACTATCCTCTGTGCTTTGGAGAAATCCACTGAAGATGCCTCCATGGGTGTTCTTGAACTGCTGCTGCCACAGTGGTGCCCATCCATGTTGATTGTCACCTGCAGGCTGAGGAGAGGTGAGTGATCCTGAGTACAGGACCAATGGTCTGCACAGTCCCTGTGGCTTACACCTCCATGGGGATTTGTCCTTGGAAATAAGGCCAGATTTAGCCCTGTGTTCCAGCTGACATTTCACCTTTGCAAGTGTAAGGAGGAATTGCAGTGATACCATTCTGTCTAAAATCTTGCTCTTCAGGAAACCCTCTGGAGAAGTGAAGCTCACACAAGCACTGTGGGGCTTGTCTGGCTGCCTGTCTCTTTCCTGCTCCCTTCCCTCTTTGAACCAAATATGGCAGTAGGGAAAGTTCTTGAAGGAAGCTTTTTTTAATGCTCATCTGTAGATTTTTATGTGCTCCCCACTGAACTGTCTAATTAGCAAGAGCAAAGGAACCTTGTGTTGGCATCAGTTAGCATTAAATTTGGAGGAATATCTGTCTAATATGTTACTGCTCCTTTTGACTTAGAAGGTATTGAATAGAAAATGGTTTTTACATGCACTGGGTGTGTTGTAAAAGACCTCACAGAATGTAGGAGTTTAAATACATATCATTGCTTAAATGCCAAAGGGGAAATCACATAACTTAAATTGAAAAAAGTGGAGTTTATTAGAAAGTCTTTATTTTCTTCCCAAAAAAACTCCACCTGTCCTGTTGTGTCTCAGATGTCTTTTAATTGCATAAATCTGACACCATGAGCTCTTTTTGAGGAGGGCAGGAGAATGTTAGTGTGTGATTCCTGGAGAACTTGAATTCTTCTCATGGCTCTGCAGAGAGTTCCTGCTCCCTTTGCTGCCCTGTCCTAGAAACCAGGAGGTCTGAGCCTTTGCAGGTGAAAAGCCAACAGACAAATAGAGACCCCTAAATAACATTTTTAAAAAAACTGTAACAAGATGAGTGGGATTTATTTTGTTAGTTTTAGTGGGCTGAAAACATGGGTTTTCCTCACAGAACAGACAACAGTTTGGGTTCAGTATATTTAGTTTGTGTCCTAAACAGCACATGAATACATAGGTGGCATATATCCATGGGATATTACCACGGAATCCATGGAATTTTTCTGTGGTATTAATTTCAATCAGCCAATTGTAGCTAATTACAGTTTGTCTACAAGTTGCTTACCAGTTTGTTTTTACACTGACTGCCTTACTGGATGGAGACTGTCCTAAATTTTACATCTTGTCTCCCCTCATCATGAGTGTCTCAGCAGACCAGTTATTTTCTGACTGTTACCTGAAAAATGAAAGCAGCAAAGAGAATTGAATCGTTAACTCTCCTCTGCTGCAGGTGCCTTGTCAGGGTGAGGGAAGGTGGAGCTGGGAGGCAGGGTTATGGCCAAGCCTGCTCCTAAACTGCTGCTGGGTTGCACTCAGCCAGCACAAGCAGTTCTTCTGGCCTGACTGCAGCTGAGCTCTGATCGACTGTCAGATGCTGCAACAGAAACAAATAATGGATGACAGCACCCTGGAATTTGTGCTGTTTTGTTCAGTAGAGGAGAAACCTAAAAATTCCTCATGTTGGAAGACAAGAATGCAGACAAACAGCAGCCTCTACTGGGGAGAAACCTCTCATGCTTTGTGCAAATGCTGTCAGTATCAGTGGGGAAGCCAAAAAACAATCCAGTTACTTGGAAAAATGTTGATTTGGCAAAGACTGTGGAAGCACATGCAAACTTCAGGCTTGGTGAGGAGCCAGATGAGCTTAGAGCATGTCTCATGGTGCCCAAAGTGATGGAGGTAACATTTCTCTAGGCCGGGGGGGAATAAGTATAGCCATGATCACAGACTTTTGGTGGAAACTGCTAAAATTAACAGAATTGGTTTGATCCTTGGTAGATCTGTAACCTGCCCCTGCAACCACTTCACCAGAGAGTTATTCCCATTGAAGAAGCCCAGAGCTGCAACAGTGTACCACAGGTGATGGTGCAAACTTACACCTCCCATCTCTCTTCCTGATTCCCCTCTTCCTCTTAGAGATGCTTTCTCCTCCTGTCTGAGTTAGAGGCAATAAAGCCCACTGAAGAAGGGAAAAATCAATTGTGCAGTGAGTAACTTAATCCTGTAGTGGAAAGAATGATCACTAAGCTATTTGTGTCTCAAAGCAGTTGATCTGAGTTCTGCTCTTGTCCAGCATCATATTTATCATGCTATAAAGTGCATTTAGAAGTACTAACAAGTGCTGACTGCTGAAAGTAATGGAAAAACCCAAGAGAGTCAAGCTGAGACATATGGAAACAGCATGGGAAATATTGTAATGGCTTCTGAAGTGGGGAAATAATCAATTTTCTTTTTCAAAAGGGGAAACGTTTCTGGAGAATTACCACTGTCATCTGGTACTTTCCGGCTTTAAATCAAACTTCAGCTTTGAAAATCAAACCCTCTTAGATACTTTCTTACAGTATTTTTGCTTTCCATATCAGCTTATGCATATTAATCTTAATGCACTAATATCCAAGCCCAGCTTGTACTATGAAGTGAAAAAGATAATAGCTGCTGAGCTGTTATTAATGGAATTTTTGGGACCTGCAGTATGGCTCTTGCAGAGTGAGTCTTGCCCTCATGGCCAGATAGCTGGGATCTTTCTCATCAAAACCTGCCTCGTTATCATTTTGACACATTGTGCAGCATAGCAGGGAAACAGCAGATTAATTTTAGCAGCACGGTCCTAAGGCTTTCAGGATCCCAGCTACCTACTGTGCCTCTTCCCTGGTGGAAGTGGGACAGGGAGAGGAAAGAGGAACACACTTCTGGGATTGTGTGGCCCAGCCTGGACGTTCCCCCTGGTAAGGTCGGATCAGCGGGTGCTCGGTGCTTGCTGGCTTGCTTCAAAACTGCTGCAAGAGGAACCTGCATTTAGCGAGGTTTGTTTTCCACTCTCCTTTGGACCTGGAGAACAACTGTTTGTTCCCTTTGAGCCAGCCTTCCCTGTAGAAGGAGGCTGCTGGAAGAGAGATGACAACATCTGCTTCTTTCAGCCTACCCTCACAGCTGGCATTTGTTTTGCATTTATTGCTTGTACCAGAAGCTGTCACCTTATGGTGTGGCACCTTCAACTAGAAAAGCTGCTCCAGCTGGGTCCTCAGAAGAGTGGATTCCCTCAGATGTCTGCTTATATGATATTTCAATCTGTATCTTCTCAAACTTCTTTCAGCAACAATTCTGTGTTGTTGACACGCACTTGGTAGCTGGCCCATCACAATTTGCCTATATTTTACTTCCAGTGCTGCCAAGCAACCCACAGATATGCTGTCTCCTCTGGAAAGGCACTGCACCCTGCTTGGCACTGTTTAGAATCCATCCTGCTAGATATGTATGTTCTTCCTCTACCCCTATCCTCCCAAGTGCCCACAGTCATCCCTTTTAGCCTCATGCCATCTGAATGCACTTTCCATCCCCTTTTTGGTGCTGAGAGCATTGAACAAAGCTGGGGCCATGGCTGGGGCTATGACTGGGGCTTTAGGTTCCCTTTCAGAGGAGGAAGGTCACCAGTGTAACTGCTGCAGGGGAGACTCAGCCCCATTAGAGCATTTTCACTGCTGAAGCTGATGAAGGGTCTAGAGAACAAGTCATACAAGGAGCGGCTGAGGGAACTGGGGATGTTTAGTTTGGGGAAGAGGAGGTTGAGGGGAGACCTCACTGCCTTCTACAACTGCCTGAAAGGAGGTTTAGGGAGGTGGGTGTTGGCCTCTTCTCCCAAGTGAGTAATGACAGGACAAGAGGAAATGGTCTGAAGTTGTGGCAGGGGAGGTTTAGATTGGACATTAGGAAGAATTTCACAGAATCACCAAGGCTGGAAAAGACCTTTAAGATCATCAAGTCCAGCCTATAGATCATCAAGTCCAGCCTATTTCTTTACTGAAAGAGTGGTCAGGCACTGGAACAGCTGCCCAGGGAGGTGGTAGAGTCACCATCCCTGGAGGTATTCAAGAAACATGTAGATGAGGAACTTCAGGGCATGCTCTAGTGGCTGAGATTGTAGGTTGTGGGGTTTTTTGTGGGTGTTATTTGGTGGTGTTTGTGGTTTTGTTGTGGGGTTTTGTTTTGTTTTGTTGTTTCTTGTTTTTGTTTTTTGTTGTTTTTTTTATATAATGGTTGGACTTGGGGATCTCAGAGGTCCTTTGCAACCATGACTACTACTCTGTGAAAAATAAAGAGCTTGTCCTACAGAGACATGAGCTGTGAGTCTGCAGTGCCTTGGTGAGCAGGGGGCTGAGCAGTGGCCGGGCACTTGCTCTGGCACCAGAAAAGCTGCTTAAACACCACCCCTGCCCCCCTGCCTTTTCTCAGAGCTGTGCCTTGAGGCAGCAGGGCTTGTCTTGTCTCAGCTGGCAACGAGACTAACTTTGGGGTGTCAGAGGTGAGTTCTTTCTGGCTGCCAGGAGTCAGCTGAGTGAATGAAGGAGGGGAATAATCCTACTGGTGCTGGCAGAAAAAAAGTTGACTTGGACCCCTGGGAATAGTTAGATTGGCTCATAGGCTGGGGAGATGTTGTTCAAAATCATAGATGGGATGTTATTTTGCAAAGTAAAAGCTGCTCTTCCACCTCAGAAAGCCAACTGTGTCCTAGGCTGTATCAAAAGCAGTGTGGCCAGCAGGGCCAGGGAGGTGATTCTGCCCCTCTACTCAGTTCTTGTGAGACCCCACCTGGAGCACTGTGTCCAGCTGAACCCCCAATATAAGAAGGAGATGAAGCTGTTGGAGTGGGTCCAGGGAGGGCCACAAAGATGATCTGAGGGCTGAAGCACCTCTCCTGTCTTGAAGACAGGCTGAGAAAGTCAGGTTTGTTCAGCCTGAAGAAGAGAAGGCTCTGAGGAGACCTCATAGCACCTTCCAGTGCCTGAAGGGGCTACAGAAAAGCTGGGAAGGGGCTTTGGACAAGGGCTTGTAGTGAGAGGACAAGGGGGAATGGATTAAAGCTGGAAGAGGGGAGATTTAGGTGAGACATTAGGAAGAAGTTCTTTAGTGTGAGGGTGGTGGTGACACACGGGCCCAGGTTGCCCAGGGAAGCTGTGGCTGCCCCATCCCTGGAAGTGTTGAAGGGCAGGTTGGATGGGGCTCTGAGCAACCTGGTCTAGTGGGAGGTGTCCCTGCCCATGCAGGGGGTTGGAACAAGATGATCTTTAAGGTCCCTTCCAACCCAAACCATTCTCTGATTCTATGAACATATAACCTCTATGGTCCTATTTCGACCTGAGCTAAAACTTGCAAGTCTTTATACTTTCCCAGGAGCATCCATTGGGATCATTCCTCATGTAAGCAAACCGTACTTGTCTGGGCTGCTGCTCTGCATTAATAATGCTCACAACAGCAGCTGTGTGTCCTTGTATGCCTTTTGAAAGGACTGTGTACTGTATGTGGACATCCCAAACTCAGGGGATCCTGGAAGGGATGCTCCATCTAGGTGCATGTCTAGAGGCACACCTCTGAACTAAGCATCTTTGCACATGGCAGCAAACAGCTTTTATGTAGAATAAATTCAACAGAGCCTCCAAAAATCCCGCATTAGGTAAATGTGGCCCCAGGGGTTTGGATAGTGTGATGATCTTCTCTTGCTCTGAGCTTAAACTGTGAATAAAACCTAAGTCCCTCAAGGAGATGGCCTTGTGTTAGGGCTGCAGCCTGTTCCTGTCTGAGTAAGAATCGTGTCATCTCTTTCTTTGCCTATATATATGTATTATTTTTTTACTGGACAATGTGGCAAAGTTGCATGGTGCCCATCCCATGAGCAGTGGTCCTGGGGATGCCCAGCAGCTCTAAATGCTGCTCTGAACACCTGGCACCTCTGCAGACCAGGTCCTGGGCTTCCAAAATCAAGGAAGCCTGTGTGAAAGCTGATGCTTGGAAAGAGCGATGGTGGTGGCAGCAGAGGTGAGGACACCAAGGGAGAAGTTAGCTGCTACCAGCAGTTGGGCCAGCTCTGTGAGGCTTAGGTTTACAGCTGCCACTTGAGAGTGGAGTGCCTTGCTGCTGGCAGAGGGAGGGCAGAGGGTGCCCTGCCTGCACTGCCGTGTCCCCAGGGGTGTGGCCCTTGTGTTGAGGAAGGGACAAGGTGGGTGGTTTGAAGAGCAGAGGTGGCTTAGCAGTTTGGGAAGTCTGCTTTTGGTGTGCAGAAGCACTCACTGCAACACCAGCCCACCACTGATGCAAGGAAAGGAGGCTCCTTACCTGGAGGAGGTGATGGGCAACCATGACATTGGCACCTCTATCCACCAGAGCCCACATCTTGGGCACAGGGACAACCTTGCATTTCCCAATAGCTTCTTGCATCTCAAGAACACCTGGGCTAGGAACCCTCAACTGTTCATTCATGCACCACCTCTGCTATTTGTGGATCACCCAGGAGCCTGGTTTTGATGTGTCCAAACTCTGGCTTTTGGCCAAAGTTTGTTACAAATAATTTCTATGGATAGTCTGGTGTTCCTGGTTCTTCAGAGGAGGTATCCAAACCAGGAGGTGGTGACTCAATGCAGGAATAATAAAAGACACAGCAGGCAGAAGGGGAGCTGAGCCTATTGCTGCTCCTTGAAACCCCCCCACAGGCTGCCCCTTGAAACCCCCCCACAGGCTGCCCCTAAACTCCAGGAGCTGCCAGTAATCCCATTTTCCCAGAGTCTTTGATCAGAAGGGTGAGAAACCCTTACCTTCCTTCTTCTTTTTCTTTTAAATCACCCAATGCTGGAATTATTTTCCTGTTCCTGCAGTTCTTTTGCTTTGATTCCTCTTGGCTTTCACTAACCCAGCAACAGATCCTAGGGCTTGGGGATGGCCAGGGTGGCACTTGGGCTGTCCCCTTTACCCTCCCATGCTGCTGCTGCCAAGCAGAGGGTCTCTGTGAGGGCAGCCTCTGCTCCCCCCCGTGCAGCTTAGTGCCAGACAACTGCTTTTCAGACACTCTCAGCCTTGAAACTCCACAGAAGTGGCTTCAATGGTACTTTTTTCCCTAAAACAAACCTACCTTTGCTGGTGTAAATACATCATGCAAATAAAGAAAGTCTCCAAGGCTCACTGTAAATGCCAATGTTATATGTTTTATTTTTAATCAAGTAAGGAGGGAACCTGGGCTGGATGGAAAGGAACTTGGTGAGCTTCAAGCCACCACCCTTGCTGTGCTGCTTTGGGGGGGGGGAAGGGAGTATTTCTACTTTCTTTCATAGGCAGTTTCCAGAACACTTCTAAATTTATTTTAAGTTACTCCAGTAACTTCCAGCCAGTATTTCCCAAAATGTCTAGTTAGTCCAATGGTCTCAAATGTTTTGATGCTCCAACTTAAGGTTTTGGTTTTTTTTCTGTTTAGTTTGGTTTTGGTGGGGTTTTTTTGGTGTTTTTTTTTTTTAGCTAGTGGCTTTAAAAACCTAGGACAGGATAATTCTAGAAAGGAGGGAAAGGCAGGCAGTGCTCAGCTCTCAGCAGTGTCTCAGTACGTGTGTCCCCATGGCTAGCAGGACAATGTTGACTGGCTAGTGTCTGGTTTGGGCAACACAGCCTTTGAACTACAGTCTGCCTGACTGCAGACAGCAGGCTGGTTTTAAAGCCAGAGCTGGATACACTATTCCAGCATCAAAGCTGAAGGCCTCTGGAGGAGGAGAGGAGCAAGTTTCTCAAAGGAAACACTTTAGGAACTGGAAATGAGGCACCACTTGTTAGCAGCAGGTGATTAAAACTAACTGCTGCCTCTCTTCTCAAGAGCATTTAGGCCTGATCTGAAGCCCCACTGGAAAACATGCTTAAAGCAGATGAGCAAACAAGGCTCCAGTTAAAGCTGAGTGCTAAAAAATTCCATACAACAGTAGCTGCCCTGAAGTTAATAACCTGTGTCAGAGGGTCAAACTAGATAAACTATTAATACTTTCTGGCCTTAAATTTTGGATTAGTTGAAAAATAACAGGTTGTAAGCATTCTGCCTAGTCTGCCTTCTCCTGGCTGGTAAAATGGAAGTAATGACACCAGTTCATCTGCCTTGGTTGGTGAATTGTTTGGCTGCTCCAGCCCTGAATATGTAGGCCAAGTGCTGTGCAGCAAGTAACACCCATATTGAGCAGTCATGAGACAAAACTCGATCAGCTGCATGTTCACTGACCACCAGCAGCCTGACCATGTGCCTGGGGCTCAATGGCAACAACTCTGCAATCATGCAGTGTGCAATGCTTGCAAAAAACCAACCAGCACCCAGGAACCTGCTCTGGAGGAGATGGCTGTCCTGTAGGTCAACAGCATAACAGATAGCAGATGCCACTGAGCACAGAAAAGCACTTTGCTGAAAAGGTCTTTAATTTAATTGATCAGGTCATCACCTAAGTCATCCTGATAAACAGGAGCAGGACAGCCACAGAATGAACTCCCTCCCCTCCACCGGAGTTTCCAGGTAATGGTAGATGACAGCACTTTCACCCCTAAAACAGAGACAGCTCTTCAAATTGGCATGTGATGGATGCATACAAGCCTGCAGGTTATGGGAGAAGTAATAAAGATGGGATGAGACTTCCATACCAAAAGCTTTTCATCCCAGACAATAATCTAAATGTCTGATAAACCTGAATGACCAGTGTACTCTCACAGAGACCGAGTACCAAAAGCTATGATCTTGTAGTTGAATTCTGATGGCTGAATGGGGTTTGGGGTGCAGTTTCTGCAGCATTGCTACTATGACCCAGGTATGCATTCATAACTATTTTTTCCTCCCCCCAACAACAGCTTCTATAACTGAAATGATCTTTTCTGAAGGTAATATCCTAAAACTAAGGGAACGCAGGTGCACAGGAAGAGTCTGCCCAGTGACTACACGGTGCTTTTTTGATCATGCAAATAAAGAAAGTCTCCAAGGCTCACTGTAAATGCCAATGTTATATGTTTTATTTTTAATCAAGTAATTCTTTTAAACCTCACAATATCCATGACTGACAAGAAAAAAAAAAGACATTAGGCATGAAATGAGAATATAAAATACATGATATGTAGAAAGGCAATCAGTGCTTTAGTCCCTCAAGACAGTAAGCAGGTGAAATGACCTTAAAAACTTCAGCTCACTGTCTTTTTTTTTTAAAAAACATAAAATTCAAGTGATTTTTCTTTTATTTCACCTTGTAAACAACATACAAGTCAAAATGGACAATGAGGTAATCTATGCTACAGAAGATAATTTAAAAACACTAGATAAGACACAGTATTAAAGACATATAGAAAATCAGTGTTCACTTTGGTCTCTAGTATGGTTATTGTTTATTATTACCACAAGCAACACCTACTAGTTTAAGCCAGTCTGGTGATGTTTGTCAGCCAGCAGTTGCCTAACTTAGTAATCCAAGAGGTAGTCAAAAACCATTATCCTTTGTAAAGATGGTTGCTCTTACATTTGGTTCAATGACAATGGTAGCAAGTATCTCAGTACTTTTCAAACATTCTCCAAAGAAAACCACAACAAACCACTGCAGAAGCTGCCAATACACAGCTCTGGTTTAGTATAAAAAAAAGAAGGGTGTGTTCATAGATCAACCTCTTGTTATCAGTCAACAGTTGTAACAGGGGTAACACAACCAAGGGATCTTCAAGAAGAGGCTGTTGATATACTAAGCAAAACAAGATCTATGCATTTAACAAGGCTCTGCTTGTTTCTAAAACAAAACTCAAATCTCATTAAGACTTCTAGAAAATTAAAATCAGTGCATCTGCACATGTACATATCTTCCCAATTACTTTTATATCTAGCACAGGGGGAATACATATATATTTTTTATGATAAACATTTCTTACAGATAAATTAATTAAATTAAATTTAAGACTCAATGAGATTTCCCATGTTCTTTTATAATTCTTCTTACAAAGAATGTTACAAGATCTATAAACACTTTTTATGGGGCTCTATTCACAAAACTAAGTATGACTATGCAGGAATTCCAGGCTAACACTGGTGCAGAGTAAAACTGGGCTGAAAAAGGTGGCCTCCAAAGGGAAGAGGTAGGATCCAAATGTGGTGTTTGGCACTGCCCAAAAGCTGGCTAAAACCAAAAATATTGCAAATGGTATCCCAATGCCAGATTTACCATCAACTGCAGCAAAAAGTTTTTTGGCTCTTCCTTCAAGTACAAATCTTCCTCACAGCCCAACTTTTGTTGCTTGTAAATAAACACTATAACCTCTCCTTCGAGGACAGCAAGAAATACCTCACAATGTCCCTTTGTGATTAAATCAAATTGAGTCTTTTGGGATGGGGGGGGGAATGGGAGGGAGAGAGGTTCTTGTTCCAGGTTTACCCTTATCTCCACTATTGTTAGGAGAAAAATACATCCCTCTGAGCAGATATTTGAACTACTTCTACTTGAAGAGGTTTTATTGTGAAGCACCCTGGCAAGGACAAGCTGGTGAATAGGTGAAACCTAGGCTGAGCCAGTGCTGCAGAATATTAATTTTGTCCTTAGAAATGAAGGAAGAATACCATACTCAGTCTGTGCCTCTTCCTTTAAGGGTTTCTTTGCTTATTTGGAGCAGCCTATTGAAGGAACATAACTAGATTTTTTTTTTCCTACTGCAGCCCAGTGCTAAGTAGTTACCTGCCACAGCTTCTGCTGCTATATGTTTAACTTAGGCATGTACATTTTTGTCTCTTCTGGAGATACATTTCTTTTCGTGAACAGTGCCCATATCCTTTAGACAGAAAAAAACCAAACAACTTTCAAATAAATGTTTGGAAACGTCTCATAATTTCAAATGGATGCTTCATCTTCAACAAGTATTTGCCATAGTGTATGCAGTGGTGGACTATCAGTTACATAGTTAGTACAGATAAAAAGTATGTACCATAGATCAACAGCCACCTTTAAGGCTAGAGCAGCACAAAGGTGTGTTTATGCAGTAAATATGAGGTAGCCTTTTGCTGTAAACAGAATAATAATTTTATTGTCACTTATGTAAACAAAGTGGGCTTGATGCTTTTGTGTTTTTATTCTTCCCCCTCCACCCCTTGTCCCCCATCCCTCCCCTCCTAGAAAAGCTAAGCACCAGTAACTCCCAACTGGAAAGCAGTGGGAGCTGTGGTTGCCCAGCATCTCTGGCAATTCAGACCCTGTGAATGTAAAGACACAAATGCTCACATAAGCAACCAGTACAGAATACCACTTTATCATTTCACAGGAACTTATAATACAAAATGCTGAGATCTGATTATCAGAAATGTAGGTCTATGTCAACTCAGAGGTAGTTACTAATATCAGTACATAATACTTATATAGAGATTAAAAGGTCTAAGACTATTTGGTTTGTTCTGAGTAAGCAGGTCTGTAGACTATTCTGTAAAAAAAAAACATTACATGGTATATTCCCTGAGCAAAGTTCTTTGTCCTGAGTATGTTATGTAATAGTGATAACATTCTAATATATAAAAATAAAACCTTAAGCTTTCAACAATAAGATAGGGTTTGGTATGTGCTCTTAGCAGTTCAGTCTGACTTTGGTGCACACAGTGATTTCAAACAGCACCAATAAACTCTGCATGTTGAAAATATTTCCTTATCTCAGCTCTGAACTTCTTACATATAAACAGGGAATGACCAGCTTTCAAATCCACAATTGCCTATTTCTATAAGGAACTTTGGTTTAAATTTTCAAAGTGACCTAAGTTTTGCATCTTTGCTGTTTAACCTGGTTTTTACACCGGCTAGAAGGTTAAGCAATGCCACTTTGATTTGTCTACATTAACTTAAATAAGTTTACTATCCTCACGTAAGGCAAGGAAGTTCTTCTCTATAGATACATCACATTCAATATCGTCAAAGGTAAGCTTTGCATTAGCATACTGAGAACTTCAGTAAAAACCATCAAGAGTCTCACAAACACTGGCAAAGGAATTCACACAAAATACTTTTCTGGAAATCTTCACTGAGGTCTTTGATTACTGCCTGTTCATTGAGCAGCAGCAGCAGCAGTGAAAGTCCCATCAGAAGTGGGAAGGGGAAGGCCACGTCCTGAGCCAGCTGTGTACCTGTCCTAACTATCGGCTGCAAAAGTTACCACGGGCAGGACTGTGGCTCACTGTAGCCTTTCATGCAGGCTGTTGCTTTAGTTTGATTATCTGAGCTTAAACCTACCTGACTCTTTCAAGCTTGAACAGCCTGTGTTTATTGCCAATGTTAAGGATTATACAGGTTTCTCTAACTTATGTCTGCAATGGGATTTGTCAAAGGACATTATTTAATGTATGACTTAAGTCATTCAGACATTATAAATGGGAAGTGACTTGAAGTTCTGATAGGCTCCAACTCCATCACCTTCCACCATGGGCTGCAGCCCGGGGAGTCTCACTCTGAGGCCAGCAATCTCTCTCCTCTCTAACACAGGAGTGTGTGGTCACAGTGGACTCTGGACCAAGGCAGCAACAGTCTCCAGGTCACAAGAAGCAGATGATACCCAGGGCTTCTGGCAAGCCTGCAGGTCCCTTCACTAAGGCTTGTCTGCAGCAGACAACTGTCCTTTGTGATTGTACACAGGCTGTATCAGCAGCAAGGGAGGCTGGCTGAGCAACACCAAGTCCCCATCTACCTTTATTCTTAAGAAACAATGTATCCCAGGATCTCATTAGCTTTGCATTTTGTTTTCTTAACAACCAAAACAGACAACAACAACAGGAATCCCTAGGGAGTTCTCTCCATGGCATTTCAACAGAAAACAAGTGGGAAGTCCCTTCAAATTGAGGGGCACTACTTGGGACCAAAAGAAGTTGCTGCTGCTGCTGCTGCTGCTGCCACCAAGGTCCTCTAAACATTCCCAGAATACAATGGGTTAAACAGGATGGTATCCTGATACCCCTCAAAAGGGTCTGTTCGGTAACAACTTATACATTCTTCCCTACACAACAGTCACCTAAATTACAGTTACAACCATATTAATTTAAGAAAATGTTTTGAGAAACCAGCACAGAAACTACACATTCATTGTCTTTTCTGGAGCTTTAAACTCCTCACCAACAAAGGATGGTGGCAATGAGAGCTGTGTTGAGTCATGACACTGCCCTGCACAGGCATGGGGAGGGGAAAGGTTTTTTGAAACTTTGTGGAGATGAGAAAGAAAATAACTCAAATTGATGGCATTGGGGATGTCTTAGGATCTTTAGTACCATATGGCAGCTTTAAAATATGAAAGTATCCTTTGGTTCACAAGAGAAGTAACAGTCTTGATCTTAGTTTGTGTGTGGTTTTTCAGGTTTGGTTTGGTTTTGAGTGAGATTTCCTGGGTTTTCCTGTTCGGTTGTTGTTTTTTTTTTCTTTAATATGTATGGAAATAGGTTCTAGGAATGAGGTCAGGATCATTTGTGATACTGTGCCTATTGCTTCACAGTAATGTCTTGTGGGAGCTGGAGAGTGGTCTGATGGAAAAAATATCTATTTGTAGATATGTACACATACACACGCGCGTGCACACTCATACACACACATACAGAAGGTAAAAATTAATGCACCCTGCTCAAATGGATTTTGCTTGGAGTGATTTGTCTATCAAAGAAAAAAAAATAATTCACAGTTCCTCAACAGTAGTTAAAATTCCAGGTCAGCTACTGATAATGAAATTATTTCCCCTGTACTTGCATGAGGTAGACATCCCAAGAGGATAAAGAAAATGGAAAGTTACGACAATTTAAGTTTTTTTTCTTTTCTGAACAGAAGGCCCCTTTCTGCTCGGTTCTTCGGGTGATGCAGACAACTTACTGGATGAAGCTTCCTGTGGTGACCTGCCCGAGCGCTCCGAGATCTCTGACCTGCCCTCCTGAGAGTATGATGGAGACGAGTAGCCATGTGTTCCTCCCCCTTCTCTTGGGAAAGCAGAAGTGGAAGGCTGCGGTTCAGCTTCATGTCTTCCCTGAGAACTAGTGGGCTGCTGCGAGACAGTTTTATGGGGGCAGTTTGCCACCATGTGCATGATGCTCTGACAGTAATGGCACTTCTTTGGCTGCGGAGGTAGACTACATTCTTTAGCGTGGTGGTCGAGGCCACCACAGTTGTAGCATCTGAAACCAAAGAGAGACAGGTAGTTATAAAATGCAGCATCAAACGGTAAGAGTTTTTGGCGTCAGGTAAGCTCAGCATGAGCATGCACAAGATCTGCCGGTGAAACAGCAATGGCTTCTGTACTGATATCCCGCTGCTGAAGTATATTTGGGTTTTGCTTTTTAAGTCACTTGGAAGGTGCCCCCTTTGTGGCACCGGTGCCAAAAAAACACCTTGTGCTTGGGACCGGGACCCTTTTCACCGGGGGTCTCCCCATGGGGCCGGGGCGCGGCCGTTGTCTCCCGGGCAGGGCCGCGGCTCCCGGCCCCACTAGAGGGCACCAGATATTCAAACATCCCGCCGCCGCCGCCAACATCGCTGTTTACCCAGGTATTTACAGCATTAAACGCCTGCGAGTAGTGGTGTTTCAATGCCTGACAAGACGAAGATCGCAACGCGGGGCGAGAACAGCAGAGGAGGCAGCGCCGGCGGGTCACCCTGAGGCGGGTCACCCTGAGGCGGCCTCACCCTGAGGCGGGTCACCCTGAGGCGGCCTCACCGTGAGGCGGGTCACCCTGAGGCGGCCTCACCCTGAGGCGGCCTCACCCTGAGGCGGCCTCACCCTGAGGTGGGTCACCCTGAGGCGGCCTCACCCTGAGGCGGCCTCACCCTGAGGCGGCCTCACCCTGAGGCGGGTCACCCTGAGGCGGGTCACCCTGCCTGCGCCCGTCGCCGGGTCGGGGCCATAAAGAAACGTGCAGAGAGGAGATACTCAGCCTCAGACTTAATGTGTCCTAATGGACAAGCTGCTTTCAGCCAGCCCAAGCCCAAAGGTGGAGGTGCCCTGTCGCCAGCCAGGCGAGCCCAGGGCCCACCACCTTGCCGCCTCTGGCTTGGCCACCGCACTGCGAGCAGAGGCGGGGGACAAAACTTTTACGGTGCTTATGGAGCAGAGCGTTCATAATGGCATTTATGGTTTCGATTCAAAAGAAAATAAATAAAGCGCTGGAAAGAGTAATAAAACAGGGTTTATTTGTTTTCTCTAGAAAGTCTCAAACTGCGTGCAAGTGGTGGGGACCTGGGGTGCCATCTCCAACAGGGCACGGCTGCCCTGGAGCCTGCGGGCACTGAGCACCCTCCTCTCCATGGCCAAAATCCACTCAATGCTCTTCCATTACCCTTGTTAGACAGGGGAGCCCTGAAGAAATCTTTAGCAATTCCTTACTGAATCCTCTCACTTTGTAACTTTTGTTTCTTCTTCTTTGTTTTATAAAACTAGTGCTGCATGCACAGATATTTAATTTATTATAATCTAACATGCTACTGGAGAGAACTAAACCAATTTTTTTTTCTTCTTTCTCTTAACCATCAACCAATTTAAAAAGTGATTACACAGATACTTGAACCTGGTGAGGTCAACTGAAGGATTAAAAAAGACTGTAACCATAACTAACTATACATACAAAGTAGTGCAACATGTTTCAGCTCGAGCCCACATAAAAAATATTTTAAATTTTCAGATTCCTGGAAAGTAACAAGGCACTGTTTCAGCTAGTATTTAGTGGTCACTACTCATCTA
This sequence comes from Hemiprocne comata, assembly GCA_020745705.1. Classification (NCBI taxonomy): domain Eukaryota; kingdom Metazoa; phylum Chordata; class Aves; order Apodiformes; family Apodidae; genus Hemiprocne; species Hemiprocne comata. Next base: position 118,532,431 of record CM036588.1, on the reverse strand, counting down.
ACACAAACCCAAGAAGTTCAGTACGTGCAGCTGGAGTCTCACCTAGAGAATTTACCTTCCAAAGAAATACTATTGATAAAACCTGCATAATTTTTAAAAAGATTGCAAAATGGCTGTTCACATTTTGCAAATTCATGCCAAGAAAGAATCCCTCAACATCTACCTCTCCATATCTCTTCCTCACTGTTAGCAAGATACTAACCTCACCTTCGTTTTAACAGACAAATGAAAAACCCAGCATGAGTTGCCCATGGCATGCTGTCATGCCCTACAAGACTGACCTATAATTTAGAGAAGTTAAATGATGAACAGAACTTCTTTACCCTTTCAGAAAACGCTGTAATTAAATTGTTGGATCTTTCTTAAAAATAAGGAACAAGTAACCAAACTCATCATACTGAATGCTGCACTTCTTACGTCAACTGCAATAACATATTTTAGGTGAACTGGTTCCATTTTTATGTCACCACTGCACTGAAGTTTTATATGATTTTTCAGTGGGATTTGAACACTGTCCTTACACTAGTCTGTCTGCATGTACTACAGAATAAACCCTAAAGAGACACAGAATATAAAGCTTCCCTTGAATCAAGAAGTAAATAACATGTATGAGCCCCATTGTAATTTTGGTATTGGTTTCCCTAGCAAGGACATACTAAATATGTTGTAAAATACAAGCAACCTGAAATAAGACCAAGCTTTTCCCCCCTACAATGGGGGGCGCGGGGGAGGGAAAGTGTCATTTATTAAACAATATCTATCCTTTTCCAGATCATTGCAGATATTCTCAAATTAGTGAGCCCTCCACTCAACAGCTGCATTCAGCCTTCTTAACTGGCACTCAGCTACGTTTCCCTGACAAGCTTTCTGAACACTTTCTGGATAAAATATTAAGGAAGTAAAACTTGCAATTAGAGGAACAACAGCAACACAAAAGCCCTTGTTTTCCTTTGTCCCCCTCCAATAAAGGTATCTAAGAATTCACAAATGTGGAGTTTATTATAATTTAGGTTATATTAGAGAATGATGTTTATTACCTTCTTCACTAGTTTCTAGCAGTAACTGCAGTATAACACAGTATAACACAGGAGTGTGCAGATGTGCTGGAAATCATGCAGTTTATCTCATCAGAATTGAGAATTTTGTAGCTGTGAATGCACTTGCTTCTTTCCCTTAATATCACAGAACCATAGAATTAGAGAATTGTTCAGGTTGGAAGGGACCTTCAAGATCATCTCATTCCAACCCTGCTGCATGGGCAGGGACACCTCCCACTAGACCAGGTTGCTCAGAGCCCCATCCAACCTGCCCTTCAACACTTCCAGGGATGGGGCTTCCTCAGCTTCTCTGGGCAACCTGGCCCAGTGTCTCACCACCCTCACACTGAAGAATTTCTTCCTCATGTCTCACCTAAATCTTCCTCCTCCAGTTTTAATCCATTCCCCCTTGTCCTCTCACTACAAGCCCTTGTCCAAAGCCCCTCCCCAGCTTTCCTGTAGCCCCTTCAGGCACTGGAAGGTGCTCTGAGGTCTCCCTGGAACCTTCTCCTCTCCAGGCTGAACAGCCCCAACTCCCTCAGCCTATCTTCATAGCAGAGGACATGTATCACATGTATTTAGAATAGTTAAAAAAGAAAAAAACTTTGAAAATAGGTGAAAGGGCCTCAGTAGCAGGGTAGGTGGTAGCCATGGACAAGTCAATTTATTTAGCCACTACTGTATGCAGTGTTACTCAATTCAGTGAACAATTTCACCTAACCAATTCGCCAAGAACCTGCTGTCAGGGCCCCCTGCTTCCACGCAAGAGGCCTCCATCACCTTCTGCATATGTATTTATCAATACATCCTACTTGCAAAATACTGTAATTCCCTGCATTTATTCAAATCGACACTGAAATGCCACCATAAAAGAAAACTCTATCAGAAGCAGTTTTGATTAAATTATGATTTGGCTTTTCAGGAATGTTTTTTGTTACCCATGAACTCAAGCATCTGGCTGAAGTGTCACATTAGAATATATACGGGCCAGCCAGGGTGTGCCTGGGCTGAAGCAGGAGGGTGGTGTTTCTTCAGTTCTTTTAGCTATTCATTCCTTGTTAATCACTCTTACCAGGAGAACAGATCACACCTCGCTCTGAAATGCCCTCCCTTTCCAGGGATTTACACCCAAACGGAAATGGTCAGCCACCTCAGAGCTCACAAATGATACCACATGGCATCATCCATCTGCACTAAGGTATGGGATTAACCCTTTTGTCCCAAAAACTTCAACTCTTTGCTCCTCTGTGCTGTATACAGACAGCACATGATACGTGCACACAAGGTTACACGTCCATGTCTCTATCTACATAGAGACCAATTAACAAGCTGGCTCCTGCTAAGAAAATTAGCAAATTCTCATTTGAATACGCCCTCAGGAACTCTAGATTAGTACAGACATAACAACTATTTCTGTACTTTAGAAGCACCACGGAAATAATGTATGTTAGCTTAAACACAACATAAAAGTTTACATGTAAATTACACCATGAGATGAATAAAGCACTAAAAGTGTGATTATAGGAGAAGTAACCTTTACAAAAAAACAACAGCAAGAAGGATTTGTTAAAATAGGACTGTCTTCCTCACAGTAGGCTCCCATGATTTACTAGGTGGCTTCAGGTTCAGAAAATAATGCAACAGAGTAAATACAGAGATGGCAATTATCCTAATGGGGAATCCTTTCTTCACTACAGCACTGACAGGAACATGAATCAGGGTGATTTTTCTATATGAAAAGATCAACATTTTTAATAAAGAAACACCTTGGGAACTTGTCTAGCATTGTATTTCAATATTTGCAAGACACCAGCAACATTAATACCTACTAACGTAGGTTAAAAAACATTTTTAAATTTTCTTTCACTATGGATTTGTGATTGCACAGAACTGTGCATATTAAAGGAAAAATGGAAAAGCACCAAGCATACGGATTCCAACATAAACCATGTTGTATTAATTGCAGTAAGCTGATGACTGAAATTCATTAGAAATACTCGGTGTCACAACCAAACGCAAATGCAAAATGGAACACTCTCTAGCCTTCAGCTTTTTTCTTGTCCCAGCAGTCAGCTCCTACTTAGGAAGCACACCCAGCCCTATCCCTTTTAAAATGACAATACCCCTGCCTTGCAAATACAGTCGCCACAATAACAGCTCAGCCGAGCTAGGTGGTGAGGAGAGTAAGCACAACTGCTTGCATCTTCATGCTGCTTGTAGCATGATTTAGTTTATATCCCAATATATATGATAAGTAGAGAATAATTTGTGTGGCTCCACACGATTATCTGTTGAGAGAAAAAGCTTTAAAATTACTGATTACTTTTTATTGGGGAGAGGAAAGGGAGGGGTTAATATTTAACAGGGATAGCAAAGGGAAGAAAGGGGGTATAGAGTCAGAGGAAGACTAAAATAATTCACCAGGATACTCCCTGCACCAACTCCCCTTTTGTTTTTCCTTTGGGAATGCTATCAGACAACAAAAAACCAGCATCTTGGCTAACAATGCTCCATCTAGCAATGTAAATGCTTTGAAAAATAGCATGATGTTCTAACAGCATGTGCAAGTGAGATGTTTTTACAATAAACTGAATGCCAACTAAGCCGTTAAAGCATAAAGGAAATGTTTAAAATAGTACCTAAACATGCTGTCTTTTTCAGTAATTACTTCCACAACATACCTAAAGAAAGGCCAGTTCTTGTAGGCAGAACATGCAGTAGGTCGCTTGAACTACCCTTTTCTGCTGTAAAGGGAGGTTAAACTATCCACCATCTGACAGAAATATGGATCTTAGGCAAAAATAAGATATTTTACTCTTCAAAGGCTTCGGTGACTTGTCTTGAAAATCAGGCTGTGGGGCAGTGCGAGGGGACACTTCTGGCTGGCGGATGTTAACACAAAAGCTTGGGGAGGCCTGTGCTTGCTCAGGCACCACCTGGGATGACTGAGAAACACCTTCAACACCTCCACAGGAGTGAGACAGGCTGCTGGACTGTCAAGGATCTGCTAATTTCACATTGTCTTTGCAATAAATACAAGTATGTTTTAATAATTACTTAAATAGTCCACTAACCAAATCCTGGGTATCAAATCTATCATAGCAGCTCCAAAGACTGACAGGCTCACAGCTGATTGCAGCTAAACGGGCACACCTCCCATCTTCTACTGTATCATAAAAGGACTAATCGCTTTTACTTAACACAGATTTAATATGGAAATATTTATTGCTGAGAAGCCTACACTTAAAAGCTAAAACAAAGGTTGAGCGTTTTTTTAAACAGGGCATTACCCTCCTGCCTAAAACAGACATCACTCGGAGACCTACCTCATCCTTTCACGGCAAGAAATGCTGAAACTAAGTATGAGGCTGCAGTCGCTGCAACTTAAAAACAGGCAGTGACTGTCCCTGGAAAATCAAGTTTTGGTTGGCTGCCAGGGCAACAAGCTGCAGGAGCAGCAGGAAAGCAGAAGCAAGAGGAGGAGCAGGGGAGGAGATGGGGACCCCGCAGCACCCAGAGCAGCAGGCAGCACCTGCCAGCAGCCCCATGCCTGGCACCAGCTCCCCTGCCATCCCCCCTCCTTCCTCCACCGCTTTTATCGATGGATTCCCTTGCAGGCATTGTTTTGGGAGATCTCTCCCTCCTCCCCAAGCCTTCTAAGCAGCATTAAACCTCAAGGGAAATAAAGCTGGCCTGGGTTTTGTAAAACATCCCGGGTGCAGGATGGAGCCTCGCCGTGGTGCGTGGCCACGCTCCCTCGCTGCTGAGCCGTGTCCCGCAGCTGCCCCCCACCCAGGGGGAATTACCATGCAGAAGAGTGCCCCAGAGGTTTGTTTTTAAAGGATGAAAACTGCTGGTGAGCACACGACATACACAAGATGCACTGAACCCACACACTGCCTGCATCCTCTGAGAAGGAAATTGCTGGAATGTTTCTGCTCCCGTGCACATTGCTGGGTTTTATGCCATTTGTTTATCAACCTTTAATTCTTAAGTTTTAGCTGGATGCAAGAGACAATACAGGTAACTGAAAACACTGTAATAAGGTATTAGTATTCAAAATACTACGTACTGAAATAACGCTGAAAAAAATTATTTAAGATCAAGTGAAATTAACTTGTTAAATAAACTAGAGAATGGAGCATTTAGCACCTTCATCAGAGCATTTATGGTGTGTCCAGCAATCAGGGTCACACTAAAGCACAGAACCCATTTATCAATCCATGAAAAAAAAAAAAATCAGTTTAATTTAAAAACTGTGTTTTTAGCGAAGTATGTTGGAAAATGGTGTATTACCAATTCAGAGAGTGGCACACGGGGTCCACGTTTAGATTTGTGCTGATCCTGTGAGTATTAGCTAACCTGAACCCCTCGTTCATGCAAAACACTGTGCAGAGTGTCGAAAATTTCCTGTGTTTTACTGGCTTTTTGAGCTAGCAAAGCACAGGAAAACCAATCTCCTAAAGTAGTAGCATTAACATAAAATAAAAATGCTCATCTCTCTGTTTTTCCTCCAAATCCTACAACACATGACAACATACCAGAGATCGGAGACATTCAGTTTCCTGAGAAAAACAAGGTCCCTCCATGTTTTTAAGCTTGCCTTCTTTCATCTCACTGATATCCCCCCGACGCTGCCATAAACCCACTGCCTGCAAGGCTTCCAATAACACCGGGCTGAATATTGATGAGGTTTACTCTTGTTACAAATAAATAAAAATGCTCCGTTGTAAACTCATCAGATCGACTCGTTTTCTTTGGTTACTTCTGAATCAATCTATTTTCCCCAGCGTAGGGCAGAATTAATATCAATAGGTTACGGTCTTTTGTTGCTTGGGTTTCCCCTCCCCCTCTCCCCCCTCAACAAAGAAGCTGACAAACAACGTGGGGCATTTTCCTGATAAATCAGGCCTGCTGGGATACAATTTAGCCGAAGTTCATGAGAAAATTAATTTGCTTGAAAACTGTTAATATGATTTCACTGGAAGCTGGATTTTTATGTGTTTTTTGAGAACCAAGAACAACAATAAAACAAAAAGGTGGATCAAAATGCACAGAACGCAGCCTCTTTCTCCACAAAAACGGGAAGGACTACACGGACAGCAGCTCTTAAAAAATAACCTCAGCGATGTTGTTTCCATTCTTTCTTCCTTTCCATGAAACCTTATCTCTGCTATCCACTCAGCCCGCTTTACAGGCAGGGAGGAAAATTATTTTTCACATAATCACATAAAAATCCTCATGAAATGCATCCTCACAGAGGAATGCTTTGGATGTACTCTCATTTGTTGAAACACAAGGGTTTATTTATTTTTTTTTTTATACTGAGAGTTAAGACATTGGCTAAAACAAAAGGGTTTTCTTTATACTGAGATCTAAGAATTCCTGAAATAACAACATACAAAGTGAGGTCTTTTTTCTAAGTAACATGAAAGATAAGTTTTTCTCCGATACTATCAATATAGCGTGGAAAGAATGTGTATATTTTCATGGCTTTAGCCCATCCAGATAAAGGAGATACAAGATCAGTGATGATTTCATAACTTACGTTTTAAACAGTCCTAAGTCATGCATTTCAAACGTGAAATGTTATTCCATTATTTCAAGTAAGTCTACAATTGTTAATATTTTTGCATTATGAAAGCACACACACAAATATTCTCAACCACAAATTTCCCTTATAAACCTTAATTTCTGTAGGAATAATAATTCTGAAAAAAGTTGTTTGTTTGTTTTAAAATTAAAACAGTTCTATCTGCTGTTACTTTTAAATCCAGCTAGTATTGTCCACAGTTCCTGTTGGTGGAAAGGCTGCCATGAAGATCTGCTCTGGGTGCTGCTGCAGCACGTGCCCACATTTGGAGCCTATTCCCAAAGTGAGTTGGGGTGCAGTGCTGGGTAGGGTGGCTGTGGGGGTGCCCAGAACTAAGTGCACCTCGTCTGGCTGCGTTTGAAACCACTCCTCAGTGCTCCCATTTACAGAGGCATAGTTCAGGAACACTGGAAGTCTTGACAGAGGTGGCTCGAACCTCCTGGCCATGTGGATAAGGACGCACGCTGCATAAAACCGGCTCAGCTCTTTCTGGGTCAGCGAGGTGCTGTTCATGCCTCACCTTACCTGCCTCTCAGCAGAGCTGGTTCCAGGGTTTCTAAGCCCACTGATCAGCTAATCCCCAGATGAGATAAAAGGGTAGTAACTGGGAATTAGTTCCTAAAAATTGCCATTTCCCTTTTGTTCCTTATTTTATCAGTAACACTAGCAGCAAATACAAGTAACACCAACTCATCACAACAGCAGGAAACAGCAAATGGCATCCTGGCAGTAGGTTAAGTGAGGAGTGGTAGAGGAAGGGGAGGAGGAGGAAGGCTGCTCTGGAAGTTCATAACCTATTCTTCTTCCCTAAATACCAGTTTAGTGTCATATGACTTTAAATATCCCTTATAAATCTATATCATGCTAATTTCAACAATACCTGGCAACAGGAGTACAAACTGACTTAGATCCTTGCCTTGAAATGGATTCTCCTGTCACATTCACTGAACGAGATGACATGCATGTCTATAGGCTTCACAAGTGTGAAGGATCTGACCAGCAACTGGCATCTTCATTTGATTCTTCAGAAATAAAGGGGCAGTTACTGACACACTTGCTGTGGGCAGGCCATGCCAGCTGTCTCTACAGGGACTCCTCCCAGAGTTCATGGAATTGATAAAAGTCATGTCACAGGAAATACAGGCAGGGCTTCCTTTCCCTACTGTGTACCGAAAAGACATCAGACACGGTGGTTGGTTTTCCTTGAAATAGCACCTATTAAGCTCAAATGTTGAATACCTGCAAGAAGAATTAAGCCATTCAGATGCTCTATGGCCACGTTTTACTGGCAAGGGAAATCTGTCTCACTGTGATGCACTGACTGAGAAAAAAAAGCAGTCAGTTCCTAGTTCATTTTTCCAAACTTGCAGCTTAACTTCTTAAAATGGACTAGCTCCCTATATTATTACTAAATGGCTCTGTTCAGCATTTTTAATAACACATTTTCAAGAGGCTTTCAATATTCTTAAAGAAAAAAATTAATTCTGAAACTTCTCACATCAAAATGCAGAAGCAACAGTAAAGCGTGAAAAAGAGGATTTCAGCTGCAACATGATTAAGCCTCATATGTTAAAGCTTTTAATTCCCACCTGAGGCAAGTACTTCTTTTGTCCCATACTGCCTGATACCTAAGAATTAAAAGTGAAATAATGCCATTTTCTACTATTCCGCCCTATCTCACCACCAGATTCATCTTTGTTGTTAATTCTCCCTATAACTGTGTACATAAAAATAAGGTATACATTTGTGCACATAAACCCAACATTGTTAATTCAAAATTTGGTACTTACTTTTTCTTAGTTTGGCCTCAGGATGGCAAATCTCATGCACGGGTTTGAGTTTAATCTCTCTCTGAATTTTGTTAATTCCGTGTACGTTTAAAAATAATGAAATGTAACTAAAATAATTTCACTACATGAGGTAAACGACATCACGTTATCCCTCTTGCTTGTGATTATGTAGATTAAGTGATAACACTCCAGTAAAATTATAACAATGAGCCTGTTAGAAGTTTATAAAATTCTGCATCTTCCCATGGTCTTGATTCTGCTCTCAGTCACAGGGGTGTAACTCCAGAGTAAATTTGATTGCTTCACTGAGCTTATTCTCATTAATTTTAGTAGTGTAACTGGAGAAGAATTTCCCACTGTGTAGGAATACTGAAAAGTCAGAGTGCAGTAGCCAAGGCTGGTTGCAGAGCTCAGGCTGGTGTTAAGCTGCAAGGCAATGCAGCAATGCAGGCTTGAAGCCCCTCAGTTCCACCAGGAAATCTGTGTTTGCTGCTTGATGTAACATTTGAAAGTAATAATGCGGCATAAAATCACAAAGTTGAAAAGAGAAAACCAAACAATTATGGCCAAGATAGAGGAGTGATGTGTTTGATTCTTCTGCCCTTTTATGCTCAGCCTTTTGGGTTAAGAAAGAATGAACTGTTTCCAAAGTAAGGATGTTTATAGGCCAAGTGGCAATTTTCCTGGCATGACTGCTGAACCCTTCATCAAGAGATTTAGATAAAACGGGAACCCCAGACTTCAAGTGTTTGAAAAGGAAGAACAGTTCAGAGAAGGGCACCCCAATCGTGATCAATGCAAGGGGACAGCAGATTACAAGTTGGACACTGAGTGCCCTGGAAAAGAAAAGCACAATGGATGTGCTCACCGAGCACAGCACAACCAGCTGGCTGTAGTTCTGATCAGAAATTCATACCCAAGCCACACCTTCAGTCATGGCAGCCTTGCATTTACAATTTTGAAAGCAGTCACAAACCAGAAAGAGGGATTAATGCCAGCATTGTGTCTGTGCCTTAAAAATTCATCTATACTCTAAACCAAATGTGATGAATCAGACCTGTGGTTGGGCTGGAAGAAGACACAGATGTCTCTGCAGCCACTTAAGTGAAACGTGCCCAGGCCAGCATGGTACTGAATTTCTGTAGGGCAAATGGTTACGAGTTCTTCCATTTTGGATGGCAAATCCCAACTTCTAGAAAAAGAAAGGATTGCTCAGTTATGCTGATAGCCTGTCTGCTCTCCTCTGACTCCAGGCTGTGGGGGCAGGTTAGAAGTCATGGAAAACACTGGGACATCCTGCAGTGGCTAGGAATGCAACATACAACATGGCAAATCTATAGGAATCTACAGGACGATTTCATTAGCCCTGACTGAAACCCAGTTTCCTCCTGTTTTAGTGGGTTTTGGCCATACCACCACGAGGTTATGGAGACAACTCTTACTATTCATTTAGCAGTTAACTATTCCAGTGATAGAACTTCCACAGGAAAAACTGGGAGTATGGTTCTCCCACAAGACTTTAAAATACTGCAGCTGAACCAGCCGGGCAGTGGATCTGAACTCACAGCTAGACAGAGAACTGGATCTTTTTTTTCCATTCTGGATCAACACCCATTGCTGGGTAGAGGGAGCAGGGAGTGGGCTGGCAGGCAGGGCAAGGGAGCCTGGCTGCTCAGCACCAGGCTGGAGCAGGGTCCCTACCACCCAGTCAGTGTCCTCCATCTGTGTGAACCCTTCCCCACAGCTGCTCCTGAGGGGTGGCCTAGGGGTGCCACAGCCCTCAGGTCTGTGCAAAACCAAATCAAGAGGAGGAGACTCAGGGGGGACCTTATCACTCTCTCCAACTACCTGAAGGGAGGTTGTAGTCAGGTGGGGGCTGGGCTCTTTTTCCAGGCAACTAGCAACAAGACAAGAGGGCACAGCCTGAAGCTGCTCCAGGGGAGGTTTAGGTTGGATATTAGGAAGCACTTCCTCATGGAGAGGGTGATTAGACATTGGAATGGACTTCCCAGGGAAGTGGTGGAGGCACCATCCCTGGATGTGTTCAAGGCAAGGCTGAATGTGGCACTTAGTGCCATGGTCTAGATGGTGTGGTGGTGTTGGTCATAGGCTGGACTTGATGATCTTAAAGGTCTTTTCCAGCCTTGGTGATTCTGTGATCTGTGATCTAACCTGGGTGTCAGTGTTAGGTAGCTGCATTACTGCACCACTGTAAAAAACCACACCACCAGTCTTAGGAGCTGCCAGACACTTTGTAGCTGAACTCTTCACCTTGTCCTGCCCAGAGCCTCCATTGCTGCCTGTCCTCTTCAGGCAAAGCCTCTCTCCACACCTCGTGGTGCTGCTTCCACCACTGGGTGTAATCCTCCTGCAAGTGGTCAGTGATCCCCATTCCCGAGAGACTGAAGATAAGAAACCTCTGTCTCTTACCTACAATCTACTAATCCTTCTTCAAAAGCCTGAAAAACAACCATCTGGACATCACAGCAGCCTCCTGACAGAGGGAAGACTTGCATCCAAACATGTCTTTCACACTGAGTGAGGTATGTGGTGAACCCTCAAGGGACCTTCTGTGTAGGTTAAATGGTGCTCACTGGCCATATAGGTGCAGGGGAGGGCTCCAGAGCCAACATGGTAATTTTGTGGGGCTCAGCTGTAAGCTAGAGGACTGAGTTGCTGGCTGTCCAGTAGAAACCCAAACTCATATAAGACACAGACAGCAAGTAAATTCGGGTTTTGAGGCTCTTGGCACTACCCAAACATTAAATCTAGGAACCCAGTGCTTTCTATGTGGTTCAAAAATAGTAATACCTGAACAGTTTTAGTCACAGAAGAAAAGGGACCAGACCTTTAAAAGTCTGACACTTCCTACACTATTTCTGGATACTTCCAGAAGCAAAGCAATTGTGTATCAAACCAGCCTCACTCTTGAAAACCTGGAAGGTCAGAAAGCCTTGCTTCTAAATCAAGATCCCTTTAGCCGTCCTCCTTACAAACCTTTTAATTCTAAACATCCAAAATACCAGGAAATAACCAATTCCAAAGAACCACAGAGGGAGACTGGGTCCCCCACTCAGGACTCTGGACCTCGTGCACAGCCCACAAATTGCCCTCATGAAAAGACTCATCCTTCCCAGACTCAGAGGCATCATCTTTCTCTGTCACAGGCAGCCTGTGGGACCCTGTTGTGTATTATCAAATGTTTACAGGTTCCACTGACTTCAAAGGCAAGAACCTCATAGCTTTGGGGATCTGAGTCTGTGCCCCTTGGGACTAAATCTGGTAAAGAAAAAAAAAAAAACACAAACGTTATGGTACAACAGAGTGCAACCATACAGTGATCAGGCCACAGAGTAACTGGCATTCACTGAACTAGAGAAGGAATCAAGCACATCCTGGACAATGCATAAAATACCTGCTTTTGAAATAGTCATCTTTGTTATGGCTATTTAACTGCTGTCCAACTATTGGGATGAAGTCATAGAGGATTGTGAAAAGTCATTTCACTCACATCTACAAACATTACAAGGAAAATGAGGGTTATCAGGAGCTTAATATAACTTCACACAAGCACAGAAAAAAATGCTCCACAGGTCTTATTCATCCCTGTGGGCAGGAAGCATGAAAAAGAGACTCAGGTGAAGAAAACACACACTTTTTATGTGGTGCAAAAGTCTGAACCAGAGTGTCCTCAACAAACTACCGTGCTTCGCTTTCATCCCAGCTCCACACGATGCTCTGCACAGCGCGTGCTGCCGCTGCTTGCTGTCTTGGCAGCATCAGCAACTGCTCCTGGGGTATCCGCCTGTTTTCACACTTCCTACTGTGAAAGAAGCCAGCAACAATACACTCTGCCAGGCAGAAGGCAGGGAACTGCCAGGGATCCTGTTCGAGTGCTGCAACCCATCCAGAACCCAAGCAGTGATCAGGGCTCCAGCTCAACTACTTCACATTTCATTCACAGCTTTTCTTTGGTGATGTGTAAATAAATGGAAGATAATCACCCAGTAAACAGCCCCCTGTTCTAGAAGAATACTTCCAGAGACACATCATCTGCTTTCAAAAGCTCCTGAAGAGGATCCCTTGGGTAACTAAAGCTGCTAGCCAATTCTCACCAGCCAGAGTTTTCAGGTGATTCATCTACTTGTTTCAGTTCGTAGTGTTTGTTCACCTTGGTTCACACCACACCTTCAGTTTCAAGGCAAAATCATAAACCATTGCACTGGAGCAACTGCGGGTGTGATGAACACTGGCAGGAGGTGGGAGGGAATAGATGAAGCAGTGAGAGTGTCCTCAAAGCTCTTGCCAGAGGAGCTGCAATGTGGAACCGTACCCTGTGTCTGGAACTTAGCTGTGTAAAATGGGGTTACTCTTTTTTAGTTTTCTTTCCACTGCAATGCTTGGTGTGGAAGTGTGAGCAGCTGCTTTGGACTCAAGCCCTATCTTCACAATAGCCTCAGAAAGAAAACAGTCAGAGAGCTACTTGCCTGAGTCAAAAGCTGCTGCTCATGGACAGAAAGCAGTTTGGTAACTAAAAAGGGAGGAGAGACAGGAATGTCAAAAGTTTGTGACCAATTTGTCACGAGATGACTTCTCAGCTCCACTTGCTTTGCCTGTAGTTACCTCAAGTGCAGTGGGCAGGAAGCCCTTGAGGGGAGCTTGGCAGCTGTGACATGACTATCAAATGGCATCCTACAATAATCATGGCTGTGATGACAGGACTGCTGCATACAGTCAGAAACTACAGTGTTGTGTTTAGGGATCATAAAACAGCTTCACAATTTAGTTATCGATTTTGATATTAATTCAATAACAACTGAGTTTTTATTCAAGAATGGGACAGCCTGTAGGAAAGTTGAGTTCCCTTTGAAGCATCTCAAAGCTGAGACAAAGAATATGATTTCTGTAAAATTCTGTGATAATTCCAATGCTTTATGACACTCTATGGCATAGAAATTAACAGGCCAACATACTTGTTGATATACCACCAGCTCTCTGCAGCTAAAATTTTTTAAAGGTCATTATTTGCCATGGTTCACTATGCTATTACCCAATTACTTTGGTGGCTCTGAAAGCAGAATCCTTTACAATAGAATACATTCCTGTGCATCAATATCTCTTTTAGGTTAAAAGTGGTTTGCAGTTTTCAGGTTACCCTACCAGAAATGCTGGTGGTAACCATTCTTGGGCTTCTAAATTTCTGCTGTCAGCTGAATCCAGCCACTAATATAATAGCCTTAAAAAATATTTTGAGTAAACAGTGTTTTACTGTAATTCTAATTTGACAGGACCTTTTTTTTCCCCTTGTAAGTTATACAGCATAAAAAAACCCCTGCAGTTTCCAAATAGTACTTACAAATTCTCTAAGTGCTACTACTCTGTATCTTTCAAGGAGCATCAATACCAAACGCTTTTACCACACATGTTAGGAGACCCTTGCCACGTGTGTTTAGAGCAGTGCTCCCTCTGGTCTGGCTCCAAAGTTAAAGCATCTGAAGTGTAAATTGTGTGTGAGACAGCCAAGGAAACCCTCTTTCCTTTAACCTTGTTAATGGCGAGCCAGATGGAACCGCTGAGGCCACCCATTGTTAGGGTTTGCATTTTTGTGTAATGCCATGGTGTAGGTCCATAGGGCCCCATGAATTCCCCTCCTCTGAATATATACTGTGCTGTTAAAGGCACTGAAAGGATCAAGCTCTGCTCTGAGAGCAGCTGGCTTTGTATTTTTTAATGGTTGTTAGCAGCAGCAGCAGGTCTATTCTACTCCCCCATTCTCCCCCTGCTCTTCTTAAAATCCTGATTTGTCAGTTCTCGAGTGAAACCAAGCCCTGACTCTATCCTATGCAGCCCATCGTACATTACCTCAGGTTCATTCCCCCAAATATGAATCAAAAAAGTCTCAGGTTCTCCCTTTTTTGCAGCCTCAAACCCTGCCCCAGTCTTAACTGCACCAGTAATCATCACTGACTTCATCAACAGTCAGGTTGTAATTTCTTTCCTACCAAACCCAGGTAACCTGTGCCTGCATAATTTTTGTTACTAATCATTGCCTTCTGAAAGTTTGGTCAAATGTTCCTGTCTCGACCTCTTTTGTGCCTTCAAGATGAAAATGGAAGCAAGGAGTTTGGAGTAAAGATTGCTCCCAACAGAATCCTCAGTCAGAGAAATAAGGAGAAGCCTGTAAATTGTGACATGCCAAGACCCACCAGTATAGTGCTTGGGATGTAGAAGAGAACATCTTGCCATGCCCGTGCCATGACGCAGTAACATCAGACATTTGCTGATGAAAAAGCTGCAACACTTGATGTAACAGAGGTAGTGAAAAACCCACAGGACTTTGTCTGGCTCCCTGGCAGGTCTCCAGCTGTGGTGAGGCAGCACAAGGTGTCAGCAGTTGGCAGAGAAGCTGTTCTGAATGGGATGAGGAAAGTGCAAAGCCAACCCTCCAACCCTTCCTTCCCAATGGGCCTGCCATCAGAAAAGCAAACTGCACCTCACAAAAAGGAGACTGCAGCCAGAAATGACTGAGTTGCACCACTGAGCACCAAATAATGCATCGACGTACTGGCTCCTGAGGCCAATGCAGTTAGCACAACCTGCAAGTGTTGTTGGAGGGATGCTGCAAACAATTCCCTGTTGTTACAGAAACTACAGAGGCTGTTGCAGCACTGGGGCTGATCAGGTTATTAAAAGGGATGAGAAACCATAATCAATACTTTAGATCAAATTCCCTGACCAGTTCAAAGTGCCTTGCTTTTGTACTACGTTGGCAGGTTAAGGAAGGAAATCCCACTACCTGATCCTCAGGTCAGTGCCTCATCTGAGATACTACTCATTAAAATATATGATATTCCTGTTGTTCCCAGCTGGCCTGTGTGCCTTTGGGAAGAGGAGCAAGGAGATACCTGAAGCTCAGCAGTGCTGAGTCAGCTCTAGTATGAACTGGAGTTCAGTCAAGGACCTGATAGTTTCTCTTATTTTCTTTCCCCAAATTGCTGCAGACACTGTCAGGAAGAGCAGCTTCCCTGTCCTACATGCTCCCCAGAAGCAGAAAAATGCCAGCCAAACTCCTCTGGGGTTCCTATAACCTGACATAAAAGGTTTGGGGCAACCATGGCTGGCTGCCAAAGGGGAAGACCAGTGAATTGGGGAACCACAAGAAATACATACTAGCAGGAAAGGCAGGACATGATCATCTCTACCTTTTCCCCACAGCAAGAAGGTCAGTTTAAATCCTGTCCCACACCCTTTTATCTTTTACATAAATAGTAGGGTGCAACGTAACACAGTTACTTTAAACTTGAATATTTCTTTAATGTGGTTGCCCTGAAAGGCTGCCCAGATACTATGAGGTGGCCCAGTGAGATACACTGCACGAGGCACAGCAGTTTTGTATTCACTATGTTGGTAAAAACATTTCTCATTTCAAATCATAAATCACAGGGGAGCACAGGAGGTTAAAAAACAAGATAAACTCTTGGGCTCATTTAGTTATTTTTTACCTATTTCAGAGTTCATGTGGTAAACCTTATTTTAACTTATAATCTTCCTTTACACCCTGTAACAGATCCTTTTTGAGGGCCAAATTACCTTTAGGACATTTCCATAGTCTAAGAAAATGATCTAGCTCACAAAATACAAATGCTAGGCAAGGTGCAATAATAAAAGGCACGATTTGCAATTGATGAACTAACATTGCACTTCACCCACTTTTTCTGATTTTTCCAGGTCTTCTCTACTAGGTAGGATGCACGGCTGTCATATATATTTTGAGACTGGACTGGCTTGCTTGCCATTGCCTACAGTTTTATGTCCATCTTTAACAAGCAGTCTTAACCCTAAGTCCATATGCCAAAGTAAAAGCTGTTAATAACCCTGGACTGATGTGACACTCAGTACTTTAGCACCCTAGGATGGAGATTATATGCCCCCCTCGATTTCAGCATGCTAAGCTTCCTTGAAGCTTTGTTTCTTTCACAGGCAGCTGTCTGCATTTCCATACCATATCCTGCCTCTCACCACCAGAGTTAAAATCACGTGTATGTATCACTTAGAAAAAATATCTCCAAAATTATTTTTCCTACGAAGTCTTGTAGCATCTAGTAGTTCAGCTAGTAACTTTCCTCTGGTGATGATGACAAGAAAACCTTAAGCTGTCCTAGAAAGGAAAGTCATCAATAAATGAGGACTTTAGTTACCAATACAACAGTCTTTGTACAAAAGGAACTCTGAATAACATCAATAACACTATAGAGCTTTATCATAAATTATTTTTTTTAATTAACTGGTTGTTTGTTTTTTATTGGGGGTGTTGTTTGTTTGCTCGGTTTATTTTTTTAAGGTACTCGTTTCAGGAACATAGCAAATTAGCATTTTTGAACATACTTTTATACTTGATCAGGATTTGCTTTGAAAATTCACTGATTCCTAGCAAAATCTAGGAAAATATGCATGTCTGGAAATACCAGGGAATATAATTTTCCTTTTTTAGAAGGCTGGAAAAAAAAAACAACATTGAATGAATAATATACTGGGCTTCACAAGGTTATTGACACCAATGTGTACTTTTCAGCTTTACACTACTACTAGCATTAAGTGCTGATTTTATAGACAACTTTCTTTCCATTCAGTGAGAAAATTTCCTTTGAAGAACTAATATTAGGAAACTTGAAACATCGACTTCTTCTGTATTACACACACACACACTCTATAACTGATGCATATAGTAAAATTAGAAAGAATATGTTTTCTGCTCCTGTGTGTGAAATTTATGTTATTTTTTCCCTTGTCACAAGCAAGGCAGGTTATCATTTTAGTGCATTTAAGTTCCAAAGTAAAACTCTGCAACCCTGACACACCTAATATGGTCTGATGGCTGGGAAACAACAGAACACTACAATAGGAAATGCTAGTTTTAGTACATCTCTCCAGTTGTCCTCACAGCATTCCAAACTAATGCAACAGAAGCAGAAAAAAGAAGAAAGATACTGCTCAGAGGAAGCTGGTGGGGAGGGAAGAGCTGTGATTACACCACGTGCTGCACTCCTCCAAGCCAACCACTCGCAGTTTGCAAGTTTTGAGGAGCAAGCAGGAAGAGAACTGAGAAATTACCACTGCATGGGCACTGCTCTGCCGTGCTAAGCCACCAAACTAGAAGCTAACAGTGAATTAAGCCTGATCACTGCAGCTTTTAAAGGTTGCTCTTCAGTCCCACAAGCACGTTGGGCACAGAGGTGAGGAATGCTGTTTACTTTCCCAGTCAGTCGCCAACTTCCCGCCACGGTGTAGTTTAATAGACAAGTTAATGGTGTGGTGGCACCAAAACATTTTCTCATCCTGTTTTCTTTCCCTGGCCAGGAAAACCACAAGCTGCAGCCCTGCTAAAAGCATGGATTATTGTTCTTGTGGAGAGCTGGTGTGCAGTGGGATCTGGAACTTCAGTTCTGCATGGCAGAAAAGGCCCTTGCCTGAGGTCTTGATGATGCCTATTTACACATTTTTGAAGGCCAAACCCAACTTCCTGCAGGATTTTGTGCTCCTGAGCTTTCCTCCAAGACAACCCTGTGGGCTCTTATCACCACCTGCCACCAAGGAGGGCAGACCTCGCATCACTCCTACTACAGGGGCCACAAAGCTGCTGTCACCTTGCAGGGAATGTCTCTGCCACACGGAGCAGCGAGCACAACATCTCATGCTGAGCTGCCTGTAGCGTTTTGTACTGCAGACAAACCCACCAAATGCAGAGCTGTTAGCACCAGGCATCCCCCACACTCCACCACCCTAGCCTGTTTGTTCCTCAGTACCCTTTTTTTTTTTTCTTCTATTTTTTTTTTTTCCAGGATTAGTTTCTCTCAATTACTGTCCCTGAACTGGCTCTCTGCAGGATTAGATCAGCACCAGCAACCCTGGGAGAAAGGACCACAATGTTAAGGCTGTCCAGTACCTGGGAAATTCCTGTTTCTTCAAGCTTACACAGTACAGAAAAATCAACAACAAAAACACCTAGTATGCTTTATACTTAAAATTACCATGGTGTCACTTTTCAACCATAATAGTGTCTCTCTAACAAAGAAAAACATCCTGAAAGGTGTTTGTCAGCCACAAAAAAAACCCACTGGCTGTGTGTCCCCTGGGGATGTCAGCATGTGAAGAGAGTCAGTCCCAAGACCCATCTACATATTAATGGACACAGGCATGTGATACAGAACCAGCCACTGGAAGTTTATGCACTTGATATTTAGCATATTTGATTTACAAGCATGTACAAAGGAAAAAAAATACATCTCAGGATGTTCAATGCCTACATTGACAATAACCTAAATGTACACATTTACTGTGTGTGTAATAACACCATTATTGACTCAAGAAATTTTAAGTTATCCCCCAAATATGAAGGAATCTGTCTTGGATTGTCCCTGAGAAAGGGTATAGCCTGGGGTTGGGCTAAGGCCATCTTTGTACCTTCCCCATCTGCTGAGGGGTAAATACCAATCCAGTTGCACTTGGTAGGGGAATGCTGATGCTGACCAGACTGCAGACTTCATCTTTCTTCCAGAGGGGCTCTTTTCCTCTGTAGAAAGAGACTGCAGCATGGGCAGAATTAAGTTACTGGCGTGCTATGCCAAACAGGTCTCTAGGGCTGCATCTATTAACAGCATCCTCAGGAGAACTCTCCTGGCCACATTGCTTGACCATTTCAGCAGTCTGAGCCTGTGGGCGTGTTTGGCAGCACCACAAGTGCTGCCTGTCTGAAATACCAAGAGGGGCATTTTACAAGTGCCTGCCTTTTTATAGTGAGTGCCCTGCAGCCCATCCTCTCCCAGGAGGGGCCACCCTGGCACACCTGAGCCTGTTCATCAACATCCCACAGGGCCCCAGCAGAACCCCTACCTTCAGGACAAACACATGGCTTCCTTCCTCAAACAGTCTGTGCTCAGCCACCAAAAACCAGCCCTCCCACTGCCTAGGACTACTCAGCAGTCACAGCACACCTACAAGGAGCCTTGGCACTTGGCCCCAAGCTGTTCCCCACCAGGCTCCAGTGCACCCACAGCTGTGGCCACGCACCCTTTGCACTGGTTTGCACGGATACCACACACCCCACCAGACACACACAGAGTGGCTGGGGTCCCTTGGGTGGCTACAGCAGGGTGAACACCCAGCCTGCCCCAGCAGAGCTGTGTAACAAAGCCCTGGCTAGTCATGCACCCAGGGCTACAAACCTGTGCTGTCCTCTGCCTCTTGGTCAGCTCACCGCTGACCCATGTTTGGTACTCCAGTTCCTCTGAACCATATGAAAGATGCACGTCAAAGACATTTCTCTAACTATTCCTCACCTTTTTTTGGGGGGGAAGTAGGGGCAAAAGGAAGGTGAGCACCACAACCTGCCTGATTCAGGGCAGAAGGATGCCAAATACCTGTCTACTGGCACTGGAAGACTTCAGTCCACAGAAAGCATCAGGTCAGAAGCAGCCCTGCCTCCATCTGCCATGGAGAGATGAGCACTGTCCACCTACCAGTTCTCATTAATCCAGTCAGCCCCAGTCCTACAAACTACCTAGGTTCATA
Source organism: Hemiprocne comata (assembly GCA_020745705.1). NCBI lineage: Eukaryota > Metazoa > Chordata > Aves > Apodiformes > Apodidae > Hemiprocne > Hemiprocne comata. The sequence goes on along the minus strand of CM036588.1, from coordinate 118,512,443 downwards.
TCCAGCAATCCCTTTTTACCACATTTCCTCCTCATCTCTAGTTTTTCACAACCCTACTTTCACTTCCATCCCAATTCTACTCCTAACTGTCACGTTTAACTTTTGGATACCGATCTGCACAAACCATTGCAGAGGTTACAGCTGGCTACTTCAAGGAAATGAGGATTTTTTTAACTGACAAACTTAAAGTATCATTTAATAAAGCACAGCCTTTTGGTTTTTTTAAACAGAGTTGTTTCAAGTCTTTACACATAAACCTGTCCCTGAGGCATCTCTTATTTTTTCTTCAACTAAATGATGATGTGCTTTCAGAAAACAATTCCAAGTTAAGTGAAAATGGGTTGATATGCCACACACAAACTGTAGTCCTCTACACTGTAACAAAATATGCCAGCTTAAGCAAATTTACCACCTGCTACCATAGAAAGGGAACGTGGTGGTATCCTGTTCCCAACACAGCATCTCATTATAGCAGCTGGATGTTTCCACTACAGTGACTAGTGTGCATACAGTGTCACAATTCATTTCCAGCATTAACACCACCTTACAACTCACACACTTTTTCACTTACAGTCTCAAACATAATCTGCAATTCAAGATTTTTTTTTCAGGTTTGTGAAAACTCTCAACTGACCTTCCTACACGAGCGAGACCACGGATGCCAAAAGCACGTGGTGACATGGTTACTTGTGTTGTCACCTGGCCTAAGGAGTGCAAACTGACACAGCTCTACTGATGCAGCTTTGTTTTGTCTAATACCTCCTGCAGCAAACGGGGGGTAATGTAAAGCAATGTCCTCCAGATGCACCAGCAGAGAGGAGAAACCAGGAGAAAGACACGTGCAGTGGCCATGCTGGCTACACAGAGACAGAGAAGGGACTGTTGGCTGGTTAGAGGAAGATGTCCTACTAATGCAAGACATGCAGCAGCTTTTAGATGAAGGTGATGTTTCGTTTGGCTTTTTTTTAATTAATGAGGTCATCAACACGAACATCTCATTCTGAACTGATCTTTTACTAAGTCATCCTCCTTTTGATACTTGCTTTCTTCACTGCAGCTGAGGCAACCTTTCATAGCTCTACTGTGTATAAATTGATGTGTAAACTATACATGTGTATACAACACATCTATACTACAGATTTAGTAAGATTTTTTGGCTCTTCACAATAAAGTCAATCTTCTATAAAATGCAGCTTAACATTACACTACTGTAAAGATCTATCCTGCCAAATTAAAAAGCTTTCAAATTTGATTCATTCATATTTTATGCAGAAATTAAGCAAGAAATGTGGGTCTGTCCTGGTTTGAGGAAAATGAGATATAAGAGTTTAGGTATTTTATGATCTACTTCTAAAGATTTTATGGATAGCTGTTGCCTGAAGTATCTCCTAGATATTGCTGTTTACCTGGTATTAGGAACTATAACCACTATAACCACTACTTACAAAGAAAACCAATACACTTCTTTGCTGGCTTCTCATTCAAATTAGCAGGCAGAAACAGAGAACACAAAAGCCAACAGCCCCTTCAACAAAAGAGGTCACCAATAATCCAGATTTCTGAAACCTTTTGAACTCGACTGCGTTAATACAAAAAGTATTTTCTGATGATTCTTATTCTGAAAAGGAGGGGGGCAGTGCAGGCTAAACCCTAGAAAGCAAAGCAGAAGAAATAATCACTTTATGGCAGTTTGTGGTAAGGAAGTGACTCAGATGAGGCAAATTACAGAGTCCATTTGGAGACACTGATTCCAAGGGCACTGGGGGCTGCAGTCAGGAATCTGACACAGCTGCACTGCCAGAAACTTCACATAAGCCTGAAAATACTATTTGCAGTAATTCTGAACGCTTTTGTCTAGCTCTGTAGCAGTTTTTTGTTGTGAAAAGAACATGTGATGGAACTGAGGATATGTTCTCTACCTATTTCTCACACAGCAAAAAAAAAAAAAAAAAGCAGGGTTTCATCAGAAAAGTGAAATATCATTTTTAAGCCATTCATTGTATTATAACTTCTCCAAGTTTTGAATTCTCTCTTCCTCAAACTCAGCAAGCAGTCTACTCTGTCCTGCAAGCTACTGCACACAAAACTTGGAGGCAGATCTTAGTCCATTTAGAACTAATGCAACAATAATGAAGGGATGAAAAACCTCCAGCACCCTAGAGCAGTTTTCGATCTGAAGATCTCAGGTATCTATAGACTACTTTTAAAGGGTGGGGCAAAAGATAGTCAAGAAAAGCAGGCTTGTGGACAGGATGTTTGACTCAAACATCATGAAACAAGAGGATACATACCTCCAGCAAAAATCCTGAGGAGCAGGTCTTCCAGATCAAAAACTGTGTGCACATCACTCCTCTCTAACAATAGCCAAGAATCATAATTACTATTGTAACTAAAATCAACAGTGTTTGAAAGTATTGTATGGGCTAAGAAGGAAACCAATTCTGCATTGAAGAGTTTAATCTAAACAGACAGAAGAGATGGTATAGAAAGGGCTTTGGCAAACAAGAATCCTGTCATGTCAGGCACACTAACTTTGTAATTGTGTAACATTTTTCTTTACTAATTAGCAAGTTCTCTGTTCCTTCACGATGACCCACGTGTTTTCACAAGTGGGTAACCAAGGCTGGTCTGTAAAACAGAATTAGCTCTCCATCCATCAATCCCACCTATTTATTTCCCCACAGAGAGGGCTGCAAGAATTGCAAAATGGCTGATCAGAAGCTACCCCATTTTATCCCAAAAAATTCAAACAGGGAACAGGTTCCAAGATAAAACAGCTTTCAGGGTTGGTCCTGCCCCTTCAAATGCTCCCTGCACTGCCAGGGTCACCGGGCACACCCGGCCACAGCAGCCCTGGCAGCTGTTGGAGCTGCCCCAGCCACCCTTGTGAAACGGCAGGAAGGAAGCAGACCAGTGGCTGCACTGTGGGAAGGGACCATGGGCTCCTGCACTCCACAAAGGCTCCTCCTGCTCTCCCTGCTTTTCCTTCCACGAAGGAGGAAGAGATGATGGGGATCATTTTGCTCTATTTCCCCTCAGGTCCGAGTCAGGGCTAAAAGCCACGAAAGGAAAGTCTTCAGCATTTAGAGGAAGACTTGGGGAAGTTTTAAGCTCACAAAGGGGTTTAAATCTCATATGCTTCACTATCAAGGGAACAATAATAACATGTGGAGGTTAGATGCAGATGGCTGTCTGCTTGAATGTAGCTGTATTTAATAGTACTTTAATTAGTTAGCCATACCTACAGTTACTGTAATCCATGCACTAGTAGAGCTTGAGCTGTGAGATACCCATAACTTTCTGTTTTCTCTCCTGCTAGGTGGGTTTGTGTGCTGAAACACAGGCCTGGCTTTTGCATACAGTCTTGAAACCACTTCTGTTTGCAATCTGAACAAGCAAGACCAAAATGTGACTTGCTTACACAAATACTTGATCTTGCATAATTTTCAGATGTAGAAAGGTGTCTTTTTCTAGATATCATCTTTGGAATCGATTGTACAGGTGAAAGATTAAGTCCTCATTCCTCTAAAAACACATACTAATGAATTTTGAACTATGACAGACAAGAACAAACAGACAGTGCTGAGTTTTTTTAAATCAATTTATAATCTATGAGAAACTTTTCCTTGGGGACAAGTTTGCACTGGAAAAGAATTCACATTCGAAAAGCTGTAAGAAAAAAAGATGCTTACAAGTGTTTTTAAGCATCACAGACAGGAAATTGTAATATGGGAGTAATTTTTCCCCTGTACTGAGAGCACCTTTATTTTTCAATGACAGCAAGGGGTCTTCAGCAGACCACAAGTAAGATTCAGGTTCCACAACACTTAATATTGCTGCTTGTAAGAAACACAGCTAATTCAGTGCATGCAGGCTGTATTATCAGATCCTGAATGATTATCCTAAAATATGTTGCACAAAAGCATTTTTGTATGGAAAATACATAGTGTGCTTATACTGAACATGCATTATGTTTCTGCAGCAAAAAAAAAAAAAGTAAAAATCTTCAGTGTTAATGTCCTCAAATAATATAAATTGCTTGTGTCAACAAACACAGTACAATTAGCTTGTTACCCTTAAACTGAGTTTAAAATAAGCAAATTGTTTGATGACTTTGATGTTTTCCACCCAAAATGTGCTGGCTAATTTTTCCATTCCAGTTCCCATTCCAATCTTTTAACTGCCTTAATCTCCTGCCCTCAGATGTTGACCTCCTAAGAACAGAGGTCATAGGTTAGCACAGACAGACCTCAAAAGATCTGGACTATCAATTCATGCCTGAGAGATTTCTCTTCCACAAAAGAACCACTAAAAAAGCAAATTCCAAAATCCAGCTCCACAGGCTGCATAAAATGTAAACTTGTTGATATGCTACCTTCATAAACATTCTAAAAAGATGGGATCTAAACAGTATGAATTAATTCCTGTAGGATACAAAAAGAAATAAAACCAATGGCATCAACATGGACTAATGACTGAACTTCAGAGTTAAAAAAGGAAAGCTCTAGATAGGAGGGAGCTTCTTTAACCACAGACATGTATGTTTTAAATGTTTCTAAGATCTACATTTGAAAGTAGCATTTTTCCACACCAGGCATTTTTAAACATGGTTTGTTCTCTTGTGAAGTACGAGATGAGGTAACTCAGAAAATGAAACAGCACCAGTTTACACACATTTTGCCCTTTATTAGTGAGACTGCTACCTCTTTTTCTTTCATAATCAGCCATACAACAGATTCCTTGCTGCTCGTTTGGTCAGGGAGTGTGCAGCTCTCATTATAAAAATGCCAGATGTTTCTTTTCGATACGTAAATGAAATGTATAAATTGTAAAGGAGAACGATAACTTGATGAGGCTGCAGTGAGTTAGAAATACAGGGATAACAAGAATTACCTTGGGTAAAATTATTTCTGAGCTCCGAGTAAAATCTGTACGTTGCACAATGTGCATGAGGACAAAAATTCTGAGATGATTAGTGATACTCCCACATTTAATAACATAAGATCGCACTGAACTATTTAACAAAAAAAGTAAATTAAAACACTCTGTGGATTTTTTTTTTGACTTAGCAAACTAAAGTGCTTAGCACATTTTAACTAATTATTAAAAGGAGACGTAGGCACATATTCCTAGCAATTGTTATATGAGCAGCTAACCACGATTCTCCAAAAATACACCAAAGCACAAAAAACATGGAAAATGAGCCTGATCAACAGGAAATGAAAGGTTTTTCATATACTTACTAGAAAGAAGTGACTTACAGCAACTCATTCAGAAAAAAAAGAATGTAAATAAGATTAAGCCCTTAAAAGGTAAATTAAATAGGCTTAAATCTGAGCTATATACAATTTCTAATCCTATTGGCAACTACTGATGATTCCCTCCTATGGACGAAAGAAGTAACACTCCATAATATTATAGAACAACTCATCTCATTATGCAGACACAGACTGACACCCCCCCCATTGTTTCGTTTTACATTACTAGTTTAGCACAACAAAAAGGCAGAGGTACTTTATTTTAAACACTAGCAAATCTGAAGCTGAATTTGAAGCATTGAGCTATTGCAGCTTTTTGCATTGGTCAAAAGATACCCATTTATCATTGAGGAAATCAAAGCATTCTGGTTAAACTTTGATGCAAAGGCTGTTGCAACATTAATTGCAGACAATGAAATCAGAGCAGTCTGTGGTTTGCTATTGTTTTCAGAGCTGTCTGAAGTAAATTAAATGCTTAGCATTTAAACTGTCCAACAGCTAAAAGAGTAAAACTCCAGTAACTTCAGTAAAAAAGCCATTCAGCAGCAGAGCAGCACAATTTAAATCAATTTTTGTACTTTCAACTATTCATTGTAACAGCTCTGGTGCCAGGAGACTCAACACCAATAAGATTATAAATGAATGGAGATCAAAGAAAAGAAATTGTTTAGCTCACTGCCATATTTCATAGCGACCCTTCACAACTCTCCTCCTTAACTGTTCCATAGGTCTGTTACTGAGCAAACCCAGCTCCCTCTGCTCCATCAGGAACTCTGTCCTCAGCTCCCTATTCCTTCAGCTCAACCACAGCCACCTTGGTTCTCTCTTGCACAGAGACGTGCCATTTCTTCCGTGACACGAGTCCCTTCATCCCCATCCTACAGTGTCACAGAACAGTTTCAAAGAAAAACCAGTCCAAATCCTCAAGCCTACCCGGTCAGGAGGGTTCAGGCTAATTTCTACCCAAGCAAATTCAGCACTCAAAAGAGAAGGAAACAATTCACATGCAGTAACAGCCTGTGAACCGACGTATTGGTTCTCCTACATGCCCTTTTCTCATTTACTGCATGAAGTATGAAATAGTTATTGTAGATTTCTTTAGCCTGCTCAATTCAACGCTTGGAACTCACTACTAAATCCAGCTAAATCTTGAACATCATACAGAAGCACTCTGGGGACTCTCACTAAGGTATCTTCATGCATTACAAATATTAATCACTTTGCAGTGGCTCTGTGAAATGATGTGGTTTAATCGGTCTCAATGAAATGCACAGGATTCTGGAGCACAAGAAAAGAGTCAAAATCGTTTTCCAGAGGAAAATGGGTGCCCAGTCTGAAATATTAAGAGTCCATCGAGCTGTTACTACTTTTTAGCACCTGATATGTTTAGGGCAAAGCTGAAACTGAGCAACTGTTACAGCTGGGGTGCCTTTGGTGGTTCTGCAAAACAAACTCCAGATGTGCTAAATTTGTCACCTGGTAAACAAAGAACACACAATAAGCAGATTACTGCTAAAAGTCCCATTTTTTATCAACCCTCCCAGATCTGTTGGAATCACCTCAGTCTTCACAGAGCTGCAAAGCAGGACTTCTGCTCCTTGTGCATTAGCTCTTGACTTGCAGTGATCTTGCAAAATGGAGGAAACTTTGACTCAATCCCTCTTTGTGTCCATCATGGAAGAGGGGGGATTCAGGCTTCTCTGCCCTCCCTGAAGAGTGCCCTAACTATCAGCACTGAGGTGATCATTTGGAGACTAGGAAAACTGTATTTCTCATATTGCCACAATTTTCAATGGCCTGTCCTCCCCTCTCCAAGCCCTTCTCTTCCCTCTCCTCCCCAATCTCCTTCCACATTTTCATTTTCACATTCCTGCTCCTTCCTAATCTCCCTATCTGTTGTCCTTGAAAAATCTTCCTGTTGCCCTGCCTGAGGGCTCATGGGCATCACAGGAGCATTTCTATTTGAGCTCCACTGTCCCTTCTCTCAACAGCTCCCCATAACCAGAAGAAGCAACTGCCAAGTCCCACTCTCAATGGAGGATGCCCCATCACTATGCAGGGGTGGCTTAAATGGTACTTTTTTTTCCTAAAATAAACCTACCTCTGCTGGTGTAAATATGCCCTTAAAGCCATGATTTCTTTCAGGACATAGCCTATGCCTTATTACCTGCTTGAGAAGTCCTTTAGCTCACTGTAGGTGCACTTGGGGGGGTGGGGGCTGTGCAGAGTGGGAACAGTGGTGCCGTGCTTGCACCACCACTACAGGGATGACTACCTGTGTGACACATCCCTCTTATATAATGAGCTGCTAAGCTTCTTGACAAAATAAGATATTGAAGTAAATTCACATTTTTAAATGATTCATATTTAAGTAGGCTTGATCTTTAAGTGTCAAGGACAGAAACATGAAGCCACAGTTAATAAAAGAAACAGCTGTAGGAATTTGGAATTCTATTACAGCACAGACTTCAATAATTTGAAGTTAAAGGGCTCCAGAACTTTTATTCCATCTGAAAAGCTTCAGATTCATCAACAGCAGTAAATCAAAGGTAATGTTTTGGGAATATCTGATTTAGCAGCTATGCTATAATTCAGTTTTTTCCAACTTTCAAGTTTATGGTATCTTTTTTGAACAGGCCAAGATATATGGCAAATGTTTCCATCATCTGGAATCACTATTATAATCTTTCTTTAGTGTTATGTATTTATTACATGATTTGAGGACATTTGCTAGGTGATGCTGGAGTGCAACTTGTCAAGAAAAGAACAGAAATGCAACTATTTTCTTAAAACATAAGAAGATTTGGAGTTTAACTATTTACACTGAACATTTTTGTAGTAAAATATAGCACGGGCTGTATGCATTTTTTTTAAAAGGCAGTTTGTCCCACAAGCAGTTCTGTTCCCAGTTCTTTGATATGGGAATTCATCATTCACAGCACATGAGCAAACAAGCAGCAAGGTCTGTAGTCTGGGTCAACATCAACTGAAAAAGAAATTCCCATGAGCAGGTAAATCTTTTCAAATAATGCTTCCCTTCCCTACTATTTTCAAAGCACAAGTTTAAGTATTTACTGAGTTGGGCCCTGCAAATCTATGCACTTTTTTGTTTATTCTTGTCTACTTGAAAGTAGTATATTAGTATAGTAGTAAGAAATTAAACAGGGAGACACATTTGAATTAAGGAAGACGACATTAGTTGTTGTAGGAAGATTCTTAGAAACAGAAATTATGTTTTGTAAATTATTTACTGAAATACTCCTAGCATATACTGCACTGCAGTTATGCATGATCTCTGTTAAACTGAACAAAGTTCTCAGTTCTTTCTTGCTTCTAAATTCCTTTAGCTATGAGGAGTGATTGCTACAGGTCAGACTCCAGTATGATCATTAGGCATATCACAGAATCACAGAATCACCAAGGCTGGAAAAGACCTTTAAGATCATCAAGTCCAGCCTATGACCAACACCACCACACCGTCTAGACCATGGCACTAAGTGCCACATCCAGCCTTGCCTTGAACACATCCAGGGATGGTGCCTCCACCACTTCCCTGGGAAGTCTATTCCAATGTCTAATCACCCTCTCCGTGAGAAAGTGCTTCCTAATATCCAACCTAAACCTCCCTTGGAGCAGCTTCAGGCTGTGCCCTCTTGTCCTGTCACTGGTTGCCTGGGAGAAGAGCCCAGCCCCCACCTGACTACAACCTCCCTTCAGGTAGTTGAAGAGAGTGATAAGGTCTCCCCTGAGTCTCCTCTTCTCCAGGCTAAACAACCCCAGCATCCTCAACCTCTCCCTATAAGACTTTCCCTCTAGTCCTTTCACCAGCCTTGTTGCTCTCCTCTGGACCCGCTCCAGCACCTCAATGCCCTTCTTGAAGTGAGGGGCCCAGAACTGCACACAGGACTCGAGGTGAGGCCTCACCAGTGCTGTGTACAGGGGGAGAATCACATCCCTACTCCTGCTGGCCACACTATTCCTGATACAAGCCAGGATGCCATTGGCCTTCCGGGCCACCTGGGCACACTGCTGGCTCATGTTCAACTGGCTGTCCACCAGCACTCCCAGGTCCCTCTCTGCCAGGCCGCTCTCCACTTCTTAGCAGTACACCACAGCAAAGGTCTGAAGATATTCTGGTACTGACTGTAAATGAGAATGAGCTCTTCTTAAAGAGGGTGAAATACTCAGAAAACAGGAGGCCTGACAAGACATGGATTAAAGGAAAATATTCAGCATTCCAAAAACAGTGTATGTACTTAAGAAACCCATCTGCTGTGCAGGGACAGCTTTACTCTACATGAGGCTGCATAAAAACGACACTTTCCTACTCATGTCATCTGCTCCTTGTACATTTTCAGATGTTTAGCTACTTACTTTAGCATCAGATTTGAATTTGTTATTATAAACAATGTGGAAAATTTGGGGCCTCTCTCTTAACTGTACACGCATACAAACGGAGACCAAAACAGGTATATCCAGGGTCCAGTCTGTTCTTCATACAAGCTTGCAGTGAAAAAAATGAGGCTTAGAAGCCACTTGGTGCTATCACTGCCACCCGTGGTTCACTTGAAGCCCGTGAACAGCCCGATCAGAAGGCATATGAAAGGGAAGTGCATATTTTGTGTGATCTGTTGATCTGTGTGCCTAACTGCAATGCCCAGTTCCTGCCCTCACCTGAGCCAGCCAGCCTGCAGGGTCATGCAAGTTCACCAGCAAGGCAGGATCTGCTGTCCTGGGGTGCATTAAGAAGACTGTGTCCAGCAGGTCAAGGGAGGTTCTCCTTCCCCTCTACTCTGCCCTAGTGAGACCACATCTGGAGTATTCTGTCCAGTTCTGGGCTCCCCAGTTCAACAGGGACAGGGATTTACTTGAGAGAGTCCAACAGAGGCTACAAGGATGATTAAGGGACTGGAACAACTGTCTGATGAGGAAAGGCTGAGAGACCTGGGGCTGTTAAGTCTGGAGAAGAGAAGGCTGAGAGGGGATCTTATTAATGTGTATAAATATCTGAAGGGTGGGTGTCAAGAAGGAGGGACCAAGCTCTATTCAGTTGTGCCCTGTGATAGGACAAGGTGCAATGGACACAAACTGGAACACAGAAGTTCCACCTCAACATGAGGAAAACTTCTTTACTGTGAAGGTTACAGAGCACTGGGACAGGCTGCCCAGAGAGGTTGTGGAGTCTCCTTCTCTGCAGACTTTCAAGACCTGTCTGGATGCATTTCTGAGTGACCTAACCTAGATTCTGTGGTGGTCCTGCTCTGGCAGGGGGGTTGGACTCATCTCCAGAGGTCCCTTCCAGCCCCTAACATTCTGTGCAAAGAGCACTTACTTTCAAGTGGCCTTGTGATGATTTTGGTAGTTAGACTGTGTGAAACCAGAAAACAGCCTTTCAAATGAATGAGAAGTTGCTTGTATGACCACCCAGCACACTCCAGTATGCTCAGGTACCCCAGGATAACCCTCACTGACCTCAGCTTCAGAAACAGCACAGCTGATAAGGGATCAAATTGACCTTTGTATCCTGCATCTATGGGCTCTTGGCTTTGCAAATTAAACAACGTTATCGATATCTACAATTTGAAATAGGATTCCCTTCATGCCTTCTGAAAGAAAAACCCTTTCATTCTAATATTATACATATTGTTATGCACAACTAACCATTTCTACACTTAGCTCCAACATTCAAGTACTGGTCTTTTGGTTTTGCATCTTGACTCCAGGCTGAGCTACGGAAATAGGAAGATAAATCCATTATCTAGTGAGGAAGGCAACTCCTGATGCTGTGTCCTGGATCTGAGGTAGAAGCTAGGCTGGCCATGGCTTGCTGTCTTCTGAGAGCAAGGCTTTCCTGCTTGTGCTCTTACTCTGGGACACTTTTTCTACATAGCTCTACACCTGGCATTTCCTGCCAGTCTGAAGTTTAGCTACACCCTAGGCTGGAGATGAAATAATGCCAAATAGTGTAGGGTCCACAGATACTGGGTGCTATATGCATCAGCCAGTGGCAGTTGTTCTGTCTTTCCTCCCTTAAGCCACCTTCCTTTTTTTGGTGAAGAAAACACAGTCTTGCAGATCTGACTCTGTTCTCATCAGGCTGGATGGACCAAGTCCTGGAATCACACCACATCTTTGGTATTCAGGAAGGCTGGGGCTCCTGAGTTCCCTTAAACACAGATGGAAGATGCAGAGATTTTAACGAGGGTTGTCTAATCAATACACGCACTAACACTTTTCAGAGGCTTCTAACTTGGATGGGTCTCCACAAAGACAAGGAAAGATTAATCTCCTACCCTAGAGATCCATCTCCAAGCCAGCTTTCAAGTCTCCAATCCACAGCACCAAGTGGCAGCTATTTTTAAAAGTTACCTATTTTTTAACCCTGTTAATAAAGCCCTGTGGTTTTATCCCACTCTTAGAAAAACCTGAACCGTTGCTAAACCTTCCAAAAAGTTGTCAGCCTGAACAAAAGAGCAAGTATGGAAAACTTTGTCCCTAATGATTGCAGTCCAGCAAAGACATAATCTTCTTAAAGTACTAGAGTGGTGCAAAGTTCTCAGCCTTTTTGATTTTTGTTTTTTTTTTTTTTTTTTTTTTAACTAGCAGCATTCTGCTGCTGTTACAAGCAGTTCATACTAGTTTAGTGGCTTATGATGGCACAGTCAGCAAATACCAGTAACAAGACCATCTCAGGCTGGTGTTTCTCTTTTATCCTTTTGCAAGGCTGTATTTTTAAGAAATCTGTGCAAACTCCATGCAACTTCTGCATTACATCTGTGCCAGTTTCTTCTTTAGAGAACAGCAGAACTGTGAACGTGATCTACCTCCAAGAGAAGCAGGAAAATTCAACCCTTTGACAGTGCAGTGCTGACACCATTTTGTGCCAAAGGCTACAACTCCCTGAAATTTTAATCTGTCTCTCTGGATGCTCTCTCTTCTTCATCCCCCCCACCAGTTAGCCCTGGTGCTGCTCAGGACCTGCCCAAAGTGGGTCCCTGGGGCTGGGCTGAGGGCAGAGGTGGACATGCCCCCTGTGGCACAGCTGTGTGCAGTGACCACCAGCCTGGACTTGCCTCCCAGCTTTTGGGCAAAGGGACTCTGATGGGCTTTCCCTATCTGCCTCAGCCCCATCCATCTGCTAAGCAGAGTTTTTATGAGCTTTTCCCATTTCAGCACTAGTTTAGGGCTCTCCTTCCAGCCTATGCCACCCCCATAATTCACATCTCCTTCACAAAAATCTGCTCGGCTTAAGCCGTAGGAGGCTTTTCTATGAAAATCAAATCTTACACTTGGCCATGATTCAGTCAGTAGAGATGGAACTGATAGAACAATTTCAAATTTGAAGTGACTTTCTATCATGTAACTTTTCCAGAGGGACCTTGACAGGCTGGAGAGGTGGGCTTGTGCAAACTGCATGAAGTTCAACATGGCCAAGTGCAAGGTCCTGCACCTGGGCTGGGGCAATCCCAGGCACAAATACAGGTTGGGGGGGAACATGGATCAAAAAGAGTTTGAAGGAGAAGGACATGGGGGTGATGGTGGATGAGAAGCTCAACATGAGCCAGCAATGTGCACTTGCAGCCCAGAAAGCCAACTGTGTCCTGGGCTGCATCAAAAGCAGTGTGGCCAGCAGGGCCAGGGAGGGGATTCTCCCCTTTTACTCAGCTCTCATGAGACCCCACCTGGAGAACTGTGTCCAGTTCTGGAGCCCTAAACACTGGGAGGACATGGAGCTCTTGGAGCAAGTCCAGAGAAGGGCCACGAAGATGAGGGCTGGAGCAACTCTCCTATGGAGACAGGCTGAGAGAGTTGGGGCTGTTCAGCCTGGAGAGGAGAAGGTTCTAGGGAGACCTCATAGCACCTTCCAGTGCCTGAAGGGGCTCCAGGAAAGCTGGGGAGGGGCTTTGGACAAGGGCTTGTAGTGAGAGGACAAGGGGGAATAGATTAAAACTGCAGGAGGAAGATTTAGGTGAGACATGAGGAAGAAATTCTTCAGTGTGAGGCTGATGAGACACTGGCCCAGGTTTGCCCAGGGAAGCTGTGGAAGCCCCATCCCTGGAAATGTTGAAGGGCAGGTTGGATGGGGCTCTGAGCAACCTGGTCTAGTGGGAGGTGTCCCTGCCCTTGCAGGGGGGTTGGAACTAGATGATCTTTCAGGTCCCTTCCAACCCAAACCATTCTATGGTTCTATGATTTTCTGTCCTTAACTAGCTCTCCCAGCCCAGCTAACTTTGATCCAAATGCCCTCCACAGCACTCCACCATGCTGTCATCTCTGTCTGCATCCCACTCCTTCAGCAGCTGTTGGTGCAGACCACGAGCTTTTAAAGACTTTTAAGATCTTATTATTGTAGTCTGATATCAGATGATCTGCAGAACGTCTTCAGATATTAAATCTGTTTTCTGTCTGACACAGACACAACTGGATTTTAAGTGATAGTTCGTCAGGGAAGTATTTTATTATTTAATTACAGCCCCACCCCCCAACTGCCTGTATTTCAACCCACGGTTTAGAAATATGCCTTGTTCACTTGAAAATTATGCTTTTGGTCATGTCTAGGAGTCACTGGCACACACTATATATTACACCTTAACACAAACCCACCTTCTTTCAATCTGTCTCTCCTTCGTAGATGTCTAGGTTGGGAAAAAGGTTTCTGAAGTGTTCCATGGATGCTGCAGTGCTCGTTACTATTTAGCCACAGGCTAAATACAGAGCAATCTCCCTAAACATAACCCAGCATCCCCCTTTATCCAGTGGCAATGCTTTTGTTAAGCCCCTTATTTTCAGCAGCTCCTGACTCCCTCCCTCCCAGGTCACTTCATGGCTGCGCTGTAAACCGGCTCAGTGAAATGTTTCATGTCAGACCCCAAATCTCACAACACTTCTTTATTACCTGTTGAAATCCAAACCACTTACTGATACAGGTCACCCCTGCTAGGAAGCCTCCCTGCCACAAGTGTGATGTTAGCATAGGGCTGATACATCATAGATTACAACTGGGAGATGGAGCTAAACCCTTAATTATTTCTTTCCTGTCCCTCCCTTCTTGCTTTATTTGGTTGCTTCCGTTTTGGTGTAAATACTTCAAAATAAAAAAAAAAAAAGGCTGTCATCCTCCCTATCCCCCTTGACATGATCCACATGAAGCAAGTATCAAGTTGAGCAGATAAAGCACAACAGATGCTGCTGAGAAAGTACCCAACTTGGAGCTTCTCCTAGGAGTATTTACAGATACTGGACAATACCTCTAGGTCCCAAAGGCAGCTCTAGCTTCTAGTCCTGTAAGCACTATGCATCACCTTTGTTAAAACTGTGCCAATAGTATGTGGGTCAAATTTATTTAAATTTATTTAAATATACACTGCACTAAAGAATGTTTTCCCAGCTGTATAAATTTATTTTAATAATAGTAAATAAAAAATTACAACTGATAAAATGGTTAATTACCCAGTTTCATTTTAGGTCACATACTGGGCATGGTTGTTAAAAAAAGGTGCTTTTTCTTTTTTCCCCCCTTTTTCCCTTTGTTCTCCTCCAAACCTTGTTCATAGATGCCAGGTTAGGTTCTGAATTCATTTATTCTATTCTAAATCAAGATTTCACAGACTTGCCTACGAGTTACTGAGCAGGTGATTAAGGTGTGGGTTCAGAGTACTTCATCTTTTCCTCATCAGCTCCCCGAGGTCATTCCTGAGGAGCAGCACAGTTCTTGTGTCTGCTCACTGTCAAAGTTGAGCAAAACACACAAGATGCTGTATGTGTTAGGAGTTCCTAGGAAGGGAGCCACAACCTGCCACAGTGCATTGGAAATTCTTCCCTTGCCTCACTTAGAGACCAGCCCCGGGAGCTGCCACTTTTGTGTCTTTGCCATAAAACACCCCTCCTGGAACCAGCACTTCTCAGATGCACATCCCAGCTGAGTGTTGTTTAGAAACCTCCCCTCTAGCTCGTATTACTCCAGACACTGAAAAAAAATATATGTATATACACATAGGACACATGGATATTACAATATCTTAAAGTAAGGTCTGGGAACTTAAAGCCTGCAGGCTGCTTACAGCCAGTGTCATTTCACATCGACCACAAAAGACATTCCCTTCCTCGTGCTGGCATGCACTAGCACACTGGCTGAGAAAGGTGCCACAGTGCCCAATGTCACCGACAGCAATGACAAAGCCTCCCCACCCCTGTGATAGCAGGAGCATGGCCCACAGGAACCCTGAAGCAAAATATTATCATAGCAAGGTCCCCACAGCAACGACACTGCAAATTACAGAGAGTCCGAGTCTATAGGGGAGGCACCACAAAATCTACCAGAAAGCACCAATATTTGGTAACTTCAGTGTCATGAATTCCCCACACACACATTGCTAGTTTTCCCTTTCTTCTTCCCACCTTTTCTATCTCTAACTCAGTCTTCCCTTTTGCCTTGTACCCTGCCTACACCGCGACTAGATCCATTCAACATGATGCAGTGAGGCTGGGCCCTCACACTGTTCCACAGACAATGAAGAAAAGAGATAAACACAAGAATGTGGAATTAGCTTTCATAAATTACAGAATCACAGAATGGTGGGGGTTGGAAGGGACCTCTGAAGATCAAGTCCAACACCCCTGCCAGAGCAGGACCAAAAACTAGGGCAGATCACTCAGAAAGGCATCCAGACAGGTCTTGAAAGTCTCCAGAGAAGGAGACTCCACAGCCTCTCTGGGCAGCCTGTTCCAGTGGTCTGTGACCCTCACAGTAAAGAAGTTTTCCTCATGTTGAGGTGGAACTTCCTGTGCTCAAGTTTGAATGCATTGCCCCTTGTCCTATCACTGGGCACAAGTGAAAAGGGGTTGTCCCTTCCTTCTTGACACCCAGCCCTCATGTATTTATAGACAGTAATTAGATCCCCTCTTCAGTCTTCTCTCTAGACTAAACAGCCCCAGGTCTCTCAGCCTTTCCTCATAAGGCAGATGTTCCAGTCCCTTAATCATCCCTGTAGCCCTCTGTTGGACTCTCTCAAGTAAATCCCTGTCCCTCTTGAACTGGAGAGTCCAGAACTGGACACAATACTGCAGGTGGGGTCTCCCCAGGGCTGAGTAGAGAGGGAGGAGAACCTCCCTCCCTCTGCTGGACACTCTCCTCCTAATGCACCCCAGGATACCATTGGCCTTCTTGGCCATGAGGCCACATAGTTGTCCCATGGATAACTTGTTGTCTACTGGGACTCCAAGCTCCTTCTCCATGGAGCTGCTCTCTAGCAGATCACCTCCTAACCTGTATTGGTGCATTTTGTCGTTCCTACACAGGTGCAGGACTCTGCATTTGCTCTTGTTGAACCTCATTAGGTTCCTCTTTGCCCAGCTCTCCAGCCTGTCCAAATCTTGCTGACTGGCCACACAGCCTTCAGGTGAATTGAGGCTGTTCTCACAGTACAAAGGCTAGCTTCAAGAATACTTACACTACACATGTTGAAGATGCACTTTTTTTTTTTATTGGCTAGGTGTTCAATCAAAACTAATTTTCCTTCAAGCAAAGCCCCTGCTCCTCACTGAGTGATAATGTCAGTACTACTTCAGACATTTCACATTTCAGACTTTTTTGGTGTCTCATGACTTAAGCATAAGAATTTTGAGACAGAAGTGGGTAGGTGTTTTTGCCCACGTTTTCATATTCAAATTAATTCAGTTTAATTTTGAATTTTTCCTTCTTTATAGCCAAGTGAACACGAAGAAGTACATTGTCTCGTGGATCACCCCCTCTGCACTGTTTCTAGGGTATATCTGTTCCATTTTTTCTATGCTTTAGCTATGAAAAAACATGACTGAAAGTAGAATTCATGTCACCTAACTTTAAAGACCTGCAAGGGAAGCATCAAAGCTAGGCTCCTTTTGTAGTCACTGAAGAGAAACAGCCACGGGTCCAGATTCACCCCCAATATTTTAGATACTTCCCTAGGATTAAATGAATTGTACTCAGAGTACTGCTTCCTCTACATTGACCATAGTGTGCATTATAGATATCTACATTTGTTCAAATCCCAGTCTTTCCAAAGATGTAGTTTCTCCTGGTCTACTTGCAAGCTATCAATTTAAATTTCAAGGTTTTTGAAGCAGGGGCTGTCTTCCCTCATACCCATGTGAAACAAACAGGACAACAGTATCATGACTGTGGCCTTTATTTGCTGCCACAGTATGAAACATCAATAACAATGGTAATGCTAAGACCCTAAATTGATTAGTAATTACAGTCCATGAGAAAGCAATGGTTTAAATATGAACCATATTGGAAGTGTAGCTCAAAAAGAAAAAAAGGGGGGAAAAAAAAAGATTGTTCACAGCCATTGCATGCAACACAAGTCTGAGAGGCCAGATATGGGGAGCAATCAAAAAGAAAGCTTTGTCTGGCTTACAAAGTCTTTCCTTGTTGTGGTTATGGACCCTGATCTGTTACAGCAGCAATAAATTTTGTTCATGGCCTTTAGCTTTAACAAAGAAGGTGAAAAAGGGACAAATATCATGTTGTCTCCAGTCCTTAATTAAGAAAAAGAAAGAGGAAATAAAAAAGAAGCCTTTTGAACAGAGGTGGGGGGGGACACGTGGAGTTCATCTGTATCCAGCAAAGGCTCCTGATTCCCCCATTTCTTGAGGCTGGGCTACACTGCCTTTCCAGGTGACCCCTGCTTACCAAGCTACTCTTTGCTTCAGAGTTTGCAATGGAAGAGAACCACCACTCAGTCATGCCATACATCAAATCCTGCAGACAATTCTTGGCTGACTGGATGCTCTTACTAGGATCCTTCACAAATGATACATTCCCCCTGATCTCAGTCATTACAGCTACTGAGCTGGGCAACACCATGAGGAAAAAAGGGAGATTTATCTAAATACAAGACTTCTTTGGGGAGGAAGGCTGTCTCTGGGGAACAATGTGCAGGTGGCCTCATAGTGAATTACAGAACTTGAAGCCATCAGGGGCAGAAAGTCAAGTAAAACAGTGCAAGTCAGACTGCTGCACTTGTGTCTAAAGACATGCAGCTCTTGAGACTAACCTGGAATTTGAAAAATATTATTACAACAGCTCTTCAGACCACCAGGCATTACAAATCCTGGAAACATCTGATATTCTGTTCCCTAAGTAAAAATATAAGTAATCAAATTATGTACATCTTAACCTTGACTGCACCACCTACACTTTTTCTTGTGTATAAAACTACTGATGCACAGTTGCATCAGTAACTGATCATCAGTAACAGACCCCACTGCACACAATAGTCTCTGTTGCATGCACAGTTCTCACCTAAACATGACATTATTTCACCTGTATTCAGTCTCTTCTCAGCCTTTTCTAAATAAGTCTTAGCCTGTTTTCAAAATAATATTACATTCCTTTGCAGGCTCCCTCTAATTCAATAAAATCTTCTCAAGTAAAACAAATCTAGTAGGTGATTTATGTAGTTGTAGAGATACAGCTTAGTAAGTTTAATCACATTACTAGGCTACATGCAAAAGCCAAATTCACACAGAAGTGTTTCCTTTCACAGACAAATAAATGCTGAAATCATAATTTCAATAAAAACTTGCAAAGTAAAAAGAAAAAAAAAAGGGGGGGGGAATAGTAAAGTAAAGTAATTACCTATCTCCCTTTGGTTTTCTTTTTTGTACTGTCTTCCCTTTGGGTCGTCTTTCACTTCCTAAACAGGGGCTCCCACCAGGGCCAGTTACCCGTATTGATTCAAGGCCTTTGGAAGATTTCTTAAAAGTAAATTCCACTGGTTCTCCTTCTTTTAGGCTTCTAAATCCTTCCATGTAAAGCTTGCTCTGTAAATAGGAAAAATACTCTTGGTTACCATTGCCTTAAAAACAATATTTACATTCCTAATCAACAGGACAAATTATCCTGTCTATTATCCTAAATATACATACAGGTTGAATAACAGTTTCCTCTGCGTGAGCTATAGCAGATGATACTACAAATTATAGTCCTGGATACACTGAAAACACTATTCAACACTAAACAAGTAACAAGAGCCTATTTTCAGTATGAACAAAACTGAAATAACATTTTCCTTTTCTGTGATGAATGCTACAGATGTAAGAAATAGAGAAAATGCTGTACTCTTAAACCCCCTGTCTAACAGGCATTGGGAGCTGAAAAAGCTTCTTTAACAAAATGGAGAGTAAATGTTCACTTCAGAGCTAACTGGTTTATGATAAAAAAATTATAATTCATGTTTCTTACATCTGGGACATGGTTCTGCTGCTTTGATCTGAATCAAAGATACAATGAGCATGACAGACAGGAGGAAGGCACTCTGAACAAGGTCCACTGAAACGGGCAAAGCAGTATCCCTAGTGAGCTGCTAGAATTTCTGTTCACTACCCCAAAAATCTTACCTAGTTAGCATGATTTAGGTATGGATTTGTATTTTCATTCACAGAAAAGGAAATTATTATCATCAGAGCAAACAAAAGAAATACTGATATATCTTTTTATATTACACTGTAGTAGCAAAATCTTGGACAAGCTGAAGTCAAAAGGAGCTCATCACTCCTTTTGAAACAAAGAAAATTTTCATCTGAATTCCTAATAAATTATGCACAATAATAAATCTACAGTCCACGGCAAATCTGATGAATCAAACTCTTAAATAAACTTATCATAAGGTTAAGTGAGGTAGGTTTTGTGGGGATTTTTTTGGGAAAAAGACAAAATTATAGGCACTGGTTGCACTAAACCTTTATTTCAGAAGTTACACATTAAATTAATTGATCAGTTGGACTCAAAAATTACAAAATCTCTCAATTTCCAAACACTTGTAGTTTTTGCAGATTTATGAAACAGTGATTTGTATCACCAAGTTTTGTATCACCAACAGTTTTTCTGTATCACCAAGACACTGTTTTACCAGAGCACAAGAACTGACACCTACAGAGCTCCTAGTTGGTACACAAAGAGGGAGCTGGTCTCTTCACAAGGATGTGAAGAACAGGACAGGAGGCAATAGGCCTGAGCTGCTTCAGGGCAAACTCCATTCAGACATAAGAAGTTGTTCACTATGAGAAGAATTAAACAGAGAAGCCCAGAGAAGTGGAAATATCTAAGACTCAACAAAGCATTGAATAACCTAATCCAAGGCCCTGCTTTCAGCAGGTTGGACCAGATGATCTCAAGAGGTCCCCTTCCAACCTAGATTTTTCAGTTGTCCTGGTCATCAGTGACTCAAGTATCTTAATCTGGAGCTGAATCACACCCAGTGAGACTGGCAAACAGGATTCCAGTTCCTGGTTCTGCAGCAGAGTTACCTTGGGAAACCTGTGTCACTTAACTTCTCCCTATTTCATTCCTAAAGAGGGACACCACTGCAAAGTCCATTTCCTACAGCACTAACAGACTAACTTAAAAATTATAAAATAGTTGGGAATATTTACTTAAATGAAACCATGTGAAAGCACAAGCACCTTTGCTTCCAAAATCCTTGAGTGTCAGCCCAGCTGAGCTCTCACAGTCTGCCCAGCAGCAACCACTCACAACACATCAAGACACCAGTCTGACACAGCTACTTAGAATTTTTCCAGCAGCCAAAAGTAAGCAAGAACATGGGCCCGTTGGTTAGGCTGAAGGCTGTACAGCTCTAGTACACGTGGCTCTTCCACCAAATATTTTAACAGTGTGAAAATAGTTGACTTACTAGGCGAGAAGTTGAGCACTATTTTAAAAAGGCGACGGTATGGGGGGGGGACACACATAAAAGAAGAAATCTCTCTGTTGCCTGAATCATAAGCTTGACTGTTTTTTAAAATGAAAAGATAAGGTATGAAAAAGGCAATATGGAAAATTTCTCCCTAACACGACAGCAGTTCTACATAAACCAATGAAACAAACCCCCAGGAAGGCAGCATTATTTCAAGCAAGCCCTCCACTTTGAAATGTCTTTATAGGAAGAAGGGCTCTTTGTCACGTTGAACAAACATCCAAGTTCAGGATATGCCCAAAGAAGACACCACCAGTCATCAACAGACACAACTGATTCTGCCTGTGGCATGAATCCACCCCTAGGTCCATCCACACCTCTTCAGTCTTCAGCAGCCACCAGGAAAAATCTTGTTAAAAGGGAAGAACTGAACCACATGTATTTTGTCATGAACTACAACAGTTAAATGTTCCAAAACTAGACAATTGTGACAACACAGATGGGTGTTAATCACAAGGGGAACCTCAAGCAGGTTTATGTTTATCTAAACATAAGCCCTTTTTTCCCAGTACTACTAAATATGGCATAGATGGTTTTGTCTTTTTGTTAATTACAACTCTATAAAGATATAGTTAAGTCTCAGCAAAACTAAAGTGTTTTTTCCTTTCTGAGTTTCACTGTTACAAAACAAATGCCAAAACACTGACACCTGATATGCACATAACATTTTGCCTTCTACTTTACTTCAAAAGAAATACATACTTATTTAAAAAGCAACCTCAACCAGGGCATTAGTACTTGAAAATGTTTTTGGTTTTCTCAGTTTACTTTTAGCAATAGAAATTTTATTTCCAAATAAAGCACTATATTTACAAGAAGGATTTTAAAAAATATTTAAAAGTCAAAGTAATGGAACAATTATGCTTTCCTAAGTCACATATGCAAGTGTACATTTTTTGCTTGTTTGTTTGTTTTTTCAAGAACCTTTAACAACCGAAAATGTTGGAAAAAACACTCCAAATGACTTGCTTAGCACTCTCCTAGAATACACCTCAACAGCTTTTCAGTCTTACAGCTGGATTTGGTGCTGCCTGACGTGTACATCAGCCAGCTGATGGTGAGATTCTCTGAGGGTGCAGTAACAATTCAAAGCCCCAGTGAAAAAAATGGCATTTGGAAACCAGCAAAACAAATCTAAAACCTGAATCCCTCTTAACTTGTCTGAAGAGCTGGACAAAAAACGTCTGTAAAGTTGATAATTTATTGCCGAGAGACCTAGCTCAGTATTTTCCTCACATTACTTAAACAAATAAAAGCCACACAATTAAAAGCAGCCAGAGTTTCAAGTCAGTGAAGCATTTCTAGAGCCCTGAATGGGGTGTATGGGCACACGGCCAATGAACAAAGGGAAAAACTTACAAGCAACATGCTTTTCCTCCTTTCTCTCTCTTTCAGCTGTCAGAGACTTTGCTGTTATTTTTACCAGCAGTCTGTATCATGATTTGAGCCCCGAGCTTTCTTCTTTTTTTAACTTGACAGTGCCATTTATTTTTTTTTAATAGGTATCCTATTGTAATTCTTGGTACTTTAGCCTACAATGCAAAGTCTCACACACCCCTGTCACAAGTAATGGCTTGGTCCAAAATGCTGGCAATTTGATAAGAGTATCACCCACAACAAAGGAGTGGAAAAATCCATCATCACGAGTTCTTGGAAATAATTTCCTAACCACAACGCAAAAATTAAAATCTAACCAATATAAACTGCGTTAGCAAGATGGTCCCAAAGAGAGGTACCATTTCCTGGGCAGTGTCAGGGGGTGCTTACAACTCTCTGCAAAAGAAAGGAAGTTTGGAATTAAGGCTCATTACAGGGTCCTGATCACCTCTGATATGTGTGCATTACTTTTATTAACGTGGAGGGGGGGAAGGAAGAACAGGGTCCCAGTAAGTGCCTCCTCACCACTTCTTTACCACTTCTAGCCAGGGCTGTGAACAACTGCTGTCACAGACATTGAATTTTATTTTTTTTTTTTTTTGGGGGGGGGAGGAGGAAGTTATTTGGTGGCATTCTGCTTAGATCGTTTATTTTCTGTATCTCCCATTTCTGCCCCTTTTTATCTAGTGATTGATTGATTGTTCAGTACAATGACCAGATGCCACCAGTATGCCGGGTTTCCCAAAGTAAGAAAACAGTTTTCCCTCCAAAATTATCCACAATTAAATCCAGACATGAAGGAAAGCATATCCTGAAGCCTAAGCACTGAAGAATTTAAGAAACTACCTCCAAAACAACCTCTCAGAGTACCATCGAGAGCTAGCAAACTTGGAGTAAAGCAAGAGTACAGAGTAAGAGGACACTTAAAATGTTTTACATGTAAAACAATTTACACTGGATCTATACGAATGTTCTTACCTGCATTAAGTTAAAACCAGAATTTAATTGGTTTCCTCTGGAAACATTAGGGGAAGCACTGCAAAATAGTATCAGTTGCATGACACAAGTCCTGCTGGAAGGGCCTGTGTATCATGCAACTGTCCTCCAAAATTTCATTTTAGGGGGTTTGTGAAGATCATGTGGTTTTGCAGAAAGAATGCTAAAACACACAAAAAATTCCACTACACTGAGCAACAGCCCCCCAAGAGGAACAAGCAGCTCTGCTGCACTAACACAGAATTCAAGGGCCAGCCACCCACAAGACATCTTCCCATTGCTCCCACTGACCTCAAAGGCTTTTCCCTGTTCCTAGGGGCTTACCCTGCACCAATCTGGCACTTCTTGCTCCACACCATAAAACAATTTAACTCACTAATATGACAGGAAACAAGGGGGAGTCAAAACTCAGTTTAAAAAGGGGGGAGGATAAGAGGAAGAGGAAACAGGGAGAGATTTTTTTTTTTTCCAGTAAGCTAAATCTGTTCACAGAGAGGTTCCATAAGCTCCAGGTCTTACAGAGTGGGAACAGCAACTTCTGAGATCAGAATTGGTCCTTTAGTATTTTGTGTAAAATATAAAAATCTACACTATTAGAAGTTATTTTTTTACAGTGCAACATAATAGATATTAACTTTTAAAATAAAGCTTTAGCAATAAAGCTATAAATCACTCTGCTTCTCCAAGATTTGCACTCCAGCTCTTAGGCAACAAGGAGCCATGCACACTACGTATATACCACATTTATGAGACAGGACGAGCTATTTCAAGTACTTTTACAGCAGGGAAGGAACTGGTACATAGGCAGTAACCACAATCCAGCTGGTACACTGCAATTTCACATCCTTGTTACTTGGAATTTGTTTCTGTCTTGAATTTCCACCTCAGCTGTAGTCATGTTCATAACCTTGTTCCCATTTATCATCACATTCCTGGCCTGACACCGTTACTCTTCTTACTGGGGAGTGAGCAAAGGTATTTATTTAGCTTTTGAACAAAAGGCTCTAATTCAAAACCACCCTCTCTATCCAACAGAAGCATTTCTTCCTTCTCTATTTATATCTAAAGAAACTTCTACTAACTGCCTAAACTCTTAAGAACTTCAAGGAAATTCTAACTCAGCTTAAAACTTTCAGTTCTTGCTCCACCACAACTTCCAAGAAGTGACTGAATTTGATAATGTACTCCTCCTTCCTTTCACATTACTCTATCAATATCCCTCCCAGGAGAAAGTTCTCTGCTAGAAGGATTAGGTAATTTCCCACAATTCTTCATTTCCTTTACTTGGCATTAAAGTTGAACTTTTTCTCCATTTAAGCCCCAGTACTTCAGCTCACCTATGTTCCCTGACAAGTTCTCCCAAATTTAACAAATTCACCTTAAAAAAACTGATATTAATTTTTCATAATCCCATTTAACTTAAAGCAAATTAACCCAGTTCATATTTTGTCTTCATTTTTTTTAACAATCAGATTTTCTGTAAGATCAGCAATTCCTTCCAAGTCCAAAATAACACAACTTTTATTCTGAATTACTCTTTTGGTAAGAAAACTATTGATTGTCATCTACAGAAATACCACATCATTATAATATAATTTGCCTTCTTACATAGCCTACCTATAATATTACTAATCCTACTAGTATTCCTTTCTCAAAATATTGTTCTTACATTGTCTGTATGTAAATCCTAAGCTAGAAGTCTACAATAGCTCTTTCATAGTTCCTTCCCAAAGCGATTTTGACCAGATTCTACTGTGTCCATGCTACTGTTAGTTTCTTTACATGAAATTCAACAAGGCCAAGTGCAAGGTCCTGCACATGGGCTAGGGCAATCCCAAGCACAAATACAGGTTGGGCTGACAATGGATTGGGAACAGCCTTGAGGAGAAGGACCTGGGGATGTTGGTCAATGAGAAGGTCAACACGAGCCAGCAATGTGCACTTGCAGCCCAGAAAGCCAACGGTGACCAGGGGTGCATCAAAAGAAGTGTGGCCAGCAGGTCAAGGAAGGGGATTCTCCCCCTCTCCTCCCTCTCATGAGACCCCACCTGGAGCACTGTGTCCAGTTCTGGAGCCCCCAACACAAGAAGGACATGGAGCTGCTGGCATGAGTCCAGAAGAGGACCATGAAGATGATCAGAGGGCTGGAGCAGCTCTGCTATGGAGACAGGCTGAGAGAGTTGGGGTTGTTCAGCCTGGAGAAGAGAAGGCTCCAGGGAGACCTCATAGCACCTTCCAGTGCCTGAAGGGGCTACAGGAAAGCTGGGGAGGGGCTTTGGACAAGGGCTTGCAGTGAGAGGACAAGGGGGAATGGATTAAAACTGGAGGGAGGGGAGATTTAGGTCAGACATTAGGAAGAAATTCTGGAGTGTGAGGATGGTGAGACACTGGCCCAGGTTGCCCAGGGAAGCTGTGGAAGCCCCATCCCTGGAAGTGTTGAAGGGCAGGTTGAATGGGGCTCTGAGCAACCTGGTCTAGTGGGAGGTGTCCCTGCCCATGCAGGGGGGTTGGAACTAGGTGATCTCGAAGGTCCCTTCCAACACAAACCATTCTATGATTCTATGGTGCCACTTCATTCATGAGACCTCACTAATCTTCTCCATAATTTTCAGTATTTGTGCTGAGGCCATTATTGCTATTTGATTGTTTCCACTGCCTCTATATCTGGTTACATATTCAGCACCAGCTGCTCTAGTTTTGTATACTAATGAAAAGAGCCTGGATAAGAAACATCTCATTTGCTTTTCTACCCTGACCTCACCTTCTTTTCTCACTATAGTAATTATATTCCTTTTTGTTAGTGTACACAACTAGTCTTGTACTACTAGTTTTCATCCTGCCTTTGCTCCTGTGCATAGATGATGTGTTACTGCATATGCAGTTCTCATTTACCCCATTTTCCTTCTTCTGTGCTTTAATACCAGGCATGAAAATCAAGCCAGCTTCTTATTTCTTCATTTCAGTATTTTCTCATCAGTCATGCAAGGCACAAGATGAGAGATTTAGGACTCTGTTCAGTCAATTCCAAGGAACGGTTCCTCTTCCCCCTCCTCAGTCTGACACTGACTCAGGAAGAAAACCATTTATCTCTTCTTCTTGGCAATGTCAGGTTTTCTGCTGTCTCTGCTCCCTGAATTGCAGCCATGCAGAAACAAAAAAAACCCCAACCAGCACACCTCAAAAAAAGCCACAAGTGTGCAGCCATGGCAGGTAAGACTGTCCTGTGCAGCACCTTGCCAATTTACCACTTACACTGCCTCGGTGAACTTCTGAAACCATGCTGTTCCTCTCAGACAGTTTAGAATACCCTCTGAACTGCACCCACTGTGAAGCAGCTTCTCTTGACAGTCTCCAAGTGGTAAAACACCTCCAAGCTGCCTCCTCACAAGTGCTCCCTCACTGCCTTCGGGAGCCCCACAGATGCCCCCAGGATGAAGGTCCTTCCCTTCCTTCACTCATCGCTGAGCTGTCCCACCCTCAGGCAAGCCCAGTCACTTCATGCAACTGAAACCCTCTCATTTTCTGTGCCAAATACTCATCTGCCATAAGGTAGTTTTGCAGAAGCCTGAAGGCTCTTTCTATACAAATTAGGAACAAACGAAAATAACCTTTTCTGCAATCAACAAATGAGGCAGATTATCCTCTTTCTACTGTCACTGGGAGGAGGCACTGTCCTGTCCCCCTCGCCCCCCCATTTTTTTTTTCTTTCATGAGACAAGGGCCCAAGTTCCAAATCAACAGGTTCCCCAAGGCACCCTGATACTCAGTTCATTTTAGTGAGGCATCAAGTGCAAAACTTCCCAATGGGGAAGAAAACTACCATGGGCTACCACAGACTGTGGGCACGGTGTACCTCTTCCCATCAACATGCCTTACACTGAAAAACTCATCACAACAGCCAGCTGCATCCTTTCATAGTGTCCACCTAGGCAGAGTATTTTTTCAAGCCTCCTTTCTGTTAAAAACCCTGTGGGGAACAGGGTTGTGTTCCCAAAACCCAAACCACCAAGGTCAAAACAAGACATTCTTGCAGCCTGTCTTCTGTTACCTGAAGAAAGGAGGTGCCACACAGAGTCCTAGACCTTCTTTTCTCTCCTTCTGGCAAAAAGAAAACAACAAAACAACACAAAACCAAAACACTAAAAGAAAATCCATGAATGCCACCAAGTCCAGTTCTTTCATTTCTTCCACAAGGGATACAAATATACCAGAACAGGCATGATGGATGTGGCTGAGCTGTCTCCTGTCACACATCTCTCCTACGAGTTTAATGGTGAGGACAGATCACAGTAAGGCTGTGATTCACTTGTTTTCAAAAGTACACTGAATATACTGGGACACATTTCTCCTCTAAGACATCTTAAAAACCGGCCAATTTCAGTGTAGATTGTCTCATAAACACAGGTGGAAGTGTAAAAGCACAGGAAGGCACAATGTACAACCCACACAGTTTGCTGCCTTTTTCAAGTACTGAAAATGTACTCCAGTAAAAAGCACAGACTCAATGGCAGAGTTGTTTCACATAAAAATAAACCACAATTTCCTGCAGATTTACTACACCTTTCTGGTGTCGTTAACCACATTTTCAGGAACAACTTCACCACCTCTTTTTTCCATGCCTGCACCCTCTGATGTCTATAAGCTTTATTTCTGTGCTCCTCTCTACACCCCCATGCATGGGAATGACAATCCCCTATGCACAGAGATGTTTTAGCTATGTAAAGGCTTCCTATCCACCTCCCTCACCACCTCCTACCATCCCAAGAGACTGCATATAATTAAAAAGAAATCAGGCCCAGATTTTGCTCTGCTAATTCAGGTGTTGCAGGATCTCTCTCTGCACATGCACCTTTCCCTTCCCATGCCTAAAAGTGGCCTAAAAGAGCGTAATGTTTTTTTTACTGCAGACCCCTGTCATCCATCTTCCATGCCATCCCCTGAACCTTTAAATTTGACACCAGTAGTGAAAAATAGTACCAGGAAAATACTGAGAAAGCTGTTCATCCACCTCCTTTGCATCCCAGCTTCACAAGAGAAATCTGAGTGGTCCACGTCTCGCTGGTAAGCAAGAGGAATAACTAACACTGTGGGCAACTACGAGAGCCACGGGCTGACACTGAAAAAAGAGATTTCATACAAATGATTCAGCAAGTTGGCAGTACAGAGAGAGTCCTGGACCTGTTAAGACAGTCCAGCTCACCCCATTCTCATGGCAGAATATATCCTGATTATACCAACTTGCCTCCTTCTTCCTGAAGTGTGGCATAAGCTACCTACTCTGCAGACCAGCAGGGGACCAACAGCTGGAGAGAGGGTAGCTAGGTTGTGTTGGTAGATACAGGCTAAAACATACCCAGGCCAGAGAAGATCTTACTTGTGAGTAGTAATTTGAGGTAGGATGGTGGAGTGGGGTAAGAGAGAGGATGGTGGTTGGATCATACTGGAACTCAGCAACTTGACTTAGTCGAGGCGCAGGGCACAGGGTGGTGGAAGGGCTGGGCCATGCTGGAAGACCAGATGTAGTAGCCTAGAAGGAATGGACTGGGGCAATGGCCTGGCTGACAAGTCAAGCTAAAGCTGATCTGTGGAAAAGAAGTGGCTGATGGTTACAGTGGTGACAGGTTTTCAAGGCCACAAAAGAGCCAACTCTCTTCTCTTTCCAGGCTGCGAAGGTACAGGAGCAGCTCCAGTCCTGCAAGCAGAACGAGGGTTTACAGCCCAATCCTGACTTTGTGCTAGCAGTCCACTCCTGCTACTACCTCCTTTTCTTTCTCCTTCTCCTCTGGTTGGTCCCAGCTATGTAGGCTGGAGCATGACAACTGTCCTCACACCACCACCACCTCCTTTCCCAGGCTCTGCGTTGAGAAGCGGAGCCTGCCAGCACAGCGCCACGATTGCAACCTCAAGGGCCCTTGCCTCAGAAACCTGAGATCCATTGCTGTGGAGGATGTTTTCTGAAAACTACCATCAGCTGCATTAGTGCAAAGCCCCTCATGCTTCAATGACCTCTTTTAATTCTTCAGAGAGAAAAAAAGCTGGCTGCTTGAAAGCCACTGCGAGCTGGGGAGCGAGGGAGTAATCGAGCACAGATAATATTTTAGCCAACTGGGAGTGACTGTGCCCTAAGTAACCCCAAGATAAAAATCAATTATCTTGTAAACAAAAACCTCTCTTGAACTATTCTCAAGCTTTTGGGCAAATATTGTTTTTAATTCTATAGTACAGGTGCCCTTGGCTCCCACTGAGGACTCCCAGTGTACTGTGCAAGGTCCTGCACAAATGATTCAAGAAGGCACAATCGACAGGCAAAACACCAATGCTGCTAAACCATTTGGAGAGCAGAACCTGCCTTTAATATTTATTTTTTTAAATTACATTTCTTTAAAATGCCAATATATAAGCGTAACACAAAAATAAAATACTGGTTAGAATATTTGTTTACTAAAATCAAAGTCACCATGCACACAACGGTAAGACAAGAACATCAGACAAAATGGGTGGAGTTCCAATGTCATTGCTCCTAAAGCAGTGATGAATAAGCTGCAATTTTTATTTGGGCTGGTTTATTTTTAAATTGTAGTTATTTTTACATTATCTCTACTGTAAAAATTCCTTTTTCCTTTACTATAAAAGCTAAAAATTAAACAGCAACATGTATACTGTATTCACAATTCCTGACTTAGGATTCAAATTCTCTAGTACTTCTGTGCTTTTTTATTATGCTTAACACTCCTCCTTGGCTATTCTTGTACAGTGGATTATACATTTTCTAATTTTTTCATTGTTTTAATCTAGTACGAGATGATCTAGTATCCCATCAGTTCTGCCAACTTAAAGTTACAGCCAGAG
Source organism: Hemiprocne comata (assembly GCA_020745705.1). NCBI lineage: Eukaryota > Metazoa > Chordata > Aves > Apodiformes > Apodidae > Hemiprocne > Hemiprocne comata. Next base: position 118,482,220 of record CM036588.1, on the reverse strand, counting down.
AAATCTAAATGATGTTCAGTTTTATCACAATTACAAATATTGGTCAGATATGTGTATAAAAGAACACTTTTGTCTTGGAGGAAGAATGAGCACAAGGTTGTTTTATATTTCCAACATTTATCACTTCTTTTTGGAAGGAAGTGACAGATCATCTAAATATATCATAGTAAAGGTCCTAGCAAGTAATTAAACTAATAATAAAATGCCTAACATGTTCAGGACATAACAGTGAGTGGGTGACTTTATTTTTTAGAAATACAGAACAGTTGAAGGAGATAGTATTGATGATTCAGAAAGTAACTTGAACTTAGCAGCACCTTTCAATTATTATTTGGGAGAGTATTTGATTTGTCACTTTACTGTGAACCAGTTCTCTAAAATGCTGCATCTTAAAAGCTGTCAGAAATGGTGGGTTTGGAGCTACTTCTGTTGTCAAAGCATAAGCAATATTGTGTTACAAAGGACACGTTCTGTGTTTCAGTGAAACAATCTCTGAATTTACAGTGATACACGAGGAAAAAACATTTAAGGCAAAAACGGAAGGCAGATGTAAGTTACTTCTATGGAAGAGGACAAAGGATTTTAACTATAAAAGAGAAACTATTTAAAATGTATTACCATAGGTATTGGGGAAGTAGTAAAACGTTGCTTTTAAACTAGTATCCAATTCCTATAGTTATGACTCTATTTATTGAGGAAGGAATTGTGAAGCTGGAATATCACGCATACAACTGCGTTAATCAAATGACAGTTATTTTGGCTTCTGCTCAGATTACAATGAAAGACTACTTAAATATTATTCAAGACTCCAATATTGAATCTGTCATTTTTATGCCCTTATTTTAGAATGCTCTGCCAAAGAATGTAAATGTTTTCCGAGGCCTCCTGAAAGAGGGTCAGACCAGCTGCAGCAGGAAGACACAAAGGGGTTCCTTAAGGACAAGTCCTTCCTCTGACAATCTGCTGACACAGCTCCCATCACCACTCAGGGGGGAGAGCAGACCCAGGAGTATCAGCCTGTTAACTCTGAATTTGTTTGCTTCTGTGGGCTGGTTACACCTCAGACATGCCAGACACATCTATCTCACTATGAAACACAGGCGGGTGACTAGGTCTGACGCAGCTGTAAGGCAAATATTCCACAGTTGGGAATTTTTCCAAATCCTTCCAAACACATGTTTCTGGTGTAGCTGCATCACCTAGCAATACCCTTTCAATATCATGATTTGATCCATGGACTCTCCCCTATCCTTCTTCCAAAACTAAAAGCACATGGTTTCATAGTAGCACGTGGCAAGCTCAGGTTCCCACTGCCTGTCAGGGGCACCGATCCTGGCTGACGAAGGCTGAGTGAACAACAAACAGTATCTTCTCTTCCAAATATGCTTTCCAAGACAAGGTATCATAAGGCCAAGGACACTGGCTTTGCAGTAGTCACATTTTCTTCTGAGAAGTTTAATTCTATTGTACATGTCTGTAATATCATTAAAGCAGTTCTCTATGTAGTGATTTTACGTCTCAGTTCCAGCTGAAGACTTTTCCTCCTCATACATTACACTTGATATGGGAGAAAAAACAACTGTATGAACATTGAAGTCTTTTCACAACAACATATTTGTGTTTCCACTCAGGTCTTTTCGAACCATTAATGCAATGGTCTGATCTCACAGACTGCCTGCCATCAATGAATGCTGCCAACCCTCCCCACACCAACAGTTCAGTACCCCCAAAAAACTGAAACTCACAATAAACAGAATACAGCCTGAAACCTCTACCATCTCTGTTACTCCTTTACAGGTCCAATAAAAGTTGTCTGCTCCCTGAGCTGTTTGCTTTTAATACCAGATTGAAACAAATACCAGGCTCTGTTTTTATTGAACTGTTTGAAAGAGAAAACTCAAGAGGCTAAAACCAGGGGTACATCACATAGTAACTAAGATGCAAGAAACACAGCTGAGTTGTGAGAAACAAAATATTCTGTGTACTCTTTCTTTAAGTAGACTCCTTGCAGTGACATACCTTACTACTATGTAAGATCCAACCATTTGTAGCTGAAAGCATGACACATTATTAGGGGGGTAGTAGGTGATGAGAAAATCTAATAAGTACAAATTAAAGTGAGAGGATTGAAAAAGGGGTTAGACTTGCAGCTCTATGTGCAACTTCAGCTTTGGTGTTTTCTAAATTTTTCCTCCTTGACTGTACAAACTCAGTTTTCACTCATCACAGTTGATACAGGTGTATGTGCATCTGTGTGCACATGCAAATTCATGAGTAATTTAGAGCCAACTCCATAAACTAGCTCGATCAAATAGATAAATCAGAGGCCAAATTAAACACTAGGCCACACGAGGTGCCCATTACAAAGGATAATAGAAGGATAGCCAGAAAAAATTACTTGCCAGGAACTTGAGTTCTGCAAATGACTCTTGTACATACGCTACAAGAACAGGGATGTTGCTGTATTTAACCACAAAGGTTGGGTTTTTTTTTTATCCAGGCAGTTCCTACACTGGACCCATGTGCCCAGCAGCCCTTGCACCAGCAGCTTCCATAAAGGTAGGTATCCATCCCATTTAGACAGGAAGCAAGCAGAATCAGAAGTGGCACAAGAGAAGGAAGGCTGCTCAAGCTCTGGTTAAATTAACTCTAATGATTACTGGTAGATTCACCTGAGCATGGGTCAACATCCATTTGTGCAGACTTTAACTCTCAGTTATAGCTACAAATAGCTGTGGAGATGCAGTGAAGTAAATTAACCAGGAAAAACTGAAAAACTATCTGTGTATGTGAATGACTCAGCTTTTGGTAAATGTGGCTTTGGAAAACTGTAGATGAAATTGGAATGGGAAATAACTTGAAAACCTTGAGTAGGAACACAGTGCGTCGCCAGGGAAGATTTGTTAGTACTGTCCTCTCCAATCCCAAAAATACCACAGCACTTCCCACAAATACAGCAGAGACTGTCATGGCAGTCCCACCTGAAAGGCCATTCGTGCTCCACCTTAATTAGACCCCTGGAAGTACTGTAACATAGAATTAGAGAAGTACCACCAGTAGTGAGAACAGAGTAGATGCCGTGCTCTGTTTCCACCAGGCTTGGATAGCTGGAGAACACACATTTTAAGCTGAGTCAGATTTTGCTCATTCAGTCAAAAATGATCTCCACCTTCAGGCGGAGACTCAAAACCGCCACAGATAAGAAAGGGGGTGAGCAGGATCTACCAGTTGTCAGGAGTCATCCAGGCTCCACACAATTCAGGGAGGAAATACACATTTGGATTGCACATCCCCCTCCTGCAGTGAGAGAGGAGGCCTGAGAGCCCTGGGGTTGTACAGGGATGAGCTGGGGAGCAGACCTGCCTGCCTCGGCCAGATGGGAACACGAACAATGGAGAGTGGCGTTTTTCTCTTAAAAAACACATGTAGGATTAAAGGCATAAATAGATGATCAGATAAGAATTTCATTGACTGAAGGACAAAGAAAGTACTGATAACCAAGCAAGGCTGAGAGCTCCTCCGCAAAAGAAGTTCCAGCTATTTTGGATAATGCAGTAAGTATGTCTGTAATTATACAGCCACAGTCTAAGAAAATGTTCTGTGGTAGAACTCTTGCATTTTTGGGTCGCTATGCTGAAATTTTTAACTTGATTGTTTGCTATTCTAAAGGTTCAAAAAATACACTACTACTGGCTGTATCCACAGAGAAGCAGTGCACTAATTACAGAAGCTGATCACCACCTTACGCAGCAGGGAGAGGATGACAAAGCTTTTGCACCACCTTTTCAGTCTCGGAGAACACAATGGTTACCCTACTGTGGATATGAGGCTGCATCAAGTACTGCATGAAGACCCAGCAGGCTGTGCAGCAACGTGCCCCACGGGCACCTTGACAGCATCTCAGCTGGTCAAGAGACTGGGAACCAAGAGCTTGAAGTGTACTCAGAGTGCACTTCCACACCCAAGTGAAAAATTCACACAGGACAGGTATGACAGACCAACAACCACCTCTTCCAAGATACAAATAAGTAACGTGTTCTAGAAGACCATGTGGGCTCAGTAAACATTCTGATCAGGAGAAAATGTGCTTGTGGACAAGGACATGGGGGGCAGGCGGTGAGAGGAACACAACACAAAACTTAGGAGACTTTTCCTACATCTGGTCAGGTGAACAGATGTGAATAATTTTCAAGCCAATCTCACTTTCTTAAACACCTACTCCTTCAATTCAATGGATCTTAAAGCAAATTAGTAAACCAGCTTTTTTTTTTATAGCTGCACAGCACTTCTGCAACCTCCCAGACCACTTAGACATGACCACTATGTCATGTGAAGTTATTTTAAGAATGCATAAGATTATGTTCATGATTAGTCACCTGTAAAATTTCTGCAGTTCATATACCATGTGGGATTTTTTTTTTTTATGGTTGACTTTGTTCTGTGGACACAGGAATATTCTTAAGAATAATCATGTGCATAAATGTCTGTTACATAGGCAGGAAAGAGATATTGAGAGAAGACATTCCAAAAAAATGTTAACAAGAAAACAGAAAGCCAAGACTACACAAAATTGAAGTAAGATTTGTTTGTTTTTTGAAGTTAACACAAATTAGCTTGATTAATCACCCTCAGTGTTTCCAGAGAATTAAGCCCCTGCGGCTGAAAAAAAAAAACCCATAACATGAGAAACTTAACAGAGGGTGGAGACACCACTGGCAGTTAAGACATTTAAAGGCATAAAAAATAGACACCATAAAAACACATACAGAGCTGGGAGGTGCACGATTCTCCACAGATTCAAAACCTCAGGCTTCCCTCCTGCAAGCAACTAAGAACAGCTGAAGATGCAAGAATTAGTCCTGCATCAGTAAAATGCTCGTATTTTCAGTTCAGCTGTTGACTTAGAAGAAAGTTGAAGAAGTATAAACCACTAAAACGATACCCCAGCACAGCTCAAGACCTGTTGGGTTTTTTTTCCTTCAAATGACATAACCTATAATGAATGGAAAGCTTTTGTAGAGTGTAAATGTGAGGACTGACTGCTGTCCCAGGGATACAGCTTTTAAAAACGAACAGTCCCTCTTGCCCTGTCTTCCACATAAGAAAAATAAGCATCTAAAAACTTTTCTTTCTCATCAAAGAAAACATGCACTGTGAGTGTACTCACAGAAACCTAAGCCACAGGTATCTATGTCTCTTGGGAAATAACACACTAATCCAACCCATTTTTCATTGCCTGATATCATACAGAATGAAGGCCTAGCACGTACAAAATCAAAACCAGTAGCAAAGTCATTTGTTTGTCTGGTGAAAGGGACACAGAACCAGCTATGTACAATCAGTCAAGTAAGCACACGGCCAGGGCAGAGACAGAAAGCTCTCCAGCAGCAATCCACCCAAGAGTCCAGCAGCAAAGCAGCAAGCAACAACTTGGGACAAATGATAGGATGCAGGATGAAGTAACATGGATGTTCCACTTGGAAATTAAACACAAACACTGAAGAGTTAGAAAGGCCCTTTTCAATGGAAAAAGCAAGGTCACTGTTCAACAGCTGGAATGGTAGACTGACCCAAAGAGACTCCACTGCAGCCAACTAGAGAAACTGGCCATCACTTAGGAAATTACATACCACAGCACACATTCACATGCTCTCTGGCTTCTGGATTTTAAGATCCTTTTCTCTCTGTTGCTTTTTGTTCTGTAAAAATTATACTTCTGTTTGAAGGTAATTTCTGGTCATCAATTGCCACATCACTGCTCTTAAGGGAATAAAATGGCAGCTTATGAGCAGAGTTGCACTTGCTGGGATTGACACCAGGCAGGAGCATCACAGGATCCTTTCACAAGAGGCAGCTGGGTTGAGGCTTCAGCTCTGGAGAGGCCAGCCCCAGCTAGCAAGGCACCTTGCCTCAGTCTTTGTGATGCTTCCCTGTTTTGGGAGTAAAACTTTTGCTAGGAGGACAAGGTTTTGTGTATTGATAAAAGTTCTGTATGTAGGGAGCCCACAGCTTGCCTGCTGGAGGGCTGGATTGCTTGCACTGCAAATGTCACTCGTTTATTTCAACACACAGAGTCCCCCTCCTTGCACTGGTTCCTTTGGTTTTCTGTTCCTGCCAATCCCCACTGCTTTTCCCCCAAATAAGAGAGGCAGAAACACTGCCTTTCTCTATACAGGGAGTCAGGCAGGCCTGGGCTGTTGCTGATGCCTGAACCACCATAGATGTCTGAGCCCCTGACTTCACAGGAACAGCTGATATATTTGCTGGTCAAATTGCCTCCTGCTTCAAGCCATGGTAGAACTCAGCCAAGCCAACAAGAATTTCATTCACCAAGTCTCAAGAGTTTAAACCATCACTGGTAGACAGAGGGCCATCAATGGTGTTTTTCTGAAATGAGAAGAACTCTCACCTACCATGATGCACTATTAATTACCTGTTAGACAAAAACATTGCTTGCATCTGTTTTCTTCCTTTTTCTACATTAAATAGTAACACTGCATTGTTTCTGATACAGCCTTCCCCCAAGTCTTCAAAAACCTTCTGACTCAATCATACACTATCTAAATGTCAGGAATATTTTTAGCTTCCTTAACATGCTTCAAGTTCAAGGCTTAACTGGAATTTATAATAAAGAAATGGTAATAAGCTCAATAATGTGCTTATAACATATATGAATTGTGTTTTATGCTGTACCAACCTGTACTCACAATTCCATGTAATATTTTGGTTTCGTCCCTATTGTTTTCTGCTCCATTTTGCTTACTATGAGAAGTTATCTAGGCTAGTTTTTTGTCCAAATATGACATTTTGGTTCTTAAAAACAAAACCAAGCAACCAACTCAAACCAAAACATTACAAATGAACAGTTCAGACAATAAAAATACCTGGCTCTTTAAACAACAGCTTGACTCTACAATATCTTACTAAATTCCTAAGAACATGTGTGGACAAAGACAGGGATAGGAATATGTCTGTCTAGATACATAGAGTATCCTGTTTTCAGAAACTCAGTATTTCTGGAATGACAGCAAAACGAAAATGTTAGAATTACTCATATCAACTCATTAATGTCATTTTTAATTTAAATTTCGGCCTTTTCAGGAAAAGGCAGCAGCTCCCTTCTGTTCTTCCCAGCTGCAGATGCAGATTCCTTCCTTCCTCCACCTCCCTGTGGCATCCATCTGAGTCTATCCCTAGTTTAGGTAGCAATGCCAGCACAAAATTAACTCTACAAGGAAAAAAGGTGGGGTTTTTTTGGGGGGGTTTCATTTTTAAAAGAGATTTAGCTTGCTGAACTGACTTATGCTGGAGCCTGGGCCAGTGCAGAAAGAGCAAAGCAGGCAAGACTGCTCCTTCCTGCAGCTAAACTGAATGTGCTAAACTGTGATGTCAGATCAGACCCTGAGAGTACCAGCCACCTAAACCTTTAAAAGAAAAAGAAACTTCAGTAAATAATAGTAATTTCAAAATATTTTTCTTTGTGGGAAGTTTCATTAAAATAATCCTGCACTATGATGAGAAATCAGAGGGATACGGGTAAACTCTTAATGGAAAATTTGGAATTTGTGATAAAAACTTGCTATCAATAACTGCAAAGACCAGTACAGGCCTCTCTGCACCAAAAAAGAAAAAATTCTCAAAGTGAAAAAAAAAACAAACACTTCACTGGGAAGTAAATCTGGTTGTGTTAACATAATATACCAAATCTATACAATTCATATCTGATGAACTCATTATTAATGAGCCAATCAAGATACTTATATTTAAACCCCTTTCTAATGCCATCTTCACACATTGATTGCCACCAAAACCATGGATTAGTAAATGCTAACATACTGAATTTAGAGATGGCAACTACTGTTGGAGTAAGTTTGGGTAAACAGCTGAGATTCTTCGTAACTGGCAAGTAACATAAAGCAGGAATGAAAAACATTTCTGAGAAAAGATCAAGCTTGTGGAGCAGTGAACCACGAGGCCTCAAAAATCATTGCCATGAGATAGATCCCCCTGAAAAGCAATTATGTGCCAAGAAAAGATATTTCTACCTCAGTATCAGAACTCAGCCTACCGAGAACAGCTAAGCAAATACAACGGTGCTGATCCCTCCCACTGTGCAGAAGGTGTATGATCCATAGCTCACACAGTAGTTAAAAAATATATGCAGAAGTAAAAATGATCACCCTGGGTATAAAGTTTCACTCAGAGTGTGGATGTTGCTTCAGTTAAGGACATTCTTCATTCACTGTATTATGAAGAAAATTTCCAGCCTCCTGCAGGAATCAGTAACCCTGACAATCAAATCTGAACCCACATTTTAGACTGTAACTGTGGGCTTATCTTCACTACTGTTAAATCAATTGTACTTAACTCAATTACAATGAGGTAATTACATTAACATGAGTCAGTGCATCCACACATGGCATTTGCACGTGTGCTTGGTGAATTGCTGTTAGCTCCCACAAGGCACAAGTACTTCACTCAGTCACATGAACCACTAGGGAGCTCAGGACACTTCCACGAGCAGTTCAAGCCAACTCAACACCACACTGCTGCCAAATGCCTTTATCCCACTGCACAGGGCAGATCTACTGCAAGGCTGTCCTGAACCAGGTACAAGCTAACCCCCAATGTGTGGGTTTACACCTATCCACTGTAGGGCCTTTCAAATTTTAAAATTTACTATGTCCTAATCCTTTTGGAAAGGGAACAAAAATACCCATCTTTGGAATATGTTGTTACTAAACAGAAAGGTGAGGAGAAAATCAATATTTTTTTTTTTAAATGCAACAAAACTGAGTGGGCTACAAAAATTTTACCAATAGCACAAACACTGTGATTCATGGTCTCCTGACTGCATCTGCTGGCAGCCACATATGCACCCATTTCAAACTCTCTCCTGTCTCTCCATTGCTCTGTGTCTCAGGCTACATACATGTTGGTCATTCAACAGCTTGGACATCATTTCCTGGCTTTGAAGCAAGGTGGCACAGCATAATTTAACGTTCACTTGGCAAAAGTCTTTCTTTCTCCATCTCTGCCCCATTCCCAAAAGACAGAGTAGCTGTGCTCAGACTGCTGACTCGGGTGATGCCACCAGGCATGGACCCTTCTAGCAGATGTGCCAGATGCAAAGGCAGTTGCTGTGGGGATAAAAAAATTATAGGGGATGACACACTACCTTTCACACAGCATGGAGGATCCCAGTCCACTGCCTCAGCCTGCTCCCAACCCTGGTTTCTTTATCACTACCTGCAGCCCTAGAGCCCAGGAAGTGAGTAATACTGGTTTGGTTAATGAGAGACACTTGCTGCTACTAATCAGGCAGGTGTGAGCAGCAATTATGTTTAGCTGGTCCATGCCTTAATTTAAGCAAGAACCTGTACCCTAGTATCAGTGAGCACAGCTCAGCAGCTGTGTCTCTAGGACCTGACAGAAATGTCTGCACAAATTTCTAATATAATCAACAAGCTGTTGCCAAGAAACTGAAGCCAGTCAGATGCATAAAAGGCAGATGCACAAGTACGGAAAAACAGCAAACTAAGGCAACATGTATTTTGTCTTAAAGGACTGTTTAAAGTCACTAAACGCAGTATTCAGAAGGTTCTATAACCAGACACCTATTTCACAACATTTGGGAACACCTCCCCTCGTTGTACATGGAGAATCATGACTGATGAACATGGAAATGTAGCACTGACTGCAGGATACACTCCCTGGCGTTCAGGTCTATGACATGGTTAACAAATGGTAGTGCTAAAATCCTATCCAAGGGAAGATGAAAAATCAAACTAAAGATGGTTATGACTTTGGAGACATAAGGACAAGAGGAATGGAGGCTTCTTATGTTTGTTTAAAGTAGCAGTTTCTAAAACACTTTTAAATAGCTTCCTCATCTCCTCAACTAGCACACTTTGTCACAAAAGTACAAGTATTTTCTGCTTATATTCTGTAAATAAATAGACTGTTCTACAGAACACTGAACCCAGAATACTATTGCCAAGAAAGAGGTTAAATGTGTTAATATAAGGTTTTAAAAGATCATTATTACAAAACACTAAGCTAAGGTCAACTTCTGAATGAAGAAGTGTATTTGTGCACAGACCAGAAAAGTCATTTCTTAGGAATAAATAAAAGGCATCGATTTGTAAGGACCGATTAATATTTAAATTGTGTCACATGGTTTTCAACAGTTTCTCTTAGGGAAACTTGTTCTAAATGCAGAAAAGAAGAAAGGAAATAACCATTCTATTTGGAGCTTGCTTGCCTTTTTAGACCAGGAGTTCTTCAAACTCTTCTTGTTTTTTCTGAACTGTGATAACAAGTCACAATAGAAAAAACAGATCTTAACGAAATCTCTTTAGGTATTTTTCAAAAATAGCTATGTTATCTTTCAACATTAAATGTCAAACAAGCAGTACAAAACCTCAGGTTCTGGCTTAAGACAACTGCAGTATTTTAGAGATAAAACAGTAGACAGTTTCCTTTTGCTGCCTTTGCAGTCTTTTTTCCTGACTTGTGCACTCACATTTTAATCCAACAATGGTATTCCCTGATCCTACCAGTGTCCTGTGTGGCTACAAGCTCACACGGTGGGGTCAAGAGAGAGCACAACCAGAAAACTTGTGAAAGGAAAACAAAATGGAGGAGGGGCACCCGCAGAAGATGAAGGAAAGCCAGCAGAAATGTCTACAGTGTGTGCTGCATTTTGCTCAGCTCCCCTGAAGTGGTGTTTTCCTTATCACTATTTGTGAATTAGAAAAAGGTGTTCAAGAAAAACTCTTCCTTGGTCAACCTCCACACACTGCCAGGGCCAATTCTGAAATTATTTCTTTACTATAGGCTATATCCTATTTGTAAAGAAATTAAGAACTTACAGTAAAATGCTGACCCACAAATGCTAAGCTGATGGCAGAGAAAACAGTTAACTAAGTTTCCTCTTTCAGAAATTATTTTTATACATTTTTGCTCAGAAAAGGTAGATATTGTTTCATTTTGTGAAACAAACAAAGAACATCCTGTGCAATGCAAATACCTTTAAGTGGAAATTACGTTTATATTTTATAGTTATATAAGTTTTTCAAACATTACTTTCACAGCTAATACTCCCTTTAAGAATATTTTCTCATGTACAGCTTTTATGTTCTTACATTAAATTTTCCATTTGTTTGCAACATACCCTCCCCCACCCGCTGAAAAAAAAGATAAATTGCTTATTGTTAATGTCACTCTGGTAACTTATTATAATTACCTGAAATTTGGAAATCAATAATGACCCAAAGAACAACCTACAAACGAAGATAAATGGTATTTTGCTGACTTAACTCAGTCTTTGCTAGAATAATGTGCCAAATAATTCAATTTGTTATAATATAGCCAATATTGATATCCTCCTTTTTCTTATCTGTGTGCCAGGAGCAGACATACCTACTTTGGTCAGTCTTACATTAAGGCAGCTGTGCACAGTAGTGATCCACTTAGACTGTGTATGGAATATCAGTGCACAAGGTGCACAGATTATTATTATTATATATTATTATAATATACTATTGTTTGCAAGAGAAAGTGCCAAATTAACCAACAATTAATCTATGCAATAAATGAAGGTTACTGAAAAGTGTAATGATTTCCTCACCGTTACATGTTGGAGTTGAAGAGAATTTTGTTACAGCATCTGGCAGGTTTTTTTTCTAAAATAAACACCTAGATACCTTTAGAAGAAAAGCAGCTACAACTTCAAATCATATATAATTTTAGATATGAAAGACAACTTAATTGTGAGGATCCTGATTAAATGCTATTAAACACAGAGCTTTGCAGCTGGACAGGCTCCATTCACCATTGGCAATGTTTATGTGCAAGAGAAATATTTCCCAAAATTCCAGGGCATATTTTTTCCCTCAATTAAGAACACACACATGGAGCAGTTTCTCCCAAACCACCCTGCCCCTGCCCAGCACAGACTGGCAGCAGTGCCCCAAAGAGCTGCCAGAGCTTTTACACTCCTACACTGCCCCATCCTTAGCTGTCCCAGGCTACTCACCCCTGCCAGAAATTATTTACAGATGTAACTATATATCTATAAAGGCTCCCTCAGTTTACACACACCTGTATTATCTCCTCCCCAGAGATGCCTCGGGGAGAGGGATGCACTAATGTACAACAGCAACATACTCTACCTGCAGCTCAGCCAGCCACAGCTCGTGTTCATAAACAATTTCAAGATGATCACTCTTGCTTTTTATTCACTACAATATCCTTCTGATTTTAGGCTAAATTAGCAGCAATCACACCACAACATTTTCAATGTATCTACTAAATGTGCCCAGGTTATGTGTATGCAGCACCTGCATAATTTCACAGGCAGCATTCACTCCTACCTGCTCTCAGACAAACTGAGAGCCCATCCTGCATCTTGCCGTGCAAGGAGTCCTGCACAGAGCTCAGTTTGGGACCTTGATCATCATCAGCCAAGTCCTGTGAAGCCCAAGTGACTTCTTAACTCTGTCAGTATGACACAGGTCACCACCACTGCTTTGCAGCACTGATCAAATACCATGAATGACAAACACGTGCAGGTGCATGAGAAGTATTTCTTTAAAACCACTTCTCAGTTCATTCAGGACACTTCAGTGGTTTATTTCTGTGAAAATATTTTTCAACTGTTCTTAAAAGAGAAACAAAAATGACTGCTACAGCCTGCTTTGAAGCAGAGCTTGGGCACCAGGAAATAAAACTGTTTATGGCTTATTTGGTGTAGCACTGCTTGGCCCTGAACCTTAGTCAAAGTAGCCACTGAGTTCAGCTAATAGATATTAAGTAGAGTCTGCTAAGAAACTTTAAATCATGGAGACTTCTAGGGAGCTTAACTTGATCCTCCTGTAATATGAAGTAGAATGTGTGCCAGGCAAAGAAGACAGCTCAACTGTAACTGCTGGTTACACACCAGCAGGGCTGTCACAAGATAAATGTTGCCAACGGCAATGGGAAACTCCCTTCCAAATATTTATGCTTTTTAAAAAGTTACAAAATAGACACATCTACTGTTTGCAGGACTGGACTGTTGACATCTCTGAGGGAATGAATGCCAGACCAAGCACAGCCCTGATACAAGGTGTAGTCACAACGAGCATATGCCACCACAGATGGAGGTTCTGTGAGATACAGCCACGCAAGGTCTCGCTCTGCCATTTTTTTCCTAGCTGGTGAGTTAAATCAATGAGACTGAAGAGAAGTTCAGGGAACAAGACCTCCCATTTTATTTTGGCTCAGTTCCTTGAAAATTACACTCTACCACCATCCTGACACCAATCGGAGTGGCCACGTTCTGCATTTCCTCAGGCTGCACGCTTCCTCAGCTTCCTCAAGTTAGCTCCAAGACCAAAGTCCTGTGATCTTGCTGATACAAATGAAACTCAAACGTGCAAAATTAATTACTAGCTTTCAGCTCAAACAGCCAGGGATTGCAATTCCTTCTGCAGTTACAAGGCAGCAGAATTGACACAGGAGTCTGAGTGGGAACATGTTGTTTGGTTCAGTCAAAGGTGTCCCTGCCCTTGCAGGGGGGTTGGAATTAGATGACCTTCTAGGTCCCTTCCAACCCAAATCATTGTATGATTCTATGTAGCCAGGGTGGAGGCAGGAGTGGGTGGGATCGCCTGTTCTAACAAAAGTACAGTTTGGTGGCTTAGGGCAATAATGAAACTGCAGGGTTATAACAAGCAAGGATTTTGTATAAGAGAAAAGCAAGAAAGCTAGAGCGATCCCACATCTTCAGCCAACAGTTTTTTCTCCAGTAGAGATGCTTACTTAATTTAAAAACAGCCATGCAGCATAGTTTCAGGGCTCACAGAACAGCAATGAAAACATTGATGTGTATCAAACAAAATGTCATTAAAGCACTGATGTGTTGGAGTGACAACACTTGGACTCACAGAGGTTTGTGATCTTTGAAAAGCATTTCTACTGCTTGGGATCATAGAGGCAACATTTGACATTAACCTTAAAAAGAGACAAAGAATTTTACCTAGGAAGGTTAAAATAAGTTGCCAACCCCAAAGGAAACATTATCAAAATGTTCCAATTATCTGACCTGCAGAGTAAACAGAAAAAAGGGTACGTTTTTGAAAACAATGCTCTGTTTAATTGAAAATCTGTAGCCAGGCAGCACACGTGGATTAATCAACCTGAGACAAAGTTATCTGTCTTTGAAATGTGAAAAACTTCTGCTTGACAAACACTTGTATGACACATTGCATGTGTCACCTATTTGCAGCTAACAATACAAGTAATGTAGACTTTAATCCCTGCACTATTTTATTTTGAAACAACCCAAGCAAGTTGAGGAGTCCGTCACTACAAATTCCCTTCACAACGTATTGCATCTAAAAAAATCGTTTGCAAGTAAAAATGTTGGCAGAAAAAACAAGGAGATTCCAGTGAGCTGGATGCTGATGGGGAAGGAAGGGGCAACTGACACAATTGTACCAAAGTCAATGGAATTACACTAAACTCATCCCGTAGGGAGGTGATCCCACAGCAGTGAATTGTTACTCACCACTCATAGCCTAAAAGCACATTTTGTATTTTCAACTGTAAAAAAATAAATATATTAAAAATATATCTATTTTTTCAATCACGTTATAAGCTACCATCAGCGAACTTGTTGAACAGTTTTATATAACTCGTGCACACAGAATTCAGCCATTTCCTTTGCAGCAGAACTGCTGTTGTTGAGGCAATATATGTATTTCTTATACAGCATAGATTTTTTCCATTTGAAAAAGTATATCCTATCAAGCCTTTCCTCAATTAAAAAAAAATTAAGCAGTGAAACTATATTTCTTACACAAGAAAAAAAAATTCCCATTGAGTCCACGAGGAACTTTGTCCAAGACCAGACCAAAGCAAAAGATAATTTTAAAGGGATAAGTAAGTTTAAAAAGTCGCATATTTAAGGTCCTAATCTTGCATCCTTGATTTACATGAATAGTTCTTTAAGAACAAGCGTTTGCAAGATCGGAATCCTACAATCAATCTTTTAGAATGACTTTTTAGCATGAAGGACTATGTTCTCCTTCAAAACAAAAGCAGGTAATTCTCCTGAATATTTTGCAAAACCTTTCTTTGTGTTGTCACATTACACCGCTCAGAAGTTAGAGAAACTGTAAGCCTCGAGGTAAAAAAGCTGCTTAAAAGTTCTAACATGCTTAAGATAAATTACTGGTTGTTGATAAAAATGTAGTCGCTTTAAAATTTCAAATATGTATGTAAATACCACTACTTCAACATAGCACGTTACTTCGTAGCACGTTTTGCTTGATCATGAAGAGGGAAAGCCAGCTATTTACTGAGAGGTCTAAGAACATCACTAAATGTCTATCATACCCAGAATGTAATTCTCCACCCAGTATTCTTTTTCCTCTAAGCATCAACAAAGCAAACAACAAACGCAACACTTAGCTCAGGTTTCGTAAGCTCCTTAAAAGGAGGTTGCATTTGTTTTCAAAGTGTTTTTTAACGCGAAGCAGGGGCAAGACGCCACGATTTCCCATCCCCGAACTCCGCAGCCCCTCCATTGTAACGCCTGCTCCGCTGTTTCCAGCCGGGTGGGCTCCCAGGCCGAGGAAGGGGCTGAGCGGGCAGCTCGTCTCGGCCCGGGCCCCCTCAGGAGCTCCAGCGGTGACTGAGCCCCGCGCCGCAGAGGGTCAGCGCGGCGGTGGGAAGGCAGATCCTCTCTGGAGTGACAGGTCTTCAAGCCCGTGAAAACGAAAGGTGCAAGCGAGACACCGTGCTTCGAGGCTCCGCCGCTGCTGCCAGCAGGCCTCCCGGGCTGCCCACGTGTGGCGGCCACCCTCCCACCGCCTTGCCGCGGCCGCGCCTTCCTCCGGTGGGGCGGAGGAAGGGGCAGGACCCCGCGGCCGCAGCACAAAGGGTGGCACCGGCCGCCCGCCGTCCCCCCTGGGTGGGGCCTGTTGGCCGAACAGCGGCCCTGGGTCGCAGCTAATGGTGACGGAGCCCGGGCAGGCGCCTGGACGCGCCGGGCCCGCATGTGAGGCGCCGCCGGGCCCGGCCGCCCGCCCCGCCGCCATCTTGGTGGGCAGCCCCCGCGCCTCCTGCGGGCCGACTGGTCCCCCCGGGCCGGGCCCCCTGCGTGGGATGCCGAGATAAGGACAAAGCATTGGGTGCTCCCGTTAACCCCGGCTCAGTTTCAAAGTGTTTACATCTTCAATAGCCCCCCGTATAAGCTTACGATACCATGGCGCTAAACGCGGGCATAAATAGTATCAAACCTCCGGGAAAGATGGAACTATGCATGTTTATTTGCCCGTTCTTCAATTTGCCTTTGCTGTAGAGGAGTTTGCTCTGTGGCTGATGGTAAGATGGTCCTCCAGCACGGGCAGTGGTGATCACCCATCCCCACGGCATGGCGAGAGCAGCCCCAGCGGGTGGGCAGTTCGTGGTCCATGGCTGGAAAGGCTGCAGCCATTCCCTTCGAACCTGCCCCTCCAACAGGTCAGGCCAGGCCCTCAGCTAGCTAGTTTTGATCTATCATTCTTTTGATTCTCGAAAGATACTAACCAGCATTCCCAGTTCTGCACGGTGTGCTGAATTAACTTTTCTTTTAAACAGCAATTTAAACCCTATTAAGAGAGTAATAAAACGAACATCTTTGAATCCTTCACATCAATCACTTCCCTGGGCCGTAGTTAGCTACCAGAGGAGGGCTGGGTTATAAATGGCCCGAGGAAGCGATAGGCAGCGAACAGCCCTGACCCTGCCTTCCCCGCTTTGCTCCCAGGACCTGCAACCCGAGCCGGCAGGGCGCACATTCCACCCGCACCGCCGGGGCGGCCGCCGGCCCTTAAGGAGGCTCCTCAGCCCGGCCGCCCAACCCACCCCTCGGCTTCGCCGCGCTCCCAGGGACGCGGCCTGTTGGAAAACAAACCAACCAACGAATAATGATGTACCCCTCTTTCAAATACCCCACATTATTTAAGCTAAGCGTTAAAACCTGGTGCGGCCTGAAACTGATTCACTGAAAATACAAAACCCCACCGTGCTCCTGCCCGGCTTGCCGCTGGCATGAAAAGGAGCCGGATTGAATAATCTGTCTTTGCACCAGTTAATCTACATTTTATACATCTGTAGCTGAAACAAGGGTTTTCAGGTGTTTTGTTCACCGCAGTGGTAATGTTTTGCTGGTTTTGGTGTTCACACTGATGACCTGAGATAAAAGTAGGGGTAAGAACAACCAACAGCAAAATTTTGCAGTGATTGCATCCATGCATGTATTAAATAAAGAGAGGTACAAACACTGTTTATCCTACAGGCCCTTCATTACCACAGCAGTGCAAGACAACTTTTATATTAGAAGCAACCTGCACTACTTGAATATTACCAGCTGTACACAGAATAAATACAACAGCTATACAAGAAAAATCGTAGCTCATTCTTTGCAAGACCAGAGGTTTTCCTCCAACCTTGCCAACTGTAGCACTGCAGAGATGTCTGTAGCCAACTGCCAAATCTTGTCAGCAAGCTGAAAAATTAAGACCCCGAATCTTGACTTCTGGCTTTCTAGATGCTAATTATATGGATTTGCAATGCACTGATCCAGAGGAGGAATGACAAACATAAAAACCATGGTGACAATTGGCATTGGACTCTGCCATTCCTTTATGTGGCAGAGTCCAAACTGACATACAGTGTTAAATGTATTTCCTGAATCATAGAATCATTTAGACCTTTAAAACTGTAGAACATGAAAACGAGGTTTATATGCAAGTACTTAAAAGATCTTGTAGTCATTCATAATTAGTATTTCGTTGTGGTGCTTTGCATAATATCTAAACTTTTGCTAATTTAATTTCCTGTTCTTTTTAATGGTAACATTTTAATAGCAACATCGTTACCAGCAAGCTCTTTATAAAATGGAAACTGGACATTTTAAAGTCTGAACATCTGTTTTTGGCAAGAAAATGTTTTTGTCTTGTAAATGTGCCAGAATTATTTTACAATACTATAATCAGTATTTTTCAACAAACTGGTTTGTAAAGGAAGCAAGGATTACTATCTTTCATATACATTTAGCATGTTCTATTTTATTATTTGTTTTTAATTTGCCACCATATAGATTTAATAAAAGGAAATAATTTGCTTTTTTTGACCTGACATTGAGATATGAGTGTGCCCAGAAGATCAATTTGCTAGTCAAGACAAACAAATTCAAATTAACTTTGTTAAACCATTGGAATTCAACAAAAACAACCCACCCCCATATTAAACTTTCTACACGTTAAGTGGAGAAAGCCATAGATTAGAACACACTTTTATGCTCTTACATATTATCAGTACATAATTATCTGCCAAGTTAGTCCTCTTTTAGATCTGAAATGCCAGGAATTTCAAACGTCCACAGAATAGCAAAGCTGCACTGAAACTAGTGAAGACCCTTGTGAAAAGGAACAAAGAAGCCAATGGAGTATTTTCTGCCAGATAAGATGTAAAGAGAAGTCACATTTTTGTTAAGGTACCTGGTACAGCTGAATGCACTGCAAGAAATTCAGATGAACATTCATACCTGGTAAGTTCATACAAATAACACTTATATAATTAGTTTTAGAGGCATTTTAAAGGTTGTGAAGGACTCACAAACATCGTAAAAACAAGGACACGATGATTGTCCATATACACAAAACTCCCTTACATTTATTTAATCAAACTTCTCTGTTTTAAGTAGCTAAGAAAAAATCCCTGAGAGAAATTGTGCATACCTATTTGGAAATTCTTGACAGCTATTTCACTGATTTTACCTGGCTCAACATTTCATCTCTTGATCTCTTTAAGTGTAGGTAAATATACTGTTACTTTTTAAATGCATGTCAAACAGAGGGAGAAAACAGAAACGAAGGTTTACCAGTTTTTAAGAATTTGAACAGGTTGTATTCATCATCCTAAACCCTGAAATAGTACAACAAAATAAGTAATTTTATGCCAATTACCTCAAAACTTCTCAAGGGAATATAATATACTATAGGTGCATTTCATGACATGAACTGTGGCCAGTGCTGGTTTAGCTCCCTTGTAACAGACACATTATTAATAAATTCTAAATTACATATAGATACAAGGAAAACAAATTTTAACTATAAAAGCATAGTGTTGTTGCATTTATAATTAAGAACTACTGATTTCCATATGAAAAAACTATATTCATATGTAGGCAATCATAGGAAATGTTCAACATGGGTTATACTATCCAATAATGAACACTAAGAATAATTAATGTTTGGCAAAAGGATAGTGCTTTGGCTGGAGCCAGTTGAACAGTCCAATCTTGGTTCAGTTACAGTCATCAACAATTAAAGAAATGATCATCCAAGGAAGAAGTATTATCTGTGTGAATATGAACAACAGCCCATTCCATGCTTAACCATGTGGGTTTATCACTTTCCAATAAACTATCAATAACTGGCAGTAAAAAAAGAAACTACTGTAATACAAAAATAAAATAATCTGACATTTGAAAAAAAAAAATTGCTTAATGAAAATAAATGAATGAAGATGAATGTAAAAATTATTTGGGGAAACCGAATCCACCAATCACATGATTAAACATACAGAGATTGTGTTGCTCAAAGCAGACTGCAGATTAATTCTGAAGAGTATTTGCTGTCCTGCACAAATGTTATGTAATCATTACATGCAAAGACATGATATAAAGTGGAAAATGCAATTTTATTTTTTACAAAAGTCTTTGCTAATTTCTACCGAAGACAATGTAGGCGTAGATCAAACTTAAAGGAAAACTTCTCAACCAGAACGTTTTGAATTTAAATAATTTTAAACATTTTCAGATCTGATATATCTGCTTTTAGAATGTTTACTAGGGTTTTTTTTCATTCTTGAAGAAAAAAAAGGCATTGCTAAGAGAAGAATCTGATAGTCTGCTTTCTCAGTGTAGATACTCCAATTAGTCAAAGCACAGATTTTTCTCTTCAGATGTACTATATTTCTGCCTAAGATTCTTGAACATGATTTTCATCTCCACAAGGGACCATTAAAATCTTTTGCTCTCTTATCATCTACAGTTCAATCCCACGCTTCTCTCTTTGTGACTGGTCCTTTAAAGTCATTAGTGACATGCAAAGTTCTCTGTGAAGAAACTTAATTTCTGAGATTGTTTATTCACGTGTCTCCTTCACGCCCAGGTCAATCACCTTACACACCATGTCTATTCTCACTTACTCGTGAAAGCAAATGAAAACCACTTTGAAAAATTATTTTCCCTCTGTCTGTGTCTCTAGGCTGCAACAGTTTCTAAAGCAGAATCACACACAATGAACAGGATGCCCTGTGGAATGTCCTGTTAGTTAAGATCAGTGTGACAGCCACACGGCCTCCTATACCAGCAACCATACATTATTTCCAGGGTTAACTTCTAGCCAACATTTCCCCATCCATTAGGCAGTTTCTGGAAACATGCTACATTAAAACATTAAACAAATGTGATTTTGATTTATATAAAATAGCTAGTACAAATATAACCTGCTTTCTTTAATTAGAACACACACACAAAAAACCAACCCAAAACTAAACAGTGAAGCAGACAAGGCAGGTTTGGTTCAGCCAAATGAGAATTTAATCGCTGTAGTGAAGAGCTATTAAGTACTGTGGCAAAATGGAAACATTTTAACTAACTGCATTTACAAATAATTGAGGACCATTTTATGCTTCCAAATCTGCAAACTATCCCCCCTCCTCCTGTCTGGACAGAAGGTTCAGCTACTTCCCCCTCCCCATAAGCCAGTGCTCCCCCTCAGAGCTGGGTAAGATCTCTGTGTCTCAAACCCAGTGGCCTAGGAAAAAGGGAGATCATTAAGGACTCTTCCCATCCTTCCCCTTGTGAACACAGATCCACAATACTGTAGTTAGAAAGTTTTTCAGGACTTTTCCCAATACCTCTTGCATCCCATTGTCCTTGCCAGAAATCAGAGGCCCTGTACAGGTGGCCCCAGCAGTCTCCAGATTACTGCATAGCTCTTCAAAATCCCAAGGCACCTCCCCTTCAACGGAACCTGCCTGTGCACCCATGATGAGGGGTCTTTTTCACACTGGGAACATTTAACATTCTTCTACCACTCTCTCCTGCTACAAGGGAATGATTTGGGACTGAGCAATTTTTCAACAGGCAGATCCGTAAACCCAAGAGCTTTGCATCAAAGCATACAGAGATCTGGAGAGGGGAGCTGATCTGCCTCACAGATCAGGTGCATTTAGGCAAGATGTTAAATATTATACAGTCACAGTACCAAAAAAAAAAACACAACAAAACAAACCAGTAGCAAATTGTGAAAAGTATAAACAAGTGACATAAATGTCAAGTTCATGCGTAAACGTGTTAAGTTGTATCATGGTAAGTTAACTTCTAATCAAGCAGCACTGACCCGAACCCTAGTTTACTACTCCACATTTTAGGTACTGTACAGGGAACAGATCACATCATAATATGGCCTTCAAGTTTTTGAGCACAAAAAGCACACTTAAACACTTAAAAAATATGTGAACTATGTACTTTCAGAAAGAACATT
Source organism: Hemiprocne comata (assembly GCA_020745705.1). NCBI lineage: Eukaryota > Metazoa > Chordata > Aves > Apodiformes > Apodidae > Hemiprocne > Hemiprocne comata. The sequence goes on along the minus strand of CM036588.1, from coordinate 118,460,630 downwards.
AATGTAAGAGACTTAAAATCCACTCCTAATGCTGCCCAGTTGCACAGGTCAGTGGGACCACTTCAAAGACTTTGCCCCTCAGGTCTGTCATGCCAACAAGAAGGGATGTCGTGGTTTCATTATGTTAAGGGTAAGTTTTTATTTACTGTTGAAATAATTCTCACATTTCCGTTCACCTGATGTATTATTGGTTTTTAGTCTCTGGGGGAGAGGGTAGCTAACAGGTTTGTGAATAATTATTTTCTCTTCATTGTCAAAAAGGCTAATTCTCAAAATGTGCAGTGTATCTGTCTCAGGCCCAGGGTAACACAGCACTATGTATCTGCTAAATACAGGCAAGAGCTGGGGGTCTAACCCAAAGTCTAAAGAAGTCAGCTTGGGTCTATTAGGGACATTCCAGACTAAAACTTCTATACATTTCTTTTATTTCCAATATAACGATTCTAAGAATATTCAGAAATTACTACAGATGGTCAGCAGAGGGTTTTTAAACCACCCAATTTCCACTGAGATTGTATTATTACAAAGAGCCCATAAAACCAACCAAGTTTTTGATTGCCAGCTTGCAAAAGTGAGTTGTAACATGAAATAAAACATTTCTTAAATTGTAGCACACGTGCTACAATTTCAAGAGATTTTAAAGACACCAGTACTTTGAAAAAACACAAGGTTCATGCTTATTCTAGTCTATTTAAAGTACATAAGGGCTATGATTTTTATTCTCAATTTCAGCCCAAGGATTATTTTGGTGCATGGATTTATATGACTATAAACAAAGAAAGGTAAAACACAACTACTAAAGTAGCCTCAAGTGGCACTATAATAAAAGCAATCTAGAAAAAAAAAAAATCCCTCAATGCTGCATACCTATAATTACCATGACTAATTAGAAGAGGGCCTCTCTGGGAAGAGATTATCTTTGATGGGAAAGCCACTATCAGCTATGGTCATAAGAAGTACACACTTCTGGTTTTAATAATGACATTAGTGTTTTCCAACAGAGCATCATTAGATCTGTAGTAATTATTGAGTGTTATTTCAATTTTGTTGACAAAATCATACACTCCAAATTTTGATTATATCACTCAGATTTTACCTATTAAACAATTTTAACAGGTGAAAATACTAACCTGTGATGTTAACTAAACCAAAACAAACCTTTCAGCCTCCCTCATTCAAAAAAAAAAAAAGTAATTCTAGCACTAATTAGAACTTTGGAATAGAAAGTACAGGTGTGATTTTCTTGGCTCCTGCTCTGATAATAGAACAGGGAAATTCTACACACTCTCAGACAAATAACTTTTCAAATATACTGATGTATTTCATTTTCAAAGATACACACACAGAATAATTAGGGGACTCTACTTTTCAGATTATCAACTAATTTCACTAAGCTCTCACCTATCTGCTAAAAAGATATATCCAAATTATTATGAACACGCCCCGTAAATATACTTACTTCTGTTCCGTAGAAGTAAGAAACACACATTATTGTCACAAATCAAAAATTCCTCCTTATTTTGGGGGGTTTGTTTTATAAATAGTGCTGTTTCAAAACTGCAATTCAATCTTTTTCAATCTCACAGCTTAATTGTAATCAATAAAACACACACACACAAAAGAAAAAATAGGAACATACAAGACTGAAGTGGAACCAAAAAAAGATTCCTGAAACATTCCGCTTCCAAGGAGAGCTCAGATACCTGCAATCATTCCAATACCCATAAGTGCCTCTTTTTTTGAAGTCTTCCTTTTTGTGAAAACACTTCCATGGTCTTTCCATCGCCAGCTGAAGGCAACACCAGTTATTCTATTTTGCACCAGAGGAGACTGCAGCAGTAGCTTCCAGCTCTCTTTCCCTCCTATACCTTCACCTCATCCAGGCAGCTGCATCCATGGCCACCCCTCCCTGGTGCAAACATTGCCCACCCTTTTTTGTGGGGATCTATGGGGTTTCTCTGATGTGAAAAATGATAAAAATCAGATATGAAACCCAAAATTTCCTCAGCAGGGTTTGCCATGAAGCTTCACAAGCACCACGCTAGCCCAACAGGGAGGGTGCTATAAAAGCTCTTAAAGTTTATTCAAGCAGCAGCACTGCTGCCAAATATAAAAGTAAAATCTTGGCCACAGGACTCCCACCACCAAGAAGGGTGGCTGTAGGGGTTTCAACCTCCACCTGTTCACCACACTGCTACTGCAAAGCCAGCTCAGCTGCTTGCAGAGCAGCTGCTGACCTGCTGCATGTTACAGCTTTGCATGTTAGGAAAAAAAATCCCCATCAGTGCCAGTTTTCCTCACTACAGTGGACTGTAAAACTTGCAGCAGTTTCCACAGCTGCTCTGCAAGCAGCTGAGCCATCTCTTGATGGGATCTGGAATTCCCTCTAGCCACCTCCCAAGCAGTTAACCCCCCATTTTAAGTCAGGACCAGCCAGAATAATCTGAGGAAAGGCCTGGACACCAATTTCTCCAACTAAACACGCTCGAGCAATCAGAAGCACTTTTCCACCTTCCATGCAGAGGTGTTCACTGATACTCTGCTGATGTGAAAGCAGTTTAAGGATTCAGTGCTTTCACCAGTGATACACAGCAAGCAAAAGCTAGTCCAGACTGTCCTGTGTACTGTCCCCTAGAAAGAGCTAAGTATCACATAGTATTTTACTGTCAAGTCATGATAACTTTTCAGCTGCTTTAACAGAAGGGGGGGAAAAGCACCCTTAAGCACAGGGAATGAAAGATACAAACACTATGTCCTTATCTATTTGTGTTAGCTAAAGAAACATCATAAACAGTCTTTACCTTCTGGTTTCTAGGTTCCTAGGATCTTACTTAAATTACACCTTTATGGTCACTTTTATATACCCTTGTAGAAACTGATGGGCCTAATTTTGTTTCTGTTCATCATTAGTGAGGAGAGATGACAGGCCTTTACTGAGATGGGCTACAAAAGGATGATTAATATTTATATGGGACTATACTTTGTAAAGAGTCTTAAAACAAATTTTTTTATGGGTCTAGATATGTTTACTACCTCAGTAATGTTGTTGCAAACCAGGACAAGCAACAATAACATTTTTCCCAATCTGACATTCATTTCCTTTTAGCTTCGGTTCATATGTCTGCTTTGATATCTTATGTTTGTGCCCTAGACAAAATATCCTCTTCCTTCCAGTATCCCAACCCCTGTGCACAACTTCCTCAGTCTTGGAAAAAAGGAGGATAGCATACCATACTTTGGAAAGGGTCTACTTAGTGCTCTGCCAGAGTGGGAAATCTCTCATAAGACAAAATAGTCCCATTGCAGGCCTCTGTCTTTGGGCTGCTTGTAATTTTTGCTTGTCAACCTTTAATGCTTAAACTTCTTCAGCAAAATCTGATCTGATTCAACACCATTTAGGTTTAATGGGACTCTCCACTCAGTTAAACACTACATACATCTATAGATACAAATGCCTTGTAATGTTGAGGTGAGATGTAAATAGATGAAATCTGGAAGGTATTTCCACAAATGGCGGCTCCATAACTAAAGACCAAATGACAAGTTTCTTCAGACAATCATCTTAAAACCATCATGCTCTCAGTGAAGTATTTTGACATCTGTCTATGTGACCATAGGTAGGACCTGAAATATAGGACTGACCCTAGTAAGTAGCCAAAATAAATATTTTAAATACCAATCAAGGCTGTACCACTCTACACTGCAAATCCATGGTCCCCAAAATTTCAAGTCAGTTTTCTCCGTATGCTCCAACACAACTGGCGAGTGCCAAAGCTTGGCTCTGGATCTCCAGCAGTTACCATTACAGATTCTAGGTGTGTTGAAACTGTTGAGGAGGTGTTGACACCCACATACTCAGTGTATGTCTGATCTCTGCCAGATCTCTGATCCACATGCTCACTGCAGACACACATTTACTCTCCATTTGCATCCTTCCTCAGCTTCCCTTTCTAAACCCTGCTAGCCACTTTTGTTTTGATTAGGACTGGGCTTGCCTGGTCCCCAGCAGAAGTCAAAGATTACACATTTGTAATGCATGCTCTGCATGGAGGCTTCTGTGCTGCAAAGGGGCATTGCTATGTCATTTTTAACAATAAGAAGCAATGCAATGTTGATCCCACTTGCTTGCCCAGAACTTCCAGTTATCCCGAGCAATTAAATAACTTGTAGCAGTCTTCTAATAATGCAGAAAAGAAAGAGATGTGCAAGATGAAAGAATGCATCCTTGCAAAAGCACAGGATCACATGTGTGACAATATTAGAAAGTCAGCATTCAGTGTATCATGCCATGCCCAGTTTCATCCTAGAAAAAGTAGTTTGTTCCACTGTGGCTAAAACAGTAAGAATTTAAAGAAGACATCATCAAAAAGGATGGTCAGTCAAAATAAGGGTAAAGACTTTTCAGATGCTGCTTACATGTCTAATTTTCCATTCAGTCATAACTGAATAGTCTCAATAATTTTCCATCCTTTTGTTATAGGTACTTGCAACAATGAGAGCAAAATTTATATTATACAAATGATAGCACAGTGCAGAAGGACTCAATGAAAGGAAAAAGGTGCTCTTCCATTTTTATCAAATCTTGGAATAAGTTTGAGCAACAGTAAGAAAGTTCAGAAGAAATTAAAACTTTTCAAAGCAACCACGTTCCTTTTAGTGAGAAAAAAAAAATACACCAACTCCTGTACAATGCTCCTCCCTTCCTTCCTCTGCCTATCACATAAAAGAGGATCCCAAAGAAGGATCATGTTTAAGGTCCCAGTTCAGAAATCCTGTATCAATCATTTAACACAGTAAGAATTTTGAACTACAGAGCCAGGTCCCAACAAACATCTCCTAAACTAACAACCCATCTCATGATGAAAGACCACATTACTCAGAAACTGAACACAAAATTATAATCCTTGATGTTCATAAACACGTATTTAATTGCATCTGTTTACACCCAGCACCCTACCCTTCATTATCATATTGAACAGCTGGGCTTCATGCTAAGCAAAGGAAAATGGACACGTTTCTAACACAGCCCCTACAAAATGTGTGCAAGGAAAGAATCTGCAGCTTTTGTGCCTGACTGCCAGGATACACAAGTTGTACACGTCTAAGTTGTGTGTACAATTTCAAACATGAAAAAAACCAATGATCAAGCTTCGTCCTTTTCTCTGGTTTTCATGAAATCTTGAGCTCTTCTTAGCAATGAAGACCTTTCTTTCATAAGTACCACAAAAGCTTCACTCACTTCACCTCTCCAGTCTGTTTTACCCTTTAACAAATAAGATGTTTTTCTAAAATTTAATATGAGCTGTTCACACAACAGTGCAGAATTCACATCATGAAAGAGAAGCAAGCTATATTATTCATTCCATGCTAACCTTTGAGAAGTCCAAATGACAATACTGAGCCTAATTCACTACAATGCACCTTCCTTGCATTTAAAAGTTAAACAGGACATTCATTGCTATTTTTTTTTTTTGTAAACAAAACACGGGTGTCTAGGCACATTGCTGCACTGGCCACAGCTTGTCTTTGAAAAACCAAGTAGGTTTTAGGACTTTTAACTTTTATACAACACTGAATGACTCAAACACGTGACTTAAAGACATAAGCTGTATCAGAATAAAGCTAAGAAAGGACAAGAGTGTAGATGTTTGTAAGTGCACCCTGTTTACATTGTACATGCACACAGAGATGCACACACGTAATGGCTGATGTGTTTCTACCTTAAATAATGCATCTAGCTCTAGGTACCTCATGACCAGAAAGGTAACAACAACCTGAAGGTAGTTCAGAGAAAATCAATCAAAATGATGAGTGCTGAAGGACTTAAAATGTTGAGTTAAAAACTCAATACTGCAGCTGTTTCATGAGCAGAACTTTCACTGGGTGAGGGAGAAGTTCAAACAAAATCATGATCCTCTAAAAAAATGTATCAATATATACAATTAGTGAAGCACTGACTTTAGAAAAACATTACTATAAACTGCACACAACCAAGAGGGAACTCCAAGAAGAAGACAACATTATTTATTGCAAGCTCAAAAGTCTGGGTGTAATGAGCTCAAACTATTACAGGAATTTTGACTCAACATTTAGTAAGTTTTTGCTCATAGCAAGATCTCATAAACTGGGCATTCCTAAGACAAGACAAGGCAGTAAAAATATTGTTGCAGGGCTCGAGCTAGCTTAGACAGGACTTGGAACAAATATGATAGAAGCTTCTTTCCTCTGCTTAGGTGGTTGATTCTATAAAATTATATTAGTAGCTACAAACATTGCAGAACGAGTGAATGCATGCAACACTGTGCACACAAATAAATAATGAAGTGTTTTCAAAGCAGTTTTGAACAGCAATATTTTGTTCCAACAGATTAATAAACTAGTATCGTTGCCTTGAAAAGGCCTTTTCACATGACTTATTTTTTTTTCAAGTCAATGAAACTAATAGTAATAGGGTCCAGTCACTGTGCAGGCAAAAGACACTTCTATGAGCAGCACTGTTAAATAACATTACTGATTTAAAGACATTTTTATGCTCTGGCTGCTACTGTTACCACTGGTCAGCCAGTCAGCTAACACAAAGCATTCTCTATAGTAATATAAATTATCTAAAATGTACTCTGAAATGAAATAAGATACTGCTTCTCCCCATTACATTAAACAGAAAAATTATACTTTTGGCTGATGAAAAGAAGATTCAAGTCACCATGAAGTTAATGCATATCCTAGATTTTATCAGAAAGAAAAAGGTGAGAAATCTGTTTTCTTTGTTGTAAGAGCAATCAATTGCAGAACGCTAATAAATTCACTTAGTAAATATATAAGTAATACTCAAAATGACTGAGGCACACAGTTTATGTGCAAGGAAACATGCTACTTCCCCTGCATTTTATACTGTGATATTTCTTAGAAACCTAAGGATATTGATACATTGTAGATTATTAAAGTGTCAACAAACATGTCTAACATTTCCTTCTTGTTTCCTCCTTTAGGGACTCAACAGAACAGCGACTTCCAAATTTACCAAATACTTTTACTATTTTCTATCATTATTTTCCATCATGGAACAGCACATCTTGATTAGTATTACAGCTTTACTTAAATGTATCACAATATCATGCAGTTCAACACCATTTCCACAGCTCTAACAGTATCTTTCTTCCCAAATGTTTTGGTTTTTTTTATTATTAACAACACTGCTATGCTTCAAATATTTGTCTTCTATTATTTAAGAACCAAAAATAATTACATGTATTAACCTAAAATTAGATTAAGAAAAAGGGGTTTTATCTAGAACGTAAATTTATGGAATTGTAAAGAGCAATTTCACGACTTAGAAAAGTATAAAGAAGGGGGAAAAGGGCTAAAAAGAGGAGGAAGACTGTTCCTTCTATTGATAAGCTTTTAATTAATTCAGTTCAAAAAAGAAAAAGCAGCAGCAAAGAGTAGGGCACCTCATATGCCAGTACAAATCAGGAAGTGCAAGAACTTAATAAATTCACTATTGTATTCTACATTTTGCACATAATTCCAAATGCAAACAGCTAATATCGATTGTAGGTCCTCAGGCATAGGGTACATGTGAGACAGCCAGCTCAGAAACCCACCCCACCACCGCAGGAGGCCAGGCCCCATGCCACAGCAGCAGCACTCTTTCTAAGCTTCAGTCACCTTTTTAATAACCTAAAAAGAGGTGTATTCTCTAAAAAAGGCCTGATTAAAGTCACCACAAAATATGGCCGGGTCATCAAATGGAACATTAAAAGGGAATCAGGATATTATCATGGCACAGCCCCCTGCATCGTCATTGCAAACGTCATAGAAAATGGACAACCATGTAAAAAGTTCAGATGCCTCTTTCCCTTCCTAACATGGCCCTAAGCCAGGACCAAAATGGACCCTCTACCTGATACCGCTCTTGAGTGATCACGGAGAAGACGGGTTAAATTAGCGTTGCTGCAACTGGAGACTAACAGAAGGACACGGGAAGGTCTACACATGCTCCTGCTTCACAAACCACGCTACAGACCTTGGGAAAAGTTCCCTTAAAACTTGATCATTTTGTACCTCTCCCGCATGTGACACTCCCGTGCGTGAAGGCATTCATACCAGCTCCCACGTTCAAAAAAACAACACCGTTCCCGCTGCTGTGCTCAAAAATAAAACCAACGGCCACACGTCCCTTCTCTCCCGACCTGCTAGGTGTTGTTTTTGGGTTTTTTTTCGCTAGGAAGGAATATTTAAAATTCAACCAGCCAAACCACATGCACGCTTCAGTGTATCACCACAGGGTCGCTCTCAGGTCTGAATTACTGCAAAATAACACTATAATTACATCTTAATTTAACTAACTAATCTCAGATGAGCTTTTAAAAAGCAATTCGAGGTTTACAAGAAAAGCATTTAAAATTGTATTCAAGTGTTATCTGAATGAAACCCGACATCTATTTATCCTTTTCTAAGCCTAATTTTAATAATTTTCCAAGGAAAAGCATATCTGCTCCTGATCAGCCTGGTGACAAATAATAAACCTCGTTAAAAAGAGAAACGTGGCATTTGAAAATAAATAAAAAGCACAGAAGTTTCTAACCAAGATATGAAGAAACAACATTATCCCTTTGCACAAAATCTCTGGCCACAATCTAACGATCTTATTTACTCAAATTGTACACTGCCAACAAAACCACTACCTAAAGTGACTTTTCTAATTACAGATGTACCTAAATACCTAGGAAAAAAATCAAACAGGTTACTTCTCTTCACATGAAACCGGAGTCCCACCGAGCTCAAACAAATATATCAGGCTGAGATGGAAATAAAAAATAGGTCTTACTTGGTGTACAAAGACATCAACTGGAGAGTCCAAGGGGCTTCCCTCTCGGTTGCTCATGGAGATGAACCCGAATCCCATTCTCACATTGAACCATTTGCAATGGCCGGTTCCGTGCAAAACCTGGGATTCCTCCTCTTCTTCCTGCTCCGGCAACTTCCCGGGCTCGTCTCCACCTTTACTCGCCCCTGCTGAGGAAGAGGGAAAGGCGGGAGGGAGGGTGGGGGGGGTGGTGAAGGGGGGAGAAAAAGAAGGGGGGGCACAAGATGCAAAGCAAAGAGTTAAATTCTGGTAACATCCTTCTGCCACTGTATGAAAGAGTTACTGCAAAAGAAACAGGGAGAAGAGGCAAACAAAACAAAATCAAAAAGCAAACGACGAAAAGAGCTCATTTTTTTTTCCTAAATCCGAAAATAAACGACCTTTTCCCCGAAATACGTAAAAATATAAAATCACCAGAGGTTAGAGAGAGGAAACAGTGCGTACGGAGGCTCTCCCTCTCTCTTTGCCCAGGGCAGCCCACGTTTCTGTACATACGTGTATTTTTCCATTTAACTCCATCTTTCAGCCACATTACAGAACGGAACGCGATACTTTACTTGAATATTGCTGGTTTAAGACCGATCCCATTTCTCAAGAGAAATTCTCAGCCCAATTAGTCTCTCCTCGCAAGGCGCAGGATCGGGGGGGGGGGGGGGGGAAGAGGGGGGCGAGGGGGGAGGCCGGCCGAGGAGGGGTGGAGGAGAGAGAATAAGCAAAATTGGGTAGATTGCACAACGGGTTATTGCACATGCAGCTCCGAAACCACTATTTTCCAACGTGTATCCATCCCTCCTTGGAATAAACTTTCGATTAAAGTTGGGACAGGTGTACGGCCTTTTTCTCATCCCACCACTGCAACTGTGCTTAATCAAACAGGAACAATTCAAACAATAGCCCCCTGAAAGCTTTTCAAGTTGTGAATCGGTGTGGGCGGTACGGAACAGTTTCTGAGCCGGGTAACAATGGGTTTGGAGAAAGCCCCCTTGCGCGAGCTGCTAAAAAAGGGTAATGCATAGTTGGGTTAAAAAGGGGGGGGGGGGGGGAGGGGGGAAGAGGGGGGGAGGAAGAGAGGGAGAGAGCGAGCCAGCGAAAATCATAGTAAAACAATAGAAAAAGAAAATTAACCTTCGGCCATGTTGCCCCACGGGCCCTCTGCTCCAAACTCGTGAGATGAAAACTTTCCCTGTGGATCGAAGTGGTCTTCTGCATTAACCTCACATCCTGATTTTGAACGATCGCAAATTTAGCTCGCATGGTCTAATGTGCTTTCCCTCTTTTGATTTTTCCCCTTCTCTCTCGCTTCGGTTCTGGCCCCCTGCGCACACGTGACTTGCTCAATTACATGCTTTCTTGCTACTAATTTCACATCGGATCCTTAAGGGGTTGGCAGGAGGCAGGAGTAGCCAATCGCCATTTCAACTTGGCTGACACACCGAAATAATTTATGAATGAACAAGAAATTTCCAACACGTCTTTTTTTCGACAGCTAATCTGCACGCTTCTTTACGGGAAATCGAGATGACGTATGATTCTGGGGTTTCTGCCCTCCCGTGCCTGCACAAATCCGTAGGAAGATCCGTGTGCTTCTAGATGCAGCCCAGAGAACAAATATATGCAGAGGCGGGCGGGCAGATGAGATTATTCGGGTATCTGTGCACTCTCCAGGCGGGTAGGCGTACACACAGGAATGGAAGATGCTCACGAATGCGATTTACACGTGTGTGTAGACATGCGCTAGCTATGTGGGGAGGTGTCTGTGTTACCCTCTGCGCAGGACACGGGCACATTTATCACCGGATCGCCGTTTCCATCTGATGAAAAGCCGCCCAAAGCCGTCCCGGCCGGGGAGGTGGGGAGGGGGTGGAATCTGCCTCTCCCTACGCGTGTGTGTTTGTGCGTTTGCTCCGGCACCCGGGGGGGTCGCCGCCGCTCACGCTTTGGCGGCACGTTACTAATTTCGCATTCAAATTAAAAGCGCGCCGGAAACGCGGTATCACCTTAAAATGGCCCAGAATATGCGGAGGTTTAGCATTTCAAAACATTTCTGGAGGGGGATGGGGCGGGGAATTGTACTTCACAGGTTTCTCCGCCATCTCTTTCCGGGGGAGGGGATGTGATTAATGACTTCCTAAATAAGAGCCCAGTTTCCAAGCCCAGTATTAGAGTGAACCTCAATCAGCAGCGATTGTTCCCCAGGAGTGCGAGGGGGAGAGAGAGAGGGGAGGAGGAAGAGGAGGACTGACAGAGAAAAGGATTTGCTGGAGAGGAGGAGAAAAAAAAAAAAAAAAAAGCTAGAGGAAGAAGACAAAGAAGGGAGGAATAACGCTGACTGGGGACTGCTAGTTTAAGTCTTCACTGGCAGCGGGAGGGGGGATGCAACTCGGAAAAGAGCTGTATTAGATGGAACGGGCTGGATAACAGCCTGAGCGCACCCCTGTGCAAAGGCACTCGCTCCCCCTCGGCTCTCACAGGTACGCAGCTACCAAGGTGCTGGCAAGCCTCTGCTGTTGCTGCTCCTACGGCCAAACGCTTCTTCAATTAATATATTTAAGAACGTAAAAAAACCAAAAACACCCCACCCAATTAGGTGAAATTCTGTTTTATCTTCCATCTGTCCTATCTCCTCCAGTGTAAAGGTAGAGATGAAGGTATGAAAACATCAGATTTTGCCTCGTCTGTCCTCACCACCACCTGCTCACATAGAACCTCACTTTACATCCAGTATTGTATAACCTTTAAACGTTGACTGTACCTTGTTAAAACCTGGGCTCAATTACTTTCTTATTAAACCCCCTTCCTTCCCCCCGCCAAGCCCTCCGCCCCCCCGGCATCCTCTCTTATCCCAAGGACACACACAAACAAAAGCCAAAGCAACAAACCGATCCGTGCAGAACCCGAAGACAAGGGGTTTATGCATTTGCAAAGCACTTGCTGTTGTTTGGGAAGTGGCGTCGATCAGTCTGCCCAATTAAGGGGGACGCCTTTCGCCGATGGGCCTGTTTACTCCTTTTGTTGCCTTTCAGGAATGCTTGAATTCCCCTGCTAGCGCCTCGTTTCTGAGTGAAACACCAAGGTGCTCGGTTTGATCGCTTGCTAGAGAAGCGAGGGTGGGCAAAAGTGTACGAATACAAGCAGCCTGGCAAGTGGAGCAGAAGCTTTAAATCCTGAAATTCCTTTGCAGTCTTCAACCGTAAATTTCCTATAGGTTATTTCAACAGTGGAGGTCGACTTCCTACACTGACCTGCCTCACGCGTTCGTGCAACATACCACTGCTTTTTAGCTCTTAACCTCCCTCCCCCCTTTGTTGTCCCTTTACAATAGCGATTATTTTACAATATTAAATCACCAGTAATTTTATATGCTTGGATCTTATGACCGCGACGATATCTAATATATAATAAATAGATTTTAACACACGTGAAACTCCCAGCTACGAACAAGAAATTGAGGTTACCGGAAGAAAAAGAAAATGCTTATACCAGTTACTTAAAGTTCCCAAGACTAAATTTCTCTTAGCTGAATGACACATGTATAAAATATGAGCTCCCCCTGTCCGTTCCTTCGGAGACAGAAAGTATTCTGTTTAATACCTGTTTTAAATACCTGTTCTGTTTTCAAAGTCTTTATTTTTTCAGATTGATTTATTTTACCGACATTTGGCAGAAAAATTCCTTAGAGACTAGAATACTGGTTAAACAGACACAAACAAGTTGATTGAGTTCATTAAATGGACAAAGTGTCTTGTTAGCAAAATTCAGTTAAAAGAATATACAGTATCATTTGTTCTTCGACGAATAAATGAAAAACTACAAAAACCACATGAATCAATGAATGTAAATATATTTGTTGCAAAGTATTTCGTACATAGCACAATAAACGCAGAATTTGTAAAATGCAGAGGGGGGGGGAGAGGATTTGCAAAGGGTCTTTACTAAGATTTTCAGGCCTCCAGTATTAGTGGAATTAAGGTTGGGGTCACTGGACTGGTCACTGGTGTCAGATGTTATCGACTCATTCATTTCCTGCAAGGGACATCAGCCTTTCAAGTTTTGTGGAAGGTAGAGAGAGCTCTTGCCAGCTGGGAACTCTCCGGGAAAAAAAAAAAAAAAGGGGGGGGGGGAAAGAAAAAAGAAGAAAGAGAAAAAAAAAAAAAAAAAGAAAAAAGAAAAAAAATAACCCAACCCACTAACACCCTTCCAAAATTCATTCGCAAAGAATCGGGGGGGGGGGGGGGGGGGGAAGGGGAGCCAAGAGGATAAAGGGGGAAAAAGCCCTACAGAACAAACCAGTTCGTGGAAAAAAAGAGTTTAATTATAATAGTTCACATATTAAATAAAGATCTTTCTATCCGTACATTTCGCTCAATAGATGCTAATTTTGGTAAAGACAATTATGGGAAGCTGGAGTTATTATCTTTCTAAATGGAGCTCACTGGAACTATGTAACCAAGACCAGTGGGTGTTGGATTTCTATTTTGTCACCTTCCTAAATCTTTTGAAGTCCTAATTTTGTTTTCTTCTATTCCCAAAACAAATTAAAAAAAAAATAAAAAATCCCCACGTTTAAAAAAACAAGAGGAAAAAACAAAACCAAACCAAAACCCCCACAAAACCAACCAAACGACTGACCCGCCTGCATTTGAAACAAAACGCGTGTTTTACACTTGAAAGCAGAGCTGGGGGTGCTGTCACGACTTCCCCATTTCAAAGCACAGCCAACATTTACCCGCCGACGGGCAGGCAGGAAAAGCAGGAACGACGCCGGAGAGCCCATGACATCCCCCCTCCTTTACTCCTGGGGGTTGTTTGCTTTGCGCCGCAGCCACAGCCGCCCCCACGCACGACAGCGGCGGCCCACGCGTGCCGCTCCCGCTGGTGTTCGACCGAGTGAGCCGCTCGTTGTGTTTCCTCCGGGGTTTTTATCGAAACCGGCTCTTCCTAACGCGGAGGGACGGGGGGGGCTTTCCGGCTGCTGCCTCAGGGCAGAGACCCTTGGCCCGGGGGTCGGTGCGGCCCCTCAGGGGGCCAAGGGTCTCTGCCGGTGCTAAGCTCTTCCCGCCAAAACCCTCTCACCTAGTTTGGGCGCCAAAACCGCCTTCCCTTTCCGCCGCCCTAAAGCGCCCGGGTGGCGGGAGGGGGGTTGCCACCGCCCCGGCGGGCTTTCCTTTTGGCAGCGGCCGTGTCGCCCTGGGAGGAGGGAAACGTTTCCAACCGTTCGCCGGCCGTGAGGGGGTCGGACCCCAACGGTCGCGGTCTGACAGTGCCGGCGGGTGCGGTGGAACCTGAGGAGGCGCGGGTCTGTTCCCGCAACGCGGCCCCCCCCTTGGGTTTTATTACCGTCCGGATTTTTAGTTGTTTTTTTTTTTTAACAAAACACAGGTCCGACCCAGCTGCGCGCTTCCCCTGTGGCTAGCGACGATTAAGGACGGGACTTGCTCGACGTACGGTGTATGAAGTTACCCGCTTTGATAAGGGTTTTGGGAGCCCTCCCCCTCACCCCCCCCACCCCGCCAACGCCTGCCCCGGTGCTCCTCAGTCGTTACACCTGATGTGGGCGGCAGCCGCCGGTATCCCCGCGGGCACGCAGGGATCCCGGGAGCCCGCCTCTACCGTCGTTACGGAGACGGGGCGGCCCTCGCCGAAGGATCACGCCGCGGTTTGCAAGGGCCGCTATTTTTAATTGACGGCCGGAGCGTGGCATCAAACACGCGCTTGACTGACATTTTGACTGACACTTTCTGTTGAAGTGAAACGCGGCGGCCGTCGGTGCCGCGCGGCCCTCCCGCGCGGTCCACCCTGCCTTCCGTGGATTATTGCCGGCAATGCCGGCGGCTTGCGAGGGGGATTTACAAAATGCTGGAAATTGCTCTAATCCCGCGCGTGATCCGAGGGCAGGAGGAGGCGGGAGGCACCCACTCGGAGAGCTCTGCCGCAGGATGTGGTCTCACGTACACGAACAGCCTCTCAGCTGTGGATTTGCAACTGATAGCGACCGATTCCCCGGCGGATTTAAGGAGGCTCTAGCCAGTCATCGTGGGAGACCGTCTGACAGGGCTAAAACCCCTCAGCCAAGACCGGCCCTTGCGGAGGGACTGGCTGCCAACTGCCCACTGCTGCCCGCCCTAAGTAACCGCGCTGGCGGCCAGCGGCCCGGCTTCTCCGCCTCACCTCCCGCAGTGTAGGTGCAGGAGGACGATGAGCGGGCGGGTCTGCGCCTCAAGCGATCTCGCCCCAGCCCCTCTCCTGACCCGGGACTGCCGCACCTGGGGCTCGGCGTGCGTGTCCCGGCAGGGCGCGTATCTTGCCCGCTGCGCAACGGCCCAGGCGCTCTCGCCCGCAGCAGGGCAGCCTGTGTGACACGGGCAGCTCCTCCCGCCCCAGCACACAGGTAAAACGTGACCCCTGCCAGCGCCCGCCCCGGGCTATCAACTCCCGCAACAAGCGCTGCCCGTTGCACGGGGGCCGGTGCCCTGATGGCTTCCCAAGCGTATCTGGGATGAGCGGCTGGAGCCAGCGCCCCTCCCCCGGGTACGCAGCGCCCTCGGAGGGGCAGCTCCGCGCCCCCCCGCCCACCCTCCCGCGCATGCGCCGCCACGGGAGGGCACGGTGAGCGCCCGGGGGGGGGCCGGGCCGCGCCCCGCCGCTGCCACGGGAGGCTGGGCCGGGTGGGCACCGCGGCCGGTTGGGCTGAGCTGGAGAAGCGGAGTCGAGATGAGAGGGGGCTCAGACGGCGTTGTAACTTGCCAGCGGCAGGGAATGACTCGAAGAATTAAAATTTTAGTCAGCGGCTGAGATGCGTGTGGTCATCGGTCGGTACGCTGCGGTGGCAGTCCAAAAGCTTTCTTCCGGATGTGTGGGCTCATACAATTTATAATAGGTATCTGACGGTGGGTTACTGTAAATAAACTTTCCTTATTTAATGGTTTATTTGTCTTACAGAAGCAGAACACTCAAACTACATCAAGCAAGAACTCTGGAGCTTGTACACACAATTAACGATCCCCCCCCGAGCTGGGTTTATCCGCATCAGTGGGACGCAAGTGCTGCAGTACCTCGGTTTTACAGATACAAAGTCAGCCATGTAAGATGCTATAGAGAAGACTGACCTGAGCCTGAGGAGACCTTCTTGAATGACCTCATCGTCTTCTCAGGAACCTAAAATCAGAGAACTGGAGTCAGTACTGTGTACATTGTACCAGAGTACCATATTTAATTACCTCTTCTCCAGTTTAACGGCTCATTAGAACGCCATAAAATGCCAGGGCATTGACTCTGTGAAGTGACCTGGAAACTTACAAACTATTTGAGACTTACCTAGCTCATCAGAACCAAAATGAGAAAACCAAGGCACGAGATAAAAATCAGCCACTTTTTTTTTTTTTTTTTTCCCCCCCAAGCTTCCATAAAGGCATTGCCCTTTTCATGGGTCTCTTATGAAAGCTATGCAATTGATGGCAACAGAGGGAAAAGACACAGATTTGCAGGATATTGCAAGGTGTTTGTTTCCTTTATCAATATTTAATTGCAATGGGTAACCTAAGAACTAGTGAGTTGTCTTTACTACACTTAAATTGTACAAATTAAGCAGTCTTACCTTGGGTATGATTTTAAAAAATGAAAACGATTCTCTGTGATTCTTTCACAGTCAAAATTGTAATTTGATGCCCATGTATGAGTATCAACAGAAAAATGCTTTCACTTATGTCAGTTATAAAACTGCAGAGCATAATATGTAACAATATTCTAGGTGTCAATCTGAACCAAGACAATTAGTCGTAAAAATACAGATCTGTGACTTGATTGGAACTATTGAAACTACATGAAAGGTGTACTTTTGACCTAGTTGAGCAAGGCCTGACTGATTTTGTATAATGCCAATAAAAATATCACACAGAAAATGATGACAGGAAGCATGAAGGACAATACTCTGGAGTAAGCTCTTTATTTACGCTGCCCAGTTTGTTTAATAAATGAAAGATGAATAGATAGGAGCATGCACAAACTCACCTGCCACAAGCCTGTCCTCTTGTCACCCTCTACTGTCTTTTGAATAACCTACTTCAACTAAAACCCATCCAAAACCAACAAGGAATTGCATTATCCTCCTGTTTAGATACAAGCCCAACTGTCTTCTCTTTTTGAGAAATCTGAGATTTGTCTTTTTCCAATCGAAGAGCACATCCTGACAGGTATCCTGCTCTCTCACTATAAAATTGGATATTCCACAAGGAGGGAGCAAAGCCAGAAGAACTACCAAAGACAAATGAGAATCAAATTTATCTAATTTCTTTTCCCCTATAGTCAGTTATCCCAAGTCCTTTCCAACACCAGGAATCAGAAAAGGGGATGGAATGATCTTTCTTTTCGGTGCAACAACACTAGCAAGCTGATTCAGTTTCTCTTTTGTAGTAACTAAGTTTTCCACTGGAACTGTGTGGACTTTTGCCTTGTTTTAAACCTAACTCTGCTTTTACACCTTCAAGCACTGAAGCCCAATCTCTTGTGTCTGCTTCTTTGTTCTGCCAACCGGTGGCTATGTGGCTTTTGTGTCTTTCGGATTTACTTGCATTATTTATGCAACATAATGAAATATGCAAGCATAGAGTAAAGGATCCGTTCTTGCTTTGGCACGTAGTCTGCTTCAGTTTATGAAGGGATTAAAAATAAATATTTTGGGGAGTGGTGTTGGGACTCAAAGGGGAAAAGTACAATTCTTAAAATAACTGTAGCAGAAAGCAGAACAAGCTCAAGTTATTCTTGTTTCCAGTATTGCCATTTCATAGTACAATTGTAAGCATCACATATCTGTGTGTGTCATATAAACATATCAGATTATTAAGTAGAAAAAAAGAATATGTAATTTTTTATGAAGTAGTTGTGATAAAAAGCTTCCCAGTATGATACACAAAATTTGGCACAAGAGACATTAGTGTGGAAAAGCCTGGGCATTCCAATTCTAAGAACTCATTTAAACCAGGTAGTTTAAATGAGAAAATAATTGGCACGTATTTTACTGTATCCTACTGAAAGCCATAAGACATACACGAAGTCCCTGACATACACAGAAGCAAGTTCAGGGTCTGAAATGGCTCATGGTGAACTCTCCTGTGCCTCATGCTGTACAAAACAGAAAAATATTATGGCATTTTAGTTCTGAAACTATATTTGCATTTACATGAGCTCTGTAACTGCAAATAACCAAATAAATGCCGGTTGGGAATGATGTGTACCTGACAGCAAGATGTTTTTAGAGAAAAAGTTACTTGCTTTGAAAGCAATCCTCATTTTAAAGGTGCATTCCCAGCATGTGGAAGGATACTGTAACAGTCTGCACAAAAATGCAACAGAACAGCATGAGGAATTATTGCAGGGTAGGAAACACAACAAAAAGAGCAGTATCAGTTAAGGACACAATGAGACATTCAACAAAGGGAATCCACCTTTCTCTACAGGTAGCACATTCTGTAATTCAACTTACTTAACAGCTTATACACTTTATTTGACAACTTAGTGGTTGGTGGAAAATAACAGCAATTTTATACCTATTTAAAAAGGAAAAAAACCCCACCATTTTTATAAGCATTGTTTTGAATTAATTAGCTTAAGCAAGTTTGCTGCCGAAAGACTCAGAAACATAATTTGCTTGGATGAAAGTAAAGCAGACATACACAGTTGCCCCATTTAAACAAGACATACACTTTCCTATAAAAACAAGTTAAAAATAAAAATCCAGAGGTTAAACCTGTTCCTTTCACAGTCAGTGGTAGCCAGGGGACAGAGTAAAGCCAGCAGTATTTTTTTGAAAGAATGCTGGATACTCCCAAGTATGATCAGAATACAGAAGAACTTGAGAACAAAACCAACCAATACTTCATTTCACAACAAACAAGTGATTCAGAGGAACAGGGGAAAATATTTCGATGTTACAAGGAGCACTTTTAGTTAACTCATCAGGAGTGAAGACTTAAATGGATGAATGCTGCAAAGTATATATGACATTTGAAAACCCTGTGTACAGAACCGAAGCACAGAAAGAGCATAAAACATCAGCTTTTAAAATGTGTGTGTGTGTATATTTACATGCACACACACAAACATTGGTCAGCTACATGTTGTAATTAAGAAACTTTGCTGTCTGTCTTTTGAACCAGTTGGTAAACATTAACTAACACTTTACTCTTGTTTACAGTTCTTGACTGCTGGTAGAAGCACTATGCACACAGCATTTTGATTGCAAACATCACAGATGTGTCATCTTATACTCTGAATTAACCCGTTTTTAAGAGTATGTACATGAATTCCTTAATGTACAATTCTAAAGAATGGATTTTCTCCTGAGATGTTTTCATTGTTTTTACTCTCTCTTTTGTTTCATTCAGTAAAAGATTGTTAGTTTGAAAAGCATAAACAAGAAAAATCAAAATTTCCTGAAAATGAACACACAGGTGTCAATGTCCTTAAGTAATTACAGGGGGGAAAAAACCTGAAATATCTCACAATTTTATTCTTAGCCTAGCCATAATTTTCTTTGCTTTTCTTCTATACTTTTCTCCTTAGACCATTACAATATTTTTCTACCAAATGGAGATGAAAGCCAGTGCATGGGAGATGCCAAAACGTTTAAAAGTGCTGATTCAAGAAAATTAATTGAACAACTAGCAGATAAGAAAAAATTACTTCTTTCCTCATTTCACGCCATTCTGTCACTGATCTGCAAGAGGGTTAATTAATTAATTAAATTAATTAGAGGGTAAATTAGTTTCATGTAAATATAATACCTTGGAAATAGCCCAGGTATGCTTTTCTCAGAAGAGCCTAAACACACCTTAGTTTTTAAGAAACGAAGTACACGTTTTTGAAGATCAAGCACAGTTACACACCTTTTAACTACTTGGAAGAATGTCTTTTGACTGCAGTGAGAACAGGAGCAGAGGAACAGAGAGAGGCAAAATGTGCCTCCACCCCTGCTCTGTGTTTGAGTCTTTTGGGTCCCACACAAGGAGTGATAAAACCCACCCCATCAGAATTGAAGCCAAGGAAACCCTGCCAACTTTTGAAACAGGATCGGAGTGTCTCTTCCAAATGAAATGCTATTATTATATGAATATTGTAAATTATTTTAGCATCCAAAACTATTTAGGATTTATTTAGGTTAACACTGTAATAACACTAAGGGAACACAATGAATAATATATTTTTGTTTTAAGGGCTGAAATTAGGGATACACAATTCTCATACTTAGTGCATTTCCTTTAGTATCACCTGCAACTTCATATAGTTTGCACTAGAATGTACATATATTAAACAACGTTGTATATTTAATAAAAGGCAATGGAAAATAAGTATGTTCCAAACACCATTTTGTAAGATTCAAAGATGATTTTTTAAAATACACAATTTTAAAATTAAAACACATCACCCTCTACATCACCCTCTACTGCTACTGGTGTTTTTCTGCTTCCTTTGTATTTGAAGTATTTTGTCCCCAGTTTACTGGTAGTGTGGGCATATTGAAATTGCCACACACTGATTTGCTACACAGCAAATGAAATAATGAGAAAACTACCCTGTGATCTTATGACATTTGTTTTCAGATGGATTTTTCTTTCTATTTCTAAGTGAATTATTATCAGTACTTTGTAAGGAAAAAACCTTAAAAAGCCACGATTCTCAAATCATAGATAAATCACGTATTTTTCAGAGCTTGATAATGGATTTATTTTGTAGTCCTTTCCCTGAGAAACTACATGCATTGTAACATTTTGTTTCCCCACTTGAAAACCATCTGCAAACAAAACAATGCCAAATGAAGCCCTGAAAAGATACATGTTAAAGGACAAATTAAGAAAGAGCCATTATGGCAACAAGGTGAATTGAATATTTAAGTTTTTAGTTTAAAGAAATGTGCATTTTATTCATTCTCCCTGATTACACTAAATTTCATGTATACTGTTCACAAAGTTACATTTTAATCCAGAGGTGTACATGCTTTTTCCTCAATGCAAAACCATTATTAAACTAAGATTAAATCTGTTGTATGAACAAATGGAATAACTTACAACTATTGTTTAGGTGATTAAAATATTCTAAGCAATTAAGACTTCATCATCATCCTCTCAATGGTGATGTCACTGCAAGTTTTATTTTAAAAATATGTATTCCACAGGTTTTTATTTGTTCTTATAACAACTTTAGTATGGTTTGTTCAGACTTAATTTCTGAGATGTTTTACATTAATCTAATACTTGCTTTCATAGAATTTACACACCTTTCACATATCTTTTACCTTGCATCACATTTTTGTTTGATTTGTACATGCCATTAACCCACAAAACACAGAAGCTTCTTTCTTGCTTTTGTTTTTTAATTTCTGAATTATTACTTGAAACTGTTAATGAAGATGGAATGTTTTTATTATTTCTATTTCATAGCATGGTCACCAAATGCTGCTATGGATATTGTGGATTAAAACAATCAAACCAAAGTGTATAAAAGTAAACAAACAGATGAGTATCTGTATTTTAAACACCAATATTCACTTTGCTAGAGTTATGGATAGTACAGGGTGTGCAACATTTTTCTCATTTTAACTGGAGTGGTCAGCAGTCCTGTATGTCACACCTTCTGACCAAGTCACTATTTAAAACAACTGGACAGATAAAGTAATCAAATGGTAATTTTAAACATAAACTTTAGGGCAGATAGCACATTTAATTCAAACCAGGAAAAAAGTCCATGGGAACACCAGTGATATATAACTAAAAATTCACAATCTCTACAATCAAGGATGAAACTGCTTAAAATCAGTCCACACATCACTATTTGAAGTAGGTACAGGAGACAGTGTCTGAAAGGAAAGCAAAAACCTATTATGTGATATAAAAATACTAGTGAGAGTACAAATTTTAACAGTATAATTTGTGGGCATCATCCTTAGGTGTTGCAATACTGCATATTGTCTAATATATGTTAAATGTTACCTATAGAATAGTTATTAAATCCTTTTAGAATAGCTATAAAAACATGGTTTAGAGTAAATATGACATTAGTAGTATAAACACTGAAACAATCCCTTCAAAGATTCTGAATCTTAATTAGTGAAAGAATACTACACTGCATATAATAAAATCATCATTACATACACACACTAGTTCAACAGTTTTTAGGTCTGTGCAAATGCTGCACAGGGACACAGAGAATGCTGCAGACTGGAAGTGGAATTTTTGCTAAGGAAAATGCTTTGCTAGAAAAAATAAGTATATGCATGAATGCCACAATGCAGGGACCAGCACTTTAACTTGATTGAAATCATGGTATGTATCATCAGGATAAACCTCTTTTTTTTTTTTGGTGTTGTTTGGTTTTTTTGTTTTTTTTTTCTGAGATCACAGGAAAAGCTGAAAATGGCTACACACTCTTCTGTCCCAAGTACAACTACTAAATACAGATTGTAGATTATTAAACCTTAAGTTAAGAAATGTATTTAAATGTTTAAATGTAGAGACACCTACTTCTATATCGGTAACAGTAGCATAAATAATTCCATATTATAGCCACATTGATGAAGGAATTTTGTAAAACTACCTCTATTTCTCTCTTAAAATTGACTAGTTAAATATTACAGTCCTCACTTTTCTGTATAATTAAGCTTTTGTTCAACCATGAAAAAACTAGAAACTGATTGCTTGAAAATGAGCTGCATGACCTTTGTCCTGGTTTCTCACCTCTGACCTTTAATTTGAAGACCCTGCATATCAATTCTTTCTATTTTTAGAAGCACCATGGTTAGAAAGTCTGTATATTTTTTAAATTGTTACCCTCCCATATGAAACACATCAGGCTGTTTGTGTCTTTTTTTAGCCTTTACACACCAAACCAGAGTAACATACTTGCTTTTTATTGTGCAACTGCATTTGAAACACCCAGCGTGCAATTACAGACAATGAACACTTGTCTCTGTGGTGAAAAAAAGATGTGGGTTTTTTTTTTAATGT
This sequence comes from Hemiprocne comata, assembly GCA_020745705.1. Lineage (NCBI taxonomy): Eukaryota > Metazoa > Chordata > Aves > Apodiformes > Apodidae > Hemiprocne > Hemiprocne comata. Next base: position 118,437,767 of record CM036588.1, on the reverse strand, counting down.
ACTAGAGATGCTGAAGCACATTAAAGTGATTGAGAAAAAAAAATCTAGCTCGCATTTCTTTCAAAATGTAACTGTCTTTTCCTCAAGAGAGAAAGCAAAAGGCTCATGTTTGTGTTTGTACTGCTGCTAATAAATACCTGCTTTTTCTTGAACCTCCCCCACGCTAGCAGTGGTTATTTCGTTCCCACTGATGACATGCTGTTTTGATGTCAGCTTTCAGAATGCCCTTTCCTACACTGAACCTGTGGTTAAAAAACTGCAAACTGCAAGTTCCTGTCTAGTTGCAGGTTTCAGCCGCACTTCCATTTTATATAGGTAACATAATGCTTTGCAAGCTGTCCACAGAAAATCTTTATTGCTGGAAGGGCTCCTTTTCTAAACAAGAAACGGTAGAGTATTTCTGTCATTGATTTCACTACCAGCATTCAATACCAAAGCGCTACAGCGCATTACAGAAAGGCTTTTGGTGGAAGCATTTCCGTACCGTGACCCCTTGCGAACGATGCGAAAATACACGAGAGGTGGCTAAGCGAGGCAGGCAGCAGTGGCCGCCGCGCCCGTGGCACCGGGCCGTCCCCGAGCTGCGGGCAGGGCGCCCCGGCAGCGGGCTCCCCCCGACAGCGGACTCCCCCGGAAGCGGGCTCCCCCGGGATGCGGGCTTCCCCCGGGGTGCGGGCTCCCCCCGGGGTGCGGGCTCCCCCCGAGGCAGCGGGCTCCCCCCGGGGTGCGGGCTCCCCCGGGGCAGCGGGCTCCCCCCGGGGTGCGGGCTCCCCCCGAGGCAGCGGGCTCCCCCCGGGGTGCGGGCTCCCCCGGGGCAGCGGGCTCCCCCCGGGGTGCGGGCTCCCCCCGAGGCAGCGGGCTCCCCCCGGGGTGCGGGCTCCCCCGGGGCAGCGGGCTCCCCCCGGGGTGCGGGCTCCCCCGGGGCAGCGGGCTCCCCCCGGCACCGCCATGGCTGGCGGCGTTCAGCACCGCGGCCAGCGCCAGGGCCGGCGCGGCGAGCGGAGGAGGAGGAGCCGCTGCCCGCCCCGTGGGGCACCGCAAATCGGGGACCGGGATCTCCCGCCCCATCGGTCTGCGGGACAAGGCAGGGCGCCCGGGATCCGCAGGGAGGGGAAAAATGGCAACTGCCTCCCACCCCAGCGCCCGGCCGAGAGCTTCGCTCAGCGATCGCGCTGTGCATCGCGGGGCTCGGCTGCCATTCAAAGAACACACCAGCCGGAGTTACAAAAGAGAGAAAGAGGCGGAACATCTCTTTTAACCGCTTGGACTTGAAAATTCATTTCTGTGCTTGGGGGTGCGATCTGAATGGCACACTGCTTGTGACCTACCACTGCATCCTAGCAAAGGCTGAGGCTGCAGCCGTTCAGGCCTAGGAGGGAGAGGGGCTGGGGTTTCCTCCATTTATTTGTCACCATTTTCCCTCTTCTGAAATGTTTAATACATGCCAGCTAATACATTTTGCACTGAGATGGCAGAACATGCCCTTCACACAATGTACTTTAAAACAGAGTAGAATACAGCAATTTTTGTCATACACACACAGGCAGAGTTTTTACTACGGCTGCATATTTGTAATTAGTACACAGGGTGAATATCAGCCCTAATCACTTTTGCCACTACATACATGATTCAGCTCACTACAGCAAAGGAAATTTGGCTTCCTGGTGTACTAATAATTAAGGTAATTATTTAATTCAATATTGATTCTTACTACTCTATACCAAGAGGAAAAAACATCATAATTCTGTAAAGAACTATGGCTTAGCTGCATATCTTACAGTTTTCTAAACAAGCTTGTTAGTGTTGTCTCCCCTGAATTTTTAACGTTTTTTTTGTGTATGTTTTTAAAAATAAATTACTTGTAGTTTTGTAAAGCAAAGCATACAGATATCAACCTAAGAGCAAGCATGCACTCTTGCATTTTAATACAATATTACATCCAGGTACCACTAAAACTAAATGCAACTATATTCAAATGAACTACAACCAAATGTAACTATAATTATTTTCTTAGTATCTTGTTCATTACAGGACACTTCTCTGTACTTGAAATTATTAAGAGTGTATCCATGCAAGATGTGAAATTAAAAACCAGGCTACTGGGGGGGGATGGAAACCCCAGCCCTGTCTATGGCCTATTTAAAAAGAATAGCAAGATCAGTTATATAAGGAAAATGCATAAAGTCTGTAAACAAACCGGTAGACTGTACTACTATTTTGTCCCATCACTCTAAGAACGTCATACATAATTGACTCACAACCACTACCAAGCTAACAATTGGTAAGACAGAAACAAGTAAATTAATCAAATCTCTTTAAGTAATATGTTTATCAGATTAAAATGGTAATTCCCTAGTGCCAAAGCAAAAATAGATTTGCTAGTAACCTACAGTTTTCAGATTTTTTTAGACATGTCAATTTCGTATTTTGTAAGAGCCTGGGCAAAATCTTTATGTGCGCTGCTGTTGAGACGTTTGCTTGTTTTTTAACTAATTTACTAGCTGTTTATCTGCTTCACCGCATGATCTCCTACAGGCTAATCACTGCAGCCGAGGGCAGTGCCGGCGTTGAGCCACAAACGCCCACGAGATGCCCCCAGAAAAGAAGCGGGAGGGCAGCGGCGGAGCAAGGCGAGATGCCATTGTCCCTCCCGGGCGGCCAGCGCCGCGCAGCCCGCCCAGCCCACGTCCACCGCCCAGCCCGAGCCGCCGCCTCTCCCTCAGCCGTGAAACCAAACAAGGAGAAACGAGGCGTTTTGGAAGCACTTCTGCACTTTATTTGTTCTCCCACGCACTGCGTCCCGTCGGCACCGGCAATTCCGCCTTAGAGCCAGCAGTGAGGCTACATATGCCCGTTACCTGGAAAGCCCGCACCCCCGCCGGCAGGGACGCATCTCCGTACCTTCACATTGCCCGGGCCCTCTACCCGCCGTCCCGCGGGGCGGCCGCCGCCGTGGGCGGGCAGCGGCCGGCTGCGACCCCGCGCTCCCTGCGGCGCGGCAGGGAACCATTCAAAATGGCGGCCCCGCCACCACTCACGTTTAAACCCCCCGCACCGCGCACACGGCGCTGAGCGTGACACCCGCCAGCGGCGCCCGCTCCGGCCCCTCGCCCCCGTCCGTCCCAGCGGTAGTTACCACAGGGCGGTCAAACCCAGCGCCCTCCGGGACGCACCGCCGCGGGCCCATCCTCCACTGCCCGGCCGCCTCACGGCGGGGACGAGTTGCCTGGCGGGTCCCATGCCGCCGTCCGTCCACTTTCCTCCCCAGCCTTCCCTTCCGCCCCGGCCGGCGGGTCGTGGGCGCTCCCCGCCGGTCTCCGCCCGCCCGCCCCTCCAGCCGCACCGGCTCGCTGGGCCGACACCGCCATGCACCGGCGGCGGCGGGGCGCGCGCCGCCCCCTGGCGTCGGGCTGCCGCAGCGTCCTGGCGGCCGCTGCCCTGCCGATACCTCGGCCCCGGCCGCCGCGCTGGCGGCTCTCGGCGGAGCGCTGCGCCCCGCGCCCCGCTCGGCGAGGAAGGGAGGCTCCGTCCCTTCACCCTTCCTCTACTATGACTGCTGTCGTCGTTCGTGTTTGACGTGCGGAGCAGCCCCATACCCCCTTCCTCCCGCCTGGAGGGAGAGCCGCGGCTCAGGTGCGGACAGCCGGGCAGGCGGCGGCTCCGGCTCCGCTCGAGGGCAGCGGCAGCCGGCGGAGGAGGGGGCGCAGAGCGGCGGCGGCGAAGGAAAAAAAGGTGCGAACCCGGAAGTACACCCGCCACGCCGCCGCCCGCAGGGAAGCACCCGCGCCCGAACACAACAATGCGGAGCCCACTTCGCCTCCGCCGGGCGCAACTTTTCCGCCGGCATCGGAGAAACCCGCCTGCCGCCCTCACCCCGCAGCCACCCGCGGCGCCGCCCGGGGCCGGCGGACACGCGCACGCCCCGGCAGGTGCGGCGCCGGCGGCAGCGGGAGACCCGGCGGCGGCCCCGAAGGAGAGGTGAAGGGAGCTCGCTTACCTCCCGCGCGCCATGGTGGCCGGGCTAAGCGGGGCTGCGCCTGCGGCGGCCGCGGTGGGAAGGCGAGCGCAGGGCTGGGGGCACGCACCCACCGACGGGCACCCCCCGGGGACTTTGCCTTCCCGAGCCGCTAGGAGGACGGAATGGAGGAGGAAGCGACCCGCAGCGGCAGGACGGAACCGGTGCTCGCGCCGGGAAGGCGGCGGCAGGCGGACACAGCCCCAACGCTGCCTCACGCCGCAGCCGCCGCGCACCTGCCCGCCGCCCTCCCCGCGGGCGGGCGGGCGCCCGGCGGCTGCGCGCGGGGGCGCTCGAGGGCAGCGCGAGCCGGCGGGCGGGGCGGGGCCGGGCCGCCCGCGCCCCCCGGGAGCCGCCCGCCGCGCCCGCGCGCAGCCCTGTTAGCGCCGCCCCGCTGGTGCCCCGGGGCCTCCCGCCCGCAGCCTCCGGTCCCCCGCATGGACTCTCCGGGCTTTCTCCTCCCGCAGGCCTCTTCCAGTTCCCCTCCCGCTGTGCCCGATACGACCTGGGCCCGAGTCACCTCACAGCCCCTCGGCCTCTTCTGTCAGGAGCCAGCCTGGAGGGTCCTGCTTGCCACATGCAACCAGCGTCCACCGCTGGGAAGTGGTGGATTCCCCAACACTGGACACTTTTAAGACTCGGCTTGAGAGGATGCTGGGCCATCTCATCTAAACCATGCTCCTACCCAGAAAGATTGGAGCAGATGATCCTTGATGTACCTTCCAACTTGGCATTCTATGACCTGGCCACACCAGATCCTTCTCCTGCCAACTGAAGGCAACTTGGTGTCTCACAGCTGCGAATGGTGGAGGCCATTTGGCTCCTGTGATGGCATCTGGCTCTAGCGCCCCGAGGACCGGACTCCCCAGCCGGAGTTTGTCCAGCCCACTTGCACTGCTGCCCACCCCCAAATCTGCCACTGCCACTGGGGCTTTGCTGTTGCACGGAGGCTCTTGCACAGCAAGATCTTAAGTTGCCGGCATGACCTGCTGGTGGGGGGTCTCACGGTGTGCTGTCCACATCCCGAGAGCAAGCAGGCTTCTAGCTGGTCAACTGGCTTGTCTGCAGCTTGTCAGTTCCCAGTTGTCTTGCACCATTATGGGGTTTCTTTCCCAGCACATCAGACTTTATTAATCCCAAAATTCTGTATTTTCTAGAGAATTCTGACTTGTCAAAGAATACTTTACGGACCATCATGAACACACTTCACCCAAGTGTACATAGATTATATAGTACATTGTACTAGAAATAGCAGGGTTAACAGAGCTTGGTTCCCTATGGATTGATGTTCCACATCCTTTTTCTGCCCATCCCCTCTACACAGGCTCCAACAGTCCCCACGTCCCACATGCACCAGCAAAATGGAGATGGTTCCCAGTGGTGTGCACCCTGACAGTCTCACCAGGCTCCTGTGCTGGGGATTCACCAACTGGTAAGTCAAGCTCTAGGCAACTGGAGAAGTCACACCGTCTTTCCTCTGGTGGGGTCACAGTCTGACTGCTGGTTTTCGTGATACTTAATATTTTTGGTCCTCTATGCTGGATTTGGCTGAAATTGTAAAAAGGGTTCAAAAGTTATTTGGCAGCAAAGAGATGCACGGTAAATGCAATTGCATTTTCTGAAGGGACCAAGATAAAAATGTGGTGCATGGAAAGGATGGCTTTTTGAAACACTTATTTCCTACTCAGTAGTTAGCCCGTTTCACACAGTTTTCTATCATTAGACATTGGTGTGCCTGCCTTGATCACAGCTTCACGTTCTTGGGCTTTCCTTTGTGGATTTAATTTTTGAGGTTCCAGCAAGACTTTGAAGAGTTTATCAGCACTTTTTGAATGCAATTAAGGGCCCAGTCAGTGCTAAAATACTTGCTGTGCATAGCTCTTTAACTCCTTTTTCACAAAAAAAGCTTTACACTGAGTTTTGCTGTGTGATCTTAGCTTGTGATTAAAGAAGCTATTAGAGCCTCTCAAGTCTTCAAATACTGTGCCCTACTTTGCTGAGAAAGGTTTTGTATTGGACAGAGAAGTATTTCCAATGCTCAGAAGAGAGTCTTTTGCAGGGAGTCACCAAATGGTGCTGTTCCACGTAGGCTTATCTAGGCACTGCCCTGGGAAGTTACTTCATTCATACAATCATAGAATGGTTTGGTTTGGAAGGGACATTCAAGATCACCTAGTTCCAACCCCCCTGCATGAGCAGGGACACCTCCCACTAGACCGGGTTGCTCAGAGCCCCATCCAACCTGCCCTTCAACACTTCCAGGGATGGGGCTTCCACAGCTTCCCTGGCCAACCTGGGCCACTGTCTCATCAGCCTCACACTAAACAATTTCTTCCTCATGTCTCACCTCAATCTCCTCTCTTCCAGTTTTAATCCATTCCCCCTTGTCCTCTCACTACAAGCCCTTGTCCAAAGCCCCTCCCCAGCTTTCCTGTAGCCCCTTCAGGCACTGGAAAGCCTCTGTAAGGTCTCCCCAGACCCTTCTCTTCTCCAGGCTGAACAGCCCCAACTCTCTCAGCCTGTCCTCATAGCAGAGCTGCTCCAGCCCTTGGGTCATCTTCCTGGCCGTCCTCTGGACTCACTCCAAGAGCTCTATGTCCTTCTTGTGGTGGGGGCTCCTGAACTGGACACAGTGCTCCAGGTGGGGTCTCACAAGAGCAGAGTAGAGGGGCAGGATCATCTCCCTCAACCTGCTGGCCACACACATTCATGTTTCCCAGAGGAGATTAAAGTAGCCACATTTTGCTAATGCTCCTAATATTTGACTATATTACCTAAAATTTAGTGTGTACTCTGTGTGTAAGTATATATATTTTTATATATGTATATATATAAAAGAAGTCTAGCCCAATGTATAGCTGTATTACCCTAACACAGCTCTAGCTATATTTTGCTAATAGTTTGAGAATGCAGGATCTTTTCTGAGAAACAAACAAAACCGAAGTAAGGTCAGAACTGGATTTCTCATTTAATTGTTTTATTGATTTCTAATAGATGAGGAAGAGTTCCTTCCTGGCCCCTGGTTATTTGTGCTGAGATATTTTTTGGGAAAAAGAAACCTACCCACCTGCTTTGGTTTTACATCCTCAGCATATGACATGATTTTATAGCATTGTTTGTATAAAACATGTTATATACAAGCAGAATTGAACCCTTTCAATAAATAGCTGAACTGTAAACAGTTTGAAAGGCTGTGAAAATATACTGCACATTCTTTTCTATTACTTTTGATTTCTTTGTTTGTTTGTTTGTTTTTTCCACTGGGCTTGTTCACAGAGTTTCCCCTGAGGACTTGGAGAAACTTTGTTTCTTCCTCTGCAGATTAAAGGTTTCTGTTCATTTTCATGAGGTACAAGGAAGCAAAAAGGGTGTTTGCAGTCCAGTGTCACGATCTAGAACTCAAGAGAGCCAAACTATGCCGATGATATCAATAATAAATCATTTTGCTAATGTTTTACTCATGTCACCACTTAACTGCTGAACACAAGCAGCTGGAACAGCACAGGGGTCACAGCACAAGGATATAAATCCTGCAGGATCCCCCCGGTGGCACCATCCTGTACCTCACGATGGCTTTACAAGGGGCAGCTCTCACCAAGTGATGGATGCTCAGATGGCATCTCTGGACCTGTGCAGTAATGCCAAGCCCAGGCCCTAACAGACAGATTGCTTTTGGCCTGGTTGCAGGGATAACAGGTTTAAACTCCTGTGTGGTTGTGAGATGTGCCAGGCCAGTAGCCACAGGGTCAGAAAATAAGCCCTGTACTGTTTTATTTACCAGTATAGATCTGGCCTTTGACCCTACAGGGAGGTTGGTGGGAGGAGAGGAAGGGGTGTGTCTCTGCTATGAGTACCTCCTTTGGAAGAGCCATCTCCACAGACAGTAATAACTGAGTGGTTGCTGGTCTGAATTGCTTCTACATTTTAAGTTACACCATCACTGAAGAAAAAAAAAAAGATAGTATGGAGGGAATAAGAGCTCAGGTCTCCTTGTGTCCAGCTGACTACCCAGAGTGGTAGTTTGCAGCCAAGCTTTTAAATGTTTGTTCTACTTCTGGTCTTAGGATTCTGACTCCTGTTTAGTCCACTTCAAACAGAAAAGTCTGAGCATGCTCCTCTACAGAATCATTATCAGAGTGGTGGTTATGGCAGTTTTTAAAAAGGAAAAATAATATGTAGCTTTTCACCTAGTGCTCATCAGAAGCAACAGCAAAGTCTTGTGCAGGGTGAGGGATTTATGGTACAACTGAATTAATGCACAAGATCTTCAGACTTAAACAATTATTTCAAAAGGATCAGAGTCATGTTCAAATACTTTTTTAGGAATTCAGCGTCTTATACTTGATTAAACTTTAACATTTTGATGCTTTTAAAATCAGTATGTATAGCCTTTAAGAATAACAACCCTAAGAAAATGTTAGCTTAACATTAGGAATAAATTTTATTTTGTTATTACTGAGACTGGCCTGTGGGTTTTACTGCATTATGCTGTATGCAGTTTCCATCAGCTCCAACTGCCTGGCTCCTTAGAGCAGCTTGATTTAAAGAGTTTGAACTAGTTTCCTCAGGGATCTGCAGGCTTGAAAAAGTGAGTTGTTAGCTGGTAGGAAAAAAAATTACAGAGCCATTTTCAAAGTGTACAGTGGTGAAGAAAGGAAATGATTAGTTAGAGGCTTAGAGTGAGCAAGTGCATGCCTCGTGTGTCTGTGGGTGGCAAAGCCACAGCTGGTTTATACATTTACTTTGTTTCTTCATCTACTGTTACTCCAATCACAAGAACTAATTACAGGCATTTAGGTCAGTATTTCTCTGTTCAATTTAATATTGTAAAAACAGGTAGAGAAGTTAACATGATTTAGAAGGAGCTTCTCTGCATCTCCACTGGACTAGAATGATATGTAACTAGAATACTAATTTGCCAAGCATTCATTTTCAGCATCACTTTTCTTGTTCATCATTAATTTTAAGAGTTAATTGATAAGCAAGGCTTACAGTACTCAAAAATATTGTCTCAAAAGGTTTTGTTTTACTCCTGGCTTACCTCTCCCACTTCAGTTTGAGTCATTCAGAATTCACTCCGAGATCAACTGCAGAAGTAACCCACATTGCTAAAGGGGGGAACTGGTTGAAAGCTGAGCTGATTCAAATGGACAATGCTTTTGTACAGGAGAGTCTCCTTTCATATTTCCCATACCCTTTTAAATGAATAATTAATAATAGTAAAACAAGACAGTGGAAATAGAAGCACAGTGTTTCAATAGAGGTTATTTTCTGACTTTCTTTAAAAGTCAGTATAATTTTAAGTCCTATTGTAGTTGCCATTAGAGCTAATTCAGAAAACAATCAGGCAGACAGGGTCCAAGTTACAATGTGAGTAGGGAAGGAGGCATGGAAAGGAGACCTTAGCAATTCCTACTTATTTAATCTTTTAGATAAGCAAAGGAAAATGAGAGATAAGAGCCAGAGACAAAATCCACAGAATGAAAAGAGAAAAAGAGGTGCTCCTTGGTGAAAGTTAAAGCTGAGTTAGGAAGTAGAAGATCAGCTTGCTGTGGGAACAGAAAGATCTTGGGACTTTTTCCAACAGATTCTGGAGCATAAATAACAAGGACAAGTCTGAGGCTCAAAATAATGTGAACAAATCAGTTAGCTACAGAAAGGCAAAGATTCTCTGTGCAATCAGGGAAGAATTGGTGATGATGAAAAGGAGGGCAGAGAAACTGGAGCGTCAAAAATCTGACAATCACTGAAGGAGTGAGCAGCGTGAGTACTGGCAGTATTTGGCTGGCTAATGACTCTGTGCCTGAGCCAGGTGGACATGGGCAAAGAAGGGAGGCAGGGCTGACACTCAGCAGCTGGAAAGCTGGGTGATAAACTGTGAATATAAAATACATCCAGATGTCAGGCATTTTTTTCTCTTGGGAATAGAGCACTGGCATGATCTGATCAATATTCTGAAGTTATTAGGCTTAATAACATAGGCTATTAAAGTGCAGAGCTAAATCCATTGCTAGGAAAACTCCACTGCAGGCATTGTCAAAGGAATTATTTGGGATGACCAGTACTGCAATTTATATGGACTGATGCATGTTTAAATAGCCAAGTGTGTAACTTCTAAATTTAAACGTGGTCCTTTTCCCCAAGCAGTTGATCTGTACTTCAGCAACACATCCTTCATCCAAGGGATTTGAAAGCTGCTCTTTTTGTGTTTCTTTAAGTACCATGCTTGAGTTTTTAAGTGATAAAGTATCCCTTCCTAATCCTAGCTCTCTTTTAATTTATCAAAACACATGGATCCAAGTGTCCCAACCTTATCTTATTACCAAGAGATGAACATGGAAGTGACCAAAATCAGTGGAGAGACTTTTCCACCCTTACACATATGATTGATTATTCATACTGGGAAAATTTACCCAATAAGTAAGTATGGAAGAATCTAAATGTTTGTGATTTATTTTGGTGAAAGCACATTCATAGCTCTATTCATATATAATTTGCAGGTTATTTATTAGCAGTGGCTGCTTGTGCCCCAAATTAAAGTAATAGTTGCAGGTGACCCAAAAATAATGGAAGAGTGGCCCTTTCCCCTGGCCCAATTTCATGAATGCATTCTCTTCCTTTAAACCTAGATTTCTGCATTGGGAACAATAACATACCCACCCTGTCTAATGAAATCAGCCTCAACTGCCATGACCTTTGGTTTACTCAACCTCTTGCGTCCATCGTTAATTATATGTGCGTTATAGTTAGGGTAGGGGAGATGATTTGATCATTATTAAAAACCTATCAAGCTTGCTTTCTTCTGAAGAAAGGGGAAAATTAACAAACAAGCCTGGAAAGCAGTGAAGAGAGAGTCATGAGGGAGACAAAAACTGAAATCTGTACAATTTGGAACAGTGAAGAGATGTGAAGCAACCAGTGGGTTGGAAACATGGTTGGGAACATGGTTGGAAAAAGCAGAAGACATTTGTACTTGCTTTGAGGGTTGGTTTGTTTGTTTGTTTTTACCTTGCAGAATCAAGTGTAACATCAGTAAAAGTTTACAAACTGACAGTCCCTGAAAGATAATCAGATAGTTGCAACATGGGAAGTAGCTGGGTCCTTCTGAGGCACCAACGCCTTTTGGTCCTAACCTAGAGGAACATATAGAAACCATAGAAACCTGTGTTTTCAAACATAAGAGTACAACCTGGAAGAGGTTGTAGCCCAGGTGACAAAATATCTGTCTCGGAGATAGGTCTTTGTTCTTCTCTAAGGTCTGGTCTCTTTTCATAGAGACAGCTCCTCAGGTATCAAAATCTGAGCTGTCCACTAAACTGGAAGGGCCATTGAAAAAAAGTACTCTGCCTCCAGCTGATTCTGGCACAAATGATGCCTTCCCTCACTGGGAACTGGCCTGGGGAATGGGCATGGCTGGAGTACACTCTTTCAGCTAGATACTTTTCAGAGAGAGGTGATTTCCATGGTTGTGGTTCACCATGCAAGTGAAGGAGAGTGAGTTGGGTGGGAAGAGGGGGAAAACAACCCTACCTGTCATGTCTGATTTAGCCCCTGACTTGCCATGTTCATGCAGCAGGGACAGAGCTACCCAAAGCTGCTGTGGACAGAGCAGGCTCTGAGTTGTGACAACAGCATGATGAGACAAAGGCTTGGATGACAGAGTATCACAGATCTCTTACTGCATTCTGTGATGATGGAGCTGCTACTCAGTTTCCTTTTGTGTCAACAGTGTAGCTCCATAGCTTAAAGAGAAAGAAGTCTTCTTTAGGATACCTTAAAACTGTGCTTCAGTGCTCAGTCAACAAAACAGTTCCCAAACAGGATCACAGAATGGTTGTGTTGGGAGAGGATCTCTGAGAATGATCTAATCCAGCTCCTCTGCTCAAATCAGGGTGACCTACAGCAGGGTGCTCAGGGCAGTGTCCAGTTGAGGTCTGGTATCTCCAAGGGCAGAAACTCTGCAACTTCACCCTGCAACCTGTGCCAGTATCCAACCACCCTCACAGTAAAAATGTTCTTCCTGTTAAAATGTGATCTGCAGCGTTTCAATCAGTGTTCACTGCTTCTTGTCCTGCCACTGGGTATCACTGAGAAGAGCCTTCTCCAAGCTAAACAACCCCAGCTCTCAGCCTCTTCCTCTGTGATAGGTGCTGCAATCCCTTAATAATCTTAATGACCCTTTGCTGGACTCGGTTGACTTATTATATAGATATACAGGACTGTAACATCACAGTGAATGTTAACTATGGTATTGCCATTTCCAGCTTCTCTTCAAACACTGATTGTTTCTAGGAAAACCTAAATAATACTGCAAATATCTCTTCCAAGAGAGGCTTTTGAAAGGAGAGTTACTAAGGGCAAAGACTGTACTTCCTGGCATCAGGTAGCTCCTCTGTGCAATGAAAGACCCTTCAAAGCAGATTTATAGCTTGCAACAATTCTAGGAATGTATCCCAGGAATGATGGAAGTTGTAAACTTGAGATGAACTCTACAAAAGGAGTCCATCTCTTTTCTTCTTGAAAGTCCTGTTAGCTTTGATTGGGATTTTCTTGGAGAGGGACCTGAGTTGCTCTATCCTTTCTATGAAACAAACCCCAGAAAGAGCCTGCATAAAGATTAAAAATTGTTTTAGAGAAATGAGAGGACATTCAGAGGAGCCTGGATGGGCTGGAGACATGGGCTGAGAGTAATCCTCTGAGTTCCACAAAGAGAAGTAGCAAGTTCTGCACCTGGGAAGGAACAACCCCATGGGCCAGCACATCCTGAGGGCTGACTAGCTGGAAAGGAAATGAAATTTTATTATGCAAATTCAGAGGTTAATTAGGTTGTTAGCAAAGCTGGAATAACTGAACTTGAAAGATTTACTCTAGGTCACAGAGATCGGAATAATTAAGACCTCAGCTTTGGGTGCTGCTCTGAGAGAACATCTGAGCACATGTGTAGAATTTTAGGTTGAAGAAAGTGTTCAGCTTTGCATTAAGCCAAGGGGAATTGCAGATCTGACCTGATAAAATAAACACAAGTTTCTGCAGCTTTTATCACCATTCAGTTAAACAAAACTATGTGTAAGTTAACACATTTCGTTATAACTTCTACACCATCATTTTACTAAGTTAGCAAGTTAACTCCAGTTCTTTGGGTTCTCCACAGGGAATTTGTAACATCAGGTTATGATCCGATTTGGGGTTAAACCCCCAACAGTATAAGAAACATATTTTAAAATGGTGAAATTCACAGTGCACTAAACACAAACATATCAAACACAAGTCTTAAGTGAATAGGAGCCAACACCACCGTAAGGACACAAAACAAATATCCTACCATCAAGAAAATTGCGGTGAAAATGTGACCAATTTAGAACAAAAATGTCAATTTAGAAATGGGAAAGTATCCCAAAGTTATAATTAGGTGTAACATAAATAGATACACTTGATTATACTTACTAAAAGTAAATAAATTCAGGACCCTAAATTCATCACAATTAAGTGTTCATTTGGAGTGCTTCTTGTGAGTAGTTTAACAGTCCTTGAACAACTGAAGAATTTTTTGATGGGTTTTTCATTTATTGGTTACTGCTTCAAGATGACAATCAGATAAGATCAATGTTCTCCTAATTGTATGTGCTACACTAGGTAGCAGTGCTACTTGTCACATAGCACCCTTCTAGCAAGTTACTCCTGGTACTTACAGAAATATCAGCCTCACTCTAGGGATCCAGAAATTAAGACAAAAGAAAAATTGTACAGCATCACTCGGTGAATCAGTGACAATATTAAAGGTAGAACCAAGTGGAATTTGGGGGATCCATTCAGCCTGTTAAGAATTCTCTCTCCCATGGGAACTGGATTCCCTCACTTTTCCCTTTTCATAGCATGAGAATAAAAGCATCCCTTAATGAAAGACTTTAGAGAGAAGAATTTTTCATCCAGTGAAAATTCTCACTGCTGTTCTAAAAAATAATAAATGTCAGTCTGAGGAAGAGTCAAGAAATCTAGAGAACTTTCTCCCTCAGCCTGCCCATTTCTTAGTGTAGTGACAAATACTCACATACTTCAGCTTGACCACATGCTGTGTATGCTACTTAACAGCTAATAGAGGAACATTCAGAGGGAAATTAAATGGAAACCAAACCACAATAAGGAGTTTTCTGTAACTCTTTAATCGACAGAGATACAGAACACTTCCTGCCCTTCATTATAGCCCTTCCAAGGTCTGGATATCGAAATCTGCTTGTAAATTCCTCTGTCACTCAACCATAAACTGACACTTAATCAGGGGAGACAAGTCTCATAGAGCTCTGCAGAGCCATCCTATTGTGCTGCACCAGACCTGGGAACATCTAAGTAACAGATATGCCAACACAGCTGGAGGGCTGAAGAAAAAAGGATTCTTTTTTTAATTTTTTTTTCCTTTTGTTTAACTAATCAGTCAGCAAGTATGAGGGGGGAAATAGGAAAAATAAGGAAAGAAGGAGATAACGGCTTTATCCCTTCATTGTCTCTACAGTGAGAAAAAAAAATAGGAGTTTGTTAAAAACAGAAGGAATTTTCAACTGAGCCTGCATCCTCCTGCACTGATTATCCTCCAGGTTCTGCATGAAAGCTGAACTGTAGCCATGCAAGTCTCCTACAACTTTCATTTATTCGAGGGAACCTAGAGCTTAAAAAGCAAGTGGAGCAGGCAGAGAATAGGTGAATTAGATCACACGGGGTGAAATCTTCTTTTCCTTGCTTGTTTTTTCCCTACCTGGCATCTAAGTGCCAAGACTATTTGTGTAAGGCTTCATGCAAATAGAGAAAAACCAAGACTTGAACAAGTATGTTCAGCAGAGAGTTTACAATCTCAAAATAAGAATGAAGATTGACAGGAAGGTATCAGGAGATAATGAGGTAACAGTGATCACAGCACACCAGTAATCTAACTTGTCATGTTTTCTGCAGGCATTATGGAAGAAGTGTAAAGGACCTATCTGAAAAAGGATAATGAAAGAGCCTTGCACTAGCTGTAGAGAGCTCCTGCTAAGTGCAAGGAACAGCATGGGAGGAGTCACAAAGAGGTCTGGGGGCTTTTTATTTATTAATTATTTTAACAAACAGGCAACATAGAGACTGACCTGAGACAGGACCTGACATCTCACTGAAAAATGACTTCATCACCACAAACGGGGTTCAGTGGGGAGTGCTGTGTGGAATGGCAGATGGAGATGTGACAGTGTTGCCCCCTCCCACAGCCAGCAGTCCTGTCACCTGCTCTCTCCTGCATGGATGCTCCTGCTGGATCCCTGTTGACACAGAAGAAAGTAGACTAGGAGCAAATAAAACTCTTTGAAATGAAGCTGCTCTCCCATTTTCTCTTCCTCCCCCACTGCAAGGCACTCCTGACATCCTCCAGATTTTGTGTAAAGCTAATTGTCCCTTCCCTCCAGGGACCCCATCCAACAATGCTGCTATTGTCTCAGCCTTCCAACGTGTCTACCCTAGGACTCAGGCAAGGCAAGTGAAGAGTCTTTCTTCAATATACTCTGAAGAAACTTAATAATGTTTTGTCCCTTTTCTGGTTACATTTTGTGTTAAATTAAACTGGACTGACTTCTACTGACTTTAACTGGTAGTCACCAGTTAAGTCTGTTCTTTGGAAAACTGGTGGGCCATCATGGCAGCCATGTGCAAAATACCTAACAGTTGCTAATCAATTTGTTTTTGTCCAAAAAACTCTACCTAACCAGGGGCAGTCCAGCAGGCAGACCAACTCTTCTGTCCTCTTGGAACCTCAAGCAAAACCACAACAGAGCATGAAGTAAATGAAACTTGGGACAACCACTTGCTATGTGTATGAAAGACACCAAAGTACTGAGAGGCAAACTCTGATGGAGTGAAGTACCATTGTTCTGCTGACTTCTGAACGAATTCATCTATCAAATGTGACCTACATTACAGATTATGTCCTGACCTTTGAAGTGTCACCACAGCTGTGCTCCTCTTGAACAATTCAAAGCTCTGGTTGAAGTAAGGAAGGGCTGGAGACAAGACTTTCTCTGTCAAAGAGATACACAGAGATAGAGCAAACTTCCAAGGAAGAGAATGATCTGGAGTAGGAAATGCCACCAACCCTTCTCTTTTGAAGACATCTTTCCATTGTTTATGACATGATCAATGGTAACTTCAATTATTTTTTTCTTCAAAGAGAGTGTTAAAGAAATTTTTGTTCTGCTGTTGCCTGATAACAGTTTCACCTAGCAATAAAATACTACAGGGATTAGGTTTTCCAACTACCAAACTGTTAATTTAAACAGGAAAGAAATTGGTGAGCAGTAATATGTTTCATAACTGTGCAATTGCTCTCTTGTCCTTTCTATAGTGTGAGATTTTGGGATAGTCTTGAAGCTGGTCATCAGCTGTCCTTCATGAAACAAACAAAGAAACAAACAAACCAACAAACCCAAAACCCCAGAAAACTTCTCCTCAAAATGTGGAGGTTTGCTGAAATATACTGGTAATTCTATGTTATACCAGTGCCTGGGCTTGTGCAGTTAGTCAGTGAAACTTTCATTAATGGACCTGGCTGAAAGGTAAGCCCATAAAATCAACCAGAAAAGCAAAAAATATTTTAACGTGTATTTTAACCTGTATAGTTGGCACTTAAGCCTGTCAATTATCTGGACTTATGTGGGAAAGTGTGGAAAAACATGTAACTTAAATACCAAGTATAGTATGAGCATTCTTCTTCAGCTATCTCCATCCCCCTGAAGAAACTCGTATCTACAAGGTGCCACCTGGAAGACTCCTTCCTGTCGTGTTTCAGACACAAAAAGGACATGAAAAATTATTCACACACATAGAGCTCCTGGAGAGAGTCCAGAGGAGGACCACAAAGATGATCAGAGGGCTGGAGCACCTCTGCTATGCAGACAGGCTGATAGAGTGGGACTATTCAGCCTGGAGAGAAGGCAGCTCCAGGGAGACCTCATAGTGGCCTTCCAGTGCCTGAAGGGGCTCCAGGAAAGCTGGGGAATGACTATTTACCAGGGTGTGTAGTGAGAGGACAAGGGGGAATGGATTAAAACTGGAGGAGGGGAGATTCAGGTTAGACATGAGGAAGAAATTCTTCAGTGTGAGGGTGGTGAGACACTGGCCCAGGGTGCCCAGAGAAGCTGTGGAAGCCCCATCCCTGGAAGTGGTGAAGGGCAGGTTGGATGGGGCTCTGAGCAACCTGGTCTAGTGGGAGGTGTCCCTGCCCATGCAGGGTGGTTGGAACAAGATGATCTTGAAGGTCCATTCCAACCCAAATAATTCTATGGTTGATTCTAGATTCCATGACTGCGTATTTGAGGAGATTCAGTTGTGCTGTTGAGCACAACACCTGCACAGACTCATGGACACACAAGCACTTAGGGACAGCTGCTGACTTATGCACCATGGAACATGAAGGGGGGAGAAAACAACCTGTGCTATAGGGAGATATAAAGGAATTGAAAGCTTAATGCCCTCAGGATGTCAAGGCAAGACTCTTGGAGGTCTGCACATGTTGGCAAGACACGGTGCTCATCTTGCTGCCCTCTTGTAATTCTATGCTGCTTGTCCTCTCTGGCAATTCTGCCTGTTCCACTGATCTTTCTACATCTCTGAATTAGTGAGCATTTCCACCTCTCTGGTGGGAAATTGTCCTGCCCTCAGCACCTGTGGCATATAATTTAGCACATACATATTTTTGTAATACAGTGATTTAATGTACTAATGTACAAATGAGCTCAAGAATGGAATAAACTGCAGGACTCATCTAGGAGGGCATTTCTAGGAGCTCTTATAGTGCCATATTTGGAAACCAAAGTCTCATATGACTACATTCAAGATGCTTTTTCCCTTTAACCAGATTACTTCTTACACCAAGGTATCTTCCCCCAGTAACAACTCTGTGCATACACCCCAGGCTATTCTACTGTGAGCTGAGGGTTCAGGAGTTGCAGGTATGAGTTGGAAATTAAACTACACAGCTTTAATGAAACAGGAATGAAGAAAAAGAAAATAAAGAAATACATAGAAATATTTGCAAAACCACTATCACACTTCCCCCAATAGGGCTCATGTCACCACTGAGGCTGCAGGGCAGGCCCTGGGAAAGTCCTGGACTGGGTTCCTGGAGTCAGCAGCAGACAAGAGCTGGCTGCAGGAATGCAGGGATTCAGGAACACATGGATTGGGATCAAAGGCAGAGGAACAGACAGAGTCCTCTCAGGACACCAGCCATGGATGAAGGGAGCTTGACTGTTGTGATCCCTCAGATTTATACTGAGTATGACACTTATGGGATGGAATACTTCCTTTGGTCAATTTTGGTCACCTGTCTGGTCTGCTCCTCCCCAAAGGAGGGTGACAGGTGTGACCCCTTTCCTCCCTTTTGTTTCTGGAGCATAAGATGTTTTTCAGAACCAAGCAGTGCCCTTGGCTCTCCACACCATTCTCCAGCAGTAACTATAAACATCAGCATTATCTGTCCTAGAAGCAGATACTGACTGAAAAACATGTGGTTAATTTCAGCAAGTGCAGCTACTTAGGAGAGACTTAACTGAAAATTAAAGTTGCTAGAAAGAAAATCAACACAAACCAAGACAAGAACTATTAATTCCTGAGTAAAGACATTGTTACGCTCTCTTTTCTTCCTGTGAAACACTAATCTCCAAAGTCAAAACTCACCTTACATAGCAGCTGAAGCTATTTTTGTATATCCATAGTTAATCCAGCTCTGAGCTACAGTAATGATGATATAACCCTTTAACAACAGGCATGGAACCTTCACTCTGTTTTTGTAAGTGTCCCTAGCATGTATTCAATTGCACAGCTTGGGTATCTGACAGGCCAGTCTCTGATGGGGTGCTGCTATTCCTCCTCAAAGTTATCAAGTTGTTTAAACAAGGCAAAAATCCAAACAAAATTTTTTTAAAATATATATATTTTTTATATATTATATATTTTTTATATCTAAAAATAGATATATAATTCAGCTTGAATTTTAATTTGTGTTCAAGCTCTAATCAATGAATATTAATTGAATAAGATGATTATATTCTAGACTGGACACATACATTTTTGATTAACCATGTTTAAGGAACAAATGTTTGAGTCACGGGACAAATTTGTAAATAGTGTTTGCACTAGAATTTGTAATTGCATTAATTTACATACATTAAAACGGACCAACAGTTTATGAAACTGACAGTGGGAAGTCATTATATAATGGGTGATAATTAAAAATTAACTCTGTAATTAACTAAGTAATTAACTCTGTTGGGGAATAGAAAATAAGAAAGATTTTACTAATTTAAATGTAAAGCCCAATATCCTAATCTCAGGCCATGATCAGCATGATTCACTAAAGCACGTGACATAAAGCACATACAGTGACACTTGGAATATTCTCCCAGTCTTGTCCACTGGCAGTTTAGAGCCAGAGTTGTATCCAGGACTCTGTGTTTAACAGCCTTTGATGAATGCTTTTTTTTTAATGTCTGTTCTTTGCTGAATGTTTTTCTGGGAAGCTACCACAATGTCCTGTTGCAATGAGTTCCAGTTTCTTATGTGCTGTCTGAAAAAAATTCTTGTGTTCATGTTCAGAATGCAGTCTGGAAATTTCCCTTGCTGCTCCATTGTCACTTTGTGTGCACCTCTCCTGTGCCCTTACTGACTCTGCAGAGCTCTATGACATCCTCCTTCTCATCTCCAGCTTTGAGTATTTAGAAATTTGTCAGATGGGAGCAGCTTCATAGTTTTGACCATTGCTGACATCCTTTTATATCCTTTCTGAGCTCGGTGAGGGGGAAGAACTGCCCACAGTATTCCATGGTGCAATGACATTTTCTGTTTCCTCTTTCTTCTCTGGAAAACAGATCATTCTTCCATGCAAATACCATGGGGCATCGTTGCTGACTGCCCTTGGAAGAGATGGATCCTGTGTGGAGATCACGCCTTGTGGGATTCTTTCTAACAGACCTAGTGTGGGCATCAAGGCACCAGAGTCAGCTCTGCAAAATAAAAATAACTCACATTTCATCAATGAAGCAATAGGCTCACTAGTCAACTAGTTGACCAATTAGTAGCTCTCTGGGGCTGACAAAACAGCTGATGTTGGCCCTAAGCTGATGTTGTTTCTAAACTAGGGTGCCCATATGCATGTTCCCTGTTGAAAATTGTCCCTGGCCTTGGCCAGTTCCTGAGCTGTGACTGGAAATTGCTTGGGAGAGGTGTGCTGGGCAAAACTCTTCCAAGGACTGCTTCAGCAATTGAGCAATACAGACACTTCAGTTCCAGTGCCTGGCAACAGTCCCAGGTCCTGATTTACTTGTACAGAGAGAAGGTCAGGGTGGGTAATATCAGCACAGCAGCGTGCATGCAGAGTGGGTGCAGGTCCTCCCAGATTGGTGATGTTGTATTTGCTCCATACTTGGAGCAGGAGAAAAATGTCAGAAATTAGATTAATCCAGATGTTTTCTTCTACAGTACACACAGAAGACCTGGGAGACATAATAACTGAAGAGAGTAATGCTTGGGATTGAGAAAATGAAAGCTACAGAATCATAGAATGGTTTGGGTTGGAAGCGACCTTAGAGATCATCCAGTTCCAACCCCCCTGCATGGGCAGGGACACCTCCCACTAGATCAGGTTGCTAAAAGTCCTGTCCAACCTGCCCTTGAACATTTTCAGGGGTGGGGCAGCCACAATATGCACTATTTATATAGAATATATATTTAAAGAAGATGATTCATGGTAATAAGCAATTAAGTATTTATAAGGTAATCCAGGAATCAAGATCAGGTGATTGCAGAGGGGAGGGGAGGGTTTCCTCTGATTGAAGATTAGGAATAATCAGGATTAGATACAGACATTAAACCATTGAAGTACAGAAGTTCTGCAGAGTTAGCTTATCCAGAAATCAGATTTTTCTTAATAGCACATTAAAGAATGTTTAACATACATACCCATATACCAATCTGGCCTTGCCTGGGAATAGATATCTCCTTAATGCTCTATTTAAATATTGATGTAAGGGCATAATTTATATGTAAATAGAGAGAGATTAATTCCTTTATGGCTGGATTCTGATCCCCTTACTCACAAGGAAGAATATTCTGCTCATTATCTGATGCCCTTACTATAAATAGAAAACTGACAAAAAACATTTTTCTACCTCTGCCCCAGTTTTACTGAGAGGATTTTTTTTAAGGACAGAGATAAAAAATAATGTATTTCTTGTGTATGGCTGCAAGTATCTTTGTGGATGAATATGTTTAGATGATTATTTTTGTTGCTTGATTAATTATTTAGGTATGGCAAGAAAATCGAAGTTTCAGATTAAAATAGCTATGGTTTGCCTTTATGAACAGTCACAAACTAGGTCATTACAAGAACTGAAAACATCCCAGTGGTCTGTCAGAAGTCTGTCATATTCTATATTTTTATGTGTAGGTAATACAGTATATTGTAAATGTGAGATCTGTCATGTCTCATTCTAGCACAGCCTAATTTAAGGTGTGTCAGCTGTGAAACTTGCCAAGGGAAGTGGAAACCAAGCACAGTCTGTGGGTGCTGGGCTGCCTTAGCAATTTTTATGTAACAGTTCAGGAGGCTCTTGACCTCATGCCCTCAGCCTCCTTACATATGCACATCAAAGTCTCAAAAGTCAAGGTTTCTGCTGTCCCTGTGGGTGAGCTCTGCAGAGCACGGTTCTAGTGCTCCAAACAGCTCTGCAATGTAGCCAGGACGTGTGGCCTGAGCACGGGGCTCTGCTGGGGGGGTTCTGATCATGGGAAACTCATTCCTAGAAGACAGCGGTAGGAAAGCGGTACTCCTTTCCCTGCAGCCTTCTGCTGCTGTTTCCTGTGCACTCCTCTCCTCTAGTCCCCACCTACCACCCTGGGCTTGCCGTGCCCTTGCTCTTTGCTGTCAGGTGCCCTCTCTGGCACCCCGTGCATATCACAGGCAGCAGCTCGCTGGAGAGTGTCACTTTTCCTCGCTTCTGTAACTCAAGTTACAAATAACCAACTTATGAGAAAACTTTGCCCAACGGTCTGTGGCTGTGTGGTGCTCTTTGGCCATGGCTACATCTTTGAGTACTCCACCATAGCTGCTTTTATCAGAGCTTCGTTTTCCATGGGTTAATCTTGTTTATACATCCCTTGTCTTCAGAAAAGGTGAGCTAAATAGGGATAGTTTTTCCAAAATATAGAGTAGATCATTCATCTCACTGATTTCTCTTAGGTGGCCTCAAAGAGCCCAAAGAGGGAAATGAGTAACAGCCTGAAAGAACAGCTCAGTGATGTAAAACATTCTGCTGCCTGTCCTGCACACCCCATCCTCTCTTCCCAGATCCCACACCCGCTCCTTGCTCCAAGGAATTTAAAGAGATGATGGCATAAACAAGAGTGACAAGTCTGAGCATTCCATGGAGCTGTTTTCCCCAACCATACGTATGTTTCAGATTATTAACTCTTAATTTACAAAGTTGTTTTCAGTCATATAATTGAATTCTTTGGCAACAGACACAACCCAACAACAAACCTCTCTGAATGACAACAGATAAATAATATAAGAAAGAAAAAATACTGTTATAAGAAAGACTAATAAAGTTACCATTTAATATCATTATTACTTGTGTTCTAGTGCTCAGGGTTCATCAGGTGTTTGGAGAGTAACTGAGAATCAATGACCAGCTGCATGTGGCAGGAAGAACATGGGAAGCCACAAGGCTGAGGAGCAACCAGCAGTACATGCTGGAAAACAGAGTCCCCAGGTAGAGTTTTGCTCCTGCAGCAGGTCCCTTGTTGCACGATCCAGTGCTTTTAAGGAGGGAGCAATCCACGGGAACCTTGCCATGTGTCCAAATTCAAAGAAAAAAAGTGGGCAACAAAGATGTTGAGAGGTCTGAAAATTTCAAAATCCAAAAATGGGTTTCGTGCAGTATGGGAAAGCACAAAAAATAACCCTGGAAAAACAGCTTTGTATGTCTTTTTTTGCAACCTGAAACCAGGATAATGGCCAGAATCCTCTCTTTCCATGGCCTTGCCATGAGCTGTTGAAAAGAAACCTTATCTTAAAGTACACATCATCCCCATTCTCTTTAGGCACGCTACTAAGCCACAACCTGCCCTCTGGGAAACACTCTAGTGCAAGGAGGAAAAGGAGACTGCAACAAAAAACTGGCAGCCCTGCGTGCCTCCCTGGGCTGGGTTTGCCTCTTTTCTGCCTCTGAGTGTGTTCTGAAGGCCTGAAGTGACACTGGAAGCTGCTGCAGATGGATGAGTGTAGTAGTTGTGGGTGGGCAAGTTTTTAAATCAAAAGAAAGTGGCAGAATAGGAAGATAAGGAATGTAAAAGGTAAGTTTAGGAATGCAGGGCAGGAAATGGATTGTGAATTAGGTTCTTGCCATGGGGTAAAGGTATCCACCATCCATCATCATCACTGCCCGTGGCTAAAACTGATGTTGGAAGAAGCATCGATGCATAACTTTGCCTTAAAATGTTAAAACTAGCAAATCACTTACTGAGAAGAGGTGAACAAGTAACATTTAAGAAGCTGACTAAGCATCGAGCAAGGAAAGAAAACTCTCTTTAATGGAATACAGTAACTCTATTAGCTGTCTTCCATGAAACTTGAGCTCAGGTTGTACTGACTAATGTAAAGTTACCCATGAAACCAAGTGCTCTTAGGAGCTTCTGGCGTAAGGGCTGGGGAGCTACACTAATCAATTTTGTAATGCAAACAAGCTCTTCAAATGGCAAATTCTAAGACTCTGTATAGAAATGTTGAAAAATATAAATACAATTAACTGACTGGTCTGAAAATTTGATTCCTGGATGCTGGAAGCATTAAACTTTGTGCAGAAAGTATCTATGTCAGGTATATTTTTAGAGAAGTTCTGGTACTTCATTGTCTTGCTGACATTTTTCATTTCTCCAGTGGATGGATGAGGATTAAATCAATGTATGTTAACTCCTGAGTCTGTGATTGTATATCCCTTGTGACTCCAGTAGCAGTCAATAGTTGCTTTTCTGAGAAGAACATACACAGGGAGGAACTGATTTTGTACAAAAAACCAGACAGCTTCCAGACAAGATAGAAGTTGAGAGAAAAAAAAGAAACAACAGCTTTTCATCCTTTACCTTTTTACTTTCAATATTTGCAAGGGGATTTCTATAAGTAAAGGATACTGTTCTGGTAAGTGGTTTATCAGGAAGAAGCTTTAACACCTCGAACCATTTTCCCTCCTAAATTTTGAAACATCCTACCATAACATGTTCATTTGCATAGAATCCTAGAATACCAGGTTGGAAGGGACCTCAAGGATCATCTGGTCCAACCTCTCTAGGTACTACTCTAGTTGATATGAGATGGCTCAGCACCCTGTCCAGCTGAGACTTCAAACTGTCCAATGTGGGGGAACCCACCACTTCCCTTGGGAGACTATTCCCATGTTTGTCTGTCCTCATGGGGAAAAATTTACAATTTTACAAAGCATAGGACAGAGCTCAGCATGACATGAGTCAGGCACACAAATGTTTGCCAAAATGCTGACCTCAGATGGCAGGTGACCTTCAGCCACAGGATGCAGATTCACACTTACTGAGGTTCCACACCACTGCATCTCCCACTTTGTGCTGTATCAGTGCATTTTGGCTGTTCCTGGTTTGGGGGCTGTATTTGGCAGTTGCAGGGTGGTGCCTCTGCTCTCTTTTGGCTTCTTACCACTTAAAAACCCAGAGCCAAGCCCCACACCATCTTTGATCTGCACATTAGGATGCCAGCTCTCTTCATGAAGCAGAAGCAAATGCCCCAGGGGAGACTGGTAACCATCAAACAGTGCGTTATGAAACCAGAAGACACATCAGGTGAGTTAAATTTTTAGGCTGAAGTAACTGTAATAAAAGTGCTTTCACCTAATAGCTGAATGCTGGGAGTCTGTCAGCTTCAGTGAAATGTTTTGTAAGGCTTGAGGTGTGAGGTGCAGGGGAGGATGACATCCTGTGTGAGAATCCTGGAAGATGGAAGCCTAGAGCCTGCCTGCCAGCAGGGAGCTGAGAGCCGGTGAAGGCTTCATTTCCTTCTAAGAGTTGTGGTGCCTCGGGGTATTTCAGCCACAAATTGCTGTGTAAGGGTTTTAATTGTGTTCTGGGTGACCTATCCGTGATTGCTGAGGAGCAAATGCTGCAGCTTGTCATTGCATCTCACAATGAAGGAACTAAAAGCAGATCTGGGTCAAAACATCTTTGGTGTTCTGGTTTTTTTCAGAGCATGGGTAAGATCCTGCTGGGAAATTTGCCCATTGTGCAAGGTCTCTGTGCAGATCCTGGGTATCACTTCAACTTTTTAAGCACAACTGAAGGCTGCATGGACTGCAGAAAGAAAGGGTTGAGCAGAGACACAGGAGCAGTCAGCAGTTTTGCTGCAGAACAGTTTTGCAAAGCAGCACAGCGTGACTGACCAGCAGAAACAACAACAGGATGGTAAACCTGGCCAGTGTGAGCAACCAGCACCAACACAAGAACGTGGCCAGTGTGAACAGCTAGAGGCAAACAGAGCATCCCTCATATAAAACAAAAGCACAATTCCTTCATCAGCTTTCAAATGGTGACCTAGGGGGGAACAGATTTCAAAGTACTTCAAAAACAACAATCAATATGTGTCCCTCGGATGTCTCCAAACCTGGACTGGAAATGGAAATGGGACTTTCTCATTATCGTGTGAGCATTCAGAACTGTTGGATAAGAACATGGTCAAGAATATTAGGAAAATAAAAATAGATGTACAGGAAAAAGGTAAAAGCCCATCTAGTCTGATGCCCCAGCTCTGACAGCAGGTGCTATGTCCTTCCTGGGAGTCTCAAGCAGAACAGTTAAAACTTCAGCTTTTTTTCCTAGTAGAAAAAAATGTGCACAGGGACTATGTTTGGAGCTGGTAATCCGTGTTTTAAAATATGTTTATGACTAGGAATATTGTGCTTAGATTCCTTTCTCCACAACATTTTCGAGACGATAAACAGTTTTTCCGTATCTAGTTACTTCTCAGGAAGAAGACAATCAGAGCAATCACCTGAGACATCTTGTGGTGGGATTTGGTATGCAGCCTTCTGCTCGAGTTTCTCAGGAAAAACTGTACTTCTCCCTTGGCTCAATTAGCTACTGTAAATCTTCTCAGTGTCCCTGATTGTGTAGTAGCCACGCGATTCTGAAAATTATTCACTCACCTCAAAAGGGAGCTGAGAATCCCAGAGCTTTCTGCTTTTGAATTGCTGCTGTACAAAAGCTTTCTTACCCTGCAATCACAGCCCTCTTTAACGTGGCTCTGTTTACATGCTGATATTTATCAGCTTATATATTCTAAAAACTGTTCATGATCCTACCCTAGAACACTAAACACACTTAAAGGCGTTGGTTAGAGTAACAAGGGAGTATGGTTGGAAAATCTTTCTAATTATGTTCTGTCTTTTGTGAGTTAAAAGCTACCAGAATGTCTGTAGCCAGGCCTGCCTCTTGCATGTGTCTGTAGCCACGATAGATCCTGGCAGCACTGCTGTGCTTCCCAAGGCTTCCTCATCTATTTTTTTGTGGTGCAAGCATAAAAGACACCCCACCAACGTCTGCAAAAATAGGATCCATTTCAGAGCATGAAATACTATTATTGCCAGTCCAAACAGTATAGCAATTGCTACATTTTTTTTAATCTCAAGGATGGTATAATAACATGAAGCTACGTCTTCATATTCTTCTGAATGTAAAGGTCGAAGTTTCTTTTTAGCAATTTGCAACCTGCCATATGTTGAGACAAAGCTGGAAAGTTGGAGGTTTATCTGAAACTTTCTGATCTTCTTTTGGTACCTTTATTAGCTTGTTCACAGCCCTGAACTTCTGCAGCAATACTTTAGAGCAGGTTTGGGAAACCAAGGGGAGTCCACCCGTATAGCATCAACAGCAAGTAGCAGAGAAACAGCAGATCAATTATTTCCAGTTATTATTGTGTTGAGTAAGGATGGAACTATCCAGTATTTTCTCATGTGTATATCATTAATTCATTTATTTATTTGCTTGAGAAAAGGAGATTGCCTTTCTTTGAACTTTTCTGAGTGACAGAATGCTCCCTTGTCTCCCAACAACTAAAGTTAGCTCTGTTTTAATACACTTTCAAGAAGGAAAGGCCTTGATTAGGAACAAATTAATAGATTTTGCTTGTCCTCCAAAACAGAACCAGTTCTAGAATGGCAGCAAATAGTGTCAGCCTGAGTGCAATTTTTACAGAGTTAATGAAGACCTGAAACAGGGATAATGAAAATCTCAGTATATTGTAAAATCTAAATTTGCAGCAAATGCAACAAAATATTTAGTTCCTCTGCTCATTTAATCTCTCTAGGTTGTTGTTCACAATGTAATGTAGTATTTCAGCACTGTCCACCTTGCAGGTTTCCTTGTTGTGGCCTCTGCTTGAGTACAGCAATAATGAATTCCAGAACCTTAAGTCATTTTTACTATTGAAGAACTGTAAATATGCACGTTGTAGAAACACTAGAGAATATGAAGAAATTGTTATCATTGTCTGGAGGAAAAACCACACATCTGTACAGAGCCACAGCTGCACAGAATAAAGTTGCAAAAGCAATTAAGCAAAGAAGAGGTACAGAAAACATGAGAGCCAGCAAAAATCTTATGAGAACAGCATCACCAAAGTAAGACAGGCAAGGGCAGAATGATTATCAACTTCCTATTGCCCAGGCTGATGTTTAAATTGTTGGCTCTTGATTCCACTTAGGCTAATACTGAGAGGAGAATAATGATTAGCAGGACAAAGGCTTGTGTCTGCATCTTACTCACCCTTTGGTATTTTCTGCTCAAAAACACTTTGTGCAGAAGGTGGGTTTTAAAAATTGGAGACACAGCTGTGAGCTTTTCAAGCTTCAGGAAAGGTTCTGCAAAGTGAAGGGCTAGGGCATGAATAAAACAGTCCAAAGTATCTTCCTTCTAATCCTTGGGCTCTGTGGATCTGTTCTGAGGCACAGAAATACTTCCTTTTGGAAAATTAATGTAACAGAAAATATAGCAGAAATACAACAGAAGTGCCAGAACTGCTTCAGACCAGGAGTATGGAAGTATTAGACAGAGTTAAAAATATATATATCTTCAAGCCTGGACACTTTATTACTAAGAAATTTCAGCAACTGAGCTTTAAGGAAATGTAGGTAGATGTAAAGTAGCACCAACTGCTCCACAGAGAATAGAAACGGATGCTTCCCAAACTGTCATTGACAGTCCTTTAGTTTAGAAATGTTGTTGAGAGTCAGTGTAAATCATGTGGGTCATAAAAACAGACAGTAACATTTTTAACCTCATCTTAGGTTCTAACTAGAATTAAAACAAATTTAAAGATCTGTGTGTCTTTTGCAGCACTGTCACAAGTCTCAGAAAGAGAAACCAGGGTTTAGTTTTGTTGATGTGACAAAGCAGGAAAGAAATAGAAGGAAAGAATTCAATAGTTCAATAATGTAGATAAAATAGAAGCAGAAAAAGTGGTGGGGAGTTTCTCTGATGTCCTGACCTGCCAATTGGCAGAATCAAAGAAAATGCTTTCAGAGCTTTCTCTGAGTGAATTGCCCCCTTTGGTGAAATATCTCCATAGTAAAATGAAAAGAAACACAGTCAAAGTATGCACAATTTTTACTTTTACAGAACATGGTTTTTGGTATTATTTAGGGAATTAAGTTTGTCCACTAAAAGGAGATTAAAATGGTTTTAAGAAATCTTATTAAGTGATTATAAAACAAGAATCTTTTTACATTGGATAATGTTCCTCAAAACAAGACACAGGAATAATATATCTTATTTTGTAAGGTATTATGCTTATGATTATCACCATTACCATTATCAGTATTACTATTACAGCCTCTACTATTATTGCTTTGGTGCCTATAATGAAGCTCAAATAATGAGGCTCAAATTTGAGCACAACCAAGTTAATCTTTAATTTAGCAGTAGAAATAAATGTGGACAAAATCCATATTATTTGTATTTTCTTATAAATCCCACTGACAACAAAGTAAGGTTGAATTGATTGTTTTTAAGATGGATATGCAAATGAAACAATTGATTCCCAAGAAGAGATGAAAGTGAAACAGCTTAATGCTACACTTTCTTACCCTCAATACTATTGATAACAAGGCTAAAGATAGATTTTGGAATCCAAAAAGCATCTGGAAAAACAAGGATTCATGTATGTATTTATAAAGCCTTTCTATCCAATGATACACAGCTAATATATCCTGAAAAGATTACTGTAAGTCAAACTGTGGAATCATTTTACATGGTCAGAGGTACTGAAATACAGCTGTGTGAGTAAGTGCATAGGACAGACACGCAGCTGCGTTAGCAGTGGAATTCCCAGAGATGTGGATGGATGATCATTGTTTTCTCTGGGATTATGCATGGTTCTCTGGAGTGGCTTGATCTGATTTCCTCAGTC
This sequence comes from Hemiprocne comata, assembly GCA_020745705.1. Taxonomy (NCBI): domain Eukaryota; kingdom Metazoa; phylum Chordata; class Aves; order Apodiformes; family Apodidae; genus Hemiprocne; species Hemiprocne comata. The sequence continues at coordinate 118,408,260 of CM036588.1, read as the reverse complement.
CCTAAGAGCATATCCAGCAAGAAGAGCAGCCCTCTCAAGAGCAGAGGGAAAGCAGCATGGGCTTGTTTCCTGCAAATGTCTTCTATTCTTTGATGGTAGCACAGGAAAGAGGAAGTTAGCTCAAGTAGATCTCTGTGAATTAAATTGATCTCTACTATGCTTCTGCAAAGGTCCTCTGTTGCATAGTCTCACCTTCAGCACAGTCATGTTTCTGCACAGAAGATGCAGGCAGTTTCCAACCTCAGTCTGCTGGTGTGTCCAGAAGCCAGCTCAGCCCCCGAGGAGCACGTGGCTGTTGGGAAGAATGGCTCCAAGCCACACTCTGAAGATGTGCTGACTCCTCACACTGCAATGCAGGGAACAAAATCTCTGCTTGCAGAGCATCTTCCAGGAAGAACTCAAATTGCACTCGTGAGTCCACTACTAGGGAAGGGAATCAAGGCTAATGGAATTGCAGGGGGAAGCACATTGGGTCATGCTAGCTGTAGTATCCCATAAAAATTTCATGCTCTCAGATTTTTAGTTCATTCCTTGATGAAACATGAGCTACCACACTATCTGTTCCTTCAGTGTGAGTGGCAGACAAAAAGGGAAAAGCTACTACTTTACCTACTTCTAAATATTTGATGGTATTTTTCCTTTCTGATGAGATCTGACCTTTTTTTGGCAAGTAGTCTTGTCTCACAGTTTACCAGCAACTGAATAGGTTCTGCTAAAGTGAATCTGAACTTCAGCAGAATCTCTCTCTTTGGTAAAAACAAACAAGAGAATTTAGCTGAAATGTGCTTTCCTTTGTTCCTATACTTTGGCATCCAGTGGTGCCAACAAGGTTCAGTTCAGGACTGGATGCTTGGGCTCATCAGTGTCCAGAGAAGACTCTTTGTGAAGACCTAGCAGTCTAATGCAAGATGTAACAAAAAATGAGACCCAAAGTTCACTGAAGTCATTATGCCATGAATTTCTCTGGGGATTTAAACCCAGAAACACCAGTAGATCTCTCTCCTATGCTGTAGGTTAACTACCTTAAACTTCTTATAATTCCATACGTCTGTGTGAACAATTTACAGAGGAAAAACAGTGAAGGAGCTGAAGGTTTTTATTCTTATTTAATACCTCATTCCCTTTCTGACAACAATCTGCATTCCTCCAAACCCTGAAAATAAAATACTTTTTATCTCCAAAGAAGACTTTGCTCCTAGCAAAGGAAATGCCACAAGCTCCACAGTTTTAATTGCTTTGATGGTATTATCTTTTTGAAAAGCAACACAGGCTGTCTCTGGTCTCCCCTGAGAATGCTCATGGCAATGAGCTTCCTGTAAAATCCAGGGACAGTGTTTCAGGACTGATAATTGATTTGGTTTCACTCACTGCAAAAGGCAAATTTGACCAACTGTTCTTAGGCAGTTGAACACGACATCTTTAGATCTGGGAGTGCAATGGACAGATAAATTAGTGTCTGCTTATCTCAGTATTGAAGAGAACTCTGCTGACTGCACTCAGTGAGCAAATGGCTTAAAAGCTGCAAGTGGTAAGTTGGGAATCTTAGTCTTTCCTTGAGATGACATTTTCTTTCTTGACAAGAAGACAATATGAAAAGTCATAACCATTGATTCTATCCATTCCATGCACCAAGAAGAACCCAGAAAAATCTTAAGAACAATAAATTCAGGCAATTCTGGCTGAAGTAAGAGCTTATGTTTTCTCTTCACTGCTACTTGCTCTCTAGTAGTGTCTCTGCTCTGCTGACTGCAGATCAGAGTGTATCTGGTGTTTGTAAAACATTCTCTACTTAAAACAAAATTTACTAAAGATTTTATATCACTGCTGTAACAATCCTTTGACTTTGAAACACACATCCCTGAGTATATTTTGCGTTTAGCTCTGAACTGGAAGCTAAATAGATAAGAATTTAAAACACTTTGCAATTGATCGCATACCCTTAATGCTTTTGTTTTTATTTTGATGCTCTTCAAGATGCCACTCGGTTATGTCCTGTGGCACTGGTGTACCCTTGAAATATCATTGCACTCACAGAGGGTCTCAAAAGACATTCATTTAGGAAGGACATGTATTCCCAGGTTTGCTTGCTTTTCTCCTCTTTGGTTGCTGTGATGAGCAAAGGCAAACAACAGTTGTTGTTCACATGTGTTATGGCTCTATTAGGGGTGTCTGGAATCATACACACACAAAAGGAAAGGGACCTTAAGAGGTCATTTAGTTCATCTTCTACTGAGGCCATTTAGAAACTGGAATAAACTCTAATCTTAGCCCCTGAAACTTGGAATAAAAGGAAAAAGCCTGGATATGCTCATAGAATCATAGAATGGTTAAGGTTGGAAGGGACCTTAAAGATCATCAGGTTCCAACCTCCCTGCCATGAGCAGGGACACCTCCCACCAGACCAGGCTGCACAAGCCTCATCCAACCTGGCCTTGAACACCTCCAGGGACGGGGCAGCCACAGCCTCCCTGGGCAACCTATTCTAAGAGAAAACCTATAGAACATTATGGCACACTGTGACATAGGATGGATTTCAAAACCATGAATAACATGATGACACCTCATTCATATCCTATTGCTTGTGCCATCACCTGTCTCTCCTAATGGCCAGAAGACGTGATAAATTAAAGCTGGGTCAACATTCCTGTTGAAAGGGCTCCTCTGCTCCATCAGGTATCTGCAGAAAAAGAAAACACATTTTTTCACATAATATTTAAAATAAATACTTAATTTTTGTGCTGCAGAAAGTGTATATAGGATTCATTTTTCATCTTACAACCAAGCCTTCATATTTAGAGAAAATGTTCTGTGCAAGTGCTGCAGATGAATATTGTCCTGACAACAATATCATGCAGGCCTGGAAAGGGAGGAGGGAACTGTGACAAGACCCAGGTAGGAGAACCCTGTGAACAAGGGAAGATGAAAGCCATGAGGGCTGATGAATACGTCCTCTTACATCTCTTGCACATTTCCAGAGTTTACAAAACAAGTTGTGCACAGTTTAATTCTTTTACCTGGTTTCCACACCCAGCTGTGGAAGTCTGTAGTTCAGTGACTGAGTCAGGTTGCACCTACACCCACGATGCTTAAAATCTGCTGATGGGCCAGTGCTCCATGAACTGGTTAATTTTTGTTGAAATGCACTTTGCACCCTGGCCTGTGGAACACACTTGTTTGAAGCTTGCTGCCTGTCAACTTCATTTTCTAGTCACCTTCTCCACACTAATAATATTTTATGCATCTTAATTGTGTCTGCTGGAGTCCACCCTTTCAACATGAGAGAGTCCTCCTCTTGTTTCCTTTATCTCATCGACAAGACATTCCACATCACTGACCATTCCTCTTGCTTCTCTTCATATTTCAGAGGTAGTGAAGCCTTTTTTTCTGAGCCAGGTTGCCCAGACATGTGCCTATAATATTAAAAAAAACAGGTGAATTTTAAGCAGTTAGGTATTTAAATTTGCCACATGGAATTAGATATTGTGGAACTCATGGTTTCTAGTGTACTACAATATTCCATGTAATGCTAACTAGTAGAAACACTCATCTAACAAACTGATAGTTATTAAAATTGCATTTAAATAAGGAAGTATATGCCTTGTTAGCTGGTATCTTATTTATACATGAATGATAAAGCTTCATTTGTTGTTTAGCTTATTAGCATTTAAAAAATGGAAAACCTGCACATCACGTTAATTAATAGAGTTCTTTTTTTTTACAATGCTGTGGGTATTCAGAACATTTATTTTGGAAAAACTGAACTTTTTTTTTTTCTTTACATTTTCACAGCATTCCATCACACTTTGCTACAACATTAAAACTCATGACATAATTTTTATTCCTCCTCAACAGTTCTGTAGTTTTACTTAAAATTATTCTCCTTACATTTTGGGTTTTCTGTATTATGTGAACAGCTTGTTTTTGGGATTGGGATTGGGGATTCTTGTTCAAAATACATCGGTGTTACTGTGACAGAAGTAATAAATATCTAGTATGCTCCACAGAATTGTAGGAAGGGACTGCAATGTGGTCATCCAGTCATCTCTTCATCCCAAAGCAAGATCAATCATCAATCATCACCCCTCTCATATGCTCCTCTTGCAAACTATCTAATCACATGTCTCCTCAGACAATCTATTCTATTACACCTCTGGCTCTCAGGGAATATTTTTCTAGTATCATAGCTAAATCTAAGCTCCAAAAAACCTGAGGACAGTTAGGAGCTTCCTGAGGCAGATATGACACATGTATTTAGTTGTCTGCTGTGGATTTTTATTCCATGAACTTTTTCAGTGTTGCTATGTCAGTTTTCAGTGCACCCTCAGCAAGTTTGCCAATGACACCAAAGTGTGTGGTGAGGTTGACATGCTGGAGAGAAGGGATATCATCCAGAGGGACCTTGACAGGCTGGAGAGGTGGGCTTGTGCAAACTGCATGAAGTTCAACAAGGCCAAGTGCAAGGTTCTGCACCTGGGCCGGGGCAATCCCAGGCACAGATACAGGTTGGGGGGAACATGGATCGAAAACAGTTCAGAGAAGGACTTGAGGGTGATGGTGGATGAGAAGCTCAACATGAGCCAGCAAATGTGCACTTGCAGCCCAGAAAGACAACTGTGTCCTGGGCTGCATCAAAAGCAGCGTGGCCAGCAGGGCCAGGGAGGGGATTCTCCCCTTTTACTCAGCTCTCGTGAGACCCCACCTGGAGTAACTGTGTCCAGCTCTGGAGCCCCCAACATAAGAAGGACATGGAGCTCCTGGAGAGAACTCAGAGGAGGGCCATGAAGATGATCCAAGGGCTGGAGCAGCTCTGCTCTGGAGACAGGCTGAGAGAGTTGGAGCTGTTCAGCCTGGAGAAGAGAAGGCTCCAGGGAGACCTCAGAGCACCTTCCAGTGCCTGAAGGGGCTCCAGGAAAGCTGGGGAGGGGCTTTGGACAAGGGCTTGTAGTGAGAGGACAAGGGGCAATGGATTAAAACTGGAGGAGGGGAGATTGAGGTGAGACATGAGGAAGAAATCGTTTAGTGTGAGGGTGGTGAGACACTGGCCCAGGTTGCCCAGGGAAGCTGTGGAAGCCCCATCCCTGGAAGTGTTGAAGGGCAGGTTGGATGGGGCTCTGAGCAACCTGGTCTAGTGGGAGGTGTCCCTGCCCATGCAGGGGGGGTAGAACTACATTATCTTTTAAGGTTCCTTCCAACTCAGACCATTCTGTGATATTACATGATTCTATGAAGAACTGCTGTTGTACTCTCTCTTTTTGTTTGCTTCTGAAACTAATTGTTACCAGTTTCACTTGCTGTCCCCTTGCTTGACTACAGGAAGACAGTGAACAATAGATGCCCATCTCCTCTCTCCATGTCACTCATTAGTTTTCTGTTTCTACTGTGTCCTCTCCAGTGTTTCTTTTCCAGATAGAAGAGTGCAGTTCCCACTTACATGGAAACCGATCCACATCTCTTCATTGTCCTTGTTGTCCTTTCTGAACTTTTCCCAATTCTTAGATCTCTTTTCTCCAATTTATCCTTCCAGATGGGAGTCATTGGAACATGTTATGGCATTTATCTCACTGAAGGATGAAACCATTACACAGGATCAGTCCATGACAGATCCCTGTGAGTTGCTACACACTTCCTTTCATTTGGAAGCAGATAATTAATAACAACTTGCTGGGCTATGATTATCCCACCATTTTTACATTCTTACCTTACAGCATGTTCATGTAACCCATACTTCCCTGGCTTGCCAAGATTACATTAAATAATGCCTGAAGCATCATTAAGGCCAAAATACCTGACACTGAATACTTCTTCACACTTGAGAAGTATCACCCCACCAGAAGAAGAAATGAATTGACAGGCACACACTGGCAGTTGCTTCCTGGTTGACTTTTAGGTATCTACAGTTTTTGTTCTGGCACTTTGGTTGGAATTTAAATTACACAGACTTGCTGATAAATCCCTGGCTTTTGCTCCCTCACACTGACAGGTACTATGCCTGCTCTTTTTGAACCTCACTCATCCTCCATGAATCCATCTCAGTTAGGTCTTGGAAGTCTTAGCAGGGAGTTAATGAGGTGCATGTTCGTTCTTTGCTTCTCTTGTCCTCCTCTACATAGTATTGCTATTATTAAATGCTGCTTATAAGTTTGTAGGTTACAGCTCTTTTATCTTCCTTTTTCTGCATTTCTTCTGAGGAGCTAGCAAAGCCAATCACCCTTCTCATCCTCACTATGTGGTTCCTTCTTTGTTTTCAGTCACCCCTGCGGTTTAAAACTCCTCAGAGTGTGGCTCCATTTGCCCCCAGCCTGGAGCTTCTCTGATCAGCACCGCGGTTTGGCTGCAATTTTAGGGCAGGAATTGCAGCAGACCTGCCCCATCCTGCTGGGGTGCGTTCGCCGGGTGCCATTGCCTCATGGAGCTCTGGGGAAACGCAAGGCCCCAAGGCCACGCTAGCACAATCACTCAGTAATATTTATATATCTATTTTTCTTTTTCAAAAACTGTAACAAGAGGATGTTTATATAGCCTTATTCCACAGCTTTTGACAATCTAAGCCCCCTACCCCCATCCTTTCTTCTACACGGAAGGACGGAACCGGACTAAGCCCTTCTCTTGGCCTAAAGGCGCGGCCTTCGCCCTCCGCCCGCCGCGCATGCGCGCAGCCGCCGAGCATGAGCAGAGGGCCCGGGGCTGGCAGCGGCCTGCGGAGGCTCCGCGCCGTCTCCGCCATGGGCTGAGGGGAGAGAAGGTGGCGGGCTGGTGGGCGGCGGGGGGTGGTTCAGCGGCTGCAGGCTGGGCGCCCCGAGGATGGAGAGAGCCATGGAGCAGCTCAACCGGCTGACGAGGTCCCTGCGCCGCGCCCGCACTGTGGAGCTGCCAGACGGTAGGAGAGGGGCAGCGGGGCGGCGGTCTGCCCCCGGGGCCGTGGCGGCCTCCCCGAGCCGGCCCGGTGGGGTGAGCTGGGCTGGAGGCTGCTGCATGGCCCTGCCCGGCCAGGCGACTCGGGAGAATGGAGACCTCCTCCTCCCCTTTCCCTCCCAGGGGCTTTTTTAAAAAAAAATTGCTGGCGATAACAACAGCAGCAGCGACTTCCCCGTCTGTCCCTGCCCGCTGCCGCCGTCCGTGCACCCGGGCGAGCAGGTGGTCTGGGCTGTTGGACCCTCTTTTCACCCGCTTTTAAATCCTTCGTTACGTGCTTCGTGGGTGACATACCAGTGATGACAAATTTTTGGTGTTTTCTTTTTTTAGTGTTGAAATTTGTTTGAAAAGGTGTTGTAAGTCGCTGTTACAGTTACAGCCTTATTTTTTTTTTTTTTTGGCTCTAAATTACTTATCGCGGGTGCTCGCCGTCCGATGGACTGGAAAACAAAGCTTCACGCTCTTATGCCAAGTAGCTTAGTGTTCCAGCCAGGTCCAACCTTTGGGAAGACTATCCCTGCAAAAGCTGTTGGAGATGCCGAAGTTTCTGTTCTTGTGGATCATGTGCGTGTCATTGTACTTTATTCAGGGTTTATTTTTATGGACGAGTCTTAGGCTGTCTGTCTACCAGCTTTCATCTCCGGTGTTGTAGGAAAGGGAGTAATAATTCTGTTTGTGTTCCCTCTTCGGACTTCCTGCTGCATAAGGACTTCCCCCTGTGCTGGGCGGCTACACCCTTTCCTTCTTGTCACCCGTCAACAGTTTTAGTGTCTGCCAGTACAGTCGCTCCTAAGTTTCACAAAATCACGGAGTTTCAGGTGGATTTTGCTGATTCTTATAAGCTCTTGAATAGCAGCAGTGAAAACTGATGTAATAGTGTTAATGAAAGCTCAGACTTACAGAAATAATGTAGTAGCACAATCTATGCTGGTTGAAGCTGCTTTAAGTTTACTCCAGTACTAGTGTAAGCAAATGGACTCTGAACTTGATATCAGCTGTTTTCTTCCTATCTTGAGCATTATCATCTTACAGTTCAGGCTACCATGTTTCTGGTAATTCAAGTGCAAGCCCTGTGGCCTCCACAACAAGTACTTCACTTGCCCAATACTGCAAAAGGAATGTCAATCCTATGTATTCTGTAAGAATTACATGAAGCAAATCACAGCTAAGCTGAAATAAGGACATAAATTGACTTCAGACACTGAAGCTTACGTTCCAAGAAAATCTCCAGTCAATGGCCTTTAACTTGGGGTGCATCTTAGCTCATTATGCCTTCTGTTTTGACCTTGGTGTTCCCTAGGTTTATGCAGGCCTGCCCAAACTCTTCTTGAGAAGCAGGTTTGGGTTGTAGTGTTTTGCTCGACATGTGCTGACAAGCTTCCACCACCAGTCTAGGATGACATGCAGTTTGGTGGCTTCTTGTGTCCTGTGTCTGGCCTCTTGAATTGCAATTTCTTTTTTCCCCCACATACATTTCAATAGCTTTAATTTGAAAGATACATAGTTTACCTCCCCATCTGTAAACTAAGAATCATAGTACTCTCTTAGGAAGTGGAGATGTATGTTTGAACTTCCTTATGCTGAGGAAGGCACTAAATCCACTAAATATTTAACTTCCATTCCCTGTGCTGTAGCTAGTAGGGTATTTAGATGGATAACACTGGCACTTCTTTAAGATTGTGATCTCTGCCAAATTTATGCCAATATCTCTTAGGAAGTAAGATAGTGAGTGTATCTTGTCAGGATTCTAGATGATGAGTTTTAAGTTTGGTTTATTTTTTTATTTCTTTTTTTTAGCAAGCATTAACACCTGAGTCCAGTGCCAGCGAATACCCTGAGCTGACCTTGCCAATAAGAAATATTATTTCTTTTTTCATCACTCTCCTGAAGTATCCTTCAGCAGGCTTTTTCTAGGCCCTGAAAAGCTTGACATAAATTTCTGGATTCTACTGTTAAGGCTCAGTGCCTGAAAACTAGGTCTTGCAGCCCAAAGTTTTAGGCCCTTTGTTCGCTCTGACTCTGCATTTTGGGTGCTTTTTTTTGTCTTTAGATATTCATGACTTGAAATGCAAGCAAGTTAGATCACAAATAAATTGTGTAAGTGCTTGAGGTATATAATGCTTTTTCTCACCCTGGTGTCATGTACTTTCGCTTTCAGTCAGTAAGATTTTGTTTATGAATAGAGATATTATTTACCAAAAATAGGTACAAAAGCTCCGTAGTACCACACCCTTTTTAGGAACAACTGTGGGAAAAATCTGCATATGCTCCACAGTGTAGGTTCTGTTTATAGAATAGCAAAGGGCTTAGTTTTGTAGCTGTACCATCAACACCTTTTATGGCCCAGCTACACTCAACTATTGTCTTTTTCTAGATCACTATACTTGCAATATTTGTTAAATTTAGTTAGGATCAGTATTAAGCATTTCAGTTAAGTGTGCTGGTATATTTAAAGATTATTTTTTGGGGGAGGGCCTCTTCTTTTTAATAGGGCATGGTTGTGATAATATGTAAGGATGTCATGCTCAGATTTAGTTGGTTTTCTCAACTTCTGTTCTTGGTTTCAGTTGGAGAACTTTATCTTCCTGCCAAGAGGTCTGTGGAAAACAGAGCTCAAGCAAGATTTTTTTTTTTTCATTTGCATATACTGGGAGCTAATCATGGATACATTTTTAAAAAATGATCAGGTCTTTTCCACAATTGCTGTCTTTTTTTAGCATCTATTTCAGTTTATTTCCAGGACTCTCCCTCTGTGTATGTCCCTTCCCTCCCCCCCTATCCCCTCCCCCAGCAAGTTCTAGTGGTGTGTGTTGGGGATGGGTTTGTCTGTCTGATGCTCACAAAGCTGTGCCACAGGGAACAATCCATAGACAGTTCAAACTTTTGAACTTGGTGATGGTTGGAGTTACTCTTTGCATCTTTGAAACGTTGTTTGGTGTTTTGAGAGGCTTGTGTCTCTTCCACCATGTAAGCAACATGCATTTCATTTTTTAAAATGTTGTATAAGTAACAGAATTAATGTGACGTGAATTTAAATATGACTTCTCTCTTTTTAATGTTCACAGGTAGTAATAGATTAGCACTGCTTCTTTCTTTTGTTGGCTACAGACTGCTTCAGATAGTGGGGTAGCAGCACTAATCATGGAGCACTGTAGAAGAGTAATAATGACTAGCACAGCTGCAGCATGATAAGGGTTTCACTGAAGAATTCTTTCTTTAATATTTGGTGAATGCCAGCTCGCCTGACTGGTGGAAGTAATGAATGTATAGGAGCAGGGTATATAAAAGAGATGAGAAGCTACACTTGTTTTAATTTTTCCTGTTTTGATTGCTTTGTAAATTTATTTGGATCAATTAAGATGATGAGGAAAAAGTTTATAATAGAAGTTTTACCAGAACGGTTCTGTATTTCTGCATCCTGGAACCAAATACCTGGGCTTGGGGAGGGTCTAGTCCCTCCTGTCTTAAGCTGGTTTCTAATGAAGTGTGGAGACTGTACTCCCAACAATGGGTATTTTGCAGCAAGCTAGAAAATATAATCATTCTACTTCAAGAATAATTATTGTACATTAATATTATTCTTTTAAAATAATATTTTACTCCAGAAAGTCTCTAAGTGACCGAACAGGCATGTCATACCCTGCAGCAGTGGTGGTATGGGCAGCAGTAATACTGCCAGCTGAATGTCAGTCTGTTCCCACCACTGACTTGGATCTTTGTGTTCTGGCCTTTTTCCATTGCCTTCAAATGTGGAATAGGAAACGGATTAGAAATTAAAATGGAATGCATTGCATTCAAGTATTGAAGTTTAGAGAGGAAAAAAAAAGAACAGTGACAGAGTAAACTGTTTAATGAAATGACTTTTACAAACTCCTGGGTATCAGGAGTATGGAACTCACCTTGGAACACAAGAAATTTCCTTTTTAAAATAGGCTATTTACATTTTTTTTGTTAGTGTGCATTTCTTAAGTCCTTTGACTTAAGTAACAGAATTGTCAATTTAAAGCAATTGCTGTTGCATTTCAGATTCTGTAATAATGACTTTGTGAAGGAAAAAGGCTGCACTGAAATCTCATGTATTGCAATTCTGTTAATTACCTCTTCTATGGTGGCTTTTTCTTTATAATGAAACTTTAGGTACATTTACCCTATGTAAAAGTAATGGTCTGTTGAACAATGAACACTTTTAAATAAGTTACTAGATGAATTTATTTTACAGAAAATATTTCTTTATGATAATGGGGTAATTTCATTTCTTCACAGACAATGAAACTGCTGTCTATACACTGATGCCAATGGTTATGGCTGACCAGCATAGGTGAGAGCTTCTTTAAATTTGCTTTTTAAAAAAAATTTATTATGATCCAACAAACTGGAATGTTTGCTGGACTTCTAGCTTCTAGAGCACTCATCTCTGTGGCTTCTGTAGCTGAAGTTAGTCACTGCCTGTGTGCATCCCAGCATATTCTTACCTGAGAGGCCTGTTTTATACCATAGACTGGAGCTGGGATTTGTTCTGTTGATGCCCATAGAAAAATTTATCCTAGGATAAGAACAAAAGGATTATTTTTTATCGGGGTTGTATCTCTGAGTGTGCATTGATTGATAGCATAGAAGCTCTTAGTCTTGTTAGACATCTCAAAGACATGGACTAAGAGTTGGACAATGAGATTGATGCTTCTGGGGTTCTTCAGATGAGCAGCTGCTTCTCTTACCCAGTTGTCCTCAGAGTAGTTGGGACCTGGGGGCTGGGCAGTGCCAGCTAAATGGGGCTGCCTTCCACTGGGTTTTGTAGGCAAGCAAGAGGTAACTCTTACTGAAACTGTAAACTGTTTCCTAACCAGGAAGAGCATTTGTTGTGCTGCATAATATCTTGTTGATACTGTGAGCAGGGATTTTAAATTGTGATCATCTCATTACTGGAGTTTGCAGTTTTGCCTATTGTGAAATATTTAATCTTAACTAATATTTTATCTTTACTAATTCATTAGGGCTTGAAGAGCCCTGTTTAAATTTCTTATCCTGTTGGCATATCGTGTGTCCTGCTTCATCATGATGATTTCACATACCAGTCTTTCTTCTGAATTTTGCCTATGTGTGGGAAAGCTGCTGTGTATCTGGTTAGGGTGTCTGTGTTGAGATATGGAGAAAAATGGGAATTTTTTTGTTTTTCAAACCAAAGCTATTAATATGCTTGTTTTCCACATTTGTTAAGTGCTTTGGACATCTTGTGTAATTCTTGCGACTTTACATTTGAAAGTTTCCCAGTGTCCCAGTTCATCTTTTCTGTACAATTAAGAAGTGAAAGAGTAAAAATACTCTTAACATGCAGATGCTTGAAAGCTATTGTTCAGAAATTAGTTGGAGGGAAAAGAAATAGTGGTCAAGTAAGAAACAGAGTTATTGTGTACGAGTTACAGTATATACTATGCTTGGATATTGTGAACTGTTTTTTAATTAAAATTATGTATCTGTTTAAAGGTCTGTCTCAGAGCTGCTATCAAATTCAAAATTTGATGTGAATTATGCATTTGGACGTGTGAAGAGAAGTTTGCTTCATATTGCAGCAAAGTAAGACTTACTTGAGTCCAGTCCAGAAGTTAACAATGAAAGTATTACCACAAATCTAAGGCACCAATGTAAGCTGGAAAACTCTGTAGTATCAGTTAACGTTTTGTTGTTACACTTTTTTTTTTGTATTTCATTTGTTCTTTGAGCAATGTCCTGGCCTCATGGAGAGGACAGGTTTTACACATGGTATCAAATGGCTTTCCAAATACTAGGGAAGGAAGTCTTGGTGGATACTTTTTTTTTCCTTTCTGTGAAATCTCTGAAGAAATGAAGCCACTGTGTGTATCTTGTATATCTGGTTACTCTTGCCTTTGCAGGTTTAGAGTAACCTTGTCCACAGGTGCTGCTTGTTTTTGAAGTAGTATAAAACTGTGGGAAGCACTTGGATCTTCATTGGGAAGCAGGGGTTCCAAAATACTTCATTTGATTATAACTGAAGGAGATGTTACTTGGCCACTCAGTTCTAATAAATTTTTATATCCTGGGTGAGGGACTTAAGCGCAAATTTCAAATCTGTGACCTCGATTATTGATTATTTATGCAGCTCTTCAATGGGGATCAATTTATATTGACAAGTAACAGCCAGATTAACAGAACTTTAATATAAATGGACCAGCTAGTTTTTGAAATGGCTTTTCAGGAAACTAGACTTCAAGCTAATGAATGAAAGTTCTGTATTTGAGTCCCATTTTAAATATCTTGAAAGTTCTTGCATTTAAACTGTTAAAAAAAGTAAAAAGAAAATAAATAATAGTAGTTTTGTATAAATATAGCAAGTTGTTTGGGCACAATGAAGGCAGAGTTCCAACTTCCGTAAGCAGACTGTTTTAGAAATGTTTCCCAAACATTCCATCTCAGAGTTACATGTTGCTTATATGAAATTTGCCTAAGGAAGTACTTCAAGAAAAAAAAACGCAAGCAAATTTTTAACATGCATCTTGAAACTGTATTTGAAAAGCTGCATTTATTGATCATAAACCCCAAGAAATTGTGTTATGCTTGGTTTCTGGATTCTCTTTTATCTTGGCTAGTCGTGTCATTAAGAGGTTACTGAGATGCTATATTTGCAATTTATTGTACAGCTGATCTTCAGTTTCTTTGGGTTGTTGAGTAGCAGTTCTGCTGTTGGGAAGACTAGGAACAAAGGATAAGCCAGTTGTGATTGATACAAAAATATTGTATGTTTATCCTCCCAGTCAGCTTTTCCTCTTGAAGAGTTCAGGAGTAAGATAAACATATAATGCAAAGTTTGTGTTCTTGGTGACATTGATTATCCTGAAGAGCTGCTAAGTAAAAGGAAAAGGGAGTTACAGACTCAAAACAAATAGCAAAGAAATGTTTATTTGAGTTTTAGAATTTTTCTGATATTTAAACTTTTACATGTAATTTCCACACGCTGAAGCATAACAGAAAAAAAGATACTGAAATTGTTATTTGATGGAAGATTCAGTCCTGTGAATAGATGAAAGATGAGGGAGGTGAGAGGGAATAGTAAACAAAACATTTTTAACAGTTTACATTTGAAACAATTGGCAGTCTTGAAGATTCACTGTTGGGTTTTAAAGTCACTAAAGCCATATAGAAGGTCAGCCCCTATTCATTAAAGGAAGTTATGATTAGTCAAATCTAATTTCAATTTAAATATCTTTAGCATTTAAATGTCTTTAGTTTTGTGTGACTTGAATTATGAGGGTGTAAAAACAGTTTTGTGTTAAGATTTGCAACTGAATGCAATCTGTACATAGTATTGGTGTTGTCTTTGTGTCAATATAGATTTGGTTTGTAAGTTTCCTTGTTACAGTTTTTCCCTTCCTCATTTTGTCCTTAGCTGTGGATCAGTTGAATGCCTTGTTCTTTTATTGAAAAAAGGGGCAAATCCAAACTATCAGGACATTTCGGGATGCACACCTCTCCATTTGGCAGCAAGGAATGGGTAAGAAAAAAAGTTCTAAAACCTCTTAAGAAGGTTTTGTGTGTAACATGCTTGAGCTGACATGTTCTGTAAAGTTTTTGCATGGTTCAGACAAAATAGTTTTCACATTTGAAAATGGGGAGTGTGCAGGTTAAAATCCTTACTTTGAACATTCAGGAAATAATTTAATATAAATAGGAATTATGTCTGAAGTGCCAGTTTCAGTTCCAGTCATGTTTTCTGTTAAGCAGGAGCCTAATGATTCTTGTATCACTGCTACAAAAAAGGGATGCACTCACCTTCAGTTAGCTAAGTAAGAAAAGATTTTGAAGAGGACACTGGAGGGTTTGAAAGGGTTCAGAGGTTTCAGGTTTTTCTCAGATAGTGTTTCCAATGAAATTTTTACTATAAGGAGAGGAATACAAAGCTTACCTGCACAGTATTAGGAGAAGGGGAGGGGAAAAACCAACAGAGTGAGCCAGCACCTTTTGTAGATCTTTTAAGATCGAATTTCTTGAATTGGAGTATGTGGAAGCACCCAGCTGATAATGGTAATGTTGCCTTTTTCTTTGTAGAGCATGTGTGTGTTAGAGTAACTGAATTGTATCATGACTGGTACTTCCAATGAGGAGGTGGTATTCAGTAGCTTTTAGGTGTGTGGGAGGAGTATTTGTAGGAGAAGGGAGAAAGAAGCAGCCAAGTGGTACATGATGAAATGTGGAAATACACACAGGAGGCAGTTATGCGGAAAGGAGGCATAAGAAAGGTGAGAGTTACCAAACAAAAAGGAAAAGTAAGAATAAACTCTTAAGGGCAAAAGACTTAGAGCATTAGAGAGCATTAAAGGACCAAACAAAACATGAAGTAGGAAAAACACTCCTACTTTCATTAAGGCAGTTGTACTTGCCAAAGATTTAGAGTATTATGATGAGTGTCTCATTATGTAATGATTTAGTGGTGTGGTGTAAATGTGTTCACTGAAGTGTACAGATGATGATGAGCATGGATTTCCATTAGCTGAATTCTGGCTGCTTGTCTTGAGGGTGTAGTTCATGCTGAGCTGAAGCTGTTAGTGTGGTGGTGAAGTACTTCTACACTCCCCACAAAACCATTTGGCTGCACAACTGGGTTTTTAGCCCTGTGCTGGCATATGCTACCCTTGCACTGTGTGAGTCTCTGGTGCTACTGGTGATCACTTCTCTTTTTCACAAGCTCAGTACTGTACTCCTTATAAAGTAAAACTACCTGCTAGGGTTGGTACAATGATGAATTAGAATGAGTAGGGCTCTGAGAAGATACTTTGTCTTTGTTAGTGATTTTTTTTTTTTTCCTGGCTAGGTTTTAATGTGTTGTTTTGTTTACAGCCAGAAGAAATGTATGAGCAAGCTACTGGAATACTGTGCAGATGTCAACATTTGTAATAATGAAGGCTTGACTGCAGTAAGTGCTATTTATTCTCATGATGTTCTTAAATGAGTGAAGAATTTGAAGATTCTCATTTCTTAAGCTTCTGCTGTCTTCCATGTAAATGAACAAAAACTGCTTTGTGTTCGCTGCCCTTAAGAATCAGTATTTAAGCATATGATAGCATTGTTCAAAGCTTCTCTTTGTGAAAATATTGTCAGTACTACAGGTTTAAAATAATACTTATGAAATACTTCTGTCACTGCTAAAGGAAACATACATCATCATTTTGTACTTAGATTCATTGGCTGGCTGTCAATGGACGAACAGAATTGCTTCATGATCTTGTTCAGCATGTCAGTAATGTGGATGTTGAAGATGCAATGGGGCAGACAGCCCTGCACGTAGCTTGCCAAAATGGACACAAGACAGTAAGTTTCCCAATTTTATTAACACTGTATTTGTGAAGAATTGTGTAAAGCCTCAGTGTTGTGTGTGTTTTTCTGTACACTTCAGGCTAGTCATGTACATGATAATAGAAGTGTGAAGTCCTCTATTGTTTGTCCTAGTATTGACTGCATAGACTTGCATGGAAAAATCCAGTTCTTGTGGAGATGATTGATTTCAGTATTTATGGAGTTGAAGTGACTTCCTGTACACCATTCAGCTGTTCTGTAGTACTGGTATTGCCTTGATTGTTGCATGTTTTGATGTAATGTTAAACATTGGAAAATGTTCTTCCTTACTTTTCAGTATGCATTGGATTGATAATTGTGCCAGCTGTTACATGCTTGTAAAATCTGAAATGATCTTAATTTACTGTGAATAAAAAATGAACACAGAGTTGAGTCAGGTATTTATCATTAGAAGTAAACAAGTTCACATGGACTCTTTGTTTATTGATCTGTGTGAATAGTTTTTAGATCTGGCCTTGCCTGTGGACTATTTACTCTTAGAGTTCAGGCTTTGCTTGAACTGCATTACAGCCCTGTAGAACAGTGATCTTGAGTTATACTGATTGTCTCCAGGACTGTTTACTGGTAAAAAAAAAATTATATTCTTTCTACCCAGAGCCTTTCTGTTGTCAGAGAATTTGGAAGACCAAATCCTGAGAAACTGTTACCTATAGACTTGTCAACTCTGTGTGACTGGAATATAGCAAAACGTGTTTGGGGGTCTTCTCAATGTTCTCATATTTTAGAATTTGTTTACTTTTTTCTTCTAGAGTGTGTTTAAAACTTCAGCTTGTGATAAGGCTGTTTATGGTTGTCACTAACTTGAGGTTTACTTCTCAAAAAAGTGTCATTTTCCTTTTTAAATGGCTTGTAGCTCCAGAGGTCTCTGGGATTAGTTGAAGTTCAATAAAAGGCATTGTTGTTAAAATGGGAAGTTCAAAGGAAGCTTGATGAACTCTGACAGCCATGTGGTGTTTAGGAATGTTGGTTTTGAGATTCATTACTGAAAATTAAATCCTTCAGTGTAATTAGACATGCATGACACTGAATAGTTGCAAGCCAATGGAATCTTCTGTTGCTCTTTTTCTAATGCTGGTGCTTTCTTCTGTTCCAGACGGTGCAGTGTTTGCTAGACAGTGGTGCAGATATAAACAGGCCAAATGTGTCAGGGGCAACCCCACTCTATTTTGCTTGCAGGTATGTAGTCTGAACTTCTGCATTCTGTGCTAAAAGTGAAATTGATTGCCCCCCCCCTTCTGCAATAGGAATAATTAGAAAGCACAAAAGTTAGGAAACATCAAAGCTGACTGGTATTTAATCTTGCCTCATGTTTGAATGTAGTTTGGTGACTCATCTAAATACTTGCTGTAGTACTGCAGGCTTGTGCACCTTTTTTTTTTAACAGTCATGTTAAACACAGCCATGCATGTTCTAGCATGAGCCATAAATCAATGACTGCTGAACTTTTTTTTTTCCTGAACACATGAAATCAACTCTAGATTATTTTGAGTAAACTAAAAATGCAGCCCTTTATATGGCAAATGTGACTATTCTATAATGTACTTTATGGTATTACAGTGTGCATGAAACGTGCCTTACATGCCTTAAAGTTAGTGTTGAATGGAAATTATATTGTTTGATCAGTTCTATTTTCTTCACAGTTTAGTTTTATTTCAAAAGTAATGACATATTTATAAATTACTCTTTTTTTTTTAATTGAAGTATTTCTGCTATTTGGTAAACACAATTTTATAACCCCTGTGCTTTGGTTACAGCCTAATAGTTCACCTATGATTAAATGTTAATATAAACAAAAGGAGAACTGGACTGACCTGGTGGCCTGCTAAGAGTTGTGGGAGCCCTGACCTTTGGAGCTCTGGAGTTAGTGTATGCTGACTCTTGGCAGCTGGGAAGAAGGGGAGAATAAATAGCTGCTGGCTAAACAAATGCCTTGGTGCTTTGTTTAAGGACTAGTATTGGCATCCTCTTCAGACTTAAGCAACTTGCCTCAGCTTGAAGGTTTTTCACGAGAAGGGAATGTGCTGCTAGTACAGTGGTGATGTTCCTTCAGAAATTAACTTGTGGAGCAGCTGGCAGGGTCTGATGAACAGGGTGTGTAGCAGAAGTCAATGTTTCCACATAAAAAGTGGTGATGTGGTGGTGTTGCCACCTGAGAAGAAAGGTGGTAGGACTTTGATGGCAGGGAGAGCAGGATGTGGTGGCAGTGACTGGTGATGGCTGGAGAAGGGGTGTCAGTGCTCAAAGCCTGACTCTGAAACCCCTGTTTTTTCAAGGTTGTGCCCTCAGTCTGCAGAATTACAATGAAGAGGGGCTTCAAGTAGGCCATTAGTCTTAGATCCTTTCTGAGATGGGACTCTGAATGTTTGTTTGCACTGGGGCAAAGTCCAGTACATTGGATTGACTTGTTGGTTTCCTGATCTGGAAGAACATGGACGAGGAGAGCTCAGCTGGGAGCTATTGAGAGACCAGTGAAGCTATGGCTGTTGGCACTTTTCCTGTGTCCTTCCTGAACTGTTAGGGCAGGCAGCCTTGATATGTTCCTGGACAGCAAATACATAATTTGTGTAAAGGGCACACTGCCAACTAGCTTGTGATCTAAAACTTCACTGAAAAACTTGTACCTTTGTAGCAGTCTTTCATTTCACCCTTTAGATACTTCTGTTTTACATTTGAAAGTGCATGCACTAAATATGGCTGAAAGCAATAGTTAGTCTTTCATGTGTAGATGTGTAACCACTGGTACCCAAATTCTTATTTTCTTTAGAAGAAAGGGATTTGGAAAGTATGTGCTCTAGGTGTTGAGAGAGATAAATAATCTTGGGTCTTATGTCTTTCTAGGCAACGTTGGCCTGTTGGAATAGTTTGTGAAATTCTCGACTCAAGGAAACTTTAGTGTCCTGTGAGACCTATACATAGATGAGTGGGACTGTGAAATAGACTGAACAGAAAAGTAAAACTCATCACTCTTCACATTTAAAGACTAGGCAAAACATGTATTGGTTAAAAAAAATGAGGAGTCAAGAGTGATCTGTTGAACTCCTCTTATCAATTAAATCTTACTCATGGTTAAAGCACAAGTAAATTGTTTTTTGTCCCAAATCTGGTATGAGTGAGCAAAGAACTCAGTGAGAAAAACTTTCTCTGTGAAGTAAATTAGGGTGTGAATTGAGAAAGAGATGATCTTTTGCAGAAAATGCAGCTTATACATATTTATGAGGCTAGGCTAAGATGAATAATTTCTGAATGATGAGTGTGACTCTGGCTTGATAAATGGGCCATGCCTAATTTTGCATTGTGCTTCTGCAGTAGCTTTGAAAGCTAGTAGAAGAATGTAAGTGGCATTATCCTGTGTTTCTGTTTAGTTTCATACCATAACTATTTGTTTTCTCCTGGCTTTCTTTGGTTTTGTTGGTTAGATGCAATATAGTCAGATTTATCACTTACAGTGGAGCATGAGTGCTGCATTAACTCTTTCTTCTCTTCTTTTGCATAGCCATGGTCAGAGGGACACTGCACAAATTCTTTTGATGAGAGGAGCCAAATATTTACCAGACAAAAATGGCATTACTCCACTGGATCTCTGTGTACAGGTATTGAGTTTGCAACACTCTTTTTCTGTGAACTTCTATCACTTCCTGCAGTGTCACCTGATCAGTGTTTTGTTTTTTACTTTGAAGGCCTATGAAGGATGGTAGTACTTTGGCAAAACAGAAATGCAAAAATGACTTGTGTCTCACTGCATTGATCTTACAGGCAAGGTTCCAAATTTGTACCACTTGCAGAAGTCTTTAAAGACTTTGCAAGATTGGAGTTAATGAGAAACAAGAGTTTGCAGAACTCCTTTGACAAGAAAGCTTGGGAATATATGTAATGGTAATTGACTCTTGGTATAATGGTAATGGACTCTGTTTAGGTGCTTAACTGTTAACATTTAAGAGATAAAGGCATGCAGAAAGGAATGTTTTTTTTTAAATCTCAACTCATATTTTCTGTTGAAGAGGTATTACTAACAAGAACAAAACTTACGTGGTGCTGCCTCTTACTTTTCAGAGATATTCCAATACTATTTCTGAATGAGGAGCAAGTCTTAAGAGTTTTCAACTACTGTGCAAAGCACAGTGTTTCTTGTTTGATACCAAAGCTTGTTTGCACTGCATGCTAGGGTGTCTTTACTTGATTTGGCAACACTTATACATTTTTCTGGATGAATTTAAGGTCAGTGGGTAAGTAACACAGTGAATGAATGGAAGCATTTGAACCTTCAGTATTAATCAGCAGACTAGGAGACTCTGAACTGGAGGCTAAAAAAAAGAAATCACTGTGCTTAGTGGACATCATGTTACCTCAGTGCCTGTAATTAGATTGGCAGTTCAAATCTTTTGCTGTACTAGCAGATTATTTTTATCTCAATTTATTTAATTTCTGAAGATTCCTCATGTGCTTAAGACCTGTAGTTGATGGAGCTGTGTGTATGAGGTAGAGACCACTGTCTCCAGTACCTGTGGGATATTTTTGGAATGCTTAACTCTGAAAAAACTATTTCATAGACTGACTGTGTAAGGTCTTGATTAAGTTAGGCTACTTGCAGGATTTCTTTTTGGATATAAGAAATCTGAAGTCCTCAGCTGTGGTCACTCAGAAGAGCCAGCTCACTATACTGTCACACTACTGACTCAACTGTGAAGCTTTGAGTTAGATGTTTGGGTTTTTTTTCTTTATTATGGCAAAATGACCATAAAGCCACATGAAATCTAGTCAATTTTGAGGCTTTCTACAGCCACAGACTTGTAAGACAGCATACCAGGTACTATCCTTAGTTTTTCTGATGAGTGTTCTGAATGTCTGCTTCAGTCTCCAGTTTTACAGTCCCCCCTGGGCACCACTTTATGCATCAAAATTCTGTCAACTGTTTTTTTTGGTGTGAGTAGTGACACCTGGTGTTTGCTGTTTTGTAGGGATGATCTTACTGTGTTTGAGATCATCTAGTTTACAAGTTCATGGTGCTAAGTAAAAAAGGAGAAACCAAAATATTTTCTTTCCTTTTACATCAAGAGGTTTATTCTTTGCTTACAGGTTTGCTTTTCAGAGGAGAATCTTGTTTTTAGAAGGCTGAAATTGTATATGCACATACATTTTGCCAACGTGGTATTATCTTGATTTTTGAAGAGCTGACTTCCATTAGTTTTTGTGGATTCTGGGTGGTTTGAATTTTAATACTTAATTTCTTGGCACCAGGAACTATTAATCTGTTTAATGAATCCATTATTTGTGAAGCGAGTTACAAACTGTCGTGCAAGGAGAAGCCTCTGGAATTGCAGTATTTAATACATTACATGGTCCTCTTCCCAGTGCTGAATTTGATGTATATACAGGTTTAAAAATGCAACTGTGTTGATACAAATAAACCACAAATGCAAGTTCTGGTCTTTCAAAAAAACCGTTTTTCTCAAAAGATTGTGATTTTAGTCTGAGCTGTTGGTCTAAGGCACAAGTCAAATCATACCTGTGTATTGGTTTAAAAGTTAAATAATCCTTTCATGAATTCATCTTATTTCTTCCTTCTACAAGTCAGATTTGTACATTGTGGGCCTTTTGGAAAATACTTGTTTTGAAGGATTAGATACTGGGTGTAATCAGGTGAACGTGTGTCATCTGTCAGCAATGGGAAGAGAAGCTCAATATTGCCCAGTTTTAAATCTCTGGTAAATTGTTAGATGTTAGGTTAGGGGGTGTTCAAATCTAACTTTGGCTTTTCAAGTAGGAAAGTGTTTGAAAAAACAGAAGAAAGGGAGCAGATATATGTGAGCTGAGATAGAGAATTTGGTTCCACCTTCTCTTGGAAGTGTAATATCTAACCTTGATACATGATTGAATTTCAGTTTATTTTCATACTGGATTTCTCCATTAAAAAAACATAAATCTTAATCCTCAGTAGGTTTTAATGCACGTAACAGTATAATCCCCAATTCTAATGTTGCTTTTAAATAGTTTTTTGAACTATTATTTTTTAGGGTGGGTATGGAGAGACTTGTGAAGTCTTAATACAATACCATCCTCGACTCTTCCAGACAATAATTCAAATGACACAGAATGAAGATCTACGGGAAAACATGGTAATAAGTATTCTGTGTTTTATAGCTACTGATCCATCTGTGTTGTGAAGATCTGATTGCTTAATGGGTGTCCTGATTAGAAGACACTACCAGCTGTTGACTATCAGTGTGACCACCATGTACGTTTTTCCCCTCCCGTGGAAAATGTGCAGTCTTCACATAGTTTCAAACATAAGAATTGGGATTAAATGCACAATCAACTTTAATTTGGTGTTCTAACTTTGGATGTTTGCCAAAGTGATCTAGGCAGTGTAAGAATGGAGACAGCAGACTTGTTGCAAGATGCAATACAAAGATGCTGGTAGAGCATTCTATATATACAATTACTTAGTGTAATAGGGCCTGTTTTCCTTCCTTTAGAGGTTAGCTGCAGATACCCATTCAGGATGTCTTGGGGCTTGAATCATCTAGAATGAACTTGAACACTGGGAGTCTGAGCACTCATCTGTATGAAGTTGCCTTTTACAATTAGAGTGTAAAAGACTGCAGCTGCAGTTTCCTTTGGTCATTACTGCTGTAGATCAAACTGCTCTCTTCCTTTTTCAGTGCTTCTTTTATACCTTGTTTCTTTTATTATTGGGAGGTAGTACAATGTAAAGCAAAGAAAAAGGAGAAGAATTTTTGTTTCTTGTTTGTGTAGGGGGAAGGAAGCATGGGATGTTTTTTCCCCCTTAGAAATCTAGCTAGCTGTGGGTTTTTAATACATTGTTTGCTTGAAAATAACTGCAAACTGTCTCTGAGACTAAATAATAAAAAAAAGAATAGATTTAGTAAGTATTGGCTGCCACTTCACTGAACTTGGTTTGCTGGATTTTTGGAGGTTTGATTGTTCTATGTAATCCTGTTGCTTCCACTGCAAGACTGAGGATTTATAACTCTGGGTACAAACAGTGTTAGCCTGTCTGAGACAGAGTTGAGTTTTACAAAAGAAAATGACAGAGGCCTGAGAATTCTCTAAGTGTGTGTTAGAAACAGGAGGAGATAGTGTAGATGGTTTCAAATAAAAGAGAAAGTTGAAGGACTAAAACTGTCAAACAAAAAAGAACTTCTACAGAAGGGTAAATGGCAAAGATACTGTTGTGTATTGTAGAAGCAAAGACAATAAACAGGAGCAATGAATGTTTTGTTTGTCTGAGTAATGATGGAGGTATGTATAAACCCAAGATCTGAATGAGAGGTATGCAAAAAAAAAAAGATAATACGTTTTATAGTTATGTTTCATTGCCAGAATGGAAGCGTATTTTAAGTAAGATTTTCCGTGGCCAAGTCTGAGATATTCTGCCCAAAGTCTTGGATATGACCAGTTCATATTATCTGAAAGTGATGACATGAAGACTGGCTGTATGTTAGAAGTCAGGACTAGTATTTTAAGTGTTCTTAACCAACTGGAAAAGTTAAAAACAAAATTGCAAGAAAAAAGATATTGCCTTAGGCATCTGTAGCTAGACACTCAACTGAAGCCTGAGGAAAAACTTTCACATGGTTGAGGACAGTGAAGTATTGGAGGAGATCACTTAGTGAAGCTGCAGGGCTTCCAGAGTAGAAGACATCTGAAAACCAGGTGGGCAAATTGGGCAAGCCAGTTTAATCACAGATGCAAGTGCTCCTGCCTTGGGGCAGGGTGTTGGATTAGATTACCTTTGTGAGATTCCTTTTCATTCCACCTTTCTACAGTTCTGTGAGAAGGATTCCTGAACTTCCTGAAAGTGAGAGAGAAGGGAGTAAAGGAGGATGGAATAGGAATGCATGAAGAGCAGTGCCACCCAAGACTTAATTTATCCGCAAAAAACAGTTAGGTTAGAGAAAAGTGTAGAACCAAGGAACTGCCACAGTGTCTGGGCATTTGTAACTTACAGTCTTTGTGAGACAGGTGATGGTATTAGCAAAAAAAAAAGGCAATTTTGAGAAGAGGGCAGTCATAACAATTATTGATTAGCAGGGTATGAGTTCTTGTCCAAGGAAGAACATTCAGTATCTTGAGCACCAATGAAGCTAACAAGAGCAAACTCTAGGATTTGGGATGTATTTGCACTGTGTCATAAACTAACCAAGGAGTGAACTGGGGAGACAGGAAAATTATGAATTATGAAACTCAAACTATTAGCTTTCAGAAGTTGAAAGTGTATCCCACTAATTTTTCAGATGCAAATAAGTTGTCCTTATGAATTAATGACACATGGTTAAGCATTCAGAGGAGTCTGTAATATTTACATAGCCTGGAGTACACACGTTGGCACTAAAATGTCTGTTTGCAGTGATTTTGTAAACTATAATGAAATGGTAACTGGTATTAGATTAGATGTTGGACAATATAGACCTACATTAATACTGCTGGATATGAATGCTTGGGTGATAATGTGCTAAATGAAGTGTTGATCTGATGCTCCATGACACTGCAGTTTCTTTTCTTCTATCAGTTGCGGCAAGTTCTGGAGCACTTGTCTCAGCAGAGTGAAAGCCAGTATCTGAAAATCCTGACAAGTCTGGCTGAAGTTGCTACAACAAATGGTCACAAACTGCTTAGGTAAGTGGGAGAATCACAGAATCACAGAACTACCAAGGCTGGAAAAGACCTTTAAGATCATCAAGTCCAGCCTATGACCAACACCACCACACCATCTAGACCATGGCACTAAGTGCCACATCCAGCCTTGCCTTGAACACATCCAGGGACGGTGCCTCCACCACTTCCCTGGGCAGTCCATTCCAATGTCTAATCACCCTCTCCATGAGGAAGTGCTTCCTAATATCCAGCCTAAGATCACAAGTAGGTTGATAAGCTAGCAGGTAGTACAATTTAATAGTTTCAATAATCTAAACATGCCAGGCACATGCTGGAGAAGATGGATCTCAAATCTGATTCTGTATGACAGTGCCTGCTTAGATCACTGTATTCACAAGGACTTCAGGAGGGAAAGTTGGTGTCCTTGTATAGCTGCTGGCACCTAGAAGCTTGAGTTGCACAGAAGTGTATTTTTTGTTTGGTTAACTTGGCTATGGCAGCTCAAGAAAGGGATACTTTTTAGCCAACTATCAATCATTCCTTATTTCCCCCCCCCATATTCTTTTTTCTTCTCTTCCACTCTTTGCTTTCTGCATGCTTTTTTGTATGTTTGAGGAGAGTTTTGTTACTTCAGACACTTTTCTGGTGTTTGCCAGCTCTGATTTCCTTCTATGGCTGCTTTTTTTTTTTAAATTGGATAACTAGAAAGCACACTGGGGCTTTTATGCAGTATCTTTTAGCTCCTGTTTTTCTTGAGTAGAAATAGTGCCATCTTTACTGTCCTGATCCCTTACCTAATTAAAGTAGGTAATAGGCTCTGGGATAGTAGCTAGGTGAGATTGGGGTGTGACAGCATATCTGACTAGTCAGTACACTTTTACCATTGGATGCTGTATTTGCTGGATTGAAAAACATTTTTCAGTTGGATATCCCAATTTGTTTCAAACATTGAGATCCTTACTTCATAAACTGAGATCCTTCCTGCAGTGAGTTGAATTTCTTACCAGCCGTTCATGAGAAGTGTACATGTGCCTAAAAACCAAGTATTTTGCAAGATCTGGAATTTGCTGTTCCTATTTCACTTCTAGTTAAAATTTTGAGTACATGTTAGTAAAATTATAGTGCTTATGTTTGATGTTTGGGGCTGGTGTAGGAAAGAACAGTTAGAAGTAGTTAGGATTTAAAGGTTAGGGATTATTTCAGCATGTGTGTCAGGTTGCTTACTCCTTAACATACTGGATTGTTTCATCTAGGAAAAGAAACTTAAATATTTCCATTTTTCTTTTCCCCAGCTTGTCAAGTAATTATGAAGCTCAAATGAAGAGTCTCTTAAGGATTGTGAGGATATTTTGCCATGTCTTTTGCATTGGCCCATCCTCTCCCAGTAATGGAAATGACATGGGCTACAATGGAAATAAAACTCCAAGAAGTCAGGTGTTCAAGGTCAGAAAAGTATATGATGTTGTTAGGAAGATAGACGTTAAAGAGATGAATTTCACAAAGCATGCATTCATTAATCAGACATCTCATGAACAGGAAGTAAGTTTGGTTGATGTCCCTATCCCTTCTTAAGTTAAGCCTACCTCTTTCCTTCTCCTTAATGATATTTTTCCCATTGGATTCATTTGACCACTGATGCACATCTCATCTTATGATTTCTGTTTGTTTCTTGTTTCATGTATTGTTTACTGGATGTTGAAGGTTTAGTTACCCAGCCGATTTTGGCAAACTTCGTTTTTATTTCTATTATTTTATTTAAGAGTGTAGTAATCTCAAGATGTGGTAATATGAATATAATAGATTGTATTAATGTAATTTCAAAATGGTGTTTGGGGAATCATTGGGAGTTCTGATCATGCAGTTTCATCCAGCTTCACAGGATAAATGGAAATAATTTAACTCTTAATCTGTTCATTGTTTTTGCTGTGGTCATCCAGTTTCTTCCCAGGTTGTTCTGCCATTTTGTTACCTGCTTTCAAACATGTCAGCTTACTACTACCCTCTCAAGGTTATTGATTTATAGCTGTTTTCAGCTAGACTATTTAAAAACCAAGCACAAATGTTTCTTTTTTGGTTTTAATAACATTGGTTTATATAATGAATATAAAACTAGTGCTTGACTGTGAAAAATGCTGTGTGCAAAAGGCAATGCATTGTACAGCATTCAATGTAGTAATTGTCCTTTAGAGTTGTTCACTAAAATATGTTGAGCTAGATGGGCACATTGTGGGTTTAACCAGATTTCCACTTTCAAAAAGCAAAGCCCATCCCAAATCACAAGAATGATTTGATTAAAGACAGCATTTTCTAACAGTTTTCATGAAAGTTGGTTTGAGTATACCAGATTAAGTAACAAGCAGATGTTAAATGTGTTTAATACAGGAACTATCTGCAGTGAGGTATCTTGTTACCTTTCTGTGTATATTTTCTGCTACCTTTTTTCTTCCTGGTTTTAGAGGTAGCTGATCTCATCTCCTTGCATTTTGTGTTTGCATATGGTCCAAAAAGGAAAAAAGTGAAGGTGTCATGCTTTTTAACTCCAAATGATTTCAGAACTCACTATAAAACAATAAAAAAAATTCACTTGCAATTTGTGCTGGAAAATAATTCAGCAGAATCACTTATCTGTGTGTCCAAACTACTTTGTGTACTGAAAGGATTGTTTCCCAGCTTAGTATGGAGCTAAGTCTTTAGCAGTAGACTTAGATTACACAAGTGGTATGGTTGTCCCAGACAATATTGGTAATTCTTAGTTGTGGGAAAACAACTTTTATGTTTTTTACTAAATGAACAAAATATATACTACTGTTCACAGAATCACAGAATGCCAGGTTGGAAGGGACCTCAAGAATCATCTGGTCCAACCTCTCTAGGTACTACTATAGTTGATTGGAGGTGGCTCAGCACCCTGTTGAGCTGAGACTTCAAACTGTCCAATGTGGGGGAACCCACCACTTCCCTTGGGAGACTATTCCAATGTTTGACTGTCCTCATGGGGAAAAATTTACCTCTTGTGTCCAATTGGAATCTCCCCAGGAGCAACTTGTGTCCATCACCCCTTGTCTTTTCCATGTAACTCCCTGTAAACAGGGAGTCTCCATCTTCTTGGTAGCCACCCTTTAAGTACTGGAACATAGTAATAAGGTCTCCCTGAAGCCTTCTCTTCTCAAGGCTGAACAAACCTGTGTTCCCAGGTGCAAGACCTTACATTTCTCTGAACTTCATAAGGTTCATGCTACCCCACTCCTCCAGTCTGTCCAGGTTATCCTGGAGGGTGGCCCTCCCCTCTGGATTGTCAACCTCTCCACTCATCTTGGTGTCATCAGCAAACTTCATCAGGGTGCTCTTGATCCTAACATCCAGGTCACTTATGAAGATGCTAAACAGTATTGAGCCCAGTATAAGTCCCTGGGGATCCCACCTGTGACTGGTTACCTGTTTGAGGAGGAACTATTTACTATCACCCTCTGGGTACAGTCTGTCGGCCAGTTCCCCACCCACTGCACAGACCCCTTGTCAAGGCTGTAACAAGTCAGTTTCTCCAGGAGAAGGCTGTGGGGGATGGTATCAGAAGCCTTGGAGAAGTCCAGGTAGACGATGTCCACCACTCACCCTGGGTCAACCGAGCGGGCTCCTTAGTCACAGAAGGCACTGAGGTCTGTCAGGTGTGATTTGCCCCTGGTAAATTAATGTTTGCTTTACCAATCACCTGCTTGAATTGACTTGTAACTGTCCCCAGGAGGATTTGCTCCATGACTTTCCCAGGGACTGAAGTGAGACTAATGGGTCTATAATCACCTGGGTCCTCCTTTGGACCTTTCTTATAGATGGGGGTGACATTAGCCTTCCTCCAATCCTCAGGGACATCTCCCGATCTCCACAACTTCTCAAAGATTATGGAGGGTGGCTTTGTAATGACATCAGCAGCTCTCTCAACACCCTAGGGTGGATGGCACCTTGTGTCTTAAAAGACTATGTCACTTGGCAAAAGATTTTGCTCCAATTGTACAGTTTGAATATGGGTTTGATTTCTAGTATCTTACTTTCTAGATGGGTAAAGAGGAAGGTGTTCCATAGCCAAATGGGTTTGAGAGATGAGGTGTGCAGCTGTAAATCAGACTCAGATCTGTAATTCCAAAGGAACATTTCTGAAAACTGAAGGTGGAGGTTTGTGTTTAATATGTGGTTGATGGTAACAGCTGAAGAATGCTGACCTGCAGTTTTGAAAAAACATTGCTAAGGGTTTGATTGAATATGTCCATATTATACTTGAAAAGGTCTGATCGTGGATGCTAACATAAAATGCTGACTGCCATGGATATGGAGGTGGTGGGCAATATTCACAGGGATGCTTCATATCCTGAAGTTAGACTAGAAAAAAAGAGACTAAACTGTTGAAGCTGCTATGCTTGACTATAGTTTTGAATGAGTTTGTGGTCAGAATCTTTGAAAATCTAGCTTTGGAAAAACGAATCAGTTGCAGGAGTTCTAAAAGACATGCAGAGTTTCTGGGAAATAAAAGATAAAGCACAAAATATCAGCAGAAAAATGGTGTCTGGCAAGCTAAACATTGAGAAGTTTGGGAGAAGAAAATGACATTTTAGTGTTCTAGTAAATGGCTACCTAGTTTCTTGTGAGTTGCATGTTAAAAACACAGCTGCATTTTAATTCTTCCATATATTAAATGAAACCTGTTTTCCATTAGAAGGTTTCTACATTATGGTTTGTGGTGAAGGTCTGCTAGGAAGGTCTTGGAAAGAAGCTAACTTGATGCTGTATGGCAGATATTTATGTAGAAAATGGGACCTACAGTGGAGGTACTCTGGTCACCATCTAGAGAGATGTGTGGTCACTAGGACAAGAATTAAGTGACTATCATGCACTATGTTGAGCAAAGCCTACCAGTCCAAGAGATCAGGCTGGCTTTCCCCAAAATTCTTATTGCCAAAAAATGGAAGCACAATGGTAAATTTTTTTAGTGGTAAATTTCAAGAGAATTTTTTAATACACAGCTTCAATGACAAGTAACTTATTGTGCCTTGAGAGCATGTCACTATTGGGTGTACTGACAGTGCTCCAGGCAGGGCTGACTTCTGCTATAGTTTGCTGCAAATAGCTCTTAATTTTTCAAGGCAACTTTAGAAGATGAGAATGTGTTTTTCAGTATCTGGCAAGTCTTTGAATGCTTCAATTGGTGAAAAATGTTGATGCAACAGTAGTGTAGGGAAAAAGGAATGCATTTGGAAGTTGACTCTTACTTTTGGGATGTTATGAAAGGCTTGAGTCAGAATTGTAGGTACAGATAGCTGTACTCACTACACTGCATGCTTGTGAAACATCCCTTAAACACCATGAAGGGACAGCACACTCAGATTTTGTAATTTTTTTTTTTTAAATGCTCATGAGAAAGCCACAGGTCTCTCAGCCCTTTCTCTCCTCTGTGGTTGGCCTACACCTCAGAGCAAATATATAACGAGGGAATTGTACCAGGTTTCAATTATATTGGTTTTAAGCTGGTGATAGTGAATTAAGAGTGACTTTATTAAAATAAAATTAATTTCATAGCTTTAAAAACGGATATGTGATTCTGCTGATACTACTTTCTAGTTCATAAAGCTAGGTATTGGAGACCCTTACTCTGAAGCAGCTGGGCTGCTATCAAAATCTGCATAGTGTGAGCTCATACAGCTCAAAGCACATCTCACTGGATTTGTGCTTGAGTCTGAGTCTCAGTGTTTGGGGTTTGCTCCATCTGGGGGATCCTCTGACCAGGGCCTTAAACAAGAACTGACTTGCTCTTGCTCTGGAAATTCAACATGTGTATTATTGTTTCTCTGCTTGACTGCTGCAGTCAGGCAGTAGTGTGTGCAGTGTAACAACTGGGAGGCCAAACTCTGTTAAATAGTTCAGTTTTTCACTCTTTCTAAATTATTTCATCTTTATTACATCTGCTGCTTGATTATTTTCATTCTGTGTGAAATTTTCTCTTAGTGCTCTACAGCTGCAAGTACAGAATTTTTAATAAGTATTTCTTATCTCTAAAGTGACTTCTAAAGGATCACTTAAAGCTTCTAAATGTGCATGATATTTATTTGCCCTAAGAGGATTATGACATTATTAATATTATCTAATCCTAACATGTTCCTTTTTTTATCTGTTTTTGCATGTGTTCACTGCAGCCACTGGAGCTGCTCTGGCATTCCCTAGATGAATGGCTTGTTCTTATAGCCACGGAGCTGAGGAAAAACAAAAGGGACTCTGCCAACATTACCTCTATTTTACTAAAGCAAAAAGGGCCAGATCACCAGGATGCTACTCCCACACCTGCCTTTGCTGCTGCAGGAACTGAGGGCAGGAGAGAGCTCTCCACTGATGCTGGCGAGTCCAAAACATACAGTGTTGCTGGGAAGCAGGAAGCTTGTGCTGATGGCCAGGATGTTATCTCCATGACAGCAAACAGGCTAAGTGCTGTCATTCAAGCTTTTTATATGTGCTGCTCCTGTCAGATGCCTCAGGGGTAAGGAGAGCATCCTGTTTGTTACCTAGACTGGGACTGTTTTAAAATCATACATGCTTTCTTGGAAGAGTGTTGGTACTGACAGGATGCTATTAGTGACAGTCAAGGGTTGGCTTTTTAATGCTTTCACTACTTAAATTATTTGAATGCCTTTTTTTTTTTTTCTGGCTTTAATGGCACCAAACAGCACAGCAGATTTTCCATGGTGTTGCTGCCTATGAGTGTGTGGTTGCTTTGGGGCAGATTTCTTACTGAATGTCTAATGGGTCTTTGTAATCATGTGGGATATGTGCAGGTAATGTAATTTGATCTCTTGAAACTTGGTCAGTTCTTAATGTGAAAATATCCCTGAATTTAATGTGATTATCCAACAAGAAGCATTATAAGCTCAGAAAAAATGAATTATCTGTGTGTATAAAAATAACAGCTGGGGCAAAACTTGTTTGGCTGTCTTGCAGAAGTTTATAACAAGGAGAGTTCAATTTCCAAGTAGTGCTCACTTGGAATGCTGTCCTGGGTTGGCAAACACAAGTTTGTGTGGAACAGGTGCTACAACTTAGGTAAAATTAATACCATCAGTGTCTGGTTTAAAAAGAAAAAAATGTGTCCACTGTAACTGGACACATTAGTCTCAGTCCTCCCAAGGTTGTTATGGATTATATTAGTGAACTTGCAAGGAAGGATCTGTTGACCCTCTTGCATGTAGGGTGTTAGGCAGGTGATTGTGTGTTACAAGCTCCCTGAGGGATCTAGAAGCAAGGTTCCCACCACATGGCAACTCTTGGTTATTCCCATACACTAAGGGTTTTTCTTTCTCTGCCAAGCAGAGTGGAGCAAAAGCTTTCAAGTTGTCCAGTACTGTTTGTCTGGGGCACAATCCTCTGAGGACACTCTGGAAGGTGATCTGGGGATCAGCATGTTCCATCAGCACCTTAGTACTTTCACTTTTAATGTTACTCCACCTTGAAAAAGGAATACCTGTTTAACCATTGCCCTTGATATCTCCAGCAAACCTTAGTAAGATAAAATGTCAGAAAATTATTATTTACAGCAGCCAAAATGAAAAACAGAAATGTTTGTAGAAGTGATTAAGTAAATCCTGCCTTCCCCCCCTGCCCCCCATGTATCTAATGATACCAAAATTGAATTAGAGAGGTGACTGTCTCACTCTGTCCCTGTGCCTTGCTGATGGGC
The DNA here is from genome assembly GCA_020745705.1 of Hemiprocne comata. Taxonomy (NCBI): domain Eukaryota; kingdom Metazoa; phylum Chordata; class Aves; order Apodiformes; family Apodidae; genus Hemiprocne; species Hemiprocne comata. Next base: position 118,375,658 of record CM036588.1, on the reverse strand, counting down.
CTTGCCCAATGGCTCTATCCCTATGCATAATTTACCCTTCAGGTTAGGGAGAACTCCCATGGATACTGCATCAGTTTAACTGAGAGTTGTTCTCACAGGAGCCAGGATTGCAGCTGTTTCAGTGACAACTCCAAGGGATGCAGGAAAGTAAGGCAGAGCACACCTGAGTGCTGTGTTCCTTTAGGGCTTCTCAGAACTGTGCAAAGAAGTACAAAGGTCTGAGACTTACTCTGGTTTACTGAAGTTTTTTACACAATGGTGTAACTCAGTACTGCTGCCATCTTCCAATAGCAGTTGAAATTATCACAAATGACACTTTCAGACAAAATAATTCAAAGTGGCTCTGATTTTAGATTTGACTATGTTTAATGGAGGAGAGTAAACACAGCTCTTAGTTTTCCATTGTTCCTAATATTCCCACAATAAAGGTGGCATTTCATGCTGGTTAACATTTGAAATATTGAGGTTATTTTCTTTTACTTGATTTTCTTCTGCAAGTACTAATATTGAGTCTAGACATTCTTTGTTAATATACAGAAATACATTTCACATTTTCAGCATAAAAACTGATTAGTGTATGCTAGGTGTTGTGGTTTTTTATATGATTCATTCTCTATTTATTGCATCTTACAGCTTGTGTGGCAATTTAGAGGTAGGGAGAGTTAAATTTCCTTTTGGGGAAGACTTAATACTTTCAGGGCATCTCTCAGACCAGAAGTGTGTTTAGAATGGTCATATTTAGTCTCCTGAAATATTTTATTTGCTTTGTTTTTTGTGTGGACAAGAGGAAGGACACGGTGAGACTTGTTTCTTCATAACAGTAAAGGAGAGAAGGAAAATAGCTCACTTTTATATAAAATGAGCAGCTTTTGTCTAAATTGGTATGAGGAACAGCAGGATTATTAAAGTACTATTTTTCACAACCTTTCAAGGCACTTGAGAGGTTTTTATTCTTGTGTGCAAGTATTCATTAGCTTTTGCTGATGCAAAATCCAATTAAGAATGTCTCTTTAAAAAAAACAAACAGAACATAGATACAAATAACTGGAGTAAAATTTGCATCCATGTTAATCCTTCCCTTGTTCTCCAGATATCTATTGCTATATACATATATATAGGAGAAAAATATTTCCAAATTTGTGTATGAGATGATTGCCTGGCAAGTAATTTCATTTCACAAAGGCATTAAATATACCTTCCCTTCATTATTAAGTTTGCTAAGTTTGTAATGTTATTTCTTCCTGTCTCTCCTTTACTTAACACAATGTAGAAGGTGTGTGGTGGTAGTTTTATACTATGACCAAGACTGTGGAACAATGTGCATATAATATCAGGCCTTCCAGATATGTGCTGCCATTTGTTGTATTGGAAACTGGAAGGATTCAATAGAAAAATGTCACTCTTCATTAGTTTGAGCTTTTCTCCTTCATACAGTTAATAACAATTAGTGCTCAGGTTGTTTGACCTTGATTATTGGCATTTTTGCCTTTTCTATTTGCTTATTATGAAATCTTAATGCTGCTGAGTATTTTATTTCATGATCGACTAGTGAAATCCATCAGTTTCTATGTGCATAGAATTTGATTTTTAAAGTGCAACAATTATTGCAATTCGAATTCCTTTCCATTTCATTAACCAAAAGCATCTTATGATTTTTGAACAGGATGACGTCGCCTCGTTTTATAGAATTTGTCTGTAAACATGATGATGTCCTGAAGTGCTTTGTTAACCGGTAAGCTTCAAGAAATAGGGAATTTCTAATTCATTTTTTTCCCCCCAAAAATAATTCAAACTCATACTTTAATTCTTACTGAGTTGTATTTTTAGGTTATTGTTGTGACATACATACCATATGCACTTTACTGGTCCTGCCACATTCAAGGGAATGTAGATTAATGATTAAAACCCTCAGGCTTAAATGTGCTCTTTGCATATGTAAGGATCCTTTTGTGAGGTGCTGTCAGATTTCATAAACAAAATCTTTTTTATAGAGCAACAGAATAATTTTCTTAATGGATTCTTTCCTCATCTCTGTTCCAAATAAAGCCTTCCCTTTTGAGGTAGAGGGAAACTTTCATTCCTCCTCAGATGTGTTATACTTAAGAACTTCTTAAAGGAGTCTAAGCCAACTTTGTGCACTTGGCTTTTTCCAGAGTTTCTCTGGGACTGCCTAGTTTATAAACTTGCTTCTGTCTGGAGAAGTACTTGTAATCCTCCATGTTGAAAGGGTGAGGTATAAGTCATTTGATTCTTGTGTGGATGAGGGGAAGGAAAAGTTAGGAAAACATTATAAAATAGAAGAGTCTGTTGAAACTTTTCTATATGATTAATTGCATTGTCTCTATGTAGAGTTCATGTATTGTGAAGCATTATTATTATTGTCTGACTAACAGGCTTCTAACTTATTTTTTTCTTTCAGAAATCCCAAAATAATTTTTGATCACTTTCATTTTCTTCTTGAGTGTCCTGAACTGATGTCCAGATTTATGCACATCATAAAAGCTCAGGTAAATGGCAGGAGATGCTTAGTTACAATTTCTATGAAAATAAAAAGGATGTCTTGTTTTAAAAAAATTCTAACTAAAAGTAAATCCATTTGAGGAGGATGTAAGAACTGTGTGACCTCCAGTACTTCTGAGTCTGGGGTGTTGAGAGATCAGATTAAACAGATGTGGCATCCAGATTTCTGTACTTCAATTCTTTAAAATACATGTGTAAATCCATTTGAGAAGGCCAATGTTAAATATGTCTTTCAAGTCCAGCTTTCAGTTAAACAGTTAACTTTCTGTTATTAAATCTATTTGTGCACACCTGATAGGTTGAACTTGGAGTACTGTGTCCAGCTCTGGAGCCCTGATCACAGGAAAGGCATGGAGCTGTTGGAGAGGGTCCAGAGAAGGGCCAGAAAGATGATCAGAGGGCTGGAGCAGCTCTGCTCTAGAGACAGGCTGAGGGAGTTGGGGCTGTTCAGCCTGGAGAAGAGAAGGCTCTAGGGAGACCTCAGAGCACCTTCCAGTGCCTGAAGGGGCTCCAGGAAAGCTGGGGAGGGGCTTTTCACCAGAGAGGGCAGTGAGAGGACAAGGGGTAATGGTTTTAAAACGAAAGAGGGGAGGTTTAGGTGAGACATCAGGAAGAAATTCTTCCCCATGAGGGCAGTAAGGCACTGGCACAGGTTGCCCAGGGAGGTTGTGGCTGCCCCCTCCCTGGAGGTGTTCAAGGCCAGGTCGGATGAGGCTTGTGCAGCCTGGTCTGGTGGGAGGTGTCCCTGCTCATAGCAGGGAGGTTGGAACGTGATGATCTTTAAGGTCCCTTCCAACCTGAACCATTCTGTGATTCTATGATTTTCCATTCATCCTTCTGAGAGAGGAATTACTCAGTTCCACTCATCTATATAATGTTATTTTGTTTTGTAGCCGTTTAAAGATCGCTGTGAATGGTTCTATGAACATCTGCATGTTGGGCAGCCAGATTCAGACATGGTGCACAGGCCTGTCAATGAAAATGACATCCTTTTGGTTCACAGAGGTACTGTGTTATAATTGGTATCTTTGCAATACATTGAAATATAATGAATTCAGGTAAAAAACTAATTGGTGCTTTGTTTTTAGATTCTATTTTTAGGAGTAGCTGTGAAGTTGTGTCTAAAGCAAATTGTGCCAAACTGAAGCAGGGGATTGCTGTGAGATTTCATGGAGAAGAAGGCATGGTGGGTAACATTGCATGGTTTTCCTTTATGGTATTTATATATGGAAATATTAATTCTCTTGCACCAGTATTGTTTTGAACTAAATCCTAATTGAACATAACTTTATACTTCGTTAAGAAATATTTGGTTACCCAGTGTAACTGTTTGTGCAGTCAAAGTTTGATGTACTAATATGTTTAATTTTTCTGACATGCAGGGACAGGGTGTGGTGCGTGAGTGGTTTGATATCTTATCCAGTGAAATAGTTAACCCAGATTATGCCTTATTTACCCAGTCAGCTGATGGTAGGTCTCTGCTTTGTTTTTTTCTTAATTTTAGGGTGTCATCTTTTACAAAAGCGTTTTTATAACCCAAGGAAAAAGTCACTTAATAGTTTCAGAATATTGTATAGTTACTTTTTAAATGCAGCACTAGCAGAATTGATCTCACATATATGGAGAGGTGATCTAATCATTGTATGTTTTTTAACTGCAGATGACATTTGGCTTCATTTGGAATTTCCTTGTTTTTTTTTTTTCTCTCATAAAAGAGGAGAGTAGGTTCTTGTCCATGCTACTTCTGCCTGGTAGTAGAAGGATGTACCACTTTGAGAGTAGTATAGGAAGTGTTTTCCTTTCTTCTGCACTTGCAAGGGAACTGTGGAGGTATTCCTTTATTTCCTCTTTAGCAATCCACAAATTCAATCAGTTAATTTTTGTGGTAAAACCAGATGTTAATCTCCACAGGTCTACCTTGTATCTGACTTTTTCTTTTGGGTGCTTCATATAAAGTAAATCTTTATCAATAAAACCTTTCACGTCATTATCAGTGATGAATGCTTTGCTTTCTGCCTTACAAAGTATTGGGAAGTGAACTGGAGCAGCTCTGCTGTGAGGACAGGCTGGGTTTGTTCAGCCTGGAGGAGAGAAGGCTCCAGGGAGACCTCATAGCACCTTCCAGTGCCTGAAGGGGCTGAAGGAAAGCTGGGGAGGGGCTTTGGACGAGGGCAGGGAGTGAGAGGACAAGGGGGAATGGATTAAAACTGGAGGAGGGGAGACTGAGGTGAGACATGAGGAAGAAATCGTTTAGTGTGAGGGTGGTGAGACACTGGGCCAGGTTGCCCAGGGAAGCTGTGGAAGCCCCATCCCTGGAGGTGTTGAAGGGCAGGTTGGATGGGGCTCTGAGCAACCTGGTCTAGTGGGAGGTGTCCCTGCCCATGCAGGGGGGTTGGAACAAGATGATCTTTAAGGTCCCTTCCAACCCAAACCTTTCTGTGATTCTAAGAAGTGACAAGGATTTCAGTCAACATTAAAGGCCTAGAGATGTTCCTGAAAGTTAAAAGGAAAAGTTCAGGGATGTCCAAGGTGCTTTCTTCCAAGGAGACCGGGACTAGACTGTCTCCTGTCTGCATCTGGCTGGAGACAGATGAAGGGAAGTAGGTACATTCTGATCCTTCCTTTGAGCATGCTCATGAGTTGATAGAAGTGTGGCCCATTACAGTGAGCAAAAAATGCACACAGCAATATAGTAAGATGGAGGGCTACCTTCAGCAGATCACAATTAGCTTTGTGTTGGTGATAATTATTTCAGAGTGGTGCCTCAGAGGGTGGTTAAACAGTGTCATTGTAATAATAGGATTCTAATACATTTCTTTCTGAAGTCTTTTTGGTGTAAACAAAAAACCCCAAACAATCCAGAATCCCAAAAGAAAACTTTCAGTGGTTTCAGATGCTTAGTGTATTTGATATGCATGAACTTCACTTTAAAAACAAAACAAAGCAAAAAAACCCCAAACAATGCAACATAATAATATTTTGATTTTATAGGAACAACTTTCCAGCCCAACAGCAACTCTTCTGTCAATCCAGATCATTTGAACTACTTCCGTTTCGCAGGCCAGATCCTGGGACTAGCTCTGAATCACAGGCAGTTGGTGAACATCTACTTCACGAGGTCATTCTACAAGCATATTCTTGGTATGGTATTATTCAAATCCCATTAGTTGTGAGAGTTTTCTGAGCAGTAAACTTTTTCCCTCTTGTGTGTGTTAAAAGTGAAAAAGTCTTGGAAAGGAGTGTCTTGCTAATCTTTTGTATGCATCAGAGTCATGACATAATATGGCAGTAATTGCTGTTCCAGTTTGAGCCTTTCTTAGGAACTGGTATAGCTGCAAAATACAGACATACATTAGCAAAACCACGTGGGAATTTTACACAGCAACTATTAATAAAATAGCTTATCTTTCAATTGGTACTTGAATATGAATCTTAAACAAGGAAGGCATCATAAAAAAAAAAAGCATAATAATAAAATTTCGTTGTCTTCAAGGTTGCTTGCTAGGAATGCCTGAAAGGCCGACTAGTGCAGCCTGTTGTTTTTGTGGTGTATGCAGGTCTTTGCATCACAGTTGTGAAATTCATCTCTCCTGTCATGTAATGTCATTCTTCAGAAATGAAAATAATTATTCCCTAGTTAATTTAGGACAGACTTACAAAGTTGATAATGGTTATGAACGCTGACAAAACTCTGTTACGCCTGTGGTTCTTCAGCTGTGTGCTGTTTTAACAAGGTGAATCCCTGCTGTTGGAGCCTCCCTGCCTACACACTCCAACAAATACTACTGATTTATTGAAACAGTGTTTCAGAACTAACGCAGGTTCATGTCTCCTTTCCAAGCAAAGCTGCTTAGTGTAGCATTCAGGAGGACTGGACAGAAAGAAGTCTTTGTAAAAATCTAACTCTGTAATAGAAAAGTGCTGCTGTTAGCTGGTGGTATCTGTGGCCTAGGGCTCCTCTGCTGCTCTTTGAGAATTTGAGCCTGTAATTTGTCCAACTTGATGCCCCTGTTCTGCATTGTCATGAAAAACTTTACCTCTTTGTCCTAGGTTGAACCAGGTTTAAGCTGATTTTCCTTTTACTGATTTTTCTTTCCTTCAGTAAACTCTCTTTTAACTAGCAGCAAGTGTTCCAGCTAGTGGACTGATAACACTGGAATGTTTATGTTACTGCTGAGGTTCCAAGGTTGCTTCTTAGCTCTGCTGCTACAGAGGCTGCTGGGGCAGGAGAATTGTATCTGTGACCCCCCCATAGGGGAGCTGGACTAGACAGACAGCAGAACTGACCAAAGGGATTCCATTCCATAGATCTACGTAAGCTCCGAGGAAGGTCAGAGATCACAGAAGACAACTGCCTTCCTGCTTCTTCTTCCCTTCTCTTCTGTCCATGGCCAGTGTCTGAGGAGGACTCCATCCATCCATCCCCACTGACCCCAGGCTCAGCCCTGACCCTCATAACTCTCCCCACAGCCCTGTCTGCTCTGCTGTTATCTCAGACAGGGGGCTGAGACATTTTGGGACTGCTCACAGCTCAGGGGAGTTGCTGGGGGTGGGGGGGAGGCAAGAGGCTTTTGCACATTCCTGAACATACTTGTATATAATTGTACATATAATTAAAGCTGTCTAATTTAGTTTTCAATCCAGCAAAGTCTCTCTCCTAATTCTCTCTCTTTCCCTGCCTGGGTGGGAGGGGGAGGGGATCGAGAGCTTGTCTCTGGTTTAATTGCTGATCCTGAGTCAAAACTTTGACACTCTTGCATGAAGATGTGATGGAAGGGTAAATTCCCTGTGCATTCCTGTTACTCCTTGAAGTACATACATTCTTTTTCTAGTACATGCAGAATTTCCTTTGTGTTTAAGTGCTGTTCTTTTATCTTTGGAAGTATAAGATAGCTTGGAGTCAGAAGTTCTACTTTTCCTCAAGAACTGCTTTAAGACCTAGCAATGTTTTCAAGGAATTGTTTGCATCTCGTTCTATTTGTCTGTAACCATTCTGTCTACCTATGGTCTTCAGTGATGTTTGAGTCCAGGACAGATCAACTTTTAAGTTCAGATTTACTCTTTCTCCTCCCTGAAAGTGTTCAGGCAACACTGACAGGTTGTTGATGGTGCAGGCTCAGGGATACAGTATCACAGTATCATTCTGGTTGGAGAAGACCTTCGACATCATGAAGTCCAACCACTACCCTATCTCTGCTGCATCTACCACTAAACCCTGTCCCCCGGCACCACATCTGTCTTAGATGTCTCCAGGAATATGTTTTTCTTCTCTCCCTTAGTACTGCTTTCTGCTGCAGAAGAGTGACTGGGCATTGGGCAGGAGGCAATGGAGAACCACCCATCTGAATCAGCACCATGTTGGCAGTGCCTCATGGGGCCTCCCTAGTCATTGATCTTCACATAGGAAAACAGTTCCAAAGCAGACATATCTTTGTGTGGCTCAGTTTGGCAATCACTTAAGTGTTGGCCTCTGACATCAAGAGATGCCTCTGAGCAGAAGAATGATGCTCACAAGCTAATCTCCATGTGATGTGTTCACAAATGAGAAACACATTTTTCTGCTGTTCAGTAACACCTTGAGTATAGTCTAAAGTTTTGCTCTTGTCACCTCTTTTGGAAATGGCTACCAATGAATGGGTTCTTTTCCAGTTTGAATCCTGATTTACAGAAGGCCAGTGGCATCCTGGGGTGCATCAAGAAATACTGGTGAGAGTTCAGTGGAAGGCAGTGAAGATGACTGGGGGGCTGGAGCATCTCTTGTGAGGAAAGGTTGAAAGAGCTGGGACTGTTTAGCCTGTAGAAGAGAAGGCAGAGAGGGAGTCTTACCAATACTTACAAATAACTAAAGGGCAGGTGTCAAGAGGATGGGACCAGACTCTTTTCAGTGGTGGCCAGTGACAGGAGAAGAAGCAGTGGGCACAAACTGGAACACAGGACGTTCCATCTGAGCATGGGGAAAAAATTATTTGCTGTGAGGATGACAGAGCACTGGAACAGGCTGCCCAGAGAGGTTGTGCAACCTGCTCTAGGTGGAACTACTTTAGCAGGGGAGTTAGACTAGATGATCTCCAGAGGTCCCTTCCAATCCCTACCATTCTGTGATTGCAGCTGCACTCTTATGGGTGTAGAACTGGGGCAGAAATATAGTAGGAAATTAGTAAGGCCTCTTAGGTTTGCTTTTCTCAGATTTCCTGTCTGTCCTCTGCTTAAACAGAGGAGAAGATTCACTAGTGCTGCTGTCCAGTTACTTTATATTTCTCCTAAGGCACCAATTGCTTTGTTCAGAAAACGAAACTTTCACCTCCAACTCACAAAAACCGATGGCAGATAAATTCCTGGCTATGCTATCTGCTGTTAGACTTCAGTTCCCTCTTTCACAGTATAGTAGAAAATATTCATTGGAATGGCATGAACAAAAATGAGAGTTAATTTCTGGGTCGGTGTATTTTGAGCTGGAGGCCTTAAATCTTTGAATACTTTCTGAAGTTGTCTCAGAGCTTACGTGTAGTATCTTTTTGATGTTCTGTGTTGTGCAGAAATACCTGTTTATCACAATTATGCTAAGATAGGTTTGCCTTCCTTTTCAAACTACAAGTGCCTTAAGGGTATAGCAAGAGGAAGATACACAGTATTTAATGGGATTAAAATGTTGCCCTGATAAATCTGACTGAGTTTCCTTATAGCTGCCTGGCTTGAGTCTATTGATTGGTAAAATACCTGCGAAGTGAATAAGTGAGCTCTGTGCTTTTGTCTCAGAACATGCAAGCCACAAGTGTAGTTTCATCATAAGGCTCCAGTTCAGTTTCTTCTCTAAAGGAGTCGCCAATTTCTCCATTTCAGTCTCCTTTTTCCTCATGTTTTGCTTATATCCTTCAGAGACATCATTATTTCCACATTTTGTATGTGAAATGCACATATGCCTACTAGTTGGCAAACATGAAAGTCCTCTAGAAACTGCTAGGCAGCTGTTAGAGGTTGTTTTCTTTTGTTTTGAGAGACACTGCCAGTGAAAATTCATTAGTAAATTATCTATCCCTCACTTAAACTGGATTGTTGCTTGATTTTTATTAGAAAAAACAATGCCTTGCAGCTTGTGTACACACCATTTCAGCACTAGTCAGCTCTTCCAGGGAAATCCTGTCACAGCTTCTGCAATTAGGTGTTTGCACCAGCTGCTAACCTTTGAATTTTGTGTTACTCTGTGGGGTGCTGCCTCTGTAGTCCACAGCATGCCAAGACTTCTACTAATGGGCACCCTTGTGGCACTTCACAATGCACAGAAGATGGTGAAGCAAAGAGAGTACTTCCCAATAACTTGCTTTTCTCTAAATCTTCTACCACCCTCACCCCCTCACTGACCCTTTTCACAGGTATTTATCTGTATTGGTAGAGTTAAAGTATCTGTCGTGACAGAGCTAAAGTAATTGGGGCTTGCTTTCTTGTGAAGAGGGTAGTTCTCTTGTGCAAGCTCAGGGTCACCTTGTTCTGGGGGCACATTTGCTCAAATTTGTTTAAGTGCCATCCATGTCTGCAAAGGGGCTTTAAATAGGCGGTTTCTGTACTTTGATAAAAGTGAAACTTCTAGCAGCTCTTCTTAATGCTTCTAAATGACTTGTAGGTTCAGTTGGAAAATGTAAAATTCCTACAAATATTTTTTTTTTCAACTGTGTAGTAGGTTTCATAGCAAACACGATTAAAGAGAAGGAAACTTTGTGCATTAAGAAGAGTGTGGCCAGCAGGTCAAGGGAGGTTCTCCTCCCCCTCTACTCTGCCCTAGTGAGACCACATCTGGAGTATTGTGTCCAGTTCTGGGCTCCCCAGTCCAAGAGGGACAGGGATTTATTTGAGAGAGTCCAACAGAGGCTATGAGGATGATTAAGGGACTGGAAAACCTGCCTTATGAGGAAAAGCTGAGAGACCTGGGGCTGTTTAGTCTGCAGAGGAGAAGACTGAGGGGATCTTATTAATGTGTATAAATATCTGAAGGGTGGGTGTCAAGAAGGAGGGACCAATCTCTTTTCAGTTGTGCCCTGTAGTAGGATGAGGGGCAACGGGCACAAACTGGAACACAGCAGGTTCCACCTCAACATGAGGAAGAACTTCTCTGCTGTGAGGGTTATGAAGCCCTGAGACAGGTTGCCCAGAGAGGTTGTGGAGTCTCCTTCTCTGGAGACTTTCAAGACCCATCTGGATGCGTTTCTGTGTGACCTGCCTGAGATTCTGTGGTGGTCCTGCTCTGGCAGGGGGGTTGGACTCGATCATCTCCAGAGGTCCCTTCCAACCCCAAACATTCTGTGATTCTGTGAAACTGAAGAGTGAGAGAGTTTTCTAAGTACAGAAACGTGGTCTTTGTTTCTTCCCCTCCTCAGTTCTAAATAGTTTTATGGGGAAAAGATGATGCTGTATAGACAAATATGATACCCGGGTTTCTAAAAGTTATGTAGAAAACGTTAAGATTTTTTAGGAAACTCATTTAACATTGTTTGTTCTGTATGGTTTTAAAATACTTTTAAAATGTCATAAGTATAGTTCTGCTAATGGATATCTTTTCCCCCCTTTTTCCTGTTACTGCATTATTCTGGTTTCTCTCTAGAGGGCAATCTTCTACCATATTTTAAGTTAAAACCCTTTTTGCTTTATCCCATTTATTTGAGGGGCTTTGTCTCTTTGTTTTTTTATAGGCATACCTGTAAATTACCAGGATGTAGCATCTATTGATCCAGAGTATGCAAAGAACTTGCAGTGGATTTTAGACAATGATATCAGTGATCTGGGTTTGGAACTGACCTTCTCTGTTGAGACTGATGTCTTTGGAGCAATGGAAGAAGTGCCCCTGAAGCCAGGGGGTGCAAGTATACTTGTTACACAGGAGAACAAGGTGAGTGTACAGGTTAATCCAGAAGTTAGTAGTATAAGAAAAGCAATTGCACTGACATTCTGACTAACTGGAAGCAGAAATGGTATATCTGTCTGGAAGGAAACACACAAAATGAAAAGGCTGCCAACAGTCTTCCCCCTTTTTTTCCTAGGTTAGCACGGTATAGAAATAGTACTATTTAAAATCTCTATCAATGTTCAGATTTGAGGTGTTTTTTTTTTCTGTCTGAACTTTTGGAAGGAAAATAGGTTTCTATTAAGAGTTACAAATATGCCTAAGAGTAAGTCAGGGGTTATATGTACTGGGAAGGTAAAACAGCAGCAATTGCTAGAAGTAAAATTGTGTGTGATGTTGCCAAGTGTGCTGTCGGCAGGGGCAGCCCGTGGCATTGGGTTGTTATACATTAATATATGGATAATGGGCACTGAAAAAGGCTGCAGAAAGCTTTTTCAGCCATTTGCAAGTCACTTGGTGTGTATGGAAATAATCTACCTTTTAAATTTACTTCAATAGTAAGGGCTTGGAAAAGCTGTGAGTTCTCTGCAGCATTTAGTTCAAAAATGAATACGGAAAAATGCATCGGGATGCTGAACATCATCTAGAAATTGAAATGGACATCAGTCTAATTGAATTCTGCAGTTGCCCTCTAAATAGTTTTGAGTAACTGCAGCAGTGTCATGGACAGAGCTGCAGTTTTTGGTATCGACTCTTTGCTTTGTGTTTGAATTTTCATTTGTGCTGAGCTAGCCTAACTCGCTTTATGTGCCCTGGAATCATCAGCTCTACCAGCTGCTGTATGGGTAAACGGCCACTTGGTGACAGCATTTATCCTAGCAAAATTCTAGTTTGTGTTGGAGCAATTGGTACTGGATTCGAGGATGCTTAGTCCTCATTTTCATTAAGGCAGAGTGTAATTCTAAAAACAGGAATACACGTTGGCCTGATCCTGCGCTGTTTCCTGCAATATAGTCATGAAAGAATACAGAAGGCAAAACAAGTCAAATTGTGAAGGTAGTGGATGATTAATTTCTTTATTACCTATCAGACAAAAGCAAGGTGGTAGATTCTTGTTTCTGGACAGTCTTAGCTTCTCAATATATAAAATATATGTACTTGACATAAATTGCGGTGTCATAGCAAGTATTTAAAAGCTGTTCTCAGTTAGCATGAAATGAGAAGTTTGCCCACAGGAGGATAGCTTCAGTCAGTAGTAGCTTAAATTGCTCTGTTAACTTCTCACTTGGGGCACAGGCTAAAAAGAGTGGTTGAACGTGTGTAGGACAGATGCATCCATTCTAGCTCATCAGCCTTCCTCAGCTGTGGTGGGAGGGGACAAGGGTTTGTGTAGCTTTCATTTGAAAGGTGGTAAGGAACAGGACTGTTGTGGGAGCTTTCAAACTGCTAGTATTAATTGATCCTTCCATTTGAAGCTGCAAAACATGTAGTCATCTGACATATGTAAGATGGCTCTGTCTCTTGTTCACTGATTTTGATAAAGGCAAACCAACTTGTTGAAAATTGTGGATCTGTTTTAGTGGTGTTTGGGGATTTTTCCCAATTTCTTTAGTGTGGGGTGGGTTTTCAGTTTGATGTAGCTTAGCAGTTTAACAGGTTAAACATGGAAGTGTCTACTTTACTTTTTAAAAGATCTTTTTTTCCTACAAGAGATACAATTTTTTTTTCTGCCTTTACCTGATGAGTGAAAGGTCATTGTTTAATTGTATTTTCTATACCTCTGGGAGAAGCACATTCAGCTTCTAAAGGAATTTGCAGTGTATGCACACTAGCAATTCCCTGTTTAAAGGATAGCATTTTTAAAAAAACGAAACTGACTGAATCTTTATTCCTTAAAAATCCCCAAACCAACAAACCCACCAAAAAACCCCCCACGCTAAAAATAAAACTCCACAGAAACCAACCCAAACAATCAATCTCCTTACTGAAAAACAAAGTAAAAGAGTAAATGTCCTATTGAAGAGTAGTAGTAATAGCTGTTTGTAAAAAGTTTTCTTTGAATGAGGGAATTCTTTTTTTTTCCCCCATCATCTTGTGCAGTAGATGAATGGTTGTGGGATCGTACAAGGCAGTAGCACCTACTGAAGTATCAGTTATGCTAGTGGTCCCACTGCCTTTTGTCATGGTAATAGGGAGATTTCAAAGGCAAAAGTCAAGCTTTGTTCAGTGTCCATGCTATACGTTTCTCTTTGTTCTCCTGCTGTATTTCTGCAGTTTTCTACTTACTTTTAAGGAAAAAAAGAAAATTAGAGCTAGGCAAAGTCTGACCATATGCTATTTTTAAAAAATGGTGCAAATCTCCACCATCTAATGGCTTTCTCTGTCCTCCCATAGCTTGTCTGTCTGTCATCTGTCCCTGCTGTTTGGCAGTAAATAACTACATATTTTCTTGAAACAGCTTTGGAATGGAGCTGCTCTCTGAGCCTGAACATCATAATGAACATTGATCTTCATCTCACAGTATATGGGGTTGGGAAATGAGGAAAGCATGCTCTCTGCTTGATTTACCTGAAAGGAAAATACCCAAACTAAACTGTCATTTTAATTGTGATGCTCATCTCTCATGTGTGTTCAATCAAACCTCCCTTCTTTAAAGAACGCTGGATTGTACCTTTTATGCACTATGTAGGGATGCATAAGTAGATCTGAAATTGTGTAGATATTTCTTTTTTGTGATGTGTTCCTAAGGCTTCTGAGCGGGAATAAAATGTAAATTAAGTGAACAGAGAAAACCAAATTGGCCTCTTCTTTTATTGACACACATTATGTAAATCCTGTGGTGCTGGTCTTTCAGCATGTGCCAGTGCTGATAGGCAGGATGCTTGGCTGTTTCAGGCTATTTAAAACGTTTCTTATTACACCTAAAGCACAGCAACTGTTTTCTCTCCTAATGAAAGTGTTCAATGTAAATATTTCTGTAATGCAGAAAAATCAGCATTTGTAGTTTTTTTTTTTTCTAATGGATTGTGAATTTTTCTTTCTACAACCTAGTTTTCTGAATAGCCTAATTTATGTAACAGCAATTTAAGAGATGTGAAACTAGTATTTCTGATCACAGACCAGTGGTAACACTACTTGCAATTCTGGTATTAGTACAGTTTCTGATTTCTTCTTGGGTGTCATAAAATGTAGTCACAGAGGCTGACTTTTTTCTGGGGCATTTATCTCCTTTGACTACCCCTCTAATTCCTTAGAGAAGGGAGGTGTCTTCAGTTCCCCTGACAGTAGAAGCAACCTAAGGAGATAACTAGATTGAAAGTAGGTTTTTTGGGAACAGCTCTGCAGCTAAAGATACGATTAAGTAACGTTCCTCTTCTTCAGGGCACTTCACAAATTGTCTTCTCACTCTAACAAAATAGTGGGAGTGCATGTAAAAATATCTTCCAACTGCAAAGCAAATGACAGCCCCTCTATACTTCTGTGAATGTAAGGATCTGCCTTTGAAAAATTGTCCTGTTTGAAATGTTTCGTTCTTCATTCTGTTTTCAGAAAGGGAGGAAAAAAAGATTGCTTGGTTGCTTTTGGTTGTGGATTCAGAACCTAAAAGTTAAGTTAGGTAGTGTTTTTTTAGTAGTTAGGTAGTATTTTTTTTTTAAGATTGTCTTGAAGGAAGATAATAGCTGAGGTGGTTTAATTGGGAGGTATGTTTTGTGATTTCATTCTTAAAAATATTTGTTAGAAAGTCAAAGCATTACTTTGAAACTGAGCACCTTAAGTAATCTAAGAATAAATTTTGGTTTTAACTAGAAATTTCTTTTCTTGAGTAAAGAAACTTGATTAGACTTGGGTAGTTTTATCAGGATAGATGAGACATATTTATACAGCTTTAATGTAGGCACTTTAGTCTGTCTGGTTCTAAACACCTTCCTCCATTAGCAGCCTTCTGGGCTTTTGTGTTTGCAACAAAAGCAGAGTTCTGGTGGATTCCTTGTGGAACTGGCATCTTTTAAAGGGGATGGAGTCCCCAGATCTCTGAAAGATGCAAATGGAGATATTGTCTGTTCACATAGTTATGGTATAAATGCTTTTCTGTTACTCTAAGACAGCAAAGCTTGCAGGGATAAGTAATACATTCTGTTAGTCTTCCAGAGATGGGGGAAAGCAAGAATGCTTTTTGACTCACAAATATTCCTTCATAAGTTTAACCTATTTCCTGAGTTAGGTTAGTTTGCTTAATAGAGTATTTTTTCTTTATAAACATTGCCTTGTTTATGTCCTGAGATGATCACAGGTGGTTTATATAGATGCAGTCATGACAAACTTAAATTTTGCTCCGTTTATCTTAGTCCAAGTCCCTGTTTTTTGAGTGGTTAGTGTTACAATTTAACCCTTCTGGTTGGGAGTTGTCTTTGGAAGGAAGGAAAGGGGAAGAGCAGAAGGGGCTCTGAACTCTAAGAGGTCTTGTGAATTATTTTGGGTGGCTTCTGTGTGTGAAAAGTGCCCAGGGAGTCTTCACATGTAGCAGCAGATGAGATTTGGAATGTATTGAGGACTGCATTTGTGTGTGAGTTTGCATGAGCACCAGGTATTTTTAGTGTTCTGTGTCTCAGTGTTGTTTTCTGCATTGCAGGCTGAGTATGTCCAGCTTGTCACAGAGCTTAGAATGACAAGGGCCATTCAGCCTCAGATAAATGCCTTTTTACAAGGCTTCCATATGTTCATTCCACCATCTTTGATCCAGCTTTTTGATGAATATGAACTGGTAAGCAGAAATGCCTGTACTTTTTAAAAATATGTTTTTGTCTCAATTTTTTTGTCTAGCCATGCCTAAACTCAGAGCTCTCTTAGGTTCTTTGGTCATAATTTCTCTCTCGATACCATATACTTAAATTACACAGATCATGTGAAGTTATCACAATTCAGGATTCTTCTTGCATTACAATTTAGTCACAAGTTCTGTAAGGTGGCAACTAAACAGAAAAAGCACTATTTTGCTACATCTTAGAGCACTGCTTTTTAAAATAGCATAAACACTTGGAACTAATGGTTAATCATGACTAATCACAGTTTGTTTGCTGCTTCTGAAGGAGCTTTTGTTGTCTGGAATGCCAGAAATTGATGTGAATGATTGGTTAAAAAATACAGAATACACCAGTGGCTATGAGAGAGGAGACCAAGTTATTCAGGTAAAATGATTTTTGTTTAATTATGTAGACTCTTGCATTTTAATTAAAAAAAAGTGCTTTTGTCGTTGTCATTTTCTGTGTCTTTATGAAATCTTATTTTGGCTGTAATTTGTGGAAGTTTTCCATACTATATTGCTATATGAAATGACTTTGTTATATATGAATTTTGTATGAAAATTTCCATGAGTTATGTAACAAACACACAAATATTCCATTTGTTTTGCCATTAGCTTTTCAAGTACTTGCAAGTGTTTAATGGAAAACTCTAACTTATTTTTCATTTAGTGGTTCTGGGATGTTGTGGAAGAACTAACTCAGGAAGAGAGAGTATTACTATTACAGTTCGTTACTGGCAGGTGAGAAACTCCAGATACTCTGAAATAAGTCAAGAGACTTCAGATTACCATGCAGGATCACCTAACTAGAAACTGTTTTGTATGCTTCAATGTTCTGTATGTTGATCAAAGTAGACAAAGTGTATGTTAATACTTTTGCTGCCTCTATTGCCCACAAAATGATTGATTACATATTTATTATACTTGACTACTTTGCACGAGGCCTTGGTTGCTGTCCCAGGCAATTTTTAACAAAGAATAGTGAATTGAACTGTGTTCTATATTCTTCTTCATGTTGCATATTTATGTGGCTCTTGGCCTCTCCAGTAATCAATACAGGCTTTTAATATGAGTTAACTGGGTATCACTTCAGTCAGTGTAAACAGAATGTCCTTCTCCTAAAGCTGAGTTGAATTTAACATCAGTGCATTGTGTCAGGATCAAGTGAAGATGTAATCTTATGCAAGACTGTGTTTGCTTTACATAGGATTTCTCTCCTAAATTCTGGTTGTCCTTGAGGGAAAGCCACTTTGATTTACTGAATGGTTTGGGGTCAGTAGGGGCAGGTTTTGAGCACTAAATGCACCTGTGAGCTGGGTGAGTTGCTGAGGTTGTGTGGACAGGCATCTTAGGAAGTGGTTCCATAGACACGTGTGGCACCTGAGCTATGTAATCCATGTCTTTTTCTGGTGACAGGTAGGGTTTCCACCATCTTCTTAATTTGATGTTCCCTTCATATTGTAGGGTTAG
Source organism: Hemiprocne comata (assembly GCA_020745705.1). Taxonomy (NCBI): domain Eukaryota; kingdom Metazoa; phylum Chordata; class Aves; order Apodiformes; family Apodidae; genus Hemiprocne; species Hemiprocne comata. Next base: position 118,358,034 of record CM036588.1, on the reverse strand, counting down.
TAGAGGAGTTGACCTTTTGTTTGGAAGCTTTGTGGTTAAGCACTGGTAAAATACAAATTAAGAACATCAAACCTTGTCGTTTTATACCTGGCAATTTCACAGTCACTGATGTATCATCAAATGGCACAGTCTTCAAATGCTATTAGTTTCACTTGATTGATTATGAATTTGATTGTTTTTATGGATGACAGACAATTTAAGAAGCTAGTTCTGTGCACATCCATCTTTTCTCTCTGTTCTCTGCAGAAATGATTCCTGCAGTTCTAAGTGCACATCTGTTGTGCACCAACTGCTGGTCTTTCATTTTAAGTGGACTAGTCCATTTCTAAGTCTAGGTGGCAAATAAGGATCTTTCAAATGTAAGGTCATGTTTCAAATGATTCTTAAAACATTCCAAATTATACTGAAGTGGCAGTCACTGTTTTCATGGCATTTGGGGTAATCTACTGGATTCTAAAGGATGCTTTCTACCATGTAAGCAATTACATTGTCTGATTCATATGTGCATGAGCACCCATTCATTTTGGTCACAAAATCCCATCCTGACTTGTTCTTACCCATTTCTTGTTAGTAGAAAAGGAATTTTTGAGTGTCTTAAGAACTCTGAACTGGAAATGAAAAACAAATGGCTTGGGTTTTTTTTCCCCCCCATATCAGCTAGTAGGAACACGTGTTTTTTCTTCAGTGATTGAAATGTAAAAGGTATATTTTTCCATAAAAGGTTTATCTTTGAAATAATAACACCTCTCATAGTGGTATGCAGCTGGTGTTTTTTGCACATCAGTCCCCAGACAGTCCTAGTTTCTAGGCATGGAAGATTTAGCCACTGAATTGTCTGTGAGATAAAACATTAGTTAGTCTAGTACAGGCCAGTATCTTAAGTAAAATTGTACACTAAAAGTATACCTGATTTCAAACTGTTTTTTTTTGTTTTTTTTTTTTTTTTTTCTGAAGTCATGTTTCCTTAGTGAAGAATTTGTTTCTGTGTGTACTGGTTGGCAGACTGCATTCAAAAGTTTCTTTATTTCCTTTTCCCTTTAATCTCTTCTGCATATTCATGTACTTGGTTTTTAATTTTTTTTTTGTGCATATGAAGGGGTACTATTATTTCTTTTCAATCAAAGAGTATGAAATTAATTTAGTGAACTAAATAAAGCAATTATATTTATGATTAGGTCTTCAGTGTTTCTCTGACGTCTTTAAGGATTTCTTAAACTTTGCCTTTTGTCTTCTCCCATTCTTACACCTCTTTCTTTTCAATGTACTGAAGTCTTGCTTTGGTAGTTTCATTGCATTCATCATTAATGCAAATTTTGAGACATTTTTAGCAGGGAAGTAATTGTTGTGTGCAGTGTTTTTACAGCAGAGGCTGCGTGTTTGGATGTCTTGGCACAGTCAAGAAAAAGCCTAAATATCCCTGTGTCTCAGTTGCCTTTTAGGGACATGGTTTAGCACCAGACTTGGTAGAGTTAGATTAATGGTTGGACTTGATGATGTTAAAGGTCTTTTCCAACCAAAATGATTGATGATTCTGTGTTGGGGATCTGAAAGTTTCTTTTTGCTGGCAGCTGCTGGAGGTGGCATTGACAATTCCACATGCTTCTATTCCTGCCCTCCCCTGCCATGAGCTGCTTGGCATTTATTATAGTATTTGGCTAAATTATTGTTAAATATCCATTGGCAACTTGTGATCAGCTTTTTAGTTAAGAGTTGGAGGGAAGTGTTAACTGTTTATCATGATACATTCTACTTTATTGGTATTTTGCAGGTACTAGGGTTGCTGTTTGACTTCTCAGGGGATGGTAGTTTCTGTTGAGCAATATGCTGTTTTAAGGGAAATTCAGCACACTTGATGGAAGTGATACATATGACTACTTTAAAAAGTAAAACAAAACATAAGGGAACTGGCTTAAAGTATCTGCACTGTTTTGATTAAATTTCCACCTATTTTTCCACCTGCACATTTTGCATAAATGTGTAGGTGGGAAAAATAGGTAGAAAAGTTAAGACTCAGATGTAAACTTAAACATTTTAATAGTGTTGAAGTTTCCAAAGCTATGAAACTGTATTTTTGATCTTGCCTAAGGCTATATGCACATGAAGTAAGAGAGGTAAGATCTTCTAATCAAGTTGGCAGATATTTGGAAGGCTTTCTTTACCATAGTGGCTGTGTTTTGCTTGGAAAGAAACTTATTCTTGGAGGCATAAGTTGGCAGCCATCTTACTTTTAAATGTACAAAGCCCTGACCATAGTGTGTGATTTTGACCTCTGGTATGAAACAGATTTTAATAAGTTAAATTGTAAAGATTTTTAGCTAATAGTGGGCTGCTGAATGAGAAATTGTCAAAAGGTAGAGTTGTGTTTTTTTACTGATTTGAATGTGAAGTTCTCTTGGCTTATTGGAGGAAAAAAGTCCCTGCAGCACTGTCTTAGAAATGCAGACCAAAATTGTGGCATAAGAGCAACCACTGTGAAAACTTTACAACTGTTCTGAACTGTGGCTGTGAGCACAGCTCATGTCAGAAATAGTATCCTGCAAAGAATCATACTTCCCTTCATAGTGGCTGCCTTCCATGCCAGTTCTAGAACCCAATGCTCAACATTGTGCTGTCATTAATCTTGATGATATTGAGATTTGTGTGTTGCATGCTATAGCTAGCTCTTAAAGGTGTATTTTAAAAGTATTGCTGTGAGCTCTGTCATCCTGCGTAATGCTTGGCAGTAGCAACCTTTACACCTTTGCATTTCTGCCAAGTAGTTTTTACTGTGAGTGGAAACATTACTTCCCTTTCCATTCTTGCTCCTGGTTTTTACAGTCATTGTGATTTTCTGAATATGGGAGCATTGTTTTTAACAGAAGTACCTGTAATACAAAATTTTAGCAGATGTTAGGTATTTTATGGAAAGTTTATTTTGTTTTATCAGATTGTTTCTTTGCTAGCTACAAAATTGCAGAATAGCTGAGGCTGGAAGGGACCTCTGGAGACTGTCTAGTCCAACCTTATGCTCAGAGCAGGGTCAGCTAGAGCTGGATGCTCAAGGTTTTGGCTTGTCTGCAGGGGTGCTGACCACTCAGATTCTCTGGGCAACTTGTTCCAGTGTTTAACAGTAAACTCACAGTTTAACAGAACTCACAGTAAAAAAGTAAAAGTTTGTCTCATATTTAAATGTAATTTCCTGGATTTCAAATTGTGCCTGTTGCCCAATTTGTGCACTGGGTGCTCCATCCTGAGACTTGTGCTCAGTCTTCTTTATTCCTTCAGGTAATTATATAAAGACTGATCAGATTCCTCTGAGCCTTCTCCAGGCTGAACAGTCCCAGCTTGCTGCCCTTCTGTGCTGGGTGTTCCAATCCCTTACTATCTTTGAAGCCCTTTTCTCTACTTACTGCATCATGTCCCTGTCCCTCCTATAGTGGGGACCTTGGAGCTGGACTCCAGTTGTTTCTCACCCAGTAGAGGGAAAGGATCATCTCTCTCCACCTTCTGGTGACATTCTTCCTGATGCAACCCAAGAGGCTGCTGTTGATGCAGGGGTGCATTGCTGGCTCACATATAACTCCTTCACTCCTTATTCTTTCCTTATAGTTTGTTTTTTTGGGGGGTTTTTGTTGTTGTTTTGGGTTTGGTTTTGGTGTGAGGGCTGTGGTTAACAACATACGAACTTGTAAGGCATACCAGCTTAGGTTGATGTTATAAAAATACCTGAAGTTTTTTTCTATTTATCTTGGATAGTTTAAAATTATAGGGAGGGACTCTGAAGACTCCAGGGCTATTGTCCATTTACACCTCGAGTAATCTTTGAATAGTATGTTAGGAAAAAAAACACCTGAGTAGCATGATTGAGTGCAAATGCATTCCTGAAGGTACTGGTGATTTTTTTAGTGTGTTACAGTTTTGCCATCGACTGTCACTGGGTGATGGTGTGACTGGTGTAATGGTTTTATTAGGTACTTGAAATATTTGACCTGAAGTAGTAAAAAGACATATCAAGAACACTTTGGTCAGTTGTCCCATGGATAGTAATCGGAGAATAAACTTCTTTATGATGTTTTGTTTCTTCAGGTGTAAGCATAAATTACCATAGATGTTTTTGTAAACTGAGATAATGTTCTGTTATAAAAGCTGGTTGTAGAAATTAGTCTTCAAATGGGATTCTCTTAAATATCATTCACATAATTTGATGCCTAATGTAAATGAACAAATGCATTAATATTGTAATTAAAAGCATGTAGACAATGAGAATTTTGATCACAGAATTACAGAATGGTAGGAGTTGAAAGGGACGTCTGGAGATGATCGAGTCCAACCCCCCTGCCAGAGCAGGACCACCACAGGACCTTGGGCAGGTCACACAGAAATGCATCCATATGGGTCTTGAAAGTCTCCAGAGAAGAAGACTCCACAACCTCTCTGGGCAACCTGTCCCAGTGCTCTGTAACCCTCACAGTAGAGGAGTTTTTCCTCATGTTGAGGTGGAACCTGCTGTGTTCCAGTTTGTGTCCCTTGCCCCTCATCCCACCACAGAGCACAACTGAAAAGAGCTTGGTCCCTCCTTCTTGACACCCACCCTTCAGATATTTATACACATTAATAAGATCCCCTCTCTGCCTTCTCTTCTCCAGACTAAACAGCCCCAGGTCTCTCAGCCTTTCCTCATAAGGCAGGTGTTCCAGTCCCTTCATCATCCTTGTAGCCTCTGTTGGACTCTCTCAAGTCAATCCCTGTCCCTCTTGGACTGGGGAGCCCAGAACTGGACACAGTACTACCCACACTGATGTGGGTAACAAAGGGAGAAATTTGATAAAAGTATTAGTAACTGTCTAATTACCAGCAGTAAGAGATATTTGCAGTGTAGAGATCATATTTTTTGGCTTATAACTTTCTTGTAATGGTCTAATTCCTGTGAATTCTCTCAGTTCCAGGGTGCCTCATGGTGGCTTTGCCCATATAATGGGTGGCAGTGGATTGCAAAATTTTACAATTGCTGCTGTGCCGTACACTGCAAATCTTTTACCAACATCAAGCACATGGTATGTTAACTAGTTTGATGGAAATATCTTAAAAACAGGGCTTTTTCATGTCACTTGCAGTCAAAAGTAAAGGTCTTTTGCCTATTTTCTTTAAAAGTCAAAAAAACCAGTTTGGACTGTTGTGGAGTGTTCCCAAAATGAAAGTGGTAGGTTTTAACCCAGGTGATGATACATTATGTTCATTCATTATTTACTGCTTCGTTTTGCTTTACTAAAGGCAGTGGGATGAATAAGGGAATTTGAAAGTTAATTTATGATATTACAACTTACTGAAGTGAAAAAAACCCCTTGATTTCTTGCAATATATTTGAATGCTCAGTGGTACTGTAATGCAGCACAGGTTTGTTTTCTTCCATAAATGTAATGTCTTCAGGGTTTTCACTCAGAAAACTTCACTGTTGGGTTTCTTGCTGAGTTGTGATGTGGCTTTTTTTTTTTTCCTTTTCAGTATCAACATGCTCAAGTTACCTGAATACCCAAGTAAAGAAATCCTTAAGGACAGGCTTCTTGTGGCATTGCACTGTGGAAGCTATGGGTACACCATGGCATAACCAAGGCTAGAAAGCTCATCTGACCACTGATGTGCAATTCAGAGTGGCAGGAATCATTTTGGAAACTGTCAATGGAAGAACACCTTAGGTGCTGCAGCCCATTGGCAGGGCTTGGCTTCAGAATTCATACAGGATCATCAGGATCATCAGCTTTTTTTCCCCCCCCATTATGTGTTGTTCAAGTAACTTTGATACATCAGGACTAACTTCTCAGTATGCAGCGTTTTCATTTTGAAAAAATGACAGATCTGTCTGGCAATCAGTTTACATGCTTTTCATTGATACTTCAGCCTGAATCAGAAAGTTTTGTCAGAGTCTCTTTCCACAGTTTACTTGTGATTTTCAACGACGTGGTTGAATGACATCTGTGTTTCAGTTTACTTTGCACTCAGATGGCATCCTGCTAATGGACAGACTTGTACTTTACGCCTTGTTGCATGTGAAAGTGCTGTTTATTTTTGCAGAAAACAGTATAGACAGTTGAATTTGGATATTGTACAGTAAGATCTGAGGTATTTTCCATTTCTTTGCATAGCAACAAATACAATTTTATAACTTTTTAGTATTTTAATGTACATAATATGTAAAGATTAGACTGTTATCACTGGAAAAAATAACAGATGAAGTTAGTATCTAATTTATATTAGAATTTACACTATATTCTACTAAATATTTAGAGTATTTGTGACTTTATAGTCAACTTGCAGTTTAGGATTTGTAAATATTATTCAAGATCTATATCCATTTGTTTGAATGCCTTTACTCTTTCCTTGACATAATTGTATGTTCAAAAGGTATTATTAAATTTTAATATTTTTACCAGAAAATGAATGGGACAAGTTTGTGTGTCTTTGTGGGTGGTTCATTCCTTTTTATCCATCTTACTGTCATTTAAATTGTCATGGAAGCAGCATTTAAGGAGGCATTGTCAAAGTGTATGGGTGGACATAAGCAAATGAACAAGAAAGGAACTTGAGCTTATTGAGTTTAACTGGCAATTCTACAGTAATGAAAATCTCATGTCAAAAAAATGACATAAAATTGTCATGGATTGCCCAAATAATATGTAAAAATACAGAGCAATGGCTCATCAGCATGTGATTTGATGGTAAGTAGCTGCACATATTGGGGTAGATGGTGCATTTGCATAACTGCTTTTTAGGGACCCAAGGGTAGGTCTACATTGTAGTTTTGGTTCAGGCTACAAGTGGTGGTTGGTTTGGTGGGGTTTGGTTTTGTTCTCTCTAAATGGATCTTGTCATCCCTGCTTGTCATGCTTTTGCTTCAGAGAGTGCAAACTGGACTCCAGGGGAAACTAAACAGAAAAACATGTGCCAAATGTTAATGGATGAACACCTAATCACATCTGCAAGACCTGACTGGTCTGAAGAGGTCATCTGAAGAGTTAGTGAGTTCAGGCACAGTGAACCCCTCCTAAACACATGAATTTCAATGTTCAGGTCCTCAGCACAAACTGTTTCCTACTCATCCATCCATGTGTTTCTGTACTAAGTGCTAGTACATGTGTAGCCTGAGTTCACCAGCTGATCTGTCTAGGCTGCTTCCTTGCTGCTGCTTTTTTTTTTTCCCCCCAGATTTTATTTATTTGTTAATCTAAAGCAGGCATAACCTCTGGGAGTGTGAGAGAGAAATCTGTGGACCATCTGATTCAGTGGTGCCACTGTAATTTTCCTTTGGGCTCAGCTTTATACATAGACTTACTATCTACATTTCCCTTTCAGTTCAGTTTGTGCACTTGTATGCATGAAATTTAGTTTAAATTCTGTGCAGTGTTGCTGACTGCCACTGGAGGAGAGCACTGCTTTTAGTAGAAAGAGCAGACTCTTCCAGCAGGGCAATCTGTTGAAAGCTGGTTAGAATATTGCTTCAGTTAGTGGAGAGATGCTGTTTGTCTCTGACATGCTCTGGGAAGCTTACCCTGTTTGAATAGGTGAGATGTCTGAGGCTGTTGGGGGTTTTAGGATTAAATCCCAGTTATCTTGAACCCTTCAGTAAGCAGAAGTACCTTGCTTTTCTGCACGGCTGGGCAGGGCTTGATTCCCTGGCTACACAGCTTATTTCTTGGTGCCTCTGCAAGGTGGGTTTGATAGCTGGATGGTGTTTTCAGCATACAAGGTATTTCTCAGGAATTATGTAGTTTTGGTTTCTTTATGCAAACTGGGGCTTTATCCAAGGGTTTTACTGTAAATACTGTTCTTCATTAACTACTGTACAATCTGTGACTTTTCATTTCACATGTTTTTCATGGTGACATCCAGCTGTTTGCAGGAAAAAGAAGCCTTGTGTAGTCTTGCATAGTGTCCAGAACATGTCATACTGTAGGGCTGAGCAAAGGGGAAAAAATATTTGGATTACTTTCCTTTCTTTTGCACTTAGACTTTTGCATTATACTGTAGGTGACATAGGTATCAACAAACTGAATTCGGTCTCAAAAAGTATTCTTAAAGTGCTCAGCAATTGGTTTTGAAATGTGATGGAGTGCAGAGTTTTAATGTTCTCAAATTCCTCTAGAACAGATCTCCCTGTTACAGCCTCACAAATGGTCCAGCAGGAGATGACTCCTTCCTCCTCCATGCTGATGTATGAAGTTGCCCCTCTGCTCTGCTCTTGTGAGACCCCACCTGGAGTGCTGTGTCCAGTTCTGGAGCCCTCAACACAAGAAGGACATAGAGCAATCTGGGTGAGTCCAGAGGAGGGGCACAAAACTGATCAGAGGGCTGGAGCAGCTCTGCTATGAGGACAGGCTGAGAGAGTTGGGGCTGTTCAGCCTGGAGGAGAGAAGAGGGGAAACCTTGTAGCGGCCTTCCAGTGCCTGAAGGGGCTACAGGAAAGCTGGAGAGGGGCTTTTGACTGGGGCTTGTAGTGAGAGGACAAGGGGGAATGGTTTTAAGCTAGAAGAGGGGAGATTTAGGTTACAGGAGGAAATTCTTTAGTGGGATGGTGATGAGACACTGGCACATGTTGCCCAGGGAGGTTGAGGATGCCTCATCCTTGGAAGACTTCAACGCCAGGTTGGATGGGGCTCTGAGCAACCTGGTCTAGTGGGAGGTGTCCCTGCCCATGCAGGGGGGTTGGAACTAGATGACCTTTGAGGTCCCTTCCAACCCAAACCATTCTCTGGTTCCAAGTATCTGGTAGTGTTTCTTGTAGTATTTCGACCCAATACTCCCTTCATAGATCAGAATGAAATATTAAGGTACTTCTGTAATAAAAAAGCAGGATGAAAATACGTAGAAAACGGGAATAGAGCTCCTAATCCTGGACTCTTGGTATAACAGCAACCTTGCTCATCTTGAGCAGGGGTTTTTTCTCCTGTTGAAGTGCTAAACAGCACTGTGTGCTGCAGTTGGCAGTGAGGTTAGCAGGATTTAATTATTGCATTGAAAGACTGCTTTTAGGCTGCCTGTGCCATATTAGCAACAGGGTATGAAAAGCCTGTTGAGAAACTATAACTTAATATAGCTTATAGTTTAGAATGATTAATTGGTTTATATTTGTTCTCTCCCACTGTGCCAGAACAAGACAGGGAGTGTTTTATCTCAGAAAGAACAGAACAGATGTCTTGTCAGATCATAGATCATGAGAGCTCATTAACTTTTATTATCTTTACGAAATGTTAGATAGCAAAGCCTAGTTTTTGATGCTTGAAAATGTGTTGTGCATCTAATGTTGCAAAACCATTAAAACCATAAACTGTGAAATGTAGCTTAATGAGTTCTACTGTATAGTCAGTAAGAATGAGAGGGAGAAAGTGGACTACTACCTATGCTTTGGAAGCTTGTGTTTAAGAGTATAAACTCAGAGTTGTAGTTTTAGTTTAGTCAGACTCTTCTTGCAGTCTACTGAGCTGATTCTACTGAGGCAGTTTTTCAATTGAGAATTTTTTCATATTCTAGAATAAAAAAAAAGCCATCATAATCACAAGTCTTGCTATGAGCAGCAGTCACCATTGTAAAGACCTTGTAAACAACTGCTTATTATAAAATATTCTGTCAAAGAAATGTTTCAAGCAATTATTAAAATACTAAAGGAGAAATACTCTAGTGCATCCCACTTTCTAATGCAGTTTTCATATTGATTATTTCAAAGGGTTCAGTGAATTAATAAAGGAAGTATCTTTTTATAGGCACCTTTATGAAGCAATTGGTGAATTGAGAAATTCCTTATCTGAATACCTTGTTCCTTTTGTAACTGCAGTCTCCAAAGTGGACACAACCTTCACCTTGAAGGGTTTGTAATCTGTGAAGGTAGGGGTGTTCTGCTGTGATTATTTTCTTTTCCTAACTTGCTGTTTAGCTTCTGTACCTTAGTTTTTGGGGAGTGGTTTTCATCTGGTGAGAAAATCAAAAGAGGCATAGTGCTTCCTGGCCTAGTGATGGGGAAAGCAGAGGAGAAAGATGAGATCAAATACAGCAGTGCTGATAGTTCTAGAAGGAAGGCTTCTTCCAAACATCTAACATCTGCTTAACGCTGGCAAACCAGAGTGGAAAGCAGGACTTCTTCAAGGTTTGTTTTCTTTCTTATACCCATCTTACATACTTTGCTTTTTATGCATGTTAAATAGAAGTTGCTGGCTCATGATTGAGGTCAACCTCAAGTCTCTTGATTACTCAAGAGAGGAAAAGAAACAGCATAGCTTCTGAGGACATCTGAGGTGGTGTCTGTGTCGAAGGCACAGGAACAGCTCTTTGCCTGGGAACTTTGGGGCTAGTCAATTCCTGCTTCTGAGGCAAGGTTGTTTTCTGGGAGCTACTCTTCCTACAGAAAGTCTTTGTGGAGTAGGTATTTAAGGAAGCCAAATAACTGCAGTATTACATGGAAAATATTGCTTTATTGACTGCCATTCTGGTATCCTCTATTCCAGGTAGCAGGTGATCTGTTCCCTTTGCAGAAATCAGAAAACAAAGATGTTAACACCTCTGTGGGAATTTTTCCTGAATGTTACAAAGCATGCTTGGAAAAAACAGCTGATTAATTAAAAGACTGATACATATGAACTGTACTAAGAGGAAAAAGATGACCCTGTCTTAATTCTTACCAGGCAGTCAGTGATCTGTGTTTAGCACCTTTTATCTCCACCACAAGCTTTTGGAATGTGATGCAAGCACTGAAGAGTGGAGAACAAGAAGGTGTTTTCCCTAGACAGCTTTTCAGATTTTGAAAGAGAGTTTCTTTTTCTCTATAGTTTCAATTCTATATTTAATATTTATTGTTTAGAGAATATATAAATAAGTATAAAACAACAAAATAGTAAATATACACATAAACACGAAGCATTTTAATTATATTTAATTATATATATTTAAAATATATATCCAAGATTATTGGTACTACTATAGTAAAATGCTACCTACCAGAGTGTTTTAGGCTGTGAAGATTGTTTTCCTCTATTAATGCTAGTAACTGGTTAATTTTTTAACAGATTAAATAAAGTAGGCTTTCACTTTTAGCCTTTAGTTGAGGATTTTGTATGTTTTGCATGTTTTTTTGTTTTCCTTACCTTCACCTTGAGACAGGGTGTGGATTTTCAATTAGGCTGTTGAAAGTAGGGGCAAATCAGTAGCTTGTGTATGCAGCTGTTGTTACTAAGAATTTTTAGCATGTCCATAGAAGAGGTTTTTTTACCAGTTAAGTAGTAAAATTGTCCAACTACTAAACTGATGTTAAGAACCGAAGCTTTAAATCAACCAGATTAAACTTCCTCAGGGATTCTTGAGTTGTAAGGATAAGTGCTTTTCAAGTCAGAACATCTGTTTATACCCAGACTTGTTATAGATAATCGTACAGTTGATAGACTAGAGACTGTGATGTGTGTTTTATTGACATGCTTGTCAATTCAACCATTTTTTTACTCTCTAGGGACAGTAACAGAGTTAATATACTTCTGTGGGATTAGCTGTAGCTTAGAGGCAGTAAGACTCAATCCACATAAGCAAACCTAGTTACTGGCTTACTCTTATACTTAGTTTCATTTTGAAAACAGTGCTTACAGTGAGGTAGGTTGAAATATTTCTAGTTATGTGTACAAATCAGTATTTCTAGTTGCAGTTATAAAAATCTGCATGTAATTCAAACGAATAGAATAAATTACTGAATTTTGAATTCAAACAGAATGCGTTTCCTGTGCACCTTTAGTTTGGTTTTGAAACATGGCATTATTGCATGTCTTTCCACCCACGGCCTGCAATTTAGTTGGAGCACATTATTTGTAAAATGCTCAATTTGTTTGAAACGTTACAGATAGGCTCAAAATTCCAATGACAAAGGCTGCAATGGTCCATCAAAATATTTCCTTTGAAATCTGTCCATTTTCGTCTCCTGATGTCGTTGACTACTGTGTATTGCTAAATTTTCTCTTACAACACAAACCTTCCAATTTCTCACCCAGATTTTTCTGCAGCATTTTCTCTGGGTGTAACATGTACCCACTGATAGAAATACCAAATAATATCCCGAGGTGTGTGTGAATTTTTTGTCCATGAGAAACAGTTAAAAGAGAAGAAATGCTAATCATACGATTAGAAGCTGATTAATGACAAGAGGTGTAGAAATTCAGCAGGAGAGCAAACACTGAAGGGATGCATCCCTGAGCCCACTGTTCCCAGCTGCACATACTTGCTGCAGTAAGTGCTTGTGACATTCTGTGCCAAGAGTTCAACTATTGCATGTCATCCAGTGCCAAGTGATTCATCGGGATTATTAGGATTCTCCTGGGATAGCCACACTGTACTGATTGCCTCTGACAGATCAGTTTGCTTAGATTAAAAAGCAATTGTTACTGTCTAGTCAAATTTATAGCCTCTGGTAAAAGGAAACTGAACCCTAGTGCTGTCCTATATATAAAAACACCTCGGTCTACATATTATGTGAATTGGAAGGAAAACTGAATAGTTGGTGGGTGATACTAGTTTACATGCACAGGTACCTCATACAAAGCTTGTCTGTGCTAAGTTTATTCTGATGTGTGTAGGTGAGTCTATGGATAAGCATTATTTTAGATTAATTCTTCTAATTGATGTGTTTGTGGAAATAAAGTGATGCAGCCATCGATTGGTATTTGGATGTCTGTGGATGTTACAGCAGTGTGGCTTTTAGGTGTATGTCACCTAAAGGAGAAGGGATTGTACTACAGGGAGTCTAAATTCTGTAACAGATTAGGCCTGGTGAGGTGGCCCAGAGACAGCTACTGCACTTTCCCCCTGATTTGTGGCACATGTTAGTGATGCTCTAGATGTAAGGAAGTGAAAATAAATGGAAGAAGCACACACTGAAGGTGAAGAGTATCTTCAGGGAAGAGGGAGGTACTGTCCTGAGTACAAACGTGGAATAACGGGTGTTTTTGACAACAGATACGCCATTCAGCTGTTGGGTGGGAAAAATGGCTGGGCCCCCTCAAGATGTGATCTTTTTTTATCCCCCACCTGGTCTGAATGCTGTGGTCTGTTGCCACGGGGACTGGGAAGACTGGTTGGACTCAACAGGTCTAGAGGAGGGGAGGTGGAGATGGTGAATTTTCTTTCACATTTGATGCTAGTAGAGAATGAATCCTTTGCTGACTTGTCACTGATTTTCCCCCACCCCCCCCCCCATATACCTACAGGTAGACTTTCTTGGCAGTGCTTGCTAAAGGAAGTGGTGTCCTTCCAGCAGAAACTTCACTTCAGACTGTGTGTGGGAAGGGGGTCCCTTCTGTACAGATTGGATGCTCCCAATGAAGCACAACAGCATGCACGGCTGCTAAAATGTGGCTCTCATTCACAAAAACTCCCAAGTGTAAACTCCTTGGGCAGGACACATGGGGACTAATTACCATATATTTGCTTTTGGTCCTGAGCTTGTTGACATCATTTTCAAATTAACCTTATTTATGTTGGCTGGATCATAATAGTGTGTATGGGTACTTCTAAAACAAAAATATGTTCTAAATGTTAATATTACCTTCCTTGCCAGTAAAGAGCTATTCTCCTGACTTTACTCTGAAGTAATTCACACAAAGGTTGAAAATTAAGTTGCATTAAATTCAAGTAGGTGTTACTTTATTTAGGTTTGATGCTTCTGTGCAAGTATTTTTGTTTTAGCATAATTAGAATCTGCATCTCCAGTCTTGACTGGATTGTGCCAGTTTAGGAACTGTATTAGACCAGACAAACATACTTCCAGTCTTTGCTATTCATTACAGCTTCTTTCTGCATATCTGATGATGGTTTCTTCTGTTTCTGCTAATAGCATTGCCAGAGAAATGGACTGAAATGGAAATGTGCAAGTGAGTAATTGGGGCAACCTGTAATGTAAAGCTGGGCTTTCTCTAAGTTGTATTACTACCTGGAGTAAAACTGCTCAAGAAGCCAGTGTTAATTACAGCTCATAGATGTGTGTATTTTTGTGTGTGTGGAAAAGCCCAAATAAAATCTTTTCCACATTATCTCTCACAAAAAAAAACCCACCTTTGGCCATGTGTGTTGCTGCTGGACAGTAGGGTTTGTTTCTGCTCCTGTGTCGGGCTTGTCTCCAGCACCAAGCTTTTCTGTTACTTGGTCATGGCTGGTTTGATGGGAGCTGACCAGGGCCTTTTGCTCTGTCATGGATCTCTGTGCTTGACAGTCAGCAAAGTTCAATGGACAGACAGATTACCCAGAGGCTGCTGAGGCTCATGTTTGATGTCTGTTGATTGTCTGACCTCCTTTGTAACCTTAGTAAATCACTGTGTCTCTACGTGGGCCCATACTTTTCTAGTTAGACTGTAAACTTCTGAGGGGAGGAGACACCCTTTGTGGATCTGTGTGATGACCCATGGAACAGATGAGTTGGGTAGGGACATCCGGAAGTGTCCAGATGTAGTGTCTGTATTTTTACCCAGGGTTAAATTCTAGTGGCCATTCCTTGGAGTCAGCCCTAGAGTGAGGCCTCAGGAGTCCACCTGTGCTCTTCCTTCTTACCATCCTGCTGAGCTCTTCTGGCAGCTTGAGCAAACCAAAGTGGATGGCTGTCCTAAACATGCAGTTAGGAAACTTCTGTAATCAAAATGGTCAGTGCTTATTGGTCACAGATTTTGAAAATGGTAGTAAAATTATACAGAAGGTTAGAGACCTTAAAGTCACCTTCCAGTACCTGAAGGGGGGCCTACAGGAAAGCTGGGGTGGGACATCTTACAAGAGCATGTAGTGATAGGAGAAGGGTTAATGACTCTAAACAGGAAGAAGGGAGATCTGGGTTAGACATTAGGAGGAAATTCTTTACTGTGAAGGTGGTGAGACACTGGCACAGGTTGTCCAGAGAACTTGTGGCTACCCCCTCCCTGAAATTGTTCAAGGGCAGGTTGGATGGGGCTCTGAGCAACCTGATCTAGCAGGAGGTGTCCCTGCCCATGCAGGGGGGTTGGAACTAGATGATCTTTAAGGTCCTTTCCAACCCAAACCACTCAGGATCAGCCAAATGCTCTCCAAGGCTTTTTTCTCCATCAGTCTCTTTTGTCCCTCCTGTAACCTTGACTATAGGCTTGGTAAAGTGTGTGGCAACAGATTAATTCCTGAGATCTCTCTGGAAAGCAACCATGTTCAAGAGCTAGTGAACTGATGGGGATGCTCCACAAGAGTGTGACTCAGGTGCTTTAACTTGCTCTAGAGGCATAATCTTTGTTGCTGAAGAGTTTATGCCCAGAAACTGATGACGTGAAGGGAGGGATGCCTTTGATAAAGGTGGAAGATCCCCATGGTTTAACACTGAGTACTTAACTTTGTGATAAATAATTTTCTAGTTGTTACTTTCAAACTTTTGACATACTTGGAAAGTTTCTTTTAAGCAGTAGCAGTTATTTTATGGGAAATCTTATTTGCAGTAGCAGTTATTTTATGGGAAATCTTACTTTTTTCTCACAGCAGAAATGAAATTAATTTTCAGAGGTCTTGATGTCTGTCATCCTCCTCTTGTTTTCATCTTTTTCTGTATCCATCCAACATCACCTGGCAATTTCTGTACCAAGACTAACCACCTAAAATTGAACCCACAATCCATCCTGTGTCAATTTTACCTTTTCCCTACCCATACAAGCTCTCACTAATACCATCTATACTTAAAGTCTGAATTTTTTTCTCTGTTATATAGATTCTGACAGTAAATCTAATATGTGCCTTCAATATAGATTTGCTATGAATAATGATTTTGTTTTCTTAGCTTAATAAAATAAAGCCCAATGCCTGTGTGTTACCAGGTTTTGTCTAACTCAAACTCCTGAGTTACTCTTCCCCATTGGCATCATACTTTGAAGCCTACTGCTTGTGTGACTGGGATAGGTACGTGCCTCCTGCTTCTGTGAAGATTTTCCTGGAGTGGAAAAGTGAGTTGAGTGTGTTGTCTGGTCTGTTTTGCTCTGTGCTTTGTATCTTTGTAAGATGAACTGTTAGATAAATGAAAAAAGCTTTGTTTGTATTTGAAGCAGGCAGCACTTAGGGGAAAAAAAAACAACTTGGGGAGCAAGGTGGGACGTTTCTTGGTTTTCCAGAAACGTGACAATCTCTTCATCCAGGGTGCTCTCCTGCAGCTTTAGAGAGATGCTGGTTTTTGGTTTGTTTTTTTTAAAATGTACCTTGTTCTTCTGTGACTGTAGAATATCAGATCTTTACCTTTCAGGCCATCCTTCCCTTCAGACAAATCAAACTTCACAGCATCAGGAATGCTTCTGATCATGTTTTGATGAAGGCAAGGATAGAAAGCAGTAAACTGGTGAAGAATCTGTAAGGTCTGGAGGTCTTTAATTCTGAAGGTGATGTATAGCCAGCTGGTGATATATGCCAAACATCAGCTCCTACCAGCCCTTTAAAAAGGAGTGCCAAGGATAAATCTATCTAAAATATTTCCCTTGCTTCCCCTGCCTTAGAAAGCTGTCTGCCCTGATCATGGCCCATAAAGCTGTGCTCAGTATGTCTGAGCCTGTTTAAGTAAGGGAACTTAATTATGGGTGGGTTTTATGACATTTGTATTTCCTTGAGTGTAGAGCATAGAGCAGCAGCATCAGAAGCAAGAAATCACACACTAAATATATTTCATGATGAGAAATATATGTAGGTCACATAACAACCTCTCTATCTCAGATAACATCTGAAATTCAGACTATGGTCTCAGAGTACCAGATCTCAAGGCCTTCAGGGCTACTTGCAGAACACCCACTTTTGCTGATGCTTGTGTTTTCTTTTTGACTGCAGGGGAATTAAGATATTGGTGGCACCCAGCTGTGTAAGTGTGTTCATCCCGTCAGCCATTCTGTTAAATGTTATAAGACACTGTTACTTCTGAGCTTTAAGCTGTTTTTTGGGCATGTAAGGTTACATCAGAAGGCAAACATCTGGTTTTGTTTTGCTGCACACTTCATGCAAAGAATTAATCAGTATCATCAAGCAAAGGGAATGCATTTAAGGGTAATTATCTTGAATTATTTGGTGCTAAGTCTCCCTTGCCAGTGGGAGAATGCTCTGATTTCTATCTTTGCAGGATGGTCAGCCTGAAACCTGTCAAAATCCAACTAAATGTTGGCCATCCTGTACATAAGGCTCATGTAACATGGGGGTTAAAGGGAGGTCTCTGTTCAGAAACCTTTGCTGAACTTCCAGTGCTGTTTGGGCTTTCAACTTGTGGGAAAAGACACCATTAGTATCAACAGCTTGTTTAAGAAAATGTTCTCTTACTGGTAAATTGATATAAGAAAACACTAGAATGGGAAGTATCATACAATATTCCTCTAATGAGCAGTACTAGATGATAATTAGTCTAATTCCCTTTTTCCTCGAATGAATTTAGTGTTTTTATGAGCCCTTTTTAATAGACTGCTATCTATGGAACGTGTGGATTTGACCTTTGAATAACTTGCTTTGCAATTTCTTTCTGCTTTTGATTACTGGCCTTTCTTTTTATTGCCAAACTGCTATGTTTATGTTCTAAGCAGAGACTTACCTAAATCTGTGCTGAATTCCAGTAATACAAATAAGGACATTAATCTTAAAGGAGTCTTCTACTCTCTTTATATTCTCTTTCTTCACATAGAAGAGAGAGCTCCTTAAAATATGAGAGTTAACATCTGCCTTGGGCTACATATTTTTACATGTACTCCTGAGGAGTTCTTAAAATCCTGAATTTTAGAGGAGCATGTGGTTCTACTTGTCCTAAGACCATATTTCCTCTTTATTGCTGGATCTTGATTATGGGAGGAAGAGACTCTGATCAGCAGTCTCCAGGGAAAACATTAGATATGTCTTCTGCTACTTATCAGAGGGGTACCAGAGGCAAACTGGGGAAGAAGTTCCTGCAGAGGTGTGATGTGCACAGGCTGCTGAATGTGGCAGTATACACCACCTATTTGCTTTGGAGCTGGAGCTGCAAACACCTCTCAAGTGCATGCAGTGAAACAGCTTCACTTCAGAGAGGATGAAATGAATGCTGTGAAGGAATAGCCTGATGGGCCAACAGAGGCTGTAAAAACTATTGAGGCCCCTTCAGATGCATCAATAGGAACAGGCTCCTTTTGATTACTCAAGATTTGCAGGAATTGCAGTACAGGTGCTGCAATGCTAACCTGAGGCTTGGATGCCCCTTCCCTCTTTCTCTATTGCTTTTTTCTTTTCTCTGTCTCTCCTCCTCCTCTCTTTTCTCCCTGTTTTTCTATTGAATGGGAGAATGATCCTTCCCTTTGTCATGAAGAAAGCTGACCAAAAATCAAGAGCTCCAATTTGTGAAAACACTTAAGTTAGATTTTCACTCTACATCAAATCTTACTTAGTTGCTGGCTCCAAAAATAGCCCATAGTCTGGGAGATGGACTTAACCATTCTATGATTCTATGGTTCTTTAAGGTTGGAAGGGACCTTAAAGATCATCAGGTTCCAAGCTTCCTGCCATGAGCAGGGACACCTCCCATCAGACCAGGCTGCACAAGCCTCATCCAACCTGGCCTTGAACACCTCCAGGGAGGGGGCAGCCACAACCTCCCTGGGCAACCTATTCCATCACCTTACTACCCTCATGGTGAAGAATTTCTTCCTGATGTCTCACCTAAATCTGCCTCTTCCAGTTTTAATCCATTCCCCCTTGTCCTCTCACTACAAGCCCTTGTGCAAAGCCCCTCCCCAGCTTTCCTGGAGCCCCTTCAGGCACTGGAAGGTGCTCTAAGGTCTCCCTGGAGCCTTCTCTTCTCCAGGCTGAACAGCCCCAACTCTCTCAGCCTGTCTCCAGAGCAGAGCTGCTCCAGCCCTCGGATCATCATCTTGGCCCTTCTCTGGACCCTCTCCAACAGCTCCATGTGTTTCTTGTGCTGAGGGCTCCTGAGCTATGTGCAGTGTTCCAGTATTCCAAGACCCCATGGTGTCCTTGACTCACAGCTAGTAGTTGTTTCATGTGCGTATGCAACTCCTGTACTTGCAAATCCATCATGCATGTGCCTGTATTAGCCTTGGGAAATGTTTATAATAAGTTTTCCCTATGGACAAAACTTTCACAACTATTTCACATTTTCATGATCAGCCCTGATTACAAGGCTAGATACTTTAAAGGTTGGGACATTGGAAAATGCAGCAGTGCAGATCATGGTGATGCTGGAGGGAACTGGGAGACCATTGTCATCGGAGTGAAAACAGGAATAGTTAAGGCAAGTCAGTTCTTGCTGTGCTCTTGATTGTATTCAGGAACTACCACATGCTTCCCAGCTGAACTTCAAAGTTAACACCACCACCCCTTTCCCAAAGTAAAGGTTTTGTGGCAAGGGTTCTGTCTTTCATTTTGTGAGAAGTCCAATTACTAGAGAGAGGGAATAAATGGAGGCGCTTTTTTTAATGTAAATTGCATCTGAGTGAACTTGAATCCATCTAACTCATCCAAACCCAGATAAATTAAGATGATTCCTTCCTTTTGTACCACTTGGCTTTGATTTTGGCTGCAAAGCTGATGTGGATTGAGTGGTGGTGCCCAGGCATGTGGCTTTGAATGCTCTGCATAATGCAAACCCAAATACAGTGATATATGAGTTCTCTGTACTTGCTGCTGTGTGTCTGTCCAGGTGGTATCTCTGATCTAAGACCCCGACCAGTGCTGTTTGTTGCACTCAGTGAGATAGAAATGGTCAGTAGCAGATAAGATTCAAAGAAGTCTGTGGGGCAAATCTATCTCAACGTTACTGAGACTGTGGCATTGCTCTTCTTGGAAAGCAAAGGCTGTAAAACATGTCAATGCTGCAGTAGATTCTGCTGCCTCCTGTCCCTATCCACCCTGCAGCTCTATCACCAGCCATAAAACTCAGTTGTTTTGTCTCCTGTGCTTATTCATTTTAACTTTAGCATAGTAAATTTAATGCAGGGACATTTACTGATTGTAAATTTGTCTCCTGTGAAACAAAGGGGCACTAACTATGCAAACTTGTGTAAAGAGTATCTTTCAGTTAAAAATAGCAGAAGCTGCAGGTTGGGATGGCTTGTAGAGTTAAGTATGTACACTAAGAATCAATAAGTGTTTTATTAGTGCCTGGAGACTATTTGACTATAAAGGCTTTTTTAAAAAAATCCAACTGCTATAAAATGGTAAATTAAAAAGTTAACCATGGGTTGCCTCACTTTCACTTAAAATCTTGTATTAATTTCTTCATTCTATGCAACCAGTTTTTGTTGTTTTGCTCTAACATTGGGCCTTGGAAAAAAGTGACTTTAATTTATAGCTTTTCTTTATTCAAACATATTGTCTTCATCGTAGGTTTTACGCTTCCTATTAGAAGTCTGGAAAATATTTCTTACTACACTGAAAGAGTACAAAATTCAATTTAGAAATACAATTTCCTACCACTAAGACACTTGATAACGTGAGAGGGATTAATGGAGCGTTATGACAGAAACCTGACGTAAAGCAGGAGATAAGTACAGCTTTATTGGCCCACACTGTGAGTGAGTTAGCTCAAGAAATCTGTTTGAAGTTGCTGAGTTGTCTGTTAGAAAAAGGTCTCTGGACATTTATTTGGTCATTGCTGAGGACTTGCAGTGGGCTTGTCTATCTGACAACACAGGAACAAACTCTGCATCAGCCTTGCTTATTTTACAGTAGCATGTTTCTTGTTATTCCTTGTTACCCCGTAGGAAGCTGGAATGCTCAGCTACTGGCTCAGGGGGTTTATTCCCAGTAAATCAAGTGAAAATTAACAAACAGAATTACACTGACATCCCAATTTCATTGACACTGGGGACAAAAAAAAAATGCTCGAGTGGTGTTTTTAGTTGGAAAGTTTCTTTTCCAGCGCCTGTTGTAAATCATATTTTTATCAGCAAAAGTCTCTCATAATTCAAATACAGGAATGTTTATCTTTGGAGCACATTAAAGTGGTTCAGAATTTGGCCCTGACAGGTTGATAGATCTACAGATGTACATAATAACAGGAAACTGGAAGTTAATGCAGTGGGGCTGCAGTCGACTGCTGGTCCAGGTTGGCATTCCAGCTTCTGACACAAATTTCATCAGCAGCAAATAAGAAAAAAAAAATAAAATCTGTGGTAATCAATCCATTTCTCTGCCATTTGGCACATGTGCTCTATATCTGAAGATACAACCACCAAATAGACTGCTAGTTCTCAGGATTGTGTATGCTTTATCCAGTGTGAAGAAGAAATTACACCACGTGTATCTGTAAATATAATGTATGTGCCCGTGCATGCACAAGATACTTGTGTGCATACAAATACCAATGATTTTCCCTTCAGTGGCTCTCAGTTCCCTGGGGAAGATGTCTGGAATACTTGTAAGTTCAGCTAGTTCAAAATGAAGTCTGCATGGTTTTGTAGCTTTTAGTTTTTCTTCTAGAATTGTAGCATCTGAAGCTTTACCTCTAAACAGCTTCTGCTGTGTTGTCCATGCAGATGAGTCTGCAGAGTTGACCTTTTAAGCTCTATATGGGATGAATGGGAAGATGTTACATAGAACACTAAGCTTGTATTTGCTGCTTACAATGTGCTATTATGTAAAGGTATATTCTCAAGTGCTGCACTGCAGAGGTATGCAAAAATAGTGGCATTTTGCATGCACTAGACACTGAGAAGTGCTTAAAAACTGCCTTCCCCTGGTATCTCAAAGAGCATCCTGTTTCTTTGGTGCAGAGGAGAATTAATAGTAAAGGGCCTGGTGAGGCATGGAGACTTTGCTGGTGTGAATAGTAGCATTTCATAAACCCAAAAGAGTGTGCCTGCAGTGTGCAGACAGAAGTGTGCGTTTGCAGACAGGTAATTAGCATTTACCTGCAAACAGTTTAAAGCCTGTTTGTGAGGGGACATGGGATTCATCTTAGGGGAGAGGAAAGGGATAGGACCTCTCTGCTTCCAGGCTTTTCTGTCTGGAGTGGCTGGGCTTTGCTCCATGGCTGGAGCATGGGCATGAAGTTCTGCTCATCACAGTGGGGTACCAGACTGTATCAAAATCTGCAGCTTGGGGATCAGGATCAAGCTGTTCAAAAGGGGCTGGCTCAGGCAGCAAAAGAAAAAGCTAAGAACAGTTTAAGTATTAGCAAATGATCAGAGACCTGATTAAAAAAGGACAGCTAGCCACCAAAACATTGTCCTTGTTTGTTCTCGCTTTTGGATTTCTCCAAACATTCTGATTCACTTCTACATAGGCTTGAGCTACCTTCTAAACTTCAGCTGAAGAAGGCCTCAGTCTCCAAAGGCTGCGAGGAGCAGGTGGCAGCTCTGTCCCCTTGACAAGGTTGTGACAGAATGTTAGAATCACAGAATGTTAGGGGTTGGAAGAGACCTTGAAAGATCATCTCGTCCAACCCCCTGTTCCTCTTGATGAGCTCATATGCAGCCAGGCTTAGCCCTGTGTGAAGGGCAACAGGAGAAGCCCTGTTTTCTTGTGAGATTTCCTTGGGAGATGCTGAGATTTCCTTTGTGGGGCTCTCCTTCCCCCATGGGCCATCAAGGAGACCCGTCACCATCTGGTCCAAAGTGTTTGTAAAGTTCATTGTTGCAATAAATATCACTCTACAGGAATATAAACAGGCTGTTGCCCTCCTGCATTGCTAGTGTAGTCACATCAGGATGCTTAAAACTTTCAATTTATCAATGCAAGTAAAAGGAAAATTAATCTTTTCCAGCAGAAAACGCCTTAGCAGCTACACTGATGGTGGTGCTGTTGGGGACACCAAACAGCTGACTTGCTATGATGCTCACTGAGTATTTTGTTTGCTGTGTAGGCAGAACCAAGAAATTACATCTTCCATGCTGGTTCCAGTCTCTGAACACTCAGGTCTATGGGTACATTCACGTCTGACCTTCTGTGTGGGAGGCCACAAGATACATTCTTTGAGGAGCCAATTATTTCTGTTCTGTTACAATATACTCTCCAGAAAGACTGCCAGCAAGAACTGGAGAACTGGAGACTCCACTTTTTTCTTTACAAATGTCTTTTAATAGTCAACTCTGACACTTCTTTTAAAAGAACTTAAAGGGTGGTTTCAAAGAAGATGGAGACTCCCTATTTACAAGGAGTTACATGGAAAAGACAAGGGGTCATGGGCACAAGTTGCTCCTGGGGAGATTCCAATTGGACACAAGGGGTAAATTTTTCCCCATGAGGACAGTCAAACGTTGGAATCGTTTCACTTCCCAAGGGAAGTGATGGGTTCCCCCACATTGGACAGTTCGAAGTCTCAGCTTGACAGGGTGCTGAGCCACCTCATATCAACTATAGCAGTACCTAGAGAGGTTGGACCAGATGATCCTTGAGGTCCCTTCCAACCTGGCATTCTAGTATTCTATGAACTGCATGTTGACTTCAAATTCCTTCTATTTGTTTCCCATGCTGCATATGTATGTGCACAAACACTTGACTGATGAAGTCTGCCATTACAGAAAAGAAGCAAGCAAACTCTCCTTTTTTAACAATTCTTACAAAATAGTACCTCTTGTGTCCAACTTGAATCTCCCCAGGAGCAACTTGTGCCCATCACCCCTTGTCTTTTCCATGTGAAAGTTCCACTTGAAGACCTACGATGCCATTGGGATTACAGCAATGTATGGGGGCAATTTGTGTGACTGGAGTGGACCTGGATCTAGTGAAGGACAACAAGAAAGGCTTCTATAAATACATTGGCAACAAGAGGAAGAGCAGGGAAACTGTGGGGCCATGGCTCAGTGAGATCCAGGGACATGAAGAAGGCTGAGATATTCCATACCTCTTTTGCTTCAGTTTTTACTTTACAGGCTTGTCTTGAGGTCTCCCAGCTCTCTGAAGCTAGTGGTAGAGACTGGGAGAGTGACACTTGACTTACAGGAAAGCCAGGCTCAGTTATGGACCTCTTTAGTCAACAGGGCAAACACGAGGCTGTGGAACCACACGGGCTGCACCCAAGGGTGCTGAGGGTGGGCTGATGCAATTGCAAGACCCCACTCTGTCATCTTGGAAAGGTCACAGCCATCAGGGGAGAGGAAAAAAGGCCAGTGTCATGGCTATTTTTGAGAAGGGCAAAGAGGAGCACCCAGGGAACTACTGCCCTATCAGCCTTACCTCTGTCCCCAGGGAGATAATGGATCTTATCTTCCTGGAAGCCATGTCCAAGCACATGAAGGATGGGAAGATGACTGGGAACAGTCAGCTTGGCTGTAGTGCAGGTGGATCGTGCCTGACCACTCTGACCACCTTCTGTGGTGAGCAGATTAGTTGCAATGGGTGATGTTTAATACTTTAACGATGCCTACACTTTAATGATGTTTTCTAAGGTGCTCAAAGGAAAGAATGAGAGGCAACAGAGACTAGCTGCAATGAGGGAATTTCCAAGTAGATATTAAGAATTTTTTTCCACCAAGAAGATGGTTTAACGCTGTAACACACTGCCCAGAGAGGTTGTAGTGTCTCTGTTCTTGGAGGCATCCAGAACTAAGCGGGACATGGCCACAAGCAATCCGATGTAGTGGACCTGCTTTGAAGAGGAGGTCAGATAATTTGACCTTTTGAGGTGCTTCTAGACCTGGGATTTGAGAAAGACAAACTTAAGTCTCTGCTTTGCCTAACTTACAGTAAGATCTCAGATGTGGATCTCCTGCTTTTTGCATGACTGTCCTAACTGATGGCTGGAAATGGTGACTTTTCATTCCAATGTTTCTTATGAAGAAAAGTTTTGTTTTCATTCTGGCAAGTTTTCCATGAGGTGGAAATGTGAGTTCTTGGGGGTTATCTTATCCTATACCCTGTTTAATCTAAAAAGAATTTACTTCTGAACAGACAAAACACATAAAACCAGATAAAACAATTACACAATTTATTCTTTGCTAACATATTTTTGTCCGAAATGGAAGCCAATGCTTTTGGGGGAGATCTTCTTTTTTCAGCCTTTCCTTTCAGACAACTTTGACACTAACCAGAAAAGCAACTTTCACACACAGAGAACAACAAACAAACAGGACCTGCTTTGTGATTAGCTGTGATTTTGCCATTCGTGTCGTAAACTGCATGAAAGTACCTCTGATAGAAAGAAACAATCTTTAAGGTTAAGTGTCACCAGAAGAGATAATTTTGTTTAAGCCATGCTGCTTTCATTTGCCTCGGAGGATATATTTTCAGTAAGAGGTCTAAATGCTGGGTCCTGCAGCCACGCTGACCTGTCCCTCTGGTCATCTTTTGCAACAAATTCTGCTTTTCCCATCAGCCAACTGAATTATTTCAGCTGGAGGAAGACGATGTGGTGGCATTTGCCACCCTATTCATCTCCTGTTCCTCCTACCCCAAGACAAACTATTCTGGCAAGAGCTGTCTTTTCTACTTCAAAGGACTAAGAGAAGGGAGGGGTGGGTGACTGCATTGCTGCATCTGCCTCTGTGCCCCCAGCTCTGGCAGCAGACAGAACCATCCCTTTGTTGTGCCTTCTTCTGAAATACACTCTGTTCCTTAATGTCTAGAGAGAAGTGACAAGATCTGAGTTGTTCAAATTTTGCTTGCTGAATGTTTTGCAGACAATCCTGGCTGCTCTTCTGCAATGTCTCTCCCACTGTCCATCTGGGATTTGGAGGGGAGGTGTAACACCTCTGGAAGAGAAGAAACGAAATCTTCTGCCTTTCTGGACAACAGAATAGGCTTGCTTGACCAGGAACCAGAGACACTGGCCCTGCACACCCAACCAGTTGTCAGAACCTCCATGCTGATCACAGCCACAAATTAAAAAAGGGTGCAAGTTGGTGGAAGAGCTTCAGAACTAGGTAAAGGTGTGATGTATTTGCAGGTATTAACTGAAATAGTTGAGATAAATATGCGGTTTTTATCACTTACCCTCGCTTTTATTTCATCTGAAAACCAAATGGCAGGTGCCAAGGTTGGTTTGGGTTTGTAAGCCATCCACGAGGCTGGCAGACAGTCCCCTCAAACAGGGGCTGGCTACACAAAGCCAAGTGCTTTAGGGAGTTGGAGTCTTCTGAAATAGAGCACCTCAATCCAGTTGTTCACTCAAATGGAGGTATTCAAAGTTGGGACTGAAGGTCTTAACTTTGGGGGTAAAGTAATCTCCTTACAGGTCATGAAGCTGTTCTGAACCTTCAGACAAAAAGTTCAGGGATCAAAAATTGCTTCTTCCCTTCCTTTTGTTAAAAAGAGGTGGTAGTTCAGCACAAGTAGCAGGTTTATATGGGTTGTGTTTGAATCATTCTTTTTGTCATTTTGTAGTTAGATCTCTGAGTCATCTATAAGAGTGAGAAAGTTATTGCTAGAGAGATTGGAAACTGGTAGTTGATAAATAGTGCTACATCACTCTGCAAAGAGCAGTTGATGAATGTTACCATTGTATGTGAAGTGTTTCTCTTTTTTTCTCTTTAATAGCAATGTTTTAAACTACATTGTCCTGCACAGGGGACTGGTAAGTAAACCAGAACTGACATATGATAAATGCAAAGCTGTGGTTACAGCTCCAGAAATGGATGAATTGCATGTTTCACATGTAGAAGGGTAGCCATGCTGCTTGTGCTTGTGAGTATTGTTGCTTCATCTCAGGCACAGGAACAGCAGCAAAATGTCACTTTGAGAGAGACTAAAACAGGAAAGATAATAAGCCCATAAATGAAGGCCATTATTGATGGTACCATAGGTGTGATAACAGACCTGTAGGAATGACCTTCTACAACTCAGCAAGTTAGAAAGCATGTTTGAAAAGCATGTTTTTTGCTCTATAGCAAATGATTTAAACAAATCCTAGGGTAAAGGGGAAAATGCAGGTTAAAACATACTCAGGGACTGGAAATGGAGGTGACACACTTTCAGTTCTTGCTGGGCACCCTGATTTTTGACATTTGCCCAGTGGACTGCCAATCATGGATGGTTTCTGATAAAGCACATAGAGCAACTCCCTGTCAAAAGCTACTTCATTTTGCTTTTAATTCTGTTCTGAATTCATATTTAATAAAGGTTATTTTTTTTTCGAGAGCAATTCAGGGAAGCTCAGTGTTGCAGCTCCGTGAGCTTGTGGCTGGATGTTATAGTGTTTCTGTAAGGTTCAAAGAGATATTTTTTAATGTTAAGGTGATGTTAAACAAGCCACCTTAGCTGTCAGCTCTGCCATGGCAAGACCTTATTGGAAGGTTGCTGTCAATAGGCCAGCAGACCATGCTGTTACTGAATGGGCACGTAGAAGCTGATGAATTCCTTACATAGTTCTAACATAAGGAGGATTTCATAGTACCACCAAGTGCTCTAGAAAAAGTCTTAACCTTCTGTCCCATGAGAAGGAGCTTGGGAGGATTGTTTCAGCAATTATTTTTCTTACAAGTTAGGATAATGACATGAGACATACCCATTTTGAACAGCAGGAAGTCAAGAGTGTTTCATTTGGGAACTCAGCTTTCCTACCTTTCGCATTTTAACTGAAATGCATTCTTATCCACAGAGCATTTTCCTAGACATTAGGTTTAGGCAGGGCAAACACACAGACAAATGTCTGCTTGGCATCAGGTGGGACTTCTCTTTACAGTTTCTAGAGTTTAACTCCAGATTTGGCATTGTTTTGACAAATTGAAAGGCCCCTAGGTATGACAAAACAGACCATGCAACTGAATGGAAAAACTGCAGGAAACTTGTGGGGTTTTTTGTTGGTTGTTTTATTTTTTTTTTCTTTTTCACTCTTCATATTTGTTCGACATACACCACCTTAATGTTTTGCATGAGGAATCTTCCACTGTCTTTTGACACTGACCTTAAGGCATTGTTGATCTCCACAGAATGCAACCCTGCTTTGAAGCTGCACATCAAGACACATGGTTTATGCAACTAAGGTGCAGATGATTACTGCAAATAATGATACCTTGTACTGCAGGAATGTTTAGAGATCCAGATGGAATAGGTGAGTGGGGAACAGAAGAAAGAGCTGCCCAAGCTGACTGCTTGCTAATGGTGTAAAGCAAACGAATTATCCATGTAGTCCCAAAAGTGAAAGGCACCTGTAAAAACTGTCAGGTAATAATTAAATACAGTGCACCTAGCTGGCAGTGTATTTTTGAGCTTTTTGAAAGGGAGAAGGGATTGGATGCAAATGAACAAGCAGAAGCTCATCTGGTTCCTGCTGTGGAATAGAAAATGCAGAAATGAAAGATGCAGTTGTGACAAACAAGATTGAAATTCCTTGGGAGAGTGCATGTGTATTTAACCTCTTAGCGTGAATGTATTTGGGTTTTCTTTTTGTCAGAATAAATTTCTAAAACAAATAATGAGTTAAAGAAGCGAAGAAATACGAGGAAGATCTCTGGATTATGGTGCAAGTAAACTCACAAACCCCAAAACTCTTTCGAAAAATACTGATTAGGAGAAAGAAGCATCAAATTATGATGTCTCTCTATAGTGGCTGAGAGTCTTCAAATGGATATTCTTATCAAGAAATGAACTATGAATACCTCCCAGGCTTCTAATAAATGGTTTTAAGAGGTATTCTACTTAGAAGCTGATGTCTTCTATCTCTGTTTGTTTTTTAAAAGAAATATTTTATAATAACATATAACATTACAGTATTTGATATCCAGGCATTCTCACAGTAAACAACATCTCTACACTTGTTATTTTCACAGATGCTTATATGTTTTTCTGTCAGCTGTGTGAAATCAATCCATACCCCTGGGAAGAAGCTGAAGCTCTGCTCTCAGCACGTGTGTGCTGGGGGGCACATGGCTGAGGACCTGTCTCTGAGGGTGATGGTGACACCTCCCCCTTTGCTGGCAGCTCAGTTTCTATTGGTTTCACCTCTCAGCCAGTTCTACAGCAGTCACAAGGGTGTGTTTGATGCCTCTCTATCCCTTTTGTGCTTTAAAGTTAGTTAAGCTATCTCAAAAAAACAAACCACAATCCAGGTAAGTGTTGTGTTGATGGCAGTTAGAAACTTCCTTGTAATGTTAAGTTTCAATCTCTTGTTTTTAAGAGCTCTGAACTGATCACTTTAAAGAAAAACCTAGATCATTTTGGAATTGTAAATAGAAGGACTTTTCTCTCAATTGTTTTCTTAAAATCAAACTGCTTCTAATGATAATGATGACAGTGAGTCAGTAGCAGCTGATTTCTGGCAGAGACTTGAGTTCAGTCTGGGAACCAGCATCTCAGAGTTTAAAAGAAAAAAGAGCCCCAAACCAACAAACCCACCCCAAACCCTTATCAACTCAGTGCAAGAGCTCGGTAACAGTGTCCCAAAACTAGGAAAACTTCAAACTTTTTTTTTCTGTGCAGTTTCTTTTCAAAACAACCGAGCAGTTGCTAATCCCATGTGCCAGGCACCTTCCCTCCCTCCCCAAGGCAAGTTGAGGTGAGCACACTAGATGAAAAAAGCACCTGTGTAGTTATTCCTCCTTCTTCTTCTGCCAGTACAGCCTCCTTGCAGTCTTCTTCCTCTAGCACAGCAGTAACCAGACTTTAAGACCCTAAAATGGCAGCTCTTTTTAGTTTGTCTTTTTTTACAGATGCACTGTCTTGTTTTTGAAAAATGCTGGTAGGCTGTAGAGGGCTTGAAGCAAAATGTGGAGGAGTGCTTCATGTGGCATTGCCTTCTGACCACCTCTGGATGTGCTGTTTGAAAACAGGCATTCAGGTAAAGAGTCCAGGTCTCTGTTTTCCCCAGTCTGATCATATAAAGTATGACTGAGGGATAAACATTCAGTGAATCTGAAAACTTGGTTTGCAGTTTCTTCAGAAGAAGAAAGCTGAAAGTCTTGTTGAAAGCTCCCAGGTCTAATAACCTCTTGCACTTTACCCAGTAAGACATTATTGATGGGACTTGTTTAAACTCTCCCTTCTTCCTCCCTGCAGCCTCCAAACCCCGTGGCACTGCAGTCATTGTTCTGCCAAGCAGGGGACCACTGATGGCTTCAGACAGAAAGAACGTGGTTGTCCATAGTGGCTGAGCTGCAAGTAGAGTTGAGAAGGTTTTACCCTGGAGGTAGTTTTTTGTTAGATAAGTTAAATGATATCTCGCCTGATTATGAAAGTTGTTCGTCTCTAACTGTGTCAGGATAATGGTAGAGGCACAAACTTCCCTCCACTCATCCAGGACAGACCCATAAGTACCACGATGAAGGTGTCTGATAGTGGTACCAATGACTCCCATGTGGCCAGCCTGTGACTCCTGAGCCATGTGCAGCATGTCACTACAGGGTCCTGTCACTAGATGATGTTTGTCAGAGCTGGATATTTTGCCATGTCTCATGCTGCAATGGAGCCCTAGGGCCTGAGAACGGTTTGGGTTGGAAGGGACCTTCAAGATCATCTAGTTCCAACCCCCCTGCATGGGCACGGACACCTCCCACTAGACCAGGTTGCTCAGAGCCTAGCCTTTCTTGTCACCTGCCCTCTCCTTTCCCCTTAGATTTCTGATGTATTTATTTTTATGGCTCTTGGTCACAGGACTTTTGTGCACTGCTCACAAGGTCAGTAAGGCTGCTTGTCTAATTGGAATAGGGAAGAAAAGAAATGCTGATAATTTACCAAAAGTCACATCTGTAAAGAACATAATTCTATTTTTATAACAGAGTCTGCACTGGGATTGTAGAGCTCTGAGAAGCTGTTGTAAGAGATAAAAGAGCTGAAAAATCCTCAAATGGCACCTAAGGAATAGGCCTCAGGGGCAGAGAGGGTGGATGGAGCCTCCTCAGTTCATGTTTGAGGCTAAATGTTCAGCGTATCAGTTTTGCAGCATCACTGAAGTGATGTGAACCTGTTTCTCTGACCTCTTTCAAGACAGCGTTTTGTTTTCTGTATTTGAAATAATTCCTGCCTCGCCTTCTGAAGACTTTTCTAGCTTGATCTACAAAGCCTTCTGCAACTCACTGTTCCTCAGTGAAAAGCTATTTGGAAAGGCAATGAATCGTGAAGTGGTCTGGTAAGTACTTGGCAGAGAAAGGATGCTCTGATGTTTGGGAGGCTACCCTGGGATGTGGATGATCACGTTGGCTTTTAAAATTTTTTTGTTTCAGCAGACTTCCTAAAGAAGCTTGAGCATGTTGAGGTGCAAGGTCCTGCACCTGGGTTGGGGCAATGCCAAGCACAAATACAGGTTGGGCAGAGAATGGATTGAGAACAGCCTTGAGGAGAAGGACCTGAGGGCGCTGGTCAGTTAAAAGCTCAACATGAGCCAGCAGTGTGCACTTGCAGCCCAGAAAGACAACGTTTCCTGGGCTGCATCAAAAGAAGTGTAGCCAGCAGGTCCTCTTCTTTAGTTGACCCTTTCTACTGCACTCCTGAAACACAATGAATCTTGAGAACTAGCCAAATTATCTGGAGGCAGGTAACTTATTTGTACAAACTGTCTTGTGGCACCATGTGGTGGAGACCTGGAGGATCTGTCCATTGAAACAAAAAGTTGGTGATGTAAGAAACCAGCAGTGTAGGCAGTGCACAGACAGCTCATAGGTGACCTGGAGGTAGAGGTTACTTCCCATGTTGGTCAGACTATGGGGACTTGTGTGCAAACTTTTGCTCTTACTCAGTTCAGGAAGAAAACACCTGTGGTGTCAAGTGAGCCAATTCACATGGCTTGGCTTGAAACAAGATTTCTCCACTTCCAGACTGGTGGGAACAGTAGCTTCCAACAAGGGAGAAGCAGCTACAATG
This sequence comes from Hemiprocne comata, assembly GCA_020745705.1. NCBI lineage: Eukaryota > Metazoa > Chordata > Aves > Apodiformes > Apodidae > Hemiprocne > Hemiprocne comata. The sequence continues at coordinate 118,326,360 of CM036588.1, read as the reverse complement.
GTTGCCCTTTTTGCTGACATAGCTGAGTCTGGAAGATGACTATTTGAGGTTAACTGGAAGGAACTGCAGTCTGTTTTTTGGTTTTTTAACATAGGAATGCTGCTGGAGAACAACTCAGGGCTTGAGCAGCAGTGGAGCATTGCACAGAGTCATGACTTAGCCTTGCCCTGTCTCAGCCTCACCACCAACCAGGGCAGGGAGGCAGCTCAGCACGAGTGTCCTTGTCATCAAGCAAAGCCAAAAGAAGGGCCTTAAAGAAGATAACTTTACAACAATGCTTGACAACAGTAAGTCAGACTGGGGCTGATCCTAGATCTGACACTCTAGAGGCCACACAAAGGTAATGGGTTCGCAGTAGAACTGCTGCTGCTCAGTTGTGCTCTCAGTGCTGAAGGCAGAGCACTGAAGCAAGGGTCCTGGATGTTTGCTTCATTAAGGCAGCAGTCTCAGGCTATCCTGAAAAACCCATTTGCTATCTTACAAATTAACCCCCTGTTAATATGTGCTGGAAAAACATTTGGTTTAGATGCTGCGGCTTCACACTGGTGATATAACTCAGGAAGATTTGCCTCTATCCTTCTGAGCTGCCAGCAACCTCCACTCTCCAGGGTGGAAATGAATCAACACATGAAGACTTTAACTGTTGCAGGGGTTAACTGTGTTCACCTGTGAGATTCATCCACCTCTGATCACTGAAGCACAGTAAATGTGTATAATTATGAGGGAAAAATGAAACTAGAACAGCTAGTTTGTAGCTTACCCCAGTTAATTAAATCAGAGCCGTAATTAATAGTGTCCTTTTTTTTTTTTTTGTAATTTGGCAAGCTCTTGAAAAGCTGTCTTGCAGAGGTCTGATTTTTACCACTTTACTTGTCTGATGGAGGTGGCCATTTTGATGAAAGCATTCACAGAAGTAGATTAGTACCTAATAGCACCAAAACACTTGAAATCTCCTGGTTCAGATGTCAATCTTATTAGCTGTCTGAGCATTTTAAAGTACCACAAAAGCTATTTATTTACAGATTGACACATGGTAACTTGCTTTATTCCTTCTCCCTCCTTTAAAAAGACTGTTTACTCAAAATCAGCTCTTTCAGTATAGAGAACACTTTCAATCTTCAAAGGACTATAGATCTTTTAAGCATTGACTGCTGTTATTAGCTATTACTTTAAGCTTAAATGCTATTGAATCAAAATAATCTCTTAATGATAATCCCCTCCTCACAGGACTTAATGGTTTTTAAATTGGATTTTAGCAAATATGAGACTAGGCAAGGATGCAAGCCTGGGTCTTATCCAAAGGCTATTTAAATCAGTGAAGTCATTAGGTTGTTCAAATGAAATGCATCGTGCCACAGCACCACAACTAACATAGAGTGGAATATCTGCAGAATATTACCCAGTCTATAAAATATGTAGTAATTGTACCTGAGACACAGCCAGTTTCCTGACAAACAGGAGGTGAATGTTTTTTTAAAATTTTTTAAATTTTTTTTTATTTAACCCCAGCTTTATTCTGCTGATCTGACCTGTTGCAAGCTGTAGAACATGCCAACTTCATATCATATCATAGAATCACAGAATGGTTTGTGCTGGAGGGGACCTTAAAGGTTATCTAGTTCTACCATCCCTTACATGGCAGGGACACCTCCCACTAGACCAGGTTGCTCAGAGCCCCATCCAACCTGCCCTTCAACACTTCCAGGGATGGGGCTTCCACAGCTTCCCTGGGCAACCTGGCCCAGTGTCTCACCTCTCTCTCACAAAATAATTTCTTCCTAATATCTACCTCCAAGTAGTGATGTTAATTATGGCAGGCAGTACAACAAGTCTCTTAAAAATGGACTTATATTTATTATGTTTTTTTTCTTTGAAGGTTGATGGATTTTTTTAGATAAATGATAGAAGCTATAAAGTACTCCAGTGACTAACATCCACTGCTGTCGAGATGGTCTGCACTTTCCTGTTCATACTACTCTCATAGAATCATAGAATCATCCTGGTTGGAAAGGACCTTGAAGACCATCAGGTCCAACTGTAACCTAAATTCACCTACCATAACCTAATCTACCTGTTCAGTGCTTAAATCATGTCCCTGAGCACTATATCTGTATTTCTTTTAAATACTTCCAGGGATGGTGACTCCACCACCTCCCTGGGCAGCCTGTTCCACTGTCCAACCACTCTTTCAGTAAAGAAATTCTTTCTAATATCCAGCCTAAACCTCCCCTGGTGCAACTTCAGGTCATTCCAGCTCATCTTGTCATTATTCACTAGAGAGAAGAGACCAACACCCACCTCCCTACAACCTCCTTTTAGGTTGTTGTAGAGAGCAATGAGGTCATCCCTCAGCCTCCTCTTCTTCAAACTAAACAACCCCAGTTCCCTCAGCCTCTCCCCATAGGACTTGTCCTCCAGTCCTTTCACCAGCCTGGTAGCTCTTCTCTGGACCTGCTCCAGCAACTCGACATCCTTCTTGTAGTGAGGGGCCCAGAACTGGACACAGTACTCAAGGTGAGGCCTCACCAGTGCTGAGTACAGTGGCACGATCACCTCCCTACTCCTGCTGGCCACACTATTCCTGATGCAGGCCAGGATGCCCTTGGCCTTCTTGACCACCTGGGCACACTGCTGCCTCATGTTAAGTTGGCTGTCAACCAGCTCCCCCCGGTCCTTCTCCACCCTGGAGCTTCCCAACCACTCCTCCCCAAGCCTGTAGCTTTGCATGGGGTTGTTGTGACCCAAGTGCAGGACCCAGCACTTGGCCTTGTTAAACCTCCTACAATTGGCCTCAGCCCATCGATCCAGCCTGTCCAGGTCTCTCTGCAGAGCCTTCCACCCTCAAGCAAATCGACACTTCCACCCAGTTTACTGTTATCTGCAAACTTAGGAAGGACTCAATTCCCTCATCTAGATCATTAATGAAGATATTGAACAGGACTGGACCCAAAACTGAGCCCTGGGGGACACCACTGGTGACCAGCTGCCAACTGGATCCAACCCCGTTCACTACAATTCTCTGGGCTGGGCCAGCCACCCAGTTTTTCACCCAGCAGAGAGTGAATCCATCCCTGAATGGTAGGTAAACTGTAGCCCTTTGTCAAGGAGTGATTGTTTTGCTTTTTCTGAGTTTTGTCATTTTTAATGACTTCATATTTATTTGCATATTTCTCAAGAGTTTCCAATTCAAACAAATGAGCTGCCTTCAGATGACTAAGGCTCAAATCAAAGAGTGGTTTTTACTACCAGGAGCTGGTATTGTGTGACCTTTGTTTCTCTTGCAGATATAAAACTGTTGGGTGAAAAAGTACATTCCTTACTTGTATGAAGCTGAGGATGTTTTGGATAACCTTAAAAGTAAATGAAACCAAAATCAGCCAACTCCTTCAAGTCCCATGTCCTTTGTGATTAAGTTCTGAAATAATTCAAAAATTCAACACATTTCTGGAAAAACAACCCCAAGGGTAGTCTGATGACAGGGTAGGAAGACATCAGTGAGGACATGAAGATATGAGGTGATCTAGGGAAAAGAAAAAGAAGAGGGTCATGAGCTCACTGCTTTTATAGGTACATTTTAGACCCACGCTTGCTCCTCTCTGCTTCTGTGTCAGGCAGTCTTTGATACAGAAAAGAGCAGTTTTGCACAGTAACATGCAAATACAGAAAAAGTTGTTTTTGTGAACGGTGAAATTTGTTGATCCCTTTTTCCTAAGGGCTTGGAAGCAGCCTTATTTTGTAGGAAAAATATGAAATCCTCATTCCGAAATGTTACTGTCCTCTGCAGGAGCCAATAGCTAGAGGCAATAAAGGTGTACTGCAGAATCTGAGCAAAAAATAGCTGAGTGCATCACACTTGTTTTTTTGGGTTTTTTTGTGGGCCCTCAAGCTGTAGAGTGAGAGTCTTTTGGAGCTACTTTGGGATCCTTTGTTTTGGAACAAAGCACACGGTCTGCAATGACAGTCCTGGGTATTCCTGGGATGCTTTGCTGTTCTGCAAGCAAAGCCAGGGCTTCTCTTGGAGCCAGAGAACGAGGGAGGACTGCCACCCAAAAAGGCTGTAAGTAGTGTAATTCCCCACAGGCTGTGTGAGGAAGACTGTTTTGGAGAGATGCCTTCCTTATCTTCCTTTCTCACTCTGTTTTTTCAGTTAATCATATTTGCATATACAGTCACTGTTTGCTCCTGTAACAAGACCATAGGGAGTGGTGGTTTTGGCTGGAAAGGATGCTCTGTGTGTGGGGGAAGGAAAATGGGATAGTTGGGCAGAGCTGAGATTCCCTTCTTCCTTGCTCCCTGAAGTGATGTTAAAGCTTGCTGTTGGTTGCCCTCGTGTCCTTCTAACTCTTCACAGAGATTTCTTGGCTGTTTCAAGGCTCACTTAGCCAAGTTTGTTTGTGCTTTGTTAATACTCATAGTTACTGCCATTTTGCAGCCTTCTTCTACATCAGCTCAGGCAATCACATTCAGTCTATTGAAGATTCACATTGCTGGACCAATAGAAGAAGTTTATTCTTCATTTCCTTCATAATAGCTATTGTGTAGTGCTGCAAAATGGCTGCTGTTGCCAGCTGTAATTTGGCAGTGGGTGAGCAACCCTGCAGTCCAAAAAGCATCCAAAGATCTTATGTGATGAAAAGTGAGATTGTTGTTATTGGTAGCTCTGTTGCTCCTTTGACATCTCCTTTAAATATCAGTTGAGGGTTGGAGGGTTACCTGGCCATAAGTGTTATTTCAATCAATAATCTGTGCATTTTCCCCATCCCATCTGATGATTATTTCTGTCACAAACTGCTGGTATCCCACAGGATTCCCCAACTGAACTTGATTCTACAGAATTTTGTATCTGGTTCCCTGCTTCTCCCCAGTCATCCAATACCTCTGTACACAACTGGGCCCTCGAGGTTAGGACTGTTGGTTTCCTTTCTCTCTCAAACAGCTGGTGCATCATTACTGTTGTCCCTAGACATCAAACAAGTTGGCCTTCTACAAGCCTGCTGGCAACATCTGATGTGGAAATTTACATCCCTGATGACAGAGAAAGTATTGAAAGAATCTAATAATTCAGCTGTGATGATATCAGCTTCTGGCTTTTGTCCCTGAAATAGGAGACCTTCTCAGGGTCTTGGGTTAGAGATTGGGGTGTTTTGTAGTTAACAATGTCTGGGTCAAACAACAGAAATATTGCTTTTATTGTTGCATGGTGTTGTGAAGGCAAATACGTGCTTGATTTTCTACTAGTAAGGTGTATTGAGCTGGCATCTCTAATGGTTCTGTCTCCTGAAAGGTGTTAGCAGTATGACAGGCAGTAATCACATCTTGAGCAGGGAATGGATGATGTCTGTACCACTGCAAAGGTAGGTGGAAACGCTGCTGGGTTGCAACAGTGGTGTTTAATACCTGACTTTTAATGGTCCAAATGGCTGTTCATGTTTTGAGTAGTGGAAGGCTGAGGGACTTTTCAGTCTGGAGAAGGGAAGACTGAAGGGGGATCTTATCGATGCTTATAAGTACTTCAAGGGTGGGGGTCACAAACTTGAACATAGGAAGTTCCATCT